>OW026421.1:6250000-7500000 GCA_932274075.1 Diarsia rubi
ACTAAGCTTTTTACAAGGTCTTACAGACCACCTACTCTTATACGTATTTGTAGCGAAATCAAAGAAATTTAACATTAAATTACTAACTAAGTACCCAGTACGACTCTCCGATCATTAAAAGTTTTGTGAGAAGGGCAATCAGTAAAAATTAGTTTGGGGTTGTCCTTTTCACAATACTATTAAGTCTGTGATCTCTGTTATAGTTCAACTACTAACACTAGATATAAGTAGGTAAGTTATTTTATTGTTTACTGACACTATGGATCACGTTGTCTGAAAAATAAAGAATATTATTATTATAACATAGCCTAACATCACGCCTGTAATCCCCGACGGGTTAAGCAGAGGTGAACTCTTTAGTACACCCACACACACATACATATTTAAGTCTCATGTAATAGAGGGCCAGCCTATTGCCATAAAACGGGCACAAATCCGGACTCCATGGCTGGCAGTGAGAAATGCCTGATGGAAAATCCAATATCTTGCTGCTAGCTTGCTTTTATCTGGGAATCAAACCCAGTGCATAGTGCACAGCCGTCGCGCTTACTACCACCCGACCAAAGAGACTCAGTATTTATTTTTTTATTTTTAAACAAATCATTACCTATTTAAAACAAAAAAGTTTAAATATTCCACGTTATCTATTTTTCATAGATTACCTCCTGAAAAAGTATCGCACCGAACTGATCATAAATAATTGAATTTCGAAGGAAAATGTTAAAGCAATATTTACCTTCATTTATATTCATTAAATACAATAATAAAGTAGGCTACGGATCTATATCGAAGAGTGGAAAGGTTCATATAAAAATGTATCTTAACTACCATAACATAAAACAAATTTTACAACAACACATCTCTTCGTATCTACGGACTTCATGTGACTTATCTATGGTAGTGAAAAGTGAGTTCACTTGCTCTATTAATAAGGTTTAGTTTGGCTCTGTGTTAGTTTGGGACGTAATAAGCATGAGTTCAAGTTGAGTTAAGTACTTGCTTTGGAAACTATTGTAACGTAATCAATCCGGTAATTTGTGTCGAAGAGCTTGTTAATATGTTGAACCAATAAAAATAAGTTGACGTCAATTTATCGGTAACTTCCGTTGTTTTGAGTTTGGATGAACAAACATAATATTATATCCGACATTTGCCTGGTCGCTCTGTTTTTAAAAAAATAAAAAAAACTGGGCACAAAATCAGACTCTGTGGCCGGTACTCAGAAATCTTGCAGGAAAAATCCAAAAGCACTTTGCCTGATTCGAGAATCGAACCTAGGAACGTCATGCTCAGCTGTCGTGCTTGACCACTCGACCAATGAGGCAGTCATGGGCCTTAAACACAGCCGGCGTATTTTTTTTTTAAAATGACGGAATATCTCCTGTATCGTGGGTGAGTTGACAATCATTTAAACTCACATACACAAATACCCAGACCTGGAACAACTATCTGTAGGCCATACAAATATTTGTTCCGTGCGGGGATCGAACCCGCGACACGCAACGCAGCAGTCCAATCGCTCAGCCACCGCGCCAATAGTGCCGTCAAATGTGCGTGTTTACGTGTACTATTCGGTACGCCTCCTTACCCTTCGGGGAAAACAGGCGTGATGTGGTATTATGTTATGTTGTGTTATATATAAAAAGTTGAAAACATGTGAGGAGTAGGAAATTAAAAACTCAATAAAAGTTTAAGGAATTTAGAAAATTATATAGTCAAGCACGAAGAATTTCGTCAAACACTCAGTTACGATCGAGTTCACTGACAGTCGACCACTTGGTACACTTTTCAACCTTATTACGTAGGTTATAAGGGTGAAAAGTGTTCGACTGTCTTTGAACTCAGTGTTACTAAGTCGTATTTATATTATTTCAAAGTCTAATACTTTAAAAATACTGATATAATAGGGATGTTAACACAAAAATCTAATTAGTCCATCTTATAGATTACCAAAAAATATTGGACACGTATTTTTTCTTTTATCACGCAAACAAATAATGAAGTCGATACAGTGCTTTGAAAACTCGTGTGACGTCATACTCTAAGACATTAGTATGAGAATTTTAGCGGTCAGTGACGTCGCCAACCCCCACTCAAATCTTCGACGCGTTTTATCTTCGTAAAATTTTATTGATTTGATAAAACAAAACATACGTGTCCAATATTTTTCGATAATCAAACAGACAGACTAATTAGAATCACATTGTTTTTTTTATTGGGACAAGCCCGCCACACTATTCCCAAACCACTGTAACTTCTGTAAGCCAGAATCAACAGGGGCGACCACAAGAAAAGCGCGCTCAACGAAGTCCCAGAGAAACAATTTAACTGTCTTGGATCCCGCAACGAAATTAATCAGAAAAGAATAGCGGAGGAGTAGGAAAAACATAATTTTCACTTCCCTCCATATCATCAGGAGACAGAACAGAACAAGGCTGCCTGTTGGCCTTGTTCTATTCGTGGCAGGGACGTAAACAACTGGGATAAGCCCAAAACATTGTTTAAAGTCAGTAAACATCCCTATTGTTTCAATGAAGATTCTTACTTCAACGTCTGCCCAGCCTTTTCAAACTATCTTGGGGTCAACTTCCAGCCTAATCGAATGCAGCTGAATACCAGTTTACATGGAGCGACTGTTTATCTGACCTCCACAACCCAGAAATAGTACTAGGTAATACGAATCCCCTTCGTAAGACTGGTTGTCAGACTTTCGGCTTAATGATTCTTAAAGGTCTTGTGGCGACAGCGCCATCTATCGCAACAGATGCGAACTAACATTGGCAATCCTGCATCGCGCTATCAAAGTTATCCGCCACATTAGCCCTGTTCCTCTTACCCCCCAAAGTCTGAATGGATTTTAATGAAATTTGGCTGTCGAATAGATATTTTTATTCCTTTGCCCAGCAGCATTTTTTATTTTTATTAGCCTTCACTGTCCCACAGTGAAGGCTAATAAAAATAAAAAATAAAATCTTGTGGTACCTAAGTTTTTTTTTGGTGAATCCGCGGACATAACCTACTCAATACTTTCGTTAAGCTAGTCAAAAATCAAAATCAAATCAAAATCATTTATTTCAAGTTGGCCAGTTACAGGCTCTTTTGAATAGTCGAACAAATACTAAATTTTATGCTAATAAACTAAGCTACAGTCCCACTCACAAGGCATAATAACTGTTAGTGTACTGTAGTTGCCGATTCCAAAGCGTTGGTCTCATGAGAAGAATGGCAAGAAACTTCATGGATACTCTTTTAAATCATAATATTGTTACAAAACTTTGGTTACATCATTCATATCGAGATTGGTATATTATCATGTGAGAACGATGTAGCAAGTTGTGCACGATAAGTTTCGACAGTAAAGTCAAAACGACGATTTAAAAATAATATAATAATTCAAACAAGCCGTGGCAACTAAGAGGTGACCAGTCACAACTGACAGCACCCGTTCACGAGCATGACGCATGGATCAGCCACCATTCCACTCAACCATTTTAAACTAACTTGTAATATGCTTGCTTGTATAGTGTGCGTTTGATACATGTTTTAAATTTCGTCTCATTCAATTCAAGAATGCTTTGTGGAATTTTGTTATAGCATCTCAAACAGTACCCCATGAAAGATGAGTCTACCTTAGCGAGTCTGAAGCCTGGCTGCACTAACTGGTCCATATTCCTAGTAATATAATTGTGTCTGTCACCTCTTTTACTAAAAAGATGCAGATTTTTTCTCACATAAATTATGTTTTCGTAGATGTACTGACAATGCACCGTCATAATGTTAATGTTCTTAAATAGTTCTCTCAGAGAATCGCGCCTACGAAGACCATATATTGCTCTGATGGCTCGTTTTTGCAGAATAAAAATAGATTCAATGTCTGCAGCTCGTCCCCATAACAAAATGCCATAAGACATTAGGCTATGAAAGTAACTAAAATAGACCAGCCTAGCGGTATCTACATCAGTAAACTGACGAATTTTTCTAATGGCATATGCTGCTGAACTTAGCCGCCTTGCAAGAGATGTTAAATGAGCACCCCATTGTAGCCGTGAATCAAGCGTAATCCCCAAGAAAACCGTTTCATCTACGAATTCTAGTTTCTCGTTATTTAATAGAATATCACAATCACTACTTTTAACATTCGGTAAAGCAAATCTTATGCATTTTGTCTTTTTTTCATTTAATACTAAATTGTTTGCTGTGAACCAATTATGAATCTGAAGTAGGGCTTTATTCACGTCATCTAGCTTTTGAGCCCGTCTATTTATCTTAAAAATTAGGGAAGTGTCATCAGCAAATAACACCATATTCTGAGGTTGGTTTTTCAATAAATAGGGTAGATCATTAATATATACCAGAAAAAGGAAAGGGCCCAATATTGAGCCTTGCGGAACCCCCATTTTTACTTTTAAACCCTGTGAATTAACACCATTTATTTGAACATGTTGTTGCCTTTCACTCAAGATTTTACTAATCTAAGTGCAAGTTTACCTAGTCCATAATGCTCAAGTTTCAAAAGCAATGTGTCGTGATTCACGCAATCAAATGCTTTTGAGAGGTCACAAAATATTCCTACAGCATCTTGGGACTGTTCCCACGCATTAAAGTTTAGTATTAAATATGTCTACAGTACAATAATTCTACTACATTTTACATTTAAAAGGCCGTGAGTTCAAACGATCCGGTCTCGTGTCATTCCACTCCTAGCATTGGCTTTTCACTAAAATTCAAGTTCTTCACAGAAATTAATTTTCTAAAGTATTTACTTTGCTATTTACTGAAAAATATATCCAGTAACTTGTTGAAATTCCTAGTAACATTGAAAACTTATTAGCTAAATTAAATCTGGTTTGAAAACTAGCGATCCGTCCCTACTTTGCTTGGTGTTTCATTAAATGAAATAAATACTACTTTTATTTAAAGATATTACAATGTAGTAGAATAAATACGTGTTAAATTATAAGCATCTTCTAACCTAGAAAGCACAGAAGCGTACTTAACTGCCTCACCTCAATGGCTAAACTTTTCTTATCTAACTTTTTCGTACAACATTCCACAGCCACAAAACTATAAGCAAGATATTATTGCACAATCTACACTTTATATAATAAATTGTTTACTTACCTATATATGTATTCATAACTGAGAACCTTCTAGTATAATATCCATATCAACTATTTGTACAAAGTTATTCAACTGAACTCCCAACATCCGTGTGAAACTTATCGATAGAGTTCAGCACTAGTATTTCGACATCAATATCTACAACTACTATCGATAAGGTCGGTCCGTACCGAGAACTTCAAAGGGTATTGACTATTGATACAGTTGTCGATAATTGAGTAACGACTACCAAGTATTCTTGGAATAAATAAATAGATGTGTTTCTTGTTTGTAAGCTGCTTCGAGGTCAATTGCAGAAATCAATAGGATTTGCTTTAAGTTTGTTGTTACGGTCAAGGATTTATGGAGTCAGAATAAAAAAGAAGGTAGTAAAATGAGAACAGATCATTTTACTAAAACAAAAAACAAGATATAAGCTTTTCTAATAATTATACTTCAAATAAGTATAGTAGAGCGTAAATCAAAAAAATTAACTTTTTTTTTGTAATTGTATGTAATTATTCAGCATTTGAACTCAAATGTATTGAGTCACTATAATGTAGGACCACGCATTTTCACGGAACGACAGCCAACTAGAACATCAATATCGTCTGTATTGCCAGGGAATAAGGTTCCAGTTAGCATAAACATGATTGGCAAAGCGGTCCATAATCTATAGTGATCCTAAGGTGCTAGGAGATAGTTTGAAAGCTTCGTACTTTCAAACTGTTCACTAGTACAAAACAACGTGATTATAATAAACGGAAGAATATCCAAGTTTTTATACACTTACTTCTAAAAGTACTTGTAAGTTTACAAGAAGAATAACAAGACTAACATTTTATAATCCAATCACAAAACTTTACTAGTATTTTATTACTCTATCCTACCACTTTTAGAGTCCCTCTGTCCTTATATTATGCAAAATCGAAATTTTACAACCCACTCATGAATTATACAATAAAATCGAAGCCATACTGTTTACGCTTGCATAATATCGCTAAGTCACGTATATAAGACAGCTTTGTAGTCAAGACCCATTTATTGTTCAAAGTAAATAAAAAGAAACGGAGCAGAATATCCCAGAGCAAGTGAAAACAGACTCGACAGCTACGACCACTTGTCCTAAAGTAAAACTTAAGCAGAAAACGACAAAGTTTGTTTTAAATTGAGTGCATAAATGGTAGTTGTTACGTTTCGAATGGCGAGAGTTATTAGGGTTTAATTCAGGAGCTAGTAGTAAATTCTGAAAGTGCTTGAACATACTATACAATTAAATATGTTGTTACTGTGAGCTTTCAGGTCTGAGGAAACTTGTATAACTATTAGTAGGATTATACAAACTTGTTATGTATAGTTGTGTGAGTGTCATGCTTGTGGGATTACGACTATATGTAGTTATATTAAGGTTTGTATTGTTCTGTTTATTTATATGGCAGCCGTGACGGGATATTCCTTTGTCTCTATATTTAGAGAGCTTGAAGAGGCTGGGGTGGTTGCATTTTATATTTTCGCTGAAGCGTAAAAAGTTTAAAAATAAGGGATGTTTAATGGGTTGTAAAATAAGGTTACAAGGGAATATTGGAGCTGTAAGCCAATGAATGTTAACATAAGTTACTCTCTTGCACATAAGTAAGTTTGTAAGAGTACCTACTCGTAAAGAAAAACCGATATTATATTTCCTTAAAAGAAAATTAAACGAGAAAAAATGTTTTTGAAATGAATCTTTTGTTACTTTGTTACCCACTGAAACGTCCTTTTTTTGACAGCTGTCATACCGCAAGCGTCCGGGTGACTAGAGCGGCCAAGGTCACGTCGAGCGCACCATGCCATTACTTATTAAAAGTGTATTTGCAACCAAACTACTCCAGTAATAGGAAATGAAAAAATACTGTTAAACAGCTAACATTATAAGGAATCGATAAATGTGCATACTGGAAAACAACTCTTATTGTGAAATGTACAAAAAAATGTTGAACCTGACAATATGGGTTAAATTTGAGTAAAATATTTGTTATAACAAGTTTTTACGAATTATTTGAAACATATCTTAATGTCACAGTACGTAGTATTAAAATAGATTATATGAGCTTTTTTTTGATACCAATAAACTATTACTTGGAACATACAGTGTAGCACAATAAATCAAAACAATCTACCCATTCCCTCTATCAATTCGGTATCGCTCCGATGACGAAATTGTGCCAAGATGGCCGACATAAGGCTTCTCCCGCACAACTTTCGGATTATTTTGTTTTATGATTAGATTGTTTTTTATTTATTCATATGAACTAAATAATATTTTTAGTAGCCCGACATCCACCCAAACGTCCGGGCCACCATAGTCGCCCGACATCCACTCAAACGTCCGGGTAGCCATAGTGTCTCTGTGGAGCGGACTTTTAAGTCCGAGGCCCTTGTCTGTGGCGTGGACTTATAAGTCCGCATGTCGCTCCCACTCAAACGTCCGGGTAGCCATAGTGTCTCTGTGGAGCGGACTTTTAAGTCCGAGGCGCTTGTCTGTGGCGTGGACTTATAAGTCCGCATGTCGCTCAAACTTGCACAGACTATAGATTCTTCCACTCAAACGTCCGGGCCACCATAGTAGGCAGATGATGACAAATAAAATAACAAAAAACTAAAAAACCCAGCTAAACAAAAACTGAAAAACAAAAAACAAGCATCATCATTATTGATCCTAAACGGCATGACCAATAAGGATGAAACTTTCTGGGGATATTTCAATGGGTTCCTGGATGGTTTGGAAACACAATTGGAATCGGTAGGTGGTGCTGCTGTATGGGAAGGACAACATCTGCCAGGTCCGCTAGTCTTTCTTTAAATATTTAATTCCACTGTTAACGGCTGGACCGATTTGGATGAAACTTTCTGGGGATATTTCAATGTGTTCTTGGATGGTTTAGAAACACAATTGGACCCGGTAGGTGGCGCTGCTGTACGAAAAGGACAACATCTGCCAGGTCCGCTAGGCTTTCTTTAAATATTTAATTCCACTGTTAACGGCTGGACCGATTTGGATGAAACTTTCTGGGGATATTTCATTGTATTCTTGGATGGTTTAGAAACACAATTGGACCCGGTGGGTGGCGCTGCTGTACGAAAAGGCCAACATCTGCCAGGTCCGCTAGTCTTTCTTTAAATATTTAATTCCACTGTTAACGGCTGGACCGATTTGGATGAAACTTTCTGGGGATATTTCAATGTGTTCTTGGATGGTTTAGAAACACAATTGGACCCGGTAGGTGGCGCTGCTGTACGAAAAGGACAACATCTGCCAGGTCCGCTAGGCTTTCTTTAAATATTTAATTCCACTGTTAACGGCTGGACCGATTTGGATGAAACTTTCTGGCCACCATCCAGGAACCCATTGAAATATCCCCAGAAAGTTTCATCCTTATTGGTCAGGCCGTTTAGGATCAATAATGATGATGCTTGTTTTTTGTTTTTCAGTAAAAACAAAAAACAAGCATCATCATTATTGATCCTAAACGGCATGACCAATAAGGATGAAACTTTCTGGGGATATTTCAATGGGTTCCTGGATGGTTTGGAAACACAATTGGAATCGGTAGGTGGTGCTGCTGTATGGGAAGGACAACATCTGCCAGGTCCGCTAGTCTTTCTTTAAATATTTAATTCCACTGTTAACGGCTGGACCGATTTGGATGAAACTTTCTGGGGATATTTCAATGTGTTCTTGGATGGTTTAGAAACACAATTGGACCCGGTAGGTGGCGCTGCTGTACGAAAAGGACAACATCTGCCAGGTCCGCTAGTCTTTCTTTAAATATTTAATTCCACTGTTAACGGCTGGACCGATTTGGATGAAACTTTCTGGCCACCATCCAGGAACCCATTGAAATATCCCCAGAAAGTTTCATCCTTATTGGTCAGGCCGTTTAGGATCAATAATGATGATGCTTGTTTTTTGTTTTTCAGTAAAAACAAAAAACAAGCATCATCATTATTGATCCTAAACGGCATGACCAATAAGGATGAAACTTTCTGGGGATATTTCAATGGGTTCCTGGATGGTTTGGAAACACAATTGGAATCGGTAGGTGGTGCTGCTGTATGGGAAGGACAACATCTGCCAGGTCCGCTAGTCTTTCTTTAAATATTTAATTCCACTGTTAACGGCTGGACCGATTTGGATGAAACTTTCTGGGGATATTTCAATGTGTTCTTGGATGGTTTAGAAACACAATTGGACCCGGTAGGTGGCGCTGCTGTACGAAAAGGACAACATCTGCCAGGTCCGCTAGTCTTTCTTTAAATATTTAATTCCACTGTTAACGGCTGGACCGATTTGGATGAAACTTTCTGGGGATATTTCAATGTGTTCTTGGATGGTTTAGAAACACAAATTGGACCATTGGTAATGGAACAAAACAGTTTTTCGAACTTGACAACAATATGGCCCCCAAAATACGCAATTTTCATTGTATTTTAATTTAAATATAGCCAGTGACACTCGCGTTACCAAGGCAAATCTAACAACGTTTATTTAATCCAAATCCGTTCATACGTTTATGGGTTATGAGAAAATAATAAATAAACACAGGTCAAAGACATAAGACAAAAGAAAAGATTGACATATGTTGGGTAATAAAGCATGATTCTTCGTTTAAATGAATCCTTATTTCGATACTTTTCATGAGGGTACGGGGTGACTTTTCTAAAACACGCGGAAGAAAAAACAAAAACGTATAATCATAGCGATTTTCATCATGTTGTTTTGGATTCAGTCTACCTAAATATTGTTAATTAACTGTTCTTTCAATTACAGAACGTATTTCACTAAAATATTACATAAATCATGTAAAAATTTAATGGAAAAGCGGCAAAAAAATGGCGAAATTTTTGCTTTTCTACTTTCAACACATGTAAAATCAACTTGAGATACTTCGGATGCAAAGAATTTGTAGATATTCGGAAACAATGATTCTTCGGCATTATATTAAGATATTACACTATTACATTTGGGCAATAAATACCATAAAATACTTACATTATAAATTTGGATCCCCTTACAATTTCGGTGACGCCATCGACTGTTTGACACGACTTTTGTTTATTTTTTTATCAATTCCTTTCTGGTTCGTTCAATAGTGTTGCTAGTACCAATGGACGCGTAATTTAGTCGACTTTAATCGATACTAAAACCGTGTAGAGACTTTTGAACTATTTTTTAGATAAAAACGCGATTGAAGTGTAGTTGACAGAAACGTCGCGATCGCGACGTGGACGTTAGACTATTTAGAGAAAAACGTCGCGATAGTAACGCGGACGTGACAGTGGGCAACCTTCAACTGAAGCATACCTACACAAACAAGAATCCTAAACAAATACAATTAGCAAACAACATAGACGTACATAAAACGTTACACATAATGTATTGTAATTATTAAGGGAGTGCTCAAAGCTAATAACGAGCTCGGATATCGTCAACAGATCCAATCGAACTGTCAAAACTGTGATTGTTACCCATCACGGGAAATATCCGACAATCGATCCACACACCTATAGGTAACACACAGCTGCAGACTACGCCATTTTGAAGTGCTTATTTCCATTATAACATTGTACTAACTACACTGAAATGTTCTACAAAAGTTCGCGTTTTGCTTCGTGAAGTCCAGAACTTTCAACTCAACAGAATACACCAACTCCCCAATTGGCATTACGCGAAAACAACATTTATTACAAGCGGGTACAGATTGAATTAGCCCGCGGTAGAATTCCGCTTACAACTTTGCGCAAATACGCCAAGTTCAAGTTATCTGAAAAGTTATTTAACAAAGTTTCATAGCTTTCTTGGGCTGCGTGCGGAATTGGGCTCTAAGCGAACGGGATTAAGTTAATTATTGTTTGGCGGTTGGATAGCACGTGGGTCCTTTTGGAACTGAAAGCCATCTGCGTTATCCCATCGAGAGCCGTGACTGTAGAAAGATTTCCTTCTACAATGGACTGAGACTGGGACCGGTCGCTGAAATGACTTTGTAATAGCGTGCTCAATAAAACGACCCAATATCGTGGGCTTTTTACTTTATTTATGAGATAGTTGGACAGAACTTTCCTTACTAAATAAATGTTTACGTAAAGGATAAAAGGAATGTGCGTAAACGAAAATGGATCAATCGGAAATAGGCAAAATAAGTCCCGAATGTTGTTTACAAGCAGTTACACTGGTGTTTGTAATACAGTCAATAAACCAAGTTCTCTTCTAAAATAACATCGCCATGTTTCGTTTGCGGCTATTGTAGAACGTTGTGAACTATACCTCTATGATTTTAGAATCCCTCGAAGTTTTAATGAGCTCAATTTAGTCTTCAAAAGCTGATAGATGCGTAAGTTAATATGCTTAGAGTGTATAGTGTTAGTAATATTAAACGAAAGCAAATCGATGGGAAACACTGGTAACTAAACCTTGGAAATAAACGAATTTAGAATAGATTTATTTATCAACATAAAAAAACCTATTAGCTACTTATTTTGAGATTTCATTGAGCCTAATTAACGTCTTAACAAGGTTAGATCCGCGTTAAATATGATTTTAAAATTCCTTTCTTCGAATCTTCATAGCTTGTGCTCAACGCCGTCCGATTCTAAGAAAATTAATTCGTTTGATGTAATAAGAAAATTATTTGTTTGTTGTTTTATTTAAGCGTCTTTATGGAAATTGTATTCGCCAGACTTTTCTTTTATTAAACCGTTCAGTTTTCATCACTATAATTAGTTATCGTCTTAAATCACATTAGCGTAAGGGTGATACTATACTTTTCCCGAATAATAACTCGCAAAGCAGTTTTGAACACAATCCTGTGCATAAACACGATATTTCTAGCGTTATCTCACACAAAAACACAAGATTGGCTCAGTTTCGACTGATTTCCTAGTTCATATAAGTAGTTGTAGTAACTCGTAAACACTTTTTGAGCAAAACTTTTCACTGACACACAACTTTTCTGCCGGCCATATAAACTAGTTAAACAAAGTTTGCTACTTATCACCTGTCACTTATTGGTGTGCCAGATCCATTGGCAAGGTCACAACAGAGCTGCGAGCGTCCTCCTCTCTGTTGCCAGAAGTAAACACAAATTACAAGAGCATCCAAGGAACGTCAGCCGAGTTTCACTTCAAAACAATATCTCAAATGAACACAAACACTCGTATTCAGCCTCCTCACAGTCACAATAACACTAGAACTCCACCTCCGAGTCAGAATAACGTCTTTCGTCTTTCAGCATAACCTCAAAACATCTTACTGACACTCCGCGGCCCACAGGAATTAATAAAAAGTTTCTTTATAAAACAAGTGGGTTGTGAGCATGTTCCAAAATGGCGGAACTTTGCGTTAACTTCGGAACGTAGAACGACGTGAAGTTGTAGGGTGCGCGACTTGTGCCGCCCGCGGTACAGTTGCGCAGCAAGCACTAACTTTTCATATTGTAAGTCACATATAAAACTTGTAAACACTTCTTTTGGCACACGAAAACACTTGGGTAGGTCACAAAAAGTGATTTAAAACACATGGTTACCGACAAAAGTAGTTTTAATTGCGCTTTTGAACAGTTAAAAAGTGGTATAACCTCGTAGCGCTCTCGTACTGCACCGCGAGCCTCGTAGTCGACAGGGGTTCGGTCGGGGAAAATCAATAACTTACGGCCGACTCTCTCCGCCGCTCTCCGCGTTTAATCATACACTTTGTGAGCAAAACATTAAAACTTGTCCGTTTGTTTGTCGGAGGCGGATCGTTGTTCGCAGAGGAGCGGGGGGAGGAGCGGAGCGAGCGGAGCGATCGGCGCGAGCGGTCGACGGCGACGGCTCCCGGCTCCCGACTTAGCCACTTCGCGGAGTTTACTTGCGACAAAGTTTTGCGAGGTGTTCTTACAAAGAAGTACGGTTATGTACTGCAATGTGAGGAAGATTGGCGTTTCCCCGCTCCCTGCGCGGGCGGCCACAAGTTTGCTGCATTGTTATCGCTGGCCAAGTTCAAATTAAAACTTTCTTAACAAGTTTGCAGTTGCCATATTGGACTTGCGCGCGCTACCCACAAATTACTTTTTTCCTATGTAGGTAAGTATTTCATGTAGATAAAGAGTTTTGCTCATACAGTAGGTCAGTGAAACCAGACTTTTCAAGCGTTCGGTGTTTAGTAAAACAAATGTTGTTTGGTGACTCACCTAATATTAATGCTTTCTCATTTACATAACTTTTGTGTGCTGTTGGGGTGATTGCAGCATAATGTAGGGAAATGAACTGCGGTGGGTGTAACTCAGGACATTAAATATTCAATTCAATGTTTGAAGGAACTCCTTGATCAAAAAATAAACATTAAACCTTTTTTTAAATAATTATAGTTTAAAAGCAATCTAAAGCGACTCCTTTCAGACATTAGAAAAACAAATAAGTCGTAACGTTAAGTCAAAAGTCACCGGACCACTTTACCAAACAGCGACTAGAGTGATTTAATTCCGTAAGTAGTGTAAACAAGTTTTGCCCTTAGTTGACTCCCACACCCCCCGACACTCCTTTATACGAATTATCCATAGAATTGTGAACAAACAAATCTGGTTACCACTCTAACCTGACCTCCCGCGACCCCTTCAATGTTGTCACAATAAACTCAGCTGACGTGAAGAAATACAAATTCAAAGGTCTTAATAAATTGGAATGTTGAGTTGGCCGATTTGTTGAGCTACTAGTCCAGCTTTTTGGAGCTTCTCGTAGCACAATTCCCAGGGTGGTGTATTAACAAGTATTTTACGAGATAAATAAGTTAGCTCGAGATACTGTTGATGTTTGTTGCGAATAAGTCGAGCTATATAATTTAGGTTTATAATTTTACTTCAGATCTACGTCCGTGATGGTTGGTTATTGCGAAATTGTTTATTGGTATTAAGTTCGGGGCTTTCTGTTTTATTGATAATACGATTTTTTTTCATTTTCAACCTTATGTTTTATTGACTTGAGACGAATTCTCTTTACTTACGTCAAGTAAAGTGAAACTATTTTTATTTTTTTTTAGTTTAAAAAAACTTTCCCCCTCGCTCGACTCTATTCATCTCGCTTTGGCACGCGCTAAACGAAAATAGCTCATAATATCACAGTGGGTAGAAGGTGGGCGTCAAATCTAACCAGCAGGACGCACCAGAAGTTTTTTTTTTTTTAAATATATTTTTAAAATATAATAATAATAATAAATAAATTTTTATTCAATAAGAGTTTGCAGTATTACATTTATATCTTATAGGCTAATTTTATTCATTTACAAAAGAATCTACTATCTGTAACCGAACTAGGCAAAAGCCTGTATTTCGGCTATCAGCGCCAAACCCCTAAAATATTGATAATTAATGGTAGCCATCAAATAGACATGTTACCTTTAGTAGGTTTACAACAAAAATTCAGCAAAGCAAATTATAATTTGAAAATTGATCTTCAGAGTAGTAAAAAAAAAAAAAAAATTTTAAAATCTTTGAGGCAAAAATATAAATAAAAATTATTAACTATTTTCCTCTACATAAAATCACAAATAAATTAGATCATTAAATTAAAATCAAAGAAGTAAAATAAACAATAAAATCATGATCATGATCATGTCAAAAATTCAATAATATTAAAACACAAGAAATACAGTAAACCCATAAATAAAATAAAATCTTTGAAACAGATATTAAAACCATTACAATGATATCATTTAGATTCAATAATACAATTAAAAACAAAGCAATTTAAATAGATTTTGCCAATAGGTATATAAAAATAAAAGAAGTTGGGTGGAGTGTGTAAGTATGCTGTATGGATGTAGTCCTCCCTTTGTGTTACATTTATTTATTTATTTATTATTACATTTAGTACAGCAAAAGCCATTAACACTAAATTAATTAATCCTTTTACTCGGTCTTCTCGCAGAACCACAAGCATTCTAACATTATCGTCTTCCATTCATCAGCAAACAAATCCAATCCAGGGTTGGTCTCCACGAGTGCGTTGAGCATAGTTAGCATACGTGGTATAGGAGAGGTGAACCGAGCTACAGCGCGACAAAATGGGACATTAAACAATTTATGTTTTCTGGAGCGATTATAATTATTTGGAACAAATAATTGACACAGCTCCGTATGTAAATCTGAGGCGTCGGTATGACCATGTATGATTTTATACGCTGTTGTTATTTGGTCAACAGCCCGCCTAACTTGAAGGGAATTAAAATTTAAACATCCTAAAAGGAATTTAGTAGGATACATATAAGGATAGTATCCAAACACATGTTTGTAGAGGTACCTGAGGAAAGCTTTTTGTACCTTTTCCAACATGAGCATATAGGTAACCTCGTGAGGATTCCACACACAAGCGCTGGTTTCAAGCTTGCACCGAACTAAAGCGTTGAACAAAAGCCTAATAACTGCCTGATTATTAAAACCTTGACAGTTACGTAAAACAAAACCTAAGCGTCGGAAAGATTCTTTAGCCAAACCTATAATGTGTGTATGGAGTTTGCTATCAAACGTTAACGTAACGTATTCAGTTACCTTTTTCTTACATTGCGTTTTAGTCAAGGGATAGATGTTAATAACTTTGTTTATCTTATTATAGACGTAAGGTCCAATGAAGTTAGCAAATCTTGTGCTGAAACTAGTACTTGTAACATCTTTCCTGACACAGACCCTATCTTTTCTTCGCTTATGTAGGGTTAGGGGATTAAATATTTGTTTACTGTGTTGTAGAAGAGTAATTTTTAGTAAATAAAGCTGCCTTACGGTCAGGACCTCACAGTTCTTGTACAATTGAGTGGTAGGGAAGAAAATACGCTTAAAAGTACTAACTTTCAGCACTGCACGTTGGGCGATCTCAAGATGCTTTATCGTCGTCTTAAAGGAGCCACCCCAGGAGGATATACAGTATGTCAAGAGCGACTGACAGAGAGCATAATATATCTGCTTCAGCAGTTGTGGATCAGCGACATGGCGTAAATTTTTAAAAACAAATATTAACTTACGTATCCTTCCACATATAAGTTTTATATGTTCCTTGAAATTAAGGTTGCTGTCAATTATTACGCCTAGGTATTTAATCGCCTGCACACGCTCAAGGGAAGGACAAATGCAGGTTGATTTTGATTGACAGTCGTGTGAAACGATTTTCAGGGTACTAGCCACTCCACTTACATTCCTAATGCCGAAACAGATACATTTAGTCTTATCCACATTTAAAGTAAGAATGCTACTCCGCAGCCACCCTTGAACCATGTTAAAACCAAGCTGCGCAGCACCAAAAACCTCTCCCCAGGTATCGGCAGCAAAACAGAGGGCAGTATCATCTGCGAAGGAGATTATTTCACCTTGGGAGAGTTTCAGATCTGTGAGCTGGTTGATATATATCAGAAATAATGTAGGGCCCAAGATGCTGCCCTGCGGTACTCCGAGTGTGATTGGGAGGTCATCACTCCTATGCGTGTCCAGACGAACACATTGAGACCGCCCAGACAGATGGCTTTTGAAAAGCTCGTGTTGCACGCCTCTTATCCCCAACCTTTCCAGCTTACTCAGGAGGATGGAGACAGAAATCGTATCAAAAGCCTTTGCCAGGTCGAGGAAGATAGTGAGACATTTTTTTCTATTATCTAAATTAGAGCTTACGTAATTTATCAGTTTATTGACAGCTTGCTCAGTCGACTTACCCTGCCGAAAACCGAATTGATTGGACGACAAAAAAATATTTTTTTCCAAATAGTCTACCAGTCTTGAATTAATTACTCTTTCAAGGATCTTTGAAAGTGCTGGCAAGATAGATATTGGCCTATAGTTATTGATACTATCTCTATCTCCACTCTTATGAATGGGAACAATCTCTGCCTTCTTCAGACAATCAGGGAACACTCCCGACTGCAGACATGTGTTGAATATTTTAGTTAAGAGAGGTACAAGAATGTTTTTATATGTTTTCAAAAATTCAGCACTAATATTGTCACACCCACTGGCACAGTTTGATTTTAGTCCAAGGATGAGGCGCTCAACCTCTGCTTCAGAGGTGTCCATCAGTACAAATGAATTGACAGGATCTGCGTCAGTACTTGTAGTTTGTGCAATACTGTTTGACATTTCTTTATTTTTTTCGTGAATTTTGTCTGCCAATGTACTTCCCACGTTAACAAAGTAGCTATTAACTTTATTGAGTGATTTGTCAGGATTTGTTGATACGGTAAGTAGCTCCTTTGCAGTAACAGACTTTTTTGATGTATTAGAAGTTGATTATGACCTTGTGATAAAATTCTGACTCTTTGATCTCAACGCAAATCTAGACCTTAACGTTTTTTAAAGTGCAAGTGAAATTCTACCTTCGGGTACTAACGCACTTATAAGTCGAGGAAGTATTACAGAGTACCGCCATTCTTAGCATCCATAAGGTGCATTACCCCATATTGTTTTTTTACACGACTGCGGCGAAGCCCAAAAGGAGGGTTATGTGTTTGGCGTGTATGTATGTATGTCCGTTTCTTTGTCCCCTCATAACTCCTTAACGGATGAAGGGATTTAAATAAAATATACGTCGTTAGATTCGTCTTGATACCGCGAGTGTCACTGGCTACATTAAAATTATAAAAGAAAAGAAATTTGCGGATTTTGGGGGCCATATAGCGGATTAAAAAAAAAATATTTTCCAATTCCATCGAGTAGAGTATCAAAATAGGTACATGGTTTTAAAAGGACATTAGAAAAATATATGATACCTATGTTTAAAATAAATTCAAAGTCAAATCATCTGCGAAGAATTTTACGCGACCAATGAAAGAACAATCACAACAGAACTAAAAAGATGGAAATAAATAAAAGTTGTTAAAAAACTAAAAAACCCGACTGAAAAAACTGAAAAGCAAAAAACAAGCACATTTTAAATTTAACAAAACTTGGAAGCAGGCGTGGTTCATTTGAATATTAAATTATGAAATGTAAATAGATTTTTTTAGTTTTTAAACTACTTTTTTGTTAAGTTTTTGTTATTAAAGTAAATCATTTTAAATACATTTTCATTACATTGGAATATAATGGAAACATTGCTTTGTTTGTTCGCTTTTGTATACAGTTGTGCGCAGTTACAATGGTACAGAGCAATGTATGAACGAAATAAACTTGCTTGCGGGAAAATTTTCAGATATAACGCAAGCAAAGCTAGGGGAAGAAAAGTAATGTAGGTACCTATTGTAAATCTTACACAACTAGTTGAATAGCTGATGCCCGCGGCGTCGCCCGCGTCAAATTACAAATTAAAACCTACCTGGAGAACCACTATTCATTGTTGAAAACAGCATGAAAATCGGTGCAGTAGGTTATGAGTTTATTGCGAACAGATAGACGGAGGACTTTGTTTTTTAATATGTAGTGATGATTGTTTACGCACAGCCGCTGGCTTAGAATCACGCTGTCCAAGAGTTTTAAGCCAAAAGTGACCATTAATTAGCCATTGACATGTAAACCAACGAATTAAATAAACTAATCCGTTGACGATAGTACGATCCAGCTTCAAAACACAACGCTGCCGAAGCACAAGTTAGAATCAAATATCTTAATTTCCTCTCCAATCAATCTCAATAAATTCGTTATATAAACGTTAGAGCCACTGAGCAACTGAATACGTCAATTGCAGGCAGTTTAATCTATTCGGTTTTATAAATAAATAGTTTAGTAATTACAGAATTTACTTATAGAGCTTCTGACACCGCTAGACAGAGTCTCGAACTCGCGGTAGACTGAGAAGAAAATGTCGGGGTGTCCTAAACACCTTCCTTGCCAGTTGACGAGAAAAAGCCGACTATTGTGAGAAGTGGAAAGAATAAAAAACTAAGTTTAAAAAAAAACGCGACTACGAATAAAAACGCAGACTAATGAAAACGCGGTCTTAAAAGTAGAAGAAGAAAATAATTCTTAAATTAATTTAAGTAAATAATAAATAATCTGACATTTAAATTTCGTCATATTTTTTTTATATCACATTTATATAGCCTATGTCACTCGGGCTGTTCTTACGAATCTATTGACACCTCATTTGCTAACATCCGTTGTGTAGTTAAGGCGCTATCTTGGAACATTATACGCATACATAGACTGCCAAAATCATAACCCTTCCTTTTGACTTCACCGTCGGGTAGGGGCTCCTCTGCTCAGGAGTGGGAAAATACGGGATAAGATATTAACATTTTTAAGCCTGAACGCTATCCTGCAGAATCAATTTATTCAATTAAATTGATTTTCAATCCTATCAATCTCAGGTTTCGTAACATAAACGTCAAAGCGATTGAGCTACTTATGTACATCACTAATCTATACACACGTCTGTTGTCGAGTAACCTCGAGTAACCCTCAACCGCCCACTGCCTGGAAAGTGGTACTCGATTTTGTGAATTATAAATTAATGAACAAAACTCCTGGTTTAATCTATCTGTCATAATTGAATAGAATGAGATGGCGAGACGACCTGTACGCGTATCGCGAGCGCTGGATCGAAGAGGTACAGGAAATAAGCTCTTGGAAGTAATTGGAGGAGGCCTTTACACAGCAGAACTTAAATGAATAGATAGATTGTACTAGAATAAGGGAGTACTAAGACAATATTAAAACAGATAAAGTCTTCTCAAAAACTTCTTACACTAATAAACAATACAAAATAAGTGTGATATTCCAGTAGATCTGAAGTTCAAAACCTATCTACAAAAGTTCACCAATACATACAAAATTAAGAAACCAATCATAATGCAATTCCTTGTTAAAGATAAACTTAAAACTTCTTAATGAAGGTACTAATGTTAGTTTTCACTAATAGTTGGTGACACCTTAATTAAAAGTAAACTAAATAAGAGCACACTGTTGAATAAGAAAATTCGATCATGACTGCCATGATCGAATTTTCTTATTATTAGTAAACATTATTTTTAACCAATCCGTACTGGGCCCGCGTAGTGGATTATCCCATCCCTCTCCTAGAGAAGAAGGGAACATTGTAGGCTGATGATCATGATACCTAACCAATTGTGAAAACAATAACATCATAAGTACCAACTACATTGCTTACCTGTTCCCGCCACTGCCACTGTTGCCCGCTGTCGAGAAACCAATGTAACCCTCGTTCGCCCACTCTCTCGCGCCACCCCGAGTGTTATGATACCTGAAGCTTGGAAAATTTTCCCTCAGCCAACAGAACTCATAATAATAGTTTTGTAATCTGGAGTTAATGACTGGGCGATTCAAATATCTTTTTACGTTTTCTTTCTTTTTACCCGACTACGGCGAAGCCAAAAGAAAGGGTAATGATATTGGCAGTCTATGTTTGTATGTATGTATGTTTGTATGTTCCACCGTAGCACCTAGACTACTGAAGGTATTTTAATAAATGAGGTGTCAATAGATTCGTAAGAATAATGCGGGTGACATAGGATATATAAATGTTAATAATTCTTTTTATGACGGAATTTAAATGTCAAATTCTATGGTCGAAAAAAATTAAATTGAGATAATCATAACATGTTTGATATCAATTAAAAGGCCTTGGCGAGTAGGTACATCACAAATATGTATATTATAATTATTTTAGTTCAAGTCAACATATACGTTTAGATTGTGTTATTTACTCGTATTATGTAAATAACAAACTAACATTAAGTAGAATATTACATTATGAAAGTAACATATTATTACGTATTTATTCAATAACACACAAAAAAAAATAAGTTTAAAACTAAAACCCGACTACCCGTACCCGGCAGACTGAGTTATTAAAAAGGTAAACTAATACTTTTATACGAAGAACGAGGGTACTTTTCGTAGAGTCAATAAAAGTAGGATTAGTTCTATCAATTTGCTCTAGTTCGGCCCACCATCTTCTACGAGGTGTGTCACCATGTTTCTTGCCTGTGTGAGGGCTCCACATCATGGTCAGCTCATTGGGCTTCAATTTTTTTGAACTACGTCATCGATACCTTAGCTATGTTTTAGCTTATTTTTAATATGAATATGAAATGGATTTACGCAGCTTTACCTGAGAAAAGCGAACCTTCTTTTTAATTTGTTTAGCGAGTATTAATGTATGTATATTGTATGTGCAATTAGTTTGGAACAGTTTAAGTTATATGAAGCTGAGATGCCACAGTGCCATCAACTAACGAGTGAAAAAGGAAAACATCAAAAATTTAAATGATCTATAATTTAATTAGTAGGAGTCTGTCAAAGCACTAACACTACCTACTGTACTTAAAAAAAACTGTACATACATATTATTTGAGCAACACATTGCTTGGTACAACGAAAAATACGAAACAAACAGTTCAACTAGGTACTTAGCTTCTAGGTTCCTGAGTGCTCACGCCCACCCAGTTACCATAGTAACCCACTGCCTTCAGCCTTCAGGTGATCTGTAGCGCGTGTAGGATTATTATTATTGAAATTTATAGCGTAAACAACGCTCTTTTAATGGAGCAAAAGAAATCCATAGTGATTAAGAGTCATACATAGAATTTTGTATCATGAAAAAAATTAACAGACATTTAAATTCACATAAACAAATACCGAGACCTGAAAACAACTATCTGCGGGCCATAAAAGTATTTGTTCCGTGCGGGGATTGAATCCGCGACGAAAGATGATGAAAGTATCTTCTTCTCTAACGTTTGGTTTAATCTGGTGTCAGAGATTGTATGAGAGGAGGTAATTATTCAATATGCACATGAATTCGAAAATCAGGGTACCAAGTTTGAACTCGGGACTTTATGGTGACTATAACACTTTTTATCACCGGTACTTTATAACTACAGACAACGTTACAAAAGATATGACACAGCCTAACCACTATTAAAAAAATAATTACTTCTTGGTAGCTCATCCTCAACCATCACATTACGGGTGGGAAATCACCAAAAAACCCTTCTTCTACTGACTAAAATCCACCCACGTTCCTTCTTAGCCCTTTGTGTCGAGGCCGCGGTATCTCCTTCGTTTAACCCGCAGCACCGACGGGCGTGGGCCCTTGCAGCCCCCTTCCATGTTGCTGACATCTCAATGAGGCGCGCTTGGAACACGAACGCGCCGTCGTCATAAGACGGTAGGACGGCGAGCTAGAACACTACCTTGCCTTCAGGTGACTTACAGCGAGTGAGATGAGTGAGTACCTACTGAAGCCTAGCAATATTCCGTCTGCGCTCAGATTGCTTTAAACGAAGGGGATGCGGGTTAAACGAAGGAGATACCGCGGCCTCGGCACAAAGGGCTAAGAAAGAACATGGGTGGTTTTTAGTCAGTAGAAGTCTGACACTCCCTGCCGCTCTGCACAGAGCGGGAGGAGTCATTTGATGGCAAATTGACAAAACGCACGTAGCGAACGGCAAGCGCGACGACGAGTTCTACGAACTCTGTAGATAAGCAGGAAGTGAACAGCTGATTTCACTCGTTGTTCGTTAAAGTATTTCAACAACTCCGTGGCTGCTAATGACCAATTTTGATCCAATTACAATTTGGCCGAACTGGACTTCGTACAAAGGACGGCACGGTTGGCGCAGTGGCTGAGCAATTGGACTGTTGTGCTGAGTGTCGCGGGTTCGATTCCCGCACGGAACAAATATTTGTATGGCCCACAGGTATTTGTTTCGGGTTTGGGTGTATTTGTGTATGTAAAGTTTAAATGTTTGCACCCACGATACAGGAAAAATTCCTAGGGCAACGTTTTTTAAAATAAAAAAAGGGCACCATGCTCAGCAGTCGCGCTTGTAACCACTCTCGACCAACGAAGGTAGTCATAGGTAACACGAACGCGCCATCGTCATAAGACGGTAGGACGGCGAGCTAGAACACTACCTTGCCTTCAGGTGACTTACAGCGCGTGAGATGAGTGAGTACCTACTGAAGCCTAGCAATTTCCGTCGTAGGTGGTCGAAGGTATTCAGAGTATTTTTTTTATTTCTTAAAATCAAATATTTGCCAACTTTAGTTGCAAACAAATATTTTAGAAAGTCACCATACCAATAGTATGTAACTCAAATCAATATCAATAATAAAACTAACCTGGCCTAACATGGGTCGTAGCTAATAACGAAGTGCTCTTTAATAACCCCTGGCATTCTATTAATAAATAGAAATCAGTGAGTACGGTCACCACACTTGACACTAATAGATACCATTCGTTGTTATGTAGGTACAGTAATATCTTTACTACCTTCATCACGTTAAGGTCTACTTTTGTCTGCTATGTCAATACCAAAAAGAATAGTATTCAACTATTCACCCATCTTCTTTTCTGTCACACGGAAACAAAAATATAAGGCTGAACGGCTGTCAGTTAAATTTAATTATTATACTAGGACTGTTATTTCGCAACCTGGGTCGACGTAAATTATTATAAAAAAAATACTTCCGTATTTATTTGAATATGGTTTTGTTAACAATATAAAGGGTTTTTAATTTTTATTTGCTCGGCTACCTAATACTTTTCTTCAATAAAAACTCCTTATTATAATATCAGCTATCTGCTGTCGCAAATCGGTCCAGTTGTTTCGGAGATCAGTAATCTGCGAAAAGAGAACAAATAGTTAGACAGACCGACAAAAAATACTTGAGATGATCACTAAAAAAGCTCTGTCAAATCAACCGATTTTTTTTATACTTAACACAGCGTTTTTTATTTGTCTAGTAATTAATTTCAGTAAATTTCCAGACCTTTTATAATGGAATATGATGTCAAGTCCTCGTCATTCATATACGCCATATGCCATGTTATTCTGTGTTGTCAAGTAAGTAACTAAGTAATCATAATTAATGAAATAAAGTACATAGTAAAGAGAGAGACTGTAAAAGTATCAAGCGGTAAGGCAAATTACATTAGGTATATTCATAGTAGAATAATAGTATGAATGTCAAGATTTCCTTTGTATTTACCTGTACTCTTGATAATTAAAGTATCTAATAATATGTAAGAGCAGTCGCATGGATCATTAACAACACATTTCAAATATCTATGAATGTATAATGTGTACATACATATATCTAGATGAAAACTACGCACATAAATATAACAATAGCTTTTTAAGACCTCGTTTGAGTTAATAATATTTTGTTTCATATTTCACAGGACGTGATGTTTTTTTAACTAGAGCCGTTTTTCGTTCCCGACTACTTTGTAAAAACTCAAATTAAGACTTGTAGTTGTTGATATATAAGCAGGTAAAAAAAAACATAGAAACAAGGCAAGTTAATTAGAAGGCTAAAACTACATTAGTACATTTTTTTATGTTAGCGCAATAAAATCGAATCTAGGATATAATTATGTAAAAGGTATAATTAATCAATCTAGAGATATAACGATGGACATTTAAATCCATGATGTCAGAATCTACTGATAAAAAAATATTGTTGGATTCGCAAATCGAGGGCGACATTTACCTAGAAGGGAGACTGAGCCGCCGGGGTTAATGACCTTTAATAAGGTAGGGAAGTACCTACGTATTTTATATTTGGCCTTTATATGAATTTACTTCAAACGGGTATCTATGATAAGCAAAAAGTGAGTGTCCTTGATTTATCTTCTATTATTTGGTATAGAACAAGTTATTTACTTTATAACCTCAATCGACATCAGACCAAAGGTTTAGTAAATAAACATTTGTAAATACTTCCAATGTTTTATTTACTCACATTAGTCTTTCGCTTGGCTTTGTCGGGTCGAGTAAAACTTTCTCGGTGCGTGCCAAATGTTAAGTAAATGGAATGGACTGAGTATATTGTTTTTTTGGTCAACTGTAGGTCTTACATATTTATTGATTCTTTTAAAACCTAAGTATAATTATCACGAACAAACTTTTTTACTGGTTAAGAAATCAATGACTTAACTCGAAGAGAGTTATTTTTTAAGTGTTTCTATAACAAACTGCCCTTCAGTGCCAATTAATAGCTTGAGTATCTAATAACCTTCTTCTTGCAATAGGGTAGTTAACAAAAAAAATCTAATTAGTCCGTCAGATAGATTTCCAAAAAATATTGGACACGTATTTTTGCTTTTTTCACGTAAACAAACAATAAAGACGATACAGTGCTTTGAAAACTCGTGTGACGTGATTTTCTGAGTCATTAGTATTACATTCTTTAGCGGTCAGTGACGTCACAACCCCCCACTCAATTCCTTGACGCGTTTTATCTTTGTCAGTTTTTATTGATTTGATGAAACAAAAAATACGTCTCGAATATTTTTCGATAATCTAACAGACGGGACTAATTAAAATCATATGTTTTTATGTCAGTAAACATCCCTATCAATTCCCATATATTTTCCTAATAATAGTAACAGCCAAGGAACAAGAAACTATATATTCCTGCAACACACACTGAAGAGCTCTCAAGCAAAAGATGTTTTGTCCCAATCCCGGGAAATGGGTATCGGGTAGTCGAGAAATATTGCGGTTATTTCTATATTGCGGTTCAAGATGGCTCCCGTCGGAAAATAAAATGATAAAATCTACCGGTGCAGTTCGTGTTGAACATTAAATTGGAATTACGTAGTTGAGTTTGAATATTATTAGAATGGTTTCTGGAAATGACAGGAATAGGAACAGAGTAAAATTTAAAGATTGGTTAGAATTGGGCTTGGATAATTACACACGATGTATATTTTGGGTTAAAATCTCTTATGTCTTGGTTATTTTTGAACATTCAAATTTTTTAATAATAACTTTTTCAGGAGTTCACTGAAGTTTTTAATAGAAATGTCCGACATTACTAGCCGGCTAGTCCTTGCTTTCGGTGAAGTTCACGGGCAAAGTTCGCGACGTTTCATGTACCGTCGGTACCTATAGCTGAGTCCCGTACATTGAGTACATCATAATGTTTAAGCACTCGCAAATTTGCAGCTGCAAGTGCATATATTTATTTTAAAATGTAAAAAAATGGATTTCCTTAAGTTTTCATCATCATCATTTCAGCCGAAAGGCGTCCACTTCTGGAAATAAGCCTCCCCCAATTGTCACCACATTGACCGGTCCCGGGCGTCTCGCATCCAGCAGATCCCCGCAACTTTCACCAGGTCATCGGCGTACATTGTGGGAGGGCTGTAACTAACTGGAACAATGCAAGAATGTGCTAAAGGTGCTGTTCTTTCTTCTTATTTACTAACAGAATAAATAAATTACAATATTATCTCGTCGAAAATGTTGATTATTTATCACGTATTTATGATGTATATTTTCAGAAGTTTATTTATAATACAGCCGCTTGTTATTACAGTCAGGCATTAGTGACAGTGATACTAAGTACCTAGTATCTATATAAGTTACCTAAACACCTTCGTAAGCATTTTTCCTTCATAGTTACTGTTCGCAACCTGTTGCGGCACTCTAGGCTGAGGGTCAAGGTCAGTGCCAGCCACGCCACTATTAAAGCCGCCGATATAGATAGGTATACATAGGTAACGCAAGAGCACCTACTCCAGCCATTAGGTCATAAGGCAGTGTTACAGCAATCTATAGTTGTTGCCAATTAAGATTGCAATAGCAGTCATTACCCTTTCCTTATTATCTCTTTGTACGATCCAAAACAAATAAACCATGTGTTGCTTTCCATTAGAAAACAATCTAGAAGATCGCGAAAGATGACGATTCAAGACATTAACAGGCTTATTTTTAGATTTCAAAGTTAACAACTTAAACAAATGTAGATTGGGTCAATGACCACCATTACGAGCTTAACTGTCAGCAACTATAGCAATAACGTTACTAGTGTAACCTAATTTAAGAACCAAAAATTAGTCTCGTACGGTAACTTGTTTTTAAGGTGCCCAGCCATACTAAGCACAATTGCAGTTATGTCTCTGCCATAAAGCCACACATATTTGGTATGTCCGAGCATTTCAACATATAACCGGCAATATTTTCGAGATGGCCGAACAATACTTGTCAATAGTACAACAACACATTGCTGGGAAAGTATTGCCTGTTTAGAAGCACCTCTCACACTCACGCGCACAGACCCTCACCTATACACCTACATCCACCCTCATACACTCATATACACACACACACCCCCACTCCCACTACAATCTTTACTCGAGATATACTCTCAACACCACCGTTATTATTATTATTATGTTTTCTTTTTTTTTAGTTTTAAGTATTTAAATTGTAATTCAATTCTAGCATTAATACGTGTAATTATTGCTATGTTATGGAAGAGCGGAGTCTCCTAACACAGGCAATATTTGCTTAAAAGGAGGCTCCAAACACAACTTAATTATGTAAAAACTGAATCATTAATAAACTTATTATTATTATTATTACCTGTATAGTAACTAAATAGTGATTATAATACCGTCTTAATAGGTACTCAAAATATGCCACGCTTGGTTTTCATACAGATCGTAGATATACCTGGACAACGAAAATGTTCGTTGTCTAGGTATATCTAAATCTGTGATTAAATCCTGTCTGCCGAGTTCAGGTTGAATAATGTTTAGTTTACAGGAATACGAGTACGTCCTCAGTCATTCACTTTGCTAAGTGGCAATCAAGGGCCTTTACTATTCATTAAGTTTGCAGTTTTTCTCAGTAGAACTCAGGTAGTTTTAATACTATAATGATGACAACATTTTATTATTGATTATTTACGCACAATTAAGTAAAGTAAAAGTTACACAACTTATCTACACATTCTACTCGTTCAACTTCCCTTTAAATCCCAGAAAAGAATATTACATGTCACCAAATAAAAACAAGCTATGAATAACTTAGAAACATTCCCGGTATACTATGAATACGTATTAGCCTGGTTTATTGAAGAAAAATCAATATCTGACTACTGGTAAATAAACAAGGAACTAAAATTAAATTTTACTTCTTCCTCAAAGTTTTCGTGGATCAACTTTATATGATGTTTGCGAAGTAGATGCGCTGTTTTCTACAACTTTTGTGTATTACATGTACAGTAGCGAGTATTAGTGTTACATTGTACACACTTTAAAACTATTAAAAATGTGTTTTCCCTACTGTAAGTATTGATTGTACAATTACAAACGTACATAAACTCACGATTCTTTCCTTTGGGTAGAAGGTACAATAGAACGTCACCTGATTCCACGATTCTTACATACTAGTACGGTCCACGTTCTAAAATATCTGGTCATACACGCACCCCATACCATAAATCTGACAACAAGTCTTACCAAGACTACAAGAAAACAAGTCTTATCATATTACTCAGTAATAACTGGGTTATGGAGGTCAGATAAGTAGTCGCTCCATGAAAAATACTGGTACTCAGCGGCAGTCGGTTAAACTGGAAGCCAACCGCCGGGAAAAGCTAAGCAGATTATGACGATGACACGCACGCCTTACTATACCTATCTAAAGAAGATCAGCAATAAGGTTAGTGTACATTTTTCTAAGATTATAACTGGAACTTTTACATGAATTGAAATGGATATTATAGATATGGTAAACTTCCAATGAGCTTCCAACCGATGTTGCCGTTTTCCGTTTCTTTTTTAGCTGTACCCTTACAAAGTTTTTGTATTAATTTATTAATATACTAGCTTTTGCGCACGGGTGTAAGTCGCGTGGCAAGTATTTGTGTCAAGTTTCAAATAAGATTTTTCATATAAACTTTATTGCCATTTTCAGCTCCTCAGGGGTGATAAAAAAATCATTTGTGATGCTTCCATAACTTGACTCATACACCAATTTTCGAGTTAATCAAGCCCCGCGATAAAATCCTCTCCTGTAAAAATGACTATCTTTTTTTAACCCGTTAAGGGTCGATTTTCGAAAAATCCTGATACACGTTATTCTTTATTTTTGTTCTCAAGCATAAATACTGAGTTTCGAGTTAATCGAACCGCGGGTTAAAATTCTTCCATACAAACTTTGACACCGCCCAATCCCCCCTTAGGGGGTAGTTTAGGAAAAATAAAAGTGACAAACTTAATAATTTACTTTATAATTTATGTGTGCCAAGTTTCAAGTGTATTAACTCAAGGAATAAGATTTTTTATACAAACTTTCATCCCCTATTTAACTCCCTTAGGGCTTGAAAAAAAAAATCCTTCCTTATTCCTTGTCTACATTATAAAGGGAACCTCTGTGCAAAATTTCAGCTTTCTAGGTCCAAGGGTTTGAGCTGGGCGTTGATGAGTCAGTCAGTCAGTCAGTCAGTCGGTCAGGACTTCTCTTTTTATTTATTTAACGGAATAAATCAGTACTTATTTATTTTATTGTTATTTGCTTCTTTAGGAAATATAAATGCAGTTTTAAAAACATATTCTACTTTACATCTTTCAGTATGCTTATAGATATGGTGTATGTCAATGTGCAACAAAACAATGCATTTTAACATTTAATTATTCATTAGATAAATTATTTATTAACACGTATTCGCTCCCCCATTTATTTGTGACAACTGACAATCTTAACCCTTTCACTGACCGTGTTAAATTATTTCACGAACGGTAATATAAATTATATTCTTAAAATTTTAATTCATTATGCATTACAGGGGTCGGGACTTAGCCCCAGCAGAAATAGAATCCATTTGGAATAATTTTATTTTTGGAAAATAACCTCATTAATACGTCTAGGAAATGAAATAAAAAAGCG
The DNA here is from genome assembly GCA_932274075.1 of Diarsia rubi. Lineage (NCBI taxonomy): Eukaryota > Metazoa > Arthropoda > Insecta > Lepidoptera > Noctuidae > Diarsia > Diarsia rubi. Next base: position 6,279,738 of record OW026421.1, read on the forward strand.
TCTGCCTTTTTTGTATTGACCTTTTATTTTTTATTATTGGCTTTTTATTTCAATCTGGTTTGGGAAAGGTTATGGTAAAAATACAAATAGAAAGTCGTTTTTGATGGGAAATGCATGAAAAAGGGTGTAACAAGAACCCTACGCTTAGGGTTGATCCAAACGTAACATGATATTTTAAGCGGGTTTTGGAGGTTCTCACGAGATCTTATAGAGAGTGTAATAAAACGTCTAACGAAGCCAAGATTCACTTTTTCTTCCCTTCATTTTGATATTTTTTTGATACCTACTGGACCACACCTGAGCGTTTTTGGTTACAGAGAGAGACAAATGCTTACAAAAAACCGTAATATAAACGACGGTTTTTACTTGGTCCTGTACGGTGTGTCTCAGTCGTGTCATGTTTCCTTCCGATCATGTGAACCTGTGTTTGTCCACACATCTGTGCACTGTACCGGTGCCATTGGATAGTCATTATAATCAATCTCGGGTGAAATAGGCCGTCGTGGGCCAAAAATGGTCAGATATTCTTTTTGTAACGGTGGTATAAAATACAACACGAGTGCTTTAAGTGGGTGTACTTCCCACTAAAAGCACAGTACAATGGTCATATTCAGCACAGTACAATTATTACAGCAATTTAATATTTTAAGTTTTACTTTTGGTGGCCATGATGCTACATGGTTTGTGTAACAATAGATTTGACTGTATTGAAATTACAAATAAGTTGCGCTATACAGTACCTAGAACTGTTATCTGACGGGCGGGCGAGGCTATTCCACGTAGATTCATGCAAGACTAACGCAGCCGGGGCACGAGTGCCTCTTCGTCAACTTGTTGAAACCCATTTGAAACCTATAACACACACTTCATGGACATAGATATCTTCTCTCTTTCTAGTAATAAATTTAAAGCACTAGCTATAAATACTCTTATACCACAATCATAACCTATATTTTTTTGATTCAGTAAGAGAAAACATAATAAGATAATATTGTAAATACATTTCCGTTGCTTACTTATTCATCTATTAACTTGTGGACTATGGTGAGATTTATTTACCTATTTGTGTTATGACTCATAATATTTAACCTCAACATGTACTTAACTGATTTTTGTCCCTAATAAATAAATAAATATTCGAACATACTAAGACACTGAACAAACTCGCTGACCGGAATTTTTTAGCCAAATTGAAAGCACGGACGACAAGACTGTACTTGACTAGACTTGTACTGTACAAGTACCAATATGAACTTTTTTATTTCACGTTCTCGGCCTGAAATAAGACAAATGTCATATATGTATTCTGATATCAAACGTTTATCTTGGAATCTACAAAATGCTAAGGAGTGTTTTAATAAAGAATAATGTGTTCCGATATCATCTTATTCTCATAATTCTACAGTTACATTGTTTTTTATTATGCTCTTACCTATTAAATGTTGTGAGGGAAAAAGTTCCCTTGGCGACGCCCATGTTATGTCTAATATTATTCATTAACTGAATTATAAAATGTATGTCTGAATTTTTATTTACATCCCCACAGCTGGGCAAAGGCCTTCCCTAATTCCTTTTTTGTCTGAATATTATGTTGGATTTATATGTTTCAAAGCTGAGCTGAGTGAGCATAAAAATTGTAACAGTATTTCTTGTCATCTATAGTAGAATCATTTTAGGCTGACAAAACAATTGAATATGAACTTTTACCACAAACTCACAATTAATTGTAAATGATATTATCGCTACCTGTACTAAGCAGCGCTGAGCGTATCATATAACTTGTGTATTATGATACGAGTGTGATATTATTATGATGTATTGGGACAATTAATACGAGTAACGATAGCTATCAAATATTCGTAGCAATAGATAATCACAGAAGATATCCCGTAGCTGACAGTATAAGTTTAGCGATAGCCATCGTTTACAACTGTACAAGTCCACATTTTTAATTGTTTGCCTCGCCTTTAATTTAGCTGCAAAAACTCAATAATTTAAGAAAAAACGAGTGTTGATCGGAAGTTGTCGCTTTCCCGCTTACTTTTTTTGTCCTCTGGTCGTCCGGCTATACAGCCAGTATTATCCATGTTCATCATTAAAAAAAAATGGCAAAGATTTTGTCAAATCGATGTTATTTTAGAGAAATAGTTAAAACTAAATTATATCAAAGTCATAATTATAATATAATTTTATTCATAAGTAAATTTTGTGTTATTTTAATTTTAAATCGCGCTGTAATTGAGTGGCTGTATAAAAAGTTGGAACATGGTTCAATAAAAATAGACATAGTTTTTTTTTAATAATTTGACAGCTGTCAGTTGAAAGCGATTCTCCCTAGACTGAAAAGTAGTACTTCTAACCCGCTCCGCAGGCTTTCAGAGTATGAGTAATAAAAAAGTATTTTCTCTCACTGTATTCATTGATAGGTCGTAGTGTCTACTACTCTCATCCAACTTTTCTGCTGGAAAAATATCTTATCAAATAAACCTTTGTCTTCTAACCTAATGTTTGAGTGAAGTATTTTGGGTGTACAATAAAAGTTGTTCAGATTGACTTACACCTACTACTACACTTACTACTTACACCTTTCTAATACGTGCTGTAAGTACAGTATACTCACAGTTTCGCTTTTTATAGTATAACATCACGCCTGTATCTAATGCCCGAAGGGTTAAGCAGAAGAGTACCTAATAGTACATCGACATTTTGTCAGTTATGTTATCATCCGGGTAAAAATTTAGACTCCGTGGCTTCTGAGAAGTTCCCGATGGAAACCCAATGACATTGTCGTTTAAGTCAGGCATTTAATTAGATGACACCAGGCGTTATGTAAACGAGCAACCTATTTTTAGAACCATATTCTTTTAACATTTTGTCACTGCCAACAAAATTCAGGGTTACTTACGATAAAATTCAGGCCTGAATAATCAAACCAATAATCCAAACGTGTCGTATTTTCCTCAATGCCACAATAATAAGGGTTTCTATAGAGTACATGACGTAAATAAATTGAGGACGATTGGTCCTTCAGTCCGGAAAGTTTTGTCTGAGTACCTTGTAGCTTCGTTCCGAAGAAAATCTTTTTTCTGTAAGTAAGTTTATTTATGTGGATAAGTTTCGACAGTTGATATGAATTGTAGTAAGTAAAATTCGTTTATACAGTTTTCTAAAATATGTTTATGTAGTGTTTTTTGCTCATGTTGGAGTCTACTTTCAGCTGAATACTGTTACCATTTTATAATGACTGAGATTTTGTACCTGGCCACAATCAACTTATAAAAGCTTGTTTTTTTTTATTAATAACCCCTAAGCTTAAAAATACCGTTTTTTAAAATGTATAAAAGACTGATCCGAACACAAATAATACTAATGATCCTGTGGCGTCTGACAGGGAAGAATGGTAGAAAAAATCTCATTGCGTCGACCTCGAGTACCATTGTACTTACAAGGTACGATGGTTCAAGTTAAGAAGGCGTCCTACCGGGGCTGCGGGTTGTTCGAAAGAGATACCGCGGCCCCAGATACAAAGGGCTAAGAAGGAACATGGGTAGTTTTTATTCAGTAGAAGTCTGATGTCCCTTTTGCTCGGCACAGAGCGGGAGGAGTCATTTGATGATTACTCACGCTCCAAAACTAAAAATAAGGTAGGAAGACGTGCCCGTCGGGGCTGCGGGTTGTACACAAGTTACCCCGGCCTAGACATATTGGGCTAAGAAGGAACATGGGTGGTTTTTAGTCAGTAGAAGTCCTTGACACTCCCTTTCGCTCTGCCCAAGAGCGGGAGGGGATATTTGATGATTTTCCACCCGCCAAAAATAAGGTAGGAAGACGTTAATGAGGATGATATAAGTCTCCCTTTCACTCTTCTCGTCTTAGACAGAAAGTAAAGACAAAGTAAAATACATCTACCAATAACAACCTCCTATAAATAGCTCCACCAATCTATTAAAATCACGAAGACTATCCTCTCAACTTGGAACTTCATCCATGTGCAAATATGTTCGGGAGCGAGTGTATTAAGGTGTTTATTATAGGTACGTACTTGACGCAGTCCGTCGGAATCTATTAAGAGGATTACGAGATGCAGCCAGGAAGATGGGGGTCGTATCCACGTCTCGCATGAATTTATGAACGCCTGTTACACCGTGGCGCAACGTTTGCAAGAATTTGGATGGTTGGAATAAGTTTTTGGAGGATTTTTGCTTTTAAAAAGAGTATGAAGTTAGTAGTAGCTAAGGCCATGTTCCCGGCTTCGAGCGCTGCGATTTGCGACGCAATTTAAGAAGTTCGATGATTTTGGAAAGGATTTTTGCTTTAAAAAAGATTTTGTAGTTAGTAAGTAGTACCTAGTACTTACACACGGTGATACATCAAGCTGTAAATATCCAGTATAACCTGACCACGTTTTGTATGAGCTTGTCGTACAATTAGAGATCAGTTTATTTGAGTTTTAATATTATTTAGTCCGTCAGATAGATTTACAAAAAATATTTGACGTATTTTTTCTTTTTTTAACGTAAAGAAATAATGAAGACGATACAGTGCTTTGAAAACTCGTGTAACGTCATTTTCTGAGACATTTGTATGACCATTCTTTAACGGTCAGTGACGTCAGAACCCCCTACTCAAATCTTTGACGTGTTTTATCATAGTCAATGTTTATTGATTTGATAAAACAAAAAATACGTATCCAATATTATTCGATAATCTAACAGACGGAAGTAATAATCATATTTTTTTAAGTCAGTAAACATCCCTATTTCAATTAATTTCCATTATTTGAGTACCTACTGGGCTGACCACGAGTCTAGTGGCTACAATCGCCACTGCTGAACACGAGGTCCTGGGGTTCGATATCCAAGGTCAGGCAAAATTTTAAATCAGGAATTTGTAAGTATTAGTCACAGAGTCTGGAGGAGCTCGTGGCTTAACAAGAACTGCCACTCGGGTCGATCTTTAGGTTAAGCTGCGCTTGCCTAGGTCGATCTGTGGATGGGTGACCGCCCATTACATACCGAGTTTCCTCCGTGCCTCGGAAAGCACGTTAAGCTGTTGGTCCCGGGTGCCATATATAGATCTTTGGCAGTCGTTACGGGTAGTCAGTGACCTGAAAGTCTGACATCCAGTCTTACCAAAGGGTATCGTACTACCTAGTATTAACTGGGTTGTGGAGGTCAGATAGGCAGTCGCTCCATGTAAAATACTGGTATTCAGCTGCATCCGGTTAGACTGGAAGCCGACCCCAATATAGTTGGGAAAAGGCTAGGCAGATGATGAGTCACAGAGTCTGGATTTGAGCCCGGTTGATGCTAATAGGCTAGCCCCCTCTTTTCTTACATAGGTGTACGGTTAGGTACTCTTCTGCCTAACCCTTCTAGAATAACAGGCTTGATGTTTTGTTAATCGTATTACCAAGTACTAGCTGGGCTGGATTAAATAAGATTCACACCCGTACGCAAAATACGCGCTTTCCCGTCGGGGCTGCGGATTGTTCACAAGTTACCGCGGCCTCGACATAGATATAGGGCTAAGAATGAATATGGTTGGTTTTTAGTCATTAGAAGTTTTTATAATAATATTTCACAACTATCACACAACGCCATCTAGTCCCAAGCTAAGCAGAGCTTGTGTTATGGGTACTAGACAACTGATAAACATACTTATATATTTCTAAATACATACATATTATAGATAAATTACACCCAGACACAGAACAAATGATCGTGCTCATCACACAAACATTTTTCCTGGGTGGGAATCGAACCCACGACCTCCGGCATAGCAGTTAGGGTCACTAACCACTAGACCAACAGGCCAGTCAAAAGACGAAGTCTGACACTCCCTTTCGCTCCGCCCAAATTTTTTCAGTAAATTTTAATAATTATTCTTCCGTTATTTGACGCTCCGTTGTAAACGCAACCTTTCCTAATCCGCCGTCAGCTAAATTATTTATGCATTTAAAAGGATTTACTCTTAATATGAGGTGTAGCCGCGCGGTCACGACTCTCCGACGCGCACTGAAAAGCTAATTAGACGTATTATTAATATTTATTCGAGAGTTAACTTCTCGCGACATGATTTAGACGAGAGTTATTCACGTTTGATAAAGTAAGTATTAACTAATATTTTTGGGAAGATAACTTCTTTTTGTTACTTGTGACTTGGGTAAGATATTTGCGTAAAGTTGAAAACTACGAAAAATAAACTCACAACCTACACATCGTCATCCATACTACTCAAAATTTTTCTGCACACTCACTCACTTACACACACACATACACATTTTCATGACACTATTAAATATTGGTTTTTCATTATTAACTAACTGTTGCCAGCGACTTCACCCGCTACAACTCGAAAACTATCCCACGGGAAGATAAAATCGGGATAAAAACTATGTGTTAATCCAGGTTCTAAACTATCTGTGTACCAAATTTTATCCCAATCAGTTCAGTAGTTTTTGCGTGAAGAAGTAACAAACAAACACACTCACAAACTTACGCCTTTATAATATTAGTGTGATAATATCTTTTCATTTTAACTTGTTATCTATCACATGAATAATATGTGTTTCAATTATAAGCTAACGCAACTCTGACCCCAAGATACAAGCGTAGTCTAGTTTGGCGACCTCTGATTTTTAAATACTTAGAATACAATTTAACTTGTTTTGTTTATTCATAGCGCTAAGCTAGATTAAGAAAATGTTTTTAACAATGGCTTAATAAATTTATTCATACTGTCTACATAAAACCAACATAACCCAAATCAAACAACAGATTAATTTCTATCTAATTATCCCCAAACACCATTAGCTCATCTTCCCAAAATAATCCAATAACGAAATATGAAAACAAAAGGAAACCGCTCAATCAACGATTAATGAGACATTAGATTAGATAAAACGTTGTTTCGAAGTAAACTCGGCGAGACAAGACATAATAAATCTTACAATACCAATTATACGTATGATTGTACCTAAGCAACCCGCGGTGTCAGCCGACCAGTGGAGAATGGGAGAATGGCCCTACTGGGAAATAGAGACGATTGGGGTGATTCTGAACCGGTTATGGAGAATCAGAATGCATTGGATGTGTCGAAGACTGAATCGATTTAGTGTAGATTTGTTTGATGTTGTTACAGAGGTTTTTGTTCGTATTTGTTTTAAACGTTTTAGTATTGTATTTGGTATGTTTTTTTTGTTGTGCACTTAAACCGCCCATACGAGAAATATTAATATTCGTAGTAACTGGGTTCTAGAGGTCAGATAGGCAGTAGTTCGATATAAAATACTGGTATTCAGGTACATTCGGTAAGACTTGAAGCCAACCCCATCATAGTGACAGACAGATGATGATGATGATACTCCCATAGAAAAAAATGTTCAATGATGGTCTTCACCACATCCATAAGACCACACCTTTTTAACACGCTGTAAACAGTTATATTATAATACATGGTTTTCAAATAAGATTACATTTACATATTCAAAAGGTTCCTAAATAAGAGAGCAAAAACCACGAGAATACCTTCAGACTTCCTTTTTGCCCCAAGATGCGGTTACAAAATACTTATCCCTGTACAAAAATAAAGCTGGCCACGTACCTGCCACGATCCGGGGACGTGACGACTAAGACGTACCTTATAACTTTTAAGTTATTCGACAGTGCCAAGCCCCCGAGGCTTTGAAACTTGGCTAAGTCGCGGTCGCGCACCGCATCAAAAATACGCCGGTTGCAAAGTACGCCGGTCACAAAATACGCCGGTTGCAAAGTACGCCCTTTGCAAAATACGGAATATCTTAATCTAATAAGAAGTGATTCTACTTTCGCTTGAGGTTGGACCGCGGTCGGTTAATTGAGTTAAAATCTTGCAAAGAGTCTGTGATGTTTGTTGTGGTTTTATTTTTTACTTATTTATGTGCCGGGAAAGATTGAGATTTACATTAAATTTTCAATGTAAGAAGATTTTTAGTAACCTCTTAGGTTGGCACTTATAGTCATGCGTGTTTCCATGTGAATAAGTAAACCATTACATTCGTTCCCAATGCATAATACGCACTATGGGCAAGGATCTGAGGAAATAGCCCGGTAAACAGTACATTCATACATATAATTATTTCATCTCTTTGTTTGATAGAAACACCAAGATGATTTTTGTTTCGTCACTCTTCCAAAGATATAAATAAAGAGTCGTTTTCATACAGAAACATTGAATGAATGTGACGTTAGGTTACCTACGTAGGTAACATCACAACAACTCCAAAATAATCACATTTCACAAAACACATTGTCGAATAGGCTTTTGGAAATGCGTCAATCAATGACAAGTCGGTAGGAGACAAGGCAATTTGCTAACGGCGTACTGAAACGTGTGTGCCAACTTTATAATTGGTGTCGGCGACAATATGAGTCATTATAAAAGAACAATGAATCGTTGGAGGTGTGAGGTACAATGATATTTGCGGAGCGATGTTTAATTGGGTCGGTTATAATAGACTGTACGGGTTTATGAAAGTATATTTTGGCTTTTCAGCCCTGCTTTGGTATAATGGACTGTTGTAAAACATTACTCATAAATTGGTATCTTTTGTTAAAAGTGACATTAATAATTTAATACATCGACACTCGTCGTAATTTTTTTTTTGATCTTGTCAAAGAGTAAAAAAAAATATGTCAGCGATGATACCGAGATTAAAAAAAAAAACTACTTTAATTTGCTTTAAAATTGACTACTTGCCTACTGTTAAAAAGCACGAAAACGTTATCTTATTTAAAAGAACTAACAGAAATAACATGATGTGTGCAAAAAAGTAATAATATTGATAAAAAAAATGGTTTAGTAACATGCTCTAGAAGTATTTGGTGGGGTATCCTTGTCGCGCGAAACGGCCATTTGTACCTACTACGTAACCGTGATGTAACTGTAGCGGTATGAAATATGACGTCACGTTTATATAGCGCTGTCTTTGTCTAACACGTCATTTAAAATCAGTTAAAACTAATCCTTTTTTCACACATCGTGTTATCTCTGTTACTTCTTTAAAATAATAAAATGTTATGATTTTCGTGATTTTTTAACAGTAGTTAAATAGCCAATTAGGAAACGGAGATTGTAAGTGATTATCCCTGATGTGTATAAACTTTTTTGTTACTTGTACAAAACACTTTATCCTTTTGAACATTACACAAAAAGGTAAGTGATTGAATTATGACTTAGATCAGAAAATCAAAAAGTTTAGCCTCAATAATTTCCTACTTCTGCTGCATCAATAAATTAGCAAAACTTACTAAAAGGCAAGCTTTACCTAATAAACATCTTAGCAGCGGAAGCTTTCAGGTAAATTAATTATGTCTTAAATTCTTGGAGAGAAAAATTAATAATTCTGAATAACTTTGCAACTAATCTATATTTACTGAAGTAATAAACATATTGCCTCGGTTAAACTGTTCACTCGATGCAACATCGAGTGAACAGTTTTATTCATGGCAATCTAAATTCTGGTTTATAATGTGTACCTCACACTGACCGTCAAATAGCAAAAATCGTAAGAAAACATAAATTTTAGGCTACCTCGACGACGACCCTCCTAACAAAACTTTCCTACCAATATATTGTTCGGAACGTTAGTCTATGAGTTTGATTTAAAAGTAAGCGTTTATAAGGTTGCCCGTGGGCGAATCTGAAAAACAAAAGGTTTCCTACCACCCACGTACTTTACAGTTTTATGAAAGCCGGTTCGACTGGTTCGGACGAGAAAGTATAAAAGTTAAATTATATAAGGTACCTACAGCTAACAAAAAAAATCATTTTTTGTTCAAATTAAATGGATATTTTCGTACAGAAACTTGCTGAACAAAAATTTGTAATTAAAGCTAAACTCGTTTCTTTGAGTGTTTAATTTTCTTGATTAACCTTAAGAGGGAACAGAGTTGTTCCACTATTTTCTCCACTGTGCCCAGTGTTCAGAGTTGTTTTCACTATTTCTTCAAATACCATTTTTTTATTGTTTGCTGGTCCTGTTTCCTCTGCAGTGACTTCTGCGCTGCTACCAAAGACTCTGTGGCAGTGCCGAAGTTCTGGGCTAAGAAAATATGTAAAGCTAGCAATACGAAGAAGGAGAAGATTCGAGATGCGACGGCATTCAGGCAAGGAAAGCATCACTTGACTCAAATCGTATTGCCCGAGGTCGCAAGCGGGGCTCGATAGATATTCTAAGCTAAACAAAGTTTTCCAAACGTGAAATAACACTACATCTTAAGTTTCTTAGTTACTCTTTCTTATAAACATGCAAAGCCATGAAACGTTTTATAAAACTCAGTTTTGAACTGAAACAGTCTATGAAAAGTTAAAGTAACATTTCGTGACCTAGTTCTGTAATTCAATACTTTTCAATAGCTTCCTTTAAGTTGGCAACTTGAAGACTTAGTAACTACGCTTTCAAAAGAAATGTCTTGATTTACTTTTCCCTAGTTGTAATGGCGTGTGGTTTGTTTATTTATTTATTTATTTACAGAAATACATTTAAGTTCACAGTTTGTCACCAAAACGCTTAAAGCTAACAATGATCATAATTACAATGTCAAATTATCTTGTCAAATTCACAATAATTCAGAAATAAAAATAAATTGAAAATTATAGGTATCTCAACTGGTGTCTTATATAAAACAAGTAAATTAAAATGAAATGCTATGTCAAATGGTGTCTTATATAAAACAAGTAAATTAAATTAAATCAGATATTCTTAGTTTAGCAAGAAATAGTATACAATACAATGCCCAAAAGGGCAGAAGATGATGATGTCAACATTAATACATACACTAGTTTTACACAGTTTGTTTGTTCAGTCACGAGCACTATTATGTACCTACACAATAAGCAAACTTTTAAAAGTGATTTTCTCCTACTGTGCTGGTTGTATCATTATAATTTTACGATCATAGTGTTTTGGAACCCATAGTCCCATACTATTACGAAACAGGAACCTTTCTCACGAGCCCTGACCACCGATGGTTTAAACCCTTTTTTTTTTTGGCGGGTGGAAAATCATCGAATAACCCCTCCCGCTCTTGGGCAGATCGAAAGGGAGTGTCAGACTTCTACTGACTAAAAACCACCCATGTTCCTACTTAGCCCTCTATGTCGAGGCCACGATAACTAGTGTACAACCCGCGGCCCATGGTTTGTACCCTGTTACCGATACCGGTAGGCTACTAATTTTCATATTTAATATGGATTATATTTGTGTATATTCCAAAATGTAAAAACTAAGAATGAAAACGAAATTAAACAAAAAAAATAAAACAATATTAAATGGTCTACGTTAGGACATACTTATATTTTTATCTCTAAATCACCTTATTTAAAAATTATACGAGTATCCTACATACAAGTATTTTTTGCCAAGTTAAATAATATCCAAGATCCGACTGTTTTGTTTTGCTTTTCCGTAGCCTTGGGGTTTACGGTGGCCATGCAAATTGGTAGCGAAAGAGGAGGGGGACACTTGCTTACGCTACAATTGTTCCTTGATAAGCCAATTTCTTTTTTTCAGGTGAGTAGCTTTGCAAAATGTTCTTTTTGCGTTGATTGCGTTGGTTTTCATTATGTATTTTAGTAGAGATTAAAGCATGTGAATATGAACAATCATATTATCTAGATTTCTAGGCAATAGAGAACTTCAATCATTCGTGTTTTAATCCCACGTAATAGAGGACGAGCCTAATGCCATCAATCAGGCACAAATCCAGATTCTGTAACTGCTACCGAGAAATTCCTGATGGGAAAACCCTATAACGACCGACTGTCCGTTTCTGGAACCGAAACTAGAACCTCATACTCAACAGCCGCTCTTGCAACCACTAGACCAACACAACGAAGCAAACAGGTGAATTTATTAAATGTATTTAAAAAATATGTTTATTTCCAACTGAAATCGCGACTACCTCATACTCTTTACTAAACTAAAATCGCCATCCTAAATTTCTCCTATGAAATTCGCACGTTGTTAAAAACATAATAAGCGTAAAAGAAATCATAATAATAAATTCGTCCCAAATAAATGAACTAATCAGGGTGGAGAGGGCAACTTCGCTCACCCAATAAAAACAACACTTGAATGTCTGTAAAAAAAACTCATTTTCCTTTATTGCATTGAGCCTAATTTGAATTGAGTGCTATGCAGTTATGATTCAAGAGAGCGGATAATTTTAAGTAACTGTGGACTGGAGATGTAAACAAGGTTGGGGAAGTGTAGGTAGGTTAGGTATGTATGCAAAAAGGTTAAGTTGTTGATAAGGAAAAAAGTTTTCGGAATATGAGCACCAACATAAAAAACCGTATGCATGATGCTATACAAACCCAGTTTATGCGGATCTCAACGAACAGGAAATCTGTACAAATCAAGACCATATTTTATCGGAAATGTAGGTCTAGCTGGATTCGTAAGTACTTCATAGTAAGTACTTCATTTTGTGTCACGGCTTTTTTGCAGGAAAAAGCGAAATATGGAAAAACATGTAAACCCTCTTCCCGAATAAGTCAATTAATACTACCTACAGCAACAGCTCTGTGTCTAGAATTCATGTACTTACCTTGACAATATACCTATGGATAGATCCAAGATTACATAATTTTATTTCTGAAAAAGAAATACATTTATATTCTCAATCAATACATTATATTATTTACTAGTAGACCTGGCAGACGTCGTCCTGCCCGGACACCAGCGGGTCCGATCCGCCATTTATTAAATTCATTTGTTACAAAAAATGTGATAAATAAAAAACCGACGACCGATTTTGTGCAAACTTCACATACACCATCTACTAAATAGTCCAAACAAAGCATTAGCATTTGGTTTTAAAACTCAAGAACGGGCTCACTTGAGCCCGTTCTTGAGTTTTAAAATTACAACGAAAAGTGGCATTGATTTTTATATATTGATTAATAAGACTATGATATAATTTTACTTTTAGAATATTACAACCAAATTAAACAAACTAACTAAATAAACAACAGAGCGCTTAGACATCTAAATACTCCACCACATCACTGTCATCCGGAAACGTGTCTACAAAACTGGCAGCTTTGCCACGTTGAATGGCAATGCAATGACCCAGTCAGCAAAAAATATTGAAAATAACTAAAGGGAAAAAACTCATTTATAATAATTATAAAATCATTATCAAATCTCTGACGATGAAGTCCACACAAATACATATTACCTAGAGTACACCTCCAGGCGAGATTAGAGTCTTGTCGCGAACTTAATTTATGTGTACTGAGATAAGACGTTATAAATAGGCCCAAGGAATAACGTTTGAAAATAATCTCTCTTAATTGCTCCGTGAACTGAAACGGAATTGTGGAGGAATGCAGTCAGTTATCAGGACTCTTTAAAAGATCAAACGCATAGATATATAAAAGAAATAATCAATAGACAGGAAGAAGTTTTATACAGTGTGAGTCTTTATAATGTGCACATATCAAAATGAGGGAATCTATGCTTAATTTTATCGATGGAAAAAATATTTAAAAAAATCTAAATATTTTTTAATATTTTTTATGGAATTTTCAAAAATGTTGTCCGCTGTAATTGTGACCCCAATGTAAACAAAACGGTGTAACTTTTAAACTAAATTATCTATCGCGATAAAACAAACTCCATAATGATTGGAAGCAATTAGGCGTCCTCGTAAAATGAAAGTTGTGGAAAAAAACTACCCTCAATTGAAAATAAACACGTTTTTTGATCAAAAAAACTTTTACAATAATCGTAAAATTTCTCAATAAGATGCCCCCATTACCTACCTTTTTTATTACTTTAACGTATTTTTCATCGTATTAGCTACCCAATACTAAAAATGGCATGTTTATAACTCAAACATAACATTTTCTATCAAATGTTAAAAGATGGCACTCTGCGTTGCCGTGCACTGGGCCTTTCTTTGACAATTGATAAGAAATGTTGGGATTGAGTTAAAAACATGCAATTTTTACCATTACGTGGCTAATGCGATAAAGAATAACTTAAAGTAATAAAAAACGTAGGTAATGGGGGCGTCTTATTGAGAAATTTTACGATTATTGTAAAAATTATGAAAAAAATATAGATTTTTCATAAAAAAAGATGTTTATTTTCAATTGAGGGTAGTTTTTTTCCACAATTTTCATTTTATGAGGACGCCTAATTGCTTCCAATCATTATGGAGTTTGTTTCATCGCGATAGATAATTCAGTTTAAAAGTTACACCGTTTTGTTTACACTGGGGTCACAGTAGCAGACAAAATTTTTAAAAATTCCATAAAAAATATTAAAAAATATTTAGATTTTTTTTAATAATTTTTCCGTCGATAAAATTAAGCATAGATTCCCCCATTTCGATATGTGCACATTATAAAGAATCACACTGTATAGCTATCAAAACGTTAGACGTAAACTATGAAAGAAATCAGGTAAGTTACTTAGGGAAATAGGCAGAAATATCTTGAAACTTATTTCATCAAGTATTAGGAAGGTTTACATTTTTTTTAAATACCTTACATTTAGTAATACCTACGGCCTTCTTACCTAAGGCTATAGAAACTATTTATAGTTACAGTTGATTTAGTTATGAAGGCAGAATAGATATAACGATAGCATGAGGTAGTAAACAGTTATATAACTAATATAAATTGCCATCTGTGAGTCTAAATGTTTGAACCTCAGTAACTTATTTCTTACTTTATAGGATACAACAAACCGAACAGCAATCAGGGTGTCTAAGATGGCCGCTTTAGCAGAATCGTAATATTAATAATGCTAAAAATTTAAAATTCTTAAAAGGGACTTTATAGTTATAGACATAAAGTCCATTTTAGAATTTGAAGAGTTTTAACGTGATTCATCCTAAGATTTTTCGTGGATTCTGATAAAGTGGCCATTTTAAAAGTCATTTATTCAAATTTGGCTGATAATCAGCACTTTTCGAACGTCAAAACTTACTTTACTTTACTTATTTACAAAAGACAGTCCCCCAAAACGCCCACCTTCCGGCACTTTCTAGAGTTTTAGCGTTAATAAATAATAGTGATACAGAAGAAGTGGCGGAACAAACTCCCCAGCAACACATCTGTCTGTTAGGTTGGTTAGAAGAACCAGACTCGATACAATAGTAAGGCCTGAGTTCAATTTAGATTTACTACAGTTACAAATCAATAATAAAAAAGTATAAAATAATAAAACAATGTAAAAATAAAAAAGTAACATATTAATAAGTACAAAACTATTAATAAAGAGTAAAATTATTGATTGCTTACCACGATAGCGTTAAATTAAAGGTATATTTATTTACTTAATTTTAACTTGATGGAGTTTAATAAGCGCTTTAGAGGCTTCGCCAAGTTTTTCTGCAAAAACTTGAGTTTTATCCTGCTGCGGTGAAACTTAACACGAGCAATTTTTAATTAAGGACGAATAATAAAGATTTCTGTGCGAGAAGTTTTCTAAACGAATGTTACCATTTCTTTTTGTTTGAAGACCAAGAAAACAAGTCTAATTCGTGACTTTAGGCTTTAATTTAGTTGCAGTAAGATCAATTTTTGGGTGGCATTAAGTGCGTGTTTGATTGTCGTGGGTGTAACTTCGGGCGTCTGAATCCGACGTAAGCAAAACTTATTCTTCCTTGTAATTTTCATATAATAACAAAATTGATAATATATAATATGAATTATATTTTTTTAAATGGCGTTTCGCAGGTTAACCTATTAAGCTGGCTTCTACTTAAACGGACTAGACAGTGCAAACACAGTGAAACTTATAAACTAAATGATAGCGCGCGCTAGCCAATGTGACGGAAAAGGGGTATTGAATCTTGTCTGAAGGGCCTTGTACTGTGTGTCTAAGGTAGTGAAGAGTGACTCAAGTTGGTTTTTAGGGTTCCGTACCTCAAAAGGTAAAAACGGAACCCTTATAGGATCACTTTGTTGTCCGTCTGTCTGTCTGTCTGTCTGTCTGTCTGTCAAGACCTTTTTTCTCAGGAACGCGTGGAGGTATCAAACTGAAATTCATATCAAATACTCAAGTCTATGGTCTCTTGGAGCTGTGAAAAAATCAAACTTCTAAGTCAACGCGATCAAAAGATACTCCCGTTTATGCCGCAAATTTTCGACACTCGCAAGGGAATCAAAACCTACAGGGTACTTCCCGTGAACTCAGAATCTTGAAATTTGGTACGAAGCAACGTCTTATAACACAGATAAAGGAAAAATTGCGAAAAGCATAAATTTTTAGTTACATCATATAATAAAAATATTTTTAAGTTGAAATTTTCACTGAATGTGTCTCTCTGTTGCTGCTATAACAAAAAAAAAAAACCGGCCAAGTGCGAGTCCTACTCGCACATGAAGGGTTCCGTACCATCGTAGTAGGGGAGTCGCTTTTTATTTTTTTTTTGTTATAGCAGCAACAGAGAGACACATTCAGTGAAAATTTCAACTTAAAAATATTTTTATTATATGATGTAACTAAAAATTTATGCTTTTCGCAATTTTTCCTTTATCTGTGTTATAAGACGTTGCTTCGTACCAAATTTCAAGATTCTGAGTTCACGGGAAGTACCCTGTAGGTTTTGATTCCCTTGCGAGTGTCGAAAATTTGCGGCATAAACGGGAGTATCTTTTGATCGCGTTGACTTAGAAGTTTGATTTTTTCACAGCTCCAAGAGACCATAGACTTGAGTATTTGATATGAATTTCAGCTTGATACCTCCACGCGTTCCTGAGAAAAAAGGTCTTGACAGACAGACAGACAGACAGACAGACAGACAGACGGACAACAAAGTGATCCTATAAGGGTTCCGTTTTTACCTTTTGAGGTACGGAACCCTAAAAATAAAAAGGGAGTCGCTTTTTATTTTTTTTTGACGTTGCTTCGTACCAAATTTCAAGATTCTGAGTTCACGGGAAGTACCCTTTATGCTTTTATGCCTACTACGATGGTACGGAACCCTTCATGTGCGAGTAGGACTCGCACTTGGCCGGTTTTTTTAGCTTAGTAGTGTCTTGTGTGGTTGGTGTAATCCTAGCTAGACGGTAGTAAATGTGATTCCTGTTAGACTGTGCTATGCTAAGAGAGCGATCAGAGTTCACCGTTGTTAGATAGTTACTGTAATCGGTTAATGTCTGACTCACACAATTCAGATCATCCTTCTCATCTATCCCGGAGAGCAAAATGTCTTCACTTTCATAATGACTAGCTAGCTTGCTTATTTGCTTCCTAAGTTCTATGACTGTCCCCTTATCGCCACCTCTGATTGTCACCTCATACTCCAACTCAGCCTTTCTTAGATGGATGAAGTTAATCTTATGAGAAGACATTGTGTTCTTTTGTTGACAATAAGTTTAATTTAAACTATGTAGTACCAGGATATCTGTGCCGTAGGACCTAAGGGCAACAGACGGATAGTGGGTAGGATCTCACTGCCGACCTGCAGACTCACAGGATCGATCAACTGATGGCTAAAGGTGTCTTGGCCACAGTGAGGTGGTATAACAAAGGATAGGGATTTCTCACTGCCGGTCAAACAGGCTCATAAGACCGATCTACTGATGGCTAAAGGTGTCTTGGCCACAGTGAGAGGATGACAACACAATACACAACACACACCAATTAATATAGCAGGTACATTCAGCAACGCGATGGATTATTGTTAGTTTAGAATTGTAATTTACAATTTAAGTAATAATAGTTTAAGGTAGAAGATTAACAAATTTAAGTATTAGATTTTCCAATTTAGTAAAAGTTGAAGGTAGAAGAATACATTTTTGAATATTTTTCACAACAAAATTATTTTAAAATACCACAACGATGCTGAGCGTAGGAGAAAGAGACCAGTGCGAGAACCTTAGAGACTACCGAGTTGGGCGCCACAGTTTAAAGGCGGCTCGCGGTAGGGCGGCCGTGCAGATGCGTGCTTCTCACCGCGTTGGTAGATGCGCGGGAGCACAGCAGAGCAGCAGAACAGTGCAGCGTGAGCGAAGCAGCCATAGTTGGCTAGCCAGCGCTAGGAACCCCAATAACTGGGGACTTATCTAGTAGGCTGCTCGCTTGATGTAAAAAGGGCAGAACCTATGCGTGCAGCCGTTTTTAAAGGAGGTCCTGAGCGACGTTCTCCCTCCATTGTGACATTACAGAACATTTAGGGTTGTACCTATAATTTAGTGAGGTGACAACTTTTTAGAATTAGTCGGTTTTTAGTGAATCGACTAATTTATGCTACAGTACCCCGCCTGCAAAGAAAGGATTTTCCCTAGGGGAAATCCGCTAGAAGGCCTAAACCACTCAGACTGACTAGACGCTTAGGGCGTCTCTGGGTAGGGCAGCAAAAGGAAATATAGGTAGACTTTACTTTACATCAAATTGTATACATACGTAGAAAACACGTCCATAGACATAATATTGTAAGACTAACGATTCTCTGGCACAAAAATATTACTTCCCTATTTAAATCAGATTTTGACTTCAAACACTCTCACCATTCAGAGTTAAAACACCAACACCATTTCGCAAGACGTTAAACGACCTTAACTCAAATAATTAAAAAGATGTTTAACAAACTTTAAAAACTCAAAAGCAATCAAAGAAATAGGGACAGCGATAGAAACGCGAAATAACCAAAGTTTCTTCTTCAATCTTTTGGGCGAGGAATTTAATTAACATTCCGGGGTGAGACTGGCAATGCTGGACATTGGGTGGGTCCTAATTGCGGCCTGTCACTTGCAGCGCTGGTCACCCTACTCTAGCGTGACCAGTGTTACCACTGTCAAAACATTGCGCTAGGATTTAGAGTGAAACTTTTTGTTGGATCGTCAAATGCAAGCTTTGTTACACCTATTCGATGATTTTCAGATTTGTTTGTTATTGGTTGTTTGCGGATTAAATAATAATAATAAGACTTTATTTCAGATAACTTATTGGTCCGTTACAATCGTAACTTATAAACTATGTTAGTAGGCAGTAATAAGATAAAAATAAAATACTTTCACAAAGATAAGCTTTAGGATCTAAATAAAACGAGATGTAGACTAGACCGTTAGTTATGCGCACCACGCTCCCTACGTTAGATAAAGTACCCAGTTACCTACTTAGGTACTTGCCTTGCCATAAAACATCCAAACGAACAAATTTATACGTAGGTTATGAATTCAAAAGCTAATAAACCTTTGTTTGTCTAGGTAATAAGCGAACATAATCAGTGTAAATGTGGAGCTCGCGACTAGAGACCACTTTCTGGAAATCTAGTAAGTTCCAGCCCAATGTGTCCTTACACCTGCACATTAGAGGACTTTATAATGTTCCCAAGTTAATAAAGTCGTACCCTCCAAACGAATGAAGCCATTACCTAATTAATACCGTTGTATCTCTCATTCACCTTCAAGCAAGACTCGTTTTGCTATTAAAAGAACAGACTTCCGTAGATAGCAAAAATAGAACCTAATGTAGGTCCACATAATAACAACAAATTATAACATTACCCTCCTAAATATAATCATATACCGTACAGCGATCATAAAACGGAGATAATTCGCGCAGCATCATAAAAATGCGGATAAAGGGCTTTTAAAAAGTAGTAAAAACTCTCAGACATAATCCGGTATAACAGTTGGCAGGTGAAGTCGGATCGATAGCCGCTTGCTGCCTTATTAAAATAATTAAGAAACTTCTGCCCGTTCTCAATATTTAAATAGCTTATGACTTGTTTTGAAGTATCTTTTGTAGAATGTTATTGTCTAGGTTTGAAAAGAGAAAAGAATTTCTGAGGAGACTGTTACTTGTTGAGATAAGAAATTTTCTTCTGGAAATTTTCCGGAGAAAATATTTCATTGAAATACCTATTATAGCTATAAAAGTTTTATCGTTTTTCTATTTTCTAAAATTATTGTGGTTCTTAGTACCCCGTGACATAAGTAGGACACCGGATTGGACATACTCGATCTTGTATAAGGAACATTATGCAGCACACTTACGGAGAAAATTCTAAATGTCTTCAAAGTCAAAGCCAAAACATTTAATGCCCACCAAGTGTACAATGTCGTGTTATATTTTGGTTAGAGTTTAATATAACTTACCAGTCTATAACTATCTATACTTAGTTATGATGCATAACTTTACTATGTTTTATAATATTTAAACAGACGTAATTTGAAGGTTTTTATATCACCTAGTTAGGAATAAACGGTGTGGATAAATTAATAGCGTGACATGCTATGTGAAATGCTATTTTCAGTGGTACCACTTTTAAAACTATTCAAATTTCTATATTAAGATCGAAGAACATTATAGATTTTCGCTGTAGGTTTCAAACTGCCTTAAAAACCCCTTACACTGCTTCTGCAATATCTACAACAAAGGTGAAAGACCTTTCCTGCTTCAGTTCATAAAATCAAACAGGGAAATGGGAAATCCGGCCACATCTGTGATTTACAACCAAATTCATCATACCCATCGGTTCAAACCCAACCATCTCTTCTATAGAACCTCAAAGATATTAAGATACAGTAATATTCTACAATTTTATATCTCTTTGCCCCTAAGTGCTGGACAGATGTGCATTCTATGTTCACCGTAAAAAAGCATATAATCTGCTCCCGCCCTTAGCCAGGGTTTATTAAGCAGTCGTAAACGAAGACAAGGGGATGGTAGGTTACCTATAATGTGCGAGTGATACTTATTGTTAGTTTGTTGGGTGGATGGGTGACCACGCATTAGACACGGAGATAATCTGAAAAAAAAAAGGTTTTTGTTCCCCTCTTCTTAGTCAATACACTCTTGTCAGAGTGGTATTGGTCTCCTGGTTGGGTTTGGTGGGTCGTTGACTTCCCCGAGGATTGCTCTTACGCAATGTTTAAAAACATAAATTAGTTTGCGCACTCTAGCACATATTAACTCGATGTAACTCGATAATAATATCAACGCTTGCCAAAACTGTCAAAACGTGTGACCAAAACTAAAATGAACACGTGGGAGAAGTAGCACTGCATTGGGGCATTTGGTCGCGACAACAACTAATGAAAAAACTTTGTGACAACTAGGTAGGTACCTATAACTATCTCGACGTGGTTGCACCGAATATGTTGCGACCGTGCCATTGTTACATCGTTGCAACAGCTTCGCACTACAATGTGACAAAACTTTAATAAACACAACATCACGCCTGTAATCCCCAAAAGTAAGTAGGTACCTAAATTACGAGTAGGAAGGTACTCGGTGTTTTAATATAATTTAATTTTAGGTTTGCATGCTGAAGGTAAATATGTAAAACATTTTTACTCAAAAATGCATGTAATGTTGTCATTATTTTGACAAACTTGTTTGAGCAAAGTCGACCTTGCCGGTCTGTTTCAAGGAGCGGCCGGCAAAGTTTTGCTGGCCGCTCTAACAGGCCGGCAATGTTTTGCCGGCCGCTATTTTGACGTTTCAACGTTTTAAAAAATCAATTCCAAAAAGATTTTATTTAAAACACAGCTGTTTGTACGTCTAAAGGTAAAAAAAATGAAGTAATAAATGAAGAAATAATCCAGCAGTCAAACACCGCATTAGAATTATCGCAAACTATCAGTAATATCAAACCGGGAAAGTCGGTGTTGAATTTTAGTAACTGTACTTTTCATAATTGTCATTTTAATTAAAAGTCTAGTTAAATATTTTTTATTTAAATTACTTGCTGGTTTTATTTAGATTAGGTACTTGCATTTTTGAGTAAAGCACTATACAAACCTTGGCCCACAATGACTGCTTCGCTGGTCACGCTATGATTGCCTCGAGCTAGCCTAGCTACGCTCTAGGCCTTTCAGCTTGGCCATCATTGCAGCCCTTGCTGTCCTCGCTGTAAAGGCCTCGGCCTACGGTCTCGGCCTTTATCTCAGCTCGTCCATCAAGTGCTGCACGCTGACCGCGCTGTGTCGGCATGGAGCTGCGCTACGCTGCGCTGTCGGCCATCATCAGCGCGACCAGCAAAGTAGTCATTATAGACCGCGGCAGTAATGTACTATATTTTTATGACCATATTGTACCACATTTCATGCAAATAAAGAATCTTGAATCTTAAGTCCTATGAAATAGGGGCTAGCTTATGGCCGTCGGGGTGCGGGTCCCGTTAGGGCTGCGGGATGTTGTAATAGATACCGCCGCCTCGACATAAAGGGCTAAGAAGGAACATGGGTGGTTTTTAGTCAGTAGAAGTCTGACACTCCCTTTCGCAAGAGCGGGAGGGGTTATTTGATGATTTCCCAACCAAGCACGAAATCACATTCTGCGATTGTTTCCGAGATATTCTTAATTGAAAACCCCAATAACACTTTGCCGGACTCGGAAATCGAACCCGGATGTAAGACGGTCGAACTCGGTAGTCGCGCTTGCGAACACTAAACCAATGAGACACTGCAAAGAGATACAGTTTTATTTTGCATCGTTGCAGTTATTTATATCTTTGTAAAGCTGAGCTCATTAAGTCGGATTAAAGTACGAGGACCAGCAGTGGTGGCCCAGTGGTGGCAGCCCCGACTTACAAACAGTAAGTTGTGGGTTCGAACTCAACCTGAGTTCGAACCCACATTACTTTGTGTAATTTATTTCATCGCCACTGCTCTCAAAACGGTGAAGGAAAACATCGTGAAGAACCATGTCTTAGAACCAAAAAATTCGAAGATATGTGACATCTGCACTGATTATAGCCCACCCCTCTCCTAGAGAGACTCTGCAGTGGGAACGTTATAGGCTGATGATGATGATGATGATGAACGGTACGTACTTGAAAGCTTAATCTCTATTACATTGGACTGAGAGTTAATTGGTGAAGGTACAGTTACCTATGTACCAACTCACATATTGGCGGTTCCGTTTGAGTCCTGTAATACTTTAGATGCACCTATCCGAGGAACACAGGCGTAATGTTATTTTGTGAACGATAAATAAAAAGAATGACATACTTACATGTTTTTTATTCTATACCATCACAAGCTAAACAGTACTCTATTTTTTTTGGATGGTGGAAAATAGTCAAAAGACTCCCTCCCGCTCCGGGCAGAGCAGTAGGGTAGGGAGTTTCTGCCTTTAACTGACTAGAAACCACCCATGTTCCTTCTTAGCCCTTTGTGACAAGGCCGCGGTATCTCTTTCAATTCCAACAACCCGCAGTAAATAATGCTCTAATACTTAGAATCACACAGTGGATAACCCCATATTATTTTCGAATAATATTATTTCCTGCCGAGCCATTTCCAAGAAAAGAGTTACTTACTCCTGCCACATTTATAAATCACATATAATGATAGAGGGCAAACGATGAACTCAGTTAACCCTACAATTTGCTTTATTAATACACTCGACAACTTTCGTATTCCGACGCATACAGTGTCTACATTTAAGTTCACGAACAATAATTATCGACAACAGTTCACTCCTTAATAATTACAACTTCCAACTAACATTGCCACACGAATAACAACCTTAGGAAAAGGTTTATAGAGTCGATACAATCCAGGTTTAATTACTGCCGATCGTCACTTGGGAAAAGACCGAAAACCATTTAGCTTGTATTAAATATACATGAGCAAATTTCTCGATGATTGCTGGGTACGAACCGTGATTTAGAAACTCCCGTGAGAAATATACATACGGTTTAATGTCGTCTGACTGTCTCTAGTATGTATAACTTTTAATTAAGGATGCCTTTATTAGGGTAGTTACCTGAAAAAGTCTAATTAGTCCGTCAAATAGATTTCCATAAAATATTCGACACATATTTTTTCTTTTTTCACGTAAACAAACAATGAAGACGATACAGTGCTTTGAAAACTCGTGTGACGTCATTTTCTTAGACATTAGTACCTATAATATTCTTTAGCGGTCAGTGACGTCCCAACCCCCCACTCAAATCTTTGACGCGTTTTATCTTCATCAATTTTTATTAATTTGATAAAACAAAAAATACGTAGGTACCTATTTATCGATAATCCAACAGACGGACTAATTAGAATCATATTTTTTTAAGCCAGTAAACATCCCTATCATTGAGATTGATAGTTGGGAATGGGATGGAAAATGTTGGGTATGAATGTAGATGCCAATAAGAGTAGAGGACAACTAAAGAAACGATGGATGGACTGTGTGACGGATGATATGGCTAGAAAGGAGGTGACTGCTGACGTGACGAGGAATCGAGAAGTATGGAAGAAGACATTCTACGCCGAATTATACTATAGAATAGAATAGAATAGAATTTATTTATTTGCATTGAATGTAGGTATTAAAAGTCAAAAAGTCAAAAGTCAAAATGTTTTTTTTCACATAGGCCTACATGGGCACTTGTAAAACGTCGACATAAAAAAGGGGCACGGTTCGGTGCATTGGTCGATTCCTAAGGAGAAGAACCGGCAAGAAACTCCAAAGGTTACTCTTTTAATCTTTTAAAATGGTTTTAAATGGTTAACAATAAGTTTAAGGTCCAGACATAATCTTGGGACACACATATGAGGGCTATGCAGATTAGTGTCTGAGATGGTCTTTTGAAGAAAGCACCACACAGATTTGAGTGGACCCGTCCAGTCAGTGCAAGCATTTGTCAGTTATTGTCGAGCTCGACTTTTAACTCAAGGAGCTCGACGTCACGACGAACAATACCAAGGAAAGGACATTTGGGTAGGTCGCTTATAGTACTCAAACTGCCAGACAAACGTTAAAATTAAAGAAAGACCCACATAGTCCTCATATTCACAATATAAAAATAATAAAATATTTATCATATTAAATAAATCAAGTTATTAAATGTCAAAAAAAAAAAAACACAAAACTAAATCAAAAACAAAAAAAAATGAAAATATTTAACAAGTAAATATTGGTCAAAAAATAATATCATACTTGAAAATATCATACTTTAAATTATTCCCCCCCCCGCGCGCTTTCGAGACGACAACACGTATCGCGTCACACTCGTACATTAAAATCTAAAAAAGGGGTAAAAAGTTTATATTCTGGCTCTAAACAAATATCATTGTGTAGTCAATGCTACGTGCTACACGGAACTTCAAACTGTTCTTCAATCCACCAATCTGCATAGAAGATATCAACAGTTTTCTCAGCACCAACGGCAAGTTTATTCAAAACCATATACACGGCGCATGAGTCACCGTCAAGCTAGCTGCGGTCAGAGGTGGAGCGACGCATCGAGGTCAACGACCGTCCTTCGCTCGGCAAACTTCGTGTGACCCGAAGTACAGCGAGCTTGTGCTGTTTGGAATTACGACGACATATGTGACGTGTAGCCGACAGAGAAATAACAACATCAGCTGAGTGCGGTGAAACGGTGTAAGTTGGATAGATAGTATGTATTAGCGGCCACTCCTGCGTCTGCGTCTGCATCGCGACTACACTTACAAAAATCACGTAAGTTGTTCTAAAAATTATACTATCACAATTAAATACGTAACAGCTGGGTTAGTCTATTTCCGACTAGATTAACATAATAGGACAAATTGAATACGTAATAGACACTTGTTCTACCACTATGCTCTCCGGTGTTGCGCGTACCCCCCCAAAGACTCCTGCGGTTCACTACGCATCTGAGCCGAACCTTACCTCGAGCATTAGCAAAGATGGTTGTCCCAGTAATGACATGAATATAACCTTAAGGAAAAGGAAACGTGGTGAGGATGAATGGGTGAGAATGGAGGAAATGATGAAGGAAATGAAGGGGTTGTTTACTGAATTAGTCTCTAAGCAGAGTGCACAAAATGATAAAATGACCACATTGCAGTTGGCTCTCGAGGACATACGAGCCCAAAATTCTGAAATAAGAATCCAAAATATCGAAATCCAGAGATCAGTAAATTTCTTATCAGCAAAATATGATGAAGCTCTGGCGGAAATAAATGGTCTAAAGGCAGAATGTAGCCGAAATGAAAAACGTATAGTAGCGCTCGACGCGAAGATAGATTTCTTGGAAAAGCAACAAAAGGCACCATCCCTAGAATTTAAAAATCTTCCGACATCAAATCTAGAAACTCGTGATTCCCTGACTGATACAGTACTCAAACTGGGCCACATCGTAAATCAACCCGTGTGTCCTTCGGAAATAAAAAACATCTTCCGTTACAAGAGCAAGTCCGACGCTGTGGGCACAGTTATGGTGGAATTTACATCGACAACTATCAAAGAACAATTTTTAAAGTCAACCAAAGAGTATAATAAAATCCACAAGGAAAATCGGCTTAGTACCACCCATCTAGTAAATACCGGTCCTAAGTTGCCCATATATGTCAATGAAGTCCTGACAACTATGACCAGACGCTTACACTACCTTGCATGAGAAATAACGAAGGAATCTAAATATCATCAATGCTGGATTGCTAATGGCAAGGTATATATACGCGAGCAAGACGGCATGCCTAGCAGACTTATTAAGTCAGAAGAGGATCTCGTGAAACTCCGTCGGAAAAATTGACTAGATATGTGTTTACCGTTGCATGATAATATTTTTATTGTTCAAACCCTATTTATGGTACTTCTAAATTGTATTATAAATGATCATAACTTTAAACCTAACAATAATCTGTCATATTTATATTACCCCGTACATCTTAGCTTGTCACTAACAACAACTATAATTACACTATACAATACAAACACTACACATAAAACTCTATTGCCTACACCTCACATTATTGTCACGGACAAACCAAGGGGATCAAACCTATTAAATCAATGCCAACCAATATCTCATAGCGGCTATACCAGGTTGAGTCATTGCTCTCAAGAATTAGCGTACCTCATAGAAATGTCAAACTGGGAAAACTTTATATAAAATTCGATAACACTCAGCAAAATTTTAATAATATAGATGCCGTCTCTGTGTCGGATTCTTCGACTTGCGAACTTGAAAATTGTATTCCACCAAAAGTCATACCCAAGCAAGCATTTAAAATTATTATTCAAAATATAAGAAGCATAAATAAAAATATAACAGGCTTTATGACCACACTAGCTAGGACGAAGGTTGACTGGGACATTATCGTATTGACCGAGTGTTGGCTCCCTAACGTACAAAGAATTCCGGAATTGTCGAACTACAACCATTACCAAACTATGAATAATTGTACGCAAAATGAAGGTGTAGTTGTCTACGTTCATAATCAATTACAGTGCGTTGTGGACGAGCCACCATTCTTGGATGCAAACTGTCTCAAAGTAAAAATTGATGCAACTACCGTACTCTTAGCACTTTATCGACCTGCAGGTTATAAAGATACAAAAAAAATTCTCAACTCGCTTAACGATACATTAAACGGTCTAGCTCGTTTTAACAATATAATTATTGCAGGCGATATCAATATAAATATCAATGAGCAGTACCATGATCCTATCAAGTACACGTATTTAAATTTGCTTGCCACATATGGTTTACTACCTGCACATACAATACCTACGCGACAAAATGCATGCCTAGATCACATTATGCTAAAAACTCGTCTACCAGCTTCAACAGTAGTGGCGCACTCAGCGCTAACTGACCACGATACAGTTATGTTATTTTTATCGAAACGCTTGCGTAGGGAAATTGTGAATCCATATTCTACCCGAATTAATTACGTTCGACTGGACGCTGACATAAAACTACTAGATTTTAGTGACGTTTATAAATCGCAAGATCCACATGAGGCAGGTGAAACTTTAACTCTCTTAATTAGGGACGTGATCAACCTACACTCCAAAGTAGTTAAACGGCCAAATCGCAAACAAATATTAAAACCGTGGATTACTCCTGGATTACTACGATGTGTCCGACATCGAGACAGATTGCATAGACAATTTAAACAGGCGCCTCATAACGACATTTTGAGGCTTACCTTCACGAGATACAGAAACTATTGTAATAAATTATTGAAAAAGATTAAAACAGAATTTGAAAAAAACGAAGTTAGAAATGCTGGTAAAAACCCTAAACAAATATGGAAAGCGATAAATAGCATCTCAGGCAGGTTATCTAAAAAAGAAAACACGTCCTCACATTTATTAGCTTCGTCAACAACACCACAACTTTCCGTAAATTATATTAACGACTACTTTGCACAAATAGGTGAAACGCTGGCCAAAAAAATCAAATGTGCACCCTCAACTTCGCAAAGGCCTAACTTTGTCACCCCATCTCAGTCTATGGTAATGCTGCCAACAGACGAGGAAGAGGTAACCAGAATATTAAAATCGCTCCGTAGTAACTGTGCTGCGGGTTGGGATGGTATAGGTAGTGATCTTTTAAAAAAACATGAAATTGCCATTGTACCACCACTGACCTATGTATGTAATCTTGCTCTTTCCTCGGGAAAATTTCCTAATGTCTTTAAAAAGGCCATAATTCATCCGGTGTACAAGGGTGGGGACAGAGACCGTGTAGATAATTACAGACCCATAGCTGTTCTCACTGCCTTTTCTAAAATCCTGGAACGGGTCATGAACGTCAGACTTGTAAATTATCTAGAAAAGAACAATCTGATCGTACCTACACAATATGGCTTTCGCTCAGGCAAATCTACCTCCGATGCCGTTCATGACCTGACAGACCATATCGTCACAAAAATGGATGGTGGGGAGAAGGTTCTGGGGATATTTTTGGATCTAGCAAAGGCTTTCGACACGGTTTCTGTTCCGATTCTTGTACGTAAGATGGAGAGTTTGGGTATAAGAGGAATTTCGCTGGATCTCCTTAAGGATTAAATCTGAGTGAGCGTACGCAGAGAGTGAAAGTAGAAAACTTTCTCAGTGAGGAAGAAACCCTTAATTACGGAACGCCTCAGGGAAGTGTACTTGGCCCTACCTTATTCCTTATTTATATGAATGACCTGGGCATGCTCACTCTTCCCAAAGGCAAAATCATTAGTTTTGCGGATGACACAGTCCTCTTGTTCACAGGAGTTTCATGGCAGGATGTTTACGAGCAAGCACAGCTGGGATTTAATATTGTATCAAACTGGTTACAGAGTAATCTGTTGTCTTTAAATATTGCAAAAACATGCTACATGACATTTAGCTTAAAAAATAACGCATCGAACATGTCACTACCACATGCCTTAGTCTCTCACTCTTGCCCAGAACCACGTTTCCGAAATTGCACTTGTATACCACTCTCAAGAACTGATAAAGTGAGGTACCTAGGAGTGATCATTGATAACAACCTCAGGTTTCAAGAGCATATAAACAAACTTAGTAATAGATTGCGTAAACTAATATTCGTTTTTAAAACACTAAGATGCGTAGTCGATAAAGATGCTCTAAAATCGGTGTACTATGCTCTGGCTCAGTCAATAGTAACCTACTGCATCACTTCCTGGGGTGGCGCTCCAAAAACTACTCTGCTAGAGCTAGAGAGAACACAAAGAGCCATCCTAAAAGTTTCGTTCTTCCGACCATATCGGTACCCGACTGAACAGTTGTACAAGGAGTGTAAAGTCCTGACTGTGCGCCAACTGTTCATTCTACATATCCTGCTTAAACAACACAAACTGTTGGTATATGATCCATCCAAGGCCAGTGGTAAGAGACGCTTTGATCCTGTGCAGCGTCATCGTTATAAAACAAAGTTTGCCAATCGTTTCTTTTGTTATCTGGGCGGATATTTGTACAATCGGATCAATAACTTATTACATATATTTAATCTTACAAATGTGACTTGCAAAAAGAAGCTAATTGACTGGTTATTAAACTTAAATTATGATGACACTGAACAAACTATTACTAATATTTCATAAGTATACTCTCTTTTAATTATTCCCCAAACCAAAACATATTTACCATACTCACACACATATCTACTTAAACACACGCACACAAACATAACTTTCATCATACACAAACACAATACACATATACAGTCAGACACACATGCCAAACACACGCATTAACATGGATACATACTTGTAACACATATTACGAGTACATGATATACTAACACTATATCTAACTAGTTCTATACTTTGTTCCTTACTGCACTTGTCAGCGCTAGAGTATAAGTTTGAGGTATTGTCAACGATAATGGGTGGGAACCTGGTGTCCTGAAACACAGGCTACGAGCCTAGCTTAGGCACCAGTCTCCCACAATATATGACTTAAACTATATTTAATGTTCTGTCTCAAAACTGTCGTTCTGAATACTGTATATTGTGGTGAGAAATAAACAATTTATTATTTATTTATTTATTATTTACATTTAAGGTGTTCCAGTAGTAGTTTAGAACAGTCGTGGCCCAGTGGTGGCGACTCCGACTTAAGAACAGTTAGTCGTGGGTTCGAACCCAGGCAGGCGCATTACTTTGTGTTATTTATTTCATCACCACTGCTCTCAAACGGGGAAGGAAAACATCGTGAGGAAACCGACATATCTTAAAACCAAAAATACGAAGATATGTGACATCTACCAATCCGCAGTGGGCCCGCGTGGTGGATTATAGGCCATCCCACTCCTAGAGAGGAGGCCTGAGTCCCTGCAGTGGGACCAATATAGGCTGATGACGATGAGTAGTAGTTTTGTTTCTGGACACGTATTTTTTCCTTTTTCACTTAAACAAAAGATGAAGACTGCAGTGTGTGCTTCGAAAAGTCGCGTCAAGTCGTGTGACGTCACAAGGTTAGTACTTTTTTACCTATTGATGTTAAAAGCCTCCACTCATGATCTTTGACACGTTATATTTTCGTAAATTTTTATAAATTTGTTAAAAAAAAACACGTAACCAATATTTTTCGATAATCTAACAGACTGACTAATTACATTTGTTTGGTGAAATACTCTATTAAAGCTTGACGATTGACAGGGGAGAATGGTTGAAAAAAACGTGTGGCGCCGACCCCAATTAACATGGAACTAGAGCAGGAAGATGATAATATAAAAACGAGTTCTGTCTTTAAATGAAAAACGTATCCAAAAAATGCTACGCTTTCGTAGGCGTCCTACGTGTTTTGCATTCGTAGAGGCACGTTATTGTGTAAATTACATACAGACTAAGTAGTTTAGAAGGTATTTTTGGCTATTAACGAACATTAACTGTCTGAACATACGTGTCTGTTTGTGAAACCGTGACAGGCGTAGTGAAATGCTACGTTTTCGTTAGGCGTGCTACGCGCCTGGAGCTTTCGTAGGAGTACTGCCTAAGCAAATTAGATTCTAAATTGTTATGGTTAGTGTTATATTGCTTTGATTAAGTACTCTAACCTTACTGGGAATTTACAACAGTATGAAAAGCGAAGGACCTATAATAAAATACCTACGTAATAGCCCAAGAGACGGCCAGACCTATTCGTTATTGTATAAAAGCTAAAAGTAAGGTGATTAGTTTGGCAGTTAGCAAGTAGTAAAGGCGTATAAAATAGTACCTTACTTTCGTTCCCGTCATTCATTGCCGGACACTTCTGACAGTTGCAACTCGTGCATCCTATAAGTATACTGTAATGAAAACTCCTTTTTTTTTGGCGGGTGGAAAATCATCGAATAACGGGGTCCCGCTCTTGGGCAGAGCGAAAGGGACTGTCAGACTTCTACTGACTAAAAACCACCCATGTTCCTTCTGAGCCCTCTATGTCGAGGCCGCGATAACTAGTGTACAACCCGCGGCCCCACGTGCCCCCCCTGGATCCGACCTTACATACATATCTCCAATTTTACCAGATACATACCTATCTCCATACAAAATTCTCCTATTTAAGTGTGCAATTATTTGAAGGATGTGGAGGATGAAGGAGGGGCCTCCCTTCAAATAATTGCACACTTACAAGGTTCGCAACTATTATCACAGTATAGCCGTCAAAGTTAGTGCAAGATTAGTTCCTTGTGTGTTCCTTCTAAGTCCTAATTGTGCATAATAATAGTCGGGACAAAGGTTGAACGGTAAAGTTGCGTCGCGGCAGTGCGGTCGCTTGCACGTAGGAACATAGGTAGGTCGGTGTGGAACAATTTGCGGCCTCGCTGAGTTATGTCGCCTTTTGCTGATACACCTGTCTTGCTTAGTTTGAAGTTTGGGTACGTAGTTATATGGGAATGTAATTGAGCGAAGATTGGTGTGGTTTTGCGTTGAACTTAACTGTGTGGTAGTGAAGTTGCTGGGCATCTGTTTAGGTACCTATACAGTAGATTTCGGGGTAGAAACTTTGGCTATTAATACAAATAATGATTAGAGATACAATAGGCTGTACGAACTCAAGCGGCTACAAAGGTTTTTTTAGCGAGGTTGCACTTTGTGACTTCATTGCAAAGCTCTTTCTCATTTTAGACCTGCTGAACTGAAACCATTTGACAGATACTAGACTCACTTAATAAGCAAGCCATTGTAAACGTAAATCAGAAACTCGGTTTTAAAATTCTTACTTCTTATTTGAACTCTTGTTAAAAAGTGAGGATTCGATATTGTTTACAATAGGAAGGAAATCTGCAATGTGCCACATACTCTGTAAATCTATGTGATTACAACTTCCATTTATTAAAGGTTTTGAGTGTGTATGTAGGGGAATGGGTGTTTAATTTAGAAATTAAAGACATCGTTATGTTAATTAAATTAAGTTTATTATCCATACAGAAATGGACACAAATTGTGACACTTTACGAATGTCTCCATAGTCGAGTTGATATAAAAACATCGGTAAAGTCGATTAAAATATCAAATAGAAAAAAATATATAGAGGATCCTAAGTGGACAATCAAGTAAATTATTATAAATCTTATATTCAATGATTATATTATTCTAAGATACATTCTTCTAACGGTTTAGTGCTTCTCTAGTTTTCCGTATATCATAGGATGTGCAATTAGCCGATATTATTGGTAAAAACTATAGTAGAACGTACTTCATCTTAAGTACCACTCATAAAATAATTAAAATAAAAAACATGCATCCATTCATATCAGAAAAGTTTCGCTATTAGTCCACGTGTCAACTGAATACATAAAATTTTGTTATGCTTAATCTCACTACTTATACTACTTCAGAGAATATCACATTCTCGTCAACAAATACTAAACTTATCGCTACAATAGAAAAAATCGTACGCATGGCTACCTTCGTTTCTAGTCCTAAAAATTTGGCCTTGTTCAGAAGGGCAGGATAAAATAATGGCAGTCAAACATTAAAATTAAACTTCGAATACATGACTCACTCAATCAAACAGTCTTATTCATCATTTAAATAATGATTCATACAAAATTGTAACAAAATAATAAAAAAAAATCAAAAACTCGATCATTCTTAAATAAATCCAATACTTTAAATGCGCATTACTAATTCAATTACAAGTACTAAGAAATACGATTTTAAAGCCTATAAAAAATCTTACGCTTATAGTTTACCCTATCTCCCGATTAAACGCATTTTATACGTACGCGTATAAAACAGCGATATAACCAATGCAGGGTTTCTTCTCTAAATAATTTGACATTTCACACTAATGTTGAGATATAAAATAATTAATTAAAAAAAAAACATGTCGTGTATAATTTTGCAATCAACGTTACGTTCATTGTTGTTTTCATAGCACCAATGTAAATAAACTCGAGTTTTGGTTGTAATGATCTGCTTGGTAACATTTCAAGCTTTGTATTGCATTCTTAGCTGGTTTTCATCACAGATTTTAATAACATTGTCGTTGCGTCAATTAATCATTGATTTTGAACAAATTGCATGGATATAAATTGATAAATCGTCGTCAGTGTTCTCCAAACTAGACTAAGACAGGCTTAGCGTAACTTGGAAACTTATATACGACTAAAATACTGGTAAATTATACGCAAGTATAATTCATGAAATCTTATTACATGAAGTTCTTTGAAGGGAAATTTATTATGTTTAGTGTGTACTGAATACATTTTGATATTACGATGTAATTGAACTTGCCATTTACGTATATCATTTTTTAAAACATATTGAACTGACACAACACTAACAAAAACACACTACATATAGACCTTAAAGTTAAATTGAACTGAATTTCTCATAAAATATGTCAATGTTTAGCTACAAAAGGGCGTGGAACCTAGAGGTCGGTGTCGTACCAGGCGGCGACATTGTTGTTGTCATGTGGTGGCTCTGGGAAGGCCAGATCAGCTGATGCGGCGCCCGCACCTTCGTTCTCACCTATATCCATGTCCATACCGAAACCGCTGCCGATTTCTAGCCCCTGCATTGAGTCTATCGGTATTTGATCGTAGCCTGCGAAATTGAAAGAAACTTAGAATGTTTGTTTGGCGTTGAGAAAAGGGTGTTGGCATTTAGTTTGAGCATCGGGGACACACGGTATGGATGTTAATGCATGGAAGCGTATATAGTTTTATTATTACGTCCTGCCAACGAGACATTAGCTTTGTATCTTGTCTGAGGGTTGTAAGTATGGGCATGGTAAGTCCAAAATCTTTTATAAAACATGTGGGAACAGCTTATGTCTTGTTACAATCAGAAAGCCTTGTTCTCTGCTGAGAAGCCTGAATTATAATAATCAAGCTAACACTGTTACGAGAATGTCAATAAGGTGGCAATACATTTTTATGTCTTCAATCACCTTATCAATGAGCTGCTGAATTGATTGCACCACAAATCACTCATTGCAACAAACGCTCTACATATTTCAAATATCATTCTATCTGATCATTGTTTAAAATTGATTTTGGTGCAGGCGGGCTCGAGGTTTGTTTGACTGAATACTGATGTATTCCTGAAAATCACTCTCATTTGTAAGCTGACACAAAAAAAAGCATACATCATTTTTTCTTATACGCCATTATAGTAATAATTTGGGTATCTGAGTTTAAATGTTTGTGAACGCACCAACGATACAGGAGAAATTCCAAGTGTGAGGCAACATTTACAAAAAAAAAACAATTTTGATTTCCTAATAGGGAAATTCCTTACCTGCCAGGTTTAATGACAAATATAGATTAAACATTAATAATGTGACATGCCGATAGCGATTAATAGAAACCACACCCTGTTACATCACAAAATAGAGTCCAATATATAAAAATATACATAATACGTTAACACAAAAACAATAGAAAGAATATTCCCATCACCTGTGTTTAGTGATAAATAGGTCCCGGGTTAAGCTGCGTGTAAAGAAGAGAGAAAATCGTATTTATACAGACACCATAATATTCTTATGATAGGAACATAGTACAGTGCTATCAAAATATACAATCGTGAGGACTTGACAAGCATTTCTGTATAGAACTTTTATATGAGGAAATGTGATGACAAAAATACTTCTCAAGTGGTTTGAGATATTACATAACCTGACTTTATTATGTACAAAGTTGTGTATTAAAACTTCTCTAGTAAAAGTATTGATCTAACATGGAAAAGGGAGGATAAAGGGAGACCTTTGCCCTGCAGTGGGGAAATATAGATCACACTAATATTATAAAGGTGAAAATTTGTGAGTGTGTCAAAAACCACAATAACTGATTTGGACAAAATTTGGTACACAGGTAGTTTACAACCTGTGCTAACACACAGGGTAGTTTTTATACCGATTTTATCTTCTCGTGAGATAATTTTTATTTTCGAGTTGTAGCGGGCGAAGCCGCTGGCTACAGCTAGTTTATATTAAAAATAAACTACAAGAGCTGTAAGATATTGTCTAAATACCGTACTGACTAGACACTACGTTTGAAACCACCAACCCTATATTCTAAGAATGACTATAGATAATAAAAAGCAAGATTACCTTATTCTTTAAGAATAACATAGATCAAGAAACAAGGATTTTTCGTAAGTGTAACGTTTTCAAGGTTCATACAAAATACTGTCAATAACATATCAAGAGATGACAGTCATTTTACAGGTTCTGTTATGAAGGATTGGAAAGTGTTACCAATTTAAAACTAAGTTAAAGTTGAACCATTTATTTCAGTGAGGTATTCTTGAATGTTCCAACTTGAACTTCATAAGGAAATAGTAATGATTCTAGTTGCTTACTCACAAAGATAAATTCATATAGACAAGGAGTTCAATAGTTGATTGTCTAAAATGTTTATGATATTGAAAATTGCATACAAATTAGTAAACTTTTACTAAAATTCTAGAAGACCTGACTATTACAGAGCATACTATTTCTAGTGCAAAAAGGTGTACTAGCCACTAAAAACAAAACTAAGTGAGGTTTTGTAATATCTTGTTCTACACAGTTCCAGTTCTAAGTGTTAGTCGACCAAACTTTACGAGTGCGTTCCTAACTTACCTTGCTGGTGGAACGACGGTCGAGTGCCATACAGCCCCTCATAGCCTTGCTCAGGCCCGAGCATATCCTAATAAAGGGATTACGGATCAAAATTAAATAAAGTGAGGAGTTAAATTAAAAAGGGGAAGCCACATTCACAAGTACACACATATACGACATCGTGGTCAAGTTCGCGAACTGGGACAAAAATTTATTCTAATCCATTGATTTAATCCAAAAACATTGATATTACAATAACTGAAAATACTGATTCGCATATAATAATTGCGAAAAAAAATACTGGCCAATTACATAAATAAAACCTTAAAGCCTCTTTAACTAAATATTATTGGCCCAAATCAAAACTTTTAAACTTCGAATCTCGATCTACTTCTTTTTAAACAGCAATTCTACCTCCTTTGATCAAAAAATTCTTACCTGAAGATCGGGCTGCATGGCCAGATCGTTGGGCCACATCTGATGATCATCGCGGAAGAGCGAGTTAGTCAGCTCCATGGAGAGTCTCTTCTTGTAGTCATGAGGCTTGTCCTCGGACATGCGGAATAGAACCGCTGCTGCATAAGTCGCTACGCCTGGAAAGAAGGAAAAATAAATGTTTTTACCATCGTGTAATAGGTAAATTAATCAGTCAAAACCATAACTTAGTAAGCAAACGGACACACACGTTTTACTTCTGTTAAATAGTGAAATATGCAACATCACTTTTCTAATGTTTAAAATACAAAATTTACAAACACATGCAGCCTGTTTGAAAAAGCAAGAGCAAAATGATTCTTGTTCATTTTAATATCAAAATGATGCAGTATCAATCTGCCATGCTTACGGAGTGGTTACTGAGTGATATAACGAAAATGAAATCATGACCTTCATGCTTTGTAGTCGGGTTAATTAACATGGTTACAAGTTTTCATTTCACATCTAAGTCTACCAAACACTTGCTCTTTAATTATTGTATTACAATGTAGAATGTAATGAATTGATGATCTTACAACAACGAATACTTTTTATTACAAACAACACAGTCAAACGATCAAGACCAACACAAAACTGGAGCGATAGACATGTTTATACATTGACCAGACTAGGTCGTCCACCCCGACGCATTAGGTGACCGAGTCGCGCCAATATGTAGCTTGTCTATCTTGCCCTAAGGAGTGTAATTACTTGAGTAGCAACCTTCATTCCGTGAGTGCAGCAGTTCAGTGAGCGGAGCCGTTGCACCTTCAGCTTCTATCATCTCGGCTCCTTCCTTCTCGACAGCCAGTTCGCAGAGTACTCCTGCAGCCACGCGCTGGAAGGGTTTGTACAAGAAATATCAGTAACAGCTACACACATTTTTCTTTCTACTTTGTGAAATGATAAGTAACTTGAATTGAGTAACTATGCTTTATTAAATAGCAATAAACTCTTCATGAAAGAACAAACAAAGTACGACACACCTGGGGGACTTCGGAGCATGTAAGCGAATATAATAACGTGGTATTTATTATTAAGCTTGAAAAGAACGTTGACTAGTGACTCCAGGAATATTTAGACTGGTGAACCTTGCTAATCAGTTAAACTTTTCGCTCCAAGATGATCGTAAATTTCTATAAACACCTGTCCCGTGTATCTTTTGACACGCTTACCTGGATATTCTCAATCTCATTGAAGAGCAGCTGCACGAAGATCGGTATGACGTTCTGTTGACGTATCAGCTGCCTGTTCACGCTCTCCCTGGCTAGGATATGAAGTGCGCCCACTGCGCCTTCCACGATCTCTTCCATGCGCACTCCGTCAGCGTAGGCCCCGCCGGCCGCGCCTCCTCCCGAAGAACTGCGTTGCTGGAAAGTTTGAATGGTGGGTTAGGTTAGCAGTGTTTGACAAGTTACTTGTTTTTTGAGACTTGGAGTTCGAAAACCGTAATAATGAAAGTCAAGTAAGGTTCAAGTAAGGAAAAAACTAAAACTGTATTTATTATTTGCAGAAATGGGGGTCATAAAGAAAAGTTATATCATTCAGGCCACGCGCCTCGGGCTCATTGCAACCTTTATGACTGGCATTTTTCACAATACACCTTTAGGTATTTTTTTGTTATCAAATACCGGAAAATGAAGCAGAAAAATATTATGGTACCGACTATTTGGGGTCAACGCAACACGTTTTTATACCCATTGTCAACCCTCAGATCATTCACTACTTTTTCTTACACATTATTCTTCACACAATCTATATTTATTTTCTTTGGTCTCTCTCTCCATCTGACAACATTGTAAACCATTACCGTATAAGTAAGATGATAAACTTACTCTCTGTGTATCGTTGAAGGCTCTCATCAGGAGTCTAACGAGATGATGTACGGCTCCATGTTCCCTCAGCGGCGCGTAGTTAGCGGGGCACAGCGCCAGGTTCCGCACCAGCCCCACCACGGCCTTCACCAGCGGCCAGCGGGATGGGGGCTGCAGCAGCTTCACTATCACCTGTGGGTACAGCATTTGTGATTAATTGGGGGTAAATCATCAAATAACCCGCTCTTGCACTGAGCGAAAAAGTGTGTCAGACAACTACTGACAAAAAAACCACTTATGTTCCTTCTTAAAATCAAAATCATAATCAAAACTCATTTATTTAAACTAGGCTGATAATCAGCACTTTTCGAACGTCAAACTTTACTTTACTTACTTACAAGAGACAGTCCCCCAAAACGCTCCCCCTTCGACACTCCCTAGTGTTTTTGCTGGAAAGAAGAAGTGGCGAAACAAACTCCCTAGCAACACATCTGTCTGTTAGGTTGGTTAGAAGAACCAGACTCGATACAATAGTAAGGCAAGTTAATGACTACAGACACAAATTTTAAGCAATAATTAAAAAGTATATAATAATGAAAAAAGAAAAAAAAGACCTAGCCCTTTAAGTCGAGGCCGCGGTATATTTTGCGAACAACCCGACGGGCGTTATAAGGTATTATATGAAAAGTGGGAGGAAACCAAGACTAAACATTTTTTTTTGTCTATTTGGCATCACGCAGTTCAGTCTATGAGGTTCTGGCTTCTGATTAACCGGATTACAGTTGTGTATGAGAAAAACTGTACAGTTGTTCAATTGTGGGCACTACGAAAGCTGTGCATTTCAAACTGTACCGTCTGATCGTAACGTGTGTAGCAGGCTTTAGTGTTAACCCATACCTTAGCTACGAGTTTAGGGCTACTATTCTCCTATCACCTATTCCAGTAGTGAGGCATAGCTACAAAATATACAGTCAGCACAATTTTGGTACTATTTGGCTTATCAACAAATTATTCAAAGATATCCTGTCCAAATAAATAGGATGCGCCGTACGAGACAAATAAAGGGTGTAAAAGTACCCTTAACCCAAAACGAAGGGCACTTGTTGGTCCAACACTGCGAACATTTTTTTGTTCTAGACCATACCTGGGAACCGCCTAGTTACGGAGATATTGGGGGTCAAAGTTCCACATTTTTCATTGTTTTGTAAATACTAGTTTTTCAGGTTATAACTTTACTTCAATTACCTCCATGACCCGTTTACTATTCAAAGCATCCACTAGCACAATGATTTAAGAATGCTGCATTGAGTTTTACCGTAAAATGTGATTTTTGATCCCAAAAACAAAAAAGTCAGTTGCCAGCATAAAAAACTTTGCATAGGGGTTCTTAGTTTGATGTTCAGAATGCTTGGTTTATGTTTGTGTGAAGGGTTAGTTCACAACCTGTATTTGTATAGCCAGTTAGTTATTCCGCCTCTGGCTGAGTATAAAATATATTTGTAAAATATGTTTGTACGATACTGCAATAAAAAAAAACAAGTAGTACGTACCGGCAATCCATAATGCAGACGCACAGCGTTCTGCGCCATCTCGCTCTCCACGTGTCGCGAGGTGAGGTGTCGCAGCGCGCACACGGCGGGCTCCGTGATCTCCTCGCGGTCGCCCGCCGACACCACCGTGCGCACCAGCGCGTCCACGCCGCCCGCCTGGCATACTGTCACCTGGGGCACGTCAACATTATGTTACGAACATTTTTCGTGATTCAATGACATCACCTGAAAAGATGTGTGGTAATCGGCTATCGAGGACATGTGATGCGGAGGATTGAGGAAAATGTTGTAGTATAAATCCCGACATAATGTCAGATGGACAAATACAGAGAGATTCGTCGTACATCCGGCTTTATGCTTCTGAATAGCTATTCACAAACACTATTGTCCGTCGTATCCAACCGATCCATCGTACTATCGAAAATCGCTATTCTAAAAACCGAAACTTCGATTGTGATTCGAGATGAAGATATCAATCCTGCAGACAGCTATTTGCTATCGGAAGTGCAATCCAATCAGAATTAGGACGCCATTTTGTACTATACCATAAGCAAGAGCAAGAGTCGTTAAGTATCCATTTAAAATTAAAATCATTTTTAAATTGTTTTTAATTATAAGTTACTCGACGGATATTCAGTACAATGTTTAGTCAAACTTATAGAAATACTCATCGTCATCATCATCAACAGCCCATTAATGTTTCCACTGCTGGGATTTTTTTTCACCACAAGTGTCACACATGTCGATCGAATCTGTGAATAGCATTTGCCAATCATTCAATACAAAAATCTGATAAACGAAAAAGTGTCAAGTTCGATTCGACTTGTGAATAGCTTTACTCATGTCAGAAAAAGTAGATGGCTATGCGAGCAAAGGGAAGATTCCTTTACTCGTATAGCCAGTATATATGGTTGAGTTGTGTGTACACAACTTATATTTAGTATGCATTTTGGAAAAGAGTTGTTCCGAGTTGGGTCATGCGCCAATCAAATATATATAATAATAATAATATAATAATAATAAATATAATAATAATAAATCTATGTCAAAAGTACGTTATTTGTGTGCAGGTCTAAATCCTGCCTGTGGTTGGGGGGTCTGTAGAAGCCAGTATTAACTTTTCTTGCCAGAACATCTAACACACGATAATTGCAGTCACATGGATAAGTTACTAATGGAATCAACACTGAAACATACTAACATTATGAACCATTTATCTCAATGTAACTTGATCTTAAAATAACACAATTAATTATGTCACTTACTGTATATCGAAAGAGTCTGTAAAGATTACTTAGCTATGCAATTCAACATTGAATTGTGTCACCAATTTGACCTCATAATTTGCTTGAAAAGTCAATAAATTACTGTTCCTTAGTATCAGCAGTATAAATCATTAAAAGGTTCAGCAGATTTTATTTGTTTATAATGTTAGGCTACAGAATAAAGAACATACCGTGAAAAAGAGGATTACCTTATTGCGCTGATTGTTGCAAGTCAAGTTGGACAGGATGCCAGCAGCGCAAGTGACGATATTGACGTCAGTAGAGGCGAGAACTTGCACGAGGCTTTGCAGCAAAGCTTCCAGGCCCTCCACCTCATGAGAAATTAAAATAAAATCATTATAAAGTTCCCACAAATTACACAATTACATCATAAAAGTAATACTTGAACAAAAGCTCAGTACTTTTCCAATTGAACTTTAACTTTAATTATAACTGAGAGTTCCAATATCATACATATAAGTCATATAGTAGAAACCATAATTTTGTAATACCTTAGTTGCTGCATCGGACAGGTTCCTCAAAGTCCACAGACAGTTCTGCACGAGGCGGCCGCTAGGGTTGCCGAGATGCATGGCCAGGGCTTGCATGCCGCCGGCTTCAACGATCGCAGGCTTGTTGCTGGAGCAAACTGACAGCACCTGGGGGGTAAGGACATTTTACAGTCAATGTGTGTGGTTGATGAAATTCTGATATATAGAGATAATTGCACATGAGCGCTGATATCATCATTAAGTATTAATAGTAGGTAATTGTTCAGAATGCAAAATTTTCATTTGTATCATAGAAGCATGATAAGGCAACGTTATCTCAATATTGTTTTGATGAGTCGACTTTAGTTAGGCATATTCAACAATTATTTCTAACTTACCTTCAACACGCGAGAGGTGGTCCACAGCAACTTTTCGTAGTCGTACGAGCGCATAATACGGACCAATTCGATAGGTCCTTGAGAAGCGAGAATGATCAACTTAGATTCCTGGTTTCCATAGGCAAGGATCTGGAGACAATCGGTCACAATAGCCAGGAACTTCACATTGTTCCGCTGGAGTAGGGCCACCATTTTCTGGAGACCTCCAGCAAGACGTACAGCCATCTTAGATCCGTCCTGATGTAAGAGCAGGTTGTGGAGAGTCGTGATGGCGTAGAAAAGGACAGACTCCACTGGGGAGCTTAGAAGCTTCACCAATGCGGGAATTCCACCGCTTTTGAAGATGGCGAGTAGACCTTGACGGTGGTGAGACAAGTTGTGCAAGGTTCCCACAGCCCCCTTGGTAGTCTCCAGGTCATTGGAGTTAGAAATAGCGCGCACTAAAGCAGCGACCATCTGAGGTGAGTTCATGATGGCGTGGCGAGAAGCCTCCTTCTTGGAGAGCTGGTGAACCATCATGGCAGCTTGAGAGACAACCACTTGATCCTCGTCGTTGAGTAGCTTGATTAACTCTGGTATAGCCCTGGAATGAAAGTGTGTGATCAAATAATGGTATCTTTATAAAAAACTCCAACATAAGAAATAGTATTACAGATGCACATGACTGACTTTGTGGCAAATCCACTTTGAATGACAATGGTATTGATCTGTCATTACCGCGATGTTTATTTTCTGAGAAAATTGATTACCAGCATGCCTTAACAACAACAG
Source organism: Diarsia rubi (assembly GCA_932274075.1). Taxonomy (NCBI): domain Eukaryota; kingdom Metazoa; phylum Arthropoda; class Insecta; order Lepidoptera; family Noctuidae; genus Diarsia; species Diarsia rubi. The sequence continues at coordinate 6,322,721 of OW026421.1, forward strand.
AGTTTAGCTATAATCGACTGGGTGCTGCGTGCCGACCTCCCTAGCGGCGTCAGCATAGTCTGCTTCGCGGACGATACGCTGGTGCTAGCACAGGGTGGGTCGTACGAGGTGGCGGCCGACAATTTGACACGCGGGGTTTCGATAGTCGTAGAGAGGATCCGGCAGCTGGGTCTCGAGGTGGCGCTTCACAAGTCGGAGGCCATGGGCTTCCATGGACGTGGGAATGCGCTGCCGTCGGGATCCCAGTTATTGGTGGGAGGGGTTCCCATCGGCGTCGAGTGTACTTTGAAGTACCTAGGACTCGTCCTCGACAGCCTGTGGAACTTCGTGGAGCATTTCCGACGTTTGGCTCCTAGACTGGAGCGGGCCGGGCTGCCTTTAGGTGGCTCTTGCCCAATCTGGGGGGGCCAAACGCCTCCTGCCGGAGGCTCTATGCGGGGATCGTGCGGTCCATGGCCCTTTACGGGGCCCCGGTGTGGGCGCCTGCTTTGAGGAAGTGGGCCGCCCACTATCTGAACGTGCCCCAGAAGGTCATGGCCGTAAGGATGGTACGGGGGTAGCGCACGATCTCCCGCGAAGCGGCGAACCTCCTTGCCGGATTGCCGCCGTGGGATCTGGAGGCGATAGTCCTCGCGCGCCTGCATCAATGGCGCGCGGAGGCGCTGCGCCACAGACCTCCGGTGCGATCTCATGGCGACATGGAGACAGCGACTGTCGCAACCCCGTGCAGGGCACGCCACGATAGTGGCGGTAGTCCCCTCTTTGAGGAGTGGCTAGAGAGGCGCCACGGCGCCCTCAACTTCCGTCTGACGCAGGTCCTCACCGGACACGGATGTTTCGGGAGGTACCTCCACCGAATCAGGCGGGAGGAAACGCCCGGATGCCACCATTGTGAGGATCGGCCGGAGGACACGGTGGAGCACACAGTGGAGGTGTGCCCCGCTTGGGCGGAGCCCCGCCGTGTTCTCGTAGCGGCGATCGGCGGCGGCGACCTCTCGCGCCCGGCCCTGGTGCAAGCCATGGTCCGGGGCGAGGAGGAATGGGACGCCGTCGCCTCCTTCTGCGAAGCAGTGATGCTAGCGAAGGAGATGGCGGAACGCGAGAGGGAGAGAACCTCTCGTCCCAGTACCGTCTCGCGATGACCTCCGGCCACCGTAGACGCGGGCCTGTGGACGGTGACTGATGGGCTAACTCGCCGTCCGTCCGTCTCACGGCGAAAACAGGCCGTGTCGACGGCGCGTTCGTGTTCCACGCGCGCCTCAAAGAGATGTCAGCAACATGGAAGGGGCCCGAAAGGGCCGACGCCCGTCGGGGCCGCGGGTTGTACACTAGTTATCGCGGCCTCGACATAGAGGGCGAAGAAGGAAAATGGGTGGTTTTTAGTCCGTAGAAGTCTGACACTCCCTTTCGCTCTGCCCAAGAGCGGAAGGGAGCCGGGCCGCGGAACTTATGAACAACCCGCAGCCCCGACTACGAATACCCTTATTAAACTTCACATACTATCATTGCGAGTTTTTAATACAAATTTTCCTCAGCTGCATTCTGGAGCTGAAAATTTCTAAAAGGCTCACCCCACAAGATATTCAAATATGAATAGCAAAGGCTTCCATTACACTGCAATATAACATACCTGGTCGCAAGATCAGCGTCATCCTGATAGTTGATAAGGTTGACAACAGCGTGCTTGAGCATCTGCGATGGTTCCGCAAGGCGCTGCACTGCAGTCGGCTGGGCAGGGTCCAGTTGGGTGGAGGGGATCTCAATGCCCTCCTCCAGAGTCTCGGGGAACATGGCAGCCCGGACACGCTGGGAGCGTGTCTGGGATAGCTGCTGGTTCATGTCTTGGAGAAAGGATTTGATGTTTTAACTAATATTTCTCAGCAAAATGAATAAACAGATGCTGTGTTCAGAGTCAACTTTTAATATACCAGGTATTTATGAGACAGATCTAGAAACTGTTTTTTTTTTATTTAGGAATTAAAATGTTGGCGAAATTGTGTGTGTACTGTTAGGTGCACTGCACCTCTGCTTAACCCTTCGGGGATTACAAGCGTGATGTTATATAAGGCCTTTATTAGTTATATAAGTAATATCTAGTTATTTTAAAAGTTTTTGTCTTTATCTTTGGGCTAAATAGATCTCTATCTTTGAGTTTATCTCAATTGACTGGTAGAGAATGCCTTGTGGCATTATGTCTGCCTATGTACTACTATTGTACATAAAGTTTAAATAAATAAAATGTGTCTGGACTTGTAAGATCTGAGCTAATGGTAACAAGGTGTTCTGCAAAAGACTCCTACCCTATTCATTTCTCATATCAAAGAACAACACATTTGACAACATAGAAAAACACACAATATTATTATCATCAACTAATTAGTATTAGTAACCTACCTGTATGATGAATCAATCAATGAATACTTCATCATCATCAGCCTATAATGTTCCCACTGCAGGGCTCAGGCCTCCTATCTAGGAGATTGATGGGCTATAATCCACCACCTGTCCTGTGCGGGTTGGTAGATACCACATGTCTTTGATTTTTTGGTTGTAAGACATGAAATCGGTTTCCTCACCCTTTTGTGAGCAGTTGTGATTAAATAAATTACACAAAGTAATGCGCCTGCCTGGGTTCAAAACCACGACTTCTTACTTCTTGGTAATGTGTGTTAAATTTTGTCCAAGGAGATACATAAACTCACACTCTTTTATCAAGGGGAAAAGGGTTAAATTCGAAAAATTCTTACAATTCCAGATCATTACACAACTCACCATCAACTTGCTCCTGGGTAAAACCCTGAGCGAATCCCTGATCCAGGTCAAACATGAGCTGATCTCCTTCCATTTCGTCATCTTCCTTGCCCGTAAGTGATGGGACCTATGAAAAGAAGATAATATTCTATGAGCTAGCCTTATTTCAAGTGACGGAGTTATTTCTGTGGCTAAGTTTCACTTGTATAACACTTACTCAAATGTCAATACTTTTTTAAGTATTTTCCTTTTTAAATTTCGTTACAATTTAGTGGTTAACAATAATTGTTACTATTGCTTCGTTTAATGTAAAACCTACTTGGTTGACCACAAGCAAGACATCACAGAAGTGTGTTATTGTCCTTATTCAATACAGTCCTTATATTCACAAAATTTACTGGCTCGTTTATCTAGTTATTGCTAGCGTGACTGCATAGTATGAAGTTCTTGGTTTATTCCCTGGTCAGTTGGGTATTTCCACCAGCACTTTTTCAATAACAGCCTTGAAACCCTGCATTGGTGCCTAATTGATGACAATAGGCTCACCCCCTTTTACATGGGACATAAAACATGAATGGCAGTGCGTAAGTGTACTAAGGTAGGTACACCTCTGCCTCATTCTTCTGGGATTACAACTGTGATGTTATGTATGTAAAAGACCTCAAATAAACAGCCCTAAGATGACCCACTGAAGAAGCTTTGAATTTACAACACACAACTCGGAAAAATTATAGTTGGCTGTCCTGTTACTCATCTGTTGTGTTGAACTGGCATAAGTCAGCTACTGTAGAGAAAGTTTACTGAAAATACCTGAGTAGCAGCCCCAGAGTTGATGCCAGAGTCAACCAGGTAGGAGTTCTGCTGCCACATAAGGGTCTGCTGCTCCTTGCTGGGTGCCATGGGCACATCGGAGCCGGCATAGTTGCTGTGAGACACTGGAAATGAGAATGACAGTGTTTATAGTTCATGTTTGGTCAGCTAGAAAAGGAATAATTACTTAATTGTCACTTTTATATTATTAAATTATTGATTAAAATTACATGGAATGCAGTAGAATATGATAATTATTATTAAAAGAAATTAACCAAGGTTGTATGGTGTCAAACAGGTACATACATAAAGGAACAATAGATTAAATCATAACAAACACTTGTGAAAACTCAAGGTGACATGGGTGTAGCAATACCCTTATGCAGTTATGAATTAAATGTATCTGATAATTATGTCAAAACTCTAGTCAATACCTTTGATATGAGTCACATTCACACCACAGTCACGACCATCCGAAAGTACCTACCTAACTATAATCAGTATCTAGAACACTTCTCTATTTTATCTACCCCAGGATACTTACTGATTAATACAGTAATGAATATTTAACCATGTTTTACTTACTCGTGCGGCTCTGGGACGATGGTATCTGATAGCTCATGGTTCAGAGGATGCAACAATGCACCCTGCGCCTGTAAAAAAAAACACCATGATTGTACCGATCACTACGCGGCCATGACTATCGATCTAAGGTTTTGAGTAAACAAATAGATTGGGCATTTTAATCACATAAACAGTTCCATCTGCACCTTGTTTCATGCATTCAACGGCTCTAGGAAACGTATGAAACAAAACAAACAAGTACTGCATGAACTAAATACCAATACCACACCCGACCCCATAAAATGTTTGGTATTCGATTGATCGTTCTACTTTGGTTTTTTTCATTCTATTACTAACTAATATGACGAGGATAATACTTGCCTTGACTACCGTAAGCTGCAAGAGATTGAAACAATTGATTTTCACTAGTTATTCCTATAAAATTATGCACAATGAACCCACCACCGTCACTAAAATTGACATGACAATATGGCGGCCATGCATTCGTACTATTTCGTATCTTTTCGTATCGTATCGGGTGTTCTCGTAAAGATCGCTTGCTATATTGCTTTCTCGTTTTTACTCGTTACGCTAACGTAAGTTTATCTTTTTCTGTCATCAAAGCAACAGTTATACCAACTAAATCATCATAACACAGGCCTTCGTTTCGTTTTACGTTAAAACCTTATTGAAATGAAAAAGTTTTACTCCAAAAAATATTATTATGGAAATAAATTCATAATGTTCGTATTTTTCTAGGATTACGGCAAGCCGGTAAACGGTTAAACCACAGTCTCATATTATCTGCTGTAAAGAATGACCAAGTTCGATTACATCTTTCTTTCTTTCTTTCTTTTCTTTCTTTTTTCTAATAAACGTTGCCCCACACTAGCAATTTCTCCTGAATCGTGGGTGCGTTCACAAACATTTATACACAAATACCCAGACCCGAAACAACTATCTGTAGGCCATACAAATATTAGTTCCGTGCGGGGATCGAACCCGCGACACGCAGCGCAGCAGTCCAATCGCTCAGCCACTGCACCAACCGTGCCGTCTATAAATTAACTGCCGTTATTGGCAGGACATGTAGTGTCACATTTCATGACGAACGAGTTGCAAGCCCATATGGCCGTAAAGCTCAAGATTGGTGACCACGCAGGAGATGGCGGGACGAACTGGATGTCTTCCTTGAGAATAATAATTGGAAAGAAGTCGCACAGACAGAATCGCTACCGTTGGACGAAATGCAGGGAGGGCTTTGCGCAGCAGTGAGACAAATGAGCTAGCTATAATGATTTTAACTAAGAATGTTTTCTGACAAAAAAAAAATTCCGTCTATTCCGTCAGTTATTATTCGAAAAATATGTACCTACCTATCTATTCCAGTACCTAAGTGTTGGTCTCGCCAGTTACGGTAGGTAGATATGCACTTTGGGTTCTTGGTCAGTTCTGATAGTTGTGAAATACCTACTCCCCCTCCCCCACGTTGTCTACTCCCCCTTTTTTTTTGGAGGTTGGGAAATCATCAAGACTTCTACCGCTCTGGGCGGAGCGGTAGGGAGTGTCAGACTTCTACTGAATAAAAACCACCCATGTTTCTTCTTAGCCCTTCGTGTCCTACTTACCATCTCTTTCGAACAACCTGCAGCCCCGACAGGCGTCAGCCCTTGCGTGCCCCTGCATTGTTGCTGACATCTCTTTGAGGCGCACGTGGAACACGAACGCGCCGTCGACATGGCCTGTCATCGTCATAGGACGGGTGGCCGGAAGCCATCACGTGGCCTCCGACGCCCGGAGTGTCTCCCGCAGCAGCAGGGACGAGAGGTTCTTTATCTCTCACGTTCCGCCACCTCCTTCGTTATCATTACTGCTTCGTAGAAGTAGGCGACGGCGTCTCATTCCCTCTCGCCCCTTACCATGGGTTGCACCAGGGCCGGACGCGAGAGGACGCCGCCGCTGCCGATCGCCGCTATCGTTGAGTAACCCCTAATAAGTTTATTTTCTCTTTTGGCTTATATTAATATCTTTGACAGCTGATTTCGATTTGGTAAAAAGATAGGTACTCTTTTGGGTTTATGAATTTTACTCTTTGGCTGATTCGCTGCCTGCTGTCCGTATTTATCAAAGTACTGCTGTCTGTTTTATTTATTTGTATTGTTTGTATTTTGCGTAAAGATCTATCATCAATTTATTGATAATTTACCTTACCTACCCACCTACCTATTTCAAGAAGGCATTTACCGAAAACTGCGAACCGAAGAATAGTTACAGAAAAATAGTTAAACAAGGTCTTGAATATTCTACTGAATTTTACAGCACTCTACAATCAAAATGTCGATGAACTTGCAAGGCATTTCTTCCTATGATGTATCCACATACAGTCGCTTCAATCTCTCCAGCAGCACGTCAGATATTAGGATCTTCGTTCATGAATTTCAAGAACGAATATTGAATTGCCTGCAGCGTGAAGAAAACTGTGTAAAGAATGAATTTAAGTCATTTGCTGAAAAGAGGCTCAGTATTGCTGAATTATCTTGGTTACAAGATAATACTGAAAGATTTTTTGATCATACTGCTAATGAGAATTTAGTGAAGGAACATTATTTGTCAAAATGTGGCTTTATCTGTTCTATGATTTATTCTGCTGATGGAGAACATGTCATCGTAGGACATTCATCTGGCTTGATTCAGGTATTTCCAGACAACATTCTTAATAGAGTTTATAATTTTATTTATGATTCAAAAACTGTTTGTAAAACGACTATGATAATAAGCACTGCAGCATGGGTGGCGTGTCGAAGAACGTGATGGGACTCGTGTCTTGCTGCATTGCCATCGCTGCTATCACCACTGCTAAGGAGTAGGCGTAACTGTGGACAATACAAACAACACATCAAATAACGGTGGATCACTGCTGCGAAAACCCATGAGTAGGTAGGTACCTAATTGTACAACAGCGACCCACATAAACCCTGTCCAGGTGACTTGCAATCATGCTTAAGATGCTGCTGGTGCTGCCCTACACCCTGCCTGCGCACTTAATTTTTTGACGTTGTCATCAGGCTTAGGTTCATGAAAGTAGAAAAACGAACATCATGTTCATTGGTCAGTCACGTTTCCCTGGTTTCATAGTCAGTCATCAGCATACAGTGCTCCCACTGCAGGGACTCAGACCTCCTCTCTAGGAGAGGAATGGGCTATAATCCACCACGCGGGCCCAGTGCGGGTTGGTAGATGTCACATGTCTTGGAATTTTTTGATTCTAAGACATACCGGTTTCCTCACATGTTTTCCTTCACCGTTTTGAGAGCAGCGGTGATGATGAAAATAGACAAAGTAATGCGCCTGCCTGAATTCGAACCCACGACCGTAAGTGCCGTTCGTAAGTCGGGGCCGACACCACTGGGCCTCCGCTGCTTTCCCTGGTTTAAACATTTAAAAATACTCGGAAGTTTTTCTTTCTAATATTAGGCGTTATGCAGTTTTATACCATTGTTTCTCGTATAACCTGCGAAGGCATAGCGCGGGAAAAAAAGGAAATTAAATCATAGTAATTTCATTACGATAGGTATTGGGTATTTTATAATAATTAGAAAACTGTGGTAACAATTTATTATTATCTGGGTATTTAGAATGGCCGCTTTAGCAGAATCGTAATATTTATCATGTTAAAAATTTAAAATTCTAAAATGGACTTTATAGTTACTTAAACATAAAGTCCATTTTAAGAATTTGAAATTTTTAACGTGATTCATACTAAGATTCTGCGTGGATTCTGATTAAAGCGGCCATTTTAGACCCGCTGGTCATCTCTGTGAATGGTTGCTTTTTTCATCACGTAGGTAGTTGCGAGCGCAACTGCTCTTATTTTTTTTTTATGGCGGGTGGAAAATCATCAAATAAGCTCCCGCTATTGGGCAGAGGGAAAGGGAGTGTCAGACTTCTACTGACTAAAAACCACCCGTGTTCCTTCTTATCCCTATATGTCGAGGCCGCGGTAACTTGTGAACAACCCGCAGCCCCGACGGGAACTGCTTATTTTATACCTTTGTTCGGTTTAGAATGTGGTTTAGTTTTATTTGGAATTAAAGCGCAAAAAAGGTTTAAAGCCTTCAAATGTGTTGACAAACTGGTAGGCCATGGTCGAAATGACAGACCTTTATTCAAAACAGGTTCTTCAGGAGTACGCAAAGAATATCAAAGAATATTATTGCAATGAATTACAACCGAAAACATGGTATCCCATGTTCTATCGAACAAAACTTAAAGATGAATTTGCATGGGTGGAGGAGAATAATATGAAGTTCTTAAAAAACACTCCTAACAAACATTTGGAACACCGATGGTACTCTTCTGAAAAGGGTGCTATAACTTCAATGCAATTTTCACCAAATGGATATCATATTGTGGTCGGCCATGCCTCTGGCAGTATCGAGGTGAGCTTTGGTAATTGTTTTAGTTCCATAAACACTACTGAAGCTCCTAAGTTAATAGAATGAAGAGTATTTCAAGCTAACCTAAAATAACAACCTGGCATAGGATTCTAAAATATCTGCCTTATCATGTGCGGTCAACGTTCTGAAAGAACCATGACCATCGAAACCTTTGGGCCATACAGACTGCATAGCTGCACCATAGAATATGTTGTACAATTACTATTTACTAAATTGAATACCTAATTTAAGTAGTGGTCTAAAGAGGGTTTGGAAGTCAATATAGAGCAAGATACTAAATTATATGAATCCGAATTATTTAAAAAATAGTTGCTATCACCAGTCCATTAACTTTACCGGTACTGGCAGGGGTACTTCCAGTCGATCTTGAAGTGCAGCGCCGTGCTTCAATTTACTATCGGCACGAGAGACCGCGGACGCAGACTTTTTAACACAACGTGACCGTACTAAAATAGCTAGATTACTTAAACCACAGACTGACGTCTGGGAGGAACTTTTGTCGGAATGGCAATGTAGGTGGGATAATTCCATCAAAGGCGGACACCTCCACCAGTTCTTTCCAACCGTTCGTGAGCGGCTGGCCAGGACATGGCTGGAGGTGGATCACTGTGTTGCCCAATTTCTCACAGGTCATGGTAACTTTAAGAGTAAATTATTTTCCTTCAAGCTTGTTGCCTCGCCTTTTTGTGTTCTACATCTCACTACGAATTTGAACAATCTGCACATCACATTTTATGGGAGTGTAGTCTTTATCAGAATGAACGTAATATTGTGTTTAATAGGGTACAGATCACATCCGGAGTTATTTACTATACGGACCTTGTAGAAACTAAAACAAATTTCCGTGCGTTCAAGCATTTTTGTCTTAGAGGTATGACAAAAATGCTTATTGGAATCAAATATTTAAACAGCTCACAACTTAGGACCCAGTAATATTAATGACAATAATATCCGTGGTGCTAGGCAACTGGGCTTATCCCAGTTGTATACGTCCCTGTGTGCCTATTGGCCTTGTTCTTTTCTGTCTCCTGCTGATATGGAGGGAAGTGGAAATTTCTGTTTTTTCTACTCCTCCACTATTCTTTTCTGATTATTTCTCTGGGACTTCGTCGAGCTTCATTGTCTCGGCGCTTTGCTTGTGGTCGCCACTGTTGATTCTGGCTTACAGAAGTTACAGTGGTTTGGGAATAGTGAGGCGGGCTTGTCCCAAAAAAAAAAGTCTATTAACTTTAAGTTAGTCTGGGAAGTTTGGGATCTGATTAATTAGCTAATGTGATTGACAATGGATATGAATTTATTGGAGGTCCAGACTCACAAACTTTTTCTTCTCTGTTATTCTAGATGCGGCATGGCAGTACGGGCGCGGTCCTTGCCACTTTACGAAACATTCAGTTTCCTCCGAAACCCGTACATGCTCTGGAGTACAGCAAAAATGAACCAAATGTCTGCTACGCGGCCTGCATGGATGGCGCTGTGTATCGTATCGAGATCCCACACGTATGTGAAATCAGGGGGTCTAAAATGGCCACTCTAGCAGATTCATAATAGGATAATAATATAAATTGCGTTAAAATTCGAATGGTCACAAGGTGACAATTCATAAAACTACCTGCGTCTGTGACCATCTTATGAATTTTAGCGCAATTCATATTATTATCCTAAAATAATCTGCTGAAATAAAATGGCTATTTTAGACCCCCGGAATCTATTAATAGTAACAACTATGGCCATGGGTATTGAGAGTATTATCGATCATACCAGCCCCTGTTTAATTGGAGGGTAAAAGAATGTACACAATTCGCTTGACGTCAGTTCAGATCTCGCCAAGAGGTCAATTTGGAATCGGAAGCTAATTACGAGATGCTCTATTACGTAAATGTTCAGCTACATCGTCCTGCAGAACACCAAGTTGCGAGTTCAACATTCTTTATCTTTTTTCGCATCGCTGTCTTTTTAAAAAATATTTTTTTGTAAAATATTTTACAAAAACACCTATGCATAACTCAGCGAAACAACGAAGACCAAATTTTTTTTATCATCCTGCTACCTGCACAATTCAATACAGATATTGTTCACGCAAAATTCCTGAGTGGATTCAATTCATGAAATAGAATTATTTATCGTAGCACAAAAGCGCGTGTATCCATTTCCGTTGTAGCAAATAACAACTGGGAATAACGAAGATTAAAATGTTATCCTCCATTCCCTTTGTTATTAGCAGCCTAGCGGTTTGTGTGTAGATAGCCGTTCAGCAGAAACTGTGCCTGCGAGGTTTTGAAACTAGCGATGCGATGAATTGCTATCTCACGTCACATTCGCGTGTGTTCGTACGGATGGTTGAGTAAATTTGTTACCAAAAATCTACGGTAGGTATACATAATTTGCCGCGTGAACGGCAAAAGCGCAGTTATCTGAAGGTAATACCGTGTAAAAGTTAGTTCGGTTCACACTGGCGGCATTAACATTACATAATTAAATTTAGTTACATCAGAGAGTAAGAGAGAGAGAGAGAGAGTGAGTGAGTCAGAGATGAGATAAAAATAAAACAAGAGAAGAGAGGGTGAAGTGAAAAATAGATTTCAATAACGAGAGGAGATAGCGAATTAGAGATCTGATGAATTCCAATTGATGCTTTGTAAAAATACAATTAATAACGTTATTAAAATACTTGATACTATCCAAAGATATCGATAGATAGTTAAATGCCAAATCGCTGCTTTTAAAGCCTCTGCATAAGGGTAGACCTACATAAATCAACTCAAATTGGCTGTCTGCCCTATCGATTAACATTGTCCATTTATTCGTGAAGATAGATACGTCAGTCACAGACCCTCCGGCGTACTGCATCAGAGCTGACCCGATGCTGGGCAGCCTCAACATGCAGTTCTATGGACATTATGGGAGTACGTTGCATTCCACGCCGTTGGTAACAGGTTAGTGATCAGTAATGAATAAAAACAACCTTAAAGCCTCTAGCACACCCCGTCGGGACTGCGGGATGTTGTAAGAGATACCGCGGCGTCGACATAAAGGGCTAATAAGGAACATGGGTGGTTTTTAGTCAGTAGAAGTCTGACATTCCCTTTCGCTCTGCCCAAGAGCGGGAGGGGTTATTTGGTGATTCCCAACCCCTAAAAAAAGCTAAAATAACTCCGTTCTGAAGGAAGTACAGATTTTTAACCGACTTCTAAAAAAAAAGACGGAGGTTCTCAATTCGGATGCTTATATATATTTTTTTTATGTTTGTTCGGGCATAACTCCGTCGCTTGCTAACCGTTTAGAAAAATTCTTTTTTTGTTGGAAAGGGTTGTTGTCCCAAATGGTTCAATATTTTTTTTATGGAAATCGGACAAGCGATTTTTGAAAATCAACAAAACTCAAAAAAAACTACTTTGTCTACATTAACGATCTTTTCGTCTCCGTCGTTTACGAACCGATTTGGAAAATTCTTATTTTATTCGAAGGACTACACTTTCTTATTGGTCTCATAGTCATCAGGTCGGGATCAGATGATGGAATCTTGGCGAAATCGGGAGAACTCAGAAAAATGTACAGCGATTTTGGTATTTTCTCTCTAACAAGCTGATCTGATGGTTCTGTAGCCGACATCAATACGACCTCGCAAACTTCGGGGATTACAGGCGTGATGTTTTGTCATTCTACTAATAAATACAAAACTGCGAGGTCGTATTTATGTCTAAATGATAGCAAACGGATTGGGTTTGTTGAAATCCCATGTCTGTCTATTGTTTACACCAGTTCATAACATAATATCACGCCGATACGTTGTGAAGGGGTAAGCACATGTGAATCACTAAAAAGTGAAAAATAAAAACTTTTTAACAAAAAATAAAACACATAAAAATGTTTTTTTAAAGATAGGTTCAGAATAGAACATTTTAGGTACATTTTTATGTTATGTAGTATAATTTGATTCGCTATGGTACACCGCCATTTTGACTCTCACTGGAAAGACTGGTTTTCAGACATAAGGGCTACTGACTACTTGTAACGACTGTCATAGATCTTCAAATGACACCCGGGACCAACAGCTTAACGTGCTTTTCGAGGCACCGAGGGAACTCAGGTTGCAATTGGTGGTCACTGATCCACGGGCCAACGTAGACAAGCGCTGCTTAATTTAAAGATCGACCCGAGCGTTTCACGAATTTTAAAGTGACACTTTTATACCCCTTTTAGACCCCTATTATGATTTTGTTAAAGCAGCCATTTTAGATACCCAGCAAGCTTACGTGTAGAGCTCTCGTTATTTAATTAGTCCACAGACACCACAACTTGTTGTATAAAAGCAGTTCTACAGGCGATTATAGATCCGCGGGGAAAATGAGGTCTTGCCGGTGATAACCATTTTCAGTTGTGCCAAAAGAATTCGAGTACGATGTAAATGTACGCATCACCGATATTTGAAACCTTTTAATCCTGTTACCTTTTACAATTTGATTCTGAGTTATGTAAACCATAGTTTTAACACTGCTATTTGAAGTTCAAATGCGCACAAAGGCACTCGGTTAAGCTGGAAGCCGATCCCAATACATTGGGAAAAGGCTAAGGTGTATGAATCTTTACTAAACTGTACTACGAGTATGCCTTTTTCTTTTGCCAGAACGTTCTCCAGCACTGTCCTTGGGTATGCTGGCAGCTTCGACTAATATGGTCATTGGATATGCTGACACGTCAGTGAAGGTCTACGACATGGAAGCAGAAAAGGTGCGTTGATAACTTAGTAGCATTTTATCATCATGCTTAAAGGTTTTTGGTTATGAGCTTCATTGAACCTTGACCCCAGTTTAAGGTTTCACCACCATCATCACCATCATCGCCTGGTCACAGGACCTGTTGCACAACGTCATCCGGTTTGCGGTCGCCACTCCATAGCTTTTCAGCCCCATCGGCCATCCGTTCTGCGAGCAATGTGCTAGATCCTTCTTCATAGTTCCATAGTGCAACATTCTAGATTCGAAAGTAGAGCAATCAATAATGCTTTCGTTAAGCAGCCGATGTGACATTATCAAGACTTTATCATTGATTATGGCATTGGCCACAATAGCCACGGAGTCTTTATTTATTTAGAATTTCCAACAAAGGATGATTCACAGATAATCATAAACACATTATGGCCAAAACTATAACGTAGGTCATACGTAGGTGCATTCTGACACTTAAAGGAACCATGCATAATAGTTTTTACATCTAACTCTAATCCTTTAAGTTACCTATCCATTATGCATACTTGATGTCTTAAAATTGCAGTCTTAAACCCCTCATCTCTCAAACTCTCATAACTTTTTTCAAACAAAATAACAATAAATCTGTTTCTTTTAGCAAATTTTATATAAGCATTTTCTTTGTTTATCATACCTGCCATTAAGTGCAGAACGCATTAGGTAGGTGCCTACTGAAATATACTGAATATGCATAGTCCAATACATTAACAGAACATATAAATCTTGTGAGGTGATTTAAACATTTTCTTGTATGTGTTTTAGTAAATTTATGTACGTTGAATATTTTATTGCGTTTTGAGGCGTTTATTTACTTACCCAGCAAAGAAAAATGTTCTGAAGACGAATAACGATCCGTTGGTATACTTATTGTTATTTGGTGAAAGCAAAATACAACATCTTTTCTTTTCAAATTAAAAATTATCACACTGATATTATAAAGGCGAAAGTTTGTGAGTGTGATGAGTGTGTATATTTGTTACTTCTTCACGCAAAAACTACTGAACGGATTTGGATAAAATTTAGTACACAGATAGTTTATAACCTGGATTAATACATAGGATAGCTTTTATCCCGATTTTATCATCCTGTGGGTTAATTTTCGAGTTGTAGCGGGCGAAGCCGCTGGCAGCACCTAGTACAAAATAAGAGAGGCTGGAATACTGTATCCAGCTGTAGAGTAAAGCTATGGGTGTATGGATGATGATGATGATATATTATTTGTGTAAGGTCCCTATTTTTAAAATGTTGTTTAAAAAGTAAATTTTATAAAAGTATAGGTTCTACAATAGACCGGTAAGGCTTCTTATGTGCTCAAAGATATTGTGTTATTTCTAACCGAAGAGAAGAACGAATCGCTTTTAAAGTTTTCTTAATGTAAAGGAAATTAGGTATAAATTGGACACCACTGTCCCGTCTTGAAGAATCGCAAAGGTATTCATCAAGTTCTCAGAATGTAGAGAATGTTATCTCTTTGGATAACTATATAAACCAGAGTAAGGTAGGTACTACAATAACTTTACGGATTAACCGTTATCCAATTCACCAAAGTGAAGTTTATCTTTCAAACAATGAATACTGTCTATCTCTTGCGGGCATCGTGTGGGCGAACACTGGCTGGATAGAATATTGTGTTACAGTAAAGTCATACTTTTTTTTTTTTTTTGGTGGGTGTAAAATCATCGAATAACCCCTCCCGCTCTTGGGCAGAGCGAAAGGGAGTGTCAGACTTCTACTGACTAAAAACCACCCATGTTCCTTCTTCGCCCTCTATGTCGAGGCCGCGATAACCGTTGGACTACCCGCGGCCCCGTTGGACTACCCGCGGCCCCGGTAAAGTCATACTTAACATAAAATTGCGAAGCCAAGCAATCTGGTTTATCTTACAAATTGTTAGATACGCAGAGCTTGTAATTAAAGGTTTTCATGTGATTTATAGCCATTGTATTTTAACCTAAAATCTAGCGACTAGGGAGACACTTAAAGCAGGGCTGTAAAAATGATTGCTAGCAGAGTGGTGTCGGGGCTGCGGGTTGTACACAAGTTACCGTGGCCTCGACATATAAGGCTAAGAAGGAACATGGATGGTTTTTAGTCAGTAGAAGTCTGACACTCCCTTTCGCTCTGCCCAAGAGCGGGAGGGGTTATTTGATGATTTTTCACCAGCCAAAAAAATAAAGCAGAGTGGATTGTCCTTAGGTGGTTTACTGCTGTCAGGTACATGACTGTGTCATCGTACTAAGAGGTGTACTAACACTAAGTTTTTACCCGACTACGGCGAAGCCAAAAGCAAGGATAATGATTTTGGCAGTCTATGTATGTATTTAAGGACTAGGTATTTTACTAAACCTATAATATGAGCATCTGCTCGAAATACAGATTTTGAGTTTCGAACAACAGACAGCGAACACGAACGCTTATTGGTGATGAGTTGGGTATAGGTGTCAAAATTATTTTTTTGCCTCACGAGTGCGCTAGATTTTGGTTGCGTGGCATACCGGGTTACAAGTCTGTTACTTTTCTTACGGCTATGCATAAAATGTAACCAGTAAAAGGTTACGGCTTAATCTCGTTTAACTGTGGTAATAAAACTGACATTTCTGCATTGGATTTATTATAACTTTGATGTCCTTGACATCAAAATTTAGGTCGGAGAGTTTAAATGTTATTGGAAAGACGAATCGTTAAGCTGTGCCGAAATATAAAAATGTTGAATATCCAACGTTAGGCTTTTTAATGGTTACCACACATGACACGACTGAAGTTAAGCATACACTAAGTATGATGTAGTTTCGGTGAATTTCATTTAGTGTCGATTTTGGAGTATTGGCAAGTAATATTTATAATATATACTGTTTAGTTGCAAGCTGTTGACATGCTAAGGTGGCGACAGATGGACTTTTGTTCCGGGGTGGAAAATCCTTATAAATGTCCTCCGGCCTCCGCCCGGAGCGGAGGTATCTGTCAGACTTTAACTGACTAAAAACAACCCAACAGGGGTTGTTTTCCCTTCCCGCGCTTGCACCGGGGATCTTGGGAACTGTGCGCCTTCCACGATCCCTAAAGGTGGCCTGCGTCAACCTCTCTTCAGAGCCTATTGCACCCTGCTAAAACTAAAAGTTACCATGTTATTTAAAACTAACGTTAGATACTCTGATGTATGAGGGAACCATATACCACAACTAATTAAGTAGATTCCAATTTGCTGGACTACGAGTAGCATAGTGCCTACTAGCTTCTTTTTAATAGGGTATTTAACAAAAAAATCTAATAATAATAATATAATGTAATATATATATAATAGAATAATAATCTAAAAGTTCGTCAAATAGATTAAAAAAAAATCGTCGACACGTATTTTTTCTTTTTTCACTTAAACAAAAAATTAAGACGATAGGTACAATGCTTAGATAAGTCGAGTCAAGTCGTGTGACGCCCATCGGGGCTGCGGGATGTTGTAAGAGATACCGCGGTCTTGACATATAGGGCTAAGAAGGAACATTAGAAGAAGAACAATTAGTAGAAGTCTGACACTCCCTTTCGCTCTGCCCAAGAGCGCGAGGGGTTATTTGATGATTTCTCACCCCCCCCCCCAAAAAGTCGTGTGACGTCACAAGGTTAGTCCTTTTTACCGACAAAGTGACGTCAAAAGCCCCCACTCTTGATCTTTGACACGTCTTATTTTCGTCAATTTTATTAATTTGATAAAACAAAAAACAAGTATTCAATATTTTTCGATAATCTAATAAACGGAATAATTTGATTTTTTTGGTGAAATACCTACCCTATTGGTTCCGTTTGTTTCTCTTTAGACCACACTCACGTACAAGGTGCACAAGTCGCGACTCGCGTTCATTCCGAAGAAGTTGCAGAGGATGCACTTTGGTCAGGTGGTGGCAGTCAGGTGTCATCCACAGAAGCCGAATGTTTTTGCCAGTGGAGCTTGGGACAGGACCCTTAGGGTGAGTTCGTACAAATGGCAGCACATCAAGCTACCCGTAGCTAAATTTTCCTTCTCTACCTTGAACCTAATTATTTAGCGATAAAGATGAAAATCTATTAAAGATTTCAGTAACATTATGTGCTGCATATATAAGAAGGCATTAGTAGATGATACAGAATACGGCCATTTTCATTTTCAATTTCATACTCACTCATTTCTGTAAATAAACAAATTACCGATTGGTGGTCTAGGTATAAGTTGCATTTGTAATAAAAAACAATACCTTTAAAAAACAAAAACCCGACTACGCAAAACATCGCAGAATAATAAAACCTCGGTCTTAAAAGAAGAAAACAATAAATACGCCTTAAAATACTTTTAGTAAATACCATAATAATAAGTAACATTATTAAAGAGGACAGCCGAAGTTTTTGGCATCGCCGTAGTCGGGTAAAAAACGACCCACCAAATAGAACAATTTCAATCGCTTTGACAAAACTTAGTGAAGCTTAAAGTCACGTAGGTATCCCTTTAATGGAATAACGCAATCATTTACGAAATTGTGACAGATTGTTAGTTTAACCTTTGAGTTTTATTATCTATACAGATGAAACTAGTCCCTATGATAATATGAATCCCTTTATGAATTAAAGTGGTTTGCTATGTAAACAAATATGAACTAAAATTAAACAGATTTCAACCCTCAACTTTGTTGTACACAAAAAATTAAATTGTTCGCATAGTTGCAGTGAAACTAACTTTGTTACAACAGAAAATAACAGTACATAAACAGTTGTGGATAACTTTGATAATATGAGTGCAATTTGACCGCAGAACATTTAACCTTCGTGCCCTCTACATGTAAGCAGGGGTCTACCGTCTACCCCAACCAAAGGTGAAAAGGGAACTCTGAACGTGAAATACATATATTATAGCTCTTATATAAACTTATGTGGTAATATGGTCTTCACGCCCATTAACTGCGAACAAAGTGTTGCTATGCTCCGTTTATGCTCAACAAATTTGTATTATTTTGGTGGTTTTTCAGTAAACATTGTGTACACAGGATTCGCGGCTCTTCATTTTGTTTCCCTATTTTGTAATGCTGATGTATTTTTGATCACATTTTGGCATTTTGTATAATATAAAAACAACAAACCCATCGTGAACTTATTCCTAAATGATTATAACATGTGCTATTAGATACGTACTTGATAAAGGAAAGGGTCTCTGGGTCCTTATGTATCAGGCTCCACTAAAGTGGATATCAAACGTAAAATGAGAGGCTTTAGAAACCACCGATAAAATTTCCTTATTAACCTTTAGTAGAAAAGATAGAGCAGAGTGAAGTGGAGATATCTCATATTTGTTTCGGTCAGTCTCCGCAATCGACAGCCAAGCAGGCATCAGCGTACAGCGGAAATGAGTAGGGAGTACGCTACTTTTCGTGTTAGAACACGCTAAACTGGCCGTCACGGCCAGCTATTGCATTTCTGCACAGGTTCAGTGGCATCCTAGCTCTTACTCCTGAGCATGTCCTCTCTCTTCGGCTTCCCACGACTCCGCTTTAGTGGACAACACAACAACAACAACTCGTTTCTTCGAAGTACAATAAAGCGCTAAGGTAGTGGGCCGCGGGTTGTACACTAGTTATCGCGGCCTCGACATAGAGGGCTAAGAAGGAACATGGGTGGTTTTTAGTCAGTAGAAGTCTGACACTCCCTTTCGCTCTGCCCAAGAGCGGGAGGGGTTATTTGATGATATTCCACCCGCCAAAAAAAAAAGGTATAGTTGACACGTCTTGGTAAATATTGACATTATAGGTGTGCAAGTATTTGTGTATTTGTCATATAAACAGGTAGCACCACCCTAATAAACAGTTTAGGTGATAGTTTTTTAATACCCCCACGCGCACTGTCGTTGCCCTATAAATGTACGACTGCGCTGTCGGCAAGTACGTGGGGCGAGTAACTTACTGGAAGCTAGTAAACACGTGCTGAATTAAACATGGCGGACAACGACCGCGGACAGACTCAAAGCATCTCTGTCGAGATTAAAATATTTCTCTCGGCGGTTAACTGCTCAAATTATTTATTAAACGCGCTTATCAGACGGTACAGTATTGTTCGCGGCTTATTATGGAATATTCTATTCTTGCTTTGTTTGATATGTTTCGTAGTTTTATAGTTAAACTTGCATTTAATTTTAACCTTAGTGTTATTTTTGATCTAGCGACGTAGTACAACAGTTTGATTTGATTGTGTCTTCACTATTATAGCTATGATACTTTAATATTTGTAGTTAAAACATATTTTACGTTTCTTATTCACTGTGCGTCGGTTTTTAAATTCATATGATTTTGCGTTATTTCTATGACAAGTATATTCTGGTAAAATTGATTTATTTCACAAAACGATGAAAATTAATTAATATCTACTGAAAAAGTAATAACATTTTCAATTAAATTTTATGATTACTAACCCATTTTGATTCGACTTGCACTCGAATTTTAATCCTAAATGGGTTTGGACGTTACTAGTATGTAATGGATGATATACGTAGTATGAGCTATTTAGTAGTTGGGTAGTAAATTATAATAGACATTTATATATCGGATTACATTAATAAAGTTGGGATCTCGTAAAAGCGAGGTCCTCCGACCGTGATATAGATTTTCATCTGAGTTGATTTATAGCCAAAGGTATAAGATAATTCTATTTTTGAATGAACCGATTTAAATTAAATGTGATATACAGATAGTCTACAGCCATGGTCCGGGGCGAGGAGGAATGGGACGCCATCGCCTCCTTCTGCGAAGCAGTGATGCTAGCGAAGGAGGTGGCGGAACGCGAGAGGGAGAGAACCTCTCGTCCCAGCCGCCGCAGGAGGCGCTCCGGGCGTCGGGGGTCACGCGGGCCTGTGGACGGTGAGTGATGGGCTAACTCGCCGTCCGTCCGTCTTACGACGAAAACAGGCCTTGGACGGCGCGTTCGTGTTCCACGTGCGCCTCAAAGAGATGTCAGCAACATGGGAGGGGCCGCGGGTGGTACACTAGTTATCTTAGATAGCTTTGACATAGAGGGCTAAGAAGGAACATGGGTGGTTTTTAGTCAGTAGAAGTCTGACACTCCCTTTCGCTCTGCCCAAGAGCGGGAGGGGTTATTCGATGATTTTCCACCCGCCAAAAAAAAAAAAGGGGTTGAAAGGGGAGATGGAAATAATACTTATGGTCGCGATAACCGACATCCACGCGGACGACGCCGCGGGCATCAGCTAGTTCTACATAATTTCACTAAAAGAATGTAATTAGTCCGTCAAATAGATTATCAAAAAATAATAGACACGTTTTTTTCTTTTTGGACTTAAAATAAAGATGAAGACTATACAGTGCTTCGAAAAGTCGAGTCAAGTTGTGTGACGTCACAAGGTTAGTACTTTTTTACCCACAAAGTGACGTCAAAAGCCGACTCATGATCTTTGACACGTTTTATTTTCGTCATATTTATTAATTTGATAAAATAAAAAACACGTATCCAATATTTTACGATAATCTAACAGACGGACTTATTAGATTTTTTTGGTGAAAAACCCCAGTGAGAAAATAAATCAACTACCTGCAAAGCTATTGTTAACGGAGAACATAAAAAAAAATAATTAAATAATACATCAATTTAATGACACTCTCGAGTTAAAGAACACACGCAGAAGAAAACAATTATACAGAGCATAGATAAAACATCAGTAAAAGTAGCCGTGGACCCCAAACTAGGTACAGTCTGTACCTTGGTGTCCCAATATAGAGAGTAAAGGCAGATTGAGTAGACGACTAATCAGCATGACACAGCACAGCAAGACAGGTTAAAATTAGCTATAAGAAAAATAATATGAGCCCTCGAGCCGTTCCCTTTTAGGTACGGACCCCTAAAACAACGAACACGCTAAAACTTCAAATAATTTACTGAAATGAAAATGTAACAAGTTAGATGTGATGTTACTTCCTACTTTAATTCTAACTTCAAACTTTAAAGACTCCGTAGAGAAAATGGTAATGAGGAAAACGTAGGAACTTTTCTTAAGTTAGTGGGCGTTACAATAGACTGAATAGACTGCCATTATTTGTGAGGTTCTAAGAATAGTAAGAATCTGCATTTAGCTAGTTATTCAATAACATATTATTGTTATCATATTTTGTTACCAGAATAAGTAATACACTCATGGTGCATTTGTCTAATCTACAGATAAAAAAAATACAATTTGTTGATTTTATCTATTATTGGAATTTTCTCACTTGTCTTTCACCTTGCTTTTTGTCAAACATCCTCAAGATTATTTTGTTACAACATTATTTTCAACTACAGACGACAAAAAGAACGCTTTTTTCTGTTCCATGATTATAACATTCATCAACTCGGCTGTCAACTTTTGCTTTTGTTTATAATTAAGTTTAAAAATAAAATATACAACTCGTTTCACTTAATTACTGCTTTTTTGCGTTTAAATTGCAATTCCTTGTTTCCTCTAATAAAGATTATTATTTTTTTCTAACAAATCAGTCACGCAATAAAAGTATTTTCCTATATAAATAAATAAATACCTACTGGTCTTTTTTTTGTTCCTCCTCGCATTGTTTTATTTTTTCCTTCGTAGGAACTAAAGTTTAACATGTTTTTAAATATATTTTTTCTTAGAAGATATCATAAATAATATCTATTTAAATTATAAATATAGATATCTTTTATGAAAATAACTAAATTAAAGTGTCTGTTTGTAATTTCAAAATAACAGCTACGTACCCGACCGTGGCGAAGCTTAAAAGGAGGGTCATTACTGAATGCATTACACATCACATACATTTTATCTGATCGTCTGTCTGCTTGTTTCGGCTAATGTCCGAAACATTAGAACTCGTTTTGACGGGATTTTACTGTCAGATATTTGATATTATGGGGTTTAATGCTATAATTACGTGTAATGCTATGTTTTACTTACATTCTATTTTATTTCTTTCAGATCTGGGACGTGAGATGCTCAATTGGTTGCGTTATGACGTTTGAAGGCGTTAACATTTGCAGCGATTCGATTGATCTGAACGTACGTATATTTTGTTATAGATAGTAGTTATAGATAGGACGGTGCATGACAGCTTCAGGGTGCAGGAGGTGTTTTTTTTTATTTATTTATTTATGTACACACAAAATACAAAAAAAGGATAAAAATATAAAAAGGGAAGCACAAAGGTACTGCTTATTTCAAAAGATTTTTTTTCCAGCAGACCTGGGAGAGGAAAGTTTGATAAGACAAATAGACACAGTGTGTAGAAAAGACAAACAGGAAAATTTTAATTAAAATTAGTAACAAAAGTATAATTATAAATAAAAAATAAACATAAATTCAAATATGTATACATATAAAAATAAACACTAATATTATGAATATATAGGTACCTTTAATATTTAAACATACATACAGAATATTACGGTATAGAGGAGAGGTGTCACTTGTGACATGTCACCACACTACACTTACACCACGCATCAATCTCAGGCAATGTAGCAGTTAAGCGTTAGCGTTAGACCTGCACTTGGCATATCGTTTTTCTGAACTGTCCCGTTAATCTCGTGGTTGCAAGCGCTACTGCTGAGCGTGAGATCCTGAGTGCAATTCCCGGGACGGGAAAAAGTGCTATTGGGTTTTCCATTTTCATTTTTTCAGTAGTAGCTCAGAGTTTGGAAAATGGCGGTATGAAGGTACCACAGGACAGCACGTGAAGCCGTTGGTCTTGCGCCTGATACCCCTACGGTGGTGTAGGTTTGCCGTTCCATCAGAATTAGTGGGTAAAGGCACTAAGAGTCGACCTGTATCTGCGCATACACTTTACGATCTATTATATCTACCGCGCCGATGACTTCCCTTTGCTAAGATTGACCACCGTGAACCGTTTTTGTCTTCGTAGTCCATATATAACCAATACTTACACCCACTCGTTTACCTTGTACTGAAATAGACAATATGTCAGGGTTGACACCCACAGGGTTCCAGATATAGGTAGGATTATTTTTCATGTGGGAGGCCGAAGCCCGAGGCCCAAATCTGTGACACTGACGCGTTTTTGTGCGCCCGGTCGGTGTTGTACTTTCTCAGTTTATAGTGGCGAGATGGATTATGGCATAAGAAAATATCCATTTAAAATATGAAGTCATTTATTCATAAACAATAAATTAGTAATTTACCTATCTTTCTAGGAATAATTATTCCCTTCACAAATTAATATTACGGAGTAACAGTATCTCAGATCGATCTTTAGGCCGTGTCGACGGCGCGTTCGTGTTCCACGCACGCCGCATAGAGAAGTCAGCAACATGGGAGGAGCCCGTATGGGCCGGCGCCCGTCGGGGCTGCGGGATGTTATAAGAGATACCGCGGCCTCGACATAAAGGGCTAAGAAGGAACATGGGTGGTTTTTAGTCAGTAGGAGTCTGACACTCCCTTTCCTGATTATCCACCCAACAAAAAAAAAAGGCTAAGCCACGGTTGCGCAGGTTGATCCGTGGATGGATTTCCACCCATTATATACTGAGTTTCTTTCGTCCCTCGAAAACCACGTTTAGCCGTTGGTTAAGATGTTTGACAGTCATTACCTACAGGTCATGCAGCGACTCGAATGTGCAACAACCAGTCTTACCAAGGGGTATTGTATAACCCAGTAGTAACTGGGTTGCGTAAGTAAAGAAAGAAAAAATATTTATTCGTCGCAGAAACATACCGAGCCATACTGAAAAAAAAAACAATGCACATACAACGCTTAAAAGATATAAAAAAAAAATACAATAAGCATGGATTATAAAAAAAAATTGTTGCACGTCGTGACTGCGAGAAGAGTATGTAGTAAGTCAGATAGGTAGCCGCTGGTATTCACATTCAGCTGCATCTGGTTGGGAAACAGCAAGGCTAGGCTGATGATTACAAGTTATAAGTCGTCGTTATAAGTCGAGCTCGATAATAACTGACAAATGCTTGCACTGACTGGACGGGTCCACTCAAATCTGTGTGGTGCTTTCTTCAAAAAACCATCTCAGACACTAATCTGCACAGCCTTCATGTGTGTCCCAAGATTATGTCTGGACCTTAAACTTATTGTTAACCATTTTAAACCATTTTAAAAGATTAAAAGTGCCTCTTTTTTATGTCGACGTTTTACAAGTGCCCATGTAGGCCTATGTGAAATAAAATATTTTGACTTTTGACTTAAACATTTATACTAACTCAGCAAAAATACGTGCATGAAATTAAATGTTCTGTATGCTCCACATTGTGAAGAACTCCATATTATTTGGTAGTCAGCGGCTACGTTCTGGTATCTAGTGATGTAACAAGGCATCGTTTTAAATTCACATTAGAGATACCCGAAAACTTTTGTTCACACGCTGAGGATCTGTTCTCCTTATATTTACATATTCTAGCGTCACCGCAAGTACCCTAAAGTTTTAGTAAGGAACGGGTAACCATCATAATATTTTGGTGTACCGATTGACAATGCGTGAGCATTAGTGTGTGCTCACCTTTCATTCTTTTCATGCAAATCGTCGAGTTTTCGTCATAGATTTAAATGCTTGAACCAATGTTCAAGATTTTTAATGCTAAAGAAATCTCACATGTATTAAGTACTGTTACGAAAAACGTTCTTCAAATCAATGAACTGTTTAATTTTTAACAATTCAAAATGTTTTTCTAAGCCGCTTTTTTTAGAAATATTTTAAACGTTTCTTTGTGATATTGTGCCGAATAAAAAAAATATGCAAATCAGATTCACTTAAATTTAGAGGTACGCATTAACCTAATCTTCAAACTAAGTGCTAGATTTAATAAACCTTGTATAATGTCTCTCAACGTCAACTACACGAAATAATTATGATCTCAAAATGTATTTAAACAGTCTATTTTTATTTTAAAAATAAAAACTGTTTTTGAGCGTCATTATTTTATTAGGACCACTAAAGACCGCTTAAGTGGTAATAAATAAGTAATGCAAGCCAAATTATGCATACGTAATGAGGTTTAGTACAGCTGTAAAATATTTAATATGCCTTGTTTGTTATAACTAAGAAGTCTGCCTGAATAATCTACCACTTATATTCATACGTGATTTGGTATTAAAACATTTTGCTTGTTTACATTAACACTGAAAACGGGATATTTTCCAAGTTTACTATTCGTTTTGAGTGACAATTGTAAAATAATTTATTGCGTAAAGTATAAGCAATAAATTATTTAGGCATTTGTCATGGCTATGTCTGATAGACGTAGTTATTATTCTACTAGCTGATGCCCGCGGCTTTGTCCGCGTGGATGTCGGCTATCGTGACCAATAGTATCTTATATTATACATATTTTCACCCCCCCCCCTTTCAACCCTTTTTTCGAAATATAAAAGTAGCCTATCTCCTTTCTTAAGCTCTAGACTATCTGTGTACCCAATTTCATTGAAATCGGTTCAGAAGTTTTGGCGTGAAAGCGCGAATGATAGACAGAGTTACTTTCGCATTTATAATATTAGTTAGGATGACAAACTATTAAAAAAGATTCTCTAAAATGAACCTCACGTACTTCAAAAGAAAATAAAGAAGAATAAAAACAATAAGTTGTGCGTACAGTGCATAACAATATACATACACAACAGCACAGAAAAAAAAACATTTTAGTTAACAGCACGTCGTAACTGCGACAAGCAGACTACCTCTCAGCATGATGATGAAGTTAAAAATCTATTAAAGAAAATTGACAGGTTGATTGTACTAGCTTCATATCATGACGGTGTCTGTTCATTGACTTGCTCCCCGTTCCATTTTAAGCAAATTTGTTTTTAATCTTTCCTATAAAATCGTTTCGCTCATCAACAAATCACTTTAATATCCCTTTCGAAAATGGGGCAAAGTATTTTCTTCTTTCAAGACAGAATATATTTTGATCCATATATCTGAGAAGCACCATGTTTTTATTTTACTACAAGAAATACACGACCTTCTTTCACATTTCTGTAGAAACTTTAAAATAATTTTGATCCTAAATTATCACACACAAATCTCTCCAGGTCTTAGGTAGCAGTACAAGTCCCTTTAATTAAAAACTCTTTGTCGTACTGCAAGTTCGCGGTGTTTCATCTACAGCTTAGTCGTAGCTTGATACAGTCAGCCACAAGTCTATGTCAAAAAAATACTTTAAGAGCGTCTTTGTTTCTCAGAAATAAAAGGTGTTACGTCGTTCAAGTGTTTACTTGAACATGTGTTGGACTGTACCTCGTTATGAAGTTTGATGCTCCTGTATAGTTGTTCTTTGCCTTTGAAGAATATTATTATTGCACGGGCTCTCGTTTTTTTTTAGTTTGGAAAGCTGTACAACTTTGTCTTTAGACTGGGTGCTGATATTGGTTTGCTTCGAGATTTTTTAGGAGTAGCCTATGTTTTTTATTTAATGTTTTTCAAATCTAGAAGGACCTAAGTGACTGATTATATTGGACATGAAACTTTACACTTTAGGATTTTATTGCGTCCCTTTGCTGGACAAATGACTCCCTAATTCTTATCACCTTTGAGGTCTAGAGCTGCCCAGGACCAATGCTTGTCAAAGACATTGTACTGACATATTATTATGTAGTTAATGGTTATATCCCAGACTAAAGAACACTGAAATAAGCAACGACGCCACATCCCTATTGAATTATTATTTCCTTTATTTATTTTCTCACATTTTAAATACATTTTTAGGGTTCCGTACCTCAAAAGGAAAAAACGGAACCCTTATAGGATCACTCGTGTGTCTGTCTGTCTGTCTGTCCGTCTGTCACAGCCAATTTGCTCCGAATCTAATGGACCGATTAAGTTGTAATTTGGTATACATATGGATTTTTGTGACCCAAACATGTACGGCTAAAGTAAACAAATGAATTTTGAATATGGGGGTCGCTTTTACGGGGCAAATAAGAAAATTAAAAAAAAAAGTTTTCCAAACTGTACCATGTGACACATCAAATGAAAGGGCTTACTATGAGGGTCTCAAATATATTTTTTTAATAATTTTAAAATATATAGTTTTAAAGTTATTTAAGAAAATAGACGAAAATTGACCGTTCCCCCCCCCTTATCTCCGAAACTACTGAGCCTAAAATTTTGAAAAAAATACAGAAAATAGTTCTATACCTGTAGATTACAGGAAAACCTATAAGAAGTCCATGGTCTAAAAAG
This sequence comes from Diarsia rubi, assembly GCA_932274075.1. Taxonomy (NCBI): domain Eukaryota; kingdom Metazoa; phylum Arthropoda; class Insecta; order Lepidoptera; family Noctuidae; genus Diarsia; species Diarsia rubi. The sequence continues at coordinate 6,350,226 of OW026421.1, forward strand.
GTAGATATATTATATTCATCGTACGGAACCCTCTTCACGCGAGTTCAACTCGCACTTGACCGGTTTTTTAAATATTTATTACAAAAAGGCATAAAAAAAACATTTAAAAATATAAAAATAGTTCGAGCTACCGGTGGTCAGGACTCTTGAGAGAGGAACCTCCTGACAATGCGCGTCGTGTCCAAAAGTACTGCCTTCTGAATCAGGAATTATTATTATGTAGTGTAGTATTACTTACTAATTAGGTAATTAAGTATCAACTTCCAAACCTTTGCCCTATCTACACTAATAAAAGAGGAAAGATTTGTTTTTGTGTTTGTGTATGTTTGTAATGAATAAACTCAAAAATTACTGCGCCAATTTCAAAAATTCTTTCACCATTAGAAAGCTACATTCACGCTAAGTAACATAGCTTTTTTATCCCTGTATTCCCAAGGGAACGGGAACTACGCGGGTGAAACCGCGTGACGTCTGCTAGTATACTACATATACATTTGAGTCTGTTTCCAGTCTAACCGGATGCAGCTGAATATTCATATTTTACATGGAGAGACTGCCTCCACAACTTAGTTATTACTGGTAACCTAGTACCTTGGTAAGACAGGTTTTCAGACTTTCGGGTCAATAACTGCCAGAAACGACTGAAAAGTAACTACAATTGACAGCCGGGATCAATAGCTTATTGTGGTCTCAGATCATCATCATCAATTTATAACATTCCCACTGCAGGGACTCAGGCCTTCTCTCTAGGAGAGGGATGGGCTATGATCTACCACGCGGGTCCAGTGCGTATTGGTAGATGTCACCTGTCTTCAAATTTTTGGTTCTAAGACATGCCGGTTTCCTTACGATGTTTTCCTTCACCGTTTCGAGAGCAGTGGTGATGAAATAAATTACATAACGACGACTCACTGTACATAAGTCGGGGCGCTACCACTGAACCACCACTGCTCAGGTCTCCGATGCATGGAGGAAATTCAGTGTGTGATGGGGGCAACCTAGGCGAGCGCAGCTTAACCTGATGGTCGACCCGAGCGGCTACTATTATTAAGCCACAAGCTCCTTGCGTGTCATTACTAAAAGAAACTTTACCATTGGGAAAACATAAAAAATAGGTGCTACATCAGATTGACAATACAAAGTCGTAACAAATGTTTTAGTACGAATGAAATAAATTTTGTAAACATGTTTTCGCGAATGAATAATTTAGTTAATTTGTCAATGTCAGCCTATTTACGTACACGTGTGCCCTTGGAAGGTTTTCACATTAACTGGAATGCTTTTATTTATAAAGCTATTGGTAGATACTCTTTTGTGCAGAGGTTGAATAATTACTGAGAAGTTGTTTGAATAAAAATATCTGTTTATTTCCACACATAATTGAACGATTTTTTGACGATGCTATATTTGGCCTAGTGACCTAGTAAAGGTTGCGGGGATTCGATTTATAGGGGCCGGTCACTGTGGTGACACTTAGGAGAGGCCCATGTCCAGTTGTAGACGTCTTTCGACTGAAATGATGATGATATGAAGGCCTATTTTGAAATAGTCCGAGGTCCCTCGCCGTTGACGACCGCAGGTTAGGTGCAATTTTTACGACTTGAGAAATGAATATCTCACCAACCATTGACTTAAAAAAAGAGATTCAGGAGCGTTAATAATAATATTTTTTTAAGAACTGTCGAAAGACACCCCACATGGATATGTACTTACGTAGATTTTTTATTTTCAAGCTTCTGTTGCATGTTTGAAGGGGTGACCCCTATTGTTATTCATGTGTATCACTTTTTGTGTAGCGGTTCATGGAATACACCTGCTCTCAAAATTAAGACAGACGGAGTGGCGGAATCTATATACATTCTTAAAGGTTCCGTTTTTTGCCAACATATTTAAAAAAATAATGTCCAAGTTTATTAGTTACATAACCGGCCTTATTACAAAAGTGGTTAAACCTGGGTTTATCTTAGACTTGGTTTATCTCGCTCGCATGGCCGTCTCATTTCGATAATATTAAAAAAAAGTGACGGCATGCGAGATAAACCAAGTCTAAGAAGATAAACCAAGATTTGTTTGTTTTATTTAATTATCTTACTGCCCTAATCACGTTCTACTTGTATGTTTTAATTAATCCGAAACTAATTTACTCATACTTAGCGCCACCCTTTATAAAAGCACGATGATTTTCTCTCAAGTTAAACTTCCGGAAGCTCCACTGTTATCATAACGCCATCTTAACCTAGATATCGCCTTCCGTAGCTCCAAGATATCACGTATCAGATATTGTATAACTTATGTTATCCACTTCTGTCTCTCACTCGTAGTAAAAGCAGGAAAGTGAGCAATACAAATGTAATATGCCACATTTTTATCTCAACCCCGGAGGGGAAAGATTTACACACGTTTCGGGTTTGCGTTTAAGGTTTACGTTATTGTGGTGGTGTAACGTATAATACGAGTACCTCCCTACTCACACTTCTGTAGGTCTCACGTAGGTCACACATGGATTGTATGGGTAAAGGTCAAGAGTCATGTTTAACAGAATTCAATTCGGTAGAACAAACCGTTTGTTCATTAAAATTCAAATGAATTTCCCGACGTAGTGAAAACACATGGGACTTAATTAACGACCCAATAACCTTGAAGGAAATTGTAATTAATAGAATCTCGATATACACTATAACATTCCCTAACATAATCATATTAATAATTATTAGCTACTACTAATAAGTCGCCTATTAAATGATAGCTGTGATTTGAGTGGTTCATTTTATAATGTTATTGTGGAGAAATCATGAGAAATGTGGAGTTCGTAGCTTAATAATAACTGCCACTCGGGTCGAACTTTAGGTAAAGCCGCGCTTGCCTTGGTCACAATTTATTTCTATGAACGCTTCCGTATATGGCTACGTTACAGCCCGCTGCAAAGGTTCACAGAATGAGACGACGAACCGACAGAAAGGTTCAAAATCTTAGAGAGTTCTAAAATTATAAAAATAGTTTTAATAATATGACTATTATTGCACATTATTTGAACATTTTCAATACCAGTGTTTCTCGGCTTAGGACGCATTTGATGGTAAAAAGGGGTTTTTTGACGAAAATTAATAATTATTGTTTGCGTCTGAATGTGTTTAGTTTGTATTTATCCATCGTCTTATTTTGAAAATCAGTGAGAATTGGTGAATTATCTGCAAAGGTCAAGGTATTGTTTAAGAGCACTGTTTAGATTAGTTGTAAGTTTCCCGAACAAAATAAATAAAGTAATTTATTCCTATCACACAGAGAGAACACTGCTTAGCTGGGAGCTGGCAGCCGACTGATGGTCTAACTGTGTGGGACCTTACAGCAAAGAAACTACTGACTATCGTCAGGGTTCAAAATCGAAGACACGATGTAGACGGAGAGTATATCTACGCTTGTCGATATTGGCGTTCTACAGCTGTGCGTATATTTTTGTTCATAAACTTATAACTTCATTACCATATTCATATTTCACCTACGCTGTAATTGAATACGTAAATTAGCACCCCAAACTTAATCTACACGGATATTATAAAGAGGAAAGATTTGTATTTTAATATTTTTGTGTCTGTGTGTATGTTTTTAATGAATAAACTTTAAAACTACTAAACCGATTTGAAAAATTCTACTTTTTATCCCAGTATTCCGACGGGAACGGGAACTACGCGAGTGAAACCGCGAAACGTCCGCTAGTTTTAATAACTTTTATGCTTCAAATAAATTAAACAAGGGAAACAGATGTATTCAGAAGAAAAGGAAAAAATGGTTTATCTGTCAAAGTTAAACACGTAAATAAAGTTTCGTGTCCGTGCTATTAACCGTTGAGGAATTCTCCGAATCAAGTCATGTCTGTTATTATAAAAATGTATCGTCACCAGAACTACAGGTGTGTGAAAATTTTCAGTTCAATCAGTTGGGAGAACTGGTTTGATACTCAGTTGCAAGATTTGCAATTGAACTGATTTTCAATTTTATTGCTAACTAACTAGGCAAAGTAAATAAAAGTATGTCGGATTGTCAGGATTTATTACGTTAGACTCAGATCTGATATGAGCAGAATAAGGGTTTCGTGCAAAGAAAATATACTGAGTGCGATACACTACTTTTAATAAACCAAGTTACTTGCTTGAAATTACAATTTAACCTAACAACACTTGGTACAATGAAACGGATACAGTTCTGGGACGTGTTAACTCCGCTGCGATTAGACACTGCCTGTCGTCCCCGCAGCGAGCTTATAACATCACGACCCTGTAAAATCACGCTGTAGGTGTGGGTAGACTTGTAAGTTAGTCGCGTGATGCTTACAGTGGCGCGCTTGCGATTCATTTCATGTCCGTACTAATGACCGCATCCGACAACTATATATATATAATAAATTAGCGGACGTCACGCGGTTTTACCCGTACCGTAGCGCCCGTTCCCGTGGGAGTACAGGGATAAAAAGCAGCCTATGTTACTCAGGGTGAAGTAGTCAGTGTAGCTTTAAAATGGTTAAAACATTTTTGAAATCGGCGCAGTACACACACAAAAATTCAAATCTTACATCTTTATAATATTATTTTTAGTGTAGCTCATAAAAGGCATAAATAGTGGGTAATTCAAATATACCATGCATTATCCATACAAGTATTATAAAAAGTTAAAAGCGTTTGGGTTGATACAGTTGTGATGCAGTCGCTAGCTGTTTGCCCACGCTCACAAAACTAACGCACGACAGCATCACTACGAAAAGTCGCCGTGGGCGAAGGGCCTAAGTATTTGCGTAACAAATTTCAAAATCCAAATCGAAAATAAATTTCACTGATAGGCATACATTATTCGAGGGTAATAAAGGCTAAAAATTATATTATATTCATGCATATTAGCTATAACAGTTTTTGCGGGCGAAGACGCGAGTGGAGTACTAGTGTTCACACAAAGAAAATGTTTTACCTCTGGATAGAATAAATAGTTTGTGCCAGTAACAAGTTTGAAAAGAAGTAAGCTTCCAACGCTACACCGGTGAAATGTTGTCAAAATCGATTCAGTGCACAGCGTATATTCGAATACACAGAATTCCTTTTACTGTACATATATTCGCTGATTCGACCATATACCTGAATGGAAGTATGGACGGTAAAACGAATAAAACTTTTGCGAATATACCTAATTGCTTTGGGATTGGATCTATTTTTGATTTGAGCAAAGTTGAAGTAAACTGAGATCTATTTTGGTATTTAAAATTAATTTACTTTTAACCTAACGTTTTTCCGTGGTAATAATACTGTCTGCGTGGGATGGTCACAAGAATAGACTTTCTTTAATATATTTTTAGAATGATGACTTTTCTCGAATTAAAAGGAATGAAGCCCTCTGTAAAATATCCTTCTTAGATTTAAAAATACGAATCATTATAGTAATCATACATTTTTTTTTAACTTCTTTGTCGTTTGGGTGTTAGATAGGTACTTGTTCTACTCATTTTTCGGTACAAACGGTAGGTGAATTTCGAATAGATATGTTTGGAAGACAGCCGCAAGATAACTTGAATCGTGCCAAGCCGACCAAAACATGATTCAGCGAAAGTAGACAGGGTTTACTGATCCGCACAAGCCGACCGAAAGTCATCAGATACTGACTAGCCTAGTGATTGTTTTGGGTCGGTTTTCTTGGTCAACAAATCGGATGTGCAGCCCTAAAAAAAATTTTCGAAAGAGCCACCGCGCCCCTGGAATGCAAAAGGCATTAGGAACCCAGATGGGATTTAGTCAGTAAGAGACTCACACTTCCTTTTGCTCCACCCAGAGCGGCGGTGTCATTTGATGATTTCCCATTCTTAAAAAAACCCTGAAACAGCATCAAAAATACGTTTTGATTCAGCGTGTACACTTTTTAATATGTTAAAATTGCTAAAGCATTTTACCAAAATGCTGAACATTATTTCTATGTATCTAAATGAATGACGGCAAATTTGATACACCGGCTGTTTGGTCAGGATGTACATATCCAAGCTATCTCAACCGGAAAAACGTTGTGCACAAAAATTTCCAATGAATAAAAAAGCTCTATCCGTTTTAGCAATATTTTCCGGTTTTAAAAATAGGTTTTATTTTTTTTGAGTAACGTTTTTCGTAGTTTCCCCTAGCAAAATTTTCTACCCAGTTATGAAATCCTCGTTCAGATCTAGTTTAACTTTCGCTTAGATAACCCGAATGTCATGACGCTGGCTTTGTGATGTGTATATAACTAGGGAGGTACAAAGGAAACGAACGAGTGTATGGTACAAAGGCTAGTTTAATACTGACTGTACATAAGTAGTCAACTGACAATATTAATATTTAGAGCATGTGGGTAGATACGCATCATTCCTCCACACTTAGTTTTGAAACCTGTTGACAAAACAACATAACATAAAATAACTTAACATAACATAACAATCTTATACTAATCTACTTATAATATTTAGAATAGTCTACTTTCTTTCTGGGACGCTCAGAACGTGCTCGTGACACAGGCGAGATAACTGGTTCCTGTATGACGACCGAGGCTTGAGGAGCCTGACCTTCGGATACCTCACTACATGTCGGTCGTGCATGTTCTCTGCTCACAGTTTCAGTGACAGCACTTCGATTACTGTCAGTTTCAGCACTAGTTTCTGTCACAGTATCAGTCGGTGCTACACCATCGTCCTTCACCGGTTCCTCCGTAGCTGCACCAACTACTGTGCTAACTCTATTGGACTCGCTGACATTGTCTGGCATTGGCAATACTGATGGTCTAAGAGGAACTCGTGAAGACATTGGACTGTACACAGGCAGTAAGGCTGCCGGTTCAAGTTCATTAGAATCGTCTGATCTGGAAATATTAGAACATTTTCCGTTCTTACAATGTAGCAATTGGTCGACGTGCCTTATGGAAAATGCATTTTGTTCTTCAATAAATATTTTAAACATTCTATTTCCTATGACCTTATTTACTACTCCTAGTTTCCAAGACTCTTTCCTACCACTATACCACCGGACCCATACCTTGTCGCCAACTTTAAAATCTCTGATCTTACATTCAGTTGTCCTCAGTGTTGACGTTTCACGCGGTTTCGATTTTATAGGAAGTATTAAATCAAGACGCGATCTCAAATCCCTCCCAAACATTAATTTTGCGGGCGAATATCCGGTAGTACAGTGTATAGTGTTCCTATACTCAAATAGGTATCCCAATAATTTTTCTTGCAAAACACTGAGAGACAAGCTTTCACTTAAAATAATTTTTAACATTTTTTTACAAGTACGTACTGAATTCTCAGCTTGCCCATTGCTACATGGATGATAAATTGGAGACGTCATATAAGTAATGCCATTATTGGTACAGAAGTTGTTAAAATCCTTTGAATTAATTTTAACGTCATTATCTGATACTAGCGTACTAGGTATACCGAACACGGAAAAAATATGCTTTAATTTCCTAATTAATGATTGGGTAGTAACATCATTATGCATCCAGATACACTCCAACCACTTTGAGTATGCATCAATCACGACCAGGTATGTTTGTTGTCCTATCGACAGGTAATCGATGTGGATCCGTTCCCATGGTGCCGCTGGACTCGGCCACGGTGCCGGCGTAGCTCGTGGTGGCGCGTGCCGCACGCTTATGCATTTATCGCATGCGCCGATCCATCGCTCGATATCTTCGTCAATACCGGGTCACCACATCCTACTGCGAGCATTACATTTCATTTTTACAATGCCTAAATGAGTGCTATGAAGTTCACGCAGCATTCTTTCGCGTAATGCCATAGGAATTACCACCTTATGTCCACGCATTAAAATACCCTTTTCATATTGTAAGTCTGTTCTACACAAAAAATATGGTCGAATTGATGCACAAACAATCTTTCGGGGCCAACCGACATTCGTATATTTAACGACAGTTTGTATGATTTTATCATTCTCAGTGGCATTCTTTATATCCGTAAACAACACGGCCGGCGCGATCGAGTCTAGAAAATTTAATGAACAGTATGCGTCATAGCCCTTATCTGTTTCGCACTCAACATCAGGTATAGGCGCACGGGAGAAATAATCGGCGACTAAGTTATTCTCACTCGATATGTACTGAACTGTATAATTATAAGCGGATAATATTATTGCATACCTTTGTAATCGTAATGCTGTAGTTATCGAAATGCCTGTTTTATTATTAAATATTGATACTAACGGCCGGTGATCGGTTTTAAGAATAAATGGCTCACTCCTACCGTACAGGTACTGATGGAAGTGTTTTACCCCAAAAATGATAGCCGTCGCCTCCTTTTGTATTTGGCTGTAATTACGTTCACTTGTCGAGAGCGACCGTGAGGCGAATGCCAATGGTCGTTCATGGCCATCGCTATTCCGCTGGGATAAAACTGCACCAAGTCCGTGCGGCCCCGCGTCAACTGCCAGGACCAGCTGCGCGCTCGGCTCGAAATGCGCTAACACGCGCTCTGAGGCAAGCTCGGCTCCGATGCGGCGCACAGCGCGGCGCTGGCGCGGTCCCCACTCCCACCTAGCGCTGGCGCGCAGTAGCTCGTGGAGCGGGCTCATAATACTCGACGCGTTTGGAATGAAATTCCTGTAGTAATTAACTACTCCGAGAAACCTTTTGACTTCTGTTATATTGGTCGGTTCCGGAGCGTTCAAAATAGCTTTAACTTTGTCGCGGCTAGTACGTAAACCATTTCTATCGATAACGTAACCTAAATAAGTTACATTTTCCTTAAAGAACTCGCATTTATCTTTTTGAAGACGCAACCCGGCTTCGTCTAACCTACTCAAAACTTGAGCTAGTCTCGCTAAATGAAGCCTTTTCGTTGGCGCAGTTAAACAAATATCGTCTAACCATATGCTTACTCCTTCGATACCCGACAGCAATACCTCCATTGCTTTTTGGAATACGGCAGGTGCATTGGCAAGACCATAAACTAAGCGTGTATATTTAAATAAACCCTTGGATGTATTTATTGTGGTTAGCTCTTGGGAGTCTTCCGAGAGAGAAAATTGGTTATATGCATTCTTTAGGTCTATTTTTGAATAATGTTCGCCCCCACCAAGCTTCGCGAACACTTCCTCAATTCTAGGTAGCGGGTACTTATCGATTATGAGATCCTTGTTAAGAGTGACTGAAAAATCTCCTGCGATCTTAACTGTGCCGTTATCTTTCAAAACTGGGACTATAGGAGTTGCGTATTGTGAATTGCTTACTGGCACTAATATACCCAGACCGACTAACCTACTCAATTCTGATTCCACCTTCTCTTTCAATGCAAAAGGTATGGGACGAGCCTTAAAAAATGTAGGCACAGAATTTTCCTTCAGTTGCAAATGTATTTTAAACTTATTAAAATAACCTAGTTCGTCACGCCATAAATTAGGATACTGTTCCAATAATGCATTAACTTCATTGTCTTGGCTTATTTTATAAATGTTTGTTAAAACTAATCCAAAAGCGGACATAAAATCACGACCGAGTAGGGGCGGGCCATTTGAGTCTACTACATAAAATGTGACCTCTTTCTTAAGATTATTATATTTTACTGTTTCCTCAAAATACCCCAATGGTGAAATTTTATGCCCATTATATAGACACATTTTGATCTTACAGTTATTTAATTTACAGTGTGAAAACATCTCCGAATACATTCTTTTAGACATGACTGAAGCGCCAGAACCGGAATCTAACTCCATAGTCACAATTTTATTTCCGACGGTAATTTGTAAACATAACGGTTTATCCGTCACATACCTGATATTAAAATTGTGACACTCCTCACAGCTTGCTTCCGTGTCTGTGTCACTGTTATTGTCCATTTTATTCACTCGCACACGGGATTTTTGCTTTTTGTCACACACTTTCTTTAAATGACCCTGTACACCACATTTTTGACATTTATATTTTTTGTAACGGCACTTTTCCTTATTATGGTTTTTTAATCCACACACTGAACAACGGAAATCTTCGTAAGATGGCTCACGATCGCGACTCGACGTGGATGCTCGCGCCTCTCGCGCGCTCACCCGAGCATCGCCATCGCTCCCGGCTCGCTTACCGCTCCCATCGCTCGGCCGCTTGTAACCTTTGCACGATATCTTGTTCACTGCCTCCTCTTTTATGAAGGCTGTGTCGGATATCTCCTTCTTCGCTTCCCTAGAGCATTCAGCTCGTTCTGCTATCTCCACTGCTCTCGACAAACTCAACGCTGAGGCATCCTGCTCAAACAATTTGTCGCGCTCGGGCCCAGATCCCAGGCCAAGAACGAAACGATCAGTAAGGTTCGTGTCTAAGGCAGCTCCGAACTCGCAGTAGCTCGCCAAACCTCGCAATCGCGCCGCCCAATCGCCAATCGATTCGCCTGTGTTCCTTTTCGCCCCGTAAAACTTCGCTTTGTCCGCAAAGGAACATTGCTTTCGTTTGAAATGAGTATCGAGCAACTCCACCAGCTTCTTGAAGTCCAGCTCCTCCAAATCTTGCGGGTATGCCAGATTGCGCACCAACCGGTACGAGTCATCTGACAAATGCGTGATCAAAATGGCACTTTTATTGTCTTCTTTAACATCGTTTATCTTCAAAAATTGCGTCAACCGTCCTTTAAAAATTAACCACTCGCATGATTTATAATCAAACGTAGTTAAATTCCCCAAAAAAGTCTTCGCCATTTTCTTTTCTTTAACACGCGAGGGTAAGACCGATCTCGTCGCCAATGATGTGTATATAACTAGGGAGGTACGAAGGAAACGAACGAGTGTATGGTACAAAGGCTAGTTTAATACTGACTGTACATAAGTAGTCAACTGACAATATTAATATTTAGAGCATGTGGGTAGATACGCATCACTTTGTCATTTTAGTTCGCTATCGTTCTAGATCCAGGCTAAAGTTCTAACATGGAGGCTGATGGCAATGTGTTGTGAAATTACTAAACTGTAGTAAAATTAGGCCAGAACGTTGATTATCAAAACAAAGGCATTGTTAGAAACAAGTTTGTGAGTAAAACATTGGTCTAGTTAAAATGTATTTTAACTAACAGAGGACTTTTGTCTAACGAGGCGATCAATATCAGCACTTCGATTGGCCTGTTGGTCTAGTGGTTAGTGACCCTAACTGCTATGCCGGAGGTCGTGGGTTCGATTCCCACCCAGGACAAATGTTTGTGTGATGAGCACGATCATTTGTTCTGTGTCTGGGTGTAATTTATCTATAATATGTATGTATTTAGAAATATATAAGTATGTTTATCAGTTGTCTAGTACCCATAACACAAGCTCTGCTTAGCTTGGGACTAGATGGCGTTGTGTGATAGTTGTGGAATATTATTATTATTATTACTTCTGATATTATAAAGAGGAAAGATTTAATTTTTTGTGTGTGTGTGTATGTACGTTTGTAATGAATAAACTCAAAAACGACTGCGCCGATTTCTAAATTTCTCTCACCATTTTAAAGCTACATTCACCCTGAGTAACATATGCTACAAATATAGGCTTTTTATCCCTGTATTTCCACGGGAACGGGATCTACGCGGGTGAAACCGCGTGACGTCCGCTAGTAATCTATATTAATGATTTGTGTATTCTGCTGGTAGTGTACCAAATAAATAAATGAATATCTTATTATTTTGTAACGATCAGTCATTCTGTGTTCGTGTACGTATTAGGACAATCTCTATAGCCCTCTGCGTTACGATATTTGATTTCAGTACATGAACAATTTTCTGAAGATCTGAAGTACCATTGCTAAAACCAATATTTACCCGGTTCTAAGCAATTTCCGGGGATACAAAACCGACATGTAAAGTCATCTACCCTTTTTTTTTTTTTTTTTTTTTTTGGTGGGTGTAAAATCATCGAATAACCCCTCCCGCTCTTGGGCAGAGCGAAAGGGAGTGTCAGACTTCTACTGACTAAAAACCACCCATGTTCCTTCTTCGCCCTCTATGTCGAGGCCGCGATAACCAGAGGACTACCCGCGGCCCCGACAGGCAAGTCATCTACCCTTATCCTTACAAGTAAATTTTCTTAGAAAAACTCTTGTTTGGTAAGAAAATACAATTACCGCAGAATAAACCCCGGATTTTGGGGTTGCTAGCCTGTCAGATACACTTGACATTTGTCGGTACTGTTGTAAACTTGATCTTAAATTTCTCTCGATCTTTTTTGGTTTTTCGCTTTTTTTAAATTTTTTACCTTCCTGGGTTTTGCTTTTGGTTGTTGAGATTTTACCATAAATTGTTTTTCATGGTCAAATAGTTGATGATTGCAGATAATGCAATCTGTAGTCATGTACTATTTAATAATAATAATAATAATCATTTATTCACCAGACTACAAAAGAGGTCCACTGTGTTAGTGTGTTATTTGACCACTGACCTCCAACATTATCACTTAATCAAAAAAATTCTACGGCTGGACATGGGAATCCCTAAATCGTAGCCACGTCAACTGTATGTTCAGAAATTCCTTTGTCGCTCGCGCAGCTTCTTTTTATTATTTTAAGCTTTTGTTTAACTTGCCTTGTTAGTTAGTTAGTTATTGGCCAAACTGACTTTAAAACCAGTGCCCACACACATTTTGCTGACATCTTTGGTCCTGTTCAAAATACTCACTCGTATTTTTATGACAGATATTACTCGATCCTGCAGCCAGAATCGTCTCCTCAAGTGAGAACAAGATGAAATTTTGAATTCGCGTTCAATCGAGCAGTGGCTGAGTGATTGAACTAAGACTCGCTGCGTGTCGCGGGTTCGATCCCCACACGGAACAAATATTTGTATGGCCTACAGTTAGTTGTTTCGGCTTTGGGTATTTGTCTGTGTGAGTTTAGATGTTTGTGAACGAACGCGTTTTAAAAAAATATATAGACAGATTAGAAAACTTTCCTGCATCATGATTTTGTTATTTCTGTTTATTTGTAACTACCACTTTGTAAAAGTACATACAGTGGTTTAATGTGTGAAATAGTTTGATACATCAGTACCTACATACTATAAATTAAAATAAAAGACAAAAATATATACATACCACCCACTACTTTATTCCTTTACCTAAACAGTAAACTAAACAAGTTTATCTATGCATTTCATTGTACATGTGAGCGAAGGTAATGTTTTTCTTAAATATCACGTTTAGGGCGGGTTTCAGGTAGCGTTGCCCTCAAATAAAGTCGACTCATGCTGGGGACTTCATGTAATTTGCTGTTGTATATTTACCTAACATTAGGTAGTAAGGTCAGTGCACTGGCTTGCATCATAAGGGAAATAGAGTTTTGTTTTCTTAGCTAGTTGCTACTGAGCGAACTAAACTATGATAACAACACAAAAACTAATTAGTGACTTGAAAAAATTTGATGTGTGTCTCCGACAATGCGAGGCGTCGAAATGTAACGAAATCCATTAATTTTTTTCCGTAAACGAGCCCTTATTCCTATAATTTTTTTTGCCGGGTGGAAAATCATCAAATAACCCCTCCCGCTCTTAAAGAAAGGGACTGTCAGGCTTATACTGACTAAAAACCGCCCATGTTCCTTCTTAGCCCTATATGTCTAGGCCGCGGTATCTCTTACAACATCCCGCAGCCCCGACGGGCGTCGGCTTAATAAAGAAGAAAACAAACAGCAACATCACAAAAAAAACTTCAGTAGGTTTGTCCGGATGTTGAAACACTTAAAAGCTATGTAGCAAGAGATCATACTAGTACAGTTGACTAACGCACTCGGTGACTGAAATATTACCGTGTAAGGTATTTTTCACGGCAACATTAAATATCGGACTATTTGCTAACTGCCGCACTCAGAGACGTTTAATGATAACTTAGGCCAACACTTAGTAAAGGATATGACAGTTTTGTCTTACAAAAGTGTGTCAAATCGTTACTAAGTGACGGCTTAAGTAATCATTAAATAACTCTGAGTACCGCAGTAAAAGTTATTTTTGTCATGGCTTCCACTATAGTCCTAAACAGAACTGACAAAGTAAACACCCCTGGGTTAAATAAATATTTCTTAATTCGGGGGACATTTATTACCTTTATCTCATTTCGGGGGAGATATTTGTCTGACCCACTTCGTAACCAATGGACCAAGACGAATTCTGTTACAGTACATACACGGCATGGGTCATTGAGTTTTTGAAAAAGTTTGTTTTTCTTTGATTTGATTTGATTTTTTTAAAAAAACGTTGCCCCACACTAGGAATTTCTCCTGTATCGTGGGTGCGTTCACAAACATTTAAACTCACATACTCAAATACCCAGACCCGGAACAACTATCTGTAGGTCATACAAATATTTGTTCCGTGCGGGAATCGAACCCGCGACACGCAGCGCAGCATTGCATTTGTATTGCGCGTCTTTGTCACAGGTACCTAAGTCGGAATTTTAGTACGACAGTTGACCTCGATAAATGTGCGGATGTGCTCGAGGTCTGAATGAGGTATCGAGTTACGTCAGGCTCATCTAAAGTCAACTTCAGCAGTAGTTTGAGTCCTTTTGGCGTTTTCTCTCTTTAGACAAATGATGCCAACTTTCAAGTAAACCTCAATTATTATTATTTATTTTTTTAAGGTTGGGATATCATCAAATGACTCCTTCCAGAGCAGAGCGGTAGGGAGTGTCAGACGTCTACTAACTAAAAACCACCGTTATTCCTTCTTAGACCTTTGTGTCGAGGCCGCGGTATCTCTTTCGAATAACCTGCAGTTCCGACGGGATTGTACCTGGATCTATATTCAATACAATGATGTATTGAAACAAGCTCAGGACTAACGCGACTGCTGAGCATGAGGTCCTAGAAAACATTCTCGGGTAGGGCAAAAGATTATTGTTTTTCCAGTGTGATTTCATTTGATTGCTCGTGACTCTACCTCACTCAATCTTGTTATTCTACGTGTCACTGGCACGACATTTTTTTATATTAATTTAGCTTAGAACTTACCCCTTTCAACGCGTCATCAGTAGCGCAAAGGTCGTTGTGGTACCTGTTAGGAGGACATAATTATTTACCATTAACTACTGCCAGCGGCTTTGCCCGCTACAACTCGAAAATTATCCCACGGGAGGATACAATCGGGATTAAAACTATCCTATGTGTTAACCCAGGGTGTCAGCTAACTCCATACAAAATCTTATTAAAATCGCTCCAGCCGTTTAGACGTCAAGTAACAAACATACACACTCGCCAACTTTCGCCTTTATAATATTAGTGTGAAGTGTGATGTAATCAACGTAACGTAACGGACGTACTAAAACGTAAGACGTACGTTCTTTGTAAAATATGGATGAGACAGGACAGGAACATGGAAATTGGCAAAAAGAGAGGCATGTAACTCAACAGTAGGAAGATAGAACGTGCGGTCTATGATGTTGATGAATAGACCAGGTATTTTTACCTGTCTTCGGAGAATTAAAGGACAGTACGATTTTGCACGTCTCAAAACGTTTCCATTTTGATCTCAAAGTCAAACAAAATCTTTTAAGTAATAACACAGGCTTTGAATCCGAATATTTTCGGGGCCGTTTCAGCTGATTTGCTGAAAATCAAATAAATTTAGTTTTGAACACCTGCGAGTTACGAATTGGTTTGAAAATTTCTTCGCTAATTAAATTATATGGCTGTGCTTATAAAATTACTGATTTTCCACTCGGACAGTTTATGTTTCAACGGCCCAGTCTGAAGCAATTTTCAGGTTAAGTTTTAACCTTAATTTCGAAATAACTGAAAATTGCTTTACTTTGACTAAGATTTATATGAATTAAGATGAATAAATCTTAGTCAAAGTAATATATTGGTTGTGAACAGTGTTTTTATTAGTCGTTATATACCTACAAATAACTAAGAACAACATTAAGTAATTAAAGTAATAACAATAATGTACAATTTGGCTTAGGTATCTTCTTCTATATTATCTTCTTCTAACCAGGTGGACCGACGACATCGTGAGAGTCGCGGTCAACCGGTGGATGCAAACGGCAGGTTGCCGTTTGTTATGGCGTTCTATGGAGGAGGCCTTTGTCCAACAGTGGACGTCTTATGGCTGATGATAATGATCTTCTACTATCAAAACACTATCTCAAAGCTACCTAATAAATGATCCCAATTACAACATATGCGTGGTATACAGCAATAACAACCTAATATCAATAACAGTTCACTGAGGCTCTATGTAACCAATAATTAACAGATTAATATTGTTACAGTATAACCGCAAAGGTAAGTACGCCATCATAGGTGGAAGTGGCACTAACTGCCTGGAAGTGATCAACCTACACAACAGATATATTTCCTGTTCGTACCCAACTACTGGTACCATCACAGCCGTCACCAGCCACGAGGAGCGTATCGCCTTCGGAGGCACTTCTAGCTCATTTAACATCGTCTCTTTCTATGACCCTAAGTTGGAAAGGGATAAGTACAAGATTGACATCGAACCTGACGAATACACGAAGCCTCCTCAAGGAGTCATCACCCTGCACCACGACAATGAGGCCAGGTTCTCGTCTTCAGAAGCAAGTGCAGCCACATCAATAGCAAGTGAGCCCGTCAAAGAAAACCCTGAAGAAGAATTAAGTCCCGATGGCGTATTGTCCAATGAGGGTAAAGTCAAAGGTGAGAAAAAGAAAACACGATGACTGTTTTATTTTTGTTTGTTTCTAAATGTATTTATAATTTCTGTTTAATTGTAACTTTGTCTATATCTTTTTGTTTTTTTCAATAAAAAACCTTAATTAAATAAACTATTAACCTGCATCAGCTTTCAGCCCATTTGTACAGTAAGTATGACATGTAACTGATGATGATAGCCCAAATTACATCGGCACGCGAACAGCCCATCACCCGAACAGTAATCCGTTTCAATTTCGTTAAAGAGATACTCGTGTCCATTTCGCCTCGCCGCCCGTTGCCAGTTCAACATATCGTCGTCATTTCAATGATAATTTGCAAAGCTTGTTTCAACCGAATTGGACCGCAACTGCAATAACCGTAAAACCCATCCAAATACGTGTCGAATTTCAACGGCGTCAAATTGAAAATCCTGAAAACAATTGCACAAGTTTCCACAACAGAAAAACGGGCTTCGGCCAACATTGAAAAATTAGAGTCGGCATTGCGAATTCAGCCGAGACTACAATGGCGAACAAGTTGCAATAGAATTTAAATAAAGAAGCGTTCCCTAACAGCGCGAACTCGTGTGCGGGGCGTTGGTGAACTTTCAACTTTTACCCGCTTATGTAGCGGGAACGTACCTACGTCTCCCTGCCCCTCCCGCGCCGAGGGAGGAAGGAGCTGTTCCGTACTTGGACCGAATATTTACAGCGCAACCTAAATATAGCGTGCCGCTGCTCAGCTGGCACGGGCGGGGGGTGTGGGAGGGTAAACATTCCCCCTCCTTCCTCGGCAGCTCGTCGTTGTAGAAGGCCATTCGAGCGCCGGCTCCGGAGGTGAGCGGACATCTCCTGTATAATGCAGAGGTCGTCGCGACCATGACCGTTTGGAGTCAGGAGGGGTTGTCGCTCGCTATGGCAGTAAAGTCACTCTCAAGGCCATGGTGTACGAATTGACGTGACAGAGTTGTATGAACGGATGCTTTTACTATTAACAGCTAATACGAATTGATGGTAATGAATCTTGAACATGCTAGCTAAACTATATTTGCGTGACGTATTTCTGACTGTGATTTGGAACAACATAACAGTCTGTAGCCATATTTATATCTATGGATTTCAATAGATAGTAACTATTCAAAGGTTTATTGAATCTGTGAGCAAATATCGTTGTAACTCTATATTGGCAGCGAATATTCCGAGCCTGAAGGGTAGAAGAGATATGGTTACTCTAAGGACTATTGAATAGGTCAGCAAATAGCGTAGTTGAAAAGTCTATTGGAAACGTATACCTAGAATTCCGTAAGCCAGTAGAATAGACATTGATATTTCTATTACTGACAGGACTGTATGAAATACTGTCAACGTGATACGGTTTTATGAAATAGAATATTATGTACATTCCATATGCTTTATGCGTTGTCGTGATGAACGACTATTGAACACCGTGAACACAAAGTCCACATTAAAGGATTACAGCATTAGTATTTCATTCAAGTCTCTAAACACTTATGAACTCATTACTATGACTGTGGTTTGGTTCAATATTAAAACTGCTGTTTACTGTTTCAAAATTCTTCACCAATTTCGGCTCTTACAGTCCGACGTCACTTAAAAGTTTAAAGAAAAAAAAGGAAAATATTTCCGAACACCACCGTCTCCTGTCATCTGCCTCAGCTTTATCAAATTAAAACGTTAACTAAACTCAGTTAGGTACTTAAACGACGTAAATCCTTCCTTAAAACTAATTTAGCTTACAAATTGGCCAAGTAACGGGAGATTTACTAATTAGCTTGCATTTTTCACGTAAGCTCAACCAATGTTTTATTCAGAGTAATCTCGCGCCGATAGGAGCCTGACAAAACATCTGACAGCTCTTTGTAAACAGAACATTCGTTTTATTATTTAACAAGATTTATTTTTAATTTGGGAAGCCTATAAAGTTGTTTTGCTAATATAACGAGGGCCGTTTGGACGGTACGAGTGTTCTACATATATATCATTTTTGTGGCGTTTTTTTTTATTTTCGCGAGTTTGGAACAACGCCATTAGTTATCTCTCGCTCGCGGTTTTTTTATTCAAGTCGATTCTGCTTAACGTCCATTGGTACTTTTATTTTTTTTAAGGTCACCGGGCACTTCACTTTACAACCAAAAAACCTAATTGCCCCATATTTTAACGACGATTGTGAGAGACCAGATATGAAATTAATGGCCGTCATTAAAGTGTCCTGTTAATTAATTTTACTGAATTTTCTTTAATAGCCGTCGTGTCTTCAAAAGTTTTTACAAAAAGCAAACCGTAGACAAAAGAGGATAGCTGTGAGCCACGACGCGCAAAAACAATAGGCGCTATGAATAAAGAGATTCAGGATGAAATTATAATACTATAAAGGTTATGCCAGCACTTAATTTTTTACCCGATTGCAACATACGCAAACAGGAAATTAAAATACGTCACAGTCACGCAAAGCCTCAAATTACAGTGTTTCTAACAATGACGTACGACTTTCCAATGTCGACACAATAAAAAAAGATTCATTACCTCGCTTCGCTGACGAGCTAACCACTTCAACCTCGTTCGCTCAATTTAATCTAGAAGCCCAATATTTATTACTTACCGTTATTCTCCAATTTCATCAAAGAAAATAAATTATAAGACTGAGGCTGGAACTCGACACATTATGACGTCAATAACAGCGAACGAATCCAGGTTTGCGGAATTAAAAAGCGCTGAGAACTCAAATTTGGCGGATTTGGAGATTCGGGCGTAGTGGCGTAGCGGGGGGAGCGCGGCGTAGCGGGGCGTAGCACGGGCGTCGTAGCTGCATCGATCCGCGGGCCGTGACCTTGACCCGACCGCGTTCCCGGATGTACCAGCACTCGCCTAGTTGCGCCATTGTCGCTTTATTCAGCTTCTGCTAGCTTTTATTAGCTTGGCTTTTATTTCCCTTACCTCATATTAGCGTTGAGAAAATGTAGGTGCGTCTAGACAAGTTTTGTTTATCTTGTGAACATAATGAATAACGATTCCGTCTCAAGGTTTACTTTTTCTTCCAGTTTGCTGACATTTGATTCACAGTGTGAATATTTGATATTTTGAGTCCTTAAATCTTCCTCAGTTTTTATTACGGCATCATGCTTTTTTCATATTGTTTATCTTTCTACTTTTGTTTGTATTCCATGAATATCTGAGTGCTATATTTGCGAAGACTATTTCAGGTAGAAAATGTCCTTGTCCTTAGAAGGACGATCCATTTGATGAATTATTTATTTGTTAAATGTAAATTTCAAATTATGAATGACTAGCTACTTAAGTAATTCTTTGGAAGTCTTCACTTTTGAGACTTCTTATAAAATATTTTCCTAAAAAGTGTCGATAGCAAAAAGAAGCGTTTTTCTTTTAGTATTTTATTAGCATTTATACTGAAGTTTATTAATAGAACTTTTATAATTTACTTACAATATTTGCTGTAGGAAACAGTTATTGAAGTTTTTAATAAAAGTACAGGAAATTAATTAGACTTTTTTTTCATTTTGAGTGGCTCTGCAGGTCCGAGAATGTTATTTTCAGAAAATACTCCGTTAGAGAAATGGACAACTTGGAAAATCTGTTTTAGCAAATGTAATAATTCAGATTCAGAATGACGTCAACGTTATCTGCCTTTTTTAACTAGGTTGGTGTCGGCTTCCAGTCTAACTGGATGCTGCTGAATAAATATATTGTATATGAAGCATGAGTATGATAGGCCTATCTGACCTCCATAGCTCTGTTAATACTGGGTGATACGATACCTTTTGGTAATACTGGTTGTCAGACTTTCAGGCCTCCGACTACCTGTGACGAACCACGACTACCAACGAATTCAGTATTACGTATAATGAACTAATTTATTATTACTTTGAAGACTTCGAAGAAGCCTTCACATTTGATATTTGCTGCTTGAAATACAAGAATACGGTACTACACTAAAAATAACACACAATAGTACCAACAATTAGAGGCATAACAGCCCACTGGGGCGTTTGCCATTCACACGGAGTTCTAAACAAAATTATGCAGATACATGCAATCTGGTCGCTAGGACCGTGGCCAGTGCATAACAATGTATGATAATCAAAAGATAGCTCGCATGATTTAAGTGCAGCACTGTGTTTTCGCTTTAGTTAAGGCCTTGAATTCTGAGAGTTTTTGGCGAGCGAGCTGAATTTCAGAGCACTGTGCCACTGGTTTTATTGCATCGACGAGGTTGCCAATATTCGATTTGTCGATTATTTTATGTGTGCACAGATGCAGGATTGGAATATTTGTCTGTGGGTCAATTTTAAAGTTCATTTTGTTTTATATCTTTTGGGTAACATTTTCAGTAATTCATAAATAGTTTTCGAAATGTGATAAGACTATAAAGCTCTTCTGTCAAACACTTATTTTTTTTTTGAGGGTTTAAATCATCAAATGACTCCTCCTGCTCTGGTCAGGGTGGTAGAGTAGAGAGTGTCAGACTTCTACTGACTACCCATGTTCCTTCTTAACCCTTTGTGTCGAGGCCACGGTATCTTTTTCGAACAATTCGCAGCTTCTGTCAAACCCTAACTTAGTAATTGGTGTGGGGTATCATTTAAGCTATCGCCAATTTAATAAGTATTGTGTTTCTTAAGTAATAGGGTTTGTCCCCAAAATAGTAGGTTTGTCATCAAAACGTAGTCTCCAAACAGTATAAAATCAATTCCACAATAAATCACCTAAAATCTTGGAGATATAGGCTCTAGTAGCAAATAAATGTTTTTGTATGTATTATAATAGTTCAGTGGTCTGTCTGCAGGGATTAAAGGAACCTAACTAACCGAACCTCGGGGTGACCTTGACGTCGACCCTCTAGGGTTAGGGTTTCTTTCAGCATTATTTGGTGACAGATCTACCATTCTGGGCACAAAACTATTGTTTATGTAATAAAACTATTATTATAAGAACGAAGTTTATATTCATCTAATGCACTACCTTTTTGTTGCTCTTATTTTACACATAATTATATTAACATTAATTTGATAATTCATTTCTGGAAACACTTTTTGTTTATCTGAGAACGAAAATATTTAGTGGTGACGTTTCTATATATTAGGTGATACAACTTGGTGACAAGAAATATAGTCCCCATTGGTGTGATGGTTATGAACGCGAGATAAGCGACGTAATGGTTGCTACTTTATATGTCTTGCAAATACTACTGAACCTTTTAACATACACGGGGATAACAGTGTGCTGTAAATATATATAAATTCAGAGATAAAAAAAAACAATGAAATAAAGACATTAATTCGTTGAAGTCATTGTTTAAACGATTATTTTACCGAATTAATGGCTTTCTCTGTAAACTATTAATTTGTTTGTGCTTTACATGGGTTTTGAGTCCGTATAAAGTAACATAACATCAATCCTCGTAGAGTACGGCAGCTCTGTTTTCTTTATAGATTAAATTCTACTAACAAAACCATGACTGAAAGGAATAAATTGAAATGTATTTTGTTATTAAACTACATATTTATGGTTTTTCCTTTTACATGTGCTAAAATACTTGCTTCTTGCCAATTTCATGATTCTAGGCCAATGAGGCGTACTCTATAGGTTTTGATATCCTTGTTAAACCGCAAAATATACGACATAAATGGTCATATTCTTTAGATCGCGTAGACTTACAAGTTTAGCTTTTTCGCTGCTCTAAGGGGAAGCAGACCAGAGTATTTGATATACAATAATTTTAGCTTGATACCTCCACGTGTTCCTGAGAAAAAGAGTCTTGATAGGCAGATAGACAGACGGACGATAAAGTGATCCTATACGGGTTTCATTTTCGGCAACTGAGGTTGGAAGCCTACTGCAGACTAACTCAATGGTCAAGTGGTCACAAGCGCTACTGCTGAGTATGGGGTCCTGGAATCGATTGCCGAGTTTGGCAAAGTATTATTAGATTTTTCCATCTGAAATTTCTCTGTAATAGCCACAGAGTCTAGATTCGTGCCCATTTATTACTACCCTTTAGGGATTACAGCCGTGTTGTTATGCTATGTTAAAACACTTTTTTTTTGTATGATGTGTCCATACCGTTGCATCATAAGAAATACAATCTAGCTTAATATGTACTAAAGCTAATGAGTAATTCTAATTGACTTAATTTGCTAGGGAGACTACGTCTAAGAATGTGTCCATTAACACTTTTCTTATTGTCTCTATTAAAGGGAAGACACTTTGTTCTTGTGTTTTTTATGGGTAGCACTTACTTCACTACATTACACTAACACTTCACAAAATTAACTCGAAAGGTTTTGTCCTTTTTAGCCTTCTCACTATGTCCGTGTTGTTGAGGTGCTGGATAGCCTCGATGTTCACATGATGGTGAAGCCTTCGTTCATGAGCTTCGGCGTTCTTTTTGATTATGTCTATAACGAGGTCTACCAGGGTTACACCAGGGCGCAAAACGTTTTATTTACAAAGCCGTTCGGGATCCCTCTAAAAATATCCCGAAGGAAGCCGTTGGCCCAAAAATTATTCGTAATTTTATTATCATCGAAATGCCATCGGCTATCTAGGACGGGTCTCTGGGTTTATTTCGTACATAAATAGTTGACATTTTGGGTTTAAATGGCCTTCATAAATTATGTTAGGTTGTAGTTTTAGAAATTACGTGGTGAATTTTAATGTGGGTATTATTAGCTCACGTATTATGTTTGGTGTTTTGTTTGCTCTTTGGTATTACTATGACAGTCAGGATAGGGTTAATTGTGACGTGAGGGTCGGAAGTGGGTTATCTTATTTGGAGTAAGAATAGTTTTGTGAGAATATAACCACCATTAACTGAAGTATAAAGGAGTTTTAAGGAAAACATGTAGAGGAGAGTCATAAAATTACGCTTTATGGGCGAATTTTCTTTAATGGTTCTTGATAGGCCATCTAGTTGATAGCAGTGACTGCCAAGTCATTCGTTTCAAAATCGAACCCACGACATGCAGTTTTCATTTTCGAATTTATGTAGGTACGTATTGTTTAATTACCAGTTGCTCCAGTGAGGAAAACATTGCCAGAACACAATCGTGATTGAGAGACAATAAAGCCAAGTCAGGGGCCTATGGGCGGTCCGGTCGGGCTGTGGGTTGGTCGCAAGAGATACCGCGGCCTCGACATAAAGGGCTAAGAAGGAACATGGGTGGTTTTTAGTCAGTAGAAGTCTGATACTCCCTTTCACTCTGCCCAACAGTGGGGGGGGGGGTTATTTCATCATTGCCGTCGCCCTTAAAAAAAAAAGGTTTAAGAGCGGCATTAATCACACAATAAAGAAAGAAGATCTCGTACCAGACTACTAAAGTACCTAAATATTGGTATAGACACAAGTACATTCTGATGTCAAGTCTCTTATATCGAAGCTAACAAATCCAATTCGTTAAAATGTTCGATCAGATGTACTTAATTTAGGAAATTGAAAGAAAACTTTTCCTAATTCAATGGGTTTCAAACCCCAATTTTCTGCCGATATTCCGTCAGTGGTTTTCATGTACCCACAACCACGGATAGCAATAATATAAGGGATTTACAGATCATGGTACATACGTAATAAGGGTGCATGGGGATCTAAAGTGGTTTAACTCACCCCTTAGCGAATTGGTTTTACACAATGTTTTAATTATTAAGATATAAATATGAAGCAACTGTGATGAGTTTGTTGTTAAAAATTAAACGATGGTATGTACATTTCGTACTATAAAGAGAACTGTTTCAATTATTTATAGGGAGTTATAAATATGGAGCAACTGTGATGAGTTAGTTGTTAAAAATTAAACGATGCTATGTGCATTTTGTACCATAAAGATAACTAGAAAACAATTTCGCGTCTTTATAAGCTGCTTTGTGTTTTTGTAACAAAAATATTGCATGTGAGAGTCAATAGGAACTTTGTTTATAAAAACAATACGAAAATCATCATCATCATCTTGTAGTAAAAATATATAGTTTACTATGAAATAGGCCTTGTAAGTAAAGTTGTATGTTAGAGTTGCAGCCAATACCTAATCTAAGAATAATAATTTGTATTATAAATACAAGCTTCACATTCTTATTTTTCTTTGGTCAATCAAAGTTTGACGGCACGGTTGGCGCAGTGCCTCTTGCCATGGACTGCTGCGTTGCGTGTCGCGGGTTCGATCCCCGCACGGAACAAATATTTGTATGACCTACAGATAGTTGTTCTGGGTCTGGGTATTTGTGTATGTGAGTTTAAATGTTTGTAAACGCACCCACGATACAGGAGAAATTCCTAGTGTGGGGCAAAGTCTTTAAAAAAAAAAAGTTGAAACGACTTGTACTAAAGAGCTACTATCTGCTTTTTTGCACATTTAAGCAATTATTTTTCAAGTAAAGTACTGCTGCTTCAAAACATAATAAACTCCAATTATATCAGTCTATACAAGTGAATTTAAGTACCTACTTCGTCGTACCCTGAACAGTCAGCTAATCATTTTCAGTAACCGTTTATGACCATAAAATAAATATTTTTGTATTATCAACGTTTCGAGACAGTACCGAGAGCTGAAATTCCAAGTGTAGTTTAATAATATTTCGTCATTTGATTGAGGTATTTGTAGGTGTGAGTGAAAAACGACGTATCGTAGAATATAGTGAGAATTCCAAACTAACAACAAGTTTCATTCCTAATAATCATTTAATTAAAAAAAAAAAGAATAATTAAAGTCAGTACCAGACGTTACCATATTTAAAATCGCAAAAAAATAACTTTGCAAGTGCACCATATTGCTTTGTTATTTCATATTATCTTAATGCGACTGTGAAATAAGCTTTTACTGGCTACTGACTGTTCGTGGCAGTATAATAAACGAATGTGCTCAAAATGGCGGTGTTGTTATTTTAGTTTTGCTTTTTCACTGTCACTGTTTTTTCTTTGGAGATGCGAAACAGGTGTTTTTATAATTGTGTGGTTGTTTTTTATTTAATTTGATGAAAATATTGTGTCTGGTAGTGACCTGCAAGCTTTGAAGATTGTGTTTTGTCTAGGGCTTTGTAATACGTTTGTTCAAGTCTCAAATATCATGAGACCTTTTTGCTACCGTCGACCGCAAAAATCTGGACTCCAGCCTGCTTCTGAGCAAGTCTAGTTGAAAAAATACTTTGATATTTTGCCCTATTCCAGTTTATTAGGTGCTTGCTACGCCAAGCTACGCGAATCATAAATCGAGCTACGAGGCTACGCCGTAGCGTCGTAGCACGTTGGTTGGTAAACCGAGTGGATTTTGATAAGTCAATGATTCATTTGGTGCATAAAACTGTACCATAAGCTGCTACTTCCTTGAAATACAAACCGATAACAAACTTACTCTCGTACATACATAACTAGTGGGATTCATAACCTCTCTCTTTCCCTCAGTAAGGTAAAAAGAAGGAAATATTTTAAAGATTCATAGCCAAAACCAGTCAAGGGACTTACCCTCTTGGCTACGTTCAAATATAAAATACATTACTGCGTATTCAAATTCGGGAATTGACGGTTGAACTTGAACTATCAACTCGAGGCTCAAATTCAAGGTTTTTGGTTTCAAGGTGATAAGTTAACCTCGATTTTTCATGGCCTTTTTATTCTATTGATACGGTTTGATTATTCTTTAGAAGGTTATGTCTACGTGTCTTAAAACAATTAATAATAAGTAGTAAATTAATAATTTATCAGTATCTGCCTGGCTTTTTTTGCGACTAAGTTGAAGCGGCAAAATACCAGTATCATTACATATTATAAAACAAAGTCCTCCGCCACGACAGTCTGTCTGTCGGTCTGTTCACAATAACCTCCAAAACCACTGCACCGAGTTTCATGACTACTTGATAGAGCGGTTCTCGAGGAAGGTTTTAGTAGATAATTTGTCAACGCGGGCGTAGTTGCGGGCATCAGCTAGTTTTATATATAGTGACTGCCTATCTGACTTCTTCAACCTGAATGAATAATTTGGTTTGGAAGGGATGAAACAGTAGATGAAACAATGTTTCATTTTTGTATTTTGTCTCCAGGTACTCGAATTAATTATTCATGAACTTGTTTATATAATAGAGTCGCTAACGAAATTAACAACATAGAAACAACGGAACACATTTAGGCGCGCACATTAACTTAATTTAATACACGTCGGAGCGAAATCATCTGACCAAAACCGGCCTATGCGTGTCGGACCACGCGCAATGTAGGGTTCCGTAGTTGCCCACAAAAATATGCTGACTTACTAAAATGGGACCGTTAAAATACCGTTGGAAAATCTACCGTAGACGCGGCTCTGTCTGTCAGGAAAATTGTCAATACATCTCAACACAAGTACGTAGTTGGGATCTTTCTTGATATTTCTGGGGCTTTTGATAACGCATGGTGGCCGATGCTACTCCTAAAACTGAAAATTCGTGGTTGCCCTAAAAACATATATAATCTTGTTTACTCGTACTTCTTGAATGGTTCCGCGAAACTCAAGCTCGGACATCATTCTATGTCAAAGTCCCTCACCATGGGATGCCCTCAGGGTTCGGTTATGGGTCCGTATGTATGGAACGTAGGCTTCGATGACTTCCTCGCAATTCCGCTTCCATGTGGCTGTTCATTAACCGGTTACGCGGATGACGGCCTGCTGCTCTTTCAGTCAAGTACTCGGGCTGGACTCGAAAATTTGGCTGACACTTGCCTAAAATTAATATCCCAGTGGGGCGCTTGTAACCGTTTGACCTTTGCACCACACAAAACGTATCAACTTCTTTTAAAAGGGAATATGAAATCATGTCCTAGTATTAAATTTAATAACGTTCCCGTGAAAAGGAAGCAGTCCGTGTGTTACCTTGGGTTTGTCTTAGAGAGGAATTTTTCATTCATTGAACACATAAAAACCGTCGGTGAAAAAGCTAAAAAGAACTTTTATGCCTTAACGAGAATATGTAAATCTACGTGGGGTTTATCATTTTTAACTCTAAAGACGATCTATGGGGCTACTTACTTGGGGTGTATGTGCTATGGGGCACCAGTTCGGGCCGATAGGGCTACCATAGGAGCGGCACGACGTAAATTACTTCAAAGCCAGCGGTTGGCCTTGATTTTCTTGTGTAAAGCGTATAGGACGGTTAGTACTGAAGCCTTACCGGTACTGGCAGGGGTACTTCCAGTCCATCTTGAAGTGCAGCGCCGTGCTTCAATGTACTACTGCGCACGAGAGACCGCGGACGCAGACTTTTTATTGCAACGTGACCGTGCTAAAGTAGCTAGATTACTTAAACCACAGACTGACGTCTGGGAGGAACTTTTGTCTGAATGGCAATGTAGGTGGGATAATTCCATCAAAGGCCGACACCTCCACCAGTTCTTTCCATCCGTTCGTGAGCGGCTGGCCAGGACATGGCTGGAGGTGGATCACTGTGTTGCCCAATTTCTCACAGGTCATGGTAACTTTAAGAGTAAATTATTTTTCTTCAAGCTTGTTGCCTCGCCTTTCTGTCAATGTTCTACATCTGACTGCGAATATGAACAATCTGCACATCACATCTTATGGGAGTGTAGTCTTTGGGAGAATGAACGTAATATTATGTTAAATAGTGTACAGGTTACTTCCGGAGTTATTTATTACACGGACCTTGTACAAACTAGAACAAATTTCCGTGCGTTCAAGCATTTTTGTCATACCTATTATTGGAATCAAATATAACAGCTCACAACTTAGGACCCAGTAATATTAATGACAATAATATCCGTGGTGCTAGGCAACTGGGCTTATCCCAGTTGTATACGTCCCTGTGTGCCTATTGGCTTTGTTCAGTTCTGTCTCCTGCTGATATGGAGGGAAGTGAAAATTATGTTTTTCCTACTCCTCCGCTATTCTTTTCTGATTAATTTCGTTGCGGGATTCAAGACAGTTAAATCGTTTCTCTGAGACTTCGTCGGGCTTCATTGTCTCGGCGCTTTTCTTGTGGTCGCCACTGTTGATTCTGGCTTACAGGAGTTACAGTGGTTTGGGAATAGTGTGACGGGCTTGCCCATTATTACTAAAATGGGTTAATACCCTACCTGAGATGTACTAAAAAAAGAACGAGATTTTGTTTTACCACTTTGTTGACGTAACTTATCTGTACATTCATGTCAAATTACAGCTTTCTCCTACTAAGCGTCTTTGAGATATAGTGCGGACAGACAGACAGACAGACATTGCGAAACTATAAGGGTTCCTAGTTGACTACGGAACCCTAAAAACTAGCACTTCGCCTGTGACTTCATCCGCAAAAAAGTTTTCTCGCAGTGTAAGAATTTTGAATCGGATCATTCCGAAAATGTCCTCCTACATACAACCTAACAAACAAATAGTTACTCTTAAAAATATTAGTATACATGAATGAGACACACAGTTATACAGTTCACGAAATTAATGCCCCATGCCCTATCATATATATCTATCCTACCCTACAAAGGTACACAGAAACACAAAATTCACTCTACGGTTATCCGGATGGCCACGGAAATTACCTTTAAACCACCCAAGCACTGATCGTGCCGGCTTAATGTATTTTAAATGAACGAATCAATTATGGATGTACAGGAAACCGTGCCATGTGAAAATGAAAGGGGAAGAGTCAATGAAAATTTTATGATGTAACGAAACTTTTGTGACGTAGCATGTTTGCATATACGAGTAGAGGCGGCTGTATTTATTAGTGTAGAGGAAAGTTTGACGTTTATTTTTCTGTTTTGTAAGCTCATATTTTTTTCGGGATTCTAAGCCTTTGTTCTGGATTTGTGACTAAATAATAACAGTATTGTTATTAGCTGGGTATGGGATAAATAAAAACACTACCAATTGAACACGCGAAATAACTTTATTACTCGCAAAACACTACTGAACACTTTATCGCACTAGATATCTCTTCGAACCTTTCGTTGTCTCGCTTAAAAGTAGACTGACTCGCTTCGTCCTCTCACGGTCCTTTTATACCACAAACACACAAAAGTATTCGAGAAAATTCTCTATTATTCCATAAAGCATCCAGAAAAACATTAACAAAAAAAACTTAAAGATAAAATAACTAACAAAGAAGAAGTTACTTTACGCCGTAGGCATACGGTCGAAATTAAAATGGCAAGTACCGCCGACGCCGGGCGTGGACTAACTACCTACAGAATGGAAATAGGTAACTACTAGAATTCACGCGTACTTCTCAATTATTAGCGAGGTTTCCCGAAGATTCTAGATGACCGACGTAACAGTATTGACTGTTTCGTAGGTCTAGTGATCGCAAGTGCGACTACTGTGCATGAGGTCCTGGATTCGATTCGATTCGGTTCCCGGGTTGGGTAAAATGTTATTGGGTTTTTCCATCAAGAATTTCCACCCTATTAACGAACGTGTACACATCTGCTGAACCCTTCGATGATTACAGGCGTTATATTATGTTAATAACAGCATCGATCTGCTATTTTAAGCCCCTATTTCTGAGGTCTTTCCGTGGATAGGTGACCATTCATTATTTAACTAGACTCATTTTCTAGCTCATATTGAATGTTGAGCTGTTGGGGCTGTCAGTGTAGATGGCAGTCTATGGCAGTTGATACGGGTAGTCAAATGCTCAAAAGTCTGACAACTAGTTCTATAAAGGAGGTTACTATAGTATCGCTTTACTGTCTTGTGGAGTTCAAATAGGCAGTCGCTTCATAAAAAATACAGGTATTCAGCTATATACGCACGGGTGACGGTTCAGGTTTAAAGCCAGCATCAGCCATGATGAACGATTGAGATTTATCTCTTTGTTTTGTAAGCTCCTATTTATTATGCAAAGCTAAGCCTTTGTTCTAGACAGACGTTTCAGGTAGTGAGCAACCCTTTTTTCCAATTTACGAATAACAAGTTACATTTGCCAAACTATCCGCAACACCTACCAACATAAATCCGTTCGAATTCAGCGCACGCACGAGTAACGTAAGCTCTTCTTCTTCGACGTATGTAGGCCAACTCTGCTTTTTATATCGCGATTGGAGAGAATAAGACGGTTTTTAACCGATTCCCGAAAAGGTGGAAGATCTCAATTCGTAAGTATGTGTATTTTTGTATATTTGTTTCCGCGTAACTCTGTCATTTATGAACCCATTTCAATAATTCAAGTAATTCAAAAAACACAATCAAACAAACAAAAGTCACCGACTTTTGAAGCCGATTCTTCTTCTGAAGTTTATTTTTCACTTTATTTGTTTTTTTTAAAGATGGTTTGTTTTTTGATGTATGAATTTTTGCAAGCTTTTTATTTTAGATTTCCCGTCGTGTGTTTTAAATGTTAGTTTAAAAGCTGCGAGTGAAAATATACTTTTGAGTTCATGTTCCGTACCTTCTTCAGGGCGTTTGTACTCGGATTTGTGTAATGCATGCTATGTGGAAAGTATGTGGAGCAAACGTGCGCAGAAACCAGATACAAAAACCCCTTAAACTCACCCTTTAAATAACCAGACTGGCTCCGTAGCTTTTGGATCAAACACATATTAAGTCGTTGGTTTAAACCCAGGCAGGCATCTTACTTTGTGTAATTTATTTCATCACCACTGCTCTTAAAACGGTGAAAGAAAACATCGCGAGGAAACCGGCATGTCCTAGAATCAAAAGTTGGATGACATTTAACATCTGCCAACCCGCACTGGGCCCGCGTGGTGGGTTATAGCCCTTTCCCTCTAATAGAGAGGAGTCCTGTATCCCAGCAGTAGGAACATTATAGGCTGATCATGAACAGTATTGCAAGAGCATAGTTACAAAGATGTCTTCTGGATGATTCTAATATTTTTGTTTTTAGATCATGAATCTTTTAATTCTTCATCTCAAAATCTTTGTTAAAAAATTCACGGTCGTCGAGTCAACATCTGATCCTTCGTGGAGGGGCGAAACATGTGTCGAGAATAGAATATGATAACATGTAATTTTTTTTGAGCTTCTTGCATGGACATTTTTTGAGGTCGGTTGGGAAGTGCTGCAAACTGTATTCATCTCTGGATCTATTTGCAAAAATAACGAAATGATGTCCGTTATATTTAACATCCATACATACATAAACTCACACACACAAAGAACGCCACCTGCTACGAACCTTATATACCTACTTCCATGGCCTCGTCTTCGTTCATACATCTGCACGCGTGCCATGACCACCATAGAAACGAAAGAATTGACAAAATGACTAGAGTGTTCACAATTTTTATGTCGAGTTGAATAGAAAAAGCTTTGTATATTCTTGGTAGAACAGGGATAAATTCACCATGCTATGCTTGCTGGTCATTTGCGCAGGCCGGTTGCGAGTACTACGCTATGCTTTCTGAAAAAGCTCACTAATAAGGTTCACAATTAATAGCTTGTTTTACTTGACAAAGGAAGCTATATTTACTTTAAACACGTCAACTGTGTTGTTAACGACACACGGAGCGTGTTAAACGTGTCGTGACACGTGTGTCTCGCTTTACAGTTCCTGATTAGAAACATTTGAAACACCTAACACCTCTATGTCAATGTAGCTTTAACACGCGAGCTCTTCCTATGGCGTAGGTGCTTGGTATTTGGATTAAACTGTCTCCAAGCTACATACGAATTGTATCAGTATTAACATAGTCACTAGTCAGGTTTGTGATAAATATTGAGTTCCTTAAGTTTTCGTGACTATGCGCCAAAATCGTAGGAATCTCAACTAAGTAATAGCTCTTATAATATATTATACTAGCGGACCTTGCAGACGTCGTGCTGTCCGGACAGCAGCGCCACCAACCGGGTCCAATTGTAAATTTAAACCATTCTCGAATCCACTTGAATACATACGAAAATCATCAACGTCGGTTCATCAAAATCGGTCCAGCCGTTTAGAAGGATTTCAGAGACAAACACACGTACAGAAGAAATATATATAAAGAAGTTATCTACCTCCATTTTTTTGATGGGTCGAACTATCCACACTTATCTTAACCACTGCAATTCCTGAAAGCCTGCTAATGTAGAGAAGCTTGATCAACTCCGGAGAAATTTATTCAACTGATCTAAATCCTGCAACGGAAATAATCAGAAAAGAATATAATAATAATAATACACCCCCCCCTCCCTAAACATACTTAGGTACAAACATTGAAAATCCCTACCATACCATATTTCACAAGCAAAAAAAGCACTCCTCTCGATTTGTTTACGCGAATAAATGACATGCATTTCACTCGGCAGCAAAATCAGTACTCTCCAACAAAAAAACACGGAACTACTTAACTTTTCCGTGTTCCCCGATGAGAGCGTAAATTTTACTTGTTTACGTAACTCAAAAATGTGTCGCCCCAAACGAGTTTCGCTAGAAAGTTGCGCTTCTAAAGTTGACACGTTGACAAATTTAGTGTACATCACTAAGGCTGATGCCCACGGAAATTTGGAACTGTGCCAACTGTGTTTATTCCATGGAACTGTTCGTGCGTGTAATAAACATCGCCTGGGATGTATTTACATGATAATTTACCCTATTCCGACCTAAATAGGAAGACAAACATGACTAACCTTATTTTAGTTTAAGGATATTGGGTAAACTGTCTTCCTTGCGTCCTCCATCTTCTCCGGATGATAGCAAGTGGTTCGTTTCTTTCTGTGTTTGTTCAGTGCGTTTTCTATCACGTTATTTTGTTGTGGAAGCAACTCTAGAAATATAAAGCTAATGGAAATAAGGTGCTGTTTGTCTTAACTTGTTTTGTTTTATTTAGAATACTGAAAGAAAATGTATTTTTTAAAGAACTGAGTTCCACATATTTTGTAATAAGTATTTTAGACAATTATGATTTTGATTACATTATCATTTTTACACGCAAGAGTAAATAAAAATACT
Source organism: Diarsia rubi (assembly GCA_932274075.1). NCBI lineage: Eukaryota > Metazoa > Arthropoda > Insecta > Lepidoptera > Noctuidae > Diarsia > Diarsia rubi. Next base: position 6,383,750 of record OW026421.1, read on the forward strand.
TCTAGACGCTAGTATATTTATAGTTGTTAAGATTTTATTTTTTGATACTTTTTTATTAAAAAAGTGCTAAATAATATCTGTAAAAGAAAAAGAAAATATTTGTCCGAAAGTAGAAGCTATTTTTCTTTCTTTCTAAAGATTTTAAGTATATCATGGCCTGCGCAATCGCCATTTTAGTATTATTCTTAACTGGACATATAATCTTGAATGTCTACTATTTATGTGGAGTTTTCAACGTCGTGAATGTATAAGGCTATCGATTTTGTCCCCATTGGGAGTCGAATTTTATCTCGTGTAGAAACTCAGGGTAATAAATGAACGATTCCAAAAGGGTTCTTTTATTTCTTTTCGATTTAGGCCTGCTTTTCTACATCAAATTGAAATAGCAGCTATTCTGGGAAAATCTTTCATAGTTTCTTACTATTTTAAAGTCAGAAAGGGACCAGTTAGGGGTTCACGCATAGTGCTTTCAATATCTAAACGTCTTTTTATTTTCTTCGATAAAGGGAAAATATAAAAATGTGAAAAGAATTATACTGTTGCAACACAGAGGGAAAATGTTATCAAATAGCAACTATCAAGAACGGAGCGAGAATCGAAACTTTGTGAAGCTGTTTTTAAATCGCACTTTTCACTTGTTATAAAAAGTGCGTAACTATGATAAACAACTTAACTTTCTTCCTGTTGACTCTTATTTGGAAGCCAAAGAATCTAAACATCTCAGTGCCTCAAGGATATTAAGTCTATAAATCGGGACGCCAAACAATGTCCCTTTATAAAACACCACCGATCAATTCAGAAAACAAATTGCTTACAAAGCCGGGCCATATTTGTTCAATATTTCAACCGTAGGAAGTTTCCGCCTTCACAATTATATTTTGTTCAACACGGAGAACTCCCAATCGATTTGCCTACACGGACACATTTGGAACAGTGCCAAGTGTTATTGCATCGAATTCGGGTTGGAATCGTACGCCACGATTGCTGACACGTTATGAAACTGTAGGAGACCTACGTGTTTTACAGTTCTGGTCTAATTTGTAACTGTGTTAGGGAGTCAAATTGTCTCTTGAATGTGTCTGCTTGAACGCGAGGTGGCTATTTTGTCTTAATTTCGCACTTAAAATGCCTAAATCTTGAACCTGAGAGAGTTTGCTGGTACTTGTGACAATATTTAGAAAGATATTATTTTGAGCCAGACACATTTCTTCTTCGTAATTACTGACAAACTTTTAAACATGCGTGTTAGTCCCATAGGGTTAGGTTGAGTTGTACCCAAAAAGTAAATTCACTTTTCGCCAGTTATGATTAAGCCCCATGTAATAGGGTCCGAACCTATTGCAATCAAACGGATACGAATCTAGACACCACGGTCTAAGTGCATTGCGCTTTTTCATCAAAAAAGAAAAAATGGTTGAGCTCATGCTTAACAGTCACGCGTGTCACCGCTGTATAGTCTATGCTGCATTTGACGGTATAATGAATATTATAATCAGCCTAAATGTTCGACATGCTGGAACAATGTCCTCTCTGGATAAATAAAGTAAGGCCTCACCATGGACCACCACATGTGCACAGTACGAGTTCAGATGTGACATTTCTAATGTATGTACGATCACGATATCATAGAAAAGCTATCAGAAAATAAAAATTATAGCCAAACTTATTTGCTTTGATCGGCTAACAGCAATAATTGTTGCAAACAAACAGCTTGTTGTTCCTTCTTTAAAATGTCGCTTAGATGTTCCCAATTACATGATTAAAGACTAGGTACCTACAACCTTTAAGCATTAAGACTGAGCTATTACTCTAAGTCTAGACCTAAACCGAAAGTAGGACAGAAATCTGGCCTTTACGACACTTAGCTATACACACAACAAGATTAATGGTTGCTTATCCTACTTACAAGTTATTTTATCTTTCTCTTAACAACAAAAGAACAAAGAAAACTAATCCGGGATTGAGTAAAAGTAATATTTTGCATGAATAGCTTGTATAGAAAAGGTCGTGGAAACAAAATTGCTCTATTTAATTCTGTGTTAGGCTACCAATGTTTTTCAATCGTATCGATTGAGTGGTTTAGTTGTGCAAACTTGGTCACCAATTTTTCTGTTGAGGTTTTAGAAAGATTTCGTCTATTGTTTTAAGATCATAGTTATGTTATTGTTGAAGGTTATTGGTTTTTGCTTATCTTGTTGTTTCTTAAAGTCACTAACTGCGGTACTCGGAGATATTCAATGACTAGTTAAGTCGTCACTTAGTAAAGATTTGACATACTTTTGTATGACAAAACTGTCAAAACCTTTACTACATAAGTGATGGCCTTGTTTTTTTTTTGGGAGGTGGGAAATTATCAAATAACCCCTCCCTCTTGGGCAGAGCGAAAGGGAGTGTCAGACTTATTCTGACTAAAAACCACCCATGTTCCTTCTTAGCCCTATATGTCGAGGCCGCGGTGACTAGTGTACAACCCGCAGCCCCGACGGGTTAAGTGATGGCCTAAGTAATCATTAAAGCTCTCGGAGTGCAGCAGTAACTGTTGTACTTAGAGATATTTAAGGATTACTTAAGCCGTCACTTAGTAAAGATTTGACATACTATTGCTATAAGCTATTGTAAGCTCTCTGAGTGTTGAGTTTGCTAGTAGGCTATAGTTGTTTTCAGCTAAACCTTCTGAAGTCTTCTTCTAGCCTTAGGTATACCACTTCTGCACCCGGTAGCTGTGCGGTAAGTTCATACTTAAAAATACAGAGTAAAAGTGTTGTAAGTTCCATAATAGGGTAGTTAACTCAAAACATCTACACGTATTTTTTATTTTTTCACGTAAACTAACAATGAAGACGATACAAAGCTTTGAAAACTCGTGAGACGTCATACTCTAAGCCTTTTGACAATTTTTAGCTGTCAGTGACGTTATCAACCCTCACTCAAATCTTTGACGCGTTTTATCTTCATCCATTTTTATTGATTTGATAAAACAAAAATACGTAACCAATATTTTTCGATAATCTAACAGACGGACTAATTAAACATTCCTATTCTTGCAAATCGTTGAACTAATTATTATCTGAATTCTTATCTCCAAGAACGCAATTTTTTTGCCATCTGTTTTATTGTCATTGTTTTATTCTCAAGGCACAAAATTAAAAAAAAAAAATTATAGTACATTATGATATAAGTGCGGTAAGTTGAAAATTACAGCCGAGGCGATATTGTTTGCCCGAGCCGTAGGCGAGGGCTAAAAGAAAGCAGAGGCTGTAATTATCAAAGCGCACGTATGTCATACGAACCGTGAAACGCGAAACCGTGCGATTTACATTACATTACCGCACAAGTACGTAATGAGATACATTACGATATTGAAATTGGTCAAATAAGAGACCCTTTACGAGCAAATGTGTTATAAATTAGTACAATATACTACACCCATTCTAAACTTAAATAATATAGAACGCTATTACAAAACTCTCGAAACTTGTTAGAAAATCAGTTTTTTGTTGCTCCTATAAAATTTGCTCAAATGTACTTACGAATTCTGATAATTAAACCGACAAAATGTGATTGTTAATTTTGCTTATCTGCCGTTGTTTATTTGGTTAGCTTAATTAGGTTTATTGACGTGATTACGTTATTCAATTAACAAGGAATTGTGTTTACTAATTTAATAAGTACACTTCGTCATGTCTTCGCATTCTTATCAACTGAGATTGTTGGTAATTATAGCAAACACATAACCCTCTGTTTGGGCTTTGCTGCAGTCGGCTAAAAACATAGGGTAAAGTAAGTAATATCCAGCTATGTTGTGAAGAAAGTTTTGAGTATGAATGTGGATGGATATTAGAGTAGAGGAAGACCAAAGCCACAATGAACGGACTAAGTATATGACCGGGCGTGCTTTCGTGCTCTCAGTATTCGTTATTGCGGGCATTCGGCGGCGTGTGGTTCGGCGTGGTGGCTTTCGGAATGAAGTATTGCACTCGTAGTTTTGTTTTATGAATTAATCTTCTGACATTCAAAATTTTTATTTTATTTTATTTTTATTGGTTCACCAACAATTGTTTACACAGGGTTCATGATAATTATTACATGCAAAAACGTAAATGCAACAGTGCAACAATTACTTACAGGTAAACTCCGCATGCATAATGAAGTTGTAAGTACAATATAATATTAATCTAATTTTTATTCTAGTTTTACAAAATTACTTAACTAAAGAGCCTAAAAGTCTAAATATAAATTTATATAAAAAAAATCATAAGGTAGGTAAAACATACTTTTTCCCATGCGAGACAATGAAAAATTGGAAAGTCAATCTATTTTGCAAGATGCTTAAAGAAATTGGCCTTCAATTTGCCCAAACCTTCGAAGTGCAAATCGATTTGATCACTGCAGCTATTTACAACCCGACATACCTCGCATAGGGAGAATTGGCGCCCAGAACCGTTCTAAAGTGCCTGTAATGGCTTAATTGAAATAAATGCTTTGAGTTTGATATGGCTTAGAAATAGATATTCTGTTAAGATGACGAGAAATATAGCAGAAAAAGACGTGCTGCGCCGACCCGAAATAAATGAGTTAAGGGCAGGAGAATGATGGTGATAATATTTTCACATAGTATCAGCCATTTTTGCTACAGGGTCTGACTCTATGCCCAATAGGGGATCGGACAAAAACAAACGAATTAGTCCGTCAGATAGATTTTCAAAAAATATTGGACACATATTTTTTCTTTTTTCACATAAACAAAAAATTAAGAAAGTACAGTGCTTCCTCGTGCTTCCTAAACTCGTGAAATCCTCGAAAACGTCACATGTTAGTACATTTTTTACCTACAAATGACGTCACAACCCCTCACTCATGATCTTTTACGCGTCTTATCTTGGTCAATTTCTATTAATTTGATAAAACAAAAAACACGTATCCAATATTTTTCGATTATCTAACTGACGGACTAATTAGAATCATATTTTTTTGACTCAGTCCGATCCCTTATTGATGGCAATAGGCTCCTCCATTATTTCATGGTACTTAATCGTTTATTCATAGCTGCTGATATGTAGGTGTACTATTAGTACACCACTGCCTATCCCTTCGGGGATTACAGGCGTGATGTTATGCTACGTATGCCATTTAAAACCTTTTTTTTTTTTTTTTTGGTGGGTATAAAATCATCGAATAACCCCTCCCGCTCTTGGGCAGAGCGAAAGGGAGTGTCAGACTTCTACTGACTAAAAACCACCCATGTTCCTTCTTCGCCCTCTATGTCGAGGCCGCGATAACCGTTGGACTACCCGCGGCCCCGACAGGCATGCCATTTAAAACCTTGAGTGATCTTAACCATAAGTGACCAACAAAACTCAAAGGACCAAAAATAAACTCGAGCACCCTAATCCTGGTCTTTCAAATCTAAAACACTAACCTAAGCCTATTTGACAAGGTCTTATTTCTGTATTAAACTTCAAGTATGAATTTACTTCGTGAACACTTAGGAATGCTTTGAAAGCCTAAGGGTGCTTGGATCTAAGCAGAATTCTGGAGAGCACTTATATTTCAAGCACCCACCCTGCATTGGCATTCAATGAATATCAGCATCGATTATTTTGGCTAAACTATAAGCTTTTATGTACCGGTTCGATGGCAAGAATAATTATTTCATTATCACTACCTACTATATTATAAATCAAAGTCCTCCGCCGCGTCTGTCTGCCTGTCTGTTCGCGATAAACTCAAAAACTATTGCACAGATTTTCATGCGGTTTTCACCTATGGATAGAGTAGTTCTCGAGGAAGGTTTCAGTAATAATATAAAAGGCGAAGCCGCGAGCCTCAGCTAGTATGATATTATATTTTGTGAATTCTGAAATTGATAAATACGTACCGTGAACTACACATTTTTGTGGATTAATATTTTCTGTTATTGTATAATTTTTGAGAAACCCGTGGCTAGATAATAACAGCCACTTACATAATTTTTCAGGTTAAGCCGCTATTGCCTTGATTGGTTTGTGGATGGGTACCCATACATTACATACCGAGTTTCTCCGGTGCCTCTGAAAACACGTTAAGTCGTTGGTCCCGGCTGTCAATTGTAAGTCTCTGGTAGACGTACCAGTAATACTCAGTGCCCTAAAAGTCGATCAACCAGTTTTATTTAAAAGGTTGTAGGTTAGTTTGATATAAAAGGTTGTGGAGGTCAGATAGGCAGGTGCTCCATCCTGCATCCAGTTAGACTTAAAGCATACTCCAAAGTTGTTGGGAAAAGGCTAAGGGATGACAAGGTCATTTTTGTATAACCCTTTAGCTGGCATTTTTATTTTAATGGGACAAGCCCGCCTCACTATTCCCAAACCACTGTAACTTCTGAAAGCCAGAATCAACAGTGGCGACCACAAGAAAAGCGCCGAGACAATGAAGCTCGACGAAGTCCCAGAAAAATGATTTGACTGTCTTGGATCTCGCAACGAAATTAATCAGAAAAGAATAGCGGAGGAGTAGGAAAAACAGAAATTTCCACTTCTCTCCATATCAGCAGGAGACAGAAAAGAACAAGGCCAATAGGCACACAGGGACGTATACAACTGGGATAAGCCCAGTTGCCAATCACCACGGATATTGTTGTCATTAATATTACTGGGTCCTAAGTTGTGAGCTGATATATTTGATTCCATTTTTGGTTATCTGGCATGTCTTAATGTTTCGAAACTTCTAAATTCGTGTCAAAGGTCTTTAAACTTAATGGCTAGCTTTCATCTGTTTTTTTTTTTTGATTCCGAAAATGTATTTACTCAGTATCGGGTACTTATTTTGCTGCTACCGCCAAAACATTAATAATATTTAATGAAGTTTTCAATTAATTAATTACAATCATCGATGCTCGAAGTAATAAATTTAATAATGAGAATATAATTAATGAACGATTGTGAAGTTTACATTGCAGAAAAGATATTTATAGGCTGTTAATAATTATATTTTAACAAATTAAAAGTGTCCTAGTAGGAATTCATATATTAAATTAACTTAGATTAAAAATATTTAATGTCACAACTGAAATCCAACTATTACATTTCATGTAAGGTAAGTAGGTACATAACATAAATATTGACGGCACGGTTGGCGCAGTGGCTGAGCAATTTGACTGCTGCGCTGTGTGTCGCGGGTTCGATCCCCACACAAACAAATGTTTGTATGGCCTACAGATAGTTGTTTCGGGTCTGGGTGGGTTTGTGTATGTGACTTTAAATGTTTTTAAACGCACCCACGATACCCACAGGAGAATTTCCAAGGGCAGACAACGTTTTTTCTTTAAAAAAATTAAACTAATAATAAGATCACAAATAATCCTTAAAATATTAGGCAGATGTTTACCTAATAGAACCTCAAATTTTGCCAGTTAGTTATGTTTAAGCTCCATGTTATAGGGTTCAAGACTATTGCCATCAATAACACCCGGGAATTGAACCCAACCTACCTACATGACGATGTTGATATTGGTAGGTATAATGAAACGACTAAATAAAAACTGGCCAAGTGCAAGTCGGACTTGCACAAAAAGCGGTCCGTACCATCGTTGTCAGGAAGCCCCCTTTAATTTGTATTAGTTCTTGTTAAAACGGCAACAGAAAACATATTTAGTGAAAAGTTTGTTTTTCATAGTGTTTGTATGAATGACAAAGTTATATTTGCGGTGTTTTAAATGTGCCCTATCTCAAAAACTGTTGACTATATGTCGTTCAAAAAAATTCTACCTAAATGACATTTTTAAATACCCCATACATATAGGTTTGATGAAAAAAGTTTTTTTTAGTTTCAGTTCCATGTATAGGGAGACCCCCCTTAACCTTTTTTTTATTGTTGTATGGAACGTAAAGCGATTCACCGAATACATCTAACTACCAAGTTTCAACTGTGTAGTCTTAATAGTTTCTGAATAAAGTGGCTGTGACATACGTACGGACAGTTATACATGACGAATCTGTAAGGGTCCCGTTTTTTGCCATTCGGCTACGGAACCCTAGCAATGTACCTATCTCCTTTTACAGACCTTAGCAATAAAAGTCTTACAATTTCTTTTTCTTTTACAATACCTATCTATTTTAGGCTATCGCTTTTGAATTTATATTCATTCACGATTAGAATATAAAAGGTCCGTATTTATCTTTATTTATGAGGTCAAACAAGGTATGATGAGATGATTCTAAAAGAGGATACATTGAAAGAGTCTTTACTTTGACAGAAAATTATTTGCGTGTAATGGATAAATTGCGACAGAAGCTTTTGAGGCTATTTTGAACTAATGTCGATGTAATTTGCGATATATTAAGAATACGGTTCGATGGTTAACACGTGTGTTTAGAATTTAACGGTTTTTTTCAGATATTGTGCCTATTGTGTCTTGTTTTTGTGTTTTACATATTTATTTTATGCATTTATGTATATTCTGTATATATTCCTGCATATATTTTAACTAAATAAAACACATACTTTCGGCACCTATTTTCTGCCATAATGGATAAAAAAAAACCTCCTGACCCTCCTGACATTCCGAATTCCCCCTCATTAAACTTTTCCTCTTCTTCTTCAAGTTCCTCTACCTCTTCCATCCGTTTAAATGTAGACCAGCAATCTCCTTCATCCCAGTCAAGTTCACGTAAACGTCCAAGCATTTTAGATGATTCTCCCATCCATCCCACTAAACAATCACGATCTCAAGTAGGTCGCCTGCGTTACTCGGTATTAGATAAAGGTCCATATATTATACATGTTTCTCGTCAGAAAAGTAATCCAAATGCTGGCACTACCCTGCACCCAGTTTCGTTTGGCCGTTTTTTATCAAATAATAACATTGCAAATATAACTGGAGTTAAGAGAGTTGGTAGAAACCGTGTCTCCGTTGAGTTTGCGTCCCCTCAGGATGCAAACGCTTTTCTTTGTAATGCTAACCTCGTTTCAATTTTATACGATGCAACTATTCCGACTTTCAATATAACGCGTATGGGTGTCGTTAGCGGCATCCCTACGGAGTTCACTGAAGAGGAAGTTTTGGCCTATTTGAAGGTTCCACAGGGTTGTGGACCTATTCTTAAAATTCGTAGGCTAAATCGAAGAGTAACAAGAGACGGCACAACAGATTACAGACCTACTGAAACCTGTGTCATCACCTTTGATGGCCAAGTTCTGCCGAAGAGAATTTTTTGTTTTTATACTGCTCTAACAGTGGAACAGTACATATACCCCACTATACAATGTCGCAGGTGTTGCCGTTTTGGTCACGTAGAATCTCTTTGTAGGTCAAAACCTCGCTGCAGCAAGTGTGGCAACGATCACCCCGGTGATGGTTTTGGCATTTCAGAAAGCGAAGCCTTCTGTGTATTATGCTCTGGCAGCCACTTTGCCAACAGCAAGGCGTGCCCGGAGTATGGTAGGCAGAGGTCCATAAAGGTTGTTATGGCTGAAAAAGTTCTTTCTTACTCAGAGGCAAGTAAAACTATTCCTAATTCTTCTCGCAGTTATGCTGATATCACTAAATCTCAGTCATACCACAAATCCATCACTCTCAAGCCAAAGACCCATGCCCCACTCTCTCCCTCATATGATAAAGTAGCTCATCAACTAATAACTAGCTCACCCCCATCGTCTCAGCATAATGGTTGTGCCCTCAATAATCTGTTCTTAGAATCTCCTGATAACTTGTCTTCTATTATTGATTTACTTCTTAAACTTCTTAACACTCTAATGTCTACTTCTAAGTCAGTACAATTACCGTCCAACGTTGCCAATTCACTTATAAATTTCCTTTCTCTCACCCGACATAATGGCTCGGCTGGTGTTCCTTCAGTGAAATGTGAGAAGCGTGTGGCATAAGAAACACGATCTCATATTTCTCTTGAATAAATATAAACCTTTAGTCTGTGCTCTCGCTGAGACTTGGTTAGTTCCTAGTCTTAGCTTTCGTTTACCACATTATAACATTATCAGATGCGATCGATCTGATGGCTATGGAGGGTCGGCTCTCTGCGTGAACAACCGCGTTCCACTTGTGACAGTACCTTTGCCTTCTGTTGGAGGAGATGTAAGTATTGTGGCAGGTAAAGTAGAGGGCATAACCCTTTTATCTATTTATATAGCTCACCCCAATCAAAACTTTCTTCCACTTTTGAGAGACATTCTCGAAAATGTAGTTGGCCCTGTACTTGTTATGGGAGATTTCAACTGCCATCATTTTCGATGGGGGTCTGAAAGATGTGACTCCTTTGGGGTAGGTTTGGTAGAAATTCTGGATGATCTCAACCTCTGCATCTTAAATAATGGGTGTTCAACCCGTAGGACTCTTCCTGGCCAACATAAGAGTTGTGTAGACCTTTCGTTTTGCTCACTTGATGTTGCGGCATCGTGTCGTTGGGAATGTACCAGTTTGACACATGGTAGTGACCACTATCCGATTTTAATTTCTTTGGCTGATAAAACTTACTTAGAAAAATCGAATCCTCCGCTGATGAGGTATAATTTGTCCAACCCCGATTGGGCAAAATATTCATCATCACTGGAGGATAAAATTGATTTGCTTCCAAATTTAATTCTTCAAGATTCCGTTATTCCAAGCCCCACTTACATGTCAGATTGCTACGAAAATCTAGTGACAGCCATAATATCTAGCGCAGATTCATGTTTCCCTACCAAAAACTCTGCTCGTAGTTTGATTCCTCCCCCTCCATGGTGGAATCAGGAATGTTCATTGGCCGTTAAAGAGAGAAATGACGCTGAAAAGATTTATAACGAAAATATGACTGTTTCTAATCTAAGCGCTTATAATCATGCTCTTGCCAAATCCAAAAGATTATTGCGGAGTAAGAAACGAGCTGGGTGGGTTAATTTCTGCGGTTCCTTATCCCCGTCCACCCCTATATCAGTGGTGTGGCAAAGAATTAACCGATTCAGAAATGGATGTTCCCCTTCGATTTCTTCTCCTATTACCCGTGAAACTGCAGAGCTGTTTTTTGATAAATTAGCTCCTCCTTATGTGCCATCAGAAGCAGAAATACATCTACCGTCTTCTTCATATTCAGAGGATCCTTTTGACGCTCCATTTACAATCCAGGAGCTTGATTCAAATTTGAGGTATGTCCATGACTCTGCCCCTGGTATTGATGGTATTGTTTACTCCTTTTTATCACGAGCAGGCCTGAAGGCAAAAAACTACTTTTTACATTTAATTAATTATTTTTACACCAATGGTTGGGTCCCCGATCAATGGAAAACTCAAATAATAATCCCCATTTTGAAACCAGGCAAACATAGCGATGACCCTAACGGCTTTAGACCAATTGCCCTTTCATCAGTTCTAGCTAAATTAATGGAACACCTGATTAAGAATCGGCTGGAGTTCATTATTGAGTCCAGGGACTTACTCCCGAGCCATCAGTTTGGTTTCAGGAAGGGGTTTGGTACCATGGATAGTATTGGAGTATTAGTTTCAGATATCCGAGCGTCGTTTTCTAAAAACGAGTCTGTTGTTGCTGCCTTTCTCGACATTTCAGCTGCGTATGATAATGTCCTTCTTCCCATTCTCAGACAGAAATTGCAAGAGATGGGGTTTCCAGTGAGAATGGTTCAGTGTATTTTTAGCATGCTAATGTCTCGGTCTTTGATTTTGAGAGTTCCAGGTGAAGATTTTGATGTCAGGCGGACATGGAAGGGATTACCACAGGGTTATGTCTTAAGTCCTTTATTATATAATTTGTACACAACAGATATTGGCTCATGTCTTAACAATGACTGTCATATTTTACAATATGCTGACGATATAGCTTTGTATGTTACCAACAAATCTATTGAAGCTGCTGCGTCATCCCTTTGTGTCTCCCTGGACTCTTTGAATCAATGGTTAATTCCGCATGGTATGAGTTTATCGGCACCCAAAAATCCTGTGGTTGTCTTTTCCCGCAGGAGACTGATCCCTCAAATTTCGATACGAATTCAAAATCATTGTATACCAGTTGCTAAGAAAGCCAAATTTTTAGGTGTATTTTTAGATTGTAAATTAACTGGATTGCATCATCTAAATTATTTAGTAAATAGATGCGAGAGAATTATTCCTATTTTAAAAGTGCTCGCAGGTGTATGGTGGGGTGCCCACCCATACACTATGAAGCTGGTTTACAATGCCTTGATACGAATTGTTCTAGATTACGGTTCTTTTCTGCTCATTCCCTGTAACAAAGGGGCTTTGACAAGACTGGACAGGATTCAGGCCCAATGTCTTAGGATCATTTTAGGCTGTATGAAATCATCACCTACTAACGCAATACAGGTGGAGTGTGCAGAACCTCCTTTGGCCTTGAGAAGGCAATATCTAGCATCCAGGTTTTGGGCCAGAGTTATCACGAAATCCGCTCACCCTCTTATAGGAAAAGTTCATACATTAGATTCCCTTTGCAGCACATCTAATTATTGGAAGCACAAAGAAGTTCCTCTATTTTTAAAATCTTTTCGTTTCCATCAAAATTTAGATTCTCCCATTATTCAATTCCCAAAACTTCCTATTTATAACTTTAATTATGATGTCATTTGTTTCAAACCAAAAATCTTTTATAATATCGGAATTTCCAAAAATTCTGTTTCGGTGGACTCTCTATTCTATGCTGCCGTTGGTGAGCGATGGTTTCATTTTGAAAGGTTCTTTACGGACGCTTCAAAATTGACAAATTCTGGCTGTACTGGTGCTGCGGTTTATTACCAAAACTCCAAAATTGTTCTTCAATTTAAATGCCCTGTTCAGTCATCTGTGTTTACGGGCGAGTGTGTTGCCATACTGGAAGCATGCCTTTTTATAGAGGCTCACAGTATAAATTTTGGTGTTATATTCACGGATTCTCTGAGTTGTTTGCAAGCCTTAGAGCAAAATCCCTTCAAGTCTAAATTACACAGCCCTATTTTGCTCCAAATTAAAAAATCCCTATTATCTTGTGCTGAAAACCACAAAACTGTTAATCTGGTTTGAATTCCTAGCCACTGCGGCATAATAGGAAATGAATGTGTTGATGCCCTTGCTAAAGACGCTGTAAATTCCCAGTCCGTAGACCTAAAATACTATCAATGCCAGGGCTATGATTTGCTGAGCCTTCCAAAAAAGAGTTTACTATCCTCATGGCAGATACAGTGGCAGAATTCGAGTAAAACAAAAGGTTTTTTTTACTCTGCGATCCAACCTAATGTTACCTCAAAGCCTTGGTTTAACTTTAAGCCATATAAAAAACTCTCCAAGAAGGTGCTTTCTGTCTTGTGCAGGCTTCGCATGGGCCATTGCTGCTCCCCAGTTTTTCTACACAAAATTCGGGTCAGAGATTCATCTCTTTGCGAGTGTGGTTTGGACGAGGGTACCTTGGAACATATTTTCTTTAATTGTACTAATAATAACCCTTCTCTTGATCTATACAGCCATCTTTCAGAATTGAAAATCCCTGTTCCTATTAACTTTCCTTCTTTACTAACTCACTTTTCTCCAAAGCTTTGTAGTGCCCTAATTATATTTATCCGTAGCAACAACATCAGATTGTAAGTCGTAGTGTGGTATTCGATCTATTAAATTAATTTATATTACAAATATTATGTATTTATTTTCCTTTTTATATATTTTTTTATTAATACTTATCGACAAGTTACACTTTACGTGCAGTTTGTTTTATTTATTTTTCATAATCTAAATTATTTTCTTTTTTAATGCTGTCCACACACGTTTCTCCATTCCACATTTGACATTGGCAGAATTGTCGACATCGGCACAATTGCCATTCATAAAAATAGAATAGAATAGAAGAATACGGTTCAATAAAATTTTGAATAGTATTACTTTTCACTACAGAAAATTCTTAAAAGACTTTAAAAGTAAAATTAACAGACAGGTACAACATAAATGTACGTAACATTACGCGTGTAATGCCCGAAGGGCTAGACTTTATCTGAGTGTTCCTGTGGGTTTAATCACGGCATCGTGACAAGGTTTTATATCATACTAGCTGTTGCCTACGGCTTTGCCCGCTACAACTCGAAAATTATCCCACGGCAAGAAAAACTCGGGATAAAACTTATCCTAGTTGTTAATTCAAGGTGTCAACTAACTCCATGCCAAATTTTATTAAAATCGCTCCAGCCGTTTAGAAGTGAAGAAGTAACAAACGTACACACTCACAAACTTTCGCCTTTAAGTATAATATTAGTGTGTTATATTGTATTTCTATTAGGTTCGATTTAGTTTTCATCTTTTTAGAAATTTATTTACCTCATTGTTGAGGTGCTTCAGAAAGCTCAGGTACACAGTATGAACGTCACGAGCAATCGTATGTACCTATATACCTACTTAGCAAAATTTAAACGCGAATTTCTCGTAAAATAACGATTGCAGCTTGAGATATGACCTACCTACTTTATTATAATATGGGTTCCAAAATATTAGTTTCATTCATCATCATCATCATTTCAGCCAACGACGTCCACTGCTGGACATAGGCCTCCTCCAGGTGTCCCACACATTGACCGGTCCCGTGCGTCTCGCATCCAGCGGGTCCACGCAACATTCGCCAGGTCATCGGTCCACCTACTGGGAGGCCTTCCAACGCAACGTCTTCTGGTTCGCGGTCGCCTCTCCAGAACTTTTCGGCCCCATCGGCCATCCGTTCTGCGAGCAATGTGCCCTGCGTTTCGTTACGTAACATAAATATTTAATTAATACAGTAAACAAAAATTGGTTCAAAACTGCTGATTGTAGTGTAACCGACGTGCGTGTATGAACGTGGACAAGGTAACAGTAGTGAGCAAGGATCGTAGCAGGTGGCCCGGTGTGGTTTTTGCCTATCCCTATGGCCAAAATAAATGAGTGAGTTTATGCATGTTTTATGTTTGTAAAAAAAATTAGGGGATCGGACAAAAAGCACTAATTAGTCCGTCAGATAGATTTTCAAAAAATATTAGAAAAATATTTTTTCTTTTTTCAAATAAACAAAAAATTAAGACGAAATAGTGCTTCGAAAACTCATGAACTCCTCGAAAACGTCACATGTTAGTACATTTTTTACCTACAAATGACGTCGCAACTCCCCACTCATGATCTTTGACGCGTCTTATCTTCGTAATTTTTTTATTAATTTGATAAAACAAAAAACGTATCCAATATTTTTCGATAATCTAACTGACGGGCCAATTAGAATCATATTTTTTGACTCAGTCCGATCCCCTATTGTCAACCAAACCAAACGTGTGTGGAAAACTTCAAATCAATCGGCTGGGAATAACGGTTTTCAAATTGAATTTCATGATTTGACCTTAACATATTATTATACAAACATGTAATGCATTGCATGTTAAATAAAAGCTTGCGAAAACACGAACACCGTTCAAATATAATGTTATAAAAAAAAAAATGGCTATACCTATCCATAAGTTTACACCTAAACTTTTTTCACTTTAAGTTTATTTTTCAATCTTAATCGATAATAATATTTTTTTTATAAAAAGGTCTGTAAAAAATCACTTGTAAAGACGAAATATATCTTTAAGCATCTCTGTGTTACAATATTTTAGACATTACTTTATTAGTTTTTCAACAAAAGTTACATGAGTGGGTATTACACTAATCTTTTGCTGCAGAACAGTTCGTCGATGGTGTTCTCGTGTATACTGCTCTTAGTTTACATGACAATATTGCATCTATGCTAAGCTGGTTTCTAATAAAAAAAAAATTACCCTCGCCACTGCAACAGTTTTCTCGACAAAGACTCAGCATTACCAATCAGCCTTGCAGCTAGAAAGTCGCAAGTGTAGTGTGAACAACGATTAATGCAGGGGGCGCCACCAGCGCGCAATCAGGGCACTAGTTGGCGCCCAGCCAGGGACTGACAAACCTAGATGGAGTCGCGATAACGTAAGAGAAATAACTCAGGACGTGAGGTCGCAAGCTGACGCCGGAAATGCTTCTTTTTTGGGTTACTTTGGACTGTAAACTAAACCTTTTTAGTTGAACCTATCTGGTTTTAGCACAGTCTAGAAAAGCTCTAAACAAAAAATGCTTTATTGTAGTAAACTCAGATTCATTTATGTAGATACTTATAATTAGTTTCATTAGTTGAGCTGAAATATTATATTATTTCTCATGTGCCGATAAAAGACATGGAAACAATGAAGTCTCCACTATGTCTTCCATGTGCACTGTATGTACACTTCAATTGGTATTTTGTTTGTAATTTTTTTTCAGATCCCTATGTCAGACATATTTTGGGTTAAGGCGCAAAAAGCCTAATTCTCAAAAAGCCTAATTCTCTAAATGGCCAATTCTCAAAAAGCCTAATTCTCTTAATGCCCAATTCTCAAAATGGCTAATTCTTAAAATGGCAAATTTTCTTCAATTGGAAGTATTCTTATATCGGGGAGGACGGTGTTTGCATTTGCATTACTTACACCCCGTGGACCAATTAGGTACACTAGAGATTGTCATCTGCACAAAAACAGGTGTTACCAGGAGTAATGTAGTGTCAGTACTAGGGTATCATAAGTTAAGATTAATCATTTCTTTCGGGCTATTACCCCGTAGCTTATCTCTAACTGAATTCTGACACCCTGGTACATTTTTTCATCTACGGGATGCAGAATCATGATGAAGCTACAAAGTTCAGAATGCAGTAGTGGGCATACAATTATGAAGACCAAACGTGAAACGCGACTTATAGTAAGAAATCTTTCATTTCTAAGAATAGGTACTCCCATTTCTAGCAAAATTTGCCATTTTGAGAATTAGCCATTTTGAGAATTGGGCGTTATGAGAATTAGGCTTTTAGAGAATTGGGCATTCTTAGAACTAGGCTTTTTGAGAATTGGCCATTTAGAGATTAGGCTTTTTGAAAATTTTCCATTTTGAGGACTAGTCCTTTTGCGACTCTGTTGCCATTTTGAAAATTAGGCATTTTGCGCTTAAACCATATTTTTTTTAAAATTGTGATTCGAATAAATGCACTATACTTTAAAATCTAAAAAATTACAAATTAAATTATTTTCCTCCCTAACAAACAACGATCCCCTAACAAACAAATAGACCACAACACAAATAAAAAAAAACAAAATGCAGTACCAACAAAAAATCTCTTTGAAGAACACATTTTTACTTCAATATTTACATACCTAGGAGTACAGCATGTGTCAAAAGTGGAATTCCCTAAAACATACAGAGGGAAGTAAATTTCCGGGGTAACTAGGGTCATATTTACCGTATAATGGTCACATCTATTACATCCCTTTCTGTGTAAGGAAGCCGGTAATTTTCCGGCCCTTTTAACATAAATGTGTTCCCATTGGCCCATTCTTGTTTAAATTTTTATGGTTTTTGAGATATATCAAGGTTATGGGGTGTGTCAGTCTAGGGAATTGAATAGAACAGCATCTTCTAACAAATGAAACATGATTTTGTCTTAAAACTACGTTCTGTTTCCACGTTTATTAGCTCGTTTTTACGGCGAAGCCAAAAGGAAGGGTAATGATTTTGGCAGTCTATGTTTGTATGTATGTATGTATGTAGTCGGCAGTCGTAGTCGTATACCACCTTACTAATGGCAACTAGGCGTTCATGGCGTTCTCATTGATACAGAAGTCAGCTGGACTTCTGTATCAATGAGAACGCCATGAAGGAGCATCAGGTATCAGTGGCATGCGACTTCGGCTGTCCTCTATAATAATTATCAAATTGTCTACTTACTAGACGATTTTTCTTGTTTTCTACTTTTAAGACAGCGGTTTTATTAGTCTGCGATTTTATTCGTAGTCGTGTTTTAGTTTTTAAACTTATTTTTTATTATGAAATAGTTGATTTTTCGATTCCAAAAAACCATCCATTTTATTTCAATATAGACATGGGGTTTTACTAGTTTCAAATGAATACTTACCGAGTTTTAATAAATTTTTAAATTGTTATAATTTAAACAATCATATCTTGTTTGTTCTTGATAAATACCTTCTTGATTTTTCATGGTTGAGACTTTGAAAAAACAAGCAATTATGTCGAAAGACGGTGTTAATACTAAACAGTCTAGTTTTCTTACAGTGTTACAAAGTGTTTGGCTTAGCTCCAAATGTTACGGCTTTATCTACCAAATCTTCACCCTGTCCTCTGTGTACACTTAAGTTTCAGCTTTAATTAACTTGGTATTATAGTACGCATAAAAAGAAAAGGCTTCAAATCGTTAGATACACCCCGTTTACTTAGGTCACGCAGACCAGTATTTACACGAAAGTCAGTTCTAGCAAGGAACGATGTGCACGATTTTCTAAGGTTTAAGGCGATGAAACATTATCATGGCGGTTTTACACACAAAAACGTACTGAGGCTAGTCAACCGTTTTTTTTGTGGGGTGGGAAATCATTAAATAACCCCTCCCGCTCTTGGGCAGAGCGAAAGGGAGTGTCGGACTTCTACTGACTAAAAAGCACCCATGTTCCTTCTTATATATCAAGGCCGCGGTATCTCTTACAACATCCCGCAGTCAGCTATTTCACTCTTTGTGTACGAAAAGTTTAAATAACACATAATATAAAACCACGCCATAAATAAAGCATAAAGGGCAAGACTTATTACTGTCATCAACCAGGTACATATCCTCATCATCCTTGAGTAACAGCACGGAACGACGGTGCAAAACGTAGTCTTCGTCGCTGCTACTGAGATATTACTGATGAAAAAACCCAATGGCAATAGGGATGTTTACCGACTAAAAACCCAATGGCAATAGGGATGTTTACTGAATAAAAACCCAATGGCAATAGGGGTGTTTACCGACTAAAAACCCAATGGCAATAGGGATGTTTACCGACTAAAAACCCAATGGCAATAGGGATGTTTACTGACTAAAAACCCAATGGCAATAGGTATGTTTACTGACTAAAAACCCAATGGCAATAGGTATGTTTACTGACTAAAAACCCACCCAATGGCAATAGGGATGTTTACCGAACAAAAACCCAATGGCAATAGGTATGTTTACTGACTAAAAACCCAATGGCAATAGGTATGTTTACCGACTAAAAACCCAATGGCAATAGGTATGTTTACTGACTAAAAACCCAATGGCAATAGGTATGTTTACTGACTAAAAACCCAATGGCAATAGGTATGTTTACTGACTAAAAACCCAATGGCAATAGGTATGTTTACCGACTAAAAACCCAATGGCAATAGGTATGTTTACCGACTAAAAACCCAATGGCAATAGGTATGTTTACTGACTAAAAACCCAATGGCAATAGGGATGTTTACCGACTAAAAACCCAATGGCAATAGGGATGTTTACTGACTAAAAACCCACCCAATGGCAATAGGGATGTTTACCGACTAAAAACCCAATGGCAATAGGTATGTTTACTGACTAAAAACCCAATGGCAATAGGTATGTTTACCGACTAAAAACCCAATGGCAATAGGTATGTTTACTGACTAAAAACCCAATGGCAATAGGTATGTTTACTGACTAAAAACCCAATGGCAATAGGTATGTTTACTGACTAAAAACCCAATGGCAATAGGTATGTTTACCGACTAAAAACCCAATGGCAATAGGTATGTTTACTGACTAAAAACCTAATGGCAATAGGTATGTTTACTGACTAAAAACCCAATGGCAATAGGGATGTTTACCGACTAAAAACCCAATGGCAATAGGGATGTTTACTGACTAAAAACCCACCCAATGGCAATAGGGATGTTTACCGAACAAAAACCCAATGGCAATAGGTATGTTTACTGACTAAAAACCCAATGGCAATAGGTATGTTTACCGACTAAAAACCCAATGGCAATAGGTATGTTTACCGACTAAAAACCCAATGACAATAGGTATGTTTACTGACTAAAAACCCAATGGCAATAGGGATGTTTACCGACTAAAAACCCAATGGCAATAGGGATGTTTACTGACTAAAAAATATAATTCTTATTAGTTAATTCTGTTAGATTATCGAAAAATATTGGATACCTACGTATTTTTTGTTTTATCATATGAATAAAAATTGTGAAGATAAAACGCGTCAAAGATTTGAGTGGGGGTTTGTGACGTCACTCACCGGTAAAAAATGTCATACTAATGTCTTAGAATATGACGTCACACGAGTTTTCAAAGCACGTTTCAAGTTTGTTTGTTTACGTGAAAAAAGAAAAAACACCTGTCCGATATTTTTTGGAAATCTATCTGACGGAATAATTCAATTGTTTTTGTTTCTACCCTATTTGTCCGACCAGTATGTAACGACCTGTAGGGCTATTGCGTATCTTTTAAATGACAGTGGCTATCATATTGTCCATGGATTAACTGTCAAATTGGTTATGGTTTAGTACAAAATGGAACCATTTGACATTATTTGATGTACACTATATGATAGCCACTGTCGTTTATAAGATACGCAATAGCCCTGCTGAACAGCTCCATTGTTTGCCCCATTCAAGTCCTTTATTGTGCAGTTTGTAAAAAGAAAGTGAGACAATTTTACAAAAGAAACAGGTGATTGTTTTATATCCCGATCGAGCTAATCTGACGATTTTAATCTTTAGAAAAAAAAATTTTTTTTTTTTTTTTTGCCAATGCTAATGGGATACGACGGTGTATGTAATTTTAATTAGTTAGTTATTGTTATGCGTTTATAAGGTGCTGTGTTAGCAGGGTTTCTTTTATTATTAAATGACGTTTGAAACTTTTCGCAGCTGTTATTTTATTTTTAATTTATTCTTTTCAGTACCTTATTAGGTCTTAAATCAACTGTAAAATAAGGCACGTTGGCACAGTATTTCGATATAGTTACGGTTGCTCGTTAATGTTGTTCTAAATTGTATAAAAAATACGATTAAGATTTATAGCAACAGAAGTAAATTTATCTACCTGAAATAAAAAAAATACAATTTCAGAAAACAGGTTAAATTATTCGTAAATTGAAATGACAGTAGTAAAAACAGCTGGTATTCAAGGATCCCAAAGGGTTCAGATCATTACCCTTTATCCGTGTTTCTGACGATCAAATCCTTTGGTCAGCGCCGCTGTTCTACTGTTTATTTAGGACTCCCTTTATTAATTAACTAAATGACGAGCAACTTCGAGTACTTACAGGTAATAGGGTATTTTGGAAACAAGTTTACGGACTTAAACACCGCCACCTACGTTTGTTTCGCAGAAATGTTAATAAGCAAAACATTTCGTATAATAGGGATGTTTAATGACTTACAAAAAAAATATGATTCTAATTAGTCCGTTTAGATTTTCGAAAAATATTGGATCGGAAATATCGGTATTTTTTGTTTTATCAAATCAATAAAAATTGACGAAGTTATAACGCGTCAAAGATTGGAGTGGGGGGTTGTGACGTCACTCACCAATAAAGAATGTCATAATGTCTTGGAAAATGACGTCACACGAGTTTTCAAAGCACTGTATCGTCTTCATTGTTTGTTTACGTGATAAAATAAAAAATACATGTCCAATATTTTGTGGAAATCTATCTGACGGACTACCCTATTACAATTGACAACTTTGTTTAAAGACTTCTTCAAAGAATAACTTTCTCCAGAATATTAGATTACCTTTCTATTTCCAAATGCCGAATGCTTCGTTGGTGGAGTAGGCACACATGTGACAGCTGTGTATGAGGTCCGGGTTAAATTCCAAGGTCGGGCAAAGTGTTATTTGGTTTTTCCTCCAGGAACTTCTCAGTAGCCAAGGAGTCTGGGTCTGTACTCGGTTGATGGCAATAGGCTGGCCCCCTATTACATATGGAATTTAAAACATAACTAGACGGACTGCGGCGGTGTATACGTCTGCCAAACTCTTCTAGACTCATCATCATCTGCCTAGCCTTTTCCCAACTATATTGGGGTCGGCTTCCAGTCTAACCGGAAGCAGCTGAATACCAGTATTTTACATGGAGCGACTGCCTATCTGACCTCCACAACCCAGTTAATACTAGGTAATACGATACCCTTTGGTAAGACTGGATGTCAGACTTTCAGGTCACTGACTACCCGTAACGACTGCCAAAGATCTATATATGGCACCCGGGACCAACAGCTTAACGTGCTTTCCGAGGCACGGAGGAAACTCGGTATGTAATGGGCGGTCACCCATCCACAGATCGACCTAGGCAAGCGCAGCTTAACCTAAAGATCGACCCGACTGGCAGTTCTTGTTAAGCCACGAGCACACGCGAAACTCTAAACGAAAAACGCGAAACTCTGCGAAACTCTTCTAGACTACATGCGTGATGATAGGTATGTATGTCTATTTCCAAACCATTTTTTTTAGTTGGAGTTGGGAAATCATCAAATAACCGAGCTCTTCAGTCTCTGTCAGTATTCTACTGACTAAAAACCACCCATATTCCTTCTTAGCCCTTGTGCCGAGGCCGCGGTATCTCTTTCGAACAACCCGTAGCCCCGACGGGAACAACCCGTAGCCCCGACGGGAACAACCCGTAGCCCCGACGGGATTTTCAAACCCTTACTTAATAATGTTTACTTGTACACAATCGACCGTGTCCCAGTTGCTTACTTCAATCTAACATCCGCAAGAAAAGGTCGTCTAATAAAAGCTTGAACCCGGGAATTGACAAAAATATGATTCTAGCAAAGAAATCCACTTATTACCACTTTATTGAATTTCCCGACATTTCACCTCGCGGAGAAAATGCCGAGGGAAAATCTTTTCCTCTCCTGTAACGATATTACTATATTATTCACATAAAAGAAGGTTTTTTGGAGAAAATTGACTTAACACGCAAGTTAATACGTACGGAACCTCCAGGTATTAACCACTGAATACAATTACACAAATCCTTTAAAAATACCGTTAAGGGGACAACATTACAGGAGTTAAACGCGAGTTTTATAAGTATATGATTCACTGCAGTAAACCAAATTAGAAAAATATATGATATTCTTCAGGATATACGCTAGTGAAATAGTGTGTTGAAAACATAATACAGCTAATTTTACTCGATAGAAAATGTCGCGAAGATACCTCTAAAAATTCTTATAACGAGTAAAAACCATATTAAGTCATAGTGTTTTATTTTTTTAGTCCAAACAATAGTTTTTTTTTTTGTAAATCGCATAATATTATTATTCCCGACCATAATTTTGTATGGTGATAAAAATCGGGCTGGACAGTTCTTACTATTTGAAACGTATAGTTTCCCTATGAAATTACGAGCGTGCATTGCGAGGATGCGTTTCGCGGTCGCGAGGAGTGACCCAAGCTCCACCTACTCGCTCAAGGTCGCTGGCATTTATTGTTGTCTTTGGTATTTTCTTCCATTGATGACTGGTGGTCGCAATTGTGACTGCTGAGCATGTGGTCCCGGGGTTTGATTCCCAGTTCAAACTGTTATTGTGTTTTTCTATCAGGTATTTCTCAGTAGCAGACACTAATAGTGATGATAAAGGCCATAACAGCAACATAACATAACATTGCCGGACCTCTTTTTTGGGGTGTGGGAAATCATCAAATAAGGGGTCCCGCTCTTGGGCAGAGCGAAAGGGAGTGTCAGACTTCTACTGACTTAAAACCACCCATGTTCCTTCTTAGCGCTCTTGCGAACAACCCGCAGCCCCGACGGGCGTCGGCCCTTGAGGCCCCCTCCCATGTTGCTGACATCTCTTTGAGGCGCGCGTGGAACACGAACGCGCCGTCCACACGGCCTGTCGTCGTCATAAGACGGACGTACAGCGAGCTAGCCCATTACTCACCGTTCACAGGCTACGCTGGCCGGAAGCCTTCACGTTTCACCACCTCCTTTGCTAGCATCACTGCTTCAACATTGCCCGACCTGGAACTGAAACCACATGCTCAGTACATGCGACTACTAAAGTAACGTGGCAGTCATACAGCAACGTAAGAACAAATTCTCGACGCTAAGCACCAAAAAATTACATCAACGCGTTTTAATTACAAAAAATGGACGATGAGCAAATATAAAACCTACCCACAAATTGTAAGGTCTACTTTACAAAATTAATAAAACGGAGTGGCTACAAGATCTTTAATAAATTAAGTAAGTCGGACCGTTGGCGCCTTTGAAAAGTTTAATTGACCTTACAATAATATCTTTTGTTTGAAGTAAAAAACCTTGGCTCTCTCTTAGGATCCGATTTCAGGGGCCCACAAAAGAGCATCCTTGGGTCAAAATGTTTAATAATTGTTTTTATGAAAACTTCGAAAAAGGCACTTTTTGCCATCAAGGTTGCTGATACTTTTTCATTGAAAACTGTTAAACGTGTATGGTCTGTTCCCGCCCGATTACGTCTATTCATCAGTGGTATTCCTCATGGTCGAAGAACGTTTCAGACACACACCTATAACAATGTGATGTTTTAAATTGACTACCGTAGAAGGTCTTGCAAGGTCCATAAAACTACTAATTTCAGAAAATGAAGATCAAAATTAATATCAATTTGATAGTAACTTCCATTGTATATAATAGATAGGTACTTTCCTTTGAATATTATATAGACATAGTGTGACGCAAAAAAGTATTATTGCCATTCCAATGTGAAATTGGAACGAAGTAATAGTCGATATTTAATTAATACATTCTTCAGGCCCCACACAAGATATTTTCCATTTATTTAACTTCTCTTTATGTTCAAAAGATTTATCGTGTGGGCTTACAGAGCTTTATACTTTATTCATGTAAAGTAAAAAGTAGCGTACGCAAATACTAACGTATTCTCATACAAAGGACAAACTGCCAGAAGCATGCACGAAACATTTTTTTATTAATTCCCCGAAATTCATCACTGGAAGCATTTTGTACTAAACAAAGAAGGAAATAGGTAGGCAAGTGAAATAACTGGGACGAGATTACGAAGTACAAAAGCATTTTCCTCAAACGTACCCAATTCCGGAACAATGGCTAAGATAAATGGGGAGGCTCCCAACACTCCCAAGCTCCCGAGCTCGCAAGTTTTCTTGTTTTTCCTCAATGTCGCCCACCTGGGTAGCTACCCAAAGTCGATATTTATGACGTTACAGTTTAAGGTATCAATGGGCAATCCATTGCTGATGATGACAATAGATTCTTATTTACGATGGATAATGATATTTGTTGCATCCGACTTGGAACTTGGAATTGGAGTTTAGTAATAATTTTATTTTGGTTTGAGATGTTTTTGTAAATGATTTGTTTGCCTATTTTTGTGTTACTTTTTTGGATTTCCGCTTAAGAAGTATTTTCGTGCTAGCTTTTAAAACTACTAATTACTGTTGCACTCAGAGACGTTTAATGTTTACTTAAGCCATAACTTAGTAAAGATTTTGACACAGTATTGAAGATTTTGTATGTCAAATTTTTACAAGTGTCGGCTTAAGTAATCATTAAATATATCTGCGTAAGGCAGTAAGTCTACGTCATCTCTCAAAACATGTATTTTTGGTGTAATATATGCTTTATTGGTAGTCCTTAAATAAGTTAATAAAAAGCCTACGATATCCATATAAAGCCCTTGTCGCTATATTATCAGTAGTAGACGCGATAAACAAAAAACTGATGAAACCCAAACCGGGTTTTCAAAGCATGACTTAACTAGTCATCAGAGAGCTCACTCGGGTAGGAAAATCTATTTTCCGCACTATCGCACTATAAAGATACGGCGAAGGCTGACTATTCTTCAGATTGAGGTTGATTTCATAATCGTCATCATTTCAGTCAAAAGACGTCCACTGTTGAATAAAGGTCTTCCCCAGGTGTCACCACATTGACCGCTCCAGTGCGTCTCGCATCTTCCTTTGATTGATTTACCTGTAACATTTTAAATAAAAAAACATAGTTTTTCAAAACGCCGATCTATGCTATTGGTAGACACAATTTGCAGAAAATAAAAAAGCAACCATTGCAACAAAAGGCAAAAAAAGATTTACGATGTAGCACTTCCACACATTTTCAGTCCTGTAAGCTGGAATCCATAGCCGTCACAAAGAAAGGCGCTGAGCTGTGATTTCCAGTGTTTCGGGAAAAACTAGACTTGGCTTCGAACCTGCCTAGAATTTAATCAGGATGAAATTAAGGAGCAAGTCAAGACGGATTTATTTTCTAGTTGAAACAAAAGTATTATGCAGCACGTTGCTAATAACAGTCGCTCGGGTCGATCTACAGGTTAAGCCGCGCATGAGGTATTTGTATGAAGTAAGTGTTATTGGGTGTTTTCATCAAAAATTTCTAGTAGTAGAATTTTAGTAGCAGACCAGAATTCGAACTTGTACGCTGACCTTTTTTTTTGGCGGGTGGGAAATCATCAAATAACCCCTCCCGCTCTTGGGCAGAGCGAAAGGGAGTGTCAGATTTCTACTGACTAAAAATCACCCATGTTCCTTCTTAGCCCATGTCGAGGCCGCGGTAACTAGTGGTACAACCCACAGTCCCGACGGGCCCCCGGACCTCAACTTGTTTTTACATAGGGCTTTTTTGGAGTGTGTGGGAAATCATCAAAATGTAATGAATCCTCCCGCTCTGGGTGTAGCGAAAGGGAGTTTCAGGCTTCTATACTGACTAAAAATCACCTATGTTCCTTCTGAGCCCTTTGTGTCCGGGCCGCTGTATCGTATCTCTTTAGAACAACCCGCAGCCCCGACTTGCGTCGGCCCTTGCCCCTACAATGTTGCCAGTTCCGCTATTGGACCACGAACGCGCCCTCGACTAGGCTCGCGAGGTGAGCAAGTTCATCTTTGACCGTCCACAGGCCCGCGCCAACGGTGGCTGGAAGCCATATAGGGCTTAAACATAATTTGTGAAACGTGATACACCTCTGCGTAACAGTTACAATAAAAGTAAATTTAACGTAAAAATATTAATGTTTTTTTGCATTTGATTGGCTTTGAAGCCTTACCAATAAATGCCAATCTACATTTTATTTTTCCCCAACCGAGAGACCCTAACAAAAAGTTAAAAGTTCTTGAAAGACGGTAATTAAAAGTTCTATAATGTAACGGCTTGAAGAAAAGGCTTCAAGAGTTGCAGCGCAGTTGTTACTTGATTCAATTAATATTTCAATAAATATCTCCGCAGTTTCAATCTTCGAGGTTTTCAATAAAATGTAAATTTTTAGGATTCCGTAGTCAATATGGAATCCTTATAGTTTCGCCATGTTCGTCTGTCTGTCTTTCTGTCTGTCCGTCCGCACTATATCTCAAAGACACTTATTACTACAAAGCTGTAATTTGGCATTGGGTGTCGTTGGATTGGTCTTTAAAAAACATTGCGAGTTTGCTCAAACAGTTTTTCGATTAGGGGATTCGTTTGTGAAATATTAAGCTTTAGAGTGCTTTTTGTTAGACTCAAGTATGCCAACCTAAACCACCTATACGGGTTGTGTTTAGGCATGTAAAAAAATCATGGTAATATCATATATAACGAAAATAGAAGGAAAACTTCACAGCTAAGTCGGCTTTACAAGTTTACGAGTAATAGTCGTAAACTTGTAAAGCCTACTTTTAAAATGTACTTGTATGAAATATTTTCCTATACATAATGTATGGGAGCACAAGATCTCAAAACTGCAAATTAAGTTTGTTTTATTTTTACAATAAAAATCATCGTTCGGTGGCAGGTAGGCGGTGGTTAATCAGTTTAGTAAGTTCACATAATATTTTGATAGTCAACTACGGAACCCTACATTGTGCGTGG
This sequence comes from Diarsia rubi, assembly GCA_932274075.1. Lineage (NCBI taxonomy): Eukaryota > Metazoa > Arthropoda > Insecta > Lepidoptera > Noctuidae > Diarsia > Diarsia rubi. The sequence continues at coordinate 6,411,437 of OW026421.1, forward strand.
TCCGACATGCACTTGGCCGGTTTTTTAATTACTAAAACTAGCTTTGATGTGGAATTGACACAACCGTGTAGATTTCAGGTACTGAAGATTAACAACATTAGTTTGATTGGTTTAATTTAAAAGTTTAGTTTCATCGTTTGTTACTTTTAGTCGAAATTACCAAAACTACCATTCGTTCTTGCCATTTCTATAACTGCACTATAAATTAAGTCTCTACATAACCTTCATATTATAAAAAATATCTAGTTTTTAACCGACTTTTTTAACTAAAACTATAACATCGACTGGTCTCACGACTCCAAAACAATTAATCAGTTAACTGTTCTTCGACACTTCAAATGAGGTCATGAAATTAATCACCGAACAAAAAGCCTCTCAACACATCATTCATCACCAGTAATTATAAAGTAGTTAAAGAACTAGAAGCTATAACTTAAAAACTCGCAAGAAACAGGCAAAGATGTCTCCAAACTCGGACAAAGTCGGGCAAAGTTGAGCGCAATGATTTTCACTGTAACACGATTTATTTGTTTGCTGATAAAGCTGCGTAATACGGAAAGTGGGACGCATTTGTTGGGCAAAAGAGAGTAAACTCCTTAAAGACATCTAATTAAAAGCGAGAGAGGCAAAATTAATGAGTCTCTCGGATTTTCTATGTTGGTCTTTTACGGGACTTTGGGAGTATGTATCGGGTTTGGTCTCTATATAGATTAAGTGGGTTTCATTCAAAAATCTATATATATAAAAATCAATGCCACTTTTCGTTGTAATATTATTACTCCAGCAGGGCTATTGCGTATCTTTTAAATGACAGTGGCTAACCTATAGTGCCTATCAATTACTGTCAAATGGTTCCATTTTGTACTAAACCATAACCAATTTGACAGTTAATCAATGGACAATATGATAGCCACTGTCATTTAAAAGATACGCAATAGCCCTGCTGAACGGGCTCACCTATCCAAACCAAATGTTTAGGCTTTGTTCGGACTATTTAGTAAATGGTTTATGTAAAGTTTGCAAAAAATCGGTCGAGTGGTTTGTCATTTATCACATTTTTGTAACAAATGAATTCACATCATTAAAAAAATAAGTAATGGGGATTTTGCTGTCAAATTGATACTTTTTTCAGTATTAAATATATTATATTATTGTATTGTATATATTATTTTATTAGTATTGACAGTACAAGCATTGTTGTGGAATTGTCTGTGGCACTTTTTAGAAGAAAATGGTTTTTTAAAAAACTGTCATTATAGAAATATATGAAAGTATGAAAGTCTACTATTTTTTTCTGTGATCTTTTTTCTTTACAAGTAAATCGTTGTAATAAAGTAACTCCCGACCCAATTTGTATTATTTGGCGACCGTGACAGGATTAATTAATTAATTATTAACATCCACTTGATGTTCTTTAGTATTGAACTTGCTCCGCGAAAATTCGTTCCATTATCTGTATATATTATCCTTACGGAACCTCTTCTTGCCACAAACCGGCGGAACGTTAGCATAAAGTCTTCTGTAGACAGTGAAGAACACAAGTCTAAATGGACTGCACGGTATGTAGCGCATGTGAATAAAACGATCCAGCATTTTTCTCCCGTCTTTAAATACAGTGGCCCAGCCAAGTCTATACCGGTTGCCTCAAATGGACTGCCACATTGTATCCTGTCTGTAGGCAACGGTGCGGAAGGTACTGAACAACTCTTGCTGCTAAAACGCTTGCAAACGACACATTGCCGCACAACCTTTTTGGCAAGACGACGTATGCTTATAATCCAATATCTTTCACGAAGTTTACTAATTAACGTTTGTGATCCCGCATGAAGATATTTTACGTGAAAATATTGAACAATTCTCTCAACAATAATATTATCACCTGACAGTAATATAGGTGACATGAAACCATCGCTGTCGTTGCTCATTGTTAAACGAGTCTTAACACAAACGAGTCCTTTATCATTAAAAAAAGGTTTGTAACTTCTTATTCTTTTTAGAAAAATCAACTAAACATTCTCCTTGAAGTACAGCGAGTAAGTGATTTTCAGCTTCTGTGTACTCTTCTGCTGATAAGTCTCCTGTTCTCCTGTGTTCTTTCTTCAAACTTAATCCACAGTTAGTACGGAACGTTAAGCACCAGCCCACCATTCTTACTATCTTCGAATATTTCCCAAAATAAAGAAGGCTTTTTGAAAACTCTGTTGTGTTCACTACACACAAACACGACTTCTTTACCTCTCTAAAAAACCTCATTTTCATCCGGAGTCACTTCTATATGAGGCCATTGTAATTCAGATTTCTTTAGCCACTCGGGACCTTCCCACCATTTGCTTTTAAGAAGGTTTTCTGCATTGCAGCCTCGCGATGGCAAATCAGCAGGGTTACAATCTCCTGGAACATGACGCCATTCGTGCAAAACTGATTTATTTAGTATCTCCTGAATTCTATTATTTACAAATACATTCAAGTTGACATTTCTGTTAAGCCATGCTAGCACTATAGACGAATCGGTCCAGTAGAATACCGGACAGTTTAAGTTTAGGTCCCGTCTAATATCAGCGGCTACTCTAGCAGCTAGTAAAGCGGCTAATAGCTCCAGCCTAGGCATTGTCACTGCTTTACTTGGGCACACTCTTGACTTAGCTGTCAACAACTGAACTGTGACTTCGCTATTAAACTCGGACCGTAAAAATATACAACATGCATAGGCAGCCAAACTTGCATCACAAAAAACATGTATAGTGTTGTGACTATCACGTAAATCGGCTTTACTAATGCGCCGTGGAACTCTACATGCCTCCATGTGCGGAATCTCCTGTAACCAATCTTTTGACGTTTTGATTAAATCTTCAGGTAAAGTTTCATCCCAGCCAATATTACGTATCCAACATTTTTGTATGATAACTTTAGGCACTATAGTCACTGGTGAAAGAAAACCAATTGGGTCAAAAACGCTTTGCGCTATAGATAACATATATCGCTTAGTAATATTTTTGTCCTTATTATGTTTAGTTAATAAAGAAGTTTTGCAATAAAGTGTATCATCTCTTGGGTTCCATTTAAGACCTAATACTGAAGTGGTGACGACCTCTTCATCCGTGATGACTGGACCTGTCACCCAGCATCGAAGCTCAAAGCTGCCCTCAAGCATGATTCTTTTGGATTCACGTATAAAACGATGCATATCCTCCAGACTATTTACACTAGTTACACAATTATCCACATAGTATGATGTTCTCAACATCTCGGCAGTCTCTGAGTCGTACTTTTTTAAATGTTTCAATATTGTAGCTGCCAGTAGGAAAGGGCTCGTTGTAACTCCAAATACAACACGCTGGTGCCTGTATGTTATCAACTTTTTATTTTGGTCTTTAATATTATTCCACCACAAAAACTTGAAATATTCACGATCTTCAGGCCATACTGATATTTGTAAAAATGCTTTCTTAATATCAGATGTAATGCCAATAGCATTTTTCCTGAAGTTTATTATCAATTTTGGTATTAGCTCAATTAAATTTGTTCCCTTCTTCAAGCACATATTTAAAGACAGGCCATTTTTGTCCACTGCGGACGCGTCAAATACTGGTCTAATCTTGGTAGTTAGGCTCTCCGCCTTAACGACCGCGTGGTGAGCTAAATAGTGACCGTCCTTGTTGTCATCATTTTGTACTGTTTCGATGATCCCACTATTTAACCATTCCTTAAATACGTTATCGTACTCTTCTATAATACCTGTGCTTTCTAATTTAGATGTAGTTGACATTAACCGCTTAAATGCTAATCCATAGTTACTTTCGAGACATTTTGATGTATCTTTCCACGGGAGCCTAACTTCATACCTACCACTATCATTGACTTTCACCGTACTATTGAAAAAATTCAGTACCTCTGACTCTACTTTCTTTTGGCATTTTATTTCAGTATCATCTCTAATACCTATTGTCTCTAATGACCAAAAATCCTGAACGTCAAATGAACTTGTATAAAATGTACTTACATTATTTATCGAACAAGATGTACCAACCACCGGACCCTGCACAGTCCAACCTAGTCGTGTTTCTAAAGCCAACAGGTTTTCGTCCACTCGCACCGATCGACCGGTGATAATGCAACCTAAAACATCAGAACCAATTAATAAATCTATAATAACATTGTCATCTACACAATCAGTGATCACAACACCTTTCTTTTTCAATAGAGATACAATCATATCGCTTTTATTCAGTTTTGGAAGGCTTCCACAGATTACATCTTGTTCTAAAGCTTGTATCTTAAATACGAAGCTGTTATTTAAATTCTTTACGCTGAAGTCATATAACTTGTGTTTTTGCTTTTTGGTGACAGCTCCTCCGAACAACGTATGACTCAACTCTACTTCGTCAATAGGCTCTAGTTTGAGTTTTTTAACTATCTCGCTTGTTACAAATGAACGTTGTGCACCAGAGTCTAGTAAAGCTCTTACTGTCAATTTATTACTGCCGTGCACAATGTTAATCTTTAAAGTTTGCAACAAAACGGTCTTTGATGAAGACGACTGGTTTAGTACAGTTTCTTGTGTGTTAGAGTTGTCAGTGGTCCGTTGAGTGATTGTGTCCTTGTCTTTATCCAGGCCACCGCACATGATGGGATAATGCCTTCTACCACAGATCACACATTTAGGGTGTCTTTTGCACCGATTCCACATATGACCGATTGTCAGGCAAATAAAACAAGCTTTCTTATTCCTTACAAAGTCCTTTCGTTCCTCTAGCGTTTTCTTTATGGCCACAAGGCATTCTGAGCTAGCGTGTGAAGTTTTGTCGCACCATAAGCACTTTCTATCGGTTTTTTCTACTTTATTTTGTGGTTGCTTTCTCTCATTCTTCTTATCAGTAGTGGTAAAACAGGCTGCGGTCGGCTCAGCGTCTGAATATTTCTCTGAGAATCCTGAACGTGCCATACGTATCTTCTCATCCGACTCCACCTCTAATTTCACAAAAGTAAGCAACTTGGTGAGCGTATTACCTTCTTGGCCTACATGAGTATGCGATCTGTTCCAAGCCTTTAATACGTCCTCAGGTAAGGCCGACTCAACTAATGGAAACAAAAATGCTGCATACTTCTCCTGAGTTACACCCAATGAATCTAACGCCAGAATTTGCGTCATGAGTTTGTCGTAAAGTGCTCTTAATGATATTTTTGCACCTTTGGATTGAGCTAACACTAGATGTAATAACTCACGAACATAGTGTTCAATAATAAGCTCATCTTTAGCAAATCGTTCCTTTAATTGCTTTACGACCTTGTGATAATTTTCTCCATTTGGTGGAAAACTCTTTACTAATTCTCTCGCAATTGAACCCTGCTCCATACATTGTAGAACATATTGGAACTTATCATCATTGTCAATGTCGCTATTTAAGTGAATTTTCTTAAATTGAGACCAAAAACCAATCCAATTCTTTATTTCTCCATCGAATGATGGAAGCTGCAGTTGGGGTAGTCTAAAATTACGATGCTTATTAATAGTTTTTGATGAATTGCTAGTCTTATCAATCTCTTTAACAGTACCTTTATTGGAACATTGCGACTCTTCATCTAAAAATTCTTTAACTTTATATTTAATTTCATACCAACGAGCTTCGTAACAATCGGAGGCATCTATATCTTGTTCCAACTGCTTTTCATCCCTCTGATCATCGTCCAACCACATATCTAACACTTTATTTTGAACGATGGAGAGCTCGCCGAACAGTTTGCCTAGCCTTTCATACTCGGGTATTAATGCGCTTTTATCTTTCTGAGACAGAATATTTTCAACTTTACTCACGCATTTTGTAAACCGTTGACGTATAATTTTCCTCGACTCTTTTGCCTTATCCATTATCACGGTCGCCAAATAATACAAATTGGGTCGGGAGTTACTTTATTACAACGATTTACTTGTAAAGAAAAAAGATCACAGAAAAAAATAGTAGACTATATAAATTTGTTATGTCATTTAATTTTGATCAAGTGGTTTAGATTTTTAGATTTACAATTAGACCCGGTAGGTGGCGATCCGGGCAGGACGACGTCTGCCAGGTCCACTAGTATAATAATATTTTTGAATGAATTTTGGCAAATGATAAGTGGAAGAGTGAGTGTCATATTAAATTTTATTTTTAAATTCGTTTAGGTTTTATTTTGACAGTCTCATTGGTCTAGTGGTCGCAAGCGAGACTGCTGAGCATAAGGTCCTGGCTTCAATTCTCGGGTTGAGTATAGTGTTATTGACTTTTATTTAGTATTTTTTTTATTTAATTATCTTTTTTCCAGAAAGGTAAGTAACTTATAAGCTAAGCCCCACAAAACCGTTGCAATGGTTTGACTGTGGGGTCGATGAGTCTCTTAACATGATGATATACTTAAATGTACTTAAATCTAAATATTATTTAAACTTACACTAAACTTATATAAAACTTAAAACATTTCTAAATAATAAAATTTCAATTTACGTCTAAATCTAATTGTGTTTGTTTCACTCCTTTTTGCATCTGGAATTTCTCAGTAGCAGCCACGGAGTCTGGATTTTTGATGACAATAGGCTCACTCCCTATTGCATGGGACTTGTATGCAACTGGCAAAATGTGGGTGTACCACTGCGTACATCATTAACATCATCAGCCATAAGACTGCTGAACAAAGACCTCTTCCATAGAACGCCATACGTCCTTTATTTTTTGAAAATCTATCTGACGGACTAATTAGACTTTTTTGGTGAAATACTCTATTTTTGACGAAAAGATGTCGCGTAGTAGTTTAGTAGTTAGTAGTATTTGTTATTAGTAGTAGTAGTTTCCCGAACGCTGCCCATGATAATGCGTACACCTTTGCCTAACCCTTCGGCGAGGCGCAATGTTGTGTTAGTGTTTAGATTCAAATTGGCGCCCCAGTGTATCATTCAAAATGCATTACAGTATCAGACTAGTAGACAAGCTTACAAAATATTCAACAAAATAATTTCTAGATTTCCAACGTCGAAACATCTCTTCGCAGAATTTCAATGAATTGTTTCCATTCCACCACATGTCAATATTTGCTACATGGAAACAAAAACAAAACATGAGCAAACACACTCCTATATGTAAACAAAACAATACAGTTCTTATTGGTAGTAATATAGGTGAAACAAAAACGTGTGCTCCGTAATGTATGTTAACCACAACAAAGCACACATCATATTAATATTCCTGTATAATGTTTTAATTCATGTCAAACAGTTTATAATAGAGCTGTATCGTGCCAAAATCCTACTAATATTATAAATGTGAAAGTTTGTGATGGATGGATGGATAGATGTTTGTTACTCTTTCACGCAAAAGCTACTGAACGGATGTGGATGAAATTTAGAACACAGATAGTTTATAACTTTGATTAACACAGAGGATACTTCTTATCCCGGTAGTATGAATCCGTGGGACAATAATAATTATCGAACTCCATGCGGGCGAAGCCGCTGGCACAAGCTAGTTTACAATAATAAAATATCAAACGGTATCAATGGTATCGACGAACAATGTAACAAATTCTCTATCGCAAATATTCTGGTAATTTGGTCCTCTCGCCATTTCGATACTCAGTGGAAGTCGCAATATGGCATCCTTATCATTTGCAAGTTAAATTCCTGGTTTAGTGTCAGTTATTAATTGTATTGTGTTTATTAATAGGAGGTACAGCGTAAAGCAAAGCGGTCTTAGGTTAAATTGCCGGGTCGGGCAAAGTAAAAGTAGAAGCCACGGAGTCTGTATTTGAGCCCGATTAATATCAATACGCACACTCCCTTTTAAATGGAACTTAAGTATCGAAATGTGGGTATACTATTAAGCGGCTTCTGCCTAACCCAAAAAATACCTTTCTTTATTGTTTTGATTATGTGTTCACAGTATCGTAACATTGAAAATCACATCACATCACACTTCACACTTTATAAAGGCGAAAGTTTGTGAGTGTGTATCTTTGTTACTCTTTCCCGCAAAAACGACTGAACGGATTAGGTAATAAAATTTGGTACACAGAATTTTTATAACCTAGATTAACACATAGGATAGTTTTAATTCCGATTTTATCTTTCCGTGGGATAATCTTCGAGTTATAGCGGGCGACGCCGCTGGCAGCAGCTAGTATTAAATATTTTTCACCATGTTTGACAGAGGAATAATACATACATAATATTCCGTTTAAATAAACTTAATTAAAGGACGTGTTAAACCTTATTCCACATGTTAATGCAACCCTTGCAACGTGTGGAGATGAAGAGAATTTAATCTGAGGTACCAGGAGAGTAGAGTTACAAGAAGCTGAAGAAACCTCGGCTGTTCCTAATTAGTGCGAACCGTGGCTCGCTTGTTAACCTAGTTAGAAACGCCGCCGGCGACCGCTCAACACCCACAGTTTCTTTCAAATACTTTTTTGATTTAATGAATAGGTACCTCGCCTATACTCCCAGTAACTTTCTGAAAATATTTCCTTGAAAATTTTATACAATCGACTGGAATATTTTTTTATAGCGTGTTTTAATAACGCGTTCCTCAAGTTTGGTCCTTTTTGACGCGTCCATGAAAACGTTATTTTTATCGCTGTAATTAGCTTCGATGCACGTCTGACCCAAGTTTAAATTCCCTTTTGGACATTTTAAACTTTTTTCAATTCATCAATGTCTTCTAAGTTTTTGATCTCGGTGGAGATAGTTATCTACGACCTAGACAGGATAATTTAATTCCGAATGAAAGAACAGAAACAGAACATTTTTAGGACAGAAATAACAAAAATCTGTGGGAGACTAATGAAATCTGTAAAGCCTTTTCAGTGTAGGATGAATTCGCGTACAAAATAACATGTACGCGGCATCCGTGATGTGAAATGGGTTAAAACTGTCGCGCGAATTTTGTTCGTACATTTTACTTGGTTGAAATAAATTGCGTTAGTCGTTACTTTACTCTCGAGGGTTAAATATTGAGATAGGCATACCTATACCTACATACATCTCTTTTACACGCCGCTGGTTTTTATTTTCATATTGTTTCGCACATCAAATGAATTCCAGGAACATCGCTGTTTGTATCGACGCCGCTGTAAAAGGAGTAACTTTTTTATAAAAAGGGAAGTTGACACGGAATTGAATAATGTTGTTCCGCATAAATTAACATCGGAGGCATGGCGTAAAGGAAAATTCTTTAATGAAATGAGCGAGCGTTGTAGGAGTTTATAATTTTCCGGTGTTTCGCATAGTGCAAATTTATAAGGACGGGGAGGCAAAACCATGTATTTTTTATCATCACTACATGGAAATCTACTTCCTTCTAGGCCAATTCATAAAGAAATAAAGTTTTAAAGAATTCGTCCAACTCAACCATTCATTAAACTACATGAAAAAATCCGCCGGGAAAAAAGCACTTAGTAGGCGTTCGTAATAGTTCGTTTGTTTAATTTCTTTCATCTTAATAATTTCGTACCTCTGAAGAATTATAATTGAATAATTTTTCAGCTCTACATATCTAAAGCTAATTTTTTTTAAAATAAAATTGTTTATTTTGTCTCAAAGGGTAACATTTAAATTATAATTCTTCACCGTCTAAAAATATTAAATTATAACTCTTCGTCAATCTTTCACCGGAGCTCGTAGCTTAATTATAACTAACATTCGGGTCGATCTTTAGGTTACGCCGTACTTGGCTAGGTTGGTCCGTGGATGGGTAACCACCCATCGAGTCAGAGGGTATCATATTACCCAGTACTAACTGGGTTGTGGAGGTCAGACAGGCGGGGGTTCTATGTAAAATACTGAGATTCAGGTGTATCTAAATAATCTAACCAACCTAACAGACAGACGTGTTGCTGGGGAGTTTCTTCCGCCACTACTTCTTTCCAGCAAAAACACTAGGAAGTGTCGAAGGCCCTCCCTTCGACACTTCCTAGTGTTTCGTTTTGGGGGACTGTCTCTTGTAAATAAGTAAAGTAAAGTAAATTTTGACGTTCAAAAAGTGCTGATTATCAGCCTAGTTTGAATAAATGAGTTATGATTTTGAATTTGATAGATTGGAAGCCGACCCTGACATGGTTAGGTTAAAAGGCTAGGCGATGATAATGACAGTTGATAATCTGCCCATTACAAAAGGCGGAGAGAATTATTTTGACTACAGGTGTCTAAAATAGCCGCTTCAGCAGAATCGTAATATTAATTATGTTAAAAATTTAAAATTCTTAAAATGTACTTTATGTTTATAGACATAAAGTCCATTTTAATAATTTGAAGTTTTAACGTGATTCATACTAAGATTGTGCGTGGATTCTGATAAAGCGGCCATTTTAGACCCGCTGGTCTTACAATAAGCCTGTCGGGCCTGAGGGTTGTTTGCAAGAGATACCGCTGCCTCGACATAAAGGGCTACCGAAGGAACATGGGTGGTTTTTAGTCAGTAGAAGCCTGACACCCCCTTTCGCTCTGCCCAAGAGTGCAAGGGTTTATTTGATGATTTCTCAACCCCAAATTCCCAAAATTGGTCATACACTAAAGACCAAGGCTGTATAAGTTCAATACCTAGATATTACTTAAGCACTTAAAAACACATTTAGGTAACAGGCAGGTGACTAAGTTTTAGTACGCTTTAAAAGTGTTGAAATCGTAAAATCCACCGGCGACATCGACTGTAATATCATCCGAAGGTACCTTTTATATGGCGAGAGATACTTTGTCATGACTTTTAAATTCCAACTCATAATGTTATCTTTTCGTATGGATATTTTAAAGCACATCATGCCTAGCAAAACTTTACTTAAAACTTTGTATCTATACAGAATGTTTGTTAATGTCAGAAAAAAAAATAGGATAAATTAAAATATAAAATGATTGGCTGCTTTATTGGTCTTGTTGTCGCAAGAACTTCTGTTAAACATGGGGTCCTGGGTTTGATGCCCAGCAGGGCTATTGCGTATCATTTGACAGTTAATCGATGGACACTATGATAGCCACTGACATTTAAAAAGATACGCAATAGCCTTGCAGCAGAGTTATTGCGTATCTTGGTTATGGTTTAGTACAAAATGGAACCATTTGACAGTTAATTGATGGACACTATATGATAGCCACTGTCATTTAAAAGATACGCAATAGCCCTGTCGGGCTCGGGCCCGGTCGGGCAAAGTGTTATTGGGTTTTTGCAGGAACATTTTTTTTCTGTATCCGCACGGAGTCTGAATGTGTGCCCGATTGATGGTAATAGCCTCGCTGTATGACATTTACTAACTTATTGTCTGACTACTTTATTTTATGTTAATAAAGAAAATAAAACAATTCCATAATCCCAGCAAGCCTGGAACGAACAAATTACTTTACTGTAAATACAATGACTCGAATTGCAAATTCTATTAATAAAGCATAAGTACTCAAAAACCCCTTATAAAGTCACCCTACAGAAAAAAACAACGACCGTGTCGCCTTAATTCGAAAATATCAATTTCTCCAAAAGCTTTTAGTGAAAATCCTTTAAAACAACTTTTGCAAGAACCCATTATTACCTTTCGTTTTAATTTATTTTCTTAACGGTAACCTACTTTTTCTTTAGGAATACCGTCGTGCCTCTCAGAACTACATTGATACGGTAAATGTGGGTATACAAACCATTTATGCTGGTTTGAATTAAACGTATAGAAGAAATCCTAAAGGGAATCCTCGTTTAGAAGTATAGGAGGAAGAGCTTTTTAGTACCTACGTAATATACTTTCGCTGAAATCACGTTGGTTTTCATGGGGACGAGGCAGATGGTATGTTTTTCACAAGTTTTTATTTAACATTCAATATTTTGCTCCAACTGATTGGGCAAAAATTTTGCATGCATGTTTAGTTTGGATAACAATGCATGGTTAGCTAAGTAACATCGTTTTAGATGGCGGACTCCCAAAGATGGCGAACTAGTTATTACTTATGCTAAGCGTATCAATTAAGATTAAACACACGCAAACACTCCGGTAAATATCATGACAAGCTTTTCTAATATTTAAAATGATGGTTTTATTAATGGCTATTTTTTTGCAAACACTGTAATCCCCTTTTTTTTTTCATCAAATGACTCCTCCCGTTCTGGGCGAAGCGGAAGAGAAGGGAGTGTCAGACTTCTACTGACTAAAAACCACCCATGTTCCTTGGCCCTTTGTGTCCGAGGCCGTGGTATCTCTTTCGAACAATACGCAGCTCCGGCACTTGCAATCCCTGGTGGTTTATGCTGGCAAAGGTGTTCCTAAACTACACCCCATTTCGCACGCCCATGTGTGGGGGTGACCTATTACCATCAACTTGAAACTGATCCAAACTAGACCTATCCTGGGATTTGAACCTAAGAACCCCTAGCTCAACCGCAGCGTTTGCAACCACTTCACCAATGAGGCAGTCGGTTGTTATAATATTATTTACAGAGATTGAATATTTTTGAATACTTTTTTATTTCCTGAAAACGTATCGGTAAATCACTGGTATCAATCATTTGTGAAAGTCACGCTGTCCGATAATTAGTAGCAAAAAGGATCATTCCCAATAGCGTCGAAAGTGCCGAAATTATAATTTGATTTTTCCAGAAAAAAAAACAATTTGTAATTTTTTACCCGACTGCGACGAAGCCCAAAAGGAGGGTTATGTGTTTGTTTCAATGTAACTTTAACCAATTGAAACCAGTTTTTTTTCCGTTTTATTGGCTGGTCAATGTTCTTGAAACTTTCAAAAGAAACATTGCAAAATATGAAAGAAACGGTAATCATTCCGTTTTTTTCGCTATTATTGGAAAAATACATGAAATTTATACTGGCCAATGTTCTTCAGTCTTTCGAAAGTTACATTGAAAAATACATCGTTATGGGAAAGAAATGGGAATTTTTCCGCCTTTTTTCAACGCTAATTCCCGCTTGTTACATCATAGGACTGTACAATAGAACTAGTGAGAATATTCCATTTAAAACAGTTAACTTTTGTTTTACAAGATGCAGAGCTGCTCTAGGAAACGATTCCAGGAACAAGAAGACTGTTGAGGGCTTACAAAGTGATGAAGTTTGTATGCGAGTTAAACCACTAGGCTGCAATAAGGGAAGTTAGTTGCCTCTTTAACTTCCAATCATTAATTAAGTTTTCGTTTGGATGCTTCCTCCATAGTCCAGTTTCTTAGGAATGCCTTCAAACATGTTCCTTGATGGTAAGGTCTGTTCCAAAAGTATTAATTCAGTATTTTTCTATCTGCGGTACTCAGAGATATTTAATGATTATTAAGCCGTCACTTAGTAATGGTTTGACGTACCTTTGTACGACAAAACTTTCAAAACCTTTACTAAGTGATGGCCTAAGTAATCATTAAAGCTCTCTGAGTGCGGCAGTAAGGTTGATCCATGGGTGAGTTGGAATGGGCCATTACATATCGCCATTGCACACGTGCGAAGTAGCATTTGCCTATTTGTATATAATATAATATCGATCATTACATCAATGTGACGGAGCTCGTGGCTTAATAAGAACTGCCACTCGGGTCGATCTTAAGGTTAAGCTGCGCTTGCCTAGGTCGATCTGTGGATGGGTGACCGCCCATTACATATCGAGTTTCCTCCGTGCCTCGGAAAGCACGTTAAGCTGTTGGTCCCGGGTGCCATATATAGATCTTTGGCAGTCGTTACGGGTAGTCAGTGACCTGAAAAGTCCGACATCCAGTCTTACCAAAGGGTATCTTACCTAGTATTAACTGGGTTGTGGAGGTTAGATAGGCAGTCGCTCCATGTAAAATACTGGTATTCAGCTGCATCCGGTTAGACTGAAAGCCGACCCCAATATAGTTGGGAAAAGGCCAGGCAGATGATGACATCAATGTGAGTTGGAATGGGCCATTACATATCGCCATTGCACACGTGCGAAGTAGCATTTAATTTTGCCTATTTGTATATAATATAATATCGATCATTACATCAATGTGACGGAGCTCGTGGCTTAATAAGAACTGCCACTCGGGTCGATCTTAAGGTTAAGCTGCGCTTGCCTAGGTCGATCTGTGGATGGGTGACCGCCCATTACATATCGAGTTTCCTCCGTGCCTCGGAAAGCACGTTAAGCTGTTGGTCCCGGGTGCCATATATAGATCTTTGGCAGTCGTTACGGGTAGTCAGTGACCTGAAAAGTCCGACATCCAGTCTTACCAAAGGGTATCTTACCTAGTATTAACTGGGTTGTGGAGGTTAGATAGGCAGTCGCTCCATGTAAAATACTGGTATTCAGCTGCATCCGGTTAGACTGAAAGCCGACCCCAATATAGTTGGGAAAAGGCCAGGCAGATGATGACATCAATGTGACGGCACGGTTGGCGCAGTACCTGAGCAATTGGACTGCTGCGCTGCGTGTCGCGGGTTCGATCCCCGCACGGAACAAATATTTGTATGGCCTACAGATAGTTATTTCGGGTCTGGGTGTGTTTGTGTATGTAAGTTTAAATGTTTGTGAACGCACCCACTATACATGAGAAATTCCTAGTGTGGGCCAACGCTTTTTTCAAAGAAAAAAAGTAATAACAGCAAATATTAATCATTATCGAATCATAGTTTTAGGTTTCAAATGTTGAAATCAAAGCACTTTATTTATAAAGTGGCCATGAAAGTGCCAACTTTTCACAGCACTAGTATATACTACTATACGAGTACATTCGTGTGCTATGCTCATATAAGCTATACTTTCGTATGTAGGTACTGTATTGTAAGCCCCATAATTATACCATTTGATTTGTACAGCTGTTCTGTTTTGTTTGTGTTCATAAGTAGTATGTGTGTGTGGTGAAAACTTATGTTTGTATTAAATTTGCAAGTGGTTGAGATTTCAACTACATACCAGATAGATACAACTGAGGTATCGGAACTCGTAGCTTTGTTTCCTTCCTGTTGTGGTGCGTAATAAGAATCCAATTCATTCAACATGCGCAAAATACGTTCATCATGTATTTACTTTAATACCATAGACTCTCTGTGTTCGAAGAAGATAGGTTTTCATTCATTAGTTGTTCATAGATAAAACATTATGCTTCAAATATAATATAATACATTCCCATAGAACCATACACCACTAACTCTTTTGTTATGTTCATACAAAAAAGCATCATCCATTCACTTTTTTGCGAATGGAAAGACCAATATTTTGCGCACAAAATTGTCCCGTTACTCATTGTGAACAAAAGCAATAAAAACAATTTTCACTCACAATTCTCGCTGTCTCCTACAGTTCGTGCCGCATCTAGGGATGCGGATGCGGGCGTAGGCGGCCGCTACATCGATCGTGACCCCTGACATTAAATGAAAGACAGCCCGCTCGTTGAGGGACGACCGTAAGCCCCGTTCATGCCGTGTACCGATACAAAGCACTTCACAGACTACAAAAAAGATAAACAAAGAAACAGTACCCTTTAAAAAGGGCCGTCACTTTCACATTGAGATAAAGAACGCAATAAGACAGGAATTTTAACATTGAAACAGAAAACATTGTCCCTGAAATATACGAAACGACTTAACAGAAGTGTTTATTGTCATCCATAAAATGGTTGCGTATAAAACGAAATACATTCCAGCCCTTCGGAACGCAAACGTTTCAAATGTAACCATCAGTCAAGCTGCGTATAAACATTTAACGTCGTCGGCAGTATTATCTGCTATAATACGGGAGCCGACAGCCCTGCAAATGTAGGGCACTCACACAGCCGTGATGACGCACACGCGCGTGGCCTACGTCATCCCGACTACGCAGTCCGGGCTACCTGGCTCGATCGCGGAGCACACAACACCGCCTCTACGTCACAATACCCTACTTATATTAAACTCGGCAGCTTAATGTTCTGCGCTCCTGAATCAGGGGTGTGCGTAAAGGAATTTATAGCTTTTCACGCTATTGAGTAGGGCTTTAATAAACCTTTTATGGGACTGTTACATTGGCGTTCAGGCAGGTCAAGTTTATTGATTTAGTTGGCCGATTTGCTTTATGGTGCACGCGAATTGTCACGCGATTCTATTTGTGAGTGATTGTGCTTAGATTCTTGCTGCAGACGTTTTAAATTGATTGTTTGGTAGTGCTTTGTGAATATTGGATACTTTCCAGTACTCAAGTTTTAAAGAACAGACGTTTGGCACGTTTTCTCTTGTACAATAAGATACTTTTGCTGAGATGTTTCCGAGTCGACAGTGACTGTGGCTACTCATTGTAAACAATCCTATTTTATACATGTCTTGTAGTAAATAAAATTTAATTTTCTATGAAAAGTAGAGTGCCTATCAACAAAGAACATAAAGATGGAGTAGTAAAGTTTCACGGAACAGGATATTGTGAGTTCTAGTAATATAGGTAATATAAGGTCAATATTTTACCTTTGTATTTTTTGTTGATTAAAACAATTGGTAACCTTTAAGTTTCTAAATAAATATTAATTATCGCGTAGATCAGTAGTAGTAGTAGATTATTTGATAAATTATAGAGGACAGTCGTAGTCGCATGCCACCTTGTTAATGACAACTAGCAGCTGACTTCTGTATCAATGAGAACGCCATGAAGGCACATCAGGTATCAGTGGCATGCAACTACGGCTGTCCTCTATATTCATTATCAAATTATCTACTTACTAGACGATTTTTCTTGTTTAATACTTTTAAGACCGCGGTTTTATTAGTCTTCGTTTTTATTCGTAGTCGGGTTTTAATAGCTTTATTTAATAGCTTTTTGTATTAGTTTGAGGCATGAACTGGACAATTTTGCATCGAGACTGTGTTAGACCGATTTTATGGAGTTGCTTCGTGAAGTCATAATCATTATCGGCCTAGCATTTTCTGCGTATTAGTTTGGGTCGGCTGGTGATTTACATGCAGGAGCAACTGTCTATCTGGCCTCCACAATACAGTTAGTACTGGGTAAAACAAGACTCCTTGGTAGGACTGGCAGTCAGACTGTCTAAGACTTGCAAAGACAGCGTGTACCAACAGTTTAACGTGTATTCCGAGGCACAGAGTAAGCTTGGTGTGTAATGGGTGGTCACCAATCCACGAAACAACCAACAAAACTTCTGAACACCACGGCACGGTTGGTGCAGTGGCGGAGCGATTGGACTGCTGCCCTGCGTGTCGCGGGTTCGATCCCCGCACGGAACAAATATTTGTATGGCCTACAGATAGTTGTTTTGGGTCTGGGTGAGTTTAAATGTTTGTGAACGCTCCCACGATACAGGAGAAATTCCTAGAGAGGGGCAACGTTTTTAAAAAAAAATAAAAAAAAATAATGGCTGTTATTATGTAGCCATCGGCTAAAACGACCCTAAATTCTACAAAACACACATCAATTTGCGTTGCAAGTTAATACTCGGGAGTGTCAACTTATGTACTAAAGACTGACAATCATCAGCAGAATTTCAAAACACCACGGCTGTCATAAATTACAATACATCGCTCCCAGTTCGGGTCATACCCACATATAATGGCAAGAATATCACAATATGGGAAAGGAGGTCCCATACAACAGCAAACCCTTATTAATATTAACTAGGCTTTACGAGCGACCCCTGTAATCAATTCCCTAACCGAATCCGTTGACAAACTGACCAGAATATTTATATTCCGTCCTAATTTAGCCTCAAATAAAGTCTTATTTTCTTTGTTGTTTCATAAAGCTGGGAATGGTACGTGGTGGATTAGGTGAGCAAATAATGTTGCCAATGATTTTGTGGGGCTTGAAAAAAAACTATACCTTTATGAAAACTGAAAAAGAGTTACAATACGGTGTTATGTATTAAGTTTGAGTACCGTCTTTAAAACTCATTTAAAACATTAACTCCTACTAATCGTAATAATTCAAAAGGAGACACACGCACAAGTCGCATGGTCTTAGGCCGTCAATGGGGCGTAACGGAATTCGATAACAAAAAGTGTACTACCTCAAAGTATGCTTTCTAATATGTTCGACTTCCCCGATTGGTTTTAAAATTACAGCACTTCAAATTATTTGCATAGAATCAGTACGGTTTTATGCTTAAGTAAATATACACCATGTAGAAATTTATAAGCTGCTTACCACAAAGCGCTAAGGCTGTCAGAGGATACGGATTATTGTAATTGAAATAATAGATAAGCAGTGGTTTAACATTAGTAACAAGTCAATGGCTACACTGAAATGTTTCTTTGTTGTTCACTAGGTCGCGGTTCAGTGGTAACACTGACGTTGAGCTGGCCTAGCGTAGTGCATAGTTCCGGCAGAATAAGAGGCCAGCTTATATTAGTTTTGTTAACATTGACGTCCGGCTTACTGTTCACTGAATTATAGTGAAAAAGGTTATTTTGATGTCGGTTTTCTCAGAAATGTCTTATAAGTATTCGTTCAACAGTCTTTTGTTTACCATTAGTAGTTTTTGTCGAGTACTTACCACGTTGCTCTCAAAACGGTGAAGGAAAACTCACGATGTTTTCCTGCCACGTCTTTTTTTTTTGGTGGGTGGGAAGTCATCCTCCCGCTCTGGGCAGAGCAGTAGGGAGTGTCAGACTTCTACTGACTAAAAACCACCCATATTTCTTCTTACCCCTTTCTGCGGAGGCCGCGGTATCTCTTTCGAACAACCCAACACCCCGACGGGCGTTACCCTTGCGGACCCCTTCCATGTTGCTGACATCTCTTTGAGGCGACAGGCCGGACAGATGGACTGCGAGCTAGCCCATTACTCACCGTCCACAGGCCCAGGCCTACGGTGGCCGGTAGCCATAAACATATCTTAGAACCAAAAAAATAGAAGACATGTGACATCTACCAATCTGCACTGGGCCCGCGTGGTGGATTATAGCCCATCCCTCTCCTAGAGAGAAGGCCTGAGGCCTGCAGTGGGAACATTATAGGCTGATGGTGATGATGATGACTTACCACTCTACTAGACTGTTTTGTTGGTTGAGTGACCGGAAACACGCGGTTACAAAAAAAAAACCCAATCAATTAGTTACTTTATGTATTCATAAATAATGTGCTTTGAACTGAACGAAAGCTTCCATACTGTGTATTAAATTAACACAGAAGTATTCCAGGAATCAATTAATTTCAAATTATAACATTCAACAAGCATTTAATATGGAATTTGGACAAAGCTTCACATCGGACGCAGAAACACTATTTAAACAGAGTGCTCTGTGAACTGTAATATCGCAATATTCGCAGAAATATAATTCAGTGAGCATTTCATTAATGTTGTTTGCGGTTTTCAAATTAAAATTCAATGGTTACTCAAATAATATATTTTGAGTGTCGGTACACATCAGTTAAGTTTCAAATTCTTATTGTTTAAGTGCATTATCTGTAGTTGCTGTAAGTTTCCCAAAAATAATAAAATAAAATACACTGACCGTATTGGTGAGTTTCTTTGTTCTGTGGTTTCTGCCTACCCCCATGGGAAAAGGGCGTGAGTTTATGTAGGATTTTATAATAAGATTTTAAAATAATTATATTTCGTACGTTTCATTCTTCAGATAAATAATAGACACATGTAGTACCTTCATTGTACTGGCAACTTCGCACTTTTATAGTAATCGGGTAGATTGAAAAATTTCCCTGCTCGCGCTCCGTCCGGCCTGCCAGAGCGGCGCCGCCGCCGCTCTGCCTCATTCTTTTATTGTGCGCGGCAACAAGCACTCACTCTTCAATATTTTAAAAATATTAGTGATATTTAGTTAAAATTATCTTTCAATTATTTTCATCATGTCCAAGCGTAGCTGTGACATAAAAAATAGCTACTATGAAAGTAAAATAAATAGACTTAAAGAACGTGCAACGAACAAACGAAGTCGTGTGATTATTTATTCATCTTCGTCGGATTCCGAGAAAAATCAAGGTTAGTTATGACATATTTTATTTCCTTTATGTGATTTCGTGTACCTATGAGTTACAACGATCTACAGAACTGTGAATACGTTACAAAGCATCTCTAAGCTAACCTGGAGGATATCACATTGAGGGTATCACGAAGGTATAGCATGATGCGTAAAATATTTTTTTGTTATGTGCTTCAAAATAAAAATTAAGCATCTCTAAGCTAGCCTGGAGGATATCACATTGAGGGTATCACGAAGGTATAGCATGATGCGTAAAATAACTCTTTTGTTATGTGCTTCAAAATAAAAATTAAACATCTCTAAGCTAGCCTGGAGGATATCACATTGAGGGTATCACGAAGGTATAGCATGATGCGTAAAATAACTCTTTTGTTATGTGCTTCAAAATAAAAATTAAACATCTCTAAGCTAGCCTGGAGGATATCACATTGAGGGTATCACGAAGGTATAGCATGATGCGTAAAATATGCCTGGAGGTTGACTGCGGGTCAACACGACGGTTTGAAAATCGAACCCTTGGTCAATTTAAATTACATTCGAAACGTTGATCGTTTCAGACAACGGAACCATGCAAGGTGATGTCCCGGTGTTAGGATCTAAAGAAAAAATACTCAAAGAGTATCAGATACCGGTAAATTTGTTAACTCCTTAGAGCGCCTACTTTGAATCCGGAAATTAAGGCTGCGGTCTCAGAAATAATATGTAACCGTGATAAAAATATACAGTTAAAACAAGACCAGCTGGGCCTAGGTATAAGCGCGCTTAATAAAGCAATTACCCACCTCCTTCTAGGAGACGATAAAATTCAGGCCATAAAGATTTTTTCTGATAGCTGTAGGATCTGAACCGACCTACATTACACCGAAACTCAGGTGAGGACAAAACTTATAGTTCCGTGTCTGGACAAGTCTTTTACACCACTTCTAAAAGATCACGAAAGAGACGAGATGCTTTTCGGAGAAAAGCTCTCAGATACAATAAAAGCTTCTAAAGCTATTGAGCGACAAGGATCATTGATAAAAAGATCCGCTCAAAGGGCGACGTTTTTACCCGCACCCGCAGCTGGACCATCGACAGCAAGGACTCGGTTTTCGGGAAACGCGACTGGCACCCCTCGTTATGCCTCGGTGAGCAGGGGGGGGGGCGAGGAGGATATCCACGAGCAGCAGCATACCGGCGGCAGCCGACGACCACGCGACCTCGAGCTTCCCCCGGCCAGGGCAAGTACCGTGCCCAGACTCGACGTTAGCGGTACAGGTACACGCAGGTCGTTTACAATATTTTTACCATTGCTGGATGAATATCACTAGCAATAGTACAATCCTAGATTGGATTAAAAATGGTTATGTGATACCATTTTGTATGAAAGTCTATCAACATGATATACCCTCTAATACATTTACAAATGAGGAACAAAGAGATATGTCTGAAGCGATCGACAACTTGTTACAATTAGGCGCGATACATGAATGTGAGCCACAGTCAGATCAATTTATTTCTAAAATATTTTTAGCTCCAAAATCAAGTGGCGAAAAACGATTTATTTTAAACTTAAAATTGTTAAATAAATTCGTAACTAATAATAATTTTAAAATGGAGGACTATAGAACAGAAAATATTTAAGATTTCACTTTCATAACGAAGTCGGTGAAAATTTTCTTTATGAATTCAAAGCATTGCCATACGGCCCATCATCGGCACCAAGAACATTTACGAAAATTATGAGAGGTTGTGGCTCACCTCAGGTTTGGCGGCTATTCATCTGTTATTTACCTTGATGATTGGTTATGTATCGGCCATACATATGATGAATGTTTAAATAACGTAAAGGAGACTGTTAAACTCTAACAATGTTTGGGATTCGTGATAAATTTCGAAAAAAGTTCGTTATAACCATCACAACAGACTAAAGTCCTAGGTTCATTATAACACTAATAAGATGTCCTTACCAAATGAAAAACGAGTTCAAATTTCAAAATTAGTAAAAAAAAAAATTAGTTTCTTGCCACGGGGAGTTTCCAGTTTAATCGGTGTTTTAACATCCGCCTGTCCTGTGATTAAATACGGTTGGGTGTATACTAAACGTCTTGAGAGACAAAAGTATTTAGCATTAAAGACTAATCTACATACGAATCTAAATTTATTCTTTAGCCTGTAAAACTACAGGATCTGGAATGGTGGTCTCAGAACATTTTTTCGAAATCTACTTCCTTAAGACCTGATAAATTTCAACTAGAAATCTTTACAGACGCCTCCAGGTCTCTGGCTGGGGCGCATTTTTAAATAATAAAAAAAAATATATATATATATATATATATATCTATACGGTAAATGGAAGTCAACTGAGTTAAAATTTCATATCAACTATTTAGAGCTGCTGGCAGTGTTTTTTGGTCTCAAATGCTTTGCACGCGAAATACGTGATAAAACCATTTTATTACGAATTGATAATACCACAGCATTAAGCTACATTAATCGTATGGGTGGCATCAAATACCCCCATTTAAATAACTTGACACGAGAAATCTGGCGTTGGTGCGAGGAGCGAAATATACTTTTAACTGCCTCTTATATTAAAAGTAAAGATAATAAAGAAGCTGATGAAGAATCTCGCAAGATTAACAAAGACATAGAACTAGAATTGTCGGATGAAGTAGGTATTCGATAAAATTATGACCAGATTGGTCAAACCAGATATTGATTTATTCGCTTCTCGCACCAATGTCATCAATACGTATCATGGAAACCAGACCTAGATGCCGTAGCGATAGACGCGTTCACAATTCCATGGGATAACATGTTATTTTATGCCTTCCCACCTTTTTCCCTAATATTAAAATGTTTGGAAAAAATCTTAATAGATAAGGCTGAAGGCATGCTCGCCTTTCCTTATTGGCCGTCGCCGTCGCAGCCCTGGTTCCCTTTGTTACAAAAACTACTCACCTCAGATATTATATTTATAAATTCTGCATATAACAGTATATGGTCTTCCTCTAGGAAGCTACAAATCAAAGGAGTTTCCCTGGTCGCAGCGAAGCTCTCAGGAACGCGTTCACAAAACGAGGTGTCCCTATGGCCTCTTTGAATTTAATTATGCATTTTTATCCAAGAACACATTGAAACAAAATTAGTGTGGCCTTAAAAAATTGGTGTCAGTATTGCTTCAACAATGAAATAGATCCACATAAATCTTGTATACCGTCAGTATTATCATTCTTAACGAAGCAGTTTCATAAAGGTGCAGCTTACGGCTCTCTTAATAATTTCCGTTCGGCTTTAAGTTTATTATTTGGTGATGATTTAGGTTCTCATGAACAAATCAAAAGGTTATTAAAATAAACCTATAAATTAAGACCAAACATACCATACCAATGTGCACGAGGAACCCTCAAATGGTTTTAGAACATATCGCTCAATGGAGCCCTAATACAGAATTACCATAAAAAAAAAAAAAAAAAAAAAAAAAAAAAGAATGCACAGCTCACAGAGCGCAAACAATCACATCTATTAAAATTAAAAAACTTCATTTTTGTTTTATCGGAGTTAATATTGTTATTTCCGAGATCATTAAAACATATTATAATGCTGCCTGCCGGTCGCGACCAACAATTTTATTTCTGCCTTTCTTCAAAGAAAATATAAATATTTGTCCAGCAACAACTTAGAAACACTATTTGTCGGTTACAAAAATATAAGGCCAGATACGGTTGAAAACCTACTGATGACATTCAGGCGATCTTATAAGGCCGCCTGCACACAAACCATACATATCGCTTGACGTTATCAGGAAGACTGTTGGTTGGTCACAATCATCACAGACGTTTGCAAAATTTTATAATCGTCCAGTGAGCGATGATGCTAGTTTTGCAAGATCAGTTTTTCTTCCTGGTTAATAACCATTGTAACCTGCGGTTAGAGTATTCCATAATCTTAATTGATCCTGATTTTCTTAACAAGACAGTGTACAATAATAATAATAGTTAATGTAAATTTATAAAAGAGTAAACACAAGTTTTGTTTTGTACTTTAAAATGGTTGGAGTTGTGTTGAGTAAGTAAATGATTTCAAGAAGAAAAACAGTAGTTTTCATCGTATGCATTTAATACCTATCTAGTTACAAAATTTTTGGTCTCTAAACATCTACATGTGTCTATTATTTATCTGAAGAATGAAACGTACGAAATATAATTGATGATTAAACGAACTTACCTGTAAGTGAAGTTCTATCCCAATTATATGAGTACGTTTCATTCGAAGATAAAGTTCCCTCCCTTCCCATAGCCCATAATCTAAAAATTTTGTAATAGAAATAGGACTCTAAAGAATGAGGCAGAGCGGCGGCGGCGCCGCTCTGGCAGGCCGGACGGAGCGCGAGCAGGGAAATTTTTCAATCTACCCGATTACTTTAAAAGTGCGAAGTTGCCAGTACAATGAAGGTACTACATGTGTCTATTATTTATCTTCGAATGAAACGTACTCATATAATTGGGATAGAACTTCACTTACAGGTAAGTTCGTTTAATCATCAATACTATGTTAAATACACGTTACGTAACGTGTTATATAATAATATGTATGTGTGTTTTGCGTCCACTTTCATACCTTTTTAAAATGCTATGTCTGTATGTACACTACACACATGCACATCGTATTATTTTCCTTTGCTCCTTACGCGAAAGTAACATCTTTAGCCTTAGCCGTCCTAAGTTTCCCTACCTACCTATAAAGCTGCGTAATAAAACTATCTACAAGTTAATAAAGGTATTTTTCACCAATTTACTTCATACATATTGTAAAATACGACAGCTATTCAACAGGAGAACACTACTCAAATAGTTAAAACAGAATGCTTTAATATTTTATCATGGTATGTCCCAATCAAATCGAAAATTCATTGTTCCCGAAGCATTGTAACATTCAATTAGTATTAGTACTCAGTGTTCTGGAATATTTTACAATACACGTGAACCGTACGTTTTTGATCAAAGGCCAGATATTTTGTGAAAACTGAATATTTCAAAATCCATTTGCTATTTCGTTGAAGAGTGTTCGATTGGTTTTGGTTTTAAATAAATAGCTACTGCTTTTTTTTGACAAAAAATGACAAAAAAAACAAAGTAAAATTTGAGTACAAAACAGAGATGAGGTATCTCATTCTTACTTTCCCCCATATAATCCCACTTAAGAAAAGAGGAAAGAGTTGTTACTTTTTAGACAAAGGCCTTTTATGAAAAACAGAGAGCCCACCACACCACAACCCACCCACCACATAGGTCAAGTGCGAGAAAATTATTGTCTTTTTTATTCCAAGTCATGTTGGTTTCCACACGATATTTTCCATCACCGTCTTGTGAGTAGTGAAGCTGAAATAAACAAAATAATGGGCCTGTCTAGGTTCGAAATAACACCTACAACCCGTCAGTTGTATCAGATACCTCAGGACAACCGTTGAGCTATCACAGCTCGCCTAACCATTTCTTGCAAATGGATGAAGAATCACCTAAGCGGGAAACAGGCAACACCATCCTATCTCTACAGCACCGTACGTCATTAGTAATAAATGTAGAATGAATACAGTATTACTCCTAGTAAATAAAATCGATACAGCTCATAGTACGGAGCACGGCAGCTTTGTAAAGTGCAAAGGTAAATGCAACGCTGGTTCTATAAATAGCTCGCCCGGGCAAACCCCTACTACCGGTTTCCGATTCATATTGAAATCGTTTACGAGTTTTGTGAACGGGAACTATGGAATTGTAAGTAATTGAACGATTTGCAAGTTTTAAGGTGGAGTCTTAGTAGACTGTGTCAACTTCGCTAACAAACTTTGGCCGATCGGAAAGAAATAAAAACTGCATATCAATGTAATTACAAAATTATTTATTTTCATTCACAAGTTATGTACTACATCTAGTGTTAGAAGTAACCTTTTAGACATTGATTAATGTGAGGTGTTGTTGATGCTGAAGGAGATTGGCGATATTGATGATATCTTACTGAATGGTCATATGCTTAACGTAAAGCCAAAAACTCTCAGTGTATCAAATAAAAAATTATTTACACATTCATCATCATCATTTCAGTCCGGAATCACCCACAGATGGATATAGGACTCCCCTTTCCTCTGCCACTCTTCTCTGTTCTATGCATCACACACATTGAATTACGAAAAACTTAAATACTTTTTTATAATTATTATACTTTGAAACTCTTGATGCTATTCATTCTATTATTTAACATAAAAGCTGACTTCACTATGCAAAAATGTAGCAACTTTTATCTAACAAAGAACTCTAAATAACACAAAAGAGTTTTACACAAAATGAACCAGGTAAAACTATTCTTTGTTTAGTAACACAAAAACAAAAAGCCGGTACTACCAACATAACAAAAAAGTATTAAAATTGTAAAACGCTGTATCCAATTTGGAATTTCCGCGAAAGGTCAGATGCGTCCCAGGGCGCTCCAATTTGCGAAGCGGGCTAGCTTGCATCCCAGCTCGAGCTATCTATCTCACTCGTCAGGTCCCGGGCAAACCCGGATACCTAGTACTCAATGTTATGCACAACAGTTGGCGGAACCAGTGCAAACGATTCTAGACTTTATTCGTTTTACAATAACTGCAACTAGCGAGGAATTTTCCATGCATGCCTGACCTGTTGCGTCCCCCGTCGTCGAATCGGAATCAAATCGATATTACGTGGAATGCGTCGGGGTAAATTGGAAACGTCAAGTGTGCCTTTGTACCTAGTTACGGCGAAATATGTATATTGGCATGAGGGGTAGGTCTGGGATGACCTAAAAACAAAAAACTAGGCTGGCTAAGCATTCAGCCTGATTTATTAGGAGGCTAATATATTTTCATGAACTTAGGAGTGGGTAATATATCTTTTGGATGAGTTAGCCCATTTTTCGATGAAAGAATCCTAATGAATCGTCGACGAGCGTGCCAGAGACGTATAAATACTCGTAGAACAATTATAATTGTTTAAAAGCATTCAAATTGTACATTAAGGTTATTCATTAGTATAAGTAGCTTTATTTAGTTAATTTAAATAGTCGTTTGTTTAAGCTTTTTGTTTGCGCGTCGCATTAATCGGCTTTTGTTTTAAAATTCTTTTTGTTTTTGTGACTGAATTGGGATTTAGGTCATTAATTTACCTGAAGTTTTTGACTTTTTGGATTTTTATTTGTGTATACTTTGATATGATAGAGCGAGCGCCTATTAGTTAGTTAGTTGCTGTATTGTTAGGCACTGAGAATTATAAAAATTATTATATATAAAATTAAAGTACCTTGGTTTCTTTGAGGTGCTCGTAACTGAATAATAACAGCCGCACGGGTCGACCTTCAGTTGTTGACAAAATAAATTTAATTAGTCCGTCAGATAGATTTCCAAAAGGTATAAGACACGTATTTTTTCTTTTTTCAGGTAAACAATAAATGAAGACGGGACGGCGCGGCGCCTCGAAAAGTCGCGCCGCGTCACAGTTTGGTACATTTTTTACCAGAAAGTGACGTCACCAGCCCCCACTCACGATCTTTGACACGTTTTGTTTTCGTTTTTTTTTTTTATATTGATAAAACAAAACATGTATCTAACATTTTTCGATAATCTAACAGACGGCCTAACCAAAATCATATTTTTTTAGTCAGTCATGCACCCTATACTGATTTTATACGTACCTTGGAAAGCACGTTAAGCCGTTGGTACCAGCTGTTATATTATGTAGACCTTTGTGAATTTGATCCACATACGTTCAGTAGGTTTTGCTTGAAAGAGTAACAAACATCCATACATGCATTCTCATAAACATTTGCATTTATAATATTATAGTAGGAAGTAGGATACTGGTACTCCGCTGCATCCGGTTATAATGGTAGCCGACCCCAAAATATTTACTTTGGAAAAAAGGCCGATGATGATGAAAGTACGCTAAAATAAACACTGAGTACCACTAGGTACTCAGTGTAGTGTTAGTGTAGGTACTAACCTAGTATTGCAAGGTTGTCGCAGTGGCTGAGAGATTAAACTGCTGCGATGCGTGTCGCTGGTTCGATCCCCGCACAGAACAAATATTTGTATAGCCTACAGATAGTTGTTTTGGGTCTGGGTGTGTTTGTGTATGTGAGTTTAAATCTTTGTAAACACACCCACAATACAGGAGAAATTCCTAGTGAGGACCAACGTAAAAAAAAATCATTACCCTTTTTTTTTTTTTTGGCGGTTGTAAAATCATCGAATAACCCCTTCCGCTCTTGGGCAGAGCGAAAGGGAGTGTCAGACTTCTACTGACTAAAAACCACCCATGTTCCTTCTTCGCCCTCTATGTCGAGGCCGCGATAACCTGTGGACAACCCGCGGCCCAAAATCATTACCCTTCCTTTTGGCTTCGCTGTAGTCAGGTAAAAATAAGTACATCCTAGGTAAATAAATGAACGCAAAGAATATTATAATCCATAAATGTCTTAATAAGGATGTACATTCTGTGTCCTTTATAACTTGAACTTTATTATAAAGAACGAATAGGGAACGAGGGGTCAAGTTATGCTGGCCATCCCCATGTAACATAGTCCTTCAGTGCAATTTGAACACCACTCAACTCTCAGTACAAGACAAATAAAATATTCGTTCCCAACTAATTTGCAGTAAACTATGCACGCTATTGTAATCTTTATCGAAGTTTATGCAACGTCGATAATAGCGTGTAATTGTATAATAAATTCTTCGTTTTGTTATAACATTGAGCTTCGTGAAATGGATTTAGAGAATTAACGGAATATAGTACCTACACAATAACTTTTTTTGCGTGTTTGGTTTATTTTCAGCTTTTTCGCTTTTTTGCACTTATCTGCGTTATTGATTCAACTGGGCCACCACTGCTCTAGTCAGGGCCGCCACCACTGGGCCACCACTGCTGTAGTCGGAGCCGCCACCACTAGGCCACCACTGCTCTAGTCAGGGCCGCCACCACTGGGCCACCACTGCTGTAGTCGGAGCCGCCACCACTAGGCCACCACTGCTCTAGTCAGGGCCGCCACCACTGGGCCACCATTGCTGTAGTCGGAGCCGCCACCACTAGGCCACCACTGCTCTAGTCAGGGCCGCCACCACTGGGCCACCACTGCTGTAGTCGGAGCCGCCACCATTAGGCCACCACTGCTCTAGCCAGGGCCGCCACCACTGGGCCACCACTGCTGTAGTCGGAGCCGCCACCACTAGGCCACCACTGCTCTAGTCAGGGCCGCCACCACTGGGCCACCACTGCTGTAGTCGGAGCCGCCACCATTAGGCCACTACTGCTCTAGCCAGGGCCGCCACCACTGGGCCACCACTGCTGTAGTCGGAGCCGCCACCACTAGGCCACCACTGCTCTAGTCAGGGCCGCCACCACTGGGCCACCACTGCTGTAGTCGGAGCCGCCACCATTAGGCCACCACTGCTCTAGTCAGGGCCGCCACCACTGGGCCACCACTGCTGTAGTCGGAGCCGCCACCACTAGGCCACCACTGCTCTAGTCAGGGCCGCCACCACTGGGCCACCACTGCTGTAGTCGGAGCCGCCACCACTAGGCCACCACTGCTCTAGTCGGGGCCGCCACCACTGGGCCACCACTGCTGTAGTCGGAGCCGCCACCACTAGGCCACCACTGCTCTAGTCGGGGCCGCCACCACTGGGCCACCACTGCCCTATTATTTATATCCCGATATTTCAGCGCTGGTACAAGCACCATGATCACGTAATATACTAACGGAACACGGATGATCGTAAACTTGAAACAATAAGTAAACATGGTAAATATGCCGTTTCCAGTATAAATAATAACAAAATTAGCATTTCCTTTATTTAACTTTATACATATAAATTATATTTTTAAATATTCCTATACAAAATAATATAAAAAAACATTTAGAAATATAAAAATAGTAGCCCACCGGTATCGGGAACAGGGTCCAAGCTACCAGCAGTCAGGGCTCCAGAGAAAGGAACCTCCTAACAATGCGAGCCGTGTCCAGGAGTACCGCTCTCTGTATCAAGCCCCTGATCCAGCTACCTAACGAGAGCCTCCTCAGATGTTGGACGAGGCACAATGATCGCTGAGTTCACTCCCCACAGGTCGACAACTTCGCGAGCCAAGTCAAAAAAAAAAAATTATTATTTTTACCTTACCTTACTGTCACCGTATTAAAACCGTGGGAAAGTGGACGAGGCGAAATGAGCACGATAGATAGTGCAGGAAGCGTTTTGTGGTGACATCTACGTGTATTAGGTTCTACTACCTAGTGGTCAATAGATTAGTTTACAAAAGAAATCTAATTAGTCCGTCAGGTAGATTTCCAAAAAATATTGGAAACGTATTTTTTATTTTTTCACGTTAGCAAACAATGAAGACGATACAGTGCTTTGAAAACTCGTGTGACGTCATATTCTAAGACATTCGTATGACATTTTTTACCGGTGAGTGACGCCACTAACCTCCACTCAAATCTTTGACGCGTTTTAACTTCGTCAATTTTTATTGATTTGATAAAACAAAAAATACGTATCCAATATTTTCCGATAATCTTAATTAGAATCATATTAAAAAAACATCCCTATTCCCAGTTCGGGTAAAGTTTTATTGGGTTATTGGATTTGTGCTGGGTTGATGGCAATAGGCTAGCTCCCTATACCATGGAACTTAAGCATGACTGGCTAAATTTGAGTGTAAAAACGGCTACACGTCAAGCTATACATTTCCAGTATAAGTTGGTCTCGCATTGTATAGGATTTTCGTGCAGTGCGAGATCAGCGTAAACTGGAAATGTATAGCTTGATGTGTAGCCGTGTGTACTATCAAGGACACCTCTATATAACTATTCGGGAATTGCAATCGTAATATTTTGTGTTAGTTTCGGTTTACGGAATTATATTAACGGGTTGATGATTCGACACAATTTACTTTTAACCTAATTATTTATGCGTTAAATAAGCTTTTGAAATATCCATAGTAAACAGCTTCGTAATACTTATATTTCCTGGTATGTACATTTATGCCACTAAGCATTGTTATATATATTCCTTTGTTATAGTTCTATTGTTGCATAGCTACTCGTAGTTAATATTGGCCTCGCGTTCTATTTCACAGTTCCAACATATTGTTGGTTAGATTTATCTATTTGTATTGATTTTAAGCGTGGAAGGGGTAACTATAACAGGGCACGCCACTATAGTGGCGGTAAGTCCTCTCTTTGAGGAGTGGCTTGAGAGGCACCACGGTGCCCTCACCTTCGTCTGACGCAGATCCTCACCGGACACGGTTGTTTCGGGAGATAACTGCACCGAATCAGGTGGGAGGAAACGCTCGGATGTCACCATTGTAAGGATCGGCCGGAGGACACGGTGGGGCACACCGTGGAGGTCTGCACCGCTTGGGCGGAGCTTCGCCGTGTCCTCGTAGCGGCGATCGGCGGCGGCGACCTCTCGCGTCCAGCCCTGGTGCAAGCCATGGTCCGGGGCGAGGAGTAATGGGACCCCGACGCCTTTTTCTGCGAAGCAGTGATGCTAGCGAAGGAGGTGGCGAAACGTGAAAGGGAGAGAACCTGTCGTCCCAGCTGCCGCGGGAGACGCCCTGGGAGTAGGCGCGGGCCTGTGGACAGTGAGTGATGGGCTAGCTCGCCGTCCGTGCATCTTATGACGACGACAGGCCGTGTCGATGACGTGTTCGTGTTCCACGCGCGCCTTAAAGAGATGTCAGCAACATAGCGAGCGGCCTGCAAGGCCCGACACCCGTCGGGACTGCGGGTTGTTCACAAGTTACCGCGGCCTCGACAATTCGACATATAGGGCTAAGAAGGAACGTGGGTGGTTTTCAGTTAGTAGAAGTCTGACACTCCCCTTCGCGCTGCCCAAGAGCGGGAGGGGTTATTTCATGATTTTCAACCCGCAATAAAAAAAAACGCGTATCTATAATGTGTGCATTGATTTCTACTTAACGGTAGTTTATAGAGAAATAATATGAGAATTGTTGCAGTAATCTAACCACCTCACTGACTAAAATCCGATTCCTGAGTTCCTGAACAAATCATATTCTTATACGTTGGAGTATCCAAAATAGGAATTTTGTTATTTTTTTAAAAACGTTGCTTCACACTAGTAATTTTTCCTGTATCGTGGGTGCGTTTACAAACATTTAAACTACAAATACACAAATTCACACAGACGCGAAACAAATATCTGTAGGCCATACAAATATTTGTTCCATGCGGGAATCGAACCCGCGACACTAAGCGCAACAGTCCAATCGCTCAGCCATTGTGCCAACCGTTCCGTCGACTTGTACTTCTCATCCATCTAGCTTTTTACTAACACAGGATGCAGCTGAATGTGTGTTGTGTGGGTACACTATTAGGCACACCTCAGGGACACCTTCGGGGCTCACAGGCGTGATGTTATGCAAATAGAGCTATGATGTACGTAAACTTAGCATGGTTTTTTTTTTGTGTTTGTTATTTGTATTTTTAAGTAATGTTCCTGTATCTTACTAACATAGCTTTTATGTGAGTTGTAATACTAACACCCTATGGGCCTTGATGCCTGATAATAAAATATTTTTATTTTTATTTTATTACTTATTTAAAGTCTAAAAATTCAGAGATTTTGAAGCTAGTGCGTTACCGTTTCAACAAAATGTAGCAGCGTAGCAGTCCGTAGCAAGGCGTAGCTATGATTGCTACGCCGTAGTGCGTGCTACGCGTTTTCGTAGTCACAACTCATGATCTTTTAAAATCGATTTTTGTTACCCAGCACCATTTTATCTACGGTTTTATCATTTACCGTCAAAAACAAGATAGAACAGTTAAATATTCATTGTGCTTTTCCAGTCGTGTCGGATTGCCGTTCCATAGGATTATGAGAGCAAAGGTACAAAGAGTGCACGTGTGTTTGCGCGCACAATTGTAGTAAAACACCCAAATTTGTGCGGAAACACAGGTGCAATAGAGGCTAGATATTATACAGTGTGTTAAATTAAACGAGGAACTTATTGAGGGAAGGTATTCAGTAGACCATGGAAGACCTTAGTACAATGCTTGATGACCTCAGTAGAGCTTCTGAAAGAGTGGGTCTTAAAATGAACATCGACAAAACCAAGGCTATGTTGATTGTTCATGTATCACCCGTTCCTATCAAGATTGGAGACTATACACTCGAAGTTGTCGACGATTATGTCTACCTGGGACAAACGGTCCAGTTGGGTAGGTTTAACTTCGAGAAAAAGGTCAATCGTCGGAATTCGCCAAAACATAGATACAAGAACAGGAATATTTTATAAGTTCCATCACATGAACTAATAACTTTAAACATAATATCAGTTTCACAGTCTAAATAATATTATCAATATGTGCCATCGTAACACATCGTGAACCACCGATCGATACTGTAACGAGTTTACATTATAACCAAAGCGTTGTTTCCTTTCAATATAATGATTATAATATTGATACGTTTTAATCATTAACCTGAAAATCGAAAGCTCTTATCCTACTTAATTTAATTTTAATTAACACACGTGTACACATTTACTTTGTGTAATTTATTTCATCACCACTGCTCTCAAAACGGTGAAGGAAAACATCGTAAGGAAACTGAAAATGTTACTCTCTCCCACAGAGAGGAGGCCTGAGTCCCTGCAGTGGGAACATTATAGGCTGATGATGATAATGATGATGATGACGTATACGCAATTACAAAACACATAAACCCAAAACCTAAATAGCTGATGCTAGCCTTACTAGGACGAAATGGAACTGGGCTGGTCTCATCTGCCACAACTGTTACTACTCAGTGGATACTCAAAAGGAGACGGCGCGCGGCGGGATGAGTTGAACTCTTACTCAAAGGTTTGTCCTTTAATCGCACCGGATCGCCAAAGTGGAAGTAGGGAAAGAAGACCTTTGCCCGGTAGTGGGATAATAAACCTTATCATCATCATCACCGGCCTATAATGTTCACACTGCAGGGACTCAGGTCTCCTCTCTAGGAGAGGGATGGGCTATAATCCACCACGCAGGCCCAGTGCAAATTGGTAGATGTCACATGTCTTCGAATTTTTGGTTATATGCCAGTTTCCTCACGATGTTTTCCTTCACCGTTTTGAGAGCAGTGGTGACGAAAAACATTACACAAAGTAATGTGCCTGCTTGGGTTCGAACCCACGACCTTCTGTTCGTAAGTCGGGGCTGACACCACTGGGCCACCGGTACTTCAAGCAAACCTGAAAATCGAAAGGTCTCATCCTGCTCTATATAATTAGTCGCATTAATTAACAAAACACGTGTACACATAAATTAATTATGTATTGTTTTCTCAGAATATACCAGTCAACGGGACTGTTATATATTCTGAGAACATTTGTCTGTTTCTATTATTTAATTGTGGTTTCGCCACGTGTAAATAATTAACATAATTATCTGTCTTTGAGTGAGTACCTCATTAAAAAATCACTTAAAAGCATGCGTGTTAAACCTTTGAATAGAGTTTTCGTCTGATTTCATCTTATTATTGGTCAGAGGTCCAACTTTTTGACAAGTTTTTTTTTGTCAATACAAGTTTTTAATTTTAAAGCTAAACTTTACCATGATCGAGTATGTATTCATTAGTAAAATTTTTACCAGAAAAATTAAAATCGGTCCCAACAATATTTTTTCCGTGGAGTTACTTAGTTTGAATAGAGATAGGCTACGTGAGGGTGGACCCTTCTACCTCTCCGTCCGTCCGTCTTATGACGACGACAGGCCGTGTCGACGGCGCGTTCGTGTTCCACGCGCGCCTCAAAGAGATGTCAGCAACATGAAAGGACAAGGGCGACGCCCTTCGGGGCTGCAGGATGTTGTAAGAGATACGGCGGCCTCGACATATAGAGCTAAGAAGGAACATGGGTGGTTTTTTAGTCAGTAGATGTTTGACACTCCCTTTCGCACTGCTCAAGAGCGGGAAGGGTTATTTAATGATTTCCCACACCCCAAAAAAAAAAAAGGTTGGACCTCATCTTACACATTGTTTAGCTTCCATAATTTATCCCCCGGCTTCACCCGAGTCGTGGTGGGGACGTCACTCGGGAAAAAGAGTCTCATAAGATCCTGATCGGATCATTTACAACCTGTTTGACAAATTCCATAAAAATCCTCTTAAGCATTAATTGAGGGAAAAGCTCAAGACAGTTAGGGTTATTTAGTCTTTCACATTATTTTATAAATGCAAATGGATTTGATATACAATGATTTCATATGAAGTGGCAATTACCTATATTTGTGTGAATGTCCCTCTTGAAAACCTTTACCCAGATAAATTCAGAGTACATTATTAAGAAGACGTAATTACCCTCACAAAACTCTTCACCAATATATCTTCATTACGATCCAGCCTCAATTTTAATTCCGCATCCGACTCCCAGACAATGACAGGCCATCATAACGTTAATCTTTTACCAACTTCAGTATTTTATGTTCCGTAATTTGGCAGTTTAATTACGGTCATAAATACTGACTGAATATTTGAAAACTTGAGCTATAAACCGAATCCATGATTAAGAGATTTGACCGCCCTAAAATTTTCATGATAATTTTGTCTTCAATTTACAAGTAATTTTCACCCGACTACGGCGAAGCCAAAAGGAAGGAAGGAAGGCTAACGGCAACAGCAGCTAACTTCTGTATCAATGAAAACGCCATGAAAGAGCATAAGGTATCAGTGGCATGCGACTACGGCTGTCTATAATAATTTTACTTATATTTAAATACAAATATACAAATTCAATATATAATATGAATTTCAGACAAGAATTATTTACTTGTTTACTACTTTTAAGACTGCGGTTTGTAGTCGGGTTTTAGTTTTTAATTAAGCTTATATTTTTATTTTATATAGGAGAAGCTTCGTGTTCAATCACCAAATTTTATCGTTAGTTTTTATTGAAAAGCTTGGTTATTTAACCACGTACAGTTTTCGGTGTTTATACCTATTAAAACTATGGATCTTAAAGAACGTGGACGAGATAAGAACGCTACCTGTCTCGATACTTAGATACTCCTTGTGTGTAAGGGTCGTAGCTGGTTGGGCCGCGGGTTGTACACTAGTTATCGCGGCCTCGACATAGAGGGCGAATAAGGAACATGGGTGGTTTTTAGTCGGTAGAAGTCTGACACTCCCTTTCGCTCGGCCCAAGAGCGAGAGGGGTTATTCGATGATTTTCCTACAGCCAAAAAAAAAAAAAATGGTCGTGGCTGGTGGCGTGCTGTGGGTTCTGCCTACCGCCATGAGAACGACGCATGAGTTTATGTATGTATAGTATATGACAACATTTTGTTGAGTCTTTTGTACTATAGAGAAATTGTATAGGGGTATAAATAAAGGTTGATTGTTGAAAGATAAGACTTGAAACTCATCGAACTTCATCAGAAATAATCTCTCAAACTTGAAGAGGCAGGGCGTGCAGCGGCGCGTTGTTTTGAGCGTGCACGCTCGACTACTGAACGTATAGATTTCTCTCTAGATGTATTCGTAGCAGCGTTTTTACTGTTTAGCTAAGCGGTGTGATTAGTGTTTTGGCGTTTACACAGTGCTGCCAATCGCGGGGAAACTCCCGATTTGAGGGGAATTATGGGTAAAGGTGTCTGTCCACAGAAGGATACTGGAACCGGAGCGAAGATTTTATGCAGTCCAATTGGTTAATATTTGTCCGTTTCTTCGCTCCGCAGCCTCACACTGACGCGGGGAATCGAGATTTTTTTATTGCCATCACTCACGGGAGGACACTTGCCTTAAATGGCGGCCTCCGATTTGTCAACGAATTTCCCTACTGCCTACTGACTACACAGTATACAGGTCTAACAAAAGAAGGTCATGGCTAAGCGACTCTATACAAATAAAAAAATGGGAGAATCAATACTATATTGCTGCCATTAAATCAACTGTTTCCTATTGTATTCCTGACAAAATACGACTATTGCTGTGCGAAACAGATATTATTGATACTCCTAACATATTTGCTGACCACGGCGATAAATCTTTGACTTCGTCTAAACACCGCCATAAAAGACGTTTTCACTTCGTCTTATAAATTATAAAGACCAAAACAACGAAACACATAAAACCGAAGGCTAATGTATGAATGAATAATATATAGACAACACACTGTGTAGGGATATATAGCAAAGAAGCTGAAAGCTGAAGCTGAAGCTTCGTGTACACCCACAATATCTGCAAGTTAACGACATACCTGACATTTAAAAAAATCTCTCAAGTTGAGTGATCGCAAATTCCTTTCATAAAAGTCTCAACATTAAAAGCCAGGTGTGGACAAAAGGAAGTTGCCGTGGAGTTTTTTGCTGAATTTTCGCAACAAAAATAGTCAATTAGAACCGTACACCTAACCTCTGATGTTCCAGAAATTGGTTGTATTGTTTTTTTTTCATTTGTAGAGATCACTCAACGTTTGGACGCAAACCATTCCTCTTCTCTTCTAATATGAGTATGATAGCCAATAGACTTGACTGTCTGTACATGAATCGATGTATTAATGTTCATGTGAGTATTGATACATCGATTCATGGGTCAGGCAGGGGGCGAGTAAGTTAAGCTTGTTTTACTAACACTAGTTATAAGTTATTGTACTACTAACAAATTGTATCTCAGTTAATTTTACTTGTTTGAGTATGTCATTGTGATATTTGTGCCTACTAACATAGTTTATAAGTTCCAATTGTTACTAACTATTATGGATCTTTGTTATCCGAAAATAAATAAATTATTATTATTATTATTATTAATGCCGGATTAAAAAAAGAGAAGGTAGATACTTCATGGACTGAAAACTGGATCTTCTGACCTTAATTATTTATTTAGTATATCTTCAGCCATCAAGTCTAGACTCAAAGGACGATACTAATGTTGATCAGAAGTTTATCCAATAGTATCTACTAAGACAGAAAAGTTTCACAGAAACTCGTACTGATACGATTCATAATATAAGTTGACGGAGTTTGATAACAAAAATTAACGTTCAAAAGTTAATATGAGATGTGAAGCGTGGATTTTTATGTCTAACTTTCAACTCAAATAATTATTTTATTAATCATATTAAACGACATGAGCATGCCTTTCATTATGTTCTTGATATTTGAACATTAATAACACACTGTTTTATTGGTAAGAGGCAACCCTCCGTTGGCTGATAGGGTAAATTCAGTATATTATAATAAGATGACCGGTAACTGAATATCCATTATTGTTTTTATCCATTTTTGTTTATTTTATTGCCTCATACGCAATGTGTGGGTGGTTACCTTGGAAAAACGCACGTGGCGATCGGCAAGCGCGACGACGGGTTCGATGAACCCTGTAGCTGAACAGCTGATTTCACGCGTCGTTCGTTAGAGTATGTGGTATTTTTCGTAAATGGAGTGCCGCAAACTAAGAATGTAATTTTAAATTTAAATATATGAATAGTAACTGATAACAAACAAAAACGAAGAAAGAAAAAGTTAGTTGCTCTACTAAGCTGATAAATTCAAATAACTTAGTAAGTAAAAACGAAAAAAATAAGAAAAATAAGTTGGTTGCTCTACTAAACTGATATATTGAAATAACTCATTGGACTTTATGAGTCTATTGAAATCATGATAATCATCAGCTGGTTTGTAGACCTATCGTGATAGACCATACAGGATGCTTACACCATAAATACTGTTTTCAGCCGACAACTTAATGGTATGGATATAAAAAATACTAAAATATTATATGAAAATATACTATTTGTAAGTATGTCAACGAGTAGACAGATTTTTAGGTTAACTAATAGTGTCTACGACCCCAATAACGTAAGTAGGCAAAGTAAACAAGAATTGTAATAACACTTTTACCTTTATTGTATGTCTCATAACAGAGAACTTTTTTAATTAGGTTGTCATAATAATTCTTGCTGCTGCGTTGGTGTAGTGGTGGTGAGTTTGAGTTCCTGGGTTGGATTCCCGGGTCGTGTAATTTATTTTTGATTTTAAAATTGAGAATGTCTGAGTGGCAGCTACGGAGTCCGGATTTGTTGGTGCCTGCTTGATGGCATTAGGCTCACCCTCTTTTACATGAGACTTAAACATAACTGGCGAAATGTGGGTGTACTATAAGGTAGGTAGGTAGGTATAGGTGGGTTATTGGAATCAATTATAACAGCTCACAACTTAGGACCCAGTAATAATAATGACAACAATATCCGTGGTGCTAGGCAACTGGGCGTAACCCAGTTGTATACGTCCCTGTGTGCCTAGTGGCCTTGTTCTGTTCTGTCTCCTGCTGATATGGAGGGAAGTGGAAATTTTTGTTTTTCCTACTCCTCCGCTATTCTTCTTCTTATTCTTCTTTTTCGCTTTTCTTATGGTCACCACTGTTGATTCTGGCTTACAGGAGTTACAGTGGTTTGGGAATAATGAGGCGGGCTTGTCCCATAAAAAAAAAAGGTAAGTAGGTATAACTTTTTTTTTTGGGCGGTGGGAAATCATCAAATAACCCCTCCCTCTCTTGGACAGAGTGAAAGGGACTGTCAGACTTCTACTGACTAAAACCCACCCGTTCCTTCTTAAGGGTGTAAAAGTACCCTTAACGCAAACGAAGGGCACTTGTTCTCCCCACCACTGCGAAATTTTTTTGGTTCTAGACCATGCCTGGGAACCCCCTAGTTACGGAGTTATTGGGGGTCAAAGTTCCAAATTTTGCACAGCTGTTTTTGAAAATATTATTTTTTCATACTAAAACTTTACTTAAACTACCTCCATGACACGTTTACTTTTAATAGTGTTACATTGAGTTTTACCGTAAAATGTGATTTTCGACCCAAAAAAAAATATCGTTTTCCAGCAAACATTTTTGCGTAGGGGTATATAGTTTGATGTACAGAATGCTTGGTTGACGTATGTGTGAAGGGTTAATTTACACCCTGTATTTCGAGGTCGCGGCATCTCTTACAACATTCCGCAGCCCTGACGGGAAGGTAGGTAAACCTCTGCTCAACCTTCGGGGACTACAGCATGATGTTCTGTTATGTTATGTTAATCCAGCCTGTATAACACTTATTAGGTGACGTAACGTCAATGGCTGATGACCATGATGAAGGGTAATCATAATCCCGTCGGGGCTGCGTGTTGTTCGAAAGAGATACCGCGGTCTCGACACAAAGTGCTAAGAAGGAACATGGGTGGTTTTTAGTCAGAAGAGCGGGAGGGGTTTTTCAATGGTTTCCTGCCTCCCAAAAAAAAAAAGGCTAATCATAATAAAAGGTGGTTGGGTGAATCTGGATGTTGAAGGCAGATTACAGGGTGTTGTGGCACAGCTTGAAAGAGCCTATGATCAGCAGTGGACTGATGCATATAGCTGGATTGATTGATACCTTGGGTGTTTTGCGCTGTTTTTTGCACCCTCGGTTTTCCACGAGACTATTCGACGAAGCGTTTTTTATTGTCATCATCTGCCTTGCCTATTCCCAACTATGTTGGGGTCAGCTTCCAGTCTAACCGGATGCAGCTGAATATCAGTATTTTACACGGAGCGACTGCCTATCTGACCTCCACAACCCAGTTAATACTAAGTAAAACGATACCCTTTGGTAAGACTGGATGTCAGACTTTCAGGTCACTGACTACCTGTAACGACTGCCAAAGATCTATATATGGCACCCGGGACCAACAGCTTAACGCGCTTTCCGAGGCACGGAGGAAACTCGGTATGTAATGGGCGGTCACCTATCCACAGATCGACCTAGGCAAGCGCAGCTTAACCTAAAGATCGACCCTAGTGGCAGTTCTTATTAGGCCACGAGCTCCTCGTATTGGTACCTAATGCGAGGTTCCAAGAAGGTTACGTTTCCAAGTATTACAGTTTACTTAAAGTTTTCAGACATGATTGGCAATCTTGTACAATAAATAAGTGCTGATAAGGTCGAAAATCGCAAGGGCGTTATTAAACACGTGCATGCTTGAAGACGGGCTTTTCCTTGTTCTCAAATGTAAATCCGTGCGCGTATAACACGTGCGCACTCACACAGGTACGTGCCAATAAAACGCCTTTATCTGTAACGTTTCATTCAGACGATAAAGATATTATATATATATGTTACTCATAAAGGGTTAGGCACAGATGATCCATATTGTACAGTGGAACAAGCTAATAAGTATACATGCAGACAGTTTTATAATTCTAGTGAAATTATAAAAATGTCTGCTTTCTAAAATTCTAGACAATATTGATTGCAATTTTGTTTTATAAAATGTTTCTCATTAAGCGACTTATGTCAAACACTGTATCTGTATCGTTTGGCTCTAAATGTATAATCTTAAAAGTAATTGCATTTTTTTGTTAGTTTTTTTGGCATACCATATTTCATGCAAATAAAGAATCTTAAATCTTGAAGTACTTATTAGTAGGTACACCAAGATGTTGACGTTTATGTTAAAGTTCCATGTCATAGGTGACGACCTTGCCCTCAATTGATCACAGAAAACAAACTGCGTTTCTTTCACTGAAAAATTCCCGATGGTGAAATCCGATAATACTTTGCCCGACCCGGAAATCGAATCCTAGAACTCTTCCTCAGCATTCGCGTTTGCGACCACTACGCGAAATTATAATAATAAAAATGTGTAACAAATATGATCATTTTATTCGGCGTTATATTTTATATCAAAGTGCGTTGACACTATTCCCCGTATAAAATACGATCAGGCTGTATAAAATCCTATTTGACAATAAAATTTCGAATCACGACTACAATAAGTATGCGAACAAAACTAGGTTTATATCTGTAGATATCAATAAATATAGAGCAAAGACCGAATAATACTCGTTAAACTAAAACAAGTAGACGTTCAGAAAGCGGTCTAGTAAAATAATAACATTTTAGGACCTGTTTTCATAAACAAGGCTATCTTCAAGGCTTTGTTTAAACAAATAATCGACTACAAAAACAAATTAACCGACCTACCAGCAACCAATAAATAAAATCCACAGTGAAAAATACTTCAGGATTATTTTGGTCTACTTTGCATAAAACCAAACGCTTACATTATAAGCTTCTTTAACGCTGCTAAATATTTATGAACCAATTTCTTCTGACAAATGGTGCGTTGTTTTGTTGATAATATTAAAATATATTGCTTAAATTAACAGTCAGGAATACGAAATTAAAGGTACTTTGTAAGTACACGTGCCTGAGTTATCGCTCCGCAAAAATTATCCCGGCATCTTAAATTTTATTTGCACCTGGAAGAAGCATTTCTATGGATTCTCGGTAAGACTTGAATATGAAAGTATAATATGACGGTATAAAGATAAAATATTTCCCAAAACATTGTGTTATTTCGACATAAGTATCTCTCGATCTTATGAAGTTTTTGCCAAAATGTAGCATGTGCGACCTAACTCCTCCCCAAGGGAGAGCTTAAAAACATTGTATGTTACGAACTAGGTTTTGGGAACTAACAATTTAACTCTTGAGATTACACAAAATGTACACAAGTTATAAAGACCTTCATAAAGTAGAACAATACGGTCTGGAAATGGTCCTTTGTTTTTGGCTACAAAAACATTAACGCAGATAAATGGACCACGTGTAAGAACTTGCTTAGACCAGGTCATCTGGCATACTTCCACCTGAAATTACCTTTTCTAGCACTACTAGAAATGTCATGTAACTTTATTACAACCATTATTACATTATAGTGTAATGTAGTATACTCAGGACTGGGGCATACGTAGGCAGCCGCAAGGCAATGCAAAACACCTTCTACATCACGTTCCTCTAATTTGCATGAACCATCTCACAGTACGGACGGGCCGCCCGCACTTTTTTAAGCTAGAACTGGAACCACTATAATAGATCTCGTAGTTCAGACCGTCTGTAAATATCGAAGTTCTTAAAATACTTGTTGTCTAATTAATGTTTGATGAGACATGGACAAAACTCGTGAAATTTATGTCACTCTCCGATTTCTGTTAGTGAATAGTGTAATGTAACACAAGTGTTACCAAAAAAACACAAGAAAAAGTGTATTCTCCTTAATATAGACAATAAGA
Organism: Diarsia rubi; assembly: GCA_932274075.1. Lineage (NCBI taxonomy): Eukaryota > Metazoa > Arthropoda > Insecta > Lepidoptera > Noctuidae > Diarsia > Diarsia rubi. Next base: position 6,454,407 of record OW026421.1, read on the forward strand.
AAAGTGCCAATGGACACATTCTTAGTACGTAAAGACAATATTTTTTAACAGTTTTTTAACTTAAAAGTTATAATTAAATTACTTATTAGTCTATATACAAGGCTAGATTGTAATAAGATTATGAACACTAGGATAAGAGGAAAAAAAATACCCTCCAATTTCTAAAGAGGAGGAAAACCATTTTCTAGAACATAAAAAGAACTTTCAATGAAAGTTGTTTTAAGTGCAAATTGATGTATGAATAAGCGTTAAAATTTTTTTTTTGTTTATTTTTATTCCTACAGTGTGATTATTTAGTCCGTGAGGCCGACTTGCGCTTGTCCGGTTTTATTGTTTGGAAATGCGCTACGGTCTGATGCAGCTCAAATCAGCAATGAGCTGCGTTTAGTAGCCACCTTCTCAATTTATCAAACCTTTACTCACCTTACTTTCTACCTTAAAAATATTTGAATAAAAGGTTCCGTACCAAAGGGACGCTGTCGTCAGGTACGTCGACTACGATCCTAATCAGCAGCCGAAGTTTTAATCCTTCAGCCAAGTTTTCTGACAAGGGACACCCGAAGCAATTTCCAATAAGGACAGTTCAGCTTGGGGATAAGACTCGTGTCAAATCTTTTTTGTTTCTGTTCAGTCATGTGTAAGCTGTAAGAATTCTTTCTTTACATTTCAAGTGTAATGGCGGATTTTATCCGTCCGGATTGATGGGGAAACGTAGGATTTATCTTTTGTACATTGCGAGAATTAGGGAAGTTTCTGAGAGGTTACTTGAGCATACCGAGGATAAACCGGTGTTACGCTGTTTTTTACCAGACTCGTAATTTTGCTTGTAAGGTTCTTAGATAGTTGAGATAATTGACATTTGAAAGAGTTTTTTTTTTCATATTACTTTTATTCTCCATAAATTTTAAGTAACGTGACTCTTAAAGAATATCCTAAGATCCACATAAACTTGGTCTTAAACCTCAATATTATACAAAATTAAAATCGAACGACCCTACTTACAATACGACTTCTTAACCCTTCATTACAAAATGAAGAGATGCCAGACGAAAACGTGACAGTACATAACCCACATTCCCCCAAGTTATGTTGAACATAACCAACACAAATGTGGGTTATGAATCCTGCTTTTACGACAGTTTCGGTACACTCGTCCTCGTGGTTTCGGCCAATAAATAACATCTGGTGCGCGCGAAACTTTGCAAATGCCGAACCGAAAACAATTTTATGTTGGTGCGGGATGGATATTGATTATCGCTCGGTGTGTACGTTTTTTAACTGACCTACTTATTTTTTAAATAAGGTCTTGTTGTTTATTAATTTATTGGCCTTGTAGGAATGAGGTGCAGTGGTTTGTTGAAGAAAAACTAATTCTGATCTTCACTAGTTTAATAATAATAATAATAAGTCCTGGAGAATCGATCCGTCACATTATTTCTGGGTGTTCTCGTCTGGCTAATGGAGAATATTTGCATAGACACGACCTCGTTGCCAGGATTATTCACTTATTATTAGAAAAGCATTGTGCTTGTCTAATAATAAGTGGTAAGAATAAGTGTACCCTTAATGTCACTGTACAAATGAATCAATTCCTGATCGAAGACCCACTAACATTTTGCCCGAATCGAACCAGGATTTCATGCTCAGCTGTCGCACTTGCGGCCACTAGACACTAGATAAGTCGTTTAAATTTTGAAAAGTCCTTTGTATTTGCAATGGAATAAGGAGTATCCCATAGGGTGTACGGTTTGTTCTTATAAAATACCGACGAAGTGATGCTGAAGGAATTAAACTAATTACTTAGTCTCGTTAAAAGTGCAAAGTTCCCCAGGGAAATTCAGCCTTTGTGATAAAATAATAGGAAACTTTACGAGCTTCTTATCTGGTCTAGTTTTTTGCCCGTAATAAAACACCAAACTACATTTATTTAAGTACTAGCGGACGTCACGCGGTTTCACCCGTGTAGTTCCCGTTTCCGTGGGGATACAGGGATAAAAAGTAGCCGATGTCACCCGTGGATAGTGTAGCTTCCCAACGGTGAAAGAATTTTTCAAATCGGTCCAGTAGTTTCGGAGCCTATTCGTTGCAAACAAACAAACAAATCTTTCCTCTTGGTAATATTATAGTGTAGGCTAGACGTAGTTTCGTATCTGTTCATTTTTGTTAAAATCTTATGAATATTAAATGCTGAAAAATGTTGATACTATAGTCTAGACAAAAATTATAATAGGTTAAAAAAAGATAATTTACTAGGCCGCGGAGAAATTTTCATCATTCTTTTCTTTGGTACTTTTTTCTTCGTATACCTACTTTATTAACTGAAGTTTTTATGTGTCTCACCTTGAGTAATGAACTTCACAAGAAAGAAACTATACAAGAATAATATATAGTATCTATACTGTTGGCCTAACACACGGTAATAATTCTTCTTAATAGTGTGGTTAGTTTCAGAGGAGCTCGTGGCTTAATTAGAACTGCCACTCGGGTCGATCTTTAGGTTAAGCTGCGCTTGCCTAGGTCGATCTGTGGATGGGTGACCGCCCATTATATAACGAGTTTCCTCCGTGCCTCGGAAAGCACGTTAAGCTGTTGGTCCCGGGTGCCATATATAGATCTTTGGCAGTCGTTAGGGGTAGTCAGTGACCTGAAAGTCTGACATCCAGTCTTACCAAAGGGTATCGTATTACCTAGTATTAACTGGGTTGTGGAGGTCAGATAGGCAGTCGCTCCATGTAAAATACTGGTAATCAGCTGCATCCGGTTAGACTGGAAGCCGACCCCAATATAGTTGGGAAAAGGCTAGGCAGATGATGAGTGTGGTTAGTTTCCTCCTGTTGTCAGAGTTTCTATGCTCCTACGATCCTGGCTTTACATGTCGGTCGTCGAGAAAAAATATCTCTCGATTTTTTACATCACCAAGGCAAGTGGATTATATAGGAGGATCTCGAGGACCTCTCTTACGATAGGTGAGAATTGCATGAAAATCGGTGCAGTAGTTTTTGAGTTTTTAGCAAACAGACAGACAGATGCGCGGCGGAGGACTTTGTTTTATGTGGCGATCGTGAATCCGAAAAATCAGAGGAGCGTCTCTTTTTTTTTGGGGTGTGCAAAATCATCAAATAACCCTTCCCGGTCTTAGGCAGAGTGAAAGGGAGTGTCAGACTTCTACTGACTAAAACCCCCCATGTCCCTTCTTATCCGTATATGTCAAGGCCGCGGTATCTCTTACAACAACCCGCAGCCCGAGCTGCGTGTTTGGGTAATTTTCGAATCTCTTCAAAATTTTATTTCTTAAATTACGACCCACCAATTTTAAGTCAATATCAAATAGGGTAAAACTATTATTACACAAGAATTTAAGCAATTAACATTTCTGCCTACACTCAAAAGAAACCGTGTAAAGAACAAGCTAAACAAAACTGCCCAATAATGTAAGAAATTCTTTACAACAAAATTGTTTTTACTATAATAATAATAAATTATTATGGTCACAAAGCGCTATTTTGGCTTTAATATAACTTTATTAAACCCTAAACGCTTGGAGGTTTTTGCTTTGTAGGCACCTGTCTGCAGACATATTTGATATTCTTAATTAATGTTGACACTGGCTGGATAATGTTTTGAAAAGAAAGTTTTTTTTGAACACGTTTTCTCTAGGGTAATGAAAATCTCAAATAAGTGTACTAAGTTTTTTTTGTGCCTTGATCTGACATCCAGTCTTACCAAGGGGTATCGTCTTGGCCAGTACTAACTGAGTTAAGTAGGTCAGATAAGCAGTCGCTCCATGACATGGCAATCAGCTGCATCTGGTAAGACTAGAAGCCGACCCCAACATAGTTGGGAAAAGGCTAGGCAGATGGCAGATTAGGGTGATGTGGAACTATCATACGTTAAATAGATTTTTCAGCAGCTGTTGTTTCAAAGTCATGCCATTTATCATGGCAACTACAGTCGGGGTTGCGGGTTGGTCGAAAGAGCTACAAAGGGACACAAAGGGCTATGACGGAACCTGGGTGTTTTTAGTCAGTAGAAGTCTAACAATACCTACCGCTTCGCCCAGAGCGGGAGGAGTTATTTGATGATTTCACAGCAACCAACAAAAAATATTGACCATTCGAGTGGATTACATCACAGCTGTCATCTTAGAAGGGGTAGGGAGAGGTACACTTAATAGCACATAAGTACACCCACAATTATCCAGTTATTTATAAGTTTCAAGTAGTAGGGGGTGAGCTTATTGACATCAACCGGACACAAAATCAGTTTACGAGGCTGCTGCTAAAATGGTTATTGAATTTTCTGAGTAAAAAAACCTAATAACAATTTCAAGGAATTGGGGGAGTACTTTGCCCAGCAGTGGGACAGTACAGGAAAAAAAAATGGGAAGATAATCTTGGGTATGAATGTAGATGGCTATAAGAGTAAAGGAGGACCAAAATCTTTATGGCTGGACTGTGGGAAGGATGATATGGCCAGAAAAGACTGCTGTAATAAAGAGTTATAACGAAAAAAAAATGTGGAAGACTTGTTGTAACATTCAATTGAAATTGAACACCAGAACCTCATGCTTTGCGTTTGCGACTACTAGACTGAAGAGCCAGTCAAGTTCTAGCCCAAAGTTTAAGCGACTGCTTAGCATCACTACCCGTGCCTTGTGGAAGATGAAAGTGAGGCACTGTCTCATCATCATCAGCCTATAATGTTCCCACTGCAGGGATTCAGGCCTCCTCTCTACGAAAGGGATGGGCTATAATCCACTACGCGGACCCAGTGCGGATTGGTAGATGTCACATGTGTTTGAATTTTTGGTTCTAAGACATGCCGGTTTCCACACGATGTTTTCCTTCACCGTTTAGAGAGCAGCGATGATGTAATAAATAACACAAAGTAATGCGCCTGCCTGGATTCGAACCCACGACCTACTGGCCACAGCTTCTCTTATTATTGTTTCATATCTCATCCTATTCCTGTACCTTCATGTCTGCTCTAGACCTTTCCATTCAAAGCTCCAAGTTCGTAATAACAATGCTTAGCCATCAAATAAGTTTCACTTCGGTACACATAGGTTCTTGGGTTATCAAAACAGCTGTTCGTACGTTCAACCTATAATATAATGTATGTTTAATTGTTTACAGATGCTTCACGAGTGAAACGCCCACGGATGATAGAAAGCGTATTATTATACCGCCCACATTCTAGAAAGGTAATCAAATGTGGATGCTTGTTATAAGATAATATTATGTACTTACTAGTTACTACCCATCCATTTTTAAAAGTGGGATTTTTGTATTAATTTGTATATAGGGAGTGATTCGGAACTACTGATCTGATCCCGAAAATTCATACATCGCAAAGGTAATATCGTTTCCGTGTGTTAATTTTCGTATCGATATAATGGGAGCGAAGCCGCCAGCAAAAGGTAGTCTTCTTCTTCTTCTCGAATCGATTAATCAGATTTTGTCCGACCAGTACGTAGCAACCTGGACAAACTACAGGGCTCTATCTTTGGGGCTGCGGGTTGTTGTTAGGGACTGCGGGTTGTTGTAAGAGATACTGCGGTCTAAGAAGGAACATAGGTAGTTTTTAGTCAGTGGAAGTCTGACAGTCCCTTTCGCTCTGCCCAAGAGTGGGAGGGGTTATTTGATGATTTCCCAACCCCCACAAAAAAAGGTCTCTGTCGTTTGTCTCATTCAAGTCCTGAAGTATATGTCACACCTCTATGATGATGAGGTAAACGACAGAAAGCTAGTCTAAAATAAACTCTAAAATAAGAAAAGACGTTAACAATAAAAAAAAACTGCAAAACAAACTATTAAGAAGCTTATCTCACTTTCCGAATCATAGTTTCATCAAAACGTTAGCGTACTTGACGAGTCGTTAAATCACATGAAAACTATCACTCAAAATTCAATCATAGTTTTCTTGAGATATGGTTCAAAATTTATTGTTACAAGGTAAGCCCTCTTCGCCTAGGAATATTTACGTGGACGAAACATCAGTGAGGGGTTAAATTAGGGTGGATATAGGTCAAGGCAGGATTTAGGCTCGGGGAAGTTGAATAACGTCGGGGCATAAAGGTTAACGTTGTTACCGTGCTCCCAATAAAGGAAATCTAATTGTGTGGAATTCCGATAGTTTTTTTCGTAGAGGGATTTACGGGTACATGATTGCAGAGGGAGTTGCTTCGTATTAAGATTGATGTATCAAATCAAGGTCACTTTAAAAAGGATTGGGGTCATAACCAGCTGTTGTGTATAATGTTGTGTTGAGATCTAAAATACATACATATTATGAGATCTTAAGGATGTAGTAATATAACCACACATTTCGTTTAAAATTTCAAAACAAAAATGGGTTGAAACCTAAAATGGAGTCTTAGGTGCCGAGTGCGGTTGAATTATAAAGTGAGTTGGGATAGTTAAGCTTCGCAAACCTCTAGTGAAGAATGATGAAAAAGTAGAACATATAAAAACAGTCGACGTGAAAATTATTTATTTATTTAAATGTTAACTTATGCATTTAATTAGGTACCTACTTAACTAAGTTTTAACCGTACCACCATGTAAGTTTTGTACGAGTAAATAAGTACCTTTCTCAGCTAATATTTTACGAGAGAAAATAAGTTTTTGCCACTGAAGTACCTACTTTCTACCAACTCGACCTTTTTTATTATTCTTGAAGTTTTTAAAACTCTCATTAAGCTTAAGTAGAAAGTAGGTTACGAGTAGAAATTAAGTTTTACTCAAGATAATTAGTTATGAGGCGGTTTTTTTATATGTTTTATTCCGCAACTAAAATATGAAGAAAATTTTACTTTAAATCATTTAATTACTTGCGGTTTTGTTTGTTTTTTAAAAACTTTGCCCCACTCTAGGAATTTCTCCTGTATCGTGGGTGCATTCACAAACATTTAAACTCACATACACAAATACCCAGACCCAGAACAACTATCTGTAGGCCATACAAATATTTGTTCCGTGCGGGGATCGAACCCGCGACACGCAGCGCAGCAGTCCAGTCGCTTAGCCTCTGCGCCAACCGTGCCGTCAAATATAAGTAAATGAGTAATAGGTAAGTATATTAAGTAGTTAGAAAGAGGATTTTAATGGATAACACACAGCTATGCAATATGCTAGCAATGTTTAATGTTGTTGCTCCTAGATATACTTTATTTTAAAACTTTTCCTGTCCTAATTAAATTATACAATGTAAAGTGATGGCCTGAAACACAGGTTTAAATAAACCTAGATCAGGCAGGTCGCTACCTAACATTTGATTTCGCCACTATCGTAACTTGCAACAGTTACATATACTTTACTTATAGATTATTTATAAGCACTAATTATACAATTGTTTAGAAATAACACTACTGCACCTAAATGTACATTTTTGTAATACCTACTTTTTTTTAGAAATAAATTATTCTTATTCTTATTCTTAGCTATTTCAAGTTAATTTGTAATTTTATTATATTCCGTCACATATCAGGACTTCAGGGCTATTGACTGCTACTGAGTTATTGTTTCTAATAAAAAAGCTACCCGTCTGCTTTGAGGTTCGATTCCCAGTTCCAGCAAAGTATCATTAGGTTTTTTCATCATGAGTTTCTCAGTAGCATCATAGCTAAAAAAGCTGCTAGTCTAATCTGTGGCTCGTTCCCAAAGCTCTCATCGCAATCGCTCTTGAAACTAGATTAAGAAAGCATTTTTGGTTTTACAAAAGAAATTTTCTGATGTAACATAAAAATTACACATAAAAAGATATAATATTACAGGCAAATAACCTATCATTTTGTTGAAATGGGACATCAAAAGATGCTGACAAAGATTGTCTGAAGATCTCAATTGTACCGGTATGGTAACTTCGCCCTAAGGAATTGCTTACCGAGTTTTCCGACCCATATATACAAAGTTACTCGTGAGACTGCGATTCATAAAGACGGCTTTACCAAGTAAAAGCTTCATAAATCGAGATGTAGGGCTGCTTATAAGAAAAACAAAGAGTACATTGTAAATTTGAGTTATTCACATTAAGGAATAATACTGATACAGTTTTTGTCGCATTCTATATGGCAGTAACGAACGAAAAAGGACAAAAAACCACACATCAAATTGAAATAATATCGCATCCGACATATTTGAGGCAAAATAACTAAAATCATCCAACGTGCAGTTATTCGTGAGCTAAGCCTCTACACAACAACCATCAGACACAACATCTGTCTGTCCGGTTGATCGTCCTTTAATTTTACACCATGTCCCTAACACTCGAATGAATCATGGTTAGCCAAGCATTTACCCAACCTTGCATGTGGGGGTGAGCTTCCAGTCTAAATGGATGTAGCTGAGAACCATTACTTCACATGAAACTATGAGTGCCTACCTATCGAAACTCCACGACCCCGTTCCCTCAACTCTTGAAGCAACACTCCTTTTTTAATTGGCTGGTGGGAAATCATCAAATAACTCCTCCCTCTCTAGGCAGAGCGATCGAGAGTGCCAGACTTCTACTGACTAAAAACCACCCATGTTATTTCTTAGTCCTTTGTTTCGAGCCTGCGGTATCCCTTTTCAACAACCCGCAGCCCCGATGGGCGTCGTCCCTTGCGGCCCCCTTCCATGTTGGTGACATCTCCTTGAGGCGCGCGTAGAACACGAACGCGCCGTCGACACGGCCTGCCGTCGTTGTACGACGGACGTACGGCGAGCTAGCCCATTACTCATCGTCTACAGGCCCGCGCCTACGGTGGCCGGAAGCCATCACGTGGCCTCCGATGCCCAGAGCGTCTCTCGCGGCGGCTGGGACGAGAAGTTCTCTCCCTCTCACGTTCCGCCACCTCCTCCGCTAGCATCATTGCTTCGCAGAAAGAGGCGGCAGCGGTCTATGCCCCTTCCCTCCGCACCGCCATTGCGCACGGACGTGTCTACTTAGTCAGTTAATTTAATTTAATTTAATAAATAATTGATTTTTAGTACAAATATTTAAATAAATCGACACGTAAAATTCACGCGAAGTACCAGGCGCGCAAAGTGTTGCAAGAGATCGAGTCCTGCGGCGAGCGAAGCGACAGAGCAAGTTGGTGTCCACGCTACCCATCTCTGTCGACTACACGTGAGTCATTACCATCTGACTCCACCCACTACACTTATTGAAAGCTGTTACAAGCGCCTACCAAATTGCACCTAGCAGCGTGTGTCATCGCGTCAATACTTGTGATCTGCAGGCGTCAAGTGCATATTTGTTTTGTTTTTTGTTCTCGAAATGATTAGGCGGTCGCCACCTAAACCGAGTGGTGAACCTTTGCCTCACCATAGTTCCGAACCTGATTTGACATCACCGACTTCGGAACAGAAATTGGACAGAATCACTTTACGTCAAAAACGTAAACATGGTATTGATCAATCAACAGAAATTAAATGTCTGCGTGAAGATATCATATCATTACTTGAAACTTTAAGAAAGGAACAAGAAGAGAAATTTAGCGTGATGCAATCTAATTTGAATCAAATAAAGGCTCAAAATACAGAATTGAAAAATACTGTTGAATTTTTGAGTGGTAAATATGACGATCTGATGATTAAATTGGCCATTCTAGAAAACGAAAAGAAGTGTACACACGAGCATATTGTATCTCTAGAGGAGAAAGTCGAGAACATGGAACGAAATGCAAAATCGTCAAGCCTTGAATTTCGCAATGTGCCTATAAAACCCAATGAGTCTAAGGATGATCTTATAGAAATCATCAAAAATCTGGGAACGGCCGTAAGCACTGATATACAAGCGAGTGAGCTCAAAGATGTCTATCGTCTTACCAGCAGCAGAAAACCCCAAACCGATGGGCCTATTACCGCCGAATTTGCGTCTATTATAACTAAGGACAAATTACTCACGAATATAAAAAAGTACAACCGCGACCACAAGATCAACCGGCTTAACAGCTCACACATTAAAATGGCGGGAAACAGTCCTATATATATCTCTGAGAGCCTTACCACTAAAGCCAAGAGGCTGTTCTATCAGGCAAGGGAATTTGCAAAGCTAAACGCATATGCATATCACTGGACATCGCATGGCAAAGTGTACATAAAAAAGGAAGACGGAGCGCCGGCAAAGAGAATAACACAAGAATCCGACTTCGAAGGTCTGAAACAACAAGGGAAATGACTAGAGACACTGATGAACACCCAACAACACTCCCGACCTGAAAAATTGATGCGTAATCTGAGAATTGCATGCCTTGTACACTTTTCAGTGTTTAACATAGTTTTAAGTTTTTCTCTTCTGTTTTTTATATTTTTATACGTGCATGCCAACACGCTAAAGCCAAAGTACACTACATCCCTATTTACACAATACACAAAATCATTTCACTTAATAACTCATAACGACCACAATTCACATAACACATTACATCAGTTTTTAATACACACTTTTAAATTTTTGTTTTACTGCTTTTTCTACACTACAGAAATATTACAAGGTACCTATTATCTATGCATACGTACTATTAATGTCACTGTCCTTAATGTCGCTACAATTCCATTAATTATTTATTAAAATTCGATCACAACGTTAATATAAATATAACAGAACAAGTAGACTTGGCGGACTCTATTGAATGCGTATCTATTAATGACACCAGTCTTTGCCCGAAACTATTTGACTATAATCTCCAGACGCGAAATACAATGGCAATAATTAGCATTAACATTAGAAGTATTAACTGTAACTTTGACCTTCTGGTAGCTTTTATTTCAGCACTAAATATGCGTTTAGATATTATTGTACTGTCCGAGTGTTGGACAAACTTGAATAATCCACCACCAAATATGTATGGCTATGACAAATACTGGACTCAAACTAGCATAAACCAAAATGATGGTGTGGTGGTATATGTACGCAGTGATGTCGTGGCTTGTGTTTATGAGCCTCAGATTAGTGAAGGAAATTGCTTGATTGTCACTAATAAGCCAGACTACACAATTATTTGCTCCTATAGGCCCCCTAGTTTTAGAAATCCTAATCTTTATCTGGAATCACTGAATAATATTCTATGTAAATGTCGAACAAAAACCGTAATATTTACCGGAGACATAAATATTGATATTTTGGCACAAAACCAGTCTAGTGTAGCCCAAGAGTACCTAAATCTGATGGCTATGCATGGACTGCGGCCAGGCATTAACAAACCAACGCGCATCAAAACATGTATTGATCATTTCATGGTAAAATGCTCATACCGTTGGAAAACAGCAGTTTTTGAACAGCCTATAACAGACCACTGCCCAATACTCTTATATATTAATGGCTCTAAAATACAAAAAAAAAGTGTGACGTACAACAAAGAAACAATTGACTATGCTATGATAACAAAACTACTCACTGAAGAGTCTTGGGAAGATCTTTACACATCAACCGATATCAATATTGCATCGGAATTATTAACGACAAGACTAACGAATATTATAACGAATAATACCAGTGTTACAAAAAAATCGAATAGACATAGACCATTAAAACCGTGGATAACAAAAGGAGTAGTCAAATGTATAAGAAAAAGGGACAGATTACACAAAACGGCAGTAAAGACACCGGATAATTTGCTCCTACAAATAAAGTACCAAAAATACAGAAACACGTGTAATTTTATCATAAAATCGTTAAAAAAACAGTATTATCAGGAAAAGCTAAAGATAAACAAAGGTAATATAAAGAAAACATGGGAAGTCATTAAAGAAGTTTGTGATATGAAGAAAAACAAGGACCCCATTGTTGAACTATTGGATATTGACACTTCACCAACACAGTCTCTGGGTAGGGTCAATAGCTTTTTTACGGGAGTTGGAGAAGCATTAGCAAATGAGTTACTTACTAGGATGGATAGATCTGAACAAGAACTATCGCAAGAAGCTGCCAAGGATACCTCACCTCTAAACTCTATGTCTTTTATTCCTACGGATCCCTATGAGGTAAGGAGTATTATTCTAGGGCTAAGATCGCACACTGCGCCCGGAAGAGATAAAATTACACCGGAAATTTTAAAACAAAATATTGTATCCCTTGCAGCACCCATTACATACATGTGCAATCTTAGCATGTCGACTGGCCGGTTCCCATCTACATTTAAGAAAGCTGTTGTTTGTCCAATTTTTAAATCTGGAAACAAGGATGATCCAAACAACTATCGCCCTATCTCTCTTCTATCAGCGTTGTCTAAGGTCCTAGAAAAAATTGTCAACAGGAGAGTCGTGAAATACCTAGAAAGTAACAGACTGCTAAGTGACTTCCAATTTGGGTTCCGAGAGAAAAAATCAACCGAGGATGCAGTTATGGCATTGACTTCAACTCTTGTATCTTATCTAGATGGTGGGGATAAATGTCTGGGGGTCTTTTTAGACCTCCAAAAAGCATTTGATACCGTATCTGTCAAAATTCTAATCACGCGTTTGGAGAATGTTGGTATAAGGGGGCTTGCTCTGGACTGGTTTAAGGACTATTTGACGGATAGGTCTCAGCGTGTTAGAGTAGCTGGCCATGAAAGTACTGACTCCATTTGCAATTATGGTGTTCCCCAGGGCAGCACGATGGGGCCTACATTATTCCTCATTTATATAAATAGCCTATGTAAGATAGCTGCCACCCTGCCACACATGGAACTGCTAATGTTTGCTGACGACACTGTGTTGATCTTTCATGGTCACACCTGGGACATTGTATTTAAACTAGCTGAGACCAGCTTAGCAAAGGTGACCACCTGGCTGGAGAACAGCCTTCTATCGCTCAACACTAGCAAGACAAAGTATATATGCTTTAGCAAAACATCTATAGGGAAACCTACTGAATCGCACAACCTCAAAATACATGCATTCCCCTGCAATAGAAGAGAAATGCATTCCAGCTGTAACTGTGCAACGCTATCCCAAGTAAACACCGTGAAGTATTTAGGAGTAACGCTAGATGACCAACTTGCCTGGACTATGCATATATCGCTGACTATGGCTAGAATAAGAAAACTTGTATATATATTTAAAAACTTGCGCACAGTGGCAAATGATATTATACTTGTACAAACCTACAGAGCTTTGTGCGAATGTATTATTAGATATTGCATTTGTGCTTGGGGAGGTGCGGCAAAAACTCACATGATTGGAATCGAGCGAGCACAGCGGATGGTACTCAAAGTACTTTTATACCTACCGTATCGACATCCCACATCTTCAGTGTATGAATTAGCAGGAGTCTTATCTGTGAGGAAAATATTTATATACGAAATACTACGAAGATACCACAGACGAGTCGTTCCTAACGAACCCATATCACGTAAGCGCGTAGAATACTACCCTATACCTCGTACGAAGACAAAATTTGCTAGAAGATACTATTGTTATCTAGCTCCGCATACTTACAATAAATGTAATAAAATCCTGAAATTGAGGAAGTTGACTAATAACAAATTTAAAATAGTAATATATAATTGGCTAAAAACTTTAGACTATACTGATGTAGAAAATATTTTGAAAACATAACCTATTCTAAATTTACCATCATACATACACACAGCCTCACACACACACATACATACCCACATATGCACATCTGCACGCACGCACGCATATAAACACATACCTACACACACACACACACCACACACACACCACCCACACATGGCAGCACGTTAGCTACTTAACTTTATTGTTTAATTTAGTTTCCATTATTACTATTAAGTTTTTCTATCTCTTTTTAAATATAATAATTCTGTCAGGCATATAGTATTGTCACTTTAATAGGGGGAAGACACTAACACCTGTAACACAGTTTTTACTAGCGTAGGTGTTAGGGAATTCAATATTGTAATTGTAACTTATGTCAATAAAGAAATTTATTATTATTATTATTATTATTATTATTCCCTCTCGCCCCAGACCATAGCTTGCACCAGGACCGGACGCGAGATGTCGCCGCCGCCGATCGCCGCTACGAGAACACGGTGGGACAGACCTCTACGGTATGCACAACCGTGTCCTCCGGCCGATCCTCGGCGTTTCCTCCCTCCTGATTCGGCCCAGGTACCTCCCGAGAAAACTACACCCCTTAGACAGGTTGTATTCTCTCGGGCATCAAACTATCACTGACGACGTACGACCAAAAATATTTTGAAAAACTTTTAAGGTATATTTCTTCTGTTTTCTTTATCGTTTGTTATGAATATCGAGATAGATACTTGTACATCAAAAGCCTTAGCAACAATCCAATTTTAATGCGATTCTATGAACAACCTTTGAGCTTATTAGTGTAGGTGATTGAAACAGGACAAAAATAAAATTGTTGAAGAAATTTCTTTTGTAATTGGCTAGCAACGCTTTCAAAATAAAGGAAACGTAACACAGGGAACACTTTACTCTTGTGTAAATGACTCATCATCTGCCTAGCCTTTTCCCAACTATGTTGGGGTCGGCTTCCAGTCTAACCGGATGCAGCTGAATACCAGTATTTTACACGGAGCGACTGCCTATCTGACCTCCACAACCCAGTTAATACTAGGTAATACGATACCCTTTGGTAAGACTGGATGTCAGACTTTCAGGTCACTGACTACCTGTAACGACTGCCAAAGATCTATATATGGCACCCGGGACCAACAGCTTAACGTGCTTTCCGAGGCACGGAGGAAACTCGGTATGTAATGGGCGGTCACCCATCCACAGATCGTAGGTCGATCTGTGGATGGGTGACCAGCGCAGCTTAACCCAAGAATCGACCCGAGTGGCAGTTCTTATTAGGCCACGAGCTCCTCGTGTAAATGACTGATATTCGTAATTTGATTTATACTAAGCTTCTCAAAAGATAAAGTCTTCAGTTTCTAAACAGATTTCACCAGCGAAAGCCTTAAACGTAGAACACTGGTGCTTAACTAACTTATGACATAATCTTTAACCCAGCACTTACCGGGTTACGACCGAGGGGAATAAGTTTATTCTGATTCAATTTCCACCACTCCCTCCAGTGGGACGAGTGTCACAGCAATTTTCAGAATGCAGTCTATTGCAGACCGCCTTTAATATATACTAGACCATAGAGTATGGAATCGCCGCGGCAGCGTTTAGAGGCGGCAGTTCCGATCAAATTCATAGCTACTAAAGTGCGTTGAGCACAAAACTTCTGCTATAGACCGGCCTCGAAGGACTTCAATCCTACAAGACCGCAAAAGGTTTAGTCAGGCACACAGCTTTGCTTACCAAAGCTCCGAGCTCTGAGAAATCCCTAACAATAAACCCAATAATTACTCTTTGCCCTATCTATGAATCGAACACGGAATTAAACAGTTAACAACCGCGCATTTTCCCCGCCAAGGGAACTTTCTGGTCATTTTTTACATCCAAGTCCAGTTTTCACCCCTGAGGGGGATTTTCTCAGGGGGGGGGGGGGAAGTGGAATAAGCCATTTGAGTCGTAGAGAAGACATTACACGGTTACTTTGGAAAGTGTTGACTATGCCAGATCTAGTAGAGGCTACTCATATTGCACTGTGCACCAAATCATGAGGGTTCCCAGATATTTGTAAGAATGTTAGCCCCGGGGCCCGTTGTATTAGCATTTTTATTGTTTCGTCGAGCACCAGTATCAGCCCTAAAGCGAAGTTTTGTAATAACAGTTAACACTAAACAAAAGTAGAGCAGATGGAAGTTTTCTTGATGTGAACGTTCGCTACAATTGTCTCATTCAAATCTTGAAGATCTTCCTTTTATTGTTTTCTGCATGGAGTTTTATGATTACGTTTCCGATGGAGATTCTGGCTCTAATTAATACGGGAAGTGTTGTCGCTTTGTTGTTTCAGAGAGAGATGAGAAGATATAGCTGTTTCGCTTATCTTTTTGGCTATTAGCTGGGTCGACTTTTGTTTCAGGATGTTGACAGCAAATGGTTTCGTTTTGTGGAGCTGGCTATGTTCTTGAGATTTATTTATTAAAAACTCAAGCTGAATATTTTGAATAAGACCCACTCTATAAACAGTTGCAGGTACGTTTGGTTGATGATACTAAAACCTAAAAAAAAAACAACTAATAACTTCACACTAAAGCCTTATTTCCACGCGAGAAGAATTTTCTTGCGTTTTTATGGTACCGTGCGTATTAAATTATGATTAATATTAAATTATTTAATAATAATTATAATTAAATAATAATTATTAATTATTATATAGAGTTTCGATGGCGCTAGCTGTCGCGTAAACATCGGGTCCGTGTTTATTTTTACTAAAAAAATAGTTAAAGTGGTATTATAAGTGTTTCTGCTATATAAAACTGTTAAAGAACATCTAAAGCCTCTGTGACATTTGTTATCCAGTGAATTTTGTGACGGACTTAATAGAAAAAACGATTATAAACTATTAATGCAACACTATACTCATTATCGTAAAATAAGTGTATATTTTGGTCAAAACTTATTTAAACAACAAAACAAAGTAATCAAGTGCAGTGAACAACTAGAATCTTAGCAGAAAAGTGTAAAAAAACGAATCTATATGACTTGTGTTTTTGTGATTGAGTGCAAACATTTTTTCTGCATGAATCATAGTAACGACTTTATTGATTTCAAAATAAAAAGTCGGAACAAGCAGTGTACAAATTCGCAAACCAAAGTAATGTATGCGTGGCTCAAAACTTAACCACCGTACCTGAGAATCGGATGGTCGTAGGATCAAATCTCGATCACAGCACATACTTTTTGAGTCACGTTTTTTCAATTTTATCAATAACTATAACTTCAAACATTATTTTGTGCAAAAAAATTGGATAATTAAATAACAAATTTTATTGAAAAAAATTACTACAAATTCTAAATAAGATGGAAAATATTACTTATAGAAACAAACTTGCCAGGTCACAATCACAAACTAACATAGCGAATTCAAGTCAAGACATATTAAACTCCACTATGCTAGATTCTACTATGATGAGCATACAGAGTGCTACACAAATTAGCAATCAATCATTTGTGGAGGATTTCAGACAGGAAATGAAGGAAATTAAAGAAAAACTAAAAATTGCTGACAAAGAAATAGATAACCTTAGTTATGAAAATACCAAATTAAAACAAGAGATACAAGATCAGCAACGACAAATAGAATTGCTGAAAGAAATCACCAACTGTACTCCAAAATTTAAAAAAAAGTAACTCGACACCCATCTCAAGAAGAGTTTTAAATATGAGAGTAAACACTTCCCGCCATTCTCCTCTACGTCTGGCCAGAAGTGTTCTGCCAAAAAGTACATCGGAGCAACCCAGCAAAAACATAACAGAGCAGTATCAATCGGAGAGCGATGCTCAGATCCAAACGGACACCCCACGTCGATGCAGTGAAAAAGTAACTGGCAAGGGGATTCAGCGCCGGTCATCAGAAGTTGAATTGGTTGAGCACCGGAGCAGCTGCCACGGAGTGGTTATACTGGGAGATGGTCAGGGACGTGGCTTGCGCGACGTACTGCAGGATCTCCTAGGGCCTGAGTTTGCTGTAGTTTCCTATCTGAAACCAGGTGCGGCATTGAGTGAGGTTCTGCAATGCACCCAGAACAAAATCAGCAACCTGACAAAAAACGACTACATCATTGTATTAGGCGGATGCAGTGACAAAAATCCCTATGATCTCGATATAAATCTACACCGTTGGCTAACATTAACTGCAAATACAAATGTGATCATCTCGGAAGTACCCAAAAACAGGTTTTTACAAGAATCGAAGCTAAACTATTTACTTAGGTTTATTTGTAAGAAATATAAAAATGTACTGTACATGGATATGAACTACACAAGAATATTTCCAAGTGGACGAAATTATGTAGTAAACCTTGCAAGGTCACTATTAAAAGAAATATTATGTTTAAATTACCATTTCCAATTATTTCAATATGAACAAATTAAGCAAAATAAATGTAAAAAATCCTTTGAAAACAAATATGTTCAGGTTAACTTAGACTCTGACAAAAATGTACCAGTCAATAAATTAGACGTTATGAATCAAACAGCTGAAATAGAAACTCCTACGAATAAATTTTTTCGTGAATAAAAATGTATACATTATGCACCAAAATATTGCAGGGCTCCTAGCAAAATCTGACATGCTCACAGTATGTCTATATGAGTTATTAGAAAAAAGTATACGAGTGGACCTATTATGTATTACGGAGCATTTCATGATGGAAGGCTCAGAAGTCCATCTCAATATACCTAACTACTGTTTAGCTGCATGCTTTAGTCGCAAGGAAAATAAAAGAGGTGGTGCTTGTATACTCATTAAAAATGGTCATCAATGGAGAGAATTACCGAAAATCGCTAAGTTATCAATAACGGGAATTTTTGAATGTTGCGCCATAGAACTTATAAACTATAGAGTTGTCATTGTATGTAAATATCGAGTACCAAATCCAAGAAATTTTGATGAATTTATGAGTAGATTAGTGATATTATTACGTGTTCTGTTAAAAAAACCATTTAAAAATGTTATACTGGCGGGTGATTTTAACATAGATATATTGAAGAAAAACAAACAGACTCTAGAATTCGAAAATGTGTTATTAAATTTTAATTTAAAATTATCTTTACGTCAACCTACTCGTTTAAAGAGCAAAACATGCATCGACAATTTTGCGCATAATTTTAATAAGTGTCGTAAAGCTATAGTCTTGGAACTAGCTTTGTCTGACCATACAGCACAACTACTTAATTGCCCGATTAGCACCGCAAGCACTACAAACCATTGGCGGATCACTAGACGGGACTATGGCAAAGAGAACATTGACAAATTCAAATCCTACCTCAATAGCCTATCGTTTGCTGAAGTATATGAAGCTAAAGACCCAAACATTGCTTACAATGCCTTCTCAGAAATGTTTTCTTTTCTATATATACAGTGCTTCCCTGAAACTCTTATCTCTGTAAAAGTGAAAAGAAGGCCTAGTTGGGTCTCTCACGGTATTAAAGTATGTAGCAAAAAGAAACGTCAATTACTATGGCAATATCGACAAAAACCTACCGATATGAATAAAAATAAATTTCAGAGTTATTCTAAATTGCTTAAAAAAATAATTTATTTAACTCAACGCGCACAAAATATACATAAAATTAAAACATCAAATAATAGGTCTAAGACTACTTGGGAAATAATAAACCAAACAAAACTCAACATACCAAAAAATAATATAGACAAAATTCGAAATAATAATGAAACTGTAACTGACCCTAAAATTATTGCCAATATATTTAACGATTACTTTATAGATAAAATAAAACCTATGACTAGTGTGGGAACCACAGTCACTAAACATATTTCAGCCAGAAAAGACTCAGTGTTCATGGCCCCAAGTCTAGCACTTGATATTTTAAAAATTATCGCGGTCTTAAAAAATACAAACAGTGTAGGATACGATGGCATATGTACAAAAATTATTAAGACTGTAGCATATGAAATCTGTGGCCCCTTAAGCTACATTATTAATTTAAGTATCAGTGAAGGTATATTTCCAAATGCGCTAAAAAAATCTATTGTAAAACCACTATTTAAGAAACAGGATAGGGAGCTAATAGAATATTACAGGCCAATATCACTAATACCAATAATTTCAAAAATATTCGAAAAATATATTTACAGGGAACTTAATAACTATTTTGAAAAAAATCATATACTCTGTGACGAACAGAAAGGATTTAGGGAGAAAAAAACAATTAACTTGGCCATATAAGACTTTTTGCATACTGTTATGACAAACATGGATAATAATACACCAGTCTGTGCCATTTTCTGCGACATGACACAGGCGTTTGATTTTGTCCAACATAATATATTACTAAATAAACTTGATGCATATGGTATAAGAGGAAACATATTGAAACTAATACAATCATACCTACATGACAGAAAGCAAGTAACGCAAATAAGCAAAATAAATATGAGGTCCAGACGTGAAGAGATTTTCACGTCATGCGAGCGTACCGTACCTCATGGAGTTCCGCAAGGTAGTGTACTCGGACCACCCTTGTTTATACTCTATATTAATGACTTTCCTAAATCCATTAAATATCCCATGACACTGTTTGCGGATGACAGTACTATAACAATACCATGCCATAATAAGAACACATATGAAACAGACATAAAAAATACATTAATTGAAGCGGTAACGTGGTTAAATAATAATAATTTAAAAATTAATATAAATAAAACTTTGATTATGCACTTTAGCCAACGATCATCATTATTCTCTAATCTTGACATCGAATATAATAATAATAAAATACAGACAGCTAATTCTACAAAATTTTTAGGCCTTACAATCGACAGAAACTTAAATTGGAAATCACATATTGAGGCCTTAGCCAAAAGAATAAGCAGTGGTGCATATGCGTTATATAAATTATCACGGACTTTAAACATAGAAGCACTATTAACGGCCTACTATGGCTTAGTTGAATCCATCATTAGATATGGTGTTATCTTCTGGGGTAACTCAACCGATAGGGATATAATCTTTAAAAGGCAAAAGTGCTGCTTGCGATCTATGTTTAATCTCAAAACTACCGATAGCTGTAAAAATTATTTCACAAAATATCATTTATTAACATTACCTTCAATTTATATATTAGAAATAGTAATTTTCGTAAAAACAAATCCACATCTGTTTCCTCGTATGGCTGACAAATTTCCAAGAAATAGACGTGATGATAGCAAACTATGTGTACATACATCAAAAACTGCACTTATGCGCAAGAGTGTTTATTGCATGGCGCCAATTATCTACAACAAATTGCCCAAAAGTTGGAAAGAGCAAACTATACCTAAACTTAAACAAACAATGAAATTGTTTTTGGCACAAAAAGCATATTATAGTATTACAGAATTTTTAAACGACACATGGTGATTATTTTAAATAAATAGATATATGATATTATATAGATATTATGAGTGTAGTAAGGTCATGTAGTAGTAATATAATAAACGTTATTATTTGAATGCCTATTAGAGTGATGTAAATCTAAATTGTGAAAATGAATTAACTGTAATAATAAACAAGAAAATTAAATTATAAAATAATGTAAATGATTGAATGTAAGAAATTTGTTTGAATGTGACTGACATTTTTAATATACAGGGTGTTTGGAAGGGAGCTGTACATACGCCTAGGGTAGAAACTAGGGATAGTCTGCTACCTACCCCCGCCCATTATATTGACCTTGGCCTCAAGGTTTTTTTTTAATTTAAAATTATTTCTTTACCTTACTACGGTACTTCAGGCCCCATAACTTTTCTTCTCCACAATTTTCTGGTGTAAAATAATTTTTTGCAGGACCCTAAGACTCTAACGATTAAAACAAGACCATTAGCCGACCGGTCCCATGGATAGATTTTGAGCTACAGGTAGTTTTAGTCAAAAAATCAAATAAAAAATAATAATAAATTAAAAAAAAACCTTGAGGCCAAGGTCAATATAATGGGCGGGGGTAGGTAGCAGACTATCCCTAGTTTCTACCCTAGGCGTATGTACAGCTCCCTACCAAACACCCTGTATAGTGTAAAATTAAAATTCATTAATTTTGTAATAATATTTGTATATTTAATAAATAAATATGTAATGTTCTATGTGTAAAATTATAAATCATTAATGCTATTAAATTGTAATAAAAATATTTGCACGCCATGAGAAATGGCAGACATGTCGTGAGCCACTCCTATTTAAGATCTTGCATGCATGTTTTATTTTTAATTCTGTATGTAAACACATGTTTGAGCTAATAAATCTCTCTTATCTTATCTTATCTTATCTTATAATTATTAATTATTATTATAATATTATTAATTATTAAATTATTAAATTAAAATATGTGTGTATTAAAGGTATCACAGCGCTTTCCTTATCTTATTTATATAGGTACAAGACCACAAGACCGGTTGCGAGTAAGTTCCGATTTAACTATATTTTCCTGCAATCAATAAACCTCGATCAAATGTAGCTTTTAATCGGAAATACGAACAAAAATCTGAACCAGGATTTAAAATAAATCGTATGATTAACGCATTCACGAAAACTGCACGTCAATACCATTGAGTTCATAAATCACAAATCGGACTGCATTTTTCTTGGTCAACAATTTAATAATTTTAAATAACATTAGATCACGCCTGTAATCCCTGAAGGATTAGGTAGAGGTGTACTCAATAATACGCACACATTTAGTCAGTTATGTTAAAAGCCCATGTAATAATATATTATTATTATATAATTATATTATATAATCATTATATTGTGCATGCTGTGGTTTCTTGTAAGTGAAGGAGTACACTAACTTGAAAATTTTGTCGTCCACTATAATTAACATGATCTGTGTACTATGCAAGCCAACTAAGAATAGCGCTGTCAAGACGCCATTTTGTTCAGCAATACTCGCGAACTTTATAACTAAAGCGTACGGTGTGCAGAAAAATCAATGAAGAAACTGTACTCTGTTTAATTATTTAATGTTCACTTTTTTGGTATTTCTAATCAATTTTACGCCAAATTAGTTACACATGAGTAGGATATGAAAAAAAGCATGTTAATAAAATAATGAAATGAACAAAGTCAACAATGATAACAAAAAAATAACAATGAAGTCCAGTCCGTCCATGAATACTGTTTCCACAAATTATTAATTTATTCAAAATTATTTATTTATGGAATTCAAGAAACAATGGTTTATAAAACTGAACATAATTACAATAAATAAAAATCTATGAATAAAAAACATAACATTTCTTATTCGCATTTCTTTTTTTGCTGACCGTACTTATCTGTCAGGTAAGTACTGCTATCGTGTGAAGTTGGCAGCGAGCGCGATCCTATTCTTAGTTGGCTCGCATAGTATATTCTTTGTTGGAGATCCTAAATAAATAAATAAATAAATAATAGGGAGCGGGCCTATTGCCACCAACCAGGCACGAATCAAGACCCCGTGGCTACTACTGAGCAATTCGTAATAGAAAAACCCAATAACCCTTTGCCTAACCTGAAATCGGACCTAGGATCTCTTGTATGGAAGATTTCCCATATACTTAAAATTTAAAATAAACCTATCATCTGCAAAATTCATCTTGCATACATAATAATTGAATCGTGGGCGATCTCTTACCCGACCTTTAAAATATTATACTTTCAGGCATATTGAGTGGGGTATTTCTAGTTCGGGTAATTGCTATCTAGCATCAGTTCCCACTCATATTATTCATATTTGACCTAGCAGTTTGTTTAAAAAGGTTGAATGTCACAAGTCTTACTACTGTTTATTTATTTATTTAGGATCTCCAACAAAGAATATACCTACACGTACATGCTGGACGATTATCGCGAACAAAATTTATCTTTTCATTCCCCCATTTCAACACAGTACAACACCTTTTTCACATTAAAAAGTAGCCTTATAGACTAT
This sequence comes from Diarsia rubi, assembly GCA_932274075.1. NCBI lineage: Eukaryota > Metazoa > Arthropoda > Insecta > Lepidoptera > Noctuidae > Diarsia > Diarsia rubi. The sequence continues at coordinate 6,477,860 of OW026421.1, forward strand.
CTGTGTACTAAATTTCATTAAAATCGGTTCATTGGTTTTGGCGTGAAAGCGCGTCAGACAGACATACAGAGTTACTTTCGCATTTATAAATATTAGTGAGGAAATAAGGATTAGAAAAATAAAATTAATAATGAAAAAAGTCTACTATAAATGCGAAAGAGCTGGATCTTTGGAAGTACAGATGAATGAATTTGTGTTACTCTTTCAAGCAAATACGAATGAACAGATTTAAATGTTTATCACACATATAGTTTTAAACCTGAATTCAAATATAGGATACTTTTATCCTGGCAGTACGATCCCGTGGGACAGTTACCGGACACTACGCAAGCGAAGTCGCAAGAATAAACTAGTAGTAGGTAGGTATGTCATAAAATGACATGGTCTATGTCACGGCACGGGTATAAGGTATGTGCTCATCACTTGGGGTAACATTTGGTTGTTATTATATGCCCGTAGTGTCCCACTGCTGAGAAAACGCATCTAGTCATTATTCACATAATTTGATTTTTTTCTTTATTTTGGTTGATTGTTGGGTAAAAGTATTTCACGAAGTATTTTTGAGGTTTAGTAACTCGAGATGGTACGGCCACGGCGTTACGTTTTTGAGGTAGCATGCATTCGTTGTTCAGTGTTTCGAAGTGGCGTGCATTCGTGGTTAAGTGTTTCGAATAGCTGAATTAGAGATTTAGTTATTCGAGATCACATGGCTACGGTGTTAAGTTTTTCGAGGTAGCGTGCATTCGTTGTAAAGTTTTTCCAGGTGGCGTGCATTCGTTGCTCTGTTGTTCGCGGTGGCGTGCATTCGTTGTTCAGTTTTTCGAAGTGACGTGCATTCGTGGTTAAGTGTTTCGAATTCCTAAACTTGGGGACGTGATATTAGGTGTTATGGTTTTCTAAGTCACGTATCACACTCATTCTTTACATATCGGTCATGATTCTGCACTTTTTCTTTCCAATTCTTAAGTGGGTTATTCAGGTTGTTCGCCGTCTTCTTTGCTGTCTGTCGCATTTATGGTACGGCACATAATAATTTCTTTGTTCAGCCTTATTTTTACACGAACTAAACACATAAAAGTTTAATTCCATGTACAAGTTTATATTTTAATAAAGTAATGGACAATTTACTGGCGACTTTTTTTAAGCAAAAACGTAGTCAGATGGAATCAAAACAAGATCCAACACAATCTCCAATGCTCACTTTGTGCAACATCGCCATTGAAAAGATTAATGGTAGCGCGCAATGGAATGTAAAGCAAAATTAAAGACATCGTTTTTCATTGTCTTCCCAGTCATTCTTTTACGTCACAAGAGTTTCTCGAGCATGCCTTTCAAGTATAAAACACTATATGCTTTTGCACGTGACTTTGTCCGCTTGAAAGATGGAAAGTGCCACCACTGCTCTTCTCTAATGAATTTTTACTTAGTGTGATAAAAAGTATCCTATGTTTGAGACCAAACTATCGTCGGTCTGTCTTGCCAATTGTACAAAAAATATTGTTCAGCGGTTAAGACGCAAAAAGGTACCACACAAACAAAAACGAATAGAGTTTACTTTTACATTTAGTTATTATATTACTATAGATAAGAAATAAAAGAAAAATAGACAGAGCTTAAGAGGAATCTAAGTTAAAGCTGAAAGGCCTTGTAAGATCCAGCACCAAAGTAATCCCTCCCTTCGGGTCTAGAATCAATTGGTGCCATTTAGATTTTAGGTCGAGATTTCCGATAATCTTGGAAAAATAGATGGTGTACGATTCAGTCTGATTGCAGAAGCTTTTATGATATATTTTAAGATACAATAGAACCTACTTACGTAGTTTAAGTATGTCTGTCGCAATTTAGTGGTTATGTCCCTATTTTTATTGTAAGAGAAAGCAATGTATTATTGGACGGTCCAATTGCAGAAGATTTCACGAGTTATGAGGAAAATAGGATCTATTGTTACTCGTACACTCCCTTTAACTACGCAATCCGTAACATGTTGATAGTCCACTTCCCTAAATAAACACTGAGTAAAATAAGCAACAAACAACACACATTCAAAGCTGGCCCACTCATTCCCACACACAAACAAACGTACCTATAACTTCCTCCAAATACATTTGCTATTCCGTAGTTACATATAAAAACATCGCCCCACGTTTACTCTACGATATCTTTTACTTAGGCCACACATGTGCCAAGACCCAAGTCCCCGTGTACCAAATTTGGGTCAAGGATCAAAGCACTAGTTATTCCCAATGAACGAATTCGTCTGTACGTAATTCTCGGCGGATAAATTGTGCCGAATTCGTCACAATTGTGGCTGGAATACTGCCCCCATTCCAGACGCCTGAGAGAATTTTTAAGAACAAGAATTTCTAGCCATTTTCAGTCTGCAGACGCTAAATTTATTTGCAGGATAAAAAATAATGGCTGCTCTTACTTTTCGTTAAAGGAGCGAATTGTTGAGTTACTTTGTTGAATGCTGGGTAGAAGACGTTATTATGTAAATACAAAATTAGATTGTGATATGCTATAAATAGATTCAATATTTAGTTATATAATATGAGTATTAAAATTAGGTATACTGTGTCGGTCGACCTACGCTTGTTTGTTTCTGATAATTTTCGAGGTAAATGTCACAAGTTTGAGATGAGTTTGTGCTGCGATAACTTTCTTGAATATACAATTTGCTTAGGATCTGAAATAACACTTTATTAAGTTTGCTGTAAGAAAACCCAATGGGCATTGCCCAAAAAATATTATCTGTTTTATTTTTTCTATTTAAAACATAGTAGGTATTTAAGAAAGAAACTTATCTGAAATTTTCCGTAACTAACCTATTTTGTTTGTTTATTACTGACTGCTAACTAACTTTACAGCTTTACAGATAGTTTTATTTAACATGGGAAAGCATTTTCCGAATCCGTGAATTTACCATGCAACCTTTTATAAAGTAGTCGATCAGCAGTCATCTATCATCGTGTATTCAGTAAGTAGGGAATGTTGAGAAGATAGTGCATTTTACAAAAACTGGCCAAGTGCAAGTCGGACTTGCAAATGAAGGGTTCCCCACCATCGTAGTAGGGACACCAGTATTATTTCTTGTTAAAACGGCAACAGAAAAAAATATTCTGTGATAAGTTTGTTTTTCACAGTGTTTGTATGAATGATAAAGTTATATTTGCGGTTTTTTAAATCTTTTATATCTCAAAAACTAATTACTATAGGTATATTGTCCAATTTAATTTTGGTTGAAAGTTTGTATTGCGATCTACAGCATATATTTTTTTAAGATTTTTCGCTCTCTTAGTTTAAAAGTTAGATGGGGGGGGGACGCATTTTACCACTTTGTAAGTGTATATCTTTCAAACGATTGACAATGATTTTAGGAACCTCAATGTCAGTTTTATAGACCTGTCTATAGACACACCACACGTATAGGTTTGAGAAAAATGTTATGTCCATGTATGGGGAGACCTCCCTTAATCTGTTAATTTTGTATGAAAATCGTAAAGCGGTTCACAGAATTCATCTACATACCAAGTTTCAACTGTGTAGTCTTAATAGTTTCCGAATAAAGAAGCTGTGACATACGCACGGACAGACAGATGGACAAACAGACATGACGAATCTACAAGGGTTCCGTTTCTTGCCATTTTGCTACGGAACTCTAAAAAAGGGTTTAAATAATCTGTTTATTGTAGCTTACGTATATTTATCCCATTGTATGTACAGTAAGTTATACCTTATCTGTGTCGTTTCAGACATTTTGGTGGACGCGGCCGCACCCTAGGGGGTGTTCGACGTAACTTTTAATAGTCATTCTCCTCGAATATTGCGTAAGACTTGCGAAATATTTTTTATGTTTTCTCTTTATTGTTTTTATCAAAGTAATTATTATGTGTAACAATTGTCGGGAGCTCGGTAAAAAAGGACCAGTTTGAAATTTTTTCTTCGAGCTATGGGTATACAAGATCGCAACCTGGATTCTTAAAAAGCTTTTGTTTCTCAAGGCAATTGTTAAGACTGCAGTTTTGCTACCTACTTTCCGGGAAATAAATAACATTGATGTAAGAGCAGGAAAAGTGAATCTTAAAAAGAAAAAAGTGAATCTTAGTAGGTATGATGTTTGTGATCAACGTTAAAAAAGTAAATAGCTCTCTCTTTCAACAGTCAGTAATTTTGTTTTAATATTGTGTAATTCAGAGCCTCCATTATTACCAAATAAAATCTCTTTAATATCATCATCATTATCATAATCATCATCGACTTGGGGTCGGCGCAACACGTTTTTTTTTTGTACCAATCACATTGGCACATAATCTATTCATCGTTACTAAAAATGTAATTATATTAGATATTTTTTAGTTCACTATTCACTAACAAAGTAAGATTTATAACACACATTATTCTCTCATTATTCATTATTAATGATAAAGTTACATTTAAAATGAACATACTTTATTTTACGAAGAAAAAATAATCCATTTTGTCGAACAATAACACCTACTAACAAGCAAAAATATGAATGTGTGGAAGCCCATACATTATGCGTTGAATAATAATCTTAATAAATGTAGGTTATAAAAGAAAATACGTTAAGTTTTTTTGCAAATGTTATAAGTAATGTAATAAAACCTACATTTACGTGGTTTTTTATACCGAATATACATGTGATGCAGTTTATTAAAAACTTTTAATTTATGTGTGTTAGGGTCTTAAATAAAACAGTTTATTAAAAAATCACTTCACTTGTGTTTAATTATTAAATTGATTAGTTGAAAATTAATAGATCTTCGTGTCATAAATAACTTGCTGTCACATCTTAATAGTTCTATGGGATTTACACATATGCGGTTGCTTCATGTAGAAAACTGGTTATACTTAATACTGCACACGTAAATTGACCAAACCTACTATAAATTATTATGAATCCATTAATGTATAAGTAATCGGATGCTTTAACCCAAAATCGGTCGTTTTTTCAATCATACCCTTTGGCTATTTCTAACTGGACCTTTGATAAGATTTTGAAGAAATGCCTCGTAAGGGTGAAAGGGTCTACATACTCGTACATGGATACCGCTACCTGCCTATTTTGCATTCACAATTTTATTTCGAAAACAAAAATCAATGCCACTTTTCGTTGTAATTTTATAACTTAAGAACGGGCTATCCTATCCAAACCAAATGTTTAGGCTTTGTTCGGACTATTTAGTAGATGGTTTATGTGAAGTTTGCACAAATTCGGTTCTTCAAGGCGTTTCATTTTGTATGTGTTCAGGTGGATTCAAGAATGGTTTAGATTCACAATTGGACCCCGTAGGTGGCGCTACTGTCCGGGCAGGACGAAGTCTGCCAGGTCTGCTAGTTTGGAATAAAATACTTTTATATTACATTCTCAACAATCAGTTTACCTCGTTTACATCAACACTTCAATTAGCATAAGGATACCATAATCAGCCGATAATGTTGCCACTGCTGGGACACAGGCCTCATGGACTATAATCCCACACGCGGTCCCAGCGCGTGAGGGTAGATGTCACATGTCTTAGATTTTTGTTTCTAAGACATGCCGGTTTCCTCACGATGTTTTCTTCCACTGATTTCAGAGATTAATATTTTAATAGACTTCGATAAAACCTATTAATATACACTCAAATATATTTAAAACACAAAAGTATTAAGGTTCAAACAAAGTAATACGTTTTGGTGAGCAAGACATGCGCCTGTTACAAGACTTCTATATTCCACACTAGCTTGTTTCACCTGTCTATCAGTTAAAACAACTCCTTTTAAAGTAAATTGTTAAAGTCTGAATACCTACTTCATGCTATCCTTACAAATTGTGACTTAAGACCAAGTTTAAGACGACAGGGGCGCTTCAGGTAGACACCGCAAGCAAACTTAACCCTCCAACCACCGGTGGGGGGTAATAGACGATCTTTAGAGGGCTTGCGATCCCGCAAATTGTCTTTTGAGGGTTAAACTGGCACAAGAAACGGTTAGGCGGAGTTTTGTTTTGTAAAGTAATTGACCGCTAGAAGCAAGTTATAGCGGGCATAAGATTAGATTGAACTTTATGCGGCCGCCACACACTCGACGAGTGACATGGAAAGTAGCGAGGAAAGGAGGCAGAGACATAGTGTGGCCACTTTACTCGTCATGCCGCACGTTATGCTCCTCGTCCTGCCCATCGCTCCCTATATTGTCGGTTTTTGTTTTTGTAGGAGCGTCGCGATTATTTTCGCGAGTAGAGCAGTGTGGGCAGAGCGGGCAACATTGCGGCAAATAGCGGCAGCGCGAGGAGCATAGCGATGAGCAGCGCGAGGAACATAGTGTGGCGGCCGCATTATGTGTGCGTATTGTAGAGGAAACATAAGTTCGACTTCCTCGTTGATCTAGTGTCTCAAACGCGACAGCTGAGCATGAGGTTGTGGGTTCGATTACCGGGTCAGACAAAGTTTCACTCTTGACGTGACCGCTCTTGCAAGAGTTTTTTATTGCGCAGAACAAAGACTTGACAAACTTGGAAAGCCAAGGGGAGGCCATTGCCCAGGAGTGGGAGAGACCAGTTTAAAAAAACATGGACATCATTCTTCATCTATAACGTGTGGTTTTAGTGCCTAGACTTTTTTTTTTTTTTGGTGGGAAGAAAATCATCAAATAACCCCTCCCGATCTTGGGCAGAGCGAAAGGGAGTGTCAGACTGCTACTGCCAAAAACCACCCATGTTCCTTCTTCGCCCTATATGTCGAGGCCGCGGTAAATTGTGAACAACACGCAGCCCCGACGGGCATCGGCCCTTTTGCTATGTTGCTGACATCTCTTTGAGGTGCGCGAGGAATAAATACCTACCTTACCTACCCTACCTTTGGTACGATTAAGGCACCTAGTCGCCTAATTCGTACCACCTTTGGCCTTTTTTTTTTTTTTGGTGGGTGTAAAGTCATCGAATAACCCCTCCCGCTCTTGGGCAGAGCGAAAGGGAGTGTCAGACTTCTACTGACTAAAAACCACCCATGTTCCTTCTTCGCCCTCTATGTCGAGGCTGCGATAACCGTTGGACTACCCGCGGCCCCGACAGGTACCACCTTTAGCCTTAGTCGTACTTAGGAAACAAATGTTGGTAAACATATTAAAAACTATATAGAAAAATACTCAATAATCAGAGATCACATGAACAACTAAAAACTACAAACAACTTAAATATAGCAACCTTACATACACTCTTATTTGGCTTTACACGCCGTCGAAAAATATATCTGAGGCACGCTGGTTTCCTCACAATGTTTAACTACACCGAAGCAGTGATAAATAATTATAGAATACGCACATGAATCTGAAGAATCAGAGGTGCGTATCTCGGGTTCGAACTTGGGACCTTGGTGATTCGATGGTCAAACTACTAGACTATCACTGCACACTACTGCAACCCACTACCCTGGTTCACATTCATAAAGGGTGTAAAAGTACTCTTAACGCAAACGAAGGGCACTTGTTGTCGGGGCCGCGGGTAGTCCAACGGTTATCGCGGCCTCGACATAGAGGGCGAAGAAGGAACATGGGTGGTTTTTAGTCAGTAGAAGTCTGACACTCCCTTTCGCTCTGCCCAAGAGCGGGAGGGGTTATTCGATGATTTTTACAGCCACCAAAAAAAAAGAAAAAAAAAAGAGCATTTGTTCTCCCTCCACTGCGATATTTTTTTTGTTCTAGACCATACCTGGGAACCTCCCGCTTACGGAGATATTGGGGGTCAAAGTTACAAATTTTTCTCAGCTATTTTTCTAAATACTAGTTTTCCTGACCGAAATGAAATTTCACAAATAACACACAACCTGGCTATTAAAATAAATCGATTACTGCGATGAACGAACTCTTTCAAGTTACTCCAGGTTAATTCATAATAAAAAACAGTTGGTTGCAAAATGAAGAAGGAAAAAGCATTTAAATAGAGTATTCAAAGTAACCGCGCTTCTACCCTTCGTCTCTTTTGAAGCATTACTTTACTCTTTTCAAAGTTTTATGCAATATTTTGTATAAAGGTAACTACTGGAGTCTGAAAGCAATAAAAAAGTCGTAAATTAATGTTGAGGAAACAGTTTTCTTCTTTAACATGCTGTAAGATTTTTAACAGCATTTTAATTTACATGAGTTTCTTGTCCATTGTTCCCTAAGACTTCTAAGCTTTAGAATGGCAACTACATTATTTTCCCAAGTTATTATGCCTCAAGATTGCGTTTTATAGTTCAGTTAATATTGTATTGTCATTTGTTAGACTGGTTGTCACACTTTCAAGCCACTTACTTCTTAACGACCATCAAAAATCTACCTACATTTGACAGCCTGGACCATCGGCTTAACGTGCTTTGTGACACAGAGGAAGCTCGGTATTTAATGGGAATAACCATGGAAAATAGACATCAAACAGCAAATCGTATTACATGTCCATTAACAGTGGACTAAGCGACATCCTCACGCCACGTAAGTGGGTTAACGATTATCTGCTGGAACTACGTACCTCGACTCTTACGTAAAGTTTATACGAAGCCTTGTTTCCAATTGTTGTGGTATCCAGTAAATACTAATATCAACCTAATAACTGTCTAAATTGGGTTGATTTCAGAATGAAAAACACATTTTTGTTGTCATGTTTGGAAACTCAACCGTGAACTCAGTTTATAAATCTACCCTACGCCGAAATTGCTTAATTCACCATCCGAGGAGACTGGACATAATGACGCTTTTAAGTACTTAGTGACGTTAGGCGTACTAAAATCAGTGGGTAGCCTGCGAAAAACGTCATTACGCTTACCTAATGCTCATAAGTAATGTTTGACAGCTGTGGTAGGTCAATAGGGTCGAATTTTACACAATATTTCACTTAAGGAGTTAGGCATTTTAAATGAGTACCTACTTTCTACAAATGAGGCATCGTGCTGTTTGCTGATGGAGTAGCTTTTGTTTTACTTCATGCGTTTCAGCTAATATTTTTCACGACCATGTACTGCGCCTTAAAATACATAGTTTCAGAAGGTTTCCCGCAAGGTGGACCGATTATCTTGTTTCAGAAAGCCGACGAGTTTCTCAGAATGCGAGAAACAGAGAACTGGTCGATGACACCCAGCTGCTCTATAAAACATAAAAATAAGGTAAGGCCATAAAAACCTGCGCCGTCTTAAAGTTCGTTGGGTTGAAGTTTCATCAAAGTCGCAGAAAACACCTGAATAAGGGACGGACAAGACCGGGAAATGTCGCGGAAGTCTAAAACCAGCAGTAGGTGATGATAAAGTAAAAATAACAAAACTTTGTACATTTACCCGCAACCCAATATCTCAAAACACACCTAACCAATACCACACGATATATCTAAATCCCAAAAGGCAACGCAAGTGAAACCTTCAGCAGTAGCAAGCGAAGTAATAACATATGATTTATGGTTTGTATGTAAATGAATCATCCTGTAGCTATGTGTTGCTCTATGGCCGACGCCTGACGCTGTTCGACGGTGCTTAAAGCTAAAAAAGTGGTAAAATCATCGATCTCATCTTGTGTGAAATATCATCATTGTCTGTTAAATTCTAGGTAATTGTTTGCGGATAGAGAGAAGTGGAGACTCAACAGTTAGGTACCATAGGTGAAAAATTTATAAAAAAACGTTTACAATGATAATATTATCCGATTTAATCCTATTATAAGTGCGAAAGCTTGTGACGATGTATATTATGAGTGCTTGTTACTCTTTCACGCAATTCTTCGTTTTTAAATAGAAAATTTTCATGGATAACCACCATCTGGGGCAAGCGGAGGGTTATATCGAACTCTGACCGACTAAAACCTACTGTTCCTACTTCTACCAAGACTCGGGGGTCAGGGAGATACAAGTAGGACATTCAAGAAGTTATGTTGTGAATGAGACAAACTCATAGAATTGTTTCAGTTAAAGATCAAGTTATTGGTTCTTTTTTTTTGTGGAGGGTGAGAAATCATTATATGACTCAGGAGTGTCAGACTTCTACTGACAAAAAATCACCCATTTTCCATCTTACCCCTTTGTGTCGACGGGCCCCTGCAATGTTAGATAAATTTATTTGAGGCGAGCGTGGAACACGAACGCACCGTCGACACGGCCTGTCGTCGTTATAAGATTGACGGACGCCGGGACGGTGAGCTAGCCCATTAGTCGCCGTCCATAGGCCCACATCTACGGTGGCCGGAAGCCATCACGTGGCCAAGTTGTTGGTCCTTAGATCTGCAAATCAGTCACACAATTTTCGACAAATTCGACATATTGTTATCTATTACACTTGGTCATTTTCAATTTACAACGGCTGCGTAAGGTGCTTGACCTCATTGCTGCCTAAATATCGGAAAAAGTTGTAAAATAACTCAACGTAGTATTTGGAGCAAAACTGCCGCCCTAAAATGAATTGGCAAACTCGTAACTTAGGGAAAAAAAAATAGGCTGAAAAGTTATAAAACCGACGGTTTATCGTTACAGTGCTAATATTTGCCGGGCAGGGTAAATACAGTTTTATTTTTATATAACCTGCGTTATTTATTTCCACGAATCATTTATTACTTTGTGTAAAACAAACAAAGGGAGACCACGCACAAAATTCTGAAACAAGAAAACAAGTTTAATATCGAATGTTTTTCAAAGAAACTCTTGATGTTATAACATTTTTACTTTGATGAAAATGCTATACTCACATCATTAGAAAAGGCTTGATAAACTTTTCTTTTGACTAAAATTACATAAGAATTTCAAAGACATAAGCAGAATGAACAGAAATTAATTGTAACAAAATTCGCACACTTACGATTTTAACGTTCATGAATTTGTTACATAACGGCAAGGACATGCAAAAATTTTCGAGTGATAGGTCAGCCAAGGCAAAGAAAATCATAACCGAATACATAACATACTTAGTAGCAAAATCTTCTGCCTAGCGATACACGATCGCTTGTCAGGCAGCATTCGTGTGTCAAAATCGGAATTGAAATCGTCGACGACGAACGGGAAAAACACCCGATTGTAACCTCTGGCGACGAACGAGAAGAAATCCCGTTTGTTACCATTGAGAGATATATAACACAATGATGTACCCCAAAAAGTACAAAGACGGCATAGGTCAAAGGTGGTATAAGCGCCATTTAAAATCGTATCTCTGCGCTCCACCTTACATTTACTAACTGATATTTTCCATCACTCATGCTCAGGTGTTTGAAGATAATTGCATTGCTTTGAACCCGCCGACTTAACTCAGTAATTACTTGAGCGAATTGTGCACTGGATAATTAAGTACCTAAGTACTTAACTCACTTAACTGTAACTGTTGTTAACAGCGCTAAGCTCGGCTTATTTGCTTCGTGATAAACAAAGTTATTCATCTGTTAGATATCAGAGTTGTTTGTTTTGTTAATTTTAAGGGATTTAAGATTAAGTTTTTTAGTCCCCTATCTATCTTTTTGTTTGATCTTTTCATTTAATCTTGATTTAATGAAAAGAGATAATTTAGAGACATTTAAACAGTTAATTTGATGGTACAGAAACAACAATTATTGAAATAAATGAATATCATCAGATTTTTCGCAATGGATAATAACAACACAAACCATTTTATTTGTAACTAGCGGACGTCACGCGGTTTCACCCGCGTAGTTTCCGTTTCCGTGGGATTACAGGAATAATAAATAGCCTATGTTACCCGGGGATAGTGTAGCTTCCCAACGGTGACAGAATTTTTCCAATCGGTCCAGTAGTTTCGGAGCCTATTCGTTACAAACAAACAAACAAATATTTCCTCTTTATAATATTAGTATAGACAAAGAGAACTAAGCCACAATCACCGTAATGTTCCTAGTCATTCCCATTTGATTTGGGATCGATTTCCAGTTTAAACAAATGCAGCTAAATACCAGAATTTCACATGGAACACTGCATAACTGACCAGACAAAACCAAGTCCGAATATAACCATAAACAAAACGTTATCATTCAAATTCGACTGCAAGGAATCCGAATGTAAGTGTGGCAGCATGAGGTCCTGAGTTTGATTCCCGGGTAAGGCAAAGTGTTATTGGCATTTTGCATCAGGAATTTATCAGTAGTGGCGACGAAGTCTAGTTTTGTGCCCAGTTCATGGAAATAGGGTCGCCCACTATTAATTGGGACTTAAACATAAGTAGCGAAATTTGGGTGTAATAGGTACACCTCCACCTAACCCTTCGGGGATCACAGGCGTGATATTATGTCATATGTTATCATCCAAATCATACTACTTCATAACTTGGACAAATAGGCTGAGAGCACACAAAGGACCTATCTGCAGACAAAGTGTATAGTAACTTATAGTGACTATGATCGACCTTTGTGAACAACTTGATAACGTTTATTGGGAAACTGGGTCCTTAATTATAATGTTGCCTAGCAGGACGCTGGCTTTAGTAAATTATATACGTTGCCGAGTGTAAAAATGTAACACTGTTAGATAGTTCAGTCGAATAAGGATGAGTCTGCTCATTGTTAGAATAAAATCCCGTGACACGAAGACTGCATCTAATTATCGGCCCCTTTTACGTGGAAAAATAGCAGTGCTCACACAGATATAGATAGATCTGCGTGTACAACAGAAAATATAGGAGGTCCTTGAATATTTTGTTTGGGCCATGCCTGTAGAATGCGACGACCGACGGGCCAGAGTCTCACTCAGTGAGTGCCAAGAGACGGCCGTCGCGGCGTCGGTCGTCACCAAGGGAGGCTTAGAAAACGCTGGCGTAATGTCTTACCGATAATTGTAAACAAAAGACTGCTAAACGACAACCACATTGTCATTAAACTTTTAATGACAAAGGATATTTAATCTAGTAATTAAATAACGCAAAATCCCGTCATATTATTCCACCTTTGCTTCATTTCTACATAAAAACCAGAGCACTAAGGTCAGTTATCAGAATTAGGTCATCCCGGGAATCCTAGGTCGTGCGAAACCCGCTCGTATGGCCTATACCAACACACATGCATATTCATTACGTATGTGTTTAATCAGAACAGTAATAGTCCCAACGCAGTGCATGTTGTATACATCGCTGCGTATTGACAGAGTAACTAGATACTGCCTCTTGTGTGGTGCACTGGAAGCTGAATTGTAGCTTAGTGCGGCCTTTGTTCAGTAAGTCTAGTAAACAAAAGTATTCGGTGATCTCAGTGATCTGTCGAACCTTTGTAACAAGAAACTGTGTTGTATATTGTGAAGGATTGTTAGCTGGTTTATAATCAGTGTGCTAATGTAATTACCCCACTGTACAATCATTTACCATTGTCATTTATAATTATGTTGTATTAATTTACTTACTTATTGTACTTATTTTTGGAAATAAATTATTATTATTATTTTATAACAATATAATTCTAAACCGTTTGTGTCATCTGTCTTTGTTATCTATTCAGATGAATTTGCGTAGGTAATATTTCCCTACGCGAATTCTAATATAAAAGAGCATTTTTAAAAGACTATGAAGTGTACATTGTCACACCCACCTATTTGCAATACAACAACAACGACATTCATTTATTTCCAGACCACTTCAACATCCATGCGTACTGGTATGCATGCATTTACCTTACAGACGTAATAAAACACAATTTTGTGTTAGTAAATAGAACCTTAATGCCCATATTAATAACACTTCACTGGCACACAATCGTGCATTGATGTACCTACCTCCTGCCTGTGGAAGCGACGGAACACTCTCGTTGCGGCCAGAAGTTCTCGGTTCAGATAACATGTTGGTATTCGCTTCACGAACGCCTAAAAGTTATATGAATAGAAGTTGACATTATCTCGTTAGCGACAAAGGGTAGTAGAACAAACACTTTAAGTAGCTGATGGTAACGCATCTCAGTGTCTCAGTGTCTCGTTTTTTTGGGGTGCTAGAAATCGTCGAATAACCTCTTCCGCTCTTGGGCCGAGCGAAAGAGAGTGTCAGACTTCTACTGACTAAAAACCACCCATGTTCCTTCTTAGCCCTTTATGTCGTGGCCGCGGTATCTCTTACAACATACCGCAGCCTATCCCAATGTCTCTCTTGTGCAGGATTGTTAGTTTTTAAGTCACCGCCAAGTTCAAATATAAACAAAGGTCCAGTACGTCTTGGGCAGTCAGTTCTACTACCATAAGCTCACCATGCTACAAGCTTTTACCGTATGTACAGCTCCACCCCACAAAAGAAATAAATTTGGTTTTTTCAAGGAAATTCCTCTTTTCGTTAAGACTGAGTAAGTAGATGTGATACCTTGGGCACTGAAACCATAAAACGCTTACATGCTATTTAATGTTCTCACACAACGCAGTATTTTGGGCTAACACAAAGTTCCTTTATTCCTTACATTTTCCTTGATCATTTATTTTCTTTTATTAGGAAAATAAACGGCTTTTTTGCTCTTACGGATCCGCGATGTACCTATCTTGTGCCTCCTTCGTAAGTGGAACTAGCTGCGAAATTAGATATAATCATATTAGATAAGGACACAAAATTAGTTAGGTCTTTGTTCCTTTACTGTTGAGTAACATACGCTTGATAGCGGGAACATGAATGCATTGTACATAATCCCAGGCCACATCAAAATGGTCACTGCTTCCACTTTTGGCATTTGGTACAGCCAGGCGCTTTAAGTCCAATGAAATTATGTAAAATAACCATATACCTAGTAGGTATCTACATTGATAGTACTTATAGATAAATGGGGAACCTACTAACCAAATTCAATTTCTGCTCCTGTGTCGGAAATGGGAAAAAATGTTAGGCCTGATTATTGGGATAAGGGATCCGACTCGGATTAATGTATTTTTACCTTCACATACCAAAAGGTAAACTTTAATATAAAAAGCAATTACTTGCCCGCCTACCTACATTGTGTACGTATATCAATTACATAAAAAGTATTGTGGTACCCACATGTTATTTGATACAGAAAACCGCTTATACAAATTCGGAATATCATATTCAGGAAAAATTACCTCTCCGAATTCAATTTAGAAAACGTATTAATATGAAAGCGGTAACATATCTTTTCTGTTAGGACTTCGGTAAAATATTATTTACAAATACGTCAAAGGAAAGTAGAGAAGCCTTTGTTCGAAGAAGGGCCGAAAAACCGTGAACATGAAGAAATAAAGCATCCTTATTGCCTAAGTTTATGTTCAGCCGCCATTAAGGTGATGTATTTGGGCATTTAAGATAGAAAAAGGTATTGGGTGAATCTTACAAGGTTTAATACGGCCAGTGTGAAGAGGTTGTTGAATAGAGGTGCGTATTTTTAGCTGGGTGACCTATTTTCAGCTGGCGGGTGCTTCCCGGGCCGAGCTGCCGTTCCATTGACCCACATGCACGCAAGCTCTGACGTCAGACGCTGTTATTACGTCACAAGCCAGCTCTTTGTGCCCGGCTGATGTTTGTCGATGATGGTGTCGCGGGTCATGTTCAGCTGTTTACATTATTATATTGGATTATTATGTTATTTTTGCAACGTTTTATTGTTGTGGCAATCAAATTTGAACCTTACTTTTAAGGGATTTTTATCATCGTGGAAATGCAGAACAATAATTATAACTGAAATGTTTTGTAGTGAAACCCTGATTACAAAAATATACCTGCTGACAATTAACCTTACCAAGGTGACCAACTGAACGCATTTAGAAATAAAAACGTACCCAACAGAATACCTACATTTAAACAAAGACAATAAAGGTTATTAAAGTTGAAACATTATAAAAGGCCTTCTCTTTTCAGTTGTGTAAATAAAAAGCTGTCAAGTCAAATACAATTGTCGCTGAAAATAATATCTTGTAATGGATACAGAGCCATACTATCAATGAAGAGACATTTGAGTTGAATTTGTATATTTCACTTGTTTTTTATGAAATTTGCCACGTAATCACATCACACTAATATTATCAAAGCGAAAGTTTGTGAGTGTGTCTCTACGTAAAAACTACTAAACGGATCTGGATAACATTTGGTACACAGATTGTTTATAACCTTGATAAACACATAGGATAGTTTTTTTTCCCGATTTTATCTTCCCGTGGTGAAGCCGCTGGCAACAGCTAGTATATTATATAGTAGACTGCCTCGTTAACCTAGTGGTCGCAAGCACGACTGCTTAATATAAGGTCCTAGGTTCGATTCCCCGGGTCGGGTAGTGTTAATAGGTTTTTCCATCAGACATTTGTCCGTGCCAGCCACGTAGTCTGAATTTGTACCCCGTTAATGGCATTAGGCTCTCTATTATGGACTTGAAACATACCTAACCGGCGAAATTTGAGTGTAATATTCGATTCACTCCTGCCTAACCCCTCGGAGATTACAAGCGCGATACAAGGTTTTTTTTAAATTTCCGTAAAAATAAGTAAGTGGTAATATCTTTTTTTTTGGGTGGGAAATCGTCAGATAACATGCAGTGAAAGGGAGTGCCAGACTTCTACTGAATAAAAACCACCCATGTTCCTTCTTAGCTCTTTATGACGAGGCCGCGGTATCCCTTGCGAACAACCCGCAGCCCCGACTGGAAGTGGCAATATCTAATATTAAAATTTAAGCTCTGGCAACAATATTGAGGCAATAATATAATAACGCTCGCGTCGTCTTTCGTTATGAATGATTTTCTCTCAGACCCTTACTTGTGACAAATAAAAAATTATGGCAATACTGCAAGTTTAACATACAGAGATAAGCATTGTTCACATAGGCCAGTAATTGGAGCCTTCTGCCAGCTTAAATCGATAGCAATATATAGATACGTGCAACAGTTGTGTAGTTTGAGTCAGTAGTGGAATAGTATAGTGGACTATCAATTATTTAGAATCGGCCATTGTTGACGCCCCTGCCTGCCTTTCGGTTGCAGCAATCTAAAGCTGTATATCCCTGTGGAAAGAAAGCTAAAACTCTTCTAAATACAGATTACTGACTAGGACAGTGGCGATTTACCCAATAATTGGTTGTACCTATATGTTACAAAAAACAAATATCTCTGTATTCATAAATACTGCTGTTTCTCTAGAAGCTATTGATGAGGTTCACCTTAGTACAAGACTGTGTTTTATAAAAAAAACATAGGTACTAAATACAACACAAACTAGTGAAGTCCCCCTGACTTCACTAGTTAGTAGAAATCCTACTAATATTATAAACGTGTAAGTATGGATGGATCACGAGACATGAGATCACACAAAAACTACTGAACGGACTTGGGTAAAATTCGGTACACACATAGTTTATAACCTGAATAAAATTTTTATCTTCCCGTGGGATAATTTTCAAGTCGTAGTGGGTGTAGCCGCTGGCAACAGCTGGTATCTTATATTTAAGCTCTGACAGCAATAGTGGGCCAATAGGGGATCGGAGTGTGTCAAAAAAATATGATTCTAATTAGTCCGTCAGTTAGATTATCGGAAAAATATAATAAAAAATGACGAAGATAAGACGCGTCAAAGATCATGAATGAAAAATGTACTACCATGTGACGTTTTCGAGAAATTCACGTGTTTTCGAAGCATTGTATCGTCTTCATTTTTTGTTTATGTGAAAAAAGAAAAAATACGTGTCCAATCATCTGCCTAGCCTTTTCCCAACTATATTGGGGTCGGCTTCCAGTCTAACCGGATGCAGCTGAATACCAGTATTTTACATGGAGCGACTGCCTATCTGACCTCCACAACCCAGTTAATACTAGGTAATACGATACCCTTTGGTAAGACTTGATGTCAGACTATCAGGTCACTGACTACCCGTAACGACTGCCAAAGATCTATATATGGCAGCCGGGACCAACAGCTTAACGTGCTTTCCGAGGCACGGAGGAAACTCGGTATGTAATGGGCGGTCACCCATCCACAGATCGACCTAGGCAAGCGCAGCTTAACCTAAAGATCGACCCGAGTGGCAGTTCTTATTAAGCCACGAGCTCCTCAAATACGGTATACGTGTCCAATATTTTTTGAAAATCTATCTGACGGACTAATTATTATTGTTTTGTCCGATTCAGCATTAGACGCCAATTTTAATGCGCGTATATTTTATTTTGTTTTGAATGATTAAAAAGTCACACACTGTTCGGTCTAGTTATAGTAGTTGACACAATCGGTACGAGCTTATTTCATCCCGGAATCCACGCGGTATTTGCCCCAGTTTCCCCAGACCCTTACAATAAATCAAAACAAATGGCAATAATGCAACAATAGTGTACAGAGCCAGGCATTGTTCACATAAGTCGGTAATTGGAGCATTCTGCAAAATCGATAGTGTAAGTCGAATAGTGCAGAGGACTATCAATTATTTAGAATCGGCCATTGTTGCCTCCCCGCCTCCCTTCCGGTGGAGTGCTTTGGCAGTCTAAAGCTTTATGTTCACAGCAGCTTAAGCGCTGAGGGCATAAAATAATAAATAACCGCTTTTTATCGTTAGGTAACTCAAAAGGAAAAAACGGAACCCTTATAGGATCACTTAGTTTTCCGTTTTCCTCAAGAATGCGTGGAGGTATCAAGCTGACATTTATATCAAATACTCAAGTCTACTGTCCATTGGAGTTGTGAAAAAATCAAAACTTTTGAGTCAACGCAATCAAAAGATACAGTCGTTTATGCTGTAAACTTTTGACAATCGCAAGGGAATCATAACATCTTTAGTCACATCATATAATAAAAATATGTTTAATAATTTTCAACTTTGTTTTTACGGGACCCTCGGTGCGCGAGTCCGACTTGCACTTAGCAGGTTTTTTACCCGACTACGGCGAAGGCAAAA
Organism: Diarsia rubi; assembly: GCA_932274075.1. Taxonomy (NCBI): domain Eukaryota; kingdom Metazoa; phylum Arthropoda; class Insecta; order Lepidoptera; family Noctuidae; genus Diarsia; species Diarsia rubi. Next base: position 6,496,654 of record OW026421.1, read on the forward strand.
GGAAGGGTAATGATTTTGGCAGTATATGTATGTATGTTATGTATGAATGTTTGTATGTTTCACCGTAGCGCCTAGACTACTGAAGGTATTTTAATAAATGAGGTGTCAATAGATTCGTAAGAATAACGCGGGTGACATAGGCTATATAAATTTTAATAATTATTTTTATGACGTAATTTAAATGTCAAATTCTAAGGTCGAAAAAAATTTAATTTATAAGAAAAAAAATTATATTAATTAATATTTATCAATTATTATTCATTATTTAATTATTCAAGTCAACATATACGTTTAGATTGTGGTCAAACAGTACTCGTGGTCTAGTCTGTGTTATTTACTCGTATTATGTAAATAACAAACCAACATTAAGTAGAACATTACATTATGAAAGTAACATATTTTTACGTATTTATTGAATAACACAAAAATAAAATTTAAATAAAAAAATAAGTTTAGAAACTAAAACCCGACCACGATTAAAAACGCAGACTAATAAAACCGCGGTCTTAAAAGTATTAAACAAGAAAAATCGTATTATTATAAAGGACAGTCGTAGCCGTATGCCACCATGCTAATGGCAACTAGCAGGTTTTTTTTTTTGGCGGTTGGAAAATCATCAAATAACGGGGTCCCCCTCTTGGGCAGAGCGAAAGGGAGTGTCAGACTTCTACTGACTAAAAACCACCCATGTTCCTTCTTAGCCCTATATGTCGAGGCCGCGGTAACTTGTGTACAACCCGCAGCCCCGACGGACTGGCAACTAGCAGCTGACAGCTGTTATAAGACCGCGGTTTTATTAGTCTGCGTTTTATTCGTAGTCGGGTTTTAGTTTATAAACTTATTTTTTTTTGTTTTATTAAATTAATAAAAAAATACGAAAATAAAACGCGTTAATGATCGTGAGTGGGGGCTGAAAAAAATGTACCAAATTGTGACGTTCGTGCGACTTTTCTAAGCACTATATCGTCTTCATTTATTGTTTACGTGAAAAATTAAGAAATACGTGTCCAATATTTTTTGGAAATCTATCTGACGGACTTATTAAATTTTATTGTCAACCCTATTGTTATAGCTGTTGTTTCTTATAATAATAATTATTACTATTTATAAATAAATATATTCTTCTCTTTCTATCTATACCTATTTTTTTTTTCAGTGAAAAACTTCATTGTTTTCTCAGTAAAGATGCGAAGAAAATTAAATTGTTCGAATTAAACCAATGTTCATTCATATGCCAGCTAGTACATCAAGCTACTACCATTTTTAACTTTACTACGCTTAAGCATTAGGTTCAAGATTTATTGAAAAAAAAATATAGTTGTAAAAACAAATTAAACCTCATTGTTCCTTTAAACAGAGGAGTATGGAAGAAGAAGACGATGATGATGATGATGATGTTCTTTCAAATATGAATTTAACTTCCCACTTCCCAGATGTTTGACAAACGGTCACAGAATAGTTTCCTCTATTTAATTCCCTATAGTCATTCTTCTCGAACCATCAACGAAACCAAACAACCTTCTCTTTGTCTGACAAACTCCTCTAAAAGGCCATCAATAGTTCAAAACGCAATAACATCAAGCAAATAACATTTTACAAAGGCAAAGCGGGGATCCTCCAATCAGACAACAGCACTCACAAGGGAGATTTAAATCGTGTTCATTTGCATCCAATATTTGTTGATTTTAGAGCCAATAAATTGTGTTTACATATTTAGGCGATCAAATTCGTTTGTGTTTGATTTGGGAGCTCTGGATGGAGCGTTAGAATATTAAAAGTAATCAAGAAAACACGTGTGTTGGTATTGGAAGTAGGTATGTATATACCTAAGGTCTAGGTTGATCAATTCTACGAACCGTAGTTGGAATTTTTTTATGTGTTTTGTTGTCAGCCTGTAATTCGCCCTATCATGGCGAAGATGAAGGTGTTAATGTCATCCATATTTGTACGAAAAAGTGTCAGATTCAGAGTCGACTCCACCCAAGCCCATACCACATTTGTCTTGCTTGCAGCGCTAGGTACTATCAGTCCGCATGGTAAACAGATGTGATCATCATGTGCACAGGATTTTGTTATAAAAATGAGCAGTTTATTTTTTTGGTGATACGTTGTACATATATTAGGCACTTCATCAACTTTCTGTTGCTGCTAACAAATATCGATCAGAAACGAAAGACTGAAAATATATTTCCTCGAAGTGTTCCTTTTACTCCGACGAATCTGTTTATAATTGAAATTGTTCACACTTCGTTACACCACATTTTTCTTCAACAGATTATTCCTTCAATAAATAAATTCTAATCCAATCAAGGGTTTCCTTTGAATACACAAAGAACTTATTACAGGAAATTAAAAATTCACAGCGAATACCAGCTTTCTATTCCAATACAAATCATTTGAGACATCGGTTCTGCACCCTGTTTTATATTTTCTTGTTTTCTCTATTCGTTGAGAAATCCATTAGTTGGTCGGAGAAAAAAACGAGTGATTCCAGCTCGAATGTAGTTTTCAGCTCATCGGAGATTTTTCTACCAAGTCGCCTTTTACGGGGATACAGACTAATGAATTTTGTATCTTTTTTTTATTTGTTTAGGTTAAATTTTGGGGAAATGGCTCTTTGGTTATGTGGTAAGTACTTGATGGTAATGGGCTGAGTGAGGTTATTTTGTTTTTTTTTATTAGGTATATTTGGATATTGGTAAATTCAATGTGTATACAGCTATTTTCAAACATGCATGAGCTGTTAATCAGGTCCAGAGAAATCCCTCATTGTGAAGGATGCTTGAAACCTACTGGCTTTTTAGTATCATCTACTTGTACTTATCAATAATACAAATGTGTAATCAAATCGATCAATGTCTTTAAACACTTAATGTGGCATTCACTTAAAAAGTAAAACATTTCACTAAATTGCGTGACATTAAACTTTTACATTACATGTCAATTTTCATTTAAAGTTGAACATATTGGAATTCACTTCTAAACCAGACGTCGCGTGTGACAAATAATGAAGCCTTATATCTAAAAATATTGGATTGCTTTTACAAAAGCACTGTGACAATTATCTAAAAAATAATCACGTATGACGTATAATTATTTCTGAGTATTGAAACATCTTAAGCAGATTTATTTTAATCAAATAGAAATGAGTATCATTTGCAACCCAATTTTGATCCGTCTTATCAATGAAAATAAATTGTCCTCAAAAGCTTTGAAGATACAGAGAACCACTCTAAATCTTACCCAATGGATATAAAAAAGGAAATTGCATATAGTCTACGTACTTTGTGGTTTGAGTAAAAAATAAGACGCTAAGTCGGACTTTTTAAATGGGTCACATTTCGTTAGAAATTTAGATACCGTCTGCAGACGGCATGTTAATTAGGTTTTAACAAAATATGAACTTTGGTAAATTTATTTTAGGCTCAATAGTATATTTTATACTGGCCGGCAAGTGCTACTTCGCATGAGTGCAACACAATGAGAACACAGTGTTCACGTAATCAGAACCAATGCATTTTATCCTTTACCTGTGTTTGTTTGAGCACGTTATGTAAATTTAGTAATGATAATAATTATAATGATCATTTAAACCTTTCGAAATAAACGCTCTAAATAATATACAAACCGTATAAAACCCATAGCTTAGAAGATCCAAGCGGCTACACATATATACGAAAAACGACTTATATTTTATACGAAGCGTATAATAAAAGTTTTATTTTCTACCGAATCTGACCATCAGATAAAACGGTTTATTCCAAAATAAAACATAACATTTTACTATAAATATTTATAAGCTCTCTGTCTTCATACACTACTCTACGTTATGATCTTCCAGCCGATATGGCTTTAGTTGTATTAAAGATAAGTGCTGCGAAGACATCTCGACCCGTCGCATGAAACTACTACAGATTACTTCTAAGCTTATATAATTCTTTATTTACTTTCTTACTTTTATGTTCTTAGTATATAAGATATTCTAGGGTGTGTTATCATGATGTATCATCTTAGTGACTTTATTGGTGATGTTATGCGATGTTTTGCTTCTTTGGGAGATTGTTTGTATGAAGTTTCTGTCAAGGAATTAGCACCGTCTTTTAAATTTATCACTAAACAAAAATAAAGCATCTGCATTATAAATACAACCTTTACGCTTTTCTCCAAATCAAGTAAAACAGTTATTAGGAAACCATCAGGAAACGAATAACAAATAAAAATTAAATGACAAAAAAAGAATAAATATGTAACACATAAAACAAATATTTATAAATACTAAAAGACGGAAAAAAAAACAAATTAACAGTTTGCACGTCGTGACTGCGACAAGCAGGTTACCACTAAGCATGTAGCTGTGCTATGGGGTGCCCACATCACAGTGCTGATTCCTTAGTAACTAGGATACGCAATTGAGGTGCGGATTGCAGTGAATATAATTGAGTCTTCTATTAAATGCGTTAGTAAAGCTAATTCACAAAAACAAGCAATAATTCCCATTTGAGTATAGTATGACATTCAATACAGTGTAAATTGCCTACATCAAACAACTTACTCCCTCGAGCTTTTAGAAACCTAAATACAAACAAGTTCCTTACAATTCTGACTTCAAGCAATAGAATACAGAATCATGCAAAACCAACAGGTGCAACAGTATTGCAGATGTTATAGAAAACAGTAAAGTAATATTAGATTCTGAATGGTATTGCTTTCTTAAGAGTATGTAATAGAGAAAGATAGCAGTATAGCACGTTCTCGCTTTATTAAGTTGTACACTTACTTTCACGTACGTCAAGGTATATTCTATTTGCTTACGGTTCATGGAAGTTCTATTAATAAAGGGTGGTATTTAATAAAATGTTACGTACGTAGAATTATGATTTAATGTCAACGTGTGTGTAGGTTGGCAGTTATTTATGTCGGTGTTGCATATTACCAAGTAAACAGGGTGGAATTTTGTAATGCCACCTGGAGGGAAAGTACTCCTAATACTGCAGATAGAAAATTTTACTCGAAGGAAACATTTCTTTATTTTTTAATAGAAAGCAAACTGCATTCAAAGACTTTCGAAAATTCTCTTCTCCCACACCCGGGAATCGAACCGGCTAAAATCTAAAAAAATTATACCCTGTACTTATATTGCTTCGATCGTTAGGGTCAATTATAAGGATGCAATCTCTCTAACAAACATGATAAATTAAATGAAAGGAATACCAGGAAATCTTAAATTAATTTAATTACTTACAAAAAATGGTAAACTAACTAATTAGTTGCTCGAAATGGGCTCCATTCTCTTGGATACACAAATTTATTCTTTTAACGAATTCATTTCTAGTAACTTTATTAAAGTGTTGTGGTAAATATTATAAATCGTATTCTGAACTTCAACTCTCAACTCGTTGTCATTCGCATAAGATTTCATGTAAATTTGATTTTAAGAAAGACTTCATATTTCCTGGTTTTCCTTTCATTTAATTTATCATGTTTGTTAGAGAGATTTCGTCCTTATAATTGACCCTAACGATCGATGCAATAAAAGTACAGGATATATTTTTTTTAGATTTTAGCCGGTTCAAAATCAAAAATCAAAATCAAAATATTTTTATTTCATTTAGGCCTACATGGGCACTTATAAAACGTCGGTAAAAAAGGGCACGGTTCGGTGCATCGGTCGATTTCTAAAGAGGAGAACCGGCAAAGAAACTCCAAAGGTTACTCTTTTAATCTTTTAAAATCGTTTAGGTTAACAATAAGGTATAATACACACATGAAGACCATGCCGATTAATGTCTGAGATGGTCTTTTGAAGAAAGCACCACACAGATTTGAGTGGACCCGTCCAGTCAGTGCAAGCATTTGTCAGTTATCGTGGAGCTCGACTTATAACTCAAGGAGCTCAACGTCACGACGAACAATACCAAAGAAAGGACATTTGGGTGGGTCACTTAAAGTACTCAAACTGCCAGACAATCACAACAATTAAAATTTAAGAAAGACCCACATGGTCCTCACATTCACAATATCAATTTTTTAAATATTTATCATATTGAATAATCATTTTACATAATTAAATGTAAAAAAAAACACACACACACACACAAAAAAAATATAAAAAATAAAATATTTAACAAGTAAATATTGGTCAAAAAAAAAACATACTTGAAAAAGTAAACAATGTACTGTATAAAAATAATCATAAAATGTCAACCTGTACAAAAAAAAAATGAATATGTTTAAGTCAATTCAAATTGGAGCAGTTCAATCCCAAGCATTTTTGTCCTCTATATAATCTTTAACAGTATAAAATCCTTTCTGGCATAGTTTACGTTTTATATAGGATTTGAATTTATTAAGGCTTAGATTTTGAATGTGGCTTGGTAGTTTATTATAAAAGCGAATACATTGGCATCTAAATGATCCACCTATTTTCTTGAGCCTTGTTGTGGGTACAATATATTTATGTCTATTTCTTGTATTTATATTGTGAATATGTATGTATTTATATATGTATTTATATTTCTTAAACAGCTTTATATTTTTGTGAGCATACAAAAGATTTTCATAAATATACTGAGACTAATAAATATAGTTCGATTCCCGGGTGTGGGAGAAGAGAATTTTCAAAATTTCTATTCAAAAATAAAGGAATGTTTCCTTTGAGTAAAATTTTCTATCTGCAGTATTAAGAGTACTTTCCCTCCAGGTGGCATTACAAAATTACACCCTGTATAAGTATGGTAAGTATGTATTTTTATTAATTTATTTAAAATTCATGTACAATAGTGGTATATAGGCAGACTTAATGCCACAAGACATTTTCTTGAACAAAGGTTCGATCAAAGGTTGTTCGTACCTATTTTCAAGAAACATGACAACATTGTAAAAAGTTACAAAATAATATCTGAAAAATATGACATTTAGTCTTACCAAAGGGTAATATGTATGTAATTTAATTAAAGCAAAAATATTGGGAACAGGCGCCATCGTAATTACCGGTTACGTTATAATAGAGTACTTTATTTAGCCGACTGTTAACCTTCAGATTAAAATTCTATAAGCGCTTTCTTTTGTTCGTTTACGAAGAGAAAATCGACTAAAACAGTAATAGAAAATTTACTTTATTTTAATAGCGATAAAGTCCATTTTTTTTTCTGGTTTTCTTATGGGTACTGTAAACATTCCTTCAGTGATTACTTTTAAATGGCGTTTCTTTAATAGGCCCCTTTTTGACTCGACTCCCAATAAATTCCATTAGATTGGCAACTTTTAGAGACCCAAATAGCTATTGTTGTATTCTACTCCACGTAGTTCTAATTTACCGCGCTCTACTACTTGTTTTGCCTACGCTTTACTACTTAAGAAATAAAGTAAATAGCACTTACGTTTTTAAGAAAATGCTTTCACCTTAATAAAAAAGAACTTCAGTCAATTTAAAACTTCAATCTCGTTCATCAAGACTCCTGTTTTATTCAATAACACAAACTTCATTAAAATATTTATTCAGGTCGAACGCAGCGGTAGTTTGTAATTTGAATTGAGTACCAACTGTAATTGGAGTGCTTCATTTCTAGGAACTTGTGAACCAAAGTTTGATATCAACTAGAGATGACTATGACTTAGGCCGACTAGCCGATAAGTCTGTTGTGATTGTGAAGAGGCCGACCGATTTTTACAGCTAATGATTTTCTTCCTTTTTTGATATTTTGCGTTTGCTTGGGAAACGGTGCAGTTTGTTGTAAAAAACTTTTTTTATTTTTTATATTAACACATAAAAAAATGTACACAGATATTATGATCGAATTGAGAAACTTCCTCCTTTGCGGGAAGTCGGTAAAAACAAGAAAATTTAATTATGTTATTGTTTTTTGAAATGAAAGAGCTAAATTAAAATTCAATGATACCATCAAAAAAAAAGCCTCGTATGCGAATTTCTTATTTACACACCTACTCATAGTCTGCGCTTTTTACCGAATAATCGCCGACAACGAAAGTGGCCTGATAGTCGACTTTAAAAACGAGTCGGACGGAACATCTCTAGTGTCAACGGTATCCTTAGATAGACGAACCCTGAACTTTGAGGCACATCCATCTACTCATCAAGTGCCCTAAATTGTTTCAGGAATCCAATAGTCATTAATAAATTTTCACCGCGAAACCACTTTGTGAATTGATTAATTTGAAATTGTTCGGGTTTCGAGATTTATTAAGTGTCTGGAATTATTGATAGTGAATTTCTGTACCCTGATTTAGAACAAAGGTATCTATTATTAGTGGGTTGGTGGGTATTCTATAAATTGGACTTGGACACAAATTTTGACCGGTAAAGGTGTATTAATTACTGGCGAAGCCTTTGTAGTTTGGTAAAACGATATTATTGCTGAAAATAGAGCTAAATATGATTCTCATAGTCTTGGTTAAAAGTAAACTTTACGTGTTTCTAAGTATTATTGATATCGGCTATAAATGCACCGGACTGGTGCCTGCAACTCCACGTTCCAAGCGCATATTTTTAATACGGGGCTAGTGACGTAACGGTAACGATCTCGTCAACGATTCGCACTTCAAATATATTTTAATCGCCTATATACAAACATAACTAAACGACTGTAATTCCCGAAGGGTTAGGCAGAGGTGCAAGTAGGTGCCTAATTTGTAGTACGCCCACATATTGCTAGTTATATCTTTAAGTCCTATGTAATAGTGGGCGAGCCTATTACCATCATTCATCAACAGCCTATTAATGTCGACGGCACGGTTGGCGCAGTTGCTCAAGCAATGGACTGCTGCGCTGCGTGTCGCGGATTCGATTCCACACGGAACAAATATTTGTATGACCTACAGATAGTTGTTTCGGGTCTGGGTATTTGTGTATGTGAGTTTAAATGTTTGTGAACGCACCCACGATACAGGCGAAATACCTAGTGTGGGGCAACGTTTTTAAAAAAAAAAAAAATGTTCCCACTGCTGGGACACAGGCCTCTTCTCTCTTTGAGAGGGAATGGGCTATAATCTACGTCGCGGGCCCAGTGCGGATTGGTAGATGTCACATGTCTTCGAATGTTTGGTTCTAAGCCATGCCGGTTTCCTCACGATGTCTTCCTTCACCGTTTTGAGAGCAGCGGTGGTGAAATAAATTACACAAAGTAATGTGCCTGCCTGGGTTCAAACCCACGATTTACCTACTGTTCGTAAGTCGGGGCCGCCACCACTGGGCCACCGCTGCTCTTACCATCAACTCGTCACAAATCCAGACTTCGTTGTTGCTACTGAAATTCTGATGGAGAAATCCAATAACACTTTGCCCGAACTGGGAATCGAACTCTGGACCTCGTCCTCAGTAGTCGCGTTTGCGACCATTAAGCAAACGAGGCAGTCTGTGACATTGAAACTGAGATTATACCTGGCGTATCTACACTAATAGGTATTATGCTATCTTAAAAGAAAACTCTTGCCAAGAATCCTCATGTTTCAAGATCAAAATGTTATAGTAATTATTTTCATAATATTTTACGACATTATGCGGCTGGGGTTTGATTTTTGAACAAGGAATTTAATTAAAAGTATAGAAGTATGAATATTGTTTTACTCCCTAAAGTCGTTGTTGGATCTGTCAGTTAATTTTGACAGTTCGTTTGACTTCGCATCGTAGAGGTTTCCCTACAATACCTGCCTACCTTACTACTACTACCCTACAAATCCCTGGTTTTGAGGTTATTTTCGATTTTATAAAATGACTCCGAAACTCGGATTTAGTTTACATAAAGAACTTTTGTAGGAGTTAATATGATAAATGTAGAAATAAAAAACAAAGTTTTTTTTTTTTTTTTTTTTAATATTCCACAACTATCACACAACGCCATCTAGTCCCAAGCTAAGCAGAGCTTGTGTTATGGGTACTAGACAACTGATAAACATACTTATATATTTCTAAATACATACATATTATAGATAAATTACACCCAGACACAGAACAAATGATCGTGCTCATCACACAAACATTTGTCCTGGGTGGGAATCGAACCCACGACCTCCGGCCTAGCAGTCAGGGTCACTAACCACTAGACCAACAGGCCAGTTTGATGTTGACACAGTTTGGTACGGGATTCCATATATCCATGAACAAGATCCTTTGGAACTGTAACTCCTAATCGTTCGTGCAACGCAACTATTAAAATTTCGGAGAATATTGATTAAATTAGAATTTTGCATAAATTTCTGTGATTATGAAAAATAAAGAAATGACGTTTTAATCTATTTAATGTCTGTACGGAAATAACCAATATGCCTGATTTTTCTTCATGACAATTGAGCTGTGGCGAGTTTACACATACTTTTTCTTGTGGCGAATTTACATAGTGACGAATGTACAATAATCCCACTAAAAACATCAAATCCCCAGTGAATCAAAACCAAAATCAAAATGGAAACATTTTCAATCAAGTCCTACTAAAGCAAACAGTCTTATTTATTTTATCACACGTTTGGAAACAATCTTATCAGCTACACACTGGTATCACGTAGGTATCTTCTCGTACACTATCAGCTTCGTCCCGTATCTATTCCAATTTTGTGTAGAAATAAAACTGGCTGATCTGTTGAATGGGAGCTGTGAAATGTGTCTGGGTCACAGATATAAATACACCTAGATACGTTATATAACGCAAGTATCACGGTCCGTGTAAATCAAGCATGTATTTTTTGACTACCTACTATGACGTCATAAGCATTATTTAATTACTGTACGAATAAGTTACTACAATATGTTGATACTAAAAACAAAAAAAAACTAAATCGGTTCAGCCATCTTTGAATATTTAGGGCGCAAGTAACCACCTTGACTATAAAATACTTAGGCCCGTTATCCATCAAAGCGGAGACGAGCAGAGCGCAGAGGAGTGTGCCAAATTCGACCAATCACAGGAAGGGCGAAAGAGACATGTAAATTTTAACTAATGTGATTGGCCAATTTCCGCACACCTCCTATCGTCTCCGCTCCTCTCCGCTTTGTTGGAAACCGGGCCTCAAGCCTGGCACTCCAAGTGGAAGGCGAAGTAGATGCACTTGCGTTTTCTAGTTCTATCTATATCTGTGGTGTGGGTACACACGACCACACATCAAACTATACATTATATTACCAGTAGAAACTGACTTTCAATATGTTTTCTCACACATATTGTAAAAACAGCCATCATATAACCATCATTATACTTCAAAATATAACATTGAGTTAAAGTTATTCCTGAAGTGAGTTTTATTTAAATTTTAGTTTAAAAAATAAAAAGATTATGTTGAATGCATGCAAGGGGTACAATAGTGCGGGGTAATGGTGGTAATGTGAGCGTAAGGGTATTTGAAATTGTTAGTTGTGAAATTTTCCAACATTGAAATAGGTACTTAGTCTAAACAGATTGGAAGTTACTGCCGCACTCAGAGAGCTTTAATGATTACTTAAGCCATAACTAAGTGAAGGTTTTGACAGTTTGGTCATACAAAGGTATGTCAAATCTTTACTAAGTGGCGGCTTAAGCAATAATTTAATATCTCTGAGTACCGCAGTTACACCTTCAATATTTATGTAACCAAAAGTCCCAAGCATGGGTCACAAAAAATAATGCTGCAGACCTGGTTAAGCCTTTTACCACCCCATATTCTTAAACTTTCAGTATACTGAGAAATCAGGTAGAAATGTATAATTGGGGTGTGGTCGAGAGTACCCTTCATGTATCCAGTCTGGGCTACTTAATCTTCACGCATCAGTAATACAGCTATCTCTACAAATAGTTTGGGAGAAAATAAGACTGGTATGAAGTGTTGACCGTAATTGACATTGTCTCAAGGATGGAATTAATCAGAAAGACTCGATGTGGTCTGAGCTTTGTGAAATGTTTTGCTAACGTCATAGGTATAATGAAACTCTTTTCAATAAGTGCTTAGATGAACATATACATTGGAAATAAGCAGTTCATCCAATAAGAGATGCATTCGTTTTTCTTGCAATTTTGGTGATATTTTCTCTAACGACAAACAAATTGAGTACAGCTACATACTGTATATGAAATGGTACTCGTATTTTAAAGAGTAAATGTTCATAATAATTAAACTTGCCTTTGACCCATGTTACACGGGGTCAATGCAATACGTGGTGTCATCCCTCTCCAAACAAACGTTAAAAATGTGAAGAAAAATAATTGTATCTCAAGCTCCAAGCTAACTCAGCTAACTTGAAACTCTTTCCCAATAAGGATTGAACTAGCCACAAGAATCAATCTTGACACGTAACAATAGACAAAGAAACCACTATAGAGAGGATTATACCTTTTCCAATTTACCTGCGGTCACCCCGAATAATGACAGCGCCTATCAATAAATTAAATCTTGCGACCTTGTATTACGGCTGACAATATGCCATAGTAGTTAAAGTACCTACAATAGATATGATATAGCTGGGATTTAGAAAAGGGGTTGTAGTTGGGCTTACGACGTAATACAACTCCTTGGGTATGATGGCCGCTTCCGTACTTCTTGGTATGATTCTGGGTTCGGTTACCAAGTCGGGCAATGGGTTGGGTTTTCAAGTGTTTAGGTGCTTAATATTTTCGGGGTCGCACCCAATGATATATTAAAACTATAGACACGTTGTCCGCCCTCAAAAATGACAACATGAAATGAAGCCAATTGGTCACATCGCGCTTAGTTACGCACCAACCTCTCGCGCGATGCTACGTTTGTTCTTAATTTAAATCGTGTGTGTAAACCTGCGCGAAACATAAAGACAACAGGCATCCCGCTGTAAGGTGTCATATTTTCTTTCCCTTTCTTTACGCGTAAAAGTAGGTAGATAATATTTTCGCCGTTTTGAAGCGCCGCCATGTTAGTTCATGACGTGTCTATATATAATACGTCATTAATCGCACCCGTATCTTTTACGCCACCTGAATATTCCTGCTCTTATCCAGCATAGCACTGAGGCCAGCACAATCCGTTATTTTCATCAGTTCTCTCCGGTCTGCCATCTGCAATCTTTTCTTTGACTATCCTCTTCATCTTGATCCATAAGAATTTGTATTCGTCACTCTTGAGCACGAGTTCCAATACATGACCATGTCGTATGTTCCAATATAAATTTATTTATTTTAAAACTTAATTTAATATTAAACAAAACTCGTTTTAATTTCTCAAGGGTCATTGCTGATTAATTTAATTTTAGAATCTTTTGCTTTTCTAAAGTAACAAAGTTTTTAGCTGAAGGCTCAAACTGTTTTATAACAAACAAAAGTTATTGAATTTTCGTCAACTGTTTGCTATAGATATTCCTGTAGCATCCCCTTTGACCTATATTCCCCCCTAATCAAGTACGTATTCGTGTCTGTCGCCATTTAGCTTCTAATTCAGGTCGGCGGTTAACATTGAACTTGTCACGTCTATCGTCTGGCGGCTAACCTTTTTCGACACTCCATTCAATTGACCCTCTGGTACTCATTCTACTAATAACCTCTTTTGTTTTGCCATTTTTAGTACATGATCAATGTGTGCGTCATTCTCAATACTGCACTGGCACGCTTTTTTAATTTTTTGGTGTGGGAAATCATCAAATAACCCCTCCCACTCTTGAGCAGAGCGAAAGTGAGTGTCAGACTTCTACTGACTAAAAACCACCCATGTTCCTTCTTAGCCCTTTATGTCAAGGCCGCCGTATCTCTTGCGAACAACCCACAGCCCCGACGGGATCACTGGCACCCTTGAGTATTGGGTTAAATCCTGCTTTATCAATTGTGGCCTGTTGGTCTAGTGGTTAGTGACCCTAACTGCTATGCCGGAGGTCGTGGGTTCGATTCCCACCCAGGACAAATATTTGTGTGATGAGCACGATCATTTGTTCTGTGTCTGGGTGTAATTTATCTATAATATGTATGTATTTAGAAATATATAAGTATGTTTATCAGTTGTCTAGTACCCATAACACAAGCTCTGCTTAGCTTGGGACTAGATGGCGTTGTGTGATAGTTGTGGAATATTATTATTATTATTATCAATCTTCCCTGATCCTAACGAGTCTCATCTGGTCTTACCCACGAGCTCTAAACATCATCCACCTGGTGTCTGCCAACACTTCTTCTACCGTCCTTCGATAACCATTCAGTCAAGGTTCTACTGCGCCTGCCAGCACCACGTCTTGCCAAGTGTCCTGCCCACCTCTAGTTCAAAGCCGCTACCCGCACATCCTGGACTTTTATTCTTACGTAGGATTTCAGAGTTCCGAATTCGGAACTTGTCCCATGTTATTTAGGGTCAGCTCTTTTTTGCTTCCCTGGCAATCGTCCCGCTATCATTTACTACTTTTTCCTTCATATCATTTCCCACACATGGCCAACCAAGACAGGCGACTCCCTTGATCTAGAACAAGTGTTTTTATTAATTTGTCCATTCACGTGATTATCCACCATGAACAAAAAGTGATCATAAAACTATCTTTGACGGATTTCGTAAGCAGGAACACTATCAGAAGAATCCTATGAACATCTGAAACCCATGTCTAATACGAAAACAAAAACACAGTAAGTACGTTTGAGGTTAATGGAATCCGTAGCAGAAAACGCTTTGTACATATTTCATATTCGAATAACACTTGAATAGACAGACCGGAGATTGAACACAACAACATTTTCTCTCCCAACAATTGATCCACAAAAAGTACCTTCTTCTTAAGACCGTGTAATCATTTTGGATTGTCAATTACTGTAAGAGTTCTCCAGACTCTCAAGACGATTATTATTTTTAACGAGATTCTAGAATAACTAGTATCGTTCTCGTTATTTTATAATTAAATAATCCACACATTTTTATAATTTCGAATGAATAAGCTACTGAAATCTGGTAGTGAATATCACACTAATATTATAAAGGCGTTTGTGAGTGTGTGAGTGTGTATGTTTGTTACTTCTTCACGCAAAAACTACTACACGGATTTGGATGAAATTTGGTACACAGATAGTTTATAACCTGGATTAACAAATAGGATAGTTTTTATCCTGATTTCATATTCCCGTGGGTTGTAGCGGGTGAAGCCGCTGGCAACAGCTAGTTACTAATCAAAATAAGACCACCTACATTGGATACTTATGTCTAGATAAGTACAGTAACGAACAGCAGCAGGGCTATTGCGTATATTTTAAATGCCAGTGGCTATCATCACCATCATCATTTCAGCCGAAAGACATCCACTGCTGGACATAGGCCTCCCCTAAGTGTCGCCACATTGACCGGTCCTGTGCGTCTCGCATCCAGCGGATCCCCGCAACCTTCACCAGGTCATCGGTCCATATTGCATTGGATTAATCATATTGTATTGTATTAACTGTCAAATTGGTTATGGTTTAGTACAAAATGAAACCATTTGACAGTTAATTGATGTACACTATATGATAGCCACTCTCATTTAAAAGATCAATAGCCCTGCAGATATACTAACAATATTGCTCATAGAGTATTTATCCATAACAAACAGCTAAAAACAACGTATTTTTCAACGAAATGAATTAAACTCTAACTGTAAACAATAGAGTTTTTAATCAAATCGTATTTGTTATTAAGGTTCGATTATTTATTCAGTTTATTCAGTCTAGTCAGTGTTGTTTCAGTTCCAATATTTCGTATGCAAACGAACCCTATGTAGCGATATCCGACATACTGCAGCCAAACCGTTTTATTAGTTTTTCTTTAGTTATTGACGCGAGAAATTTGCAAAGGAAAATATGAAAGCTTTTGATGAAACTGATTTGTTTGACGTTTTTGGAATCGCGTGATTCGGTTCGAGTTAGACTGTTGAACGAATTTGTATATTGATTGTGTTTTAATATAATTTGAAATGAGCGGGCAGACGGTATTACGGAAATATTTTAGTACAGGCAGTAAGGAAAATAGATTTGTTGTGTTTTCAAACATACTAAGTAGTATTTATCAAGGACTAGGTGTTGCCAGCGGCTTTGCCCGCTACAACTTGAAAGTTAATAATAATAATTTATTTATTCTTTAAAATTAGACACAATAATGTTGAACAGTTTTAAATGCAGTTAGAATTAAGTATAATACATAATATGAGCAACTGTGCCCGAGCTAGGCTGAGCCTGTATTTTAGGTCACAGAGAGGTCAGTTATCCCACGGTAAGATAAAATCGGAAAAGAAACTATCCTATGTGTTAATCCATGTTGACCAAATTTTATCCAAATCTGGTTAGCAGTTTTTGCGTAAAAGAATAACAAACAATGCCATCCATTGCCTCCATGCCATTCATACATACATACTTACAAACTTTCGCGTTTTTAAATTAGTAGGATTTTGAGACCCTTAAAATCAACAACAACCCTTTATATCTCATAGTTAAGATGTAGAAGAAATGAGAAAAAATAACCCTCCTTTTGGGCTTCGCCGCAGTTGGGTAATAACAGCATCATCGGCGTCAAAATCACGTAGTAACGTGATTTTCTTTAATTGATTACATTAACAAATTCTATTTCCTTTTACATATTTTCAATTACAGATAATGCCATAATCAACTGTGAAAATATGCATTTGTTTTTACTACAAATTGTGGTTTAAGTGCATAAAATTACTTAGTTAACTGCTTAGTTAGGTGAGTCAGTATACGATTATTAAATTACGATCTAAATTAGATATAAATAGATCACTAAGGAACACTGAATATTTTTTTTTTCTGGCAAAAATTAAAATTTTATCAGGAGACATTTTCCTACCGAAGATAATTTTTATGTAGGTATCTACTCTGCGGTTCCTACCCTGCCAAAATGTTACAACCTGCGAAGGTGTAAGGTTGTGAGATTTGCTTAAAATGCACATAAAGATGGCACTGCATACAAAACAATACTTGGAAACCATTATTTTACGTAATATTATGTTACAAATGTTAAACCAAAATCCATTTATTAAGCTGATATGAACACATACAAATATTACATAGAACAGCTATACAAGCTTCCTATAACCGATAAATTAATATCCACAAGTCGACCTCAAACGTTAAAGTTCACTAAGTGGTTCCCTAAGCACCATCAACGAACAATAGCTTCTGCTGATATCTAATAACATTACAAGGGTTATGTTACACAAACGTGGTCGACAACGCATCGGTGTCTTTGGTCAGCGTTGTTTGTTAGGGGTGACATTGTTATTTTATCTTTTTTTTGTGACTCAGAAAACACGTAAAACAGCATAGTCTTCTATTGAGTTTTGAATGGATATGACATGAGAAAAAATTACGAATTTCCGTTTACAATTTTTATTACATTAAATAAAGGATCAGTACAGGATCAGTTCCCATAGATTCTTTGTTTGTGGTCACCTTCGTTGCAATGGATCAATGTCAATCCCGCTGGTGTAGTGCCACCCTAAGGGTAACGTAATAAAGATTGTAAGGAAGAATTATCTGAAGATTTATCGAATTTCTAGGAGGATGAACATATGTAGGTAATTTTAATCTACCAACGTTTCCGCAAACGCAACTTCTTCGAACCACGTTCAATTTACGAACGTGTATTGGAACGCGAGATTGTAATAAAATATTTACTTTCATCAGAGTTTCTGAGAATGTGGCTCTTTCATGTTTATTTTTGCTAAATAAATATTGTTTTTACCTATGAGTATTGTTTTGTTTGGTATTCATCAGAATCCTTAGGGAAAGCCGTCAGACATACGTAGTTGTGAATAAAGTGAGGTTATGGTGACCGTGTCCGGTCACCTGCTCCGATTCTTTCATACTCCTTTTTGCCTCGTCCTTATTCATTTATGTAATATCTAGGTAAACATGTTTTTATTCCTTATTAATTTGATACTATGCTCTTGCATAGTTTTAATAAATAGCATACATGGGTATTCGACTATATACTTCTTACACTAGGTTTTCACGGTCCGTGATATCACGGACGGACGCGCAACACAACGTGGGAAGGGTCTCGTCCGTGGTAGCACAGGACGTCTGTGGCGGAGCGCCGGTATCAGATCCGCAGAATCACGTACCGTGGGAACGAGCCCTGTCTGTGTGCGTTGCCGTTCGTGGTCTTCGGCTATGCGTGATGATCCGCAGAATCACGCACCGTGGGTACGAGCCCTGTCTGTGTGCGTTGTCGTCCGTGGTCCTCGGCTGTGCGTGATGATCCGCAGCCCGGCGAGCACGGCCTACAGTGACATGGCATGAGTCACACATTTTATCATAGTTTGGGCGATAAAACCGTTTTGTCTTAAATGCTAGCACGGCGGCGTAAGATAATTTCTTGATATGTGATATAACTTCTTGACGTTTAGTTGGGACTCCTATGTCTTATTTGCTAATATGGGCGCACCCATTTTGTAACAAATGTCACATTTTGACAGATGAATATGCTCGTTTATATCACGTTCGTTCGGAGGTGGTGATAAAAGTAAATTAAAAATATAAGTATATTTTTCTGCATCAAATGGCAGTAAATTATTATAATTATGTTCTTGCCCGAAGGCAAGAGGTCCAAAGTAGGAAAATATTCCGAAGAAACATTCGGGACTCCTCTAATCCGTTCGAGTTGCCAGACAGGGAGTTCCAACGGATTTTCCGCCTGACAAATATATTTCAAAACAAATCACATCAAACTTTTAAAAGAAAAACAGAACTTTTAGTTAGTAGCAAGTTATCAAATAATAAATAAAAAAAGAAAATGAAAGACGTGCCGCGTACGTGTTATGTCAAAAATGAATTAGTACCCAAGAAAATTAAAAAGTTGTTTAACTGTATGAACTGTGCTCTTTTATACGTATTATTTTATTTGGTCGCCTATTCAGATGGTCATAGACATTTTTATTTTTTTAATATACTAGGTCACACTATGAAGTCAGCAACAAGAAAGACAAGTCGCGTCTTAAATTATATCACATGTGGTACCCGTGCTAGCATTTAAGACAAATTCTAAGACATGACATAATTTATAACGTCTTGTCACCAACGTCTTGGGTACGCCCGTGCTCGCCCCGCAGAATCACGCACCGTGGGTACGAGCCCTGTCTGTGTGCGTTGCTGTCCGTGGTCTTCGGCTGTGCGTGATGATCCGCAGAATCACGCACCGTGGGAACGAGCCCTGTCTGTGTGCGTTGCCGTCCGTAATCGTCCGCTGTGCGTGATGATCTGCAAAATCACGCACCGTGGGATTCCAACTTTAGTGTGTGTCGATGGCAATCTAAATTGTGTCGGCCCATAATTGAGCTACTATCTTTGGCGCTTTTGGTAGCGTCCATCACTCATCACACATTCCTGTACTGAACAACAGGACACTCAGGACACGATAGTAGACGGAGAAAGGTAAAAATAGTAAAGGTAGAAATAGTTGAAGGTCTAGGAATTTCTGAAATTAACTAATAGAGAGTTGATACCTGTGATTTTGAAAAAGCAAAGTTAAGGTATTACGAGACCCCGTCGGAGCTGCGGGATGTTGTAAGAAATACCGCGGCCTCGACATAAAGGGCTAAGAAGGAACATGGGTGGTTTTTAGTCAGTAGAAGTCTGACACTCCCTTTCGCTCTGCCCAACAGCGGGAGGGCTATTTGATGACTTCCGACCTCCCCAAAAAAAAAAGGTTTTTCTAGACAAACATGCCTGACAGTCCTTCTAACCCGAATGACCTAAATAACTTACTGCCGCACTCAGAGAGCTTTAATGATTACTTACGCCATTACTTAGTAAAGGTTTTGACAGTTTTGTCATACCAAAGTATGTCAAACCTAAACTAAGTGACTGCTTAAGTAATCATAAAATATCTCTGAGTACCGCAGTTACTCACTAAATTTAAATATACAGCATTATTAAAAGAAAATTGCACAAAACTATTAAACGACATGTTTGTTTTTAATCTAAATTTTCGCCGATACAATCGTACTAGCTCCGTCAGCAAACGTTAAAAAGTTGAAAAGCCAAACGTGCCATTGCATATCCACAAGTCTTTTAATGTTATTTTCGTACGACCAATCACCTTAGAGGTAATATAAAATTTTATAACAACCACGAAGACTCGTTTGTATAAAATATTGCTGATATATAAAAATGTGGCGTAAAGTGAAAACGTATTACTAAGCAGTTTCAAACAAGATGTATCTGTATGTATCGAGTTTTGTTTTTAAACTCGTAAAAGTACGTTGAAATTGAAATTGTGGCTATAAAAAATGAAACATTAAAAAGACAGGGAGACGAGGTAGACCGTGTCCTTACCACGGCAACCAATGCTCGAACACGCAATCGTGGCGTTCATTATCTGATATGACCTTACCAAAGCGATCGCTGAACAAAAAGCCTTGGTTAGGGCGCGGCATCACACGAACGCGTGGTCAAAGGCCTTGTTGTTTTCCAAAGAGATAAGAGTAAGAACACATCGATTTCAAATGAGTGTACGAGGGATTACTAATTTCATATAGATAAAATCACGAGCAATAATACGTAAACACTTGGCAAAGTTTAAACGCGAATTTTTCGTGAACGTTTGCAACTTTGAGGTGACATGACCACCCCGGGGCTGCGGGTCCCGGCGAGGCTGCGGGTCCCGTCGAGGCTGCAGGCTGTTTAAAAGTTACCGCGGCCTCGACATATAGGGCTAAGAAGGAACATTTGGTTTTTTGGGTTGTTTTTAGTGAGTAGAAGTCTGACAAAATATTAGTTTCGTTAAGCATCATGAAAATTTCATTCACTATCTACAGTAGTCTTAAATTGGTTCTAAATGTTGCTAAATGTATATTGGTAATCTTGACTGTACCAAAGTCACTGATAGACGAAGGGCTCCGAAACGATCTGTTCTGAGTATTTCCCTCATCATTTTGTCCATAACGGATATAAAAACTATTCACAAAGCAGGAATTCAGTTATAATTTCGAAGTCCCTGATATCGAGATTGAAATAGTGCAACAACATTTCTTGTAAAGGAGGGATCTTCAGGCATTTGTTACCACTGCAACCTATTTCTAGAAAAACGTCATCGAAATTCACATACATAGAGACTGAAATGACTGACCACACACTGTTAGTGCGAGCTCCAATATTGCATCAATATTTTAGCTGATAATTTTGAGCCTACGCTTTCTGAACTGTTACGAGAATACCTATAAATAATGATTGTGTAGATCTTAACGGAAATATTCGATTACGAAACAATCACAAAGTTTTCCCACTGACATCAAAATGTTTTATTTTTCGGGCTAAAACATGTAGGAAATCAATCATACACGTTGAATTAAATTAGAGCCAAGTCTTAAGCCAACAATCTAATAAATGTTCACAAAACCTAAAAACACTCAGCCACTGATTCCTGACATTCAAAATCCTCCCCGTCTCCAGTAACTCAATTTTAAATACATTACCAAAAATAAAAATCCATAAAAGCCATTGTTAGAGAAAGCTTTTTACTAAGTCCAGTGGAAACTCCTGTAACATTTAAAAAGAAATAGCGTACCCGAGAACGAAGGTATGAATTTTAAAAGGAACCAAATTGAAATAGAGTTTCTGCCATGTTGAATTGAATCGGTCTTACAGTTAAGTCTTTCATTTGCTGTGTGACTGTGTGCTGTTGAGTTACAATCTAGAGGGATGTTTATTCCAATCGTAATTCTATGGTAATCTTGGTGTTTTTTGCTAACATGTGTGGTTGGGCGGGTGAAGGGGAATCGATACTAGATTCTATGCTTTGTTCGTATCGTTCTTCGAAGCGCTATTTGAATTTGCCAAAGAGTTCTCAGTATGCAGTATTATTCAGATCAGTATATCGTCATCAGTAGCATGTTTTTTTTTATGATCGTACTGTTTCTAAGTAAAAAGTTACTGATGTGCATGAGGTCTAGGGATCGGGCAAAGTGATATTGGGTTTTTTTTCTGAGTCTAGAGTTTTGCCTGGTTGATGGTAATAGGCTCATAGGCTCACCCCGTTTTACATGGAACCTAAAACATATCTGGAAAAATATGGGTGTACAGTCAAGAGCAATGTACATACACTTGGCCATGTTCAACCGCGAATTTCTAGTTAAATAACGATTGCAACTTTGAAATATGACCTACTTTACAATTTTATGTATTTCAAAATATATGTCTCGTTTCGTAACATGAAAATGAAATCATTACCAGTAAGCGAAAATTGCTTCTAAAGTTTGCTAAGTGTATACATATTGGTGCTGCTGACTGTACTCAGGAGGGCTAATTTTTACACCTTTACTTTAGCCCTTTAAGGATTACCGTCGGGGCTGCGGGTTGTACACTAGTTACCGCGGCCTCGACACAGACAGGGCTAAGAAAGAACATGGGTGGTTTTTATTCAGTAGAAGTCTGACACTTCCTTTCGCTCTCCCCAAGAGTGGGAGGGGATATTTGATATTTTTATTCAACCGCCAAAAAAAAAGATGTCCAACTAACCTTTAGGGGCGAGTTTTCCATATATAATTCACTGTACAAATGAATATCCATTCACATAATTAAATACGCTGATTAAATAAAATACAACATACCACCTTTCCAGTTAGTAGTAGACGAATACAAAGTGACTAGTAATAGCAGTATTATCATGCCCAATAATATCTAATTATATTATATTTTTTTTTGTGGTCGCGCTTCTCCGTAACTGCTCGACCATTTTTTATGAATGTTTGCTTGTGTATTTGGTGGGCATGAGAATAATAATATTAATATTATTAAGACTATTTTTAACTGAAATATTGTGGTTGAAAACCCACGTATTATCCCGTACGTGGGTTCCTACGGCAATATTTAATATCTAATTTAATAATACTCGTTGAATGTCGTCCTCGATACCAAAGACTACAAAAGCTTCGTGAAAACTCCTCAACTGACAGACGACGCCCACTTACTTTCAACCTACTTTGATACTACTGTGTAAGAGATAAGAAAATAGCGAATACTGAAGAGATCTTTGAGAAAATTACACTTCTGGACACATCTATTGGCCGACCTTGTATTTTCAGTTTCGTTTGGTCCTAGCTAAAATTTTATATTAGGTCGAGCAAAAAGTTTTTATGCAGTTTTGAACCTGGCACATTCACAATTTCATTCAATAGTCTTTTTTTGAATTTCGAACACAGAATTTAAAGAAACAAAAGACAATTTGGAGCCTGTTTGTTGATATCAAACAATCGAATACTAAGAAAACTTGGTTTTATTGGTTTACTTGGATTTAATTCTTGAAAAAGTGATTGATATCTTTGGTTTTGCAACAAACATTACTTATTCTTAACATTAAGGTGAGGTTCTATCAATAATCTATGGATACTTCACCTGAAGTCGCCACCCAAGCTGTGGCACTTATTCAGGCCGGACACAGCCAAAGAAACGTGAGTGCTCAACTTAATTTAAGTCGATCTGCGGTCCGAAATGTTTATCGGAGGTACCTAGAGACTGGCGACTTTGTTCGTCGCCAAGGAAGGCCACGATCTCGGGTCACAACTGAAAGGCAGGATCGATTGAGATACAAAACCAACTTCGCGACTTCCACGGAGTATCTGTGAGCGCTCGAACTGTTCGGAGAAGGTTAAAAGAACGCGATATGGTACCACACAAGCCAGCTAATGGGCCCAAACTTACGCGAGCCCACCGAACAGCGCGCCTTCATTTCGCACGCAGTCATTTAAATTGGACACAGCAAGATTGGAGCCGTGTACTCTTTTCTGATGAGTCTAAAATTGTGTTACATGGCAATGATGGAAGGAAGAAGGTCTACCGACGTAAGGGAGAGCGTTTCGCACAATGCTGCTTTGAAGAGAGGGTTGCTTATGGCGGTGGCTCATGGACTGTCTGGGGCGGTATATCCGCGAGTGGCAAAACTCGATGTCTCGATTAACTCAATGATGAGTCTGCTCACGATATGTGAAAGGTACGCGGAGGCCCATGGGCTCAGATACAATGTAAAGAAGAGTGAAGTAATGGTTTTCAAGGCAGGCACCAAAACCTACCCAATTACACCAAGGCTAATACTTTGCGGAAGTCCCTTAAATCAGGTCACCTCTTTCAAGTATCTGGGCCACTGGGTATCCGAGGACCTAAAAGACAGCCTTGATATTGAGCGGTCAACTACACGCAGAGGGCATACAACGCTCTGCGCGTACAATACAACAACGCGTTCAGAGTGTTGATGAGGCTGCCGCGCTACTGCAGTGCTTCCGGCATGTTCGCAGAAGCGGGCATAGATGGTTTTCACGCCATCATGCGCAAGCGATGCGCCTCCATCATGCGCAGGGTACGCGTCAGCCCCAACAGCATCCTGAGTACTATAGCGGACAGGTGGGACAGTCCCATACTGGGCCATTGGGTACGCCTACATGCCTCTGTGGCGTTTATTAAATAAGTTATAATTTATATTGTATTATTGTATTTTTATTTGTGTTTACTAACATAGTTTATAAGTTCTAACTGTTACTAACCATAATGGATCATTGATGTCTGAAATTAAATAAATTAAATTAAAACTCAACTTGAGGTGGTTACAGGACCACGGCTGCCAACATTAAATGCTGAAAGGTACATTCGTGAGTGCTTAGAACCTCACGTGATACCATACGCGGACTATGTGGGCCCAAATTTCCTTTTTATGCATGATAATGCAAGAGCCCATGCGGCCGGCATCGTCAGGGAATATCTTCGGGATGTGAACATCACAGTTATGGACTGGCCAGCCAGAAGCCCAGACATGAACCCCATTGAGCACATGTGGGACGAGCTAAAAAGACGTGTTAGGGCTCGTCAGCCAGTTGCCCAGACGATGCAGGAGTTGAAAACTGCCATAGAAGAGGAATGGGAGATGATCCCTCAAAATTTCATAGAGCGGTTGATAAACTCTATGCCTAATCGTATGAGAGCTGTGGTAGATGCCCATGGAGGCAACACGCGTTATTAAATTAAACCTTTATTTGATAAAACATGTTTTTTATTCAAAAATCAATTGCCTTTAACAAGGCGCATATCCGACTTGTTAGGCGTAGCTCCATGTCGTATGGTATTCTGAATTCGAATTTAAAACAATACGATCGAAAAAGATGGTAAAATGTATCAGGTTTAAAACTGCATCAACAGTTTTTGTTCAATCTAGCAATCATATTTCGGTAGGGGCCATCGAAACCTAAACTCTAAGGTGGGCCAATAGATGTGTCCAGAAGTGTATAATTATTACCATTTATGAAAGCAGTGTTGTAGATACAAAGAAAAGGTTTGTGTTTTTTTAATGCAGATATGAGTTTTCTGGATAGTAAAAAATAAATAAAATGTTTAATGTGTAGGAGACACATTAAACATTTTACTCCCTACTAAACCTAACTCCCTATGACTTCCAGTTGTTTTGATCCAAGGTCAACGTGGACCACTGATCGCTAGTCTTGTCCAGATTGTTCTGACATTTTCTACGAGGTCTGCCACGACGGCATCTGACTATGTCATGGCACTAGAAAGTGGCTATTTTGACACACAGTTCATTTGTAACTTTTGCTTAGCGGCTTTATGAACAGCGTCAGTAATTATTAGTATTTTGGAGCGCAGTGTATTGGTGTAGTGGCACGGTCGGGTATTTTGACGCCTAATATTATAATGATTTATAGTCGTCTAGAAAAAAATAATTCTTATAATTACTCAAATAGGTAGTGTTGTTGAGAATGCCTTACCCATCTGGAAACAGTCGTTTTTTTACGTTCGGCACGTCACGTTCGTCGCTTACACTTCAAGAAAGCCCATTTACACACGAAGGCGTACGGTAATCTTCAGTTTATAGGCCCTGATTGTGCCGAAGTGATGTCTAGTATATTTATTTGAAGAGTTAACATTTCCACGCAGTAAAAACCTCAGGAAAGCTTTTACATTTGCTTTTACTTTACTTTTAGCTAATTCCTGAAAAAACAGCTTAAAAAATATACAATAGAAATGACACGAATTATTCCAAAATAAATATATTTGTTTTATTAACTGTAAGTTAACCAATGATCAATGAAAATAAAAGGCAAACAATTTCGAGAGGAAAAGCTATAAAATAAAATAAAAATACACAAAGTACTAGGAGTTAAAAATCACAAGGAGGTTATACTATCTGGAGCATGTAAAATGGTTACTTAATCTAGATATACTCCAAAACAAGTGACTTGTATGAAAGATGTATTATTCTCCCTATTAACATCCACAATGCAATCGAACTCGTGATCCCAAAGAAAGCTAACGGCATTATTGTAGCTTTGAGCTCTCTTTTGCGCTATAGTGACAATCGAGATGATTCGATAGCGATCAAAGTTCATATTCTTGACCGTTCTCATCACTTCATCAGCTATGAGCATTGTTTTTCCGGGTGAATCCTGGGGTAAACAGAAGTTAAAACTAGTGAATAATAAATTAAAATTGGCTGTCATTTTGCATCCTTGCCAAATTCAAGGAGGTAGTAACTAACGATTCTCGACACGAAGCAATAATAAAATGATCTCCTGAATTTGACGAGGTTGTGAAACTTTACCTTTATTTTACTGTAATAAATGTAAAGAAACATTTGCCTTAGCTTCTTTTTACACAACGGCGCCCACCGCGCCGTCCGATGTAGCGTTTTCAATAAGTGCGCTTTTTATTTCATTTAATTTTTACTTAAATGTAACTGACGAAGAAATGTGGGTAGGTACTATTAGCCTTAATATGATTTTGTTTGCAATACCTACCGTAATACTATACTTGGTATCAGCATAGTGTGCGTCCAGAATAGCATTAATGGCCTTTGTTACGTTGGCCACGTGAAACCGTATACGGGGTTCCAATTGGTATGTGTTCAGGTACAGCAGTGGGGGCCGTTTGTATTCTATTCCGAGCTGGAAAAATAATACATCAAGATCAATCAGGGAAAGCCTATGCATATTGTAATTTGCAGCGCCGTGCATTTAAAAATCCATGGTATGTCACACGACGAAAACAAGTTAGGCCATTGATCCCAGCTGTGATTTGTAGATCTTCGACAGTCGTGATAAATAGGCCTGAAAGGCAGACGACCAGTCTTACCATGGGCTATCGTTATAACTAGTACTATTTAGGTTGTGGAGAGCAGATAAGCAGTCGCTCCATGTAAAATACTTGTATTCAGCTGCTTCTGATAAGACTGGAAGCTGACCCGAAAGGCTAGGCCTATGACGGTGATAATAATTATCATGGTACTCGTATTTATAGGTATTTGCCTCTTACGGCATTGACTGGCTCTTAACTAGATTTAGAAGCTGCTAACCTGAGAACTCCGTCGTCGAGTTTGCCCTCCAACACCAGGAATCCCAGAGAAGCCATAAGATTGTTTGCGGAACTTCATTCGGCTAAGTGACCTCGATCCTAAAGCAGCAGAAGACTTCCTGTGCGGGCTCTCATCCACAGAGGTTCTCATTGCTACCTTGCTCTTACTTCTCCTGAGTTTCGGTTCATTACCAGACATTTTGGTTGATTAAATTACAAAACACATAAAATGAATTTATTTTCTGTTCTATTATATTTTCTATCAGCTCGTATTCGTGTCCGAATTGACAGGCATCAAAAAGTCGTGTGACGTCACAGTTTCGTGCATTTTTTATCCGTACGTGACATTCAAGCCCCTACTCTTTATTTTCGATCTTTGACGTTTTATAGGAAAAATCGCTAAGAATTTATTCACGACCTCTTTGTTAGATCAAATCTTTCTAACATCGATTTCAAATAAAATGCACTCTCTTGGCTAATTCACAACTTTAGTATACTTTGGCCTAAGTCTTCTAGGATAATATGCGGGATGTTGTCAGTATCATCTGGCTAGCCTTTTCCCAATTATAGTTGGGTCAGCTTTCAATCTAACCAGATTCAGCTGAGTATGAGTATATTATATGGAACGACTACCTATCTGACTTCTACAACCGTTAGAACTGAGTTAGACGTACGATACTCCTTGGTAATACAAATTGTCAGACTTCCGGGCCACTGACTTCCTGATGATGAAAGATCATATCAAAATCAAAATATTTTTATTTCTCATAGGCCTACATGGGCACTTATAAAACGTCGACAAAAAGGTGCACGGTTCGGTGCATTGGTCGATTCCTAAGGAGAACAACCGGCAAGAAACTTCAAAAGTTACTCTTTTTATCTTTTAAAATCGTTTGGGTTAACAATAAGTTTAGTAGACTAATGGTTTAAAGAGCTTTCCCCGTGTGACATACGCGTACCACGGGTTTTTATGCACAACGCCCGTCTGTAAGGTATTACAAAAATTTACAACATGTTGAAGTAAGTATTGAGAAATTATTTATTTACGAATTTGTTCAGTGTCACATGTAGTTTAGGAGTTAGGTAATTAAAATTATTGTACATCTAGTTTAGGAGTTAGGGAATTAAAATTATTGTGACCTAGTTTATAAGCCTTATTAGCTCTTGTTTATAGTTCTTGTATTGTGATGGCTTTTGGTGAAATAAATAATTTATTTATATTATTAAAGAACTGTCACGCTATAAATATATAATTCTGCCGCATATATGCTTTAAATACAGTTCAGTAACATAAAAAAGACAAAACTATAAAAAAGCTTGTAAAAATAAAACTGACAAATTCATAGGTTCCTGTAGAGTAGGAAAAAATACGCTGTGAAAAATTTTCTGTTCGCACGTTGACAAAGAGGTTTTTCGGGTAAAAGCCGGGTACACCGACGTACCTTCATAGAAAGTGCGACCTCTTTTTTTTGGGATGTGGGCCTCTTTGTATTCCACCCTCGTTTTTGTTGCGCCACATACAAACACTGCTTGTTACCTCGAATAGCCGTGTCGAAAGATACTTCACTTATTTTTTTTTTAATATTTTCCGTTTTAACAAGGTACGTGAGTACTATATGACTGCCTGCTGTGTACGTAGTTATGTAAACAAGAACTATATTTTTGAGAAGTAAACTACAATTTAAATAAGAATGTGTTAATAACTGTCTTTGGTTTTATAGCCGCAAGCACGACTGCTTGTTGAGCATGAAGGAGGGTTCTATTCACAGGTCGGTCAAAGTGTTATCGGGTTTTTCCATCAGTAATTTCCGAGTGCAGGAATCTGAATTTGTGCCCGGTTGATGGGATTAGGCTCACCCCTAATCACATGGTGCGTTGATATAACAGGCGAAAAGTGCGTACTATGAGGAACACATCTGCCTAACCCTTCGGGGATTACGTTATGATATTCATGATGAGATGATGTTTTAATCAATATCAGTGGCCCGAATGGAACAAAAACAGAATGTCATGGGGAGAGGCCTTGTCTAGCAGTGGGATACCTTATACAAACTAACAGTAATCAAAACCTCTAAAATCTGTGGTTTCTACTTACCCAATGGGAAAAGGGCGTCAGTTTATGTTAAACATCCATTCCGACGGTTAAAAATGGCTAGTTTAAGTTTAGAAGGTTCAAAATAAAACAGCTATTGGTTTAAACGGAATAATATCCCGAACGTCGACCTTCCATCAGAAAAATACAGCATAAAGCATTGAAATGCCAGTTGCATTCAGTGTATAGTAGATGCGACGATAGTGGGGTCCTACGTCAACGATACAGCTCCCTTATAGGTCAGTTAAACGTTTGTTCACCCCCAACCAAGTGGTACGGGGTGGGACCGAGATGTGACCGATACTAGGGGATTCAGGGACTTTACTTAAAAGCGCTATTTTTTTCTTAAATTAGAAAAGACGAGGGAAGACGGATTGATCGGTACTTAGATGTGTCGTGAAAAATGTCTGTGGTTCAGAGATATTTTGAAGAGGGTTTTTAAGGATAGTTAGATATAATAAGAAGATATAAATATACTAGCTGTTGCCAGGGGCTTCACCCGCTGCAATTCGAAAATTATCCCACGGGAAGATAATTTTGGGATAAAAACTATCCTATGTGTTAATCCAGGTTATAAACTACAAATTTTATCCAAATCTCACAAACTTTCGCCTTTATAATATTAGTGTGATTCGTTGTTTGCAAAAAAAAAAAGTTTTTCTAGCCTTGTAGATCGATAAAAAAAAGCTTATAGCTTGGGTACACCAATTTCGATTCTCAAGTGGGGAAAAATATTATCGGGTTTTCCGTCAAGGATATTTTTAGTAGCCACGGAGTCTGGATTTGTGCCAGGTTGATGTCGAGACTTCTCTATTGCATGAGACTTTATCATACTTAATTGGTGAAATGGGGCTGTACTTCAGATGTGTACACCTCGGCCTTAACCTTCGGGGATAACAGGCGTCATGTTATGTTAAATGAACTTTTCGCTTAGGAAACCAATACTTACCTGCTTATAACTATGGTGAGAAATTTCTAAATACGAAGGTTAACTTAAAAATTGGTCTAAGAGCCGGTGCAGATCGACCTTAACAGCTCCGATAACCAGATGAGTCTTACTTCTTATGAAATATAATTTATAAACAAATATGCCTATGATGACATAGCTTTTATTTTTTTTAGCAATTTTTTGCACGCAAGCCTATACAGATTGTAAATTAACCCTTCACACATACGTCAACCAAGCATTCTGTACATCAAACTATATACCCCTACGCATAACTTTTTGCTGGGAAACGACTTTTTTTTTTTTGGGGTCAATAATTTCATTTTACGGTAAAACTCAATGTAGCACTCTAAGTCTTTCATCAAAAAATGCTATAAGCACTTTTTGATAGTTATCAAAGGCATATTTGTTTGGGCTGCGGGTTGTACACTAGTTATCGCTGCCTCGACATAGAGGGCTAAGAAGGAACATGGGTGGTTTTTAGTCAGTAGAAGTCTGACACTCCCTTTCGCTCTGCCCAAGAGCGGGAGGGGTTATTCGATGATTTTCAACACGCCAAAAAAAAAAGGCATATTTGTTTATAAATTATATTTGATAAGAAATACTTCTCATCTGGATATCAGAGCTGTGAATCAACAGGTTAACGTTTGTTCTGAGACCCTCAGGTAATTCAATTTATACTGATCGTCAACCAATTACGGACAGACCTCGACAAGCACTGCTTTACTTTGAAGATCAACTAGTGCAGCTTTTACTATTCAGTAATGAGCTCCTACAGTTTAACTAACAATTTTTTGTTAAGTAAACTTTGCTGCTCATATAGAATTTCTCCTATACCATGGGTGCGTTTACAAACAATTAAACTCATAAACACAAACGTCCAAACCCGGACTAACTATCTGTAGGCCATACAAACATAATGTCGACTGGACTAGAGGGTTATGTGTTTATCAGTCTATGTATGTATGTATGTTTGTTTCTATGTGGCGTTCTAGAGACCAAATGCGTAGGCCGATTTTGATAAGAACCCGCGACACGCAGTGCAGTAGTCCAATTAGGTACTCAGCCACTGCGCAAATCATACCATCAAATAAAAAAATTAAATACTTATTACCTCCGTACGCAAAATACCCGCTTTAGATATGCAGTTGCGGACACCAGCCCGTTATTAAATAAAACTCCTTTACACAGACTAAGCTTTTATTGCACATACTTTCTACTCAAAGTTCACCGTATATCTAACATTAAGATACAAAGGTGCATTTTTATAACAAAGCAAATCTCTGGGCACTGACGTAAGAGTGCTTTGCCCGAGGGCCAGCGACCTACAAGTAAAGAAGTATTCACATTGGTAGGTTTAATAAACACACTCTTTCAGAATTTTCCTACTCGTAGAAGGTCGTAGCAAAATAATCACAGCCGCTCGGGTCGATCTTTAGGTTAAGCCGCACTTACCTGGTCCATGGTGGCTTAGTTTAAATGAAGCGAAAAAAGGGTGTATTAAAGAGTTTTCCTAGCCTGCTCCGTCTCACTCCTGGGGCAAAGGACTCCTTCCATTTCTGGCGAACGCATTTTGTATGAAGTATTATTTTGTAAGGGGCTTTTGGAATATATTGCATTTCAACATAGTCATAAACTAAAAAAAGCAGAAAGATAATAATGAGCTCTATATTTCGTTTGAAATCAGTTCATAGGTATTCAATACAACAAAGACATCTTGTCATGTTATCAATTGATATTATTCCTCATATCTCTGTTCGGGTGCTTATTCTATTAAAAATTACTATGCAGGCCATCATTTTGGTTATTTGCCTGGTGTAAAGTCTGAATCTAAAAGCAGGTCGTGCTAAAAAACCCAGTTCGTAAGTTAAATTCTAAGCACTAGACTAGTATAATGTAATCGTTTTAAAACCCCTTTTTCCAGCATTCTAACGCCTCCCCTACAAATCTTCTATACTCCACCGTAACTTAATGTAAACGGCCTCTAAGTGCATTGAGCCCGCATCGGACCTTGTTATACAGTGTTATGTAAACTATACTTAGATACATACTAAGTTAGTTTCGTGACCATCCTTTGCACTTGATTTGATTTGTAAGTGAATGCCGTCCGTTTGAACCGCGTTGAATATATTTCTTGGATTTTTCAAGTAGTGGATATTTTGGTCAAGTTTTAAAGGAGAATCTTAAGTGAAATGGAAGTGGAATGTTGCCAAAAGAACATGCAAACGTCGTTGTATCATTATTATTGTTGTGTGCAGTACTAAAGACCTTCAAATGTCTGGTTCTTTTCAGAGAGCGAGACAAAAAGATATATTATTGTATTTTGTGTTACCGTTCTACTGATCACTTACACTGAACGATAGCAAAATCAATATCATAAGATTCTTTCTGATATGTTTGGGAAGCAATCAAACAACTAGGTAGTGTACAAGCTGGTTTATTACTGACGAGCGCACGCGCGCCGTGCAGTGCGCCGCGCGCTATACTTACTCGTAGATACATGTACAACATACACCACAATTTCACTGTTGGAATTTCCACTCTAAGTGCTGAGCAGAATATTGATTATACTATATCGCCCTTCATTAAAGCATGACTTTAGGTTTCACCTATCTTTTAATGTACACGGATATCTGCCCTTTTGAGAGATTCTAAAAAATCTGCTAACTGATAACAGCTCATCCACGTTATTTTAATAACGTGCTAAAAGGTTTTAACAAAATAAGATTAAATCACATTGAAAAATTGCGAATGCCACCGTCCTATGATGACGTCAAAGGGGAAGTGATACCAACATAATACGCCGACCGAAAGAGGTCGTTCCCGGCTATGATCACCCAAATCCCAAGCAATAACTGCTTATGTTTCCGCCCTTTACGAAAATATCTCCCCTTTCGGGTTCGTCGCCGCAATAAAAATAATCATACACATTTATGCAACCCCCCTTTGTGTGATTAAATCTGGTGGAACTATGACAATGATTTCATAGTCAACAAGAATAAAAAGTATGAAGAGAATCGTTTTACCTTCGCTTTTACTGAATCATGTATGAATACGTATGTACGTATACGTACGTATACATGTATGAAACCAGCATTTGTTATGTTAAAATGTAATATAGTAAATCTGACTTCTATCCTAAATGTTATTAAAAATAATAATCTTTACTTAAATAAAGTAGGTATTTAGAACCTTTTACTTTTAAAACATCTCTAAAAATAATAATCTTTATTTAAATAAAGTACGTATTTAAATAAAGAAGTTGTCTACTTTATTTAAATAAAGATTATTAATTTCAGAGGTTTTAAAAGTAAAAGCTTCTTTTTATATTTGGCTTACAAAAATGTATTAATAATGTCTTGTTTATACTACGAGGATATAATTTTTTTTTTTTTTTTTTTTTCCTTGTTAGTAAGAACCAAGTTCTTACTAGTTAATTGCAATCTAGCCTAAGAAGACTAATAAACAATTTAAATCTAACTTATTATGCTACGTTATAAATTATGTTAATGCTAAGAATAGTGTCCATAATTAGGTATGCACTTTTACACACGTTCGTAACACTTCCTTAGAGTCTGGTAAAATTGATAAAACACTTTGTTCATGTGTTATATAAATAGCACAACATTGTTACTATTATTGATTCACTTACACTACACTAATTCAAATGGTTTAGTTCTCTTTAGTCTACGCACTATGTCTGTGTTGTCTAACAGCTGGATTGCCTCAACATTCACGTGTCGATGGAGTCTGTGTTCGTGGGCTTCAGCAAATTTTTGTATGATGGTGGTGACGAATTCCATGTCGAGGTCACGGTGGAGGTCATCGTTTCTTATGTACCAGGGTGCATTTACAGCAGCCCTGAGTACTTTATTTTGGAACTGTTGAATTATTTTGACGTTGGTTGGCTTAGTACAGCCCCAAAGTTGGATACCATACGTCCAAATTGGCATCAGAATATGCTTGTATATTATCAACTTATTATGTATTGATAAACAGGATTTCCTTCCCAGTTACGAGGATATAATTTGACTAACGCACTTATTTTATTACGTCGTCGTAGCGTAATTTCTTAACTGAACTAAAAAAGACAGCAATTTTGTAAGACGATATGTATTTTGTTGACTGCTGGAAAAAATCAAATAAAGCATGCAAGTTAGATCAATCTAACCATATAGGTATTTGTCTTTGTTTGATCAATCTATCACAATCCACAAAATATTATTCTAAAGCAGACAAAATTTAATGAGCCTTCCAGAAACCGGGTGTTTCGTTCTGAGAAAGTTCCTTTTGAGTTCTATGAAATAAAACTCCATAAGCTAAATTAAGAAAACTTCCCAAGTTACAAAATATTATTCAAGATATCTATTTTTACGAGTTATTTGATCAATATCTAAAATCGTACTTCTCAAACTTATTTAAATATTTTACAGAAGCTTCCATTCATTTGTCTTTACAATTTCCATTCGTCAAAGTTGAAATATTTTCACAAAGCAAAAGCGTATTCTTGTGAATTACGCTTGTAGATACAATTTCCATATAAAATATAACAAAAGATGTCGGCGAGACTCTAATATGTGCTCCCTGATGGCCAATATTTGGAACAACGTTGGTGCATTAGTATTGGCAATATGCTTTGCTGTTGGTACTTACTCTTTAATAATTATTTTTTGTTTCCTAAAAGATTATGTTAAGTACAGTAGTCAAATACAGGCAGTAATTTTTCTTCCTCGTCAAATTCAAGGAGGTGACTATACTAATGATCCGTGACCCGAATCAATTATAAAATTACCCAATAAAACCTCACAAAGCAATGGCGCTTACGAACACCTTACCAACGAGGCAGTCAGCTGTAGTATTAGCGTGAAAGATTAACAAACATCCATTCATGCTTACAAACTGGCGCATTTATAACAAAAGTAAGAATTAGTCCGTCTGTTAGATTATCGAAAAATATTGGATACGTATTTTTTGTTTTATCAAATCAATAAAAATTGACGATGATAAAACGCGTTAAAGATTCGATTCCCCGGGTTGTGACGTCACTGACCGCCAAAGAATTTCATACTAATGTCTTCATTGTATGTTTACGTGAAAAAAGAAAAAATACGTATCCAATATTTTTTGGAAATCTATCTGACGGACTTATTAGATTTTTTTTGTTACCTACCCTATTAATGCTGTCTTCTATATTATTATCTTCTTTATATAATAATATATAACTCTTCTGTACGTGTGTTTGTCACTCCTAAACGGCTGGACCGATTTTGATGAAGATTTTCGTGTATGTTCAAGTGGATTCCAGAATGGTTAAGATTCACAATTGGACCCGGTAGGTAGCGCTACTTTCCGGGCAGGACGACGTCTGCCTGGTCCGCTAGTTTCTATATAAAATTAATAGGTTACTAAGCTAATCCCAGTGTAGTAAAACTTCTGTGTTTAATTACCCAGCTCGTGAAACACGGATGTAGGTTACAGAGCAGCTGTTAAGGGAGTTCCGGGCCCTCGCTAATTAGTTCACTGCTGCTATCTAATATCTGAGCTGCTTACCTAAATGCATTTTATGAAGAAACTAGCTTCGCCCGCGTGCAGTTCTATAATTGAATCATACGACCGGAATAAAAAGTATCCTAAGTGTTAATCCAGGTTATAAACTATCTGTGTTCTAAATTTCATCCACATCCGTTCAGTATTTTTTGCGTTAAAGAGTAACAAACATACATCCATCCATCCATACATCGTCACAAACTTTCGAATTTATAATATAAGTAGGATTAGTGAGAAGTTTCTAGCTTAGGATGATATACCTACTTCGATTATATTTTTTTTATTTATTAGAATTTTAGATTTTTTAAAACAATGTTTGATCATCACTAGTCAGTCGTTTAAACGCTACGGTGCTAGACCACGGGAACGATGAATGTACTTTGTAAAGGATGATAAAGTATGACAAAATCGGGGGTGTCTGATGAGATAACGCTTAATTGAGAAGTATGAAAGAAGAAGACAAGACCAAATGAATTGGGATAAAGGACACAATAGGGATGTTTACTGACTAACAATAATGAGATTCTAATTCTTCCGTCTGTTAGATCATCGAAAAGTATTCGATGCGTATATTTTGTTTTATCAAATCAACAAAGATCGACGAAGATAAAACGCGTCCAAGATCATGAGTGGTGTGTTGTGACGTCATTTGTAGGTAAAAATGTACTGGCATGTGACGTTTTCGAGGAGTTCACGAGTTTTCGAAGCACTAGTGTATCGTCGTCATTTTTTGTTTATGTGAAAAAAGAAAAAATATGTGTTCAATATTTTTTTGGAAATCTATTTATCTGATGGATTAATTAGTTTTTTTTTATCCAATCCTCTATTGGGATAAGGACCACAATTTTTACAATATTTCGATGTTCTTGCTGTTAGTTGCTACTATCGATTTTCGATCTTTTAAATGTACATGAGCATACAAATAATCAGCCTTTAACGATCCCACTGAATCCCACAAAATAATTCCCACTAGTTCTACCGCAGGACTTTTAAGTAGAGCTAATGGGAAGGATTTTAAAGCAGTTTTGACTTTTTGTCTAGACTACTGGGTGACATCAAACAGGTGAACATAGGTGACTAAACCTTCCGACTACGAGAGGATAAGAGTCATGATAACTTTTACATCTATGACATTGATGGATCTGAAACTGGTTTCAAGATAGTATTGACAAAATTATCTTTCTCAATATTCCTTGCTACTAAATAGCTAGAAATAGTAGCAACATAGTTACCCAACATTGGCACTCTATCCCAATTTAGGGGTATACTTGAGGGGAGCTTGTTGCGAATAAGAAGGCGAATAACGATCTGTCATTTATTGGGGAAAGCCCCTTATATACAGTAGCGAGTCAAGATATATTAAAATAAATAAGGTACACAAACAAAACTTAGGACTAACACAATATGGTAATGTCGGTAGTATGTAACTATGGTGTGCCGCGCTCCTTTCCATAAACGAGCGTGAGGTTGTGCCGGTCCGCATTCCTTTCGCCTCGGCTAGCTTAGCTCAGATCAGTATGCGCGGGCGCGCGGCGGCAGGCGGCTGTGCGCGCTCCTCTAATCAGTATGAGTATCGTAAGTATATAAGCCGCTACATCATTCCCCCGCTAGTGAAACGTACGCAGGGCTTCGATGTCCTTCCTGATCTTGTGACGTATGCGTATGTGACTGTGCCTGGTGCTTCTGACTCAGTATTGATCCGGAAAGCTGGCTTTAGTCTGTCAATAGTGATGTTGGTGCATCTATTGCGTAATTGGATAGTAAAATACTTGTCACTACGACTAATCACTTCATACGGGCCTGTATAGGTCGGCGTCAGAGGTTTGCTTGATGCGTCATTGCGTAGGTAAACATGCGAACATTTATATAGGTCGTCGTGAATAAATGTCGCTCGGGATTGGTTAGATTTCCGTTGCGCCTGGGCCTTCTTTAATGCTCCATTCAACTTGTTCATGAAGTTTGAAATCGTATCGCGATGTCTTGTAGATTCTTCATAGAATTCTCCGGGTAATCGCAGTGTTTGGCCATAAAGTAGTTCAGCAGTACTTGCGCCTACGTCTTCTTTTATCGAAGCGCGTAGTCCCAGTAGCACTGTAGGTAATTCATGTGACCACGTTGTAGATTGGAGTCTTGCTGTGAGTGAGGTTTTTAGTGAACGGTGCCATCGTTCTATCACGCCGTTACACTGCGGGTGGTAAGCAGTGGTGCGGGTGCGGTGAATTCCCATGCGTTGCATCAATTTATTAAATAGATCGGACTCAAATTGCCTCCCTTGGTCTGTGGTTATTGTTACTGGGCAACCGAATCTCGCAATCCAACCTTCATAGAATGCATTAGCTACCTTTTCTGCGGTTATATCTTCCAATGGAAGTGCTTCGGGCCATTTGGTAGCTCTGTCTATCATGGTCAATAGGTACCGATAGCCGTCAGAAATAGGTAACGGGCCAACGATATCAATGTGCACGTGCTCCAGTCTGTTTGCTTGTTGAAAACTGGCAATAGGTGCCTTCGTGTGTTGTTGCACCTTAGCACGCTGGCACGCGTCGCATGTTCGAGTCCACTCATTTACATCGCTATTCATGGAGGGCCACCAGTAGCGAGCAGTGACTAGTTTCCTAGTCGCCCTTATGCCTGGGTGACTAAGGTCGTGAATAGCTCTGAATGCTACTTTTCTAAAATCTGGTGGCAGATATGGACGAGCGGTGCTTGCTGACATCTCGCAGGTAACGGGCTTGGCGGTTGAGTTGGGAATGGCGATTTTCTTAAATATGTACTTTCCTTTGTTTGCAAGTATTTTAAATTCTTCGTCTTGATCTTGTTTTTTTGCTAACTCGGTGTAATCTAATGGGGTCGGGCACGTTATTGTTTCTACTCGTGATAGTGCGTCTGCGACCTTGTTGTCCTTGCCGGTGACGTGTTGAATATTTGACGTAAACTGTCCGATATATTCAAGGTATCTTGTTCGGCGGGGTGTCTCAGACTTGCTGTTTGAAGTTAATGCGTTACACAGCGGTTTGTGGTCCGTGTAAACGATTAATTCTCGTCCTTCAAACACACGACGGAAGTGACGTATTGCCATGTATATTGCTAGCAACTCACGGTCGTACGTGCTGTATTTTTGTTGTGCGTCACTGAACTTCTTAGAGAAAAATCCCAGTGGTCTCCACTTGCCGTTGATCTTTTGTTGTATAACGGCACCAGCACATGTGTTTGAAGCGTCTGTCATCATTGCGAAAGGTTCGCTCAGTGATGGATAGGATAATAATGCGCAATTCTTGATATCTTCCTTACATTGTTTGAATGATTCTTTTGCCTCTTCTGTCCATTGTATGTTCGTTTTGTCGTTTTTCTTGGCGTTGTGAAAGTATTTACTTAGTTCTTTTTGATGTTCAGCCGCATGGGGTATACTAGAACGGTAAAAGTTCAGCATCCCGATGAAACGACGTAGATCTTGGATCGTTTTTGGCAATGGGTAGGACTGGATCGCTTGTACCTTTTCTTCCGTAGGTGTAATGCCTTCTGGACTGATTGTGTATCCCAGGAAATCGAGTTTTGACTGGCCGAAGATACACTTAGCGACGTTTATTTTCAAACCACTGTCGTTTAGTCGCTTAAACACTTCTTGAAGCTCTCGTCTGTGTACTTCTTGGTTCTCAGAAGCTACGAGAATGTCATCGACGAATGGGAAAACAGGTAAGCCACGAAGCACGTTGTCAATATGACGTTGGAAGGTTTGGCCTGCATTCATCAAACCAAAACACATCCTAGTGAACTCGTACAAGCCAAAAGGTGTAATCACGGCTGTCTTCTTCACGTCTTCTTCTCTGTTTTTGATCTGGTAGTAGGCCTTCTGTAGGTCAATTTTTGTAAAAATCTGTTTGCCTTGTAGGTTATGTGTGAAGTCATGCAGTCGTGGTACCGGGTATCGATCGGGTGTGGTTACCGCATTGAGTCTACGGTAATCGCCACAGGATCTGTAGGTGCCGTCCTTCTTCAAAACCATGTGTAATGGACTAGCCCATGGGCTATTAGACGGTCGACAAATTCCTTGGTTCATCAATTGTTGAAATTCTTGTTTTGCGGCATTATATTTATGCGGCGGTAGTGGTCTCGCATTTGTAAATATCGGTGGGCCGGTGGTTTCGATGTAGTGTTCGACTTCACTATTTCCCAGTTTTTCCAAGTTTGGTCTTGTGATATCTGGGAACTTGGCTAACAGGTCGTGGTAGGGACGCTTGTCGTCGATGGTTCGAATGCTTCCTTCAGCTGCGGGTGACAGGAAACCTCGTACTGATAAATTGGTTTTTTTATCCACCAATCGTCGTCCGTGGAGATCCACCATAAGTGCGTGATGGTGCAAGAAGTCAGCGCCTAATATCGGCCGACTAACTGTTGCAACCATGAATCGCCAACTGTAAGCACGTCGCATTCCGATGTTGAGAACAATGGTTCGCTCACCGTATGTGGGTATTTGTGAACCATTTGCTGCGTACAAGTAGTTGGTTGGTGTCCGCTGTTTATCTCGTGCAGTGGCGGGTAAGACGGAAACATTTGCACCCGTGTCGATGAGGAATTTTTTTCCGGTTGATTTATCGTGTAAAAATAGGCGGTATGTTGATAAATCGTCGACTTCAGCCACCGCCGCGGCTTGAGTCGCCTTTAGTTTTCCGGCTTCTCACTTTCCAAACCTTTAAAACTGCATGGACTTCTGCATCGATATGCTGCCTTTCCGAATTTCTTGTGGAAATAGCACACGGCGTTTCTTCTGTCTCGAGATTTCGAGCTGGAACGGCTTCTGTAATTGTGCGATCGGCGTTCAAATTTCCGGGATCGATTTGTTTTCAGCGCTGCGACTTCCTTGGTCAGGGCTTCAATCATGCTATAGAGTTTCTGTTCTGCAGGTCCCGATGTCGCCGTTATTTTGGCTGGCATCTCTGTAGCTGGGGCATTTGACGTGGTAGGTAGACACTGGCAGGAACACACGGCATTTACCTCTTTTAGCTGTTCTTGCATTCTGTCGGCCATGGCAGCCAGCGAGTCCAGCTTGGATTCGTCACTCACTGCCAACACTGTGCGGGTAGAAGCGGGTAGGTGTGCTTGCCACAACATTTTCAAGGTGTCATCTGGCATCTTTGTCCCAGCAAGGTTTCTCATTCGGCGAAGCAACTGCGATGGGCGTTGATCACCGAGCTCCATTTCATTCAGTAGTTTTTGTAACTGAATACCCTCGCTATCTTCGTATACCTCCAACAGTCTTCTTTTTGCGGCGTCGTAACGGCCCGAGTTGGCCGGTGACAAGATGATATCGCTGATTTGGTCGATGTTCTTGATTTCCAGCTGAGCCACAAGTAGTGCGAACTTGCTTTCATCGCCGAGCTTCTGGTTGTGAATAATGACTTCAAATTGGGCAAACCATAGCTTTGGTCTGTTGCTCCAGAACTTGGGTATGCGTGACTGAACGCTTATTGCTTCGACGTCTTCAGGCGTAGTGCTCTTGTCTGCTGCAGATACGGGCGTTGACATTTTCAAACGCGGGGTCACCACTTTAGGGGTATACTTGAGGGGAGCTTGTTGCGAATAAGAAGGCGAATAACGATCTGTCATTTATTGGGGAAAGCCCCTTATATACAGTAGCGAGTCAAGATATATTAAAATAAATAAGGTACACAAACAAAACTTAGGACTAACACAATATGGTAATGTCGGTAGTATGTAACTATGGTGTGCCGCGCTCCTTTCCATAAACGAGCGTGAGGTTGTGCCGGTCCGCATTCCTTTCGCCTCGGCTAGCTTAGCTCAGATCAGTATGCGCGGGCGCGCGGCGGCAGGCGGCTGTGCGCGCTCCTCTAATCAGTATGAGTATCGTAAGTATATAAGCCGCTACACCAACATTGGTTCAAAACAGGAGTCAACGAAACCAACTCCAAACGCTCGCTTTAGCAGAAACTCCTTGCAATTTAGTAATAACTATACAAGTTAAAACAACCGCTCTGTTATCCATCCAACTAAGTACTCATGACTTAACTTATTGTCTACCTGCGACTGAACTAAGAAGCATGAAGTTGCTTCGAGAATTATAAACTGTATAAAGTACTACGATAGTTGGTTACTCTCGGTAAATTGGAATAGCTGTAATAACTTGCAGGTAAAGTTTGCAGTTTTATAATGTTTAAAGTAGATAATTCTAAAGAAGAACATCATATGTCTAGCCTTTTCCCAACTATGTTGGGGTCGGCTTCCAGTCTAATCGGATGCAGTTTTATACCAATATTTTACATGGAGCGACTGCCTATCTGACCTCCACAACCCAGTTAATACTGGGTCATACGATACCCTTTGGTAAGACTGGTTGCCAGACTTTCAGGTCGCTGACTACCTGTAACGACTGCCAAAGATCCGGTATGTAATGGGTGGTCACCCATCGACAGACCAACCTAGGCTAGCGCGGGTTATTTCTATATATTAGGACACAAGCTCCTAGTAGAGAACATTGTAGGTTTATAAACCTAGAGTTTCAATCGCGATTACTTCCTTTAAAAGATCGTAATAATATTTTAGGTATTCCTCGAAGAGCGCCAACTTTGAAGCACACCAAAAGTATTCCATATTCTAAGGATGTCGCTTAAGCACCTGAAACTAGGTGCTTAAGCAATTTACTTCAAACTTAAACTCAAAGCATTTATTTTAAATAAACCTTTACAGGCACCTTAGAATGTCAGAAGAAGAATTCATAAAACAAAACTACGAGTGCAATATGTCATTCCGAAACCCACTGCGCCAAACAACATGCCGCCGAATGCCCTTAACAACGAACACTGTGAACACGAAAGCACGCAGCGACGCTCACCGCAACAACGAATGCACGAAACCCCGAATCACGGAACAACGAATGCACGCCGTCCCGCGGTCAAAAAGTTCTCGCGGTCGTGTCTGCTATTTATTCGTACTATTTAAATAGCCAACCAACATTCAATAGAATTTTACATCATGAAAGTAACGGCTACAGCAGCTTACTTCCATATCAATGAAAAAGCCATGAAGGAGCAACAGGTATCAGTGGCATACGACTACGGCGGTCCTCTATAATAATTTTACTTATATTTAAATAGAAATATACAAATTCAATATTATATGAATATCAGACAAGAAATACATTCTTGTTTTTTACTTTTAAGACCGCGATTTGTAGTCGGGTTTTAGTTTTTAAACTTATTTTTTTTATTATAGTAGTATAATAGTAATACACTTCATAGTGCTTATTTGCTCAATATAATTAAAAACACCTAAGAGACTTTTCAACAATACTTTTCTGAACACTAAAACTAAAATCTAGTACATATACGTGTTTGAAACAGCAATAGTGCCTTAAATTACACAAAATTCTTACCTCTATGTAAGTAATTAAGTTTGGGTCAAACTAAGTTACAGAGACGCATTCCAATTAAGCCTATTATGAGACAAAACAATTTATTTTAAGAACGTGGTTCAAATTCAAGTGACTTAGGTTTGCCTCCCCTTTAAGTTACACAACGAAGTAACTGTTTAGTTTTAATTACAACTAGTTGTTGCGTAAAATTATATTTTTTTTAAATCGGTTCATGCTTTCTTGACCTACAATGGCGCAGACAGCCACACACGAACACACACGCACAGACAGACACGTCAAACTTATAACACCCCATCGTTTTTGCGGTGAGAGTTAAAAAATATAACTTTTCTCTTTTCATTGAACTTTGTTACCAATTTCACGGGTTTTTTTTTGGAAAGGACTCTAACCTTTCCCTATAATAAAAGTAGCTCAAACTATACCTTAGAGAATCAGATATATGGCCGTAAAGGTTCCGCCAAAATCGGATCAGCCGTTTGGGAGATAAGCTGTAACAAACAAACAGATAGACCGGCAGACAGTGAGACAAAAATACACTGGAAAAAATGTGTTTTTATTATAAGTGCCCTATAAATGATGTTTTTATGAAGTTATCTTTGTCAGAAAGTGGGGCTGTT
This sequence comes from Diarsia rubi, assembly GCA_932274075.1. Classification (NCBI taxonomy): domain Eukaryota; kingdom Metazoa; phylum Arthropoda; class Insecta; order Lepidoptera; family Noctuidae; genus Diarsia; species Diarsia rubi. The sequence goes on from OW026421.1 coordinate 6,540,494, forward strand.
AAAAAGAATAGGTGCACAGCTACTTGACGTCTTTGCCAGTCTGTTTTCGTAGTCATTGTCAATTCAGAAATGGCTGCAACAATTTCATAGTGGTTATTTTTCCTAGAATTTTTCTTAATTTTTATATATCACGTTTTTCTGATATTTTTTGCTTTATTTTTTATGTACCCATTCTACTACTTCTTCGGTTACACATTTGTCTATATATTTTTTCTCTACTTTCCTTTTGCAGATATTAAGCTGGAAAAGACTTCTACTCAAATAAAGATGACCTTAGTACCTATTCTTCTGTTTTTTCGCCTATTCTGTATTTCGCGTGTACATGAACAGTAAAATAAATAAATAAATTGAACACGTAGCTGTATAATCTAGCGTGAGCGATCCACCTCTGCATATTTGAACTGTAACAGAAACAAAATCAGTAAAAATATATGCATAACCACTAAAGATTAAGTAAGTACATTCGTCTAACGTAGAATGGTAAAGCAACCTACAGAAAGATGAAGAAGGATAGTAAAAAAAAAAAATATTAGCGTGTGTAAACTGCTCTATTCTGAGTCACCAGAAGCGCTAGCCATATTTTTTATCGATGACACCATAATGATAACCAATGATACTCAGGATCAAAAGTCGAGAGAGATCTGCTAAGCCTTTTCCCAACTATTTAGGCCCGGCTTCCGGTCAAGCCGGATACAGCTAAATACCAGTATTTTACATGGAGCGACTGCCTGTCTGACCTCCACACCCCAGTTAGTACTGATACGGTAGGGCCCGAAAGTCAGACGGTCCACCGACTTCTTTACTTTATGACTGATAAATACTGATCCTAAAAATAACTTATTTGTGTTAACTTGGGCAATGTAACCTACAGCATGCACAGGCGCATTGCATGAATCAGGAATTCCCGTTGACTTTGCACAAATTATAGTAAAACATGACAGTACATAATCAACTCTCATAAATATAATTTTTGGCTATCCGTAACTTAATTATCATTTCAAGCTAACATCCAAGGTGTTCCCATTCAATTGCACATATTTTTTTCCCAGAGTATAGGACACTTAAAACAGACTCCTCTATTCAGTAACTATGACCTGACGTCACGTATACTACTACCTTCTTTCACCTTAGACGCCTGGCGTTTTCAAGGCGATTGAACTCTCAACTCGGATTTCTGGGCGAAACCAATTTGGCATGAATAGGAAATCTCGTCTTCCTCGCTTGTCTGAAGGCCATGATACGTTATTATTGCATTTCTGTCTATCTGTTTGTTTCAGCTTGTCTTCGAAATGCATGAGCCAATTTTGACGGGACTTTTACTGGCAGATAGCTGAATAAAATCAGAAGAAACTAATTAATCAATGATTTCACATTACAAAAATTAAATATGGTCAGTGAGAAAAAAATAGGGAATACAAATATAAAAAAGGAAAGGATTTACACGAGAAAGATGAAGAAGTAAGACTTCTATAGTTTTTCTGTATCATGGTTCCGTGAAAGTAAAGCCGTGACGTAGCCAAGTTCAACGGCGACGTCGATGCACTCAGCAACTGCAGTAGTGAGTGCATTCAACTGCACAACTTATATGTTTTACTCGAAGCTCCGTCAATGCTCGCTTTTATGAATTTGGTTCTTTATATTATTTATTGAATTTGTTTTTTGTTCGCAAATCGTAATGAAAGTTTGTACAGTAGAATGCAAAAGGAGTAAGTATGTAGATTTGGAGCAAAAACAATTGGTTCTGTGTCATAGGAAAAAGGTGTGAGTTTACAGTTTTCTAAGTTATTATAGAGAAGTAACCATGGTTTTTCTTGCCATTCTTATCCATAGAAAACGGCCAACCCGGACCATGCACATTTTATCGAGGCTTTATAAGTGCCCATTAAAGCCTGTGTGAAATCGATTTTGGTTTAGTAGCTGTTTAGCTGTTATAATCCTAAAGTCTTCAGTCCTTGACTTTTCTTAAGATTAAAAATAGGTACTTAATCTTACGCTGAAGTATTTATCAAAACTGAACTTTCCTTTTCTTGGTTCAAGATATTTTTTACTAGCACCGATCGCGTTATAGCTACGTTGTGTAGCAAAATGTCGGAGAAAACAGATTGTCGTAAAACCAAGCTATCAGTGAGGATACAGCTGATATCCATTCCCCTGACACAATCCCCTAATCCTGTCTTACGGACAAACTAAGGAGGTTAGGGATATTTCTATGTGAAGTCTAGACAGACGGTGAACACTTTGATGTTGTGGCTTCTATTTATTATTTTTCATTTATACATAGGGAACTGTCGCATGCCGAACGAGCTGTGGGTCCGTAAAGCTCAGGATTGGTGACCTACAACAGTGACTCGAGGTCGTGGTAGACCACGAAGGAGATGGCGGGACGAACTGGATGTCTTCCTTGAGAATTGACCTTGCACTGAATCGTGACCGTTGTAAGGAATGGAGGAAGGCCTTTCTCAGCAGTGGGACAACATAGGCTAGCTATAATAATATAGGGAACTGCCTTTTGTTTTTCTTGATGGATCCTATGGGAAGGCTGAATGGTTGAGTCATGATAAAGACCCATATTACCTGTTAGTTTCTAAATTGATTGAGCATGAGGTACGGAGTTCGATTCCCGTCTCGAGCAAATTGTTAACCGATTTTCTATCAGGAATTTTCCAGTAGTGCGGTGGGTGGAAATAGACACACTCCCTATTAAATGGTACTTAAACATAACTAACACAATGTGGGTGTACTTCTTTGTTATGTTATGAACTTCATTGCGATGAAGGAAACGCCTTGATTAGAGTTCCAGTAGTTCTTTAATCAAATACTCAAACTAGAAACTTAGCAATAACGACAGACAAGTGCGAAGCATGATTTGGCCAAACTTCCTGTTGTACCAAGCATTTTGTTAAAGACTGCAGTCTTTCATCTACACTAATATTATAAAGAGGAAAGATTTGTATTTTTGTGTGTGTGTTTGTGTGTGTATGTTTGCAAGGAATATACTAAAAAACAACTCCGCCGATTTCTAAAATTCTCTCACCATTGGAAAGCTACATTCACTGTGAGCAACATAGGCTACTTTTTATCCCTGTGTTCCAACGGGAACGAGAACTACGCGGATGAATCCGCGTGACGTCCGCTAGTCAATTGATAAAGTAAGTTCGCCCCTATTACATAGAAAAATATGGGCGTACTTTGAGGCAAACCTCTACCTGACCCTTCAAAGATTACATGCGTGATGTTACGTATTATGCGGACAAAATAATATGTAACTTCAATTTACCAGTCACCATACGTTAAACCAACCAAACTAGCGTATCACACAGCAAACAGCGAGTTTCATCAACACAGTTTAATATTACCTGTATTTAACAACGGATGAACTGGTATTCACCTGATCCGTGCAAATACAACATTTATTTGTACAACCGAGCTACGTAATTATAGTGGGATTTATATGCAACGGTTACAATTTGCTGCCTGTCTGTACAGTTCGTGGAACTCATTCATCTGTTATGTTAGAATATGTTAATATTTAAGTTCTGGCTAAACTAAAGCACATTCCGCATGGGATGAAAGCAAAATTGTGGTGCTAATTAACTTGTATGAAGGTATTTAAAGGGGCAACATTGCAAGGGCCCGCAACGGCCGATGCCTATCGGAGCTGCGGGTTATTCCAAAGAGATACAAAAGGCTAAGAAGGAAGATGGGTGGTTTTTAGTCAGATAAGTCTGGCATTCCTTTCGGCTCCACCCAAAGCGGGAGGATTCATTGATGACTTCCAACCCTCAAAAAAATTGGACACATTAGCCATTGGCATCGCAAAGGCAACTAGCAACAATTATAATTTTCATGTAACTTCCTAATGATTGTTATTGATCGACGCGGGTATGTAATCTTGTCCTGTGTCCCGCGTGAGATTCACTTCAGTGAGTCATGAGTCACAAGCTAAAAATATTAAACCGAGATAGGAATTAAAGGTACGCTGCAGTCAGTCCTTGGATGGTCAATTGGGCAATTCTGTCAACATATCGAAACCTCTGGAAAATTGCTGGTTTCGAGATACCTGTCAGAATTTTCCGATAATTAGGTTATGGACGATATTTCACGTACGTAAAGTTGTTTCCCTCGGATGTGATTGAAACTACACGCCACAGTAACGTAAATACGAGTATTTATAGGTATCCACTAGTTTTAAGAGATCATTTGTATGTTTGGAAATATTACCTATCTGGAAGTACAACATCTGCCTAATCTTATTACAATAGGATCATCATCATCAGTCTATAATGTTCCCACTGCAGGGACTTAGGCCTCTTCTATATCAAATATCTTCGAATTTTTGGTTCTAAGATAATCCTTCACTTCCTTCACCGTTTCGAGATCAGTGGTGATGAAATTAATTACACAAAGTATTGCGCCTGCCTGGGTTCAAACCCACGACCAACTGTTCGTAAGTCGGCGCCGCCACCACTGGATCATAGGATATTTTAGTAAAAAACCCAATTAGTCCTAACCTTGTGACGTCTCACGACTTGACACGACTTTTCTTTACTTTATCGTCTTCGTCTTTTGTTTACGTAAAATAAGTAAAATTTATGTGTCCATTATTTTTTTTTAATCTATCTGACGGACTAAAATGATTTTTTTGTAATACCCTATTATGTCAGGATCGGCTGGCAGTCTAACTAAATATCAATATTTTACATGGAGTGATTGACTATCTGATCTCCACAACCCAGGAAGTACTGGGGAATACGATACCCTTCGGTTTACTGGTTCTCAGAATTTCTGGCTACTGACTACCTGTAACGACTGCCAACGATCTGTGACAGCCGGTACCAACCAACCCCCGAATCAACCTAGACAAAGACGGCTTAAAGTAAAAATTTCACCGAGCGTCAATTATTTTTAAAGAGCTCCTCATCTATTTAAAAGTGCCAATGTGCCAAAAATTCTTGAACGCTAAAGTATTCCGAGGTGTCGAAGCAGAGGGTACTTTGTATGCTGTGGGTTGTTCGAAAAGGATACAGCGGCCCCGGACACAAAAAGGCTAAGAAGGAACATGGGTGTTTTTAGTCAGTAGAAGTCTTATATTCCCTTCCGCTCCGCTCAGAGCTCGATGAGACAGTTGATGATTTCCCAAACTACAAAAATAAAAATGGTACTTTGTATGCCAACAAAACACCTTAGAAATCTCTTTGTAGGTAAAAGCGTGATCCAACTCTCGAATCCTATAAAGCCAATGTCAAAAGTGCTATCTGAAATAATTCGAACGGACTTGCACCATTAGAATCTCTAAAGCTATCGCTATATCTAGCATTAAGCTTGAGTCTGCCGTCTCAAAGACGGGCGCAACCGCAGGTAGCGACTAGTATACCTAGATATTATATAGTACCTGTACATCAGGATTATGAATTTAGTGCTTGTAATATGAGAGGGGTGTATAGAGGATTAGAACACAGAAATTGTATGTGTTGCTGATGTAGATCATACATTACTGTTAATACTTCAACATATGTGAATTTGAATTTTATTTGCGATCTTTTGGAAGTAATAGTGGCGTTAGAGTACGACAATTTAACATTATAACTTTTTTTTTTTTTATTCTATTAATTTAACACGTTGTTTTTATCCACATGGATACGCCAACCCCATCGTACCCTATTACATTCGCTTACACAATTTTTATTAAATACAAGTGAGTGAGGGGGAATTATTAATTAAGTAGTTAGTTTTGCCAGATTACTTAACCTTTTAGCTAGTTCTGATTTTGGATTTGCCAAAATTGATAAAATTAGCCCAACATCAAGAAAATTTAAATTAAAATCTTTAATTTTCTCTCTCATCTTTATTCCTTATACAATCCATCAGCAGATGCTGTACATCCACCAGTTTATTACATATTACACAATTGGGTGATGTAACTTTTCCCATTAGATAGGCAAATTTTGCCGATGGATAGTGTCCGGATCGCAGTCTTAAATTATAACTTTAACATTATTAAAAATGTTAAAGATAGTGAGTTGCCTGAAAGTCTAACAAGTCTTATAAAGGTAGGTAGCATTTTACCCAATACTAATGGAGTTTCTACAACTTCAGGGTCAGGTAGGCAGTCACTACTTCTAAAATACTGATATTCTGCTGCTCCGGGTCCTGAAAGCCGACCCCAACATGTTTGGTAAAAGGCTAGGCAGATAATGACTCCTTTTCAATGTGCAGCACCGGAACACGTCTACACATCAGAATTGCGAGTGTACCTAATCGGTATCAAAAACGTGAAGTCAAAAAGACAAAGCGCCTGTCCAATTTCGCAAAAGAGGTGTCAACTCTCAACAATAAGTTTAGTGACATGCTCAATCTGTTGGTCTACAAACAAGCATACTTAGACAAAAAGGTCACTGAACATGAAAAGATCCCAACGAATTTATTTTAGCACTAATGAACATTCATAGTTGAGGAAAGGTTGAATAATAAATAAGTTACGGAGTAGATTTCATCCCCTGAGGGGTTGTAACTCAGTGCTCGACGTCAGTATTTGGACGAAAGCTCACGAATAATACATCGGTATTAGATTTGTAGCTCGTTTTGTGGACGTTTGTCATTATTATTTACTTTTATTTTCACAGTTCTTCGTAAAATTGTGTTGGATTTAGAGCAGTTAGATGTTGTTTGCGCTGCCGTGTTGTTGCTTTAGTGTTTGTTTGAAAGATAAATACGATTGCGGTTGTTTGTTTGTTGCAGATGAGTTGGCTAAGTGGGCACAAGAGTTACTGGTTATCTGTCATCTCATTGTATGCTCGTCATGTTTCTGCGACAAATAAATATATATATAAAAAATATAAATATTTTTTTTTTCTTTCTTTTTTTTCTTTCTTTTGATGAGCAAAAAGCCTCGGGTTCGATTCCTAGGTCATGCAAAGTGTCTTTGTGTTTGTTCCTGTTTTTCAGAAGCATCACCGAGTCTGTTGACGGTTGATGGTAATGATAAGGACATCCATGGGATAAGACATTTTTAGCCAAATAGGGGAGCTTTAGAGGTCCAACGCTGCCGATTTCGAAAATACACATAACATAACATCACGCCTGTAATCCCGAAGGATAGGCAGAGGTTTACTTAAAAGTTGAGGCAAATTTCGCCAGTTAGGTATATTTAAGTCCCTTGTAAGAGTAGGCGAGCCTATTGCTATCAACCCGGAACAGATCCAGACTCTGTGGTTGTTACTACAGAAGTTCCTGATAGAATAACGGCCGAATACTGAAACGCCACTCAAATATAAGTAACGCTCAAATCTAGTGCTGTCTCGGTCGCTCTATGCTGAAGTAACAGAGACAGAACCAGATTTAAGGGCAACTTAAAATTGAGTAGCGTTTCAGTATTCGGCTGTAACCCAATTATACTTTGCCCGATCTGGGAATTTAACCCAGGGCCTCACGCTCACCAGTCGCACTTGCGATCACTAGACCAAGGGTACGGTTAATTTCGAAAATAATAAACAAACAAAACAATACCGAACCTTTAAGGTCCACTATCGCTACCTCCTTCCACTATATCAATCAGGCAATGCATCTCAGGTAAAGACTAGCGCTGATAAACGACAGCTCTTCAGTGCTACTGAGCGCTTTACAGACAAGTTAACAGTGCACCAACCTTGCGATACTATAGCTAGCTTTTATGAGATACGGTTGGTAGTGTGTTCTACTTGGGTCCGAATAGACACGCTCTGTACGAATAATATTCGCTAAAGGACCATTATAGAAATACTCCCGCGGTAATTCTGTAATCTTATATGCCATACTATAAGCATAACAGCTATACCTGTACAGAATTTGTTTCCTAGGATTTTGATTTCACAAAGCAGATAAAAAACAAAATATTATTTTTGGAAAATAAAACCTATAGGTAGGGAATCAGCACTCAAAGCGTTAAGCTCTAATGGTCTGAAACTGAAATAGTTTCTCGTCTCTTTCTAGCAAATATCTGTTTACTACAACCATTTCATAAATATGTATATCACTTTAATAACTCACTCGGAACGTAGGAAGCAAAACCTCGTACGTCATTGACACTCGCTTAAATAACAAGTTTGCAACAAAACAAACAAGTCTTTGTAACTTATCATATTGTAAATTGTGTAAAATAGTATAATTTGAAACAAAAATCAATGGTTTGCTAATGAAATGAGTGATTATATTAGCAGCGCAGTCACACTTCTGATGTCAGAGATAATAATTTACATACGAATTGGTATCAATACGGTGTAAAGTAAGTAGTATGTCGTGCATATGTAAATTGTTGTGCGTACATTATTATCATACTTAACTAGAATAGTCTTGTTGTCAAGAAGTTTCCAACGAGACTTACGGACAAAGCAAGTCTTTGGTGTCCTTAAATACAAGTCACGGCTTAGTTTAGGCACCAGTCTAACACTTAAATACATTGTAATCTTTATTATTTCTTTTTTCCGTTTATAAGTTTTTAGTTTTAAATGTTATTTGTGGAAAAAAAATACGTTTTTATTATTATAATTATTTATAATAACAATAATATTAAGTGGATGTGGGCTTGTGAGAAGGTGTCGAAGATAGGTTGCGGTATCTACAGCACACCCAGATGTTGATTTTGGGAAAATTTTAACAATGGTTGCACTCCCAAGTCTAAAGTGCAACAAACCAACGCAACTACAAGACTCGGAGAGCTCGCTCAGACAACCCAAGATCAGTTAGTTTTTAGATTGGATGGCTGCCCTGTGACCACTCGCTACGTAATTAGCTTGAAGGTACTGCTATAAACGTGTCTTCATGATCATTCAGATCTTATTTATAATTATATGTTTTTTAAAACTATGGAAGCTGCAGTTGAGAGATATAAATGTTAGTGGTTTAAGAGAGGTGATTGTTTTATAAAAATAATCTTTTAAATTATCAGTTGAGAAAAGTAAACATAAAATTAAGATTAGTCTCACTTAATAACATAACAGCACGCCTATAATCTCCGATGGGTTAACCAAAGGTGTATCTAATAAACTAATTACAACCGTCATTTTGATAGTGATGTTTACGTTACAGACGAACTTATTGTCATCAACAGGGCCAAAATTCAGACTCTGTACTGAAAAAACACCTGATGGAAAAACCCAGTGTCACTTTGCCAAACCTGGGAGTGAAACTTGGGACCTCATGCTAAGCAGTACATCCTATCCTTCCTACTATTAATATTATAAATGTGAAAGTTTGTGAGAATGGATGTGTGGATGTTTGTTACTCTTTCACGCATAAACGGCTGGACCGATTTGGTTGAAATTTGGTATGTAGATAGGTTATACCCTGGATTAACATATAGGAGATATTTTTATCCCAATTTTATGATCCGTGGGATAATTTTCGAGTTGTAGCGGGTGAAGCCGCTGGCAACAGCTTGTTAATTATACATTTGAAGAAGCTAATCACTTATTCTGAAGAATAAATCTGAAAAACAGAAGAAGGTAGTTAAAAAAAACCAATTAGTCCGTCAGATAGATTTCCAAAAAATGTTGGACACATATTTTTTCTTTTTTCACGTAAACAAACAATGAAAACAATGAAGACGAAACAGTGCTTTGAGAACTCGTGTGACGTCATATTCTAACACAATAGTATGCCATTTCTAAGTGGTTAGTGACGTCACAACTCGGCAATCAAATCTTTGTTGTGTACTATCTTCGTCAATTTTTATTGATTTGATAAAACAAAAATACGTATCCAATATTTTTTGATAATCTAACAGGCGGACTAATTAGAATCATATTTTTACAAGTCAGTAAACTTCCCTATTGTATCAAGCCTTGGAAAGAAGAAAAAGCTGCAATCGCACAAATTCGTGTATATTAATACAGTGGAAAATATACATACAACCTACTTTCCTATACTATACAAGTACGCCTAACAATAATAACCCTGTAATCACTGAAATAAAGGTCCCTATTCATCATCAAGACCTCCCATATTCGGGTCACAGTTTATCACACCGCTTGCGCACCAAATTCAACCGAATCACCCATATTGGTAACATATGGCCACTATTAACGTGCTGAGGTAGCTAACAGGGTATTACCAGATCGGAAAATACGGTAATTGGGGGCTTATTCGGACGGTGTGGCGGGTACTTACGGTTTCTTTTGTCTGTGGAGGGTGCTTAATCTCATATTGTTTGTGGTGTTCATTTGTTTTTATGTTTTGATTATTGTTTTGTTGTTTATAAAAGAACATGCCTGTAATTTCCGATAGGTTAAGCAGAGGTATACTTTAAATAGACCGGGGCCTTAAAAAATATAAAAAGTAAAACAAAATTATAGCAGGATGAAACCCAACGGAAATGGAAGAGAATAATAATTTACATTTTGAGGTTCTGTGAAAAAAGTGTAAATACAAAGTTGTAGATCTTTTTATTACCTACATCTTTGCCCTTTAACTATTTTCTAAAGGACTTGTAGTTTTGCCGTAAATTGAGATAACCCGTTTTTCCGCCTTAAAACCCTCCCACCACACTTCCCGACCTCAGATCGACCGTAAATTGTTTTGCTTTACTGTTTGTTATATTCCCTTCCTTTTCCAATGGGTTTCATCTTACAATAATAGGGATGTTTACCGACTTAAAAAAATGTGATTCTAATTAGTCCATCTGTTAGATTATCGAAAAATATTGGATACGTATTTTTTGTTTTATCAAATCAATAAAAATTGACGAAGGTAAAACGCGTCAAAGATTTGAGTGAGGGTTGGTGACGTCACTGACCGCTTAAAAATGACATACTAATGGCTTAGAGTATGACTTCATACGTGTTTTCAAAACACTGTATCGTCTTCATTGTTCGTTTAACGTTAGTGAAAAAAGAAAAAATACGTGTCCAATATTTTTTGCCAATCTATTATGACGGAACAATTTGTTTTTTTTTTGTTAACTATTTTGTTTGGTAACAAAAAATATCTACCCTGGTCTGTAGATACCCCCACATCTCATTACTTTTGTTTAAATTCCACTCCTTACGTGTTATAGGGGTAAATCTATTGCCACTTGCCCGACCCGTTAATCGAACTAAGGACCTTATCAATTTATTTTATTATTTCAGGCAACTAGGGCCCATACTTAAAATACACACAATAACATAAAACAATAATAACAAACTAATACATATAAAATATTAAATCATATAGCTAAACACGTAACGTCGGCGTCGTGTTTCGCTGCGAGGTGTCGCGTAACCGTCCTCGGAAACGACGGAAAACAACACCTTTCGGCCAAAAGTCTTCCTGCAAACAGGTCTGGAGATGTTCGGTTGGAACACGCACCACAAATGACTTAAAGTTGATGTTGTTGCGCGATTCCAACCTTTCGACCCTCAGAGTCCAGTTGGTCTTCACTTTCAAGTACTGCACTACTTCCTCAATCTTTGTGGAGTGATGCAGACGCGAAATATACAGCTGCGTCGTAGGCACAGCTGGGCGCAGCAGCATGTTGGGCCCAGTCGGTGCAGTACCGCACAAGTTTCGGAAACAGGGCTTCTTCTTCTTCTTCTTCACCACCTTAGTGAAGCCCTCGACATCAACTTGGCCCGCACCTGGCATGCAGTTACTGACCGCAGGCGGGGCAGGTTGAGTACCCTTTTTTCCCCATTACTGGTTTGTCGCTTATGTCGACGCATCCGATTTGCCGTTAATGACAGAAGCAATGTTGCTTCTGTCATTAACGGCAAATCGGATACGGAGGCACGTCCTGGGGTCGACGTACCTACATGTGACGTTTTCGCAACCGATGTTGTGGCGCGGGCGGCGGCAGCGGGCGGCGCTTGCTTAGCATTATCAGCAGCATGTGACGTACTAGTGTTCGCCGAATCAATACTGCTGACTGATGCATTTTGCGCCGCTCGACGTGTGTTCACCTTAGAGGCCTCAGGTGACCCAGGTACTGAGCCAACGTTGCGCAATAATTCTATTTCTGCACGTAGCTCAGCGTTGGTTTTTTCAGAAACCTCCATTCTGGACTGCATCTTGGTAACCTCCACTTTCATGGCAGTGATGTCCTTTAGCAGCCTCGTAACATCGACGTGATCGAGCGTGACGGGGGGCAGTTTACTCAGCTCCTTCGCCACGAAATCTGGCACGTCGTCCGGGTCAGTCCTCTTCAACATATTAATGACATCTTGAAGGCTCTTCTCAGTTCCATCCCTGCGGCGAGACGGCATCTGGTCCAACTTTCCAAGTGACTGGACTTCAAAGCATGTCTACTGTATTACTTGAGTTTTTAACATTACATTGAATCAGAGTAAAATAATGAAACTTAATTTCATCATATGTTTAAAAGTTTTTAGTCTTTACACATGAGGTTTTGAGTGTGTACTAGCAGGCAAAGTTAGTGACACATAAATTAAGCTAAGGTAACCTGGTTTTTTGCATAGTAATACATATATTATTATGCAAACAACCAGGAACTCAGAAGATTACGGTAACTAATAGTGAACCTTTGCAATGAATCTTTAAACAGTTGACGAAATCTCAGCAGAATCAAAACCCATAGCGGAAACTCAAGTTTGGTTTCCTCTCTCAGCTCTGAACTGGTGACTTGACAAGTTGTCAATCCCTGGTGCAAAATTCGACCACGCCAGTCTATCACTACCAGCTGCCCACTGAGTCTACTGACCTCTACCAGAGGAGTACCTACCTGGGCCTGTGGACGGTGAGTAATGGGCTAGCTCGCCGTCCGTCCGTCTTATGACGACGACAAGCCGTGTCGGTAGCGCGTTCGTGTTCCACGCGTGCCTCAAAGAGATGTCGGCAACATGGAGCAAGGGCCGACGCCCGTCGGGGCTGCGGGTTGTTGCAAGAAATACCACGGCCTCGACATAAATGGCTAAGAAGGAACATGGGTGGTTTTTAGTCAGTAGAAGACACTCCCTCTCGCTCTGCCCAAGAGCGGGAGTGGATTATTTGATGATTCCCCCCCCCTCCCCCCCAAAAGAGTACCAACCTAGCTCCACCTATCTTCAGCATCGCACTGTTTTGGTTAATGGGTATGTAAGCAAATCATCTTCTGCCTAGATTTTTCGCTACTATATTGTGGTTGACTTCCAGTCCAACCGAATGAATGCAGCAGAATACCAGTGTTCTACATGGAGTGACTGCCTATATATCTGACCTCCACAACCCAGTTATTACTGGCTAATACGATACCCTTTGGTAAGACTGGTTGTCAGACTTTCAGGTAACGACTGCCAAAGATCTATAAATCGCAGCTGGGACCAATAGCTAAACGTGCTTTCCGAGGCACGGAAGAAACTCGTTGCGTAATAGGTGGTCACGCATCCACAGAGCAACCTAGGCAAGCGGTGCTTAACCTGAAGATTGATTCAAGCGGTTGTTATTATCTAGCCACGAGCTCGTACGTATGCATGTATCAAAACCAAACTAAATTCAATCTTTAAAGATTAGCTAAGATTAGATAGGTACCTATTATACTCATCTAATAATACCTTATTTGATACATAGCACGTCGTAAACACACAAGGGCTATAATTATAATTAGTGTGTCCGGTAGTTCGTATTCAGCTATTTGCTTGCAATTTAATTAGTGGCTAAGCTTTGCTGTTCATTAATTACATCTTGCAGCATCCTCTGATAATAGTGACGGAGTTAGGTATTGAACACAGTGGTTTACGCTGACACGTGTGGCAGATTGGCTTATAGACTTTTCAAAGAGGAAATCTTGAGGAAGCCATCGGAAGTAGGTAGGCAGGCTTTGAAAGGATGTGCTTTGATGAACTGTAGCTATTTTTTTCGTTAAAATACACCCCAATACGAGATGATTAGGCTGATGTGCCAAACTAATATTATTGTTTTGATCAAGGGCGCTAAGTGCACTCGATTCGGCAGTATTTGTTTGAACAAGCTTGCAAGAGCTGAACACTCAGCAAATAGAGATTGCTAGTCTTATTCGGTTTTTAATCGGCTCCTGCTGATCTACCGATACTGGGTATTTAATCTTCAATTTTATGAACCCAGACGGCTGTCAATTGCCATGCGTGGTCCTTACTCTATGCATACTATCCCAGAGTCTTTTGTCGCTTGTGAGTCCGAAATCCAAGGACTGTCATACTTTTATCTCGATTTTGAACGTTAAATTAAATAAAAGTGAAAGCAAGAAGTACTCATTGGAGTCTATCCCTTATTTTGATTAAAGAATATGACTCTATCGCTTCACGTACGAGCGTTGGCGGTAAATATCGACCTCTCCTTAATTACAGCCAAGTTATGGCTTTTCTATATTGATATCGATTTCTGGGACCGTAATTACAAGAATCACATTTATTTTGTTCAGCAACAATGTTCGAGTACCTTCTTCTACCAGTAATTGTAATTTCGTGCTTGGTGATTCGAGAAGTCTTTTGTCGTCGGTTGCCAGACACATCTTGTCTATTTGTTTTCGTTGTTTTCCATGTACTTTAATATTGCCGCCTGTACCACACCATTCTATGATTTGTCTCATTTTGCCAATATAATGTAGAAGGCATTTGTACCTTTTTGTTGCCTGATGGAAAATCATCAAATAACCCCTTAACTATACCCCCTTTTCATGTTGCTTAACGAAAGTTATATTTTGAGACCCAGTCATATTGTCACAAAGTATTGGTCACGTAACCTTTTTTTTTTGGCATGTGGAAAATCGTCAAATTACCCCTCCCGCTCTTGGGCAGAGCGAAAGGGAGTGTCAGACTTCTACTGACTAAAAACCACCCATGTTCACTCTTAGCCCTATATGTCGAGGTCGCGGTAACTTGTGAACAACCCGCAGCCTCGACGGGAGGCATTTGTACCTAAAGCGGCGAACAAGCCTTCATAAAGCCAAGTAGTTCTAGACATTAGATGGTGATATAGTGCTTATATAAAACGTCAATTGTATAAGCTGCGCAAAGTTACATGAATTATGTAAATATTCACCCACGTGGCCTGTATATTAGGTGAAATCAAAATGCTTTAAATTTTACATAAAAAATATCTTCAGTCCAAATATACAAAAGCCAATTTTATTCTCAAGACTAAGATTATTCTTTAACATATTTAGGTATGTGGCTCTCATAAAAAACTAAAAGTCTAAAGGAATTACTTTAAAAGCCTAGCTGTGTATATTTATTTTTACGATGTAGACACGAATTTACTTTAAACAGATTGTCATCAAAATGTTACTTATGTGCGCATAAAATATGTTTCTTAGGGTCTTTACATATATGTGTGACAAGGACTGAAAACGTATATATTATCAACAGATCTTTAACTTATATTCTTGTGTGTCGATGAGAAAAATATAAAAGTATGTTTGATCTAAAATTCAGCTATGCGATCTCTGCTCGCTGATGTAGCCATAAGATCACCAAGTGCACAGTGTCAGGGCATGCAGTGCGAAAAGGATGGAGGACCATTACCTGAGGAGACACAACCCAAACATACTTAAAGGAAAAGCAGGCATAATATTTATTCGTATAACGTGGATCGTTCTCACTGAGGCTTCTGTTTTATTTACGCCGAGTCAGCATAGAAACACACAATAATTTACCATATTCCTAGATATAACATGTACCTAGTTACCTCAGGCAAGCCATTACAATTAACAAACAATGCCAAGTTATATTTATCGTATCACGCAACAATTTCAATTTCACTCTCTGTTGTTATTCCATTTCGTAATATCACGTTGTGTTCCATATAAATAACCGTTCATACCATGTGTAAACAGAGGCATTATTATGAATGACTCCAAAAAATTTTATTTTGTAGGTACTAGCTGATGCTCTCGGCTTCTCCCGCGTCGATGCTGGTTATCGCGACAGGAGTCGGTTATCACTACCAAAACTTATCTTTGCATCCCCCTTTTAACCCTTTGTTCTCTCTCTGGCTCTAGACTATCTGTGTATCAAATATCATTTGAATCGATTCAGTAGTTTTGGCGTAAAAGCGCGACTGACAGACAGACAGAGTTACTTTCGCATTTATAATATTAAAGTAAGGATAAGGTAAGGATCTTTGGCTATAAAATCAATATTAAGTATAATGTACACACGGCAACCCATAAGTTACATTGACTGCCTCGCCGGTCGAGTGGTTGCAAGCGCGAGTGCTGAATATGAGGTCGTGGATTCCCGGGTCGGGCAGTGGTATTATATTTTTCTTGGAATGGACATTTTTATTTTACTTTATTTAATTAATTGTCTTATGATGTTAATTAATTTTTGAATTGACTTATGACGATTTTATTGTTTTTTGCATTATTCTTATTGTGATTTTAATTTAATTTAGATAATTTTATCGTGGTCGTTTTGATATCCGGATTGCTTAAATGATTCTTTTATATTTAGTTATAGACATTCAGACAAGATGTAAAAATTTGTAAGACAAGCCAGACCAAAAAGGAAATAAAAGCTTCCATTTGAACAGATTAAAGCATGATTTATTTACTGTATTCAGAACATCAAAATAAGCACAGAATAAATAGCTACAGCATAACATTTACAACTTTATTATAAAAATCACTGTACTTACACAGGTATTTTAGAGCTCCTTACACTTTCAAAGTTCAGAAAAGAATGTCCAGCTAAAATGGCGCCTTGGACCTTTTAAAACCTCTTTACTAGACTGCAATAGTCAGCTGTCAGTCCAATAGTTGTTGGCGTCATTTTGGCATTTCAACTAAATCAAATAACTTACTTATTTATAAAAAACAATCCTGTTATTTTTATAAAATACTGTAAATATCCTGAAACTAGTTATTAATGTATTTAAATAGGTAACAACTTCTTCTTGAATAAATGAATTGAATAGGGATGTTTACTGACTTAAAAAAATATGATTCTAATTAGTCCGTCTGTTAGATTATCGAAAAATATTAGACACGTAATTTTTGTTTTATCAAATCAATAAAAATTGACGAAGATAAAACGCGTCAAAGATTTGAGTGGGGTATAATGTGACGTAACTAACCGCAAAAAAAAATCATACTAATGTCTTATTAGAATATGACGTCACACGAGTTTTCAAAGCACTGTATCGTCTTCATTGTTTGCTTACGTGAAAAAAGAAAAATACGTGTCTAATATTTTTTGGAAATCTATCTGACGGACTAATTAGTATTTTTTAAGTTAACTACCCTATTAAATTCCACCTGGAATTTCTCAGAAGCAGTTTCTCAGGAGTCTGGATTTGTGCTCGGTTGACTGCAATAGGCTCCTCCCCTATTACATGAGACGAATACATAACTGGCGAAATATTACTATTATATACACGTCTGCCTAACCCTTCGGGAATTACAAGTGGGCGTGATGTTATTTACGTATCAGAATGGAGAACATCCTGAGATGGATGGGTTGATAGTATTGTGCTACAAATGGCCACTGGGAAATCAATGGGCTCTTGGCTTCCAGTTCTGATCAATCGAAAAATATTTATATCGACATTACTGTGTCTGCCATCCTTATACTTAACTGCTGTTCAGAAATAGATGGAACTTTTCTTGATTTTCAAGATTTTTTGTTGTGAATAGTGTATTTCACAAAAAAGTCTAATTAGTCCGTCGGTTAGATTTTCAAAAAATAATGGAAACGTAATTTTGTTTAATCTAATTAATAAAAAAATACGAAAATAAAACGTGTCAAAAATCATGAGTGTGGGCGTTTGACTTCACTTTATGGGCAAAAAGTACTAACCTTGTGACGTCACATGACTTGACGCGACTTTTCGAAGCACTGTGTCGGCTTCATCTTTTGTCTAAGTGAAAAGAGAAAAAAATACGTGTACATTATTTTTTGAAAATCTATCTGTCGGACTAATTAGATGTTTTTGGTTAAATACCCTATTTCTGTAGTTTAACAATGACTATTACGACAATGTTTAACAACGAGGTTCTATAGTTTTAATTTAACTATACTTATTTTATTTGTTTTCTGTTTGTGTGTTATAGCATCGTATTGGATGAATCTGTCATGTTGCTATTATTTTATTAGTGGTGGATTATAAAAAATAATAAATAAATAACTTTTCGATCAACATGCCTCTCAATGGACGTGTAAAGATTACTGAAATTATAATTTCTGTGGGTAATATTGAACATTAACATTTTATACAATCGTAAAGTAATGATTGAATTTCAGTTAATATAATATCAAGTTAGCAAGCCAATTCATGTACATAAAGCTCAAACCTATATCGCGTGTATGTTCACACGAACATCAAAACAGACGCCAACATAATTATAATAACATGAAGCCACATTATAATTAACAACAAACAATGTCGTTTAAAACTTTATAGGCTTTATTAATATCCGCAACTATCAGGTTGACATCAAAGTTTCGTGCCTTCAATATTAGACACAAATTGCTGAAGCTCATGCAAAAAGGTTCAACAACCCTGATACCGCTTGCCGGAATGAAAGTGGCACATGTCTAAAGATCGCGTGTTTTGTCCACAAAATAAAGTATATTGGAAATCAGTATGTTCTCGATAACCATCTCAAATAATATATTTCCCTCCTACATTTTTTTTTGGATGGGAAATCATCAAATCCCGCTCTTGGGCAGAGCGGAAGGGAGTGTCAGACTTCTACTGACTACAAACCACCCATGTTCTTTCTTAGCCCTTGTGCCGAGGCTAAGGTGTCTGTTTCGAACAACCCGCAGCCCTACCTGGTGACATTCTATACCACCACGTAGCACAATCACATCTCATATCAACTATTCAGGAAATAAAAGAGTTTTATTCTTGTCGAAGACACATAACGTGCACAAAATGACAAAAAAACAACGCATGACGAAAATTTATAAATACAACAGGACGGAACAGAAAAAATGTTAACAGCTTCTTTCTTTTATGAGTGGTTAGTGCCTAACCTTTGGTCAGATACAATGCCGCTGACCTCTGACTTGGTTTTACAAGTTAACTTGCACTTTGCGACAAGCAGATCTACTGTTTACCACACCAGTCCAATGAAGAAAAGCAGATATTCTCATCCATTACCATTATCCTCAGTTTAAATTCACCCACTATTAATCTCTAGACCCTGTGCCATCCACATCCATGTTTCTCCAATGACAACAATGTCATTTACTTATCACCAAAATCTCTCTTTCTTGGACGTCATTTTAACCCTCGTAAAAAACTAAACGGATTTTCCGGAGATATGCCACTTTCGTATACGCTGGACGTTATCCGGAGCTAAAGATATCTTTTATTTTTCTTCGCCTCTGACCCTATTTCCCTTAAATAATATAACATAGGCAATGAATACAGAATTTTCCTCGTCGGGGCGAAATATTCAATAATCTTTTACGTGTACAAACGATACGGGAAGATTGTGTTATTGTTTAATTTTTTTTGTTATTTTCGCGATGAGTTGGATACATTGGATAAAAGATACATACATATTGTCATAAATTGTGTTTAATAGCTCCAGTATAATTAATTATGTAAAAGGTCGGTCACATCGTGTCTCCGGCCCGCGAATACGGACACTGACAGACACGTTGGTTTGGAACTGTCCGAGTCCTTAGCCAGTATGCAATTTGTGAGTGCCAGTTTGACAGTTCATTCACATGGTGTATTCTAAAAGATGACAATCTTTTTAATCTGGACAGTTCAACAATAACCTATGCGTTGATTTGTGGTCAAGGATAGGCCAAAAAACCAAGGCCTTCCAAAGTCGCACTAGGCTGACTTGTTGTGGAGAAAGACTTGGAAAACAGTTGGAAGAAAAGAAAAGCAAATCTTACACCCAGCAGTGAGCGATTCAATTTTTTTTTTTTGAAACATAAGGTGCAATGAAATACATATTATCATAAAGTGTGAGTTGCTCAATCTCGCTTCTAGTCTCAATTATGTCGAAAGATATTATGGTGATAAATCATTTAGTTTTACTCAGAGAGAACACTTTCCTAAATTCGCAAGGCCATTTAAACAGAGCGAGCAATCTAAGCAATGTTAATGGGACCATGAAAACACGTTTGCCATAAATATGGCGGCTGAATGCTAGCCAGTGTCTATCTAGTAGACTTTGGTTTCCTTTCGCCTGTATTTACGACTTACGCAGTGTGATGAACTATGTCGGAGAATTTGATTTAATTGAAACCTAACAAAAACACCGTCTTCAGCAGCGTCTACTTTTTCTCTGATGAAATTTCCGATGATTGATGAAAACCGTCAATTAGAATAAATGTCTTAGCAAAACTCAGATCCCAGATCTCAGTGACGCCATAGGAAAGAAAAAGCAAAACGACATTTAAATTAATTGCTAACACATTGCACAACTGCAAGAGCATTAATGAGATGGTTTGCTATTGGAAGTACTTCTCTTTGTTTTGTTTTTTCATTCGTGTTACAAATCGAATAAATATCGGAAGGAAATACCTACATCAAAACGACACAACACTAACAAAAACTGACCACAACTAAAAGCCAGCACACACGATACACGATCGCAGATATGGGTCAAACCGTAGTCAATACACAGAATTTATGGTGGCACTATAACTTTCGGTACATCCGCGCGATCCAGCTGATTTACTGCGCGTATTAGGGTTGTATCCGGAACTGTGGGTTCAGATTACCGCGCATTCGATGTGAACGCCCCCTAATAGTGCGGTATTGATATCGCTTCTGTTTTTTCGCAAATTATTTTAGCTGATATAAGCGGACTGGTTTTTGTAGCAAATGAGAGACGGTTTGGAGTATAATGACAATGCCTGTGTCGTTTTCCGTATTTTCATTGGGAAGCCATTCGCAAAATGACTGTTTTATATAAGTGACCAATCATCGGTGTTTTCATGAGATAGTTGAACTGATTTTCATCATTATTTTGTCTAGCTTTTTAGGGTTCCGTAGTCAGTATGAAACCCTAATAGTTTTGCCATGTGCGTCTGTCTGTCCGTCCGTCCGTCCGTCTGCACTATATCTTAAAGACTCTTAGTACTAGAAAGCTGTAATTTGGCATGAATATATAAATGAGCTACATTGACAAAGTGCTTAAGAAACAAAAAAAGTCCATTGTGTGAGATGTCATTGGATAGGTCTTTAAAAAACATTTCGACTTCGCTCAAACAGTTTATCCATTAAGGGATTCGTTTGTGAAATATTAAGCTTTAAAGTGCAATTTTTTGTTAGACTCAAGTGTGCCAACCTAAACCACTTACACGGGTTGTGTATGGTATGTAAATTATGCACAGCTAAGGAGCCTTTACAAGTTTCCGAGTAATAGTCGACCAACTTATAAAATATAAATGTATGAAATATTTTCCTGTACATAATTTATGGGAGCGCAGGTCTCAAAACTTCAAATGTAAGTCTGTTTGATTGTCGCAATAAAAATCATCATTCGGAGGCAGGTAGGCAGGGTACTTAATTAGTTTAGTAAGTTTACATATTTTGATGGGCAACTACGGAACCCTACATTTTACATGGTCTGACATGCACTTGGCCGGTTTTTTTTTTAACTGGAGCGACTGCATATCTAACCTACATAACCCAGTTACTACTAGGTAAAATGATACCCTTTGGCAAGACTGGTTGCCAGACTTTCGGTTCACTCACCTGTAACGATTGTCAAAGATCTACAATTGACAGCCGAGACCATGGGCTTGATATGCGTTCCTAGTCACGGAGGCAACTCGGTATTTAATGGGTGATCAGGATCACCCATCCACGGACCATCACAGGCAAGCAAGGTGTACGTGTAACCTGAACATCAACCTGAGCGGTTGTTATTATTTAGCAATGAGCTTTTCAATCTTAATCTAATTTTCACAACCGACCAATAATAGGGATGTTTTGACTTAAAAAATATGATTCTAATTAATCCGTCTGTTAAATTATCGAAAAAAAATGTTGGATACGTATTTTCTGTTTAGCAAATCAATAAAAATTGACGAAGATAAAACGCGTCAAAGATTTGAGTGGGGGTTTTGTAACATCATACTAATGTCTTAGAATTTATGACGTCACACGAGTTTTCAAAGCACTGTATCGTCTTCGGTCGGTTTGTTTACGTGAAAAAAGAAAAAATACGTGTCCAATATTTTCTGGAAATCTATATAACGGACTACTTTGTTTTTTTTTTAGTTAACTACCCTATTATTACAGGTGCATGCTAACACGAAGTTTATTTTTATCTGGCCAAGCTTGATCTTTTGATAGACGAAAGTGAAAAGACCTCACAGGATTCCTTTACATTTCATGCGGTTACTTTAAAAAGCAATGAACAAAAAGGAACAGGGGGCGTAAAATACAATTTATCACTGGTTTCAATGAGGAAGGAAATGTCGTAAAGAGATGCTCACATTCACGTCATAAAATCTAACGAATTTAATGTTCTGGAAGCGTTGATAGATAGGGCCACTTGTCATTGGAGGCATTTCGTTTTGAGATGCGTTGTGGGCCAAGCATTTAAAACAGAAACTGAAATTCAGTTCGGATGTGTTGCTTCGTGTTAACTAAAACGTGATACTAGCATTTAATGATAGTCACAATTCAGCCAAAAGACTGCTGACTGCTCGTTGTTATACACATTTTTTTTTTTTATTCATGTTTTTTTTTTTAACATTTTTTTTTTATTATTAATTTTTTAAGTTAAATTTAAGTTAAAAGTATTCAATTTAGTAGGTACATGCATACGTCAACTCACGCCTTTTCTCCATAGCGTTAGGCAGCAACTAAATAATGCCACGATACGTTCCATTCTTTAAATACAAAAAATAATTTTCTTACTTCATCTACGTTCATAGATCTGGTGAAAAAAAAGGTATTATCAAAATATATTACACGTGTTTTCACTTAATCTTATCTTATCAAGTTTTTTTAGTAAAAGGCAAAAACCGGCCTCTGGGTTTGATCAAAAGTATGAGTTTGAGAACAAGTACATTTAAGCGTTTTATAAGCCTTTGACAAACTAAATTCTCTCAAACGCTTTCTATACGATATTTTCGTGACCAGTGCACCAGTAAAATCAGACAATAAAAAAGTATATTAGTTTTTTGTCAACCCAGGTAAACATTGAGCAAGTTAGCAAAAGCTTAGTTCGTCACTTTTAACTTGAAACACATAAAACAGGACAGTTTTCAACATAATATCACCGACATACAAGTATTTAATCATACACCAAGGTAAAAAGTAAGGGAATTTCATTTTCCGTGTCGCCTGAAGACAAATGTACTCGCAGTCATAACGGCAATAACGTTGGGGACTGTTTATATGTATGTGTGTCATGAAGGACTGTATATTATGTACACATTTTAGGCGTTGACATACATATCACACGCTTTTTATTCTCAGGTCCCATAGGGAGTTGCGCCTAGTGGTGTGATTCATATTAGTTATGCGAACCAGTATTCGTGTCTAGGCTTTTATGAAAACGCATGTTTTTTTTTGTCGGTTTTTTGTTTTTTTTATTTAATCTGTTTTATTTGTAGAGTACTCCATTTTACATTCAATAAAAGCTGAGAAGAAAAATAACCAAATACCGAAACACATTTTGATAAAATTCAATAGAACTCATTGAAAAGTATATCATAAAACAAAAACAGTTTTTTTTTCAATTGGATTATTAATAACTGAGTGATGAAGTAACATCATCATCTGCCCGGCCTTATCCCAACTATGTTGGGATAAGCTTCCAGTCTAACCGGATGCAACTAGATGCCAGTTTTTTCATACAGCGACTGACTGCCTATACTAGGTAATATCCTTTGGTAAGACTGGTCACCTGTCGGGGCTGCGGGTTGTTCACAAGTTACCGCAGCCTCGACATATAGAAGAAAGAAAGAAAGAAAATATATTTATTTATAGGGCTAAGAAGGAACATGGGTGGTTTTTGGTCAGTAGAAGTCTGACACTCCCTTTCGCTCTGCCTCTGATTTTCCTCACGCCAAAAAAAAAAGACTGGTCAGCAGACTTTCAGGTCACTGACTACCTGTAACGACTGTCAAAGATATTGATGACAGCCAAGGCCAACAGCTTAACGTGTTTTGCGAGGAGCGGAGGAAATTTGGTATGTGATGGGCGAACATGAATCCACAGACCTACCTAGTGGCAGTTCTGCCTCCTCGAGTTATGAGGCGACAAACATTAAAAATCACAACTCCTCCTTATTTTGGAGTCGGTTAAAAATATACCTTTACTGCTTTTGCTACACAGTACAGTGTACTTTTAAAACACGATTACTTTTAAGACGGAAGTTCTCAGACAAACGTCGACGACAACTTTAGTCGAAGTGGTTGGATGTTAAAGCGCCGCGCAATATCTATAAATAATATTTATATATAAATCTTTATTCGGAATTCTAGAAAGATGAAATAACAATATCAATCTTAAATTAAAAATATAGGTAAAATAATGTTAGATGCCTATACTAGGATAATCTTGTATCACAGGCTGTAGGAGCTCAAACAGTGTGATATATCTAGGACAGTCTGTATACAGTCAAACAGTTAAGTACAGTACAGTAAAGTTACCACAAACTGTTAAATTGTCTCCTACGATTTTGAACGGTCACCATTTTATAGTTTAAAATCAGTTGGAGAGTTTTGACAGTTTATTTTATTTAACTTGATGCGCTGACGACAATACGACGTGTATTCAACGAATTGCCACATGTCATAAATTACGATTAAAGCCATATAATATAGTGCATTATTTTAAAGTACCGCTGTGAACATAATATAAAGAGTGTAAAAGTACCCTTAACGCAAACGAAGAGCACTTGTTCTCCCTACCGCTGCGATTTTGTTCTAGATCTTTTTTTGTTCTAGACCATACCTGGGAACCCTCTAGATACGGAGATATTGAGGGTCAAAGTTTTTGTAAATACTAGTTTTTCAGGTTATAACTTTACTTAAATTACCTCCACGACCCGTTTACTTTTCAAAGCATCCATTAGCACAATGTTTTAAGAGCTACATTGAGTTTTACCGCAAAATGTGATTTTTGACCCCAAAAAAAAGTGGTCTTTTTTTTTTGGTTGGTTTGTGTGAAGATTAATTTACACCCTGTAAACGTAACATACGTTTATTGTCACCGTGTACTGTCACCGTTATTTCCTTTCACCAGACAAAATAAATCCCACATTATTGCCAAAAATGGGAAATGTACTTAATTTATTTATTTTCTGAGCTGACACATACTCAGGATTTCAATCAGTCGGTTCTCACTAAGCGAACAAATTAAAATCTGTTGATTAATAACTGTGACGAATGAA
The DNA here is from genome assembly GCA_932274075.1 of Diarsia rubi. NCBI lineage: Eukaryota > Metazoa > Arthropoda > Insecta > Lepidoptera > Noctuidae > Diarsia > Diarsia rubi. Next base: position 6,565,746 of record OW026421.1, read on the forward strand.
CCGATTGCGAAATATTAATGCATGGGCAACGGAGTATTATGACGACACGGTTGGCGCAGTGGTTGAGCGATTGACTGCTGCGCAGCATGTCGCGGGTTCGATTCCCGCACGGAACAAATATTTGTACGACCTACAAGTATTTGTTCCGAGTCTGGGTGTTTTTCTATCTATAATATGTATGTATTTACAAAAAAAAAATGTATATAAGTAGTTTATCAGCCATCTCGTTACCATAACACAAGCATTAGGTTGCTTAGCTTGGGACTAGATGGCGTTGTGTGAAATGTCCAAGGATATTTATTTATTTATTTATTAATTTTTATATAATATTTTCTCATAACGAAAAAATTCGAGTGTATACAATATGGAAAGTTATATTTATTTTAATAATTTGCTTTAATGCGACTGCCGAAGTGTTAATTCGATTTTATAATTCCTATCGGCAGCTACTGGTTTACCTACATAGGGCTGCGGGTTGTTTGAAAGAGATACCGTGACCTCGGATAGAAAGTGCTAAGAAGGAACATGGATAGTTTTTAGTCAGTAGAAGTCTGACACTCCCTACCGCACCGCCCAGAGCAGACCCTCCAAATTAAAAGCTACTGGTTCACGTCTACCGAGTCCTACAGTAAATATTAACTTGATTTTATGTTTATTTGACATAGATTGCGTGATGTGAAAACAATAGTTTGGTTTATTTTTATTCCTTAAAGTTTTTAGAAACACCTATTCAAGGTGTAGGTAGTTTGGGGCTGCGGGATGTTGTAGGGGCTGCGGGATGTTGTAAGAGATACCGCGGCCTTGACATAAAGGAACATGGGTTACATGGGTGGTTTTTAGTCAGTAGAAGTTTGACACTCCCTTTCGCTCTGCCTAACAGCGGGTGGGATTATAATAAATTATGATGATTTCCGACCCCGCCAAAAAAAAAGGGGTAGGTAGTTTTTTCTATCTGTTAAACATTGTCAAACACTATTATCAGTATTTTCCGTAATAAAGTAGAGGAAAGTCACCAAATATGAAATAGTATCTTAATATGGAATACCTTCATTTCTCTAAGACTATATGTATGAAACGCAACACTCGACCATCTTCTGTTCCATTCGGTCTATTGCACCACGTACGTGTTAGTAGACCGAATGGAACAGAAGATGGTCGAGTGTTGCGTTTCATACTTATAGTCTTAGAGAAATGAAGGTATTCCATATTAAGATACTATTTCATATTTGGTGACTTTCCTCTACCAAAACCGCTTATTGGAATATCACTTTCCGGTACTTACCTTTCCCCTCATTTGGTTCTCAACAGCTCTTATTTCCGTAAAACGACAAAATACATTCCGCAAGCCTTTAAAATATTATCCGATACCTTTGGAGACCATCGTAAAACATTTTTCCTCGTAACTATGCAAAATCTTTCGGATTTATAGACGTTTAATATTTCGGATCCTTTCCCTTTGTAGGCTGTCTCAAATCAAGGTACGAGCTTAAAATATTAATTTTCGTCTCGGAACGTAGAAACAAAAGGTGGGTAGGATAATATTTGGAGAACCTACATAACAATTTTATACTGTAAAGGAGAATGGGCAAAATCGTACGGCACTTGGTCTATCAGCGGCCAGGAACATTTTATTTTTTTTTGGTTTAATATCACCCTACAATAACGGGTTCAAGAAGTTTTATATCTGTAGTGTCATTATTAATGGAACTAAATACATTTTTATTTTAGATATGTAAGCCTGTGATTTAGCGTATTAATTACTAAGATTTAGTCTTAAAAATAAGGAAATAAAATAAAATGACTTGTTTACTTCAATACATTTATTTTACATACATTTACATACATAAACTCACGCCCTTTTCCCATGGGGGTAGGCAGAAACCACAGAACGCCACTTGCTACGATCCTTACATACTCCTTTTGCCTCGTCCACATTCATACATTTAATGTACAATAATAGCACTGAGTTCTGATGCCGGTAATAAAATATCCTCGTCTTGATGTCTAGCCCATGCCAGATACCACACTACACACATAACGTGTGCGCAACAACCGATTGTGCGCCTTCCACTCAAACAACTGCAATAATAATGAGCAATTGCTTCTCTATTTTGTCTTTGTCGGTTAATTACAATATAAGAATAATATATTCTGGACCTTACATGTCTAGATTGTATTCGCACACGTAATAACCAAATATCTTCTTCTTCAATAAAATCTCTGAGCTGACTTATTTGTCGCTCCCGGTATACTTCGATATTGTATAAGCCTTCAATTAAGTGTTCAGCGTAGTAGCTGCGAGCCAACTTGATTTGGTATGTGCCAAGTGCAAACAGAATTAGGTCTTCTTCAGAAAAAACCGGAAAGTCTTCAAAAATATGTTGGTCGCTGCTGAGTCTTTCAAATGATGCCCTCTGTCTATTTATGTTATGACGGATAACATAGTCCGCTAAGAGGTTCGGTATTTCAAAACGTTCATTAATTATATTTACGAACGATGATGCATGAATACTATCTTGTATTGGTGTTTGGAACGCATTGATGAGTGCGTCTAAAAATACTTACTTGCTGTGGAGCTATAGCTTCAATAATATATTGAGCATTGGCAGCATTTTCCTCAAAAAGAGCATGGGTTATTTCTAACCTTCTTCTATTAACCACTGATCGATTGCACAAAACACATATAGGTCTGCCATTTTTCAATAATGTTCCGTTGGCGTACACAAGTCCAGAGTCCAAGTACACAAGCACAAACGTACAGAAGTTCAGAGTTAATAGCCAGGTTATCAGGTTAGGAAGAAACACAGTCCAGAGGGTAGCCAGGGTCAAAACGTTTGAAAAAGAATCCGTAGATGAGCGCACAGTACACAACGTCACAAGGGTAAGCGAAGGACTGCGCCGAGTGACGCACACGCACCCCACACCTCGGCTCTTTTGTTTGCACTCGAAGCTGATTGGGCCGTTCGAACTCAGGTAGTCCATGTAGTAAACCCATTGTTGAGCTGAGTCTTGTAAACGGTATGCTGACAACGTTTTGAAATACTTTTGAAGACATAAACTAATGTTAATAAGTATTTTATAAAATGGGTTTGCACATTTTCTTGCACTTATTATCTAAGTATTTTACCTATATGTATTTTTTTTTCTAAATGAGCTGCAATGTTACGTTCATAGTAAAAGTTAGTCCTTAGTAATAGTACTTTCATTTAATACCTATTTCGTTGTTGGCCGCTCATAGACCATTTTGCTCTTTCTTCTTTGGTGAGCTTTTTTCAAAGAACGGATTGTTTTTATGTAATTACAGTTTCAGGTGGTTCCAATACAGTGGCAGCCACCGGTGGGTATTAATACTAAAAGCTTTTAAAGGATTTTGAGTGGATGGTCAGTGGTGGCGGGGAGAGTTTCAAATGGCGATTTGAAAACCTTCCTGTAATAACCGGGATATATTCAGCGGATCAAAATCTAGGTATTTTGTTAGGTTTTCAAACTGTAAGTATTATTATGTGACTAGTACCTACCGCTTTTATGAAAAATTCATCTTTTTTTCATTTATCGATTTCATCATAAGTTTGTAATAAGTAGGTACTACACTATAATTGTATCTCAGTGCACTATAATATTCGATTTCCACGTTTTTTTCTTAGAATATCATACAAATGGATAACGAAAACAAAGTTTATACAAACATTTAAAATACTTTTCATATCAGAATTTAAAATGGCAAAGGCACATTGGCCGAAAAAATAATGTTATTTTCGTCCACTGTGCCTTTGCATGCGCCCAAAAGACTTTTAAAACTAAGAAAAGATCAGATTTTCCTGGGAAAAAATCTTCGTACCTCTCAGTGTTGACCTGGCCAGACAGTAACTTCCGCCAGACAAATGCTCGAGAGATGACTTTTTAATACAGGCATGTTTATGTTACAAAGAGGGTAGGCAGATACCTTGAACTTGTCTAGGTACTTGTTTGTTTCAACAAGATGAATACGTCATACACAGCCATAAATCTCTTGAAATACTTTTAGAGTGGGGTCGTAATTCTTGTTTTTTTGAGAAGAATATAAAGTCCCGGTAGGGTTTGGAGTCATAACAAGTTTTATGAGAAAAACATTGTATTATTCTAGTTCATGTGACAAACGGTGTTTTATTCAGCAAGACGATAAAAAAAAAACTGTGTCGTAAGTATCTAAATCATCATCATCATCAGCCTTATAATGTTCCCACGGCAGGGACTCAGACCTCCTTCCTCTCTAGGATAGGGATGGGCTATAATCGCCACCACGCGGGCCCAGTGCGTATTGGTAGATGTCACATATCTTCGAATTTTTGGTTCTAAGATATGCCGGTTTCCTCACGATGTTGTCCTTCACCGTTTTGAGAGCAGTGGTGATGAAATAAATAACACAAAGTAATGCGCCTGCCTGGGTTCGAATCCACGACCAACTGTTCAAGTCGGGGCCGCAACCACTGGGCCTGCACCACTGCTCTATAGTATCTAAATACCCATCCTAAAATAATACGCGCAGTAGGGCGCTAGCATTAAGATACCTATGTCGATAAAAACTATGTTTATATGGATTTGTATTCGGTTGATGGCATTAGGCTCACTCCCTATTACATAGAACTTACTGCGGTACTCAGAGATATCTATTGATTACTTAAGCCGTCACTTTATTCCGCCGTGATTTGACATACTTTTTTACGACAAAACTGTCAAAACCTTTGCTAAGTCATGGCCTAAGTAATCATTAATGCTCCCTGAGTGCGGCAGTTAAACATAACTGGCAACGCTTATGTCTCAGCCTAACCCTACGAAGATTACAGTCGTGATGTTATGTTGTTATTACTAAGTTTGACGAAAATAAACCAAATGCTATGAAGCAAGTAAACAATCAATCTATTTTTCAGCATAACGCTTCTAAATCTTCCATTGACTTAAACCCACCGCCATCTTTCCACCCTAAATCTCATAAAAATAAATTACCACAAACTTACCAATACCCATACCAGTTCTTCAAGTACTCAATTCCAGATCCCCTCATTTCTTGAGCCATCAACACCCCCTACCCCTCCCCTTTTCTACCCCCTTCGGAATCCGTTAATACCAAAGAGTTCTAATTCAGGATCACTGGCTTACTCTGATGGATTCGGTATTGAAATGATTGCTTCAGTTTAATGCAACTGTAGAGGGTTGGAGATGGGGTTCCAGAGACGATGGTGGGGTTTTCGTGTTTATTTAAATTGTGGTGAATTATAAGTGTCGTTTTTCGGAGATTTAAAATGTTGATGGGATTGATAAGACCTTTACTCGGGAAACGTAAGGTGATTATAATTATTTTGAGGCTATTTTTTGACAGTTTTTTTTACAAATATTATTAATATTATTCTGACAGTTTGTTATACTTTGCACACAGGTAGACCACAAGCTTTTTTCCCAGCAAAACGTTTCAGGAGGGTAACTTTTGATCTCCAAAAGCAGAAGCCGTGGGAAAAAGCTAGTCTTTGATACTTGTGCTTTAGTCGATGTATTTGAAAATATATTCATGCATAGCCAAGTACAACTCGCGAACTTTAGTACTTTATATTCAAACACAAGTACCGCTCTTACTAACCTATTTATATTTTGGGAATATAAGGCCATTACCATTAAAATAAACATAACCACATAAATATTTACAAGCAATGAGAACGTTATATGACATCTGATGTAATACGAACTGTCAATCTCGAGATATTGGCTGATATTGAAACCCATATACACGTTCTTATAATATTCACCATTACATAAATGAAAATCGAAAATGTACCGTAAGGGCCGAGATTTGTATTTCAAAATTGGCTAGCAATAGAGTGACTCAGAAAATTAAATATGTATGTTTTTCCGGCGTTTCTATATTCTATAATATACAACACAACGCGCGTAAATAGGTGTTTGTCTGTAAGTATTTACAACCTATCGCAATACTTAAAATAAGTGCTTATTTTGGTTGAAGAGTAAATTAATAAAGTGCTCACGGTTTAACGCATAAAGGATCACAGTGTTCCACCAAACATTTTTCCGAACTTAAAGGAATCCGCTTCTATGTATGCAACACTAACAAGTGTATGATTTCACACGAATCTTACATGATTTGTTGATAAACAGATCGACGGCCGACCTAATATAAAGTAGTTGTTGAACCTTTCGAATAAATTTTCGTTGGTATTTCAAACCTCTATTTTGCAACACAGTCGCCTTTTCTCTCATCTTGCACGTACTTTAATAATTTTGTTCCATTTACATTATCATGCAATGAAGTAGAATAAAATAATAATAATAAAAATACATGCTTTTTCATAATTATGGCCTATGAAAATGAAATGAATGATGGATATATTATGAAAGAACTGTTGAAATATGTTACACCCAAGGGTTTTACAGTGCATTGCCTACCTTAGATTCAGAATATTTAAATCAGGCATGGGAATGCCTGATTTAAATATATTTTAGCATATTATTTTAGCTCGTCTATTCGTGGCTTTCGTTTCGAAACTGAAATATCAAAATAAACCTCTATGATTCTGTTTTTTGCTTGGAGACGCAAAAACTGGGCACTGCAATATTTACTTCCCATATTTCGAAACTAAAATTCGCAAGCGACATATTACGCATCACGTGGTTTCAACCAAATAATTAATACGAAAATTAAATTATGTTTTGCTCATTCCGCTCTCACGAACACCACTAAATAACCCAAAATCAACGTGGTATTTCTTAGAAACTTAATAAATTAAACGTCTCCCGACGCTATCTGAAATTCAGTTTAGAAGGTGAAGAGTTTCCTAATTTATGTAGATTGTTAGCACTTCCCACGGTATAAGGTGAGTTCAAATAGAAAATAATTTTCTTTAATATCCTTAAAGGAAATGAAGCGAATATTTCTGGGCAAACATAGAAATCATTGGTTTTTTTCGGTGTATTTTTTAACGTGAAGGCTTTCTGTTGGGCCGCGGGTTGTACACTAGTTATCGCGGCCTCGACATAGAGGGCTAAGAAGGAACATTGGTGGTTTTTAGTCAGTACAAGTCTGACACTCCCTTTCGCTCTGCCCAAGAGCGGGAGGGGTTATTCGATGATTTTCCACCCGCCAAAAAAATAAATAAAAAAAGGCTTTCTGTTGGAACTCATTAAATCTTTCTAGATTTTGGTTTAGGTTCCTACAGTACCTATGTGTAGGAGATCGTTGCTCATTGCTAAATGATTGAACACGGTTGTAGAGTCTTTAACGACCTTAGCGACATAGCTACAGGAACGATAATCCAAAAATGCTAATGATAAACTCAAAGGGGAAAGCTGGATACAGCGAAACTGCTGAAGCTTCAATCTTTGGAAAATGGAAATGCTCTACAAATAGCATAGTATTTGAGTTATTACTGAAAGTCTGTGTTATCATTATCCGAACTTCACTTATCTGAAGAACGTTTGTCCGATAAAATCATGATTACCACATTTTTGAGTCAGCAAACTTCTGCAAATCTACAAAATTAGCATAAGAAATATCAATAGCCGAGCAAGGGATAAAAAAGACGCAGGGCTAAAACAGACACTACTTTTCCACTCAACATAAAAGCAAGCGAAGCGACGGGTCTTCCCTAGTAGTGCAAAATAGCGTGTATGACATGTGTAGCCCTCCTTTCAATCGTGAAGAAAATGATGAGGTGTGAATCCAGCGGAATGGAAGTGATTGGCAAAATGAAATTCTGGTGCCTCATATAGAACTGTGTGATTCGTGCCTGTGTTAATAAATTATGTTAACTTTGTTAAATATTTGTGATGTCTCTTCGCCAGAATTTTATGATATTTCCAACAATCTTACGGCTTCGACAACTCAGTTCTGACCGGATTATTTTAAGCTTTTCGGTGTTATTAGTAAATCTATTGTCTCGTTGGATTAGTGGTTGCAAGTTCGACTACATAGCATTAGGTTGGGTTCGATTACCAGGTTGGCCAAAGTTTTATTGGGTTTTGCCATAAGGAATTTCTCAGTCGCAGAAACGGACCCTGGATTGCCCGATTAATGGTGATAGGCTCGCCCCTTTATACCCCGAACGACTATTTTGGTCAAAACTTAAAAAAAGAAAAGAAAGAAAACATATTTATTTAGCACATGCCACAAATGCACACAGCAAACAAATAACAAATGCACGCCTACTTGTAATTACGAAGAAAAAATCCGTATAAATAACATTCTTCTTCTTTCAAACAATTAAATATCCTTTATTGTATACGAAATATTACAACAAAATGAACTCCTTTAAGTAGAAGTAACGCACCAACGTCTGAATGCTCTAATTTTAGTTCGAAATGAGATACAGCCTTCTAAGTGTCTAAAGTTCGGATATTTACAGCCTCCTCCACGTTATCTCTGGAAAACTAGAATATTATTTATGTAACAATTCACAAATGATTTGCTCCAAAACTGTGTAGAATTATAATATCTATTGCTTCATTAGGCACAAGTAAAATATTGCTATTTTCGTTAGCGTAGTAACGTATAAAACGTCATTTAAAATGTTCTGTATTGAACAGTTAATAGTTTTAGCTAGAAGATTATTCTATTAAGATTTCAAAATCATTAAAATATAGATCAGAAATGGCTTCTGTTTTTTTTAACAACTGCAAATCCCGTGTTTTTTAACGACTGAAAAATCTTCTTCTGGTAATGCAAATGCAACGAAGTATTCCGAAAATTCTAATCAGGCGTAAAAATATCCCTATACATCAAAAGATAAATTACACTAGCCTATTACTGTCCCACTGCTGGGCCTCTAAGACCTCTTCTCGTAAAGAAATGGCACGAATATTGATTGCCACATTTGCTTTGAGACCGGTTGGCGGTTACTGACTTAAATTAATTACATGGGGTCAAAAATATATCATAATTAAACCTGGGGGTCTGAAATGGCCACTTTAGCAGATCACAATACGAAAATAATATGAATTGCGATAAAATTCGAAAAATGGTCACTGACGCATTTACTTCTATGAATAGTCCATTTTACGTATTATCCTATATATCACCGTAACTCATCGCACCGCAATTCATATTATGATCTTATTATGATCTGCTATAGTTGCCATTTTAGACCCCTAGGTTTCCTCATGATATATTTTATTTTCATAGATATCTATAACGGCTGCGATAAACTATGAAAGTACAAACAGATACCTTGTATAATATACCCCGCACTTAAAAAAGAAAAACCTCCAGACAGGGCCATTCCAAAATAACTATAAATCAAATGATCACTTAAAATCTATTAAAAGAGTGAATGGTGGAATGAACGCATCAATCTCGAGACAATCTCGACACACTTTTCAAGATAAACGATAAAAAGTCGGAGCTCATCTCCGATCAATTTGTTTTTTGTTGGACAGACTCCGATAGAAGGCTTATTCTGAGAAACGATAATTTGCAAAGTCTCGCGAAATTGCGTGAAATTAACCATGCTGAAGAATATGAAAAAAATAGTCAATGGCGTGAATGAAAAAATATATATTGAATTAATTATAAGAATCGGTCAGGAAAATACAGAAAAAAGTCCCACAGCAACATAGCGTAAAATAAACAGCAGTCGCGCATACAACCACTAGACATAGGTAGGTAAATTACAGAATAAACTGTTTTTATAACTCTTAAATTCTTCACAGCAACATACACGTTCCAACTTCCATATCGTTTCGATATCGCATTCATCTCGTTCCCCGAATACGTCTCCTGCAATTCATCAAGTGTGAGACCATCTATCATTGTCGTGGCGGTCTGCAATGGCCTTGTGAGCCTGATAAGGAACAAACCGAATCGGTTCTGAGATTAATCGATCGAAAGTGTATGTTATGTCACATGAGTTATTTAAGAAGGATGTCTACAGCTTTTGTTATTTTAATCTCTCAATACTTTTATCAGCCTATTTTATTCTGGAGGGTGGGAGATCATCAAATGACCCCTCTGGGCGGAGTGGAAGGGATTGTCAGACTTCTACTGACTAAAAACCACCCATATTTTTCTTAGCACTTTGTGCCCTATTCTAAAAACACGCACCCCAACTTTTGTCAGCCTTGGGTTTACTTTGGACCTACTTTGATGGTTACCTGTCGTTTGCATAGCCGTATTTACAATGACTATGTATTAAAACCTGTGTTCCCTCCCAAATTTAACCCGTCTGCCTTCTAAACAAGAGTGAATAGGTATCTTCTGGACACGCCCGTTTCATCATAAACCTCATTATCATAACCATCATCAGGTGTGATCGAGGTCAAAAGTAGACCCATTTTGCAATAAAAAAAATGTTTTAAAAGCGAAAGTTATGTTACCATACCTACCTTTTAAAAAACAAGTGTTCTTTTCTTTTTATTCTAGTGGTATTGCCTGCCTTTAAGAAACTGCAAGAAAGCTCCTGGGTGCAGATATGATAAAAAAGTATGTTACCACTGTGAGGCTTAAGCCTGCATCAACAGTTTACAGTATTAACTTCCTCTATTTTCTACTGTTTTATTATAATAAACCTACCCAATTAGTAACTCTATTAAATACAGAAGACACTGCTCTGTGGTGCTCACAAAGGACATTTCACTTACAACTAAGTACAAACTCTAAGAAACAACAGAATAATTTCCAAAGATTTCCCAAACTATAAACACTTGGTCTCCTCCACAAACTTAAGATTTAATCCACTTAAATTCACGAACATGGTCGGGAACTCCTGTTGAAACCACAAGTTAATACAATGAACTTTGTGCTGTAGGTATGGAGAACAGCAGGGGGTCTAAAATGGCTACTTTAGCAGATCATAATATGAATTGCGTTAAAAAGCGTAAAATTGACTTTACATAATAATAGCGTTTGTTACAATTTGGGAAAATAGATCATAATAGGAAAATAATATGAATTGCGTGAGAATTCGTTAAATGGTCATAGACGCACTTACTATTATGAAAAATCCAATTTACACTTATAAACGCAATTCATATTATGATCTGCTAAAGTGACCATTTTAGACCCCCAGGACTGATTTATAATTTCTATTGCGAAGAGAAACAAGGGACTCGAGAACTCGATTCACGGGTAAGTTCGCTGCTTAAATTCGGGAAATAGGCATACCAACCTAAGTATAAATGAATTGTTGTTTGGATTTTGAAAGTACGTAATTACAGGTTTGACTTTGTTGTTAAACTTCTGGTGATTTCATTAATTATTTCGGAGGTGCTTGTTAACTAGGCTTATGTAGTTGTTATATAGGTAGGCACCGCCTATCGAGTTAAATACGAAAGCCGGAGGGTATTTTATATGAAGGTACAGGGTGGTACAGGTCCCTTAGTCGGAAAGTCACCGACCGCTAACGGCCTCGCTGGTTTATTTAGAAATAGGACGCATTCCTTCACTGTTTCTAGGTGGAATCCTGGCTAAGGAATAATAAAATAAATAATTTTCTATGAATATAAAAGCTCTACGGTAACTTCTCTCAATTTGGAACAAAGCAATGGAACGGCCCGTAATCCAACATGTGCTAACAAAACTGTATCCAAAATGTTGCCTTTTATCTTTTAGTTACGACATGCTACAAAAGATAAGAAACAGATTTCGTCGTAAACGAAGCACAAAGAAAATGAGAATATTAACGACTTAGCAACGCGTTCAAAGAATACTAAGTAATATAGAAAATGACCTTTAACTAAGAAGACAGGAGAAAATTTGAACAACGAAAAATAAGGAAAATTGCGTATTTCCTCGATATTTTTTTCTATAGAAATTGGGATATTTTCAGAGATTGTTAATCTACTTATTCCCGACAATTACACACACTTCCCACGCAATATTATTGCGAAACATGATCGTTAACGAATAAAATAAATGTATCACTATTTTTGGATACTCCCTTTTTGTTACCGAATTCATTAGTTGTGCGTGTTCATTATTTTCGTTTTTCTTTTACGACAAATTAATGTTTCTTCTGTGAATTGGATTTCAGTCTTGTTTCTTATTCATCTCAGTTTAGCATCTCTAGTACCTTCGAAACGTTTTTCAGCGCACGATTGATCGAGTGATTGCTTACGTGCGTCACAAATTACCAGATTTTATTAGACGTGAACACATCTATACATAATGTATCAAAAGTCACGTTTTGCTTCGACGTGTAATAGTGGTATTTGAAGCAGTTTTCACTATCACACCAAGGTTTACCCCAAAAACCTGATATCTTTCGGCTGCAAGAATTGGATCAAATGCCACATGACCTGGTTAGGACACACTTTTCACAGAACAATCGTGATGGATAATTTCCTATGTTTATATAGAGTGCACCAGAAAGGTATGGTCATATTTCAGGGTGTGATTCATTCAGATCATCAAACTGGGACTTTTACCATGGGACCTAAATGAAAATAGCGTAACACAGTTACTATTTTTTTTTTAACTTTACCTTCAATACCTACTCGACCCAAATATGTATATGGAGCTCCAGTTTTTTTCGTGACTTCTATGTTTGTCCTGTGAAGTAAGTTGTGTCTGTAATATGGCCTGAAATATGGCCACACCAAGAATAATTATTTATTTATTATTCGTTTATTTCAAAATCAAGAAACATTCCATATATTGTTTGTTAGTAAAACATACTTATAGCTATGTTAGTAAATTATTATTTCATGTCAATCAATTAAAAATTACCAATTCTAAATTATTAATTCCTTAAAATTACTGGACATTATAAATAACCCCACCAGAACCGTGAACAACATTCCAGTGCCTCACAACCGGGCAGTCAACCCTTCCCAATATGGTATTCAGAAGGCTGTTGGTGCTGCCCCGCGCGCGGTGCATCAAGGAGGCCACTCTTTTCCGGACTACAGCCCTAAAGCAGTCAGTACTGGCCTTAACAAACATACCTGATGCACTGCAAAAGCGAGGTAACCCCAACAGCATCCTCAAACCATTATTGTACAGGACCCGTTGGGCATTAAAAGATCTTTGTGTATAGCGGACCCACAGGCTGCATGTATAAAATGTCTGGCAGTAAGCTTTAAAAAGAGAAATTTTCACCTCTTTTGTGCACCGCGCAAACCTGCGAACCAGCATATTGCAACTCACTGCCAACGCCCTACGTATATGTATTACTAATTACCTTCATAGGTAGAAAAAACACCAAGGCCTCTTATTCAGTACATAATTCTGAGCTCCTCAAATAGACTTTTATAGGTAATTAAAAAAAATGCTCTTTTTCCACGTGTTGGGTTGCACTTTTGCAGCTGCTGTTTTTTTATTTAATAATCGATGGAAAATTTTTCTCAGAATGATGTACCGAATACGTGGTTACCCTTTTCGCGTCATTGTCCCGTCCACCCTGTATACGCCAAGTTATACGTCAACTGGCGTTTGATCGGTACGTTCAACGCTTCGTTTCCTGCCTTTTAGGCCTCGTCCTAATTGTGAGATTTTCCCAGGCCTTTGACCTTTGCCCTTTGAGAGAATTTCCTAACTTCGATCATCCATGTGTCGTGATGCGTGAACGTGGGATAAATTGGCCACGATAACACTGTGTGCCAATATCAGGGTCTGTGGGACCCGCGTAATCCTTTGGTATAATTTATTGGGAGATGCTGAATATTATTGATTTAGGGTTAAGGTGTAATGTAGACAGGGGTTCAGCCGATATAGGTCGCCGCACGTATTGGACATTTGTAGGTAATAATTAAACAAAAAATATTTTCGGTGTTAGTGAAGTAAAATTTTGTAAGTAGAATTAAAGTTATTATTCCTTACAATCATTTTCAAAGAAGATTGGAACAGACATTTTTTTTTTGGCCAGGAACTGTCTACTTTGATCCAATTCATCATCCTCTAACCCAAAACCTGCCCACAATGACCCATATAATCAGGTACAAAATTAGACCACAATTTTCTGAAAATGGGTTCTGTGTGAATCTAAATTGTTCGTAATTTCCTAAACCACATTGATGTGGTTAGTACCAAATTAGTGCCAATAAATTAAGGTTCCATTCAAGCTAAAACCGACCACAGGTAGAACCATCATCTGTTTTGGACAATTACTAATTCCCAAAACAGTTTGCAACTATATTAAGTCCATAATTATGTACTACAGCTACACACGGATTATACATACGAATTTTCCATTTTATACTATGTATGAACGTGTACAAGGCAAAAGGAATATGTAGGTAAGTATCGTAGCACTTCAGGCATTCTGTGGTTTCTGCCTACCCCCATGGGAAAGAAGGGGAACTAAATGGCTAAACAGACGTGAATATATACGAATGGACCAAAACCTGGTTTAGTACTATCTTATCAACATACAAGCAAGTGAAACCGTGGGCAAAACCTAACATAGGATAATCGAGATTTTATAATCCAAGGTAATAATGATTTTTAAACAATAAGTACCTACCTTATAATTAATCTCAAACTGTCTCAAGTATTACCTTAACTATTAATATACCGGGGTCGTGTTCGTTAATTACACAGATAAAATCAACGAAAGTTCTTAACAAGACGCCGCGAATGATCTGACAGAAGTTTATCCAACCAAAGTTAGATGTGCAGAAATTATCTCAGTATAGTTGACCTCGGGAACGTCTTCAATTTGGTCGGTTTAATTATCAAGATTCGAATCTTCGGAGTTTGTAGGTGCTATCTTCGTGTTGTAATCGGCCTTCTTGATTATTAATTACTTTTTCCTGTACGTTTCCGATGGCAGGAGTTCGTTTCATTAATTTTTAAAAGTAATTTCTGGGTGCGAGAACGGTTTTCTTAATCTTGGAATTAATAAGGATCTTCAGACACCGCTTCAAAATTGTTTAAGGTAAAAATAACGCCTCGACTTTGGCTCATTTACTTCTAACGCTAGATTTCTTTCACGAAATTTTTTGCTATTCAAGGATTATGTAAATGAAGTATTTATTTTAAAAGCAACCGAAACAATTAAAAGCTGAAATTGTATGTTTTTTTCTCAGAGACTGATAATAAAAAAAAAAACCGGCCAAGTGCGAGTCCTACTCGCACATGAAGGGTTCCGTACCATCGTAGTAGGGGAGTCGAGTCGTGTTCCGAAACGGCTGAACCGATTTGCATGAAATTTTGTGTGCATATCGGGTAGGTCTGAGAATCGGCCAACATCTGTTTTTTTTTTTTAATCGCTGAACAACGTTTGCTGGGTCAGCTAGTAAGTTTATGATTATTAAAAAAAATATACTATGTGATGTAACTAAAAATTTAAGATTTTCGGAATTTTTCCTATATGTGTACTTTATAACGTTGCTTCATGCCAAATTTCAAGATTCCAGGTCGTCTGGAAGTATCCTTTAGGTTTTGATTCCCTTGCGAGTAGTTGCGAGTTTCAAAATATGCGGCTTTAATTGCTGTATCTTTTGATTGCGTTGACGTAGAATTTTTATTTTGTTACAGCTTAAAGATATTATAGACTTGAGTATTTGTTAAGAATTTCAATATAATACCACTACGCGTTCATGAGTAAAGGGGTAATAAGTTTAAAATTATTAAAAATATTTTTATTATATGATGTAACTAAAAATTTATGCTTTTCGCAATTTTTCCTTTATCTGTGTTATAAGACGTTGCTTCGTACCAAATTTCAAGATTCTGAGTTCACGGGAAGTACCCTGTAGGTTTTGATTCCCTTGCGAGTGTCGAAAATTTGCGGCATAAACGGGAGTATCTTTTGATCGCGTTGACTTAGAAGTTTGATTTTTTCACAGCTCCAAGAGACCATAGACTTGAGTATTTGATATGAATTTCAGCTTGATACCTCCACGCGTTCCTGAGAAAAAAGGTCTTGACAGACAGACAGACAGACAGACGGACAACAAAGTGATCCTATAAGGGTTCCGTTTTTACCTTTTGAGGTACGGAACCCTAAAAATAACAAGTACTTACTTTCTATTTTACGTTACTGAAAATATTTGGTATTCATAATTAAATGATATAGATAATTAGGAAATATTTATGTATTCCGAATGTCTCGTTGCTTAAGTGCTCACAAGCGCGAGTTTGAAGCATGAGGTCACGGATTCCATTTCCAGGTCATCAACTACAACAACAAACAACAACAAACAACAACAACAAACAACAACAACAAACAACAGCAACAAACAAACAATAACAACACAACAACAACCACAACATTACAACAACAACATCATAATGGATCATGGTCTGAATTAAAGTTTTTATTTTATTTTTTTATTGTCTCAGTGGATTATTCCATAAGGGATTTTTGGATTGGTGCTCGGACTTAAACATAACTCGCGAAATGTAAATGTACAATTAGGTACACCTCTGTTTAACCCTTTGTAAACAACAGACGTGGTATTATAATGTTATGAAGTTAGTATTTCGCAATACATTTATTATCTTTAACAGCAAAGTAAACAAAACAAAACATGTGATAAATAAACAAAAGTAACTTTAGTTATTATTAAACTTCCGTGGGTGTACCTATAAATACCTTTCCTGCCTAAACCTTACCTTACCTGTACCTTATAAATACCAATCTTACCAATACATATCATAATACCGAATTAATTGGTATTGAGTGGGAGTACAGTAATATTAACAAACCATTAATTACTTACCGTGTATTTAGTTAATGAATAAACATTAATTAACATGTAGGTACCTACTTCAAAAGAACGAAACTCGAGTTATAGCAAAGTGTTTTAGGTATCTACCTACCTATTCTGTGATACTCATCTAGGCATTAGACAAGGTTTGATTCAGACTGGTCCATCCACTATAGCTCTCGAAGACATTTCTATTTGAGAGTCGATAGTCCTTCTTCTTTCCTGCAAAAACACTAGGAAGAGTCGAAGGGGGGGCGTTTTGGGGGACTGTCTCTTGTAAATAAGTAAAATAAATTTTGACGTTCGAAAAGTGCTGATTATCAGCCTAGTTTGAATAAATGAGTTTTGATTTTGATTTTTTTACAGGTAGTCAGTGACCGGAAAAGTCTGACAAACAATTTTAAAAAGGGTTATCGTCGTATTACCTAGTGGCAACTGGCTTGTGAAGATAAATTATGCAGTCGCTTCCTATAAAACACTGGTATTCTAGGCAGATGACGATGTTGAATTAATACTAGCGCTAGGCATACCCAATAAAGCGAACTCGGAAGTCACTAAGATAACAGCATCTTGATTGATTGCCTAAACTAATATTTCCACAAATTTCAACCTACACCAATATTGAATGGAAGATATCAACCTCATCTTAAAGACATGTTCCTGTGGGCGGAACTTTATCACAGAAAGGTCAGGATCTCAATTCGAGGGAACACGATTACTTCATCAGTGATCCATAAAGATAATAATTATTCTATTATATTACTAAAGCCGAAAATAGTTTCCATTTATTTAATGGCTGTGGGAACAAAGATGTTTCCTTTGGGATATAAATAGGTGATGTGGCACATGGTAGATCAACTTCTGATTATAAATAACTAGCTGTTGCCAGCGGCTTCACCCGCTACATCCCACGGGAATATAAAATCGGGATAAAAATTGTCCTATTTTTTATTCCAGCTTATAAACTATCTGTGTACCAAATTTCATTCAAATCTGTGCAGTAGTTTTTGCGTGAAGAAGTAACAAACATACACACTCACACACTCACTAACTTTCGCCTTTATAATATTAGTGTGATAGTGTGATAAGTTTCGTGTTAACTCTGAGGTTGAGGGCAAGTAGGTACCAATGTGGTTTGATTGTTTTCTATGCTTTCTAACGTTTTCTAGGAAATAATAATAATAAATATAATAATAATAATATTCCACAACTATCACACAAGGCCATCTAGTCCCAAGCTAAGCAGAGCTTGTGTTATAAATTAAATTATTGTTTAAATCACTAAGGGCACGTGGTGGTTACTATTAAAGGTCAACCAGTCCACCAATCCAATCACCAGTCAACCTCGACACGAAATTTGCCTCGCAGTGCCTAACCTAGTTTTAATACCGATCATGGGTCTCTGACTTGGCTTAACATACTGTCACTAAATATCTTTCAGGCATGTTTTGATGTTTTGTTCAGAAGCGGGCCTGTGGACGGTGATTAAAGTGCTAGCTCGCTGGCCGTCCGTCTTATGACGACAACAGGCGGTGTCAACGGCGCGGTCGTATTCCACGCTCGCCTCAAAGAGATGACAGCAACATGGAAGGGCCATCGGGGCTGCGGGTCGTTCGCAAAAGATACCGCGTCCTCGACATAAAGGGCTAAGAAGGAACATGGGTGGTTTGTAGTCAGTAGAAGTCTGACACTCCCTTTCGCTCTGCCCAAGAGCGGGAGGAGTTATTTTCCACCCACCAAAAAAAAACAAAAGGCATGATGTTTTCCTCACGATGTTTTTCCTTCACGAGAAGAGACGCTTCAGAGAAGCCAGTCTTGGTTCACACCACTAAGCTATCCAACAGTGTAGCAGTTTGATGATAAGAAAGAGAGAAGATAGAAATAACATACATTTATTTAGTACATGTCACAAGTGCACATGATATTAAAAGATTCCGACGAATGGGGATGTGTCCTGAGTAAAAAAAAATAGATTGCGTTTAGTCCGTCAGTGAGATTATCGAAAAATATTGAAAACGTGTTTTTTGTTTTATCAAATGAACTAGCTGTTGCCAGCGGCTTCACCCGCTACAACTCGAAAATGATCCCACGGGAAGATAAAATCGGGATAAAAAGTAGCCTATATGTTAATCCAGGGTATAACCTATCTACATACCAAATTTTAACCAAATCGGTCCAGCCGTTTATGCGTGAAAGAGTAACAAACATCCACACATCCATTCTCACAAACTTTCACATTTATAATATTAGTAGGATAAAAAAGACAATGACCGAAACTCGTACCAAGAATTCTCGAGTTTCAAGATCAAAATATATAGTACCTAATTATTTTCATATTTTTTTACGACATTATGCGGCTGGGATTTGATTTACGAAGAAGGAATTTAATTTAAAGTTTAAAAGTATGAATATTGTTTTACTCCCTATAGATGGCGTTCACACAACCAGTTCAAAAGTCGTTATGTTAGATCTATCAGTTGACTTTGACAGTTCGACTGACTTCGCATCGTAGAGGTTTCCCTACAATAACTACTTGCCTGGTTTTGAGGTTATTTTCGATTTTATAAAATGACTCCGAAACTCTGATTTAGGTAACGAAAAGAACTTTTGTAGGAGTTAATATTTTATGATAAATGTAGCCAATAAAAAACAAAGTTTGGTGTTGACACAGTTTGGTACGGGATTCCATATATCCATGAACAAGATCTTTTACGAAGATAAAACACGTCAAAGATCAGGAGTGATCTTTTGAAGTCACTACGTGGTAAAAAATGTAGTGCGATGTGACGACACACGAGTTTTTGAAGCACTGTATCGTCTTCATTTTTGGTTTACGTGACAAAAGAAAAGAAAGAATACTTTTTTGGAAATCCAAATGACGGACTAATTAGAATTTTTAGTCAACTACCCTATTAAAAACCTCGTTCTTTTTGACTTCGAGAAGAAAACAAAACTGAAGATAATAGTGGTGTAATTATTATTTAAGAATCTATTGAACAGCAAAAGCATAGCAGTATTTTTCTTGAAGTACCTTAAAAGGTACATAATATCTGGAACAATAAATCACTACACACTAATGTAATTTGAAAAAAAAAACCAGCAAAAAGGTACCTAAAGGAACATTAAGAACAGATTTATTACCAAGTATTTATTACCTCAACTTACGAAAAACACTGAAAGTATCATGTTTTGTTCGGCACTTGATGGATTTATGTCCAAATCAAAAATAGATTAATCTGTTATTTCGTAGGTCCGTACAGCCTTGACAGTAAATTTAATGGTCAATATCCAGCGTGTTATCAGACATAATGCTTATAATAATAATGTATACTGGCACGTGTAGTGTGGCACGGAGTAACAGTTAAATGGAGTACACAAGTATTGTCGTCACGCATAAGATGATACGATCATCATCATTTCAGCCGAAAGACGTACACACCCACAGTTGGACATAAGCTTCCCCCAAGTTTCGTGCGTCTCGACCAGCGGATCCCCGTAACCTTTACTAGCTCATCGGTCCACCTAGTGGGAGGCCTTTCTTACGCAACGTTATCAAAGGGTCGCGGTCGCTACTCCAGAATTTGTTAGCCCCATTTTATTGTATGATCACTGATATTTTCAATCTAAAATCTATAGTATCTATCATCATTCACAGTCCGATTTCACTGACTGTTTGGCATGAGCCTTTAATGAAATAATAAAAAAAATATACATACATATATAGCCAAGAGCCTCGACGAACATTTAAGGACACTGTCGCTTGGTAGACACCGCCGGTCCAGAAGGCATTACTTCTGGACACGGCGCCCAATGCCAGAAGGTTCCTCTCTCAAGAGCCCTGACCACTGGTAGTTTGGACCCTGTTTTCAATGCCGGTGGACCACTATTTTTTATATTTTTAAATGCTATTTTTAATTTTTTTTGTACAGAAATATTTAAAAATATATGTGTGTGTTTAAATGAATAAACGAGAATAATATAATAATAACGTTATTTCCAAAAAAAATGCAATTTACATAGAATCGTTTTGGTTATTACAAATCAGATTATGACAATAAGGTTTTTTAAATTGTATAAATCTCCGATTGTACCACTGACACCCAAACTAAGATTAAACTTGCGTTATGGGTGCCAGGGCTATCTCTATAGGGCACGCCACGATAGTGGCGGTAAGTCCCCTCTTTGAGGAGTGGCTAGAGAGGCGCCACGGCGCCCTCACCTTCCGTCTGACGCAGGTCCTCACCGGACACGGTTGCTTCGGGAGGTACCTGCACCGAATCAGGCGGGAGGAAACGCCCGGATGCCACCATTGTGAGGATCGGCCGGAGGACACGGTGGAGCACACAGTGGAGGTGTGCCCCGCTTGGGCGGAGCCCTGCCGTGTTCTCGTAGCGGCGATCGGCGGCGGCGACCTCTCGCGCCCGGCCCTGGTGCAAGCCATGGTCCGGGGCGAGGAGGAATGGGACGCCGTCGCCTCCTTCTGCGAAGCAGTGATGCTAGCGAAGGAGGTGGTGGAACGCGAGAGGGAGAGAACCTCTCGTCCCAGCCGCCGCGGGAGGCGCTCCGGGCGTCGGGGGTCCCGCGATGACCTCCGGCCACCGTAGACGCGGGCCTGTGGACGGTGAGTGATGGGCTAACTCGCCGTCCGTCCGTCTCACGACGAAAACAGGCCGTGTCGACGGCGCGTTCGTGTTCCACGCGCGCCTCAAAGAGATGTCAGCAACATGGGAGGGGCCCGAAAGGGCCGACGCCTGTCGGGGCTGCAGGTAGTCCTCTGGTTATCGCGGCCTCGACATAGAGGGCGAATAGTAACATGGGTGGTTTTTAGTCAGTAGAAGTCTGACACTCCCTTTCGCTCTGCCCAAGAGCGGGAGGGGTTATTCGATGATTTTACACCCACCAAAAAAAAAGGGCTCTCTCTATTAATCTATTTTTCACGTTTCACAAACCAGTACATAGTTTGAAAAGTATCCCTCGTTGAGCATAAACAACACAAAGTTAAAAGAAAAGAGAAAAACAAAACAGTTAAAATAAACTTAAACTTAAAGATTAATAAAAATAAGAGTAAAACAGTAAAGCCTCTAAACAGTGGTATTTTGGTTCGTAGTTGGTAATTGAATGTGACTTGTGTAGAATAGTTTTATCCCGATTTTATCTTCCCGTGGGATTATTTTCGAGTTGTAGCGGGTGAAGCCGCTGGCAACAGCCAGTCAATGATAAATACTTTTACACGTCGACAACGTTGCCTGGTCATCTTGTTTTCGATCGGCCAGCACTTCTGTTTCCATTTCTTAGGTTACAGTTTTACAACACCTGTCGAATTACGACGGTGAAGAAAAAATATACACAACACACATACCTAAGAAGATTATCACAATATTAAAGTGACTGAAAGTAGAAAAGTAGGTAATAACAAATACTGCAGGACGTCATTTAAGTACACCAAATTCATTACATTCCGATAAATTTGCAACCTTTTTAAGACCAGGCACTCTAAAATAATTATCACGCAAGCTCCGCCCCATGCACCCCGCCACTCCGCGCGATGTGCTAGACGCTAGTACATCAGTAATAAAGTCGAATACCGCGTGCGCTCTTTGATCGCGTTCGAGCACGAAACGAAACTAAATGTCGTAAGTCTCAATTCTTATTTCGTTTACAACTAAAGTAGTAATTGATCTGGAGAAAAAATATCTTGTAGCTGGATAGTAAACTATATTTTCTTACAGTGAACATTTATTTTAGACATAAAGGCGGAGCAATCTTGAGGAAAAATGTAATAATCGTTAAAAAAGACATGATTTTCGAATAAAAAATGAATCGAGCGAATATGCTACAATTACGTAACTGTCTTGTACATGGAAAGAAAAAGATCCAATAAATCATATAGGTACTAAAGTTACATTTTGATTGTATGTACGACTGTTTCAGAATATTAATGCAAATTAACATAAAATTTAGGGAGCCTCCTCTTAATATTTTGTCTGTGATTGATATGATCCGACAAAGGGGTCTCATATTACTTACGTACCGGTACTTAGTGGGTTCTGGAGGTCAGGTAAGCAGTCGCTCTATGTAAAATAGCTCAGCTCAATAAATCAGCTGCATCCAGTTAACTGCAAGCCGACCCCATCCTAGTTGGGAAAAGGATATGCAGATTATGATGATGATAGTTTGATCCGCCATAATAGTGCAAAAGTGTATATGAAGTGTGTCATTCATTAGCACTTCATTTGTAACTTATTCATGTAGTACCTACGTACGTACACTCGTACAGGTTTAAGAAGTGAAAGAAATCAATACAGCTCGTTTAGACCCAGGAAATTTATAATTCATGAAATGAGACCTTTATATTTTATCGGATTCTCTATGCCTATTTGATTCAAGATAAAATCAAATGATAGAAGGAAAAAAATAAATCGTATTTTTGTTACTAAAGCCATAGTAGAAATCGAATTTGATTGTAAAAATAAGCAAAAACTTGATGATTTTGGGTCTTAACATAATAAGAAACCGAAGAAGGTAGGTAACTTCAAAAAATAAGACCTAATATATTATTTTCTTTGCTTTTGCCCGCGACTTCGTCTGCACGTAGGTCAGAAATTATCTCAGGGGACGTAGGATATAAAAAGTGTGTTGTCCTGTCTAAAATTTGTAATGTCCTTGTTACGTCCTCGGTATGTTTTTGCGACAAAAAATATTTTTTCTTTCTTTCTTTAAGACATGAAGAGGTGATAGAGTTACTTACTCATTTGTAATAACATCATTTAAGAATAGATTAATTATGATTAGCTTAATATCCATTATTCTTAGCCTCACCAAACCAAAATCACTGTTAAATGAACAGAAATCAAACATATTTTACAACTACTTATAATGTTTTAGCTACATATAAGATTTAAGGTAACCAACTTTTCAAGCCAAACATACCCAAAATATATAATTCTCACCTAGTGCCTAAACATACCTACCTGACTTTTCGTAAAAGATACGAATAACCTGGTTTTGCTACGAAATATTTCATCAACTTTTCCCTTGGCAGACTACAATTACAATTTACAAAGACTTAAATCGTAAGATGTCAACTTACTCAAGTTGCATGAAATTAAAAAGTGAGCTCACACATTCTCCAAAGAACAAGAGATCCGATTTTCAGTATGAATAGTTGGGTGACAATGACATTATTAAAACTATAAGTACCAGTACAACCTGTACAAAAGCAGACTAGCGGCGCGGATGCGAACAGAAAAATAAACTAGACAAAAAATTAAAAATTCTAGAAAATAATTCTCAAATGTTATTTTCAACGAAACAAAACATTTTTGCGGTTGGGTGAATCTTAGATTTAAATCTTTCTTCACCATTTATATTACCTTAGTCTAGAACAAAAGGGATGCCTTGAATACCTGATGTCTATGCTATACATAAGCCTATCTAGCCAATCTAGGTCTTCAGATTTAGGTAGTGTTAGCCTAGACTAATACATTACGATAAAACAGGTAGGGTTTCTCAATTATTGGTTGTTGGTACAGCAGTGTTATTTCATATTTTCTGATAAAACTGGTGGCGGATGTCCTGTATATGATGGTTGTGTACTTAGGTAGGTATTGTTGAGAACAAATAATCTCTCCCTTTTTGTGTTAGTTTATATTTGGATACTGTCCAGAATGCGCAGAAAAGGCTATAGAAACGTTTAAATCAAGTCGCCCATCATGTGCTCTAGAAAACACGAAAAGACGAAAGTACAACGTTTGCCATCACTATCAAATGGCAACTTTTTTTACCTAAGATTCGACAAGTGATGGAAACCAAAAAAAAAATATGTTCGACCAAAATCTGCGATCCGGCAGTATTTGTTGCGGAATCAATTATCAACCCGAAGTAATTTATGAGCATATTCACCTTTAATTCATCGTGTGCACAGCTCAGTACAATTCGAGCTACACCGAACGGCATTTTTCAGTACGCATTCCGACATGTATTTGACTGTATCTCCCAGCTCTGCCATCCCTCACAACTGGTGCCGTCAATCACAAAACACTTTGAAACAAACATTATTGACGCCTCAATTCTGTTCCACAGTCCCCAGGGACACTGCCGGACAAAGATTGATTTTACTACCGCCAGTAAACAAGACATCCCCAACTATGTCGCAGTACAAGTAAAACTTGAGGAAACTAGACGAATTTCTTAAGCCCTAAACACACAAACTAGATTTGGAAATCATTGGTCCGAAAACAAACTTGGAACAAACTCGAGCCCCACTGTTTTAACATCAACCAATTATTTTCAGGGAATTCTCGCCCGTATTTCAAGAACGTAAGTCCTATAATTGGTTTAACGGGCTTGGAGTTAATGTCTTTTTAGGATTTTGTTGTCGTTTCTTGTAACGCTCATTAGGAATATTAATTAAACTAACTCTCACGCGTTTGGTCCACTTTCTGTTTCTAAACGGCTTTGAAGATTTTAGATATACAAAAGCTATGTTCACAGTTAATTTGTATGTATTGAGCTTTGTGTTTGACGACTATGATGTCTTAGGTACTGTCCTATATCCTTGGTAGTTAAATTTAATGCCCAAATTTAGAACAGCTACGGTGTCTTGCTTGATTGTTATGTGACTTTGATTCACCTTTGCAATCGGTTTTCGCCCATAACATTCCAATATTCTAGATATAAGGTTTATCTACTACTAGCTGACGCCCGCGGGTTCACCCGCGTAAATGTTGGTCAAATTATTATATACCAAAACATTCCTCGAGAACCACTCTATCCATTGGTGAAAACAGCATGAAAATCGGTGAAGGAGTTTTTGAGTTTATTGCGAACAGACAGACAGACAGATGCGACGCGGGCAGAGGACTTTGTTTTATACATAGGTACTATTATGTAGTGATGACTTTGTCGTTACATTTACAGATTTCTTAAATATTTAGTAAGCTGTACGCTAAGCACACTAAGTAGGAATATAATAATATTTCAGCAACGGGATTAGTCCTCTTACCGTACAGCAAGGTAAGTACCTATCTAATCTAAGTTTTTCAGATTATATACTTAATTGCATTTCAGCTGGCAAAAGACAGCTTATGTCTTACTATCAAACATTTACTTTGCTTTGTGCAAAGTGATTTTTTGGCAGATAGTTTCATTTCGTAAGCAAGATTCGGTTTATTTATATATAAATCTTTGAAGAGCTGAAAGATTATTTCACTAGTCTAGATTGAAGTTTTTGATGCGAACTAATCACTGTTAACAGACTGGGATAAACTTAGCAACGTTTCTAGTAGACTTTAAAAACGTATTCGAACTTAGTGGCCTTTTGATAAAAATTGGCCAAGTGCAAGTCGGACTTGCACATGATGGGTTCCGTATTTTCCATGTTATTTTAGCACCATAGACGTCTTATAGGTTTTTTCTGTATTCTATAGGAGTTGAACTAATTTCTATATTTTTTTCAAAATTTTGGGCTCATTAGTTTCAGAGACGAGTGATCCTATAAGGGTTCCGTTTTTTTCATTTTGAGGCACGGAACCCTAAAAATGCTCCAGTGTTTGTGTGGTAGTGACTATTCAATTCAGTATACATGAGAATATAATCCTCGGATTTCCGCCTGCAATAACAGGCCAGGATTCCAAACACTCAACGCGAATCCTTCGTCACACAAATAATGAATTACCAAATCATTTGCAAATATGAACATACCAACAAAATTTACACTAGCAAACTAAATTACGGCACCTTAGCTATGTCATCTGCGTAATTCTCATTCATATTCATGAGTTAATTAAAACAAATGACTCGAGGTATTAATTTCTAAACTCATTTCAACTGAGAAATAACGTTCCTTTGAGAGAGACAGATGTAAAATATTCATTGTAAAGCTGGCAACGTTGCTTTTTTGCTTTTCGGGACCTATTGGGCCCTGTTTAGTGAAGTTTTATTGTATTAGACATTATTTTAGTGTCCAAATTGTGTCCGCCGATGACCCTCGTTAGTGTTCGACGCAAAGTAGCTAAGTTTAAAGCCCAACGTATTAGTCCCTTGGTTTGAAAGTTTTTGTTTATAATTGTGACTTTTTGCTCTGTAAGAGCTATGCCAGGCATCTGAGGGATATGTTTTAGTACCTATATCAAGAGTTGATGGAGAGATTGAGATGGTCTCCGAGGTAAACGAATGAGCGATTTATATTATTTATTTTTATTTACCTTTTTAAAGTAATGCATCACTCTCAAGTAGACCACAAGTCAGTTAACGGGTATAAATTGTATGTGTTGTTAATTAATAATACCTATTACAATGACAAGGCAAGTGTGAGTGGCTACACCCCGATGATTGATAGAGGGGACACCCTAGAAAGACATACACTGACCTTAATGGTGATGTTCTTCAGAAAGGACTGGTGCGTAGTACTCGCAACCGGCGTGCGTGTATGACCAGATGTATCAATGTGGACAAGGCAAAAGGAGTATGTAAGGATCGTAGCAGGTGGCGTTCTGTGGTTTCTGCATACCCCCATCAGAATCGGGCGTGAGTTTATGGATGAATTAGGTACTTATGTATTATTGCGACAATAGTTGGTCAAAATAAACTTATTATTCGTCATCAACCAACGATTAAATATGCAATAGCACGCTTTAATTTACGTCAAACAGAAAATAGAAATTTGTTACAGGTGTGTTCAATGGTCAACCGACCCCCATAACAATATTAGTAACACGTACGGTACAGTTACGTAAAAGGCAGCGATAACGTCAGCACTGTTGCACAAGAATTACCTTCTACTTGATAAGAAATAGCCGAACTCTGAGTAAACAGAGCAATGTAATGAACTACAAACTATGGCAAAATTTGAAACATTCCCAGCCTTGGTATAGTGCCGAGCTGAAAATATTTATAGTTTCAAGTTTGTTTGAGTTACTACGCCTTAAACTTTTTCGGAGTAGAACCGTGTGACACGTGTAATTTGCTACTTGAGTAATCTTTATTTCATACTTACTGCATACTCAACCTATAATTTCCAATGGCTGGGTCACTGGCCTTCCCTGAATGAGAGGGAATAGGCTATAGGCTATATACACACCGTGGGCCCAGTGCGGGTTGGTAGAAGTCAATGTCTTGAAATTTTTGGTGACGCGGTTTTCTCACGATGTTTTCCTTCACTGTTTTGAGAGCAGTGGTGATGTAATAAATTACAAGTTATGGGCCTGTCTGGATTCAAACTCACGACGCCACTACTGGACCACCACTGCCGTATATTGCAGTTAGCTCACAAATATTTTTACTCTGATAACCATACTATCCAGCCAGAGACTATTGGCCACCATCCTGATATACTGTCTTAGTCCAGGCATGAGCATAGATCGCCTCTTACTCAAAGCGGGTTTACTATTTCAGAGTAATGTCCAAGTTTCATCTACATGTTTTCCTTAACCGTTGTCAACTAGGCTTGGAGACAAAATTGACTGTTCAGACAAAAAACGGCCAAGTGATTGTTGAACCCACGCAGACATTGACCAAGGTTCCATAGTCAGGATGAATAGTTACCATTGGCACTCGTCTTTGTTAGTTTGGGGATTCGTAGTCGCTTTATTTATTTTTGGGATTCCAATAATTGTATCCTCATAGGGTTTGGATGCCAACTTTCAAAATTATCTAGGCTGAAAACAAAACAACTAACACTGCGTTTAGAACTATTTTTAAATTACATAGAATGAAATCGTTGAACTGCGTAATATTACACAAAAGAAGCGAAAACAATTGAAATAAACTGTATATCAGTACATAATGCTTTTATTACGCAATTAATAAGGTAAAAAGTCAGTATTATAAGCAAGTATCTAGACTTAACTGACCTTTTTGTCTGGGCCCGGTAATTTGGTATTTTCGTTAAAACATTTCTGTTTTAATTTTTAAGAGACTTCTTTTGTCTGCAATTACAAATAAACGTTTAATCATATATACCGTTTTATATAAAGTAAGTTAGATATAATGGGGTCACATCATGTACTATCACAACTGGATCCCAAACTGTGCCACAACCGATTTTCCTCCGGCTTCTGCATCCATCCATTTTAATGTTGTACGTACATTTAACTGGGGGTATACCTACCTTACCTAATCATCATCAACAGCCTATTAATGTTACCACTGCTGGGACACAGGCATCCTCTCTCTTTGAGACGACCTACCTTTCCTAATACCTCACGAAAATCAACTTTCAGGAACAGAGATTTTTCAGTTAAAAAACTGGTTTCCTAATATTAAAAATAATTGCTCATTTTTACATAGAGATGTATTTATTTGAAGAAAAACATGTACAATTTTACTGAAAAATTAAAGATATTGAGATATGACGTACGTATATGTCGGATGGTTCTTTTTGCAAATTAATTATGTATCTGACCACATACCCTAAAGAAAACCCACTAGGTCTGATTGGCAGGTTGTAAAACTCTAGGCTAAAAACCTCGTCCACATAAAACCACTTTATTTAAGCAGACGGCAAATGGTAATTTTGAGTCCAAAAAACTTTAGTATACATAACCAACCAATGAATCTCGTCTACCTATTTAACATGACCACAAAAAGGGCTGGGGCCGTTAAATCTGTTTAACAGATTTGGTTTAATTTGGAGCAATGGCTCGTTGTAATTACAGCGATAGAATAGCTTGAATCTTTTATCACTGACTGA
The DNA here is from genome assembly GCA_932274075.1 of Diarsia rubi. Lineage (NCBI taxonomy): Eukaryota > Metazoa > Arthropoda > Insecta > Lepidoptera > Noctuidae > Diarsia > Diarsia rubi. The sequence continues at coordinate 6,595,066 of OW026421.1, forward strand.
ATTTTAATTTTGGTATCTTTTAAATTGTAATTTTGGTAGGTTTTTAGATAAAATTGTTAAATGAGTGTTTTGTTCTTTTATTTATTCAGTAACAGATTACTCCCAAAAAATAAAATGCTAACATAAATATTTTTACTCGACCCATTTCCACACAGATAATCTAATGTCATCTGTTTCATAACCTATGCTTCCTAAACATATTTTAAAAGTATTTTGATTTAGTTCGACAGTGACGCGCTTTTTCATTCTATCAACCGCATCGAGCAAAACAATAGGAACTTCTATATATATGGCTAACTAAAACACATTAACCAATAAAACACAGCATAAATAAACTAAGACCAAACTACACAAAGGTAAAAGCCATTCTCTTCCAAGAGACTCTTGATTACTTATTGGTACTTCATTCTACGAAATTCACCTAATTAGACATCGATCACCATTATCCCACGTTCATCACTTACACATACGCTTAGTAGTTACTATTACGCAACGAAATCCTTATTTTATTCAACTTAATTAAAGCTAGATAGGGGCTTTAGCGTAATTCAGCAGAATTATTAATTACAAGGATAATTGCCTGGCCTTGTCTTCAGCTCCCTATGTTTGATAGCATTAATAATATATGACCAAAAGCCTTTGCGTACTCTGATCATTTTGTTCCTTTGTTATTTACTTGCCTGGCCTAGGTAATGGGAATAATAGCATTAATGTTTTAGAAGCTCCGACTTACATTAATACGGAAAATGAATAGAGAAAAACAAAGGTCTACTTACGTATTCTGATAAATTACTGTCATAAAGTATGATGGCTGTGCGTAAGTGTGAGTATAAAAAACATCAATTTCAAGGACGATATCTATATAAAAAATAATCTATGTATAGATCAACAAGGTCGTTCCAGCCTTCACTCTTCAAAAGTACCCTCAAAGTTTGATTAAACATCAACACGCCAAGATTGTCCTATAAAAGTTTATATCTTTTACAAAGCGCGATCTTATCGGGCATACTTCAAGGGTAATTACCCTGATACCTACAGAATTGCATTAATTGACAGTAATGGGGAAGCTTTACGTAATGAGATTTTAATTAGATCCACTAAACAAAATAATTAAAATGGAAGGGAAAGGTCGAGGGAATCGAGATTTATTTGAATAGAACGTGGTTGAATAAACAAATGGCTCTTCTAGGGAAGGAGCCATGTTCACCAGCTATTCACGTTGAAAATTATACTACGAGTACTTACAGCTTACAGAAGTGCTTCAAAGGAGTTCCTTTGAACCACTGTTGTTGAAAGTATCGTTTGACTACACTTTCGCAATAGGAATGTTTACTGACTTCAAAAAATATGATTCTAATTAGTCTGTCTGTTAGATTTTCGAAAAATATTGGATATTTTTTTTTTTTTTTTAACAAATCAATAAAAATTGACGAAGATAAAACGCGTCAAAGGTTTGAGTGGGGGGTTGTGACGTCACTGACCGCTAAAGAATGTCGTACTAATGTCTCAGAAAATGACGTCACACGAGTTTTCAAATCACTGTATCGTCTTCATTGTTTGTTTACGTGAAAAAAAAAATACGTGTCCAATATTTTTTGGAAATCTATCTGACGGACTAATTAGATTTTTTTTGCTAACTACCCTATTAATTTAATTATGTTGGGTTTGAAACTGCCGGAGATATTTATGCCTTGAACAATTAAAGATAAAGTTTCGAAGGCCCAGTAGCAAAGCTGCCAATCGCAATGGCAGAACGCACCGACACGGCAGATTTCTCTCTATCTGTAACTCTACGAATATATCATGTTCACAGCAATAGGGGATCGGAGTGACTCAAATAAATATGAATCTGTTTGGTCCGTCAGTTAAATTATCGAAAAATATGGGAAACGAGTTTTTTTTTTATCAAATTAATATAAATTGACGAAGATAAAACACGTCAATGATCATGAATGTGGGCTTGTGACGTTACATGTAAATGTAATGACATGTGACGTCACACGAGTTTTCGAAGCACTGTATAGTCTTCATTTTTTTTGTTTGTTTACGTAAAAAAAGAAAAAATATATTGTGTTCAATATTTTTTGGAAGTCTATCTGACATGCTAATTAGTTTTTTTAGCAATCCCCTATTAGGTGGCTCTGCTGCAGTTGCTTGGGTGCCTTCGAAATTGAAACTCTGTTCAGTTTTCATGAGTAATTTCAAACTATCAGAACCTTTTCGGTCAAACGAAATCATCACCGTCCTACCAATGTTATGTAGTGTGTATCTTCTCATGTTATTTGGGGTCGGCGCAACAAGTTTTTTTTTCGTCAATTCTCAACTGTCAACTGACACGCTATCATTTACTCCTCTTTTCTGGATATTTATATCATTCCTCCCATCCATCAATATTGACATACGTATCACTCTTTTAGTCACATGACGTGTTGGAATCCTCCTCATTACATGCCTTCCATGACAGACGATTCTCTTTCATGTTTTCCGGCATCGCTTTAAGATAGCTATAAGAGATTGCTTTGAGTAAGATGGTTACTCAAAGCAATCTCTGGTGGTATCTGTGGTTGATGGTTTGGTGGTTGGTTGATGGTTGGGATGGTGGTTTGGATGGTTTGGTGGTTGGTGGATGGTGGGTGGTTTGGTGGTGATGGATGGGTCATCTTACTCAAAGCAATCTCTTACTACCCATCTTCATCAGCCCAAAATTCCATCCATACAGAACCTACGACATTATCGATCAAACAAAACGCATCCACGATACGGGAAACGTTCCTAGTGTGGGGCCACGTTTATAAAAAAACAAAAACAAAAAACGTTATACTTTTATAAAAAAAAAAAAAAAAAGTAATAGGTACCCAATACCTACGAATATAATTAAGTAATTTCTCTCAAAATCATTATTATTCTTCTAATATTTCATAATGTTATCAATTCTTAAGATTATTTCCTCATATCCTTATCGGGATCTGACGGTATCAATAGCGGAGATTATTTTATCAGAAGCAAGAATAGCAGCGATAAAAATAACTGAGGTTGCTACATTATCTGAACTATGTGCGACGGAAAATTATGTTGGTTTTATTACTTAGGTAACTGTGTGTATTGTTTATTTTTTTAAATATTTTTTATACAACATGTTACTTAATTAACGCACATCCTGAAAATAGTTTGTTCAGAATCGTTTACTGAATCGATTTATAGCATTTTTAATATAGGTAATTTTTTATCCCAAAAATAATTAAAATTGTCATATTGACCTTGTGCAGTCAAAACAAATTGAAATGGACCGTAAGTCAAAGTAATAAGACTTACATACAAATTTCATCATTAAATACAAAATAAAGAAAAATAATCCTTATGAACAAAAAGTTCTCCAAGAATTGGTAAAACTAATTTAGTAAATAACAATGCATATACATGTTAAATTAAATATTCAGTGTATGTATTATGATTATAACTTAATATTCTAATTGGGGTGTTTGAGGGTGTGCGTTAATTACGTTACATGTTGTATAAAAAAACGTTTCCCCACCCTGTATCGTGGGTGTGTTTACAAACAATTAAAGTCACACACACAAACCAAACATCGATACCCGAAACAACGATCTGTAAGCCATACAAATATTTGTTCCATGTGGGAATCGAACCCGCAACACGCAGCGCAGCAATCCAATCGCTCAGCCACTGTGCCAACTGTGCTGCAAATATATTAATCATCTGAGTAACATGTTTCTCTAAGAACAAAAAAAAAATTTAATGTCCGCCATTCCCATACTAATCTGGGCCCACGTAGAGGACTAACAGTCCATTGCATTTCTTCCCACGGAGAAAGGGGTTTTTCGTCCAGCAATGGGAACGTCATAAGCTGAAAAAATAAGAAAGTTAATTATTATATTCTTATTCATTCTTTTATTTTCTTACACATATTCTTTATTCTCTTTGATTTGTTATAGATGTTGCTTTTTTTATTAAATATTTCTTAATTTTTTCTTGACATTAAGTGTATTTTGTGTAGCATCTTTCTATGGACTTTGTTCTGTATTAATACGAGTATGACTGTAAACTTAGTTTTAATTAGGATAGACGTTCCAACTTCGGATTGCTGTGGGACGTGGTTGCTTACTTATTTATTTTTACCCGACTGGCCAAAAGGAGGGTTATTATTGTAATTGTTTATGTTGCTTTTTTTCGTGTAGGTACCTACTGTGTAAATATTTCGACACAAATGTATTTTTGTTATGTAAATAACTAACTTGAACTTGAACTGGTCTAGAATTTCCACAAACAGCATGTTCATAGCTACATCATTTGTATAGTTTTTAAAACCATCAATATTCTACAAGAACAAAAAATATTTTTTTTACGACAAAGGGCATAAACACAAGGGCTCAAAAATGGAACAGCAACAAAAAGAAAACCGCCTTTATCCAGTTCTATCCAGTTTTATTCGGGAAATGATTGCTTCCAACACTATTATTCGCACCATTGACTTCGAGGCCCTTAGTTTTTTAACGACATCTTTTTCACACGGAATCCGTATTGGGAAGTAGGAAATGCGTCTCTGTCCTTGCAACGCATTGATTTTGTCACGCCCAAGTGTTTCAGTCATTAAAACCGGCTAAGTGAACAATTTGACAATTGGTTTCACAGTACTGCGCAATAAGCCAAACGGAAGGGTAATGATTTTGGCAGTCTATGTATGTATGTTTGTATGTACCTACCACCGTATCACCTAGACCACTTAATGTATTTTAATAAATGAGGTGTCAATAGATTCGTAAGAATAGCCTGAGTGACATCGGCTATATAAATTTCAACAATTATTTTTAGCACGGAATTTATATGTCAAATTCCAAGATCGAAAAAAAAATTTAGATAGTAACATGTTTGGTATCAAATGAAAAGTTTTGCGAGTGCATCAAAAATATGTATATTATATTATAGTTCAAGTCAACGGATGATGCGGTATGTAATATCCCTTATCGCGATCCACAGCAGTATCACTAGAAATTATTTCTGTTAGATAATTTTTATCAATATATTCCTGAATAATGTCATATACGTTTAGATTGCGGTCAAACGGTTCTCGCGGTCTAGTCTGTGTTATATATTCGTATTATGTAAATAACAAACCAACATTAAGTAGAATATTACATAATGAAAGTAACATATTATTATGTATTTATTGAATAACACACAAAAATAAAATTCAAATATTTTTTTTTTACCTAATATATAGATCAATTCCGAATCAAGCGGGAGGAAACGCCCGGATGCCACCATTGTGAGGATCGGCCGGAGGACACGGTGGAGCACACAGTGGAGGTGTGCCCGCTTGGGCGGAGCCCCGCCGTGTTCTCGTAGCGGCGATCGGCGGCGGCGGCGACCTCTCGCGCCCGGCCCTAGTGCAAGCGAGGCGAGGAGGAATGGGACGCCGTCGCCTCCTTCTGCGAAGCAGTGATGCTGGCGAAGGAGGTGGCGGAACGCGAGAGGGAGAGAACCTCTCGTCCCAGCCGCCGCGGGAGGCGCTCCGGGCGTCGGGGGTCTCGCGATGACCTCCGGCCACCGTAGACGCGGGCCTGTGGACGGTGAGTGATGGGCTAACTCGCCGTCCGTCCGTCTCACGACGAAAACAGGCCGTGTCGACGGCGCGTTCGTGTTCCACGCGCGCCTCAAAGAGATGTCAGCAACATGGGAGGGGCCCGAAAGGGCCGACGCCTGTCGGGGCTGCGGGTAGTCCTCTGGTTATCGCGGCCTCGACATAGAGGGCGAAGAAGGAACATGGGTGGTTTTTAGTCAGTAGAAGTCTGACACTCCCTTTCGCTCTGCCCAAGAGCGGGAGGGGTTATTCGATGATTTTACACCCACCAAAAAAAAAAAAAAAAAAGTGCTATTGCGTATCTTTTAAATGACAGTGGCTAACATAAAGTGCCTATCAATTACTGTCAAATGGTTCCATTTTGTAATAAACCAAAACCAAATTGACAGTTAATTCATAGACAATATCATAGCCACTGTCATTTAAAAGATACGCAATAGCCCTGCTGAACGACCGTTCGCGCTCGTGTCTCACCAAAAAGTCCCAACCAAAAGTAACGTCCCTCCAGTCAAACGCGTCCTATGTCAACGACAACCTACCACTGACAATTGACATTTGACATCTATCAACTGACAGCTGTTAAACCAGACCTGCCACGCTCTGTATCGACCTCACCCAAGCACACTGCTTTACGTTTCCGACAAACGATGATAGACGGCGTTATTCTAAATTAACAATAATCAATATCAACTCTAATTATTGTGCCTCGGTGTTCATTCTGCGACATATGTATTTATATATTTTAAGATATTGATATACAGGGTGTTTGGAAGGGAGCTGTACATACGCCTAGGGTAGAAACTAGGGATAGTCTGCTACCTACCCCCGCCCATTATATTGACCTTGGCCTCAAGGTTTTTTTTAATTTATTTTTATTTTTTATTTGACTTTTTTGTGATTTTTTGACTAAAACTACCTGTAGCTCAAAATCTATCCATGGGACCGGTCGGCTAATGGTCTTGTTTTAATCGTTAGAGTCTTAGGGTCCTGCAAAAAATTATTTTACACCAGAAAATTGTGGAGAAGAAAAGTTATGGGGCCTGAAGTACCATAGTAAGGTAAAGAAATAATTTTAAGGGCAACTTTCTATGGGGTTAAAAAAAAACTAACAGGGTTGGAGTTCTTCTGATTTTTTTAAAACATCCTCAGTCCATGCCCTTTCTAACGATATGCTAAAAGTGTATTTATCACTTTTAGTTTTAAAGTTATTAATTAATTTCCGCAACTAGGGCACTTTTACCACCACGAGTCGACATTTGTAAGACAAATGTAATTTCCAGAATTTAAACCAGTTTGGCCTACAGTTGGCAAATTTGTTGTCTCACTCTTACACGAGAGCAACATGTAAGAGACAAAACATGTCATGTCATGTCTCTTTCGCTCTTGGGTCGACGGGGCCGGGCAGGTAACTCGTTGGGGTCTTTGTTAGTCAGTCGAGATTTACCCATCTTAGCTAACTTACGTACTTGCCGTTACGACGCTCCACTGTTTTCGTTAATTTTGTTGAGTTTGTTATTACTTCGTTTTTGTTAAGTTTTGTTATTTGTTACCTTGTTGTTGGCAAAATGGCTGGATTTACCAGTGAAGAGTACACCGACATGCTGGTGGTGTATGGAATGGCTGATTGCAATGGGCGCGAGGCACGGAGGATTTATCAAGAACGGTATCCTAACCGGCGAGTGCCTAACCACCAAACGTTTGGCTCAACTTATCGGCGTCTGCGAGAAACCGGAAATTTAAATTTCCGGGAACCAGCCGTGAACAGATTTCAACCAAATTTGGCTGCGGAAGAACGCATATTGGCTAAATTTGAGGAAGATCCGACCAGAAGCGTAAGAACCGTAGCCCGGACGCTTGGTTTAAGCGTGTGGAAAGTCTGGTCGGTTCTTCGCGAAAATGGACGTCATCCTTTCCACTACACCCCTGTTCAAGGTAATTTTTTACATAAAGTTTTTGTTTTTAGCTCTTATGTAATGAACTAGCATGTGAATTTCATAGGCAATTTTTAAATTAACATGAGCATGTGTGTGAGAGAGAGAGAAATGGAAAGACAGAGATAGCAATCAATGTTACATAGCTACTAATTCATAAGGAAACCGCTAACGTTGATATTTTTATTGTTTTAGGCTTAGAGGATAACGACTATGCAAGAAGGGTGGAGTTTTGCCGCCAATTGCTCCATACGGACGTGGAAGATATTAATTTTTTACGGAGTATTCTCTGGACTGACGAGTCCAAGTTTGACAAGAAAGGAATTGTAAATTACCACAATCTCCATCACTGGGCACCCAGAGATCAAAACCCGAGAGTCAAGAGGCACAGAGGTTTTCAACGAAGGTTCTCCGTGAACGTATGGGCAGGCGTCATCGGTAATCGGTTGATAGGGCCGCACTTTTTGCCAGACAACCTAAACGGGCAAAACTACTTAGATTTCCTCGAAAACGATTTGCCTGATTTAGCGGAAGAAGTGTTTGACGAAAATCGGCCCATAGTCTTCCAGCACGACGGCTGTCCTGCTCATTGGAGCCTAGCAGTGAGGGAGCTTCTGGACAACTGCTTTCCTAATTCTTGGATTGGTCGGGGTGGGCCAATTCCCTGGCCCCCAAGGTCGCCTGACCTTACCCCACTCGACTTCTACGTCTGGGGAAGGGCGAAAGAGTTGGTGTACGCAGAAGAAGTACCAACAAGGGAGGTTCTAATTAACAGGATCCACGCCGCATTCGATACAATGCGCGAGGAACTGCTGCTTAGAACGGTGACCGTGGAGATGAGGAAGAGGTGCCGAGCATGTTTACAGGTCAATGGTCATCAATTTGAACAAAATTTGTAATTAATTAAAATTAGTAATTAATTAAAATTTGTAATTTAATGACATTAGTCATTACCAAATTTTTTGTTTCATTTGCCATCCTTTTACGATCGAACACATTTAATTTTCATTAGTTGAAATTTTTGCTTGAAGTGCCCTAGTTGCGGAAATTAATTAATAACTTTAAAACTAAAAGTGATAATTACACTTTTAGCATATCGTTAGAAAGGGCATGGACTGAGGATGTTTTAAAAAAATCAGAAGAACTCCAACCCTGTTAGTTTTTTTTTAAACCCCATAGAAAGTTGCCCTTAAAATTATTTCTTTACCTTACTATGGTACTTCAGGCCCCATAACTTTTCTTCTCCACAATTTTCTGGTGTAAAATAATTTTTTGCAGGACCCTAAGACTCTAACGATTAAAACAAGACCATTAGCCGACCGGTCCCATGGATAGATTTTGAGCTACAGGTAGTTTTAGTCAAAAAATCATAAAAAAGTCAAATAAAAAATAATAATAAATTAAAAAAAAACCTTGAGGCCAAGGTCAATATAATGGGCGGGGGTAGGTAGCAGACTATCCCTAGTTTCTACCCTAGGCGTATGTACAGCTCCCTTCCAAACACCCTGTATATATATTATATTGACGACTATAAAGTGATTTTTCCTACTTTATAATATTATAAACGCGAAAGTTTGTAAGTATGTATGGATGGATGTTTGTTACTCTTTCATGCAAAAACTACAGAACGGATTTGGATAAAATTGGGTACACAGATAGTTTATAACCTGGATTAACACATAGGGTAGTTTTTATTATGATTTTATCTTCCCGTGGGATGATTTTCCAGTTGTAGCGGGCGCTGGTAATACCTAGTATATGTATATATCTTCATACATTATTTTCAGAGAATTGTGGTCACAGCTGGAAAAAATCTTTTCATCATCTTCTTGCCCTTGTCCCATGTCATTTGGTTGGTGTAACATGTTTATTTTCTTCCAATCTCTTCTGTCAAACGTCAAGCTATAATTTAATGTTATTTTTTTTTTAAGAAGCTTCCTTGTTTTAGAAACACGAGTACGTAAAACAATAATATGAAGATTTCCCCTAGAATCTAACCTAACCTTACTTAACATTTATTTCTACACATACACCATGTATTGTATGTGGAAAAAATATGAAAAACCCTGGAACAATACCTTTGTGGACAACATTTTTTTATTTTACTTTTCGTTGTCTGTCTTTAATAATTAATTATAAGAACTGTACTCGCACTGTTCACGCTCTCTACATAGAACGGCTCAAAGATAAGCAAAAATCTAGACCATAACAAACGAAAGAATTAATCACTACAGGTACAAAAGCGAAGCATTCGAAAATAAAAACAAGAGTAAAAACATGGAGGGTTCAGATTCAATCCATATGAATCCTTTGTGTTATTACTAGGAAAAACTGATATATCATTTTTTACAACACATCGCAAACCGAGTAACAAAAGTATTGCACGGGACGGATGTTGTGAATAAAGTCGTCAAAGGTACAGAATACAAGTTTGGGTTTATTTTTTTCATAATAATATTCTGTTTTACGGCTTGTGGTGTGTACCAAAGACAAAGAACATATACTATTACAATGTACGTAAATGTGAAACTAACTTCGGCTTTCGTGTTTTCTAAAATAACTGGCAGAATATGAAATTCAGCTGTACAGGAATCATCGCCATCATCTGTATGTTGGGGTCGGCTTCCAGTCAACTATGTAAAAATACAGTGAATTTATTTTTCAATCTTCACTCGGAATACGAACACGTAAATAACGAGCTATTTTGCCCCCAAACCAAAAACCAAACCTTTTCCCTCATCTCCAACGTAAAATCGCCTAAATTGCCAAACTTGGCTTCAATTCTGTTACATCACACACACAGATCAACTATAAAATTGTTTTCCGAGAAAAATGGCGGAGAAAACAAAAGGTAGTGTGTATTGAATAATATATGAAAGGGTGAAGGGAGAGTTAGGTGGGGATACAGGTTTAATCTCGAGTATCAAAGGTACTAAAAGGTCACAAAGCCCTCGTATTGGAAGTTTTTAATATAGCACGTGTCAGAGTAAAAGGTTATTGGATATTAATAACCCTTTTCAATGAAGGTAATAAATATTTTGCTGTTATTTTTCTTGCGAAAATTACTCCCTTTTGTAATCCATATTTTACATCAATACATTCGTATTTTATGAAGTTTTACTCTTGTATAGCAAAGTCTTTCAAGTCAAGATAATACTGCTGGGCCGCGGGTTGTACACTAGTTATCGCGGTTTCGATATAGAGGGCTAAGAAGGAACATGGGTGGTTTTTAGTCAGTAGAAGTCTGACACTCCCTTTCGCTCTGCCTAAGAGCGGGAGGGGTTATTCGATGATTTTCCACCCGCCAAAAAAAAAAAAGGTAATACTGCTTTTTTATTTTGATTCTGTTTTTATTTAAGATACTCGAAGAAAAAATTTAATTCCTACTTGCAACGAAATCGAGTACACCTTTAGAATCCCATGAATCAGCGTTCAGCACAAAAGCCGCGTAAACAATGTTTGCAGGCCATTGTAAAATGTGCTACCGATACATAAACAGGGCGTTGCATATTGTGATTAAGTGTTAATTTAGAGAGAGAGAGTAATTTAGAGGGAGACAATTAACGTAAAAAACGGTGTAAATACCCTTACATTATGAGTTTTAACATGCTTATCACATTTTAAATGCAGGCGATTTACCTAATTTTTTTTTTAAGTTCTATATCTTTGTTTAACGATTATTATCTTAGAAAAATATTAAACACAATCAAAGCAGTAGTTAAAAAATTACTTACCCTAGTAGGTAAAACTGGCTGTTTGCCTACCTAATCTTTTCCGTAGACCTATGCAACCAGTTTCTGTTTTGGTCCTTCTTAGATTTTTATTAGTTAAAGTTTGTCCTATAGACCCGTCTATTAGAACAAAGTTTATCTCGCATTCAAAATTCTACAAAAATCTCCGTCACTTATCATGCTACCCTTTACCAAATACCGTAGATATACAACACCCTCTACATAACCCTGTAGGTACACAATATACTATAATTAGTCACGCCCGTTGGCAACAGCGCCCGACACTGATTTGCATGGTCATGCCGCTCCAATTTATCAACTCCTGAAGGCCTGATACCCTTACCCGGTGCCCTAACAATGGAAAATCAATATCTTGCACCCCACAACAGGGCGGTATTTTTAGATGACATTGGATAAGCCTAATATTTAGAAAAATATGTTTTTGTTGTGTTTTTTTCTAGAAACGCTTCGTTGCGTGGTTGCAAGGTTTGTTTTGATTCGTAAGTGTTTTTGTGAGGCTGAAAAACTAAGTGCATTCAATTAAACAAGGAATTCCTTGAAGAAAACGTTTTAGTGTATAGATCACCAGTGAATTCAACGTAGAGTTCTGTAGATGCTGTCGGAAAACGGCATGAGGATGATTTAGTTTAATCATGAATTCATAAACGCCAGTTTGGCGCCGGTGCAAGTAACTGGGTCTGTCTGGAGACGTCTTTCTATTAAGTCAGTGGTTCATTAGGCCAATTACTACGATCCCAAGAACAAACAAAACCTAATACAGGACAACAATTAATTAAATGGAAATCAATACACCCAATTAACGCCAGTAACACTTATACAGGATATTACCAAGCAACTACTGCATAATTTTCCATTCATTCCTCAAGGTAATTATAACAAATAGAAGCAGTTTTGCACCCCTAAGGAAGGGGAGTGATGGCTATAAAAATAGCCGTGTCAATTATGGTAAAAAGCCCCAAACGAACTTTGATGTCGTTTCCTTCCATTATATAGGGGAAGTTTTTTGTATGAAAACAACCCTGAGTTTAGTTAGGAAATACATTACAAAGGACTCGCCCACATAATGGACAACCCTTTGAGTTTTGTAATAAAGTGATTGCAAAATATTGTACAATCATTTCGCAACAAAATGAGCTCGCATTTTTTCGTGAAATAGATCCATCGCACTTTGCAAGATGCTATGAATTGATCTTTTCTTAATCTTTTTGTATTTTTTTTCCATAGTGGTTGACAATCTGGGCGTGTACCGCGAGGGCTGTTTCGAGGAAGCACAGCAAAAGAGCTTTTGAAAGGAAATGAGAAAGAGCTTTACCAAGCAGCGAGATAGTAAGTAGTTAATAGAAAAAAAAAGAAAGTGATGGCCTGTTTTCTTTTTGTAATACAATTTGTGTATTACAAACCTTTAAAATAAATTACATAAAAAGTAATACTCTCTCATACACACCATGTTAATTTAAACCAAACAAATCTACATCATCCGATGATAAAAAATCCTCTCAAACAAATTACTGAGCAAAAAAATCCAATAAAAATAAACAAAATACGGAGCTTCACAAATATTTACCAAAACGAAACTGCCAAAAAAATCTTATTTGCCAAACTTAAGCGGCTGAAGCTTACGGCTTCCCCTGTGTACATTTGCCATGGTGTTTGGCAATTTACCCTAAAATATCCCCCGGAATCTTTGTGGGTAAATTAATTCGAATCTTGGTTTAATTTTAACGGTTTCCCAGGCTAACACTCCAGTGTGGGTTATGGAACTGGGGTAATGGTTGTTTACCTACGTAAGTAAGAATATTTCAGGGTTATTTTTGTATGTGACTCTTTTTGCTAGACTTGTATTTTATGGCTGGTTCCTGTGTTATGGAATAACAAGATGGATTTTATTAAAGTTGCAGTGAAGGCTACAATAAAAAGGGTATTTTATTGGGACAAGCCCGCCACACTATTCCCATACCACTGTAACTTCTGAAAACCAGAATCAACAGTGGCGACCACAAGAAAAGCGCCGAGACAATGAAGCTCGACGAAGTCACAGAGAAACGATTTAACTGTCTTGGATCCCGCAACGAAATTAATCAGAAAAGAATAGCTGAGGAGTAGGAAAAACATTATTTCCACTTCCCTCCATATCTTCAGGAGACAGAACAGAACAAGGCCAATAGGCACACAGGGACGTAAAAAGGGTCTATGACACGGTACAATAACTCAGTTTAGGTACCAAATTACTGGCACATATCAACAAGGTTACTTCTTAGAAACATCACCTGCCTTACCGGATGAAGCTAAATAACATAATTTTACATGAAGGAACTGCCTTATCTATCTCAACCGACTAACTGAGTTATACCCGTTGATAAGACTTGTTCTCAATCCACGAATGACGGAATATAATTAATTCAGCTCCGCAAACGAATGTTCAAACAGTCATCCGTCCACACTTCTCTCCATAATTACTAAGCCAGACTGTTGGTGGTTTCGATTATTCGAAAGTTTATTTCTCGCTGAAAGTTTATGCAGGAAAACTTCACTTCTATGTCTCCAGAGCGCGGAATAGTGAATGCAAATTTGAATGAGTTGGGAGCTTAGTTTGAAACGCTCTGAAGAAATAATGGATCTGACTGAACTGCTGTTTTAAGTTCCAGTTCTTTAGATGTCTGGGGAAAGTGGCAGGTCGCTCCAACATGTTGCAATAGGTGCTTTTATAATGTGAAATTATAAAAACAAGTGTAACGTGATTGTTGCTCAAAAATTTAACGCTTACTTGGTGTCGAGCTTCACGCACAAGCGATATGCGTTTTACGATGCTTGGAGCATGCCAAGAGTTATCATATTCCGATAACTCTTGGCATGCTCCAAGCACTTGACTTGAGATGTGATGATTCTCTTGCGAAGGACCGGAGGAAGTGACACACGCACTGTCTTGGCGCTTGATATTGTGCCCTCCGACCTTGTTATTTGTTTACTACAGAGCGTTACCAAAAGCTATACTAGTAGTTCAGTTCTGAGCCGACACAATTTATCTACACGCTATGAAGAAGGATGCAGTCGATGTTTATTATACACACACATCAAAAGTGTCTAGGGATCAACATATATTTTTGCAATAACTTTTCTCCTGATTGACATTAATTAAAATTTTCTTTAAGGATTCATCAAATAAAGTGTTTTCGTTTGTCACAGTAACGATAAACCAAGTCACCTTTGCATTAATAAAGAAATTTGCCATTTTCCTAATAAAGGGATTTTTGACATTTGAACCACTAACATTAAAGTTCGAAAAAAAGACTGAAATAACAGTTTTCTTTAAAATTTTATTGGGTAACTTAAACAATGAATAATCCGTGTTTCTACCGCGAACACTAACAACACAAGAACATCGGTTTGGCATACTCAAAATGAGTTCATCCAAATCACGCTGTGGAATGGCCGCCCATGTTCGTTGCAACAACAAAAAAAAGGTCTTCTTGCGACTGGATACCCTCCATATTCGGCAGAGCTCTTCTCTGTAGCATATCCCATGCATGCTCAATCGGGTTCAAGTCTGGCGACTGAGCAGGCCAGGGCAGGACATTGATGTTAGCTGCGGCGAGAGTCTGTCTTACAACTCTTGCGGTGTGCGGTCGTGCATTATCATGCATTAACTGAAATAAGGGACCGATTTGCACTTGTAGAGGAACGATGACGTCTGATACAATCGTCTCAGCATAAATTTGAACGTTGAGGTTGCCTCTGATCCAAATCAACTCAGTTCTTCCGCCGATCCAAATACCCGCCCATACCATGATGGTTCCACCACTATAAGGATGGACTTCCTGGCAGGATTTTAATCGCTGTTGGCGTCCAGGGGTTCTCCAGTGTCGTATACGTCTTGTATCCGGTCTCATACCAAAACGAGACTCATCAGAAAAGCACACGAAACGCCATTGTTCTTCTGCCCAATTTCTGTGTTCAAGAGCCCATTGATATCGAATCCTACGATTGTGCATTGCTATAGGTGGTACCCGTAGCGGTCTTCGGGAATGAAGGTTCACTTCATGCAAGCGGTTTCTGACTGTTTGGTCGCTAATTAAGTTCCCTGAAGAGTGATGAAGCCTCACGGCTAACATCATGGCGGTTATTGTTGGAGCTCTTCGAGTTAAGATTTGAATGTATCGGTCTTGTCTCCGTGTGGTGCAGCGATACCGTCCTCCATGGCGCTCAGCCACGGTACCAGTGCTTCGGTAACGTGTCCAAAGTCGACTGATAACACTCTGACTTGTATTCAGAGCTAAAGCCACAGTACGTTGCCGGGAACCAGCTTCTATCATTCCCACGGCTCTGAGCATTTCTTCCCTGCTTAAATGACGTCGCCGCTCCATAATAACGTTGGTTTTAATCAGTAGTAGGGAAACAGTAGCACTAATAATGTCTTCAATGCGTTGTATGTTTTTATAGGGAAAATATTGACAGCTGATTTTCATCTTTTACTCGAATTTGATTCACAGTTCCTGATTCAAATTATGAAATGCACCAAAAAGGATCCATATAAATTTATAAAATCATAAATTTATTACAAAGCCACATCTCAATCTCAAGAAATCCGCATAAAAATGCTTGATCCCTAGACACTTTTGATGTGTGTATATGCACATCATGGGGTATGTGTTTAATATAATACAAGGGCATAATATTTTAGCCCCTAAAATCTTGTGTTTATTAAAAATAAACAGACCGTAGAAGTGTTCATGGATTTCAAGGATTTAATAAAAATAATAAAAAACAAACATTCCCGTCTTTACAGGAACCAATCCATCTTCATAACTCAAAACAATGTTCCTTAAAAATGTCCTCTGGAATTTCTCCTAAAAAACAAGATTGATTCGGGACCAGCCATTAATAAAGATAATCCCTCAGGTTTTCTTTATTTACATTTATATGAAAACATTAATAGGTTTGATGTGTTTTAATCTTAGATTCTTACCACAATGAGGGTATTTATGGAAAATGTTGTACTTATTTGAATAGAATACTAATCTGCTCAAGGAATAATCCCGCCTATTGTATGACAATGGCTCGACTTAAACTTAAGAGCGCCTGCCTTAGGAGATTTAAATTGATAAGATGCATCGCATGAAAATGGCTTTTGAAGTTCTGATAAAAAGCCTAAGAATCTAATTCGCTATGTTAAAGAGTAAGAGTAAAATGGTAAGGATCATTTATATTACTGAATCAATCATCGACTGATAAGTCTTATGATATAACAGAAACAAACTATTGGCACTAGGGCTACAATACCATGTCCCTAGCAATCTAATACAAACCACTCTTATGAAATCGTAGAACAATTTAATTAACATTTTGTAAATAGGACAATAACACTCAAACAACATTAGAGACAAGAACATACTTTATTCTTAAATAAATCCAATTACTACAAGACTCCGAAATTTCCTTAATGATCAATAAAGTTCCAGAAAAGAAAAACGAGACAAGACACGCGTGGAATTCTGTCAAAGGCAATTCTGATACAAAATACTTATTTCCTGTCATACATGAAATCACTCCAATAAGAAAACTACTCTTCTGATAATTTGGCGTAACTTCTTGTTTGTCATTATGCTGTGCTTCTTTGTTTCGAGGGTGTCTAGTATATACAATAATATGTTCATTTCTATTGATTGACTGAGATGTGCCTCAAATGTTAGAGGAAAAACAACATCTCGCCTGTATCCCAACAGGGTTAGGCAGAGGGATACTTAAGTACAGCTAAAATATGAGTGCACTGTTTGTAGTTTACCATCATTTCGCCGGTTATAGTCGCATGTAACGGAGACCATCCTATTAGTACTATGAACACATACACAAAATCCAAAAACACTACTCAACCCGGGATTTAAAATCAAGAAAATGACCCTTTGGGGTGGGGGGGGAATAATCAAATAAACCCTTTCGGTCTTGAGAAGGGAGTGTCAGACTTCTACTGACTAAAAACCACCTATGTTCCTTCTGAGCCCTTTATGTTGCGGTCGCGGTATCTCCCAACATCCCGCAGCCTCGACGGGCGTCGACCCTTGTGGGCCCCTTCCATGTTGCTTACATCTCTTTGAGGCACGCATAAAAAATAAACTCGCGCTCGAAGGCCTGTCGTCGTCATAAGACGGACGGGAGGCGAGGTAGCCCATTACTCACCGTCCACAGGCCTGCATCTACGGTAGCCGGAAGCCGTCACGTGGCCCCCTGGGGCGTCTCCCGCAGCGGCTGGGACGAGAGGTTCTCTCCCTCTCACATTCCGCCACTTCCTTCGCTAACATCACTGCTTCGCAGAAGGAGGCGACGGCGTTCCATTCCATCTCGCAAAAAATTTACCCTCACCACTTAATTTCACCAGCATTCATTTCATACCCATTTCTTCAAACCTAAATATCACAATTTTGCTTAACTGTAGGAATAAGTACCTGCAGTACTGTGTAATATCTACAGCCATCTCTACTTACTAGAGATCATCAACGCAATATGCAGCATAAATTATGATTGTAATATAATAATAATTAATTGATTAACATAATTTAGTTAAACCCATCCATTCCGATTAACTAGGTTTACGACGTTGACGTATGGGCTTATTAACAGATATCAGATTCGAAAAGCCTTTAGAAATGCACTATGAAACAGTGATCTTTCAATTAGTTTTATGTTTGTGTGTAACGTTCACTGGTGCTCAGATGACCGATGGGATCGATTGATGGATACACTATACATGATAGGTATGTGCTTTTAGGCTCTGTGTATTTGAAGTCTCACATAGGTGCGGCTCTGATTCACTTTGACATATCGACAGTAATGGTGCTGCGTTTCATTAGAGCTACGCATTTCACGGTTGTGCTGTGTGTAAGGAGATTTGAATTCGGGATAATTCTGTACAACATTGAACTAAGGGGTGGATTTTGGAAATACTCTAAATACATAACTATTTCTCTGTAAATTAAATTCCCAGAACAAATTAGCCACCTGAAATAGAAAAAAAAAATAAAAAAACTAATTTAAATCTATTTCAGATGATTTTAAATTGCAATTTTTAATTTCAGGTAGCTAATTTCGTTTGTCATGCGTTTAACTGTCGCTTAATATTATATTAGTCATTTAGTTAGTTCTGGTGTTTGAACCTGGTCGCTTGAAGCTTTTAGAAAGAAAGAAGAAAGAAAGAAAGAAAATTGTGTTTATTTGGCAATAAAAACTTAAAAAATAAACAGAACCAAATTCAAAATGATTGAGACTAATAATGCCAAAAGGGCTTCAGCTCAGCATAATGCCAGATGGCATCACAAAGCGCACCACCTGACGCTGATTTTCAGCTGCTGCCCACGAGTGCCATTTTATGCCCAACAAGGGCCTCTGATTGCCCGTCGGGGCTGCGGGCTGTTCCCGTCGGGGCTGCGGGTTGTTCCCGTCGGGGCTGCGAGTCGTTCCTAAGAGATGCTGCGGCCTCGACATAAAGGGCTAAGAAAGAACATGGGTGATTTTTAGTCAGTAGAAGTATGACACTCCCTTTCGCTGTGCCCAAAAACGGGAGGGGGGGTTATTTGATAACAATAATAATTAAATTTATTTCTCTCAAAAAGGTACAGACAATGGTTCATACTATATCAAATCAAATTAAATTTGTAACCTTTGTGAGAGCTGGAGTCTATAGTGGGTTCACAACCCCAAAAAAAAATGCTTCTGATTGGTCTTTACATGACGTGGAGAGAAATATTTATCAGGCATGGCGGTGTCACCAATGCTAGTGATAATCACACAATACGCACATTAATCCGAAAAGTAGAAGTTGGTTTTTTTTTTTTTTACTCGAGACCTATACTTTGACAATCCCACGGTCATATCACTTGTAACGTTACATTTTTCTGGTAGGTGCCAGAAAACTGTAAGGTCACACAGCACTCATCTACCTAACTTTCAGTCTGGAGGGGAGCACTATTAAAAAAAATAGTCTAGGGGATAAGTTATAAGAATTTATTATTTAGAACTAACCTAACATATAGGGGTTACCTACACGGAGCTAGAAGATTTTTTTTTTTTTTTATTCTTCTTTAATTATAGAGGGTTTAATCACAAACTGATTATGCCACCCTCATCGGTACAAACAAATATGCCTTACGATCTAAATCCTATCTTAGCTAATTTATACAAGGTTTTTGCATCCTTTGATAAAGGTGATGCAAGAATACTGTTGCATTTACCAACATCCATTGAAATGGGTAAGATTAAAGGTCTTTCGGCTTCGTTCCGGACACACTCCATGAGAATATGGTAGGTGTCTTCCACAGTACTACACTCAGGACAATTTGGTGAAGTAACTTTACCCATGAGGAACGCAAAACTGTTTAATGGGATGTGTCCCGATCGTAGCCGAAGAGCCATAACAATTTCTGATCGAGTCATATTGGCCTGGTCGAACCATGGTCCTCGCGAAAGTGTTGGTTGGATCGTCCGATACCAGATTCCCATACTCAAAGACCTCTGGTCGAAGTGCTCTTGCCACATTTTAAAACTGTCTACTCTTACTGCATACAAAAAATCACTGTGCACGGGAAGGTATGGACAAATCAACCCATCATCACATGCATCTTTTGCCAGTCGATCAACTATTTCATTGTTCTCCAAGCCAACATGAGCCGGTATCCACTGAAGCACAATTTTAATTTTCTTAGAAATAAGCTTATTTAATAATTTAATCACACTATATGCAATCGGAGTGCCCCGGAATTTTTTGGTACAACGAATTAAATGTTGAAGGGCGCTCTTCGAATCACAGAGAATAACATAATTGCCGCTTTCAAACGAGTCAATGTACGATAATGCTTCTTCTATTGCAATAAGTTCTGTATACATTATATTACATTTTGCATTTACCTTTAATTGCACTGCAAGTTTAGTTTGTGGGTCGAAAAACGCTGCTCCGGAACCCAATTTATCTTTAGATCCATCTGTATATATTTTATAGAATTACAAGTAGGTTTTATTTAAAATTATAGTGCACATCTCCATTAGTTTAGTGTTTTGGTAGCACTTTTTAGCCGCAACCAATCCATCTACTTGAGGGTATACAATTTGGGATAGATCTATCCTATGTACCCAGGTGTCCAGTGAAAACATTTCAAGCCTTGGGCTTATGTAAATAGGTAGCAAATCTAGGGACTCGTGCATTCTAATTAACAATGGGACTTTTCTTCTCCAGTGTGGTTGTTGATATTGTATTTGTAATAATTTTAACACAGCAATTATATTATTATCCGCGTATGATTTTATTTTGAGCCAATATTTACCCGCTAGATAATATCTACGAACTCTCAAAGGCGCCAAGTTTAATTCGTTTTCCATCACATGTATGGCTGTAGTTCTAATAAAGCCACCGATAACCCTCATGCCAATGTTTTGGACCTTGTCTAATTTACTTAGGTGAGTTTCACAACTGCTGTCGTATAGGAAACAAGCGTAGTCGATTCTACTTCGAATTGTCGAGATATACAACCGTCTCAGATGCTTGGAATGTATTCCCCATCCAGAACCAGCCAGTATTTTAAAAACATTCAACAATTTTAACACCTTTTCTCGGGTTTCGTTAATATGTTTAGCCCACCTAAGTGATCGGTCAAGCCAAACCCCCAAATATTTTACATTGTGTACCACTGGCAGCGACACCTCATTAATTTTTAAATCGACCGAATCTCTTGCCACACCATTCTTAAAAATACAGACGCTGGTTTTCGAGGCAGATATCTCAAGACCTAAATTCAAAAACAGTTCAGTCAGTTTATTCAATGCGGGTTGTAATAATTCTTGGGCCCGAGAGACATCTCTGCAAGTGGCGTACAACACAAAATCATCCGCATATTGCGACAGATACACATCGCTATCACTACTATTACAAACATTCATGGTTGCTATATTAAAGAGTAATGGGGACAGTGGATCGCCCTGTGCCAATCCCCGACCGGACGTACGACTTATATTGTGATTACCTATTGTAATTTTAAGGTTTCTCAGCTTGAGGAAGTTCCAGAGGTAACTACAAATCCTAGATCCTACACCAATTTGCTGCATTATTTTTAGTAGGCTTTTTATATCTACGTTGTTATACGCATTGCTTAAGTCGATGAAAACAGCTACTGTAATAAATTTTTTGGAGAAGCCAATTTGAATATTAGATATTAAGACGGTCAAGTTATCCATAGTTGAACGGCATTTTCGAAACCCTGTAGTGTTATTTGACAAAAGCATATGTTTTTCAATAAACCATTCTAATCTATTCATTAAAATGTTATGAAAAACCTTACAAACGCATGAGATCATTGAAATAGGTCGAAGAGATGATAAGTTTTGGGAGTCTTGTCCCGGTTTAGGGATTGGCACAATCACAATATCGCGCCACTGTTTAGGAACAAAACCAGAAACTAGTATCTTATTAAATAACTGAATTAATACCTTTTGCCCATTTCGTGGTAATCTCTTAATCATGGAATATGAAATATTATCCGATCCAGGTGCCGTATCTTTCGATCGGACACATTTTTGAAATTCTGGGGGGGTAATCACGACATCAAGTTCCGGGTTAATTGTGTCGAATGTCATGTCACAGGGCGGTACAAAGTCTGGCGTTAAACTAAGAAGTAAATCAGTAGCTTTATGTGTGTCTACGTGATGGTTTGAATATTTGTACCCCTTAAACCATCTCATTTTTTGCCATACTTCTGCTTGAGATGTAGAACAGCTCAATGAGGAACAAAAATCAGCCCACCCCTTACTTCTAGCTATGCGGATCAATTTTTGGGATTCGCGAATTTTGCTTTGTATTATTTCATAATTTTGGGGGGTTGGATTACGTCTAAATGTAGACAATGCTAGTCGACGTTCAGCCACACATTTAGATAGCTCCGGTTTCCAATAAGGTTTAGGTAAAAATTTAGTATCGGGGTTCTGGTTTATCTTAACTATAGGGATACAAACATCGGACGCCAGGCTTATATAGTCAATGAAGGAGTTATAGTCCGCCTGTAAGTCTCCAGAAAATGTAAAATCTAAAAAAATGCTGTCGAGTAGCTCAGTGTATGAAGTCCAATCAGCATTTTTGAAATTTTTACGAACTATTGATGGAGGCCTAGCCTGCATATTTAAACTAATTTTAATTACTCTATGATCACTGCCTAGTGTCTCATTCATTACTGACCAGTCGAACTGCAATGCAATGTCAGATGACACCACAGAAATATCGGGTGAGGACTTTTGCCATTCCAAGTCAACCATTTTTAACCGAGTAGGGCTGCCATTGTTTAGAGTAATAAACTGATTGTCCATTACAGCTTCAAAAATTTGCATACCTCTTCTATCGATTTTATTTGACCAATTAGAATGGTGACCATTAAAATCTCCTAGAATTATTGTATTTTTTGCAACAATAGACAATAAGGCATCCCAATCGTTTTGAGAAGTTCTTATCGAGGGGGGGCAAATAGAAACGATATTTTGTATCGTTCCACAGTTAAATACTTTTATACAAACTAATTCAATACCTTGGTTACTGAGTTGGACTTCATACAGCTGAGCTTTTATAGATTTGTGGGTAAGAATAGCAACCCCTCCGTAGCCATCAAACCTGTCTTTACGGAAGATTGTGTAATTGCTCAACCTCATGTCACTTTCTTCGTCCAGCCATGTCTCACTTATCGCAGCAATGTGTATATGTTCTTGATTCAGCAGTTGTTCCAACAATATCAGTTTAGGTTTCACGCTTTGAGCGTTCCACTGTAGCATGTTTAGTTTAATACTAGTTTTGTCCATTAAAGAAATTAAGTAAATTCTTCATCATTTTCCAATCCGATACGTTATCAACAACCACTAAGATCAACCATTCTACACAACATTGAATTGCCTTTTGAATTTTTTCCCCTACCGTACATCTCTTCAAAAATACAATACTTTTGAGCCTAGCTAACAGCTCATCAAAATGCACTTCTCTCTTTCTAGACTCCTCGGTATTGTTGTTCAGTTCCGTGGATTCTTCCTTTCCCGTTGGTAGCCAGTTTGCCCAATCATCTTCTTTATCATCCTTCGTCTGTTCGTGTTTCTTAGCACTTTGCTGATTTTTATGAGTGCGTGGAATATGGATAGTGGCCTCCGTTTTTACCACTTCTGCATATGAAGGTGACCCTGATCGTTCTGTGATGTTAGTTTGACGTTCAGGAAATAAATCTGTGCGTGTGAGGTTATTCTGGTGGTCATGAAATACATCTTCTGTGGGAGTAACTCTAGTAGGTTCCCTCTCCTCCCTGCGAGGAGATGGTGCAACGTACAACATTAAGGCCTTCCTATATGTGCAATTGAACTCAGCCATGAGATTTTTGAGATTCTTTTCTTTTAAAAATGCAGGGCAAATTTTAGATAATGCCATGTGCGGTCCGCCACAGTTTACACACTTAAAGTTTTGTGTGTCGCAATTTGGATGATTGCTACCACATTTAGGGCATAATGTCTTTTTCGATGGGCACACTTTTGTTGTATGACCGAACTTCCAACAGCGAGAACATTGCGAGACAGGGAATACAAATGGTTCCATCTTAATCTTTAAGCCCTCTGCGTAAACATAGGCTGGCAACATATCACCTTTGAAGCACAATCGTACTGCTTCACTCGTAACCCATAAATCTTCCTGTGAGTCATCACTATTACGCCTCTGTAACCGCTTAAATGAAATCAACTCAAAAGATTCAGGGCAAGTTATGCAGTTTTTGAGCTCTTCGTCAGATAGGTCGAGGTCAACGTCTTTGATAACACCGTATGAGAAGCTTTTGAAATCTGGTCTGCTGAATCTCCAATCCATATCTATGAGGTCTTTACAAGTTTGTAGTTTAGTGGCACTCAATTCGTTTTTACAATCAATGCGTACCCTGTAGTTATTTAAATATTTTACTTTCGTTATATCTTTGATCCCTTTTTCTTTGAATAATCTTGCGAGTGCGAATTGCCTTGGTAACTTCTCTTTCGATGAAATATAAATCTCAATACAGTCCTCTTTAGCCTTTTTCTCTTTATTTTGTACCAATGTCCAACCCACCTCATCTTCTTCTCTTTCTCGCTTTTTCGGTCTTATAAAATCTTCAATTGTTGCCACATCCATATTAAGTTGCTCCCCAAAATCTTGTCCCGTTAAAGAATTGTTACTGCTAGTCAAAACACTCCTTGATTCGACATTATTGCTAAAAAGTTCCTTTTCAACCTCCATTGTAAATAAATACTCCAATACTCATTACGTTAGTAACGATGCGCTAGCGCTGCGTCCGCTTCAAGGTCAAACCCGACGCTCGAAAACAAATAACTCGTTAACTTATAAGGTACCGATAACGTTCACTGTGCGCGACCGTTCGAAACGAGTACCGCTGCGAAACTAATGAGCTAGAAGATAAACCCTCACTAGGACAGAGAAGTTGGTGAACATACCTAATTGAAGATGAATATACGATGAAATGGAGAAAAGGCGGCCCTCTCGGCTGTGACGTCAGGCTTCCGTCTTCCTTCGATAGGACTGGTCGAGGTATAATTAGGCTTCGTCTTCCATCCCTCAGGCTGTAGTAGTGGGTCGAGAGACGTCAGGCTTCATCATCGCAGCAGAGTAGGTTGAGGCCGTCAATCTTCCTCTCGGAGGGCCGGAGGACGTCGGTTCTCTTAGATGGTTAGGGAGGGTGGAGGATCGTCACTCCTATAGCCCAGGCAACAGATATGCCATGGCACGAGTACGCGTAACTTTTAACCTCAGAGAAGGAGAAACTTCCTCTGGTCACTCTTATAATATTCAAGCCTTGTGATGCCTTTCAGCTCCAGACGTAGACTGATTTCCACATTAGGGAGAACGAATGCTCATTTTCAGGTTAATAATGTAAAACATATAAGTAAAACCCCATATAAAAATACACATTGCACTAGACTATCACTGCTTACATTTGCATTGTAATACCGGATATTGTTGTATAACACCGATAAACTTCACAGGAATTACTTATCAAGTTATAAGGGGTTTGTTACAATCTACATAGTTTGCAGAACTGAATAGGTAAGCAAGTAGATATATTATACCACTCTCAGCAGGCTTCCAACATGCAGCGTAAGTTCTAAGTAGAAAGTCCATTTACTTAGCAAAACCAACTAATGCAATACTCTGAAACTTTTGAATAGTAATGTCTTTCTTATGGGCTCTACACACCAAAACGCCGAACTGCGAACACAGCCCGGTGGTCTTATATTATAACAATCAAGTCGGTGTTGATCCAGACTGTCTCTTTGCTGCCCTCCCCAGTAACACCCTCAGCCGATGTCTGTACCCCACTGGAGGTAGTTAGCGCGCTGACACTGAGTCTAAAAGTCCATACACCCTGGCTTACATTCAAGGCATTCACAGGTTTACGCGGTTAAGCCAGACTCATAGGTAGAACTGCGAGATGCAGAAAAAAAAGACTTCGAACAAGCTCAGTTACCCGGCGACTCTCAAAACCACCGACTATCCCGCACATCGACTTCTTTAGTGTGTAGAGCCCTTAAGCCGTTTGATACACTATAACAAGAGGCAAAGTAAACGTCAACTGGCCACAATTCTCTATGCTCCAAATACTAAGAACAAGCATACTAAGTAGATGTTAAACTAAGCATAAACAATTGTTATTGGATATTGTTTAGATGCTCAGAACTGTGACAGTGGAAACGGCATTATGGTAAAAGCATTTCAAGGATCTTGGCCCAGAATTCTCGAGACGATCCTCAGACGAAATGTATTGAGAATCGATTTTAGACCGGACTGAAATAATGTATCGAATATTGGAATGGCGGTGGTCGATATGCTGGTATCTTTTGAGATGTCGTTATGTCCTGTCGCTTGGTTGTCGCTGAAAATCCAACACAGGTGTTTCTAACACTTTTTATCACTTCATCTACACAAATAAATACAAGTGAGTATGTTTGTAATGTCTTTTTACCGAATGCATATTAAATTATAAACGGTACATGTACCAAAAAAACAATTCTTATTTTTTTTGTCTGGCTGTCTGTTTGTAATGTATCTTTCTATCAGTGACATATTTTTTAGATTTGGATCATTAGTTACCCCCTTCAATGTACGAACTTACAAAACAAATTATACCGCTGCCTTATGAATTAAGATGTTTCAGTAACGAAGCGCCTATAAATATAGTTTACGATTCCACCTACTCCCATAGCACTTCATGAGAATACAAGACGTGCTCAGCCGGGCTATTACGTTTCTTTTAAATAACAGTAGCTATCATATAGTGTCCATCAATTAACTGTCAAATGGTTCCATTTTGTACAAAACCATAACCAATTTGACAGTTACATCATGGACAATATGATAGCCACTGACATTTAAAAGATACGCAATAGCCCTGCTGATCCTGTAGCCCCCATTCCAACTGTCCGTCGGTGTTCATTTCAGCATATTTCAACTGTTTTTTTATGCTTCACGGCTTCAAAACAAAAGAAGGTTGACCTTTGGCACCAACCTCCTTTCTTCCCAATTACTTTCGTGTCACTTCGATTATATATCGGAGCTCAGAATATAGTAACACCTAATATCTTTTATCTCTTTTATATCTCATCTTTTGGTAGTAATTTCATCCGTGAATGTCGGAAATTACCCAATAAAACGCACCGAATGCCCTCCCAGGCGTCGCAGGTCATGCGTGGTCTACTGACCTTCGAATATGCCTTCGAAATTCATTCAGCCTTGAAAGCTATGAAGAGTTTACACGCAGACAGATAGAGTTACTCTAGCATTTCAAATGAACGAAGGAAGAGTGAACAGGCATGTTCTAGACACGCTCATTCTATCATAGACCTCATCTATCGCTTTCCATCAGGCGTGGTCGAGGTCTCGAGAAAACCACATTTTGCATTTAAAAAAAAATTATTTGAAAAATTATATGGCATGGTTGGAGTAAAAAGAGAAAAAGAACAGAGAGAAAAGAGTAAAAAGAGCTCTTGGAATGAATTTGGGGAGGCCTTTGCCCAGCGGTGGGAAAGCGCAGGCTAAAAAAAAAGTATGGATTTGGGTTCTCGTATAAGTACGTGAGAGAAGCGGTGGCCCAGTGGTGGCGGCCCTGACTTACGAACAGTAGATCGTGGGTTCGAACCCAGCCAGGCACATTACTTTGTGTAATTTATTACATCACCGCTGCTCTCAAAACGGTAAAGGAAAACATCGTGAGGAAACCGGCATGGCTTAGAACCAAACATTCGAAGACATGTGACATCTACCAATCCGCACTGGGCCCGCGTGGTAGATTATAGCCCATTCCCTCTCAAAGAGAGAGGAGGCTTGTGCCCCAGCAGTGGGAACATTAAGAGGCTGTTGATGATGATGATGATAAGTACGTAGACTTCTTAACAAAAATCTCTGTTTCTATGCAGATTATCCAGCTGTTTCATTTAATCTCGTATCTATCTTTATCGGGAAAGTTGGGTAAGATACTGGCAGATATACGTTATTGATAAATGAGGGTTTAGCTGTATAAATATTATTTTGTCATGTTTTCGCAATTTCGCCAGTGACTGGCACGTATTGGGTTATTGATTGCAACAGTGGTCTGTAAGTAAGTGGTCTGTATTGTGTGTGTGTGTGTGTCACTGTGTCGGTTTTCGGCGTTGAGATCAATATTTCCGGGAAATGTAGAACATAGGTTACCTAACATCACGCCTTTCATTTCTGAAGAGACAGGCAGAGGTGTACGTGTAGTACCTACCTACACCTGACATTTAATTTTTACACGAATATAACTCAAAGTTCATTCGTTCTGAATAATCTTATGAATCAACAACCACAGACGACAGATCTGCAAGTTTTATTGACGCCTTGTTATCAATAAGCTTCGGTACCTGCAGCACGCAAAAGCATATCACCAGGAGTAGATACAGTAAAATTAATATTCTGTAAGTTTAGTTTATATTCTTTTTTAGCACACTTCTGGAGCCGAAAACGCGTCGGCTATGCGACCGAACGTCGCGGTTGACTGCAAACGACATTGTCGTGGCGGCATTTCACTTCTTCAGTTTCGCGAAAGTCTTTTGTCAAACAATAACATCTCATCGCTTTATAGTAGCTGTCAGTATCTGAAATATAAGTTTACGCTCTGCGGTCACCGTTCGACCACAACGTCAGGTGGCGCAGAAGCATTTTAATAGAGTTACATACAAAGCCGTCTACAGTAATCTGCCATGTCTGATCAAAGGCCGACACCTCCACCAGTTCTTTCCATCCGTACGTGAGCGGCTGGCCAGGACTTGGCTGGAGGTGGATCACTGTGTTGCCCAATTTCTCACAGGTCATGGTAACTTTAAGAGTAAATTATTTTCCTTCAAGCTTGTTGCGTCGCCTTTGTGTCAATGTTCTACATCTGACTGCGAATATGAACAATCTGCACATAACATTTTATGGGAGTGCAGTCTTTGGCAGAATGAACGTAATATTATGTTAAATAGTGTACAGGTTACATCCGGAGTTATTTATTACACGGACCTTGTAGAAACTAGAACAAATTTCCGTGCGTTCAAGCATTTTTGTCATACCTATTATTGGAATCAAATATAACAGCTCACAACTTAGGACCCAGTAATATTAATGACAATAATATCCGTGGTGCTAGGCAACTGGGCTTATCCCAGTTGTATACGTGGCTGTGTGCCTATTGGCCTTGTTCAGTTCTGTCTCCTGCTGATATGGAGGGAAGTGAAAATTATGTTTTTCCTACTCCTCCGCTATTCTTTTCTGATTAATTTCGTTGCGGGATCCAAGACAGTTAAATCGTTTCTCTGAGACTTCGTCGGGCTTCATTGTCTCGGCGCTTTTCTTGTGGTCGCCACTGTTGATTTTGGCTTGCAGGAGTTACAGTGGTTTGGGAATAGTGAGGCGGGCTTGCTCCAAATAAAATTTTAAAAAAATCTGCCATGTGCTTTGCCGCTGCGGTTAAAAATCTCAGCCAGTTTCGGCTAAATTAATTATTGTAAAACTGTGGTACAAAAATACAATCCACAAAAAAAAAACAGACGTAGTAACAAAAATGTCAGTTTTCCGGTCAATGAACCCGCATATAGTTGTGGGTAGATACGTATCAAAAACTTTTAAATTAAACTTCAAGAGAACTCTTCATACGACCATGATGCAAGTTCATATAAACACTAATGCACCGAGGGAAAGTTTTGTACTGTGTGACAAATTTTCTAAATGAAAAATGTCTGAAGAGCTGATGTTTTCCAGAAAATTCATTAGCAAAGAGTTATAAGAGGGTAGTAAGAGGATTGAGTGTAGTTCGCTGTGTTTTGCTTTTGGAAATGTATTTTAGTTTTTCAGTTATATGGTAAGTCCATTTTTGTTTATCATTAGAGAATTGGGTACTGCAAGTAATCGGTGAACAAAACGTGCTATTCCCTGCGCAGCTGTGGTTAACTGTACCTAATATTTTCTCAGTGAATTCATCTCTAACAAAGCATTAAGTACAGTCAAACACACTAGCACTATGAAAATCACCCTTATTTTGTTTATTTTTATTTTTATTGCTACGATATAAAGGCACTGACAAGATCAAATTGTAGTCGCTGATGAGCGGCTGTCTGTACCTACCTATTTGAGTGTATACTTATTTGAATTTATCATTAGCAAATCCTTAAAATTGAATTTCCCGTTGGCGGAAACTTCAGAATTCTGTTTATTTGAATAACAAAGAGAGAAATATTTTGCCAGCTAATTTAAGGATACTCATCCTTGAATTAGTTAGCAAAATATTTACTTGCTAAATATCAAAGCTATAATATTTTGTTCTAAAAATTATACCTGAGATTCAATTTTTCCTGATTTCAATGAAAACAGTCGATTTTCGTTTGAAATAAGGCACTGAATATTGAAATGTGATAAGTACGATTTTTTTTTTTGTGAGTTTCGCCTTAATTCCAAGGGCAAAGAGCAAAATATATAGCTATTATTTTATTGAAAACTGGTTTTCAATGTTTGTAGATCTGTTTTCAATATTTTATGTTTTTCAAAGACATTTTCATTTTATAACTTACTAACTAGAAATCAACAGGAGAATAAAAGATTCAATTCTAATCTTCTTTAACTTTAAGCATATGAAAACATTTTACTACGGTAGAGAGTCCTTTCGACAGGCAAGCACATTTTAAAATCTGTGGTACTAATAACAGAACTTTAAGTCCAGTTACTCCACTCACTCCAGCCGCCCCAAAAATCTCATATGCAGCTGCATCTGGTTAGACAGGATGCCGACCTAAACATAGTTGGGAAAAGGCTAGGTAGATAATTATGAGGACTTTACTAGGCATAAAGACCCTTTTTGGGTGGGGATTAAATATCACCACCCAAAAAGGGTCTTTGAGCCTAGCTGTTGTTGTTGCTACCGTATCTTGCCTCAAAAGGAAGGAAGTTCTCCACATGTCTTCATTCTCCGCTGTTTCTTTGTGACTAATATCGATGTAAGACTCGTCGAACTTCATTCCCTATGTTTTTTTTATGACGGTGTGGATTCCGTGTTTGGCAGACTTGTTTCAAAAATAAAATACACAATCTAAATATTATTTTACTTACCAGAATTATCAAGACAACACATAACACGTAGGAAACAATGTGTTGTTTGTCTTTTCTATTTTCAAACCGGGCCAAGAGCTCGAACTTTAAACAAACACGCATAATAAGGTTCACATAATTCACATAAATATGGCATAATTCCACATAACTTTTGACATGTCACAGGTTATGACATAGATATGAAATTATTCTAATAATTTATGTCAACAGATATATTTAACACAATAGATATAAAACTGTGAACTTGCAAGGTAAAACGAATTATCATTGTTCAGGCAGGCTGTGGTGGAAATTTCGTAATGATTCAACAAATATACAATACAAATTAGATGCATTTTTTCAGCTATTTAATTCAAGGTAATAAAAACTGTTAGTTACTTAACAATAGTTTTTTATTTTAAAATACCACAATGATAGATAAATAATAAACAAACCAGCATCTCTCGTATATACAATCGCGAGTACTAATATCTATACACGAAAAAACTTTTGAGAGCCATTTTAAACCATGCTGTTACGAAATGGGTTGTCACTCAAAGTAGAACTGAACGAGTCTGTGAGCAGTGTAACTGTAGTAATAATGACATAGGTAGGTACATACCACCTACGAAGATCGGTAGTTCGGTACTGCAACCACCAATGCGCCTGCCATGTTGAGTAATAATGACTCAGTGTCAGGTTATTAACGGCTAAACAATAGGGATGTTTACCGACTTTAAAAAAATGTGATTCTTATTAGTCCGTCTGTTAGATTATCGAAAAATATTGGATACGTATTTTTTTGTTTTACCAAATCAATAAAAATTGACGAAGATAAAACGCGTCAAAGATTTAAGTAGGGGTTGGTGACGTCACTGACCGCTAAAGAATGTCATACTAATGTCTTAGAGTATGACGTCACACGAGTTTTCAAAGCACTGTATCGTCTTCATTGTTTGTTTACGTGAAAAAAGAAAAAATACGTGTCCAATATTTTTTGGAAATCTATCTGACGGACTAATTACATTTTTTTTGTTGACTACCCTATTCGTTGACAAACTTCTAAACGTTCTTAAATAACATAACATCACGCCTGTAATCTTCGAAGGGTTAGGCATCCATCCACATACCGCCCATGTGATAGGGTTCGAGCCCATTGCCATTGAACGGGCACAAATCCAGAATCTGTGACTGCTACTGCGAAATTCCTGTTGAAAATCCCATCCCAATTAAACCCAGTGATAAGTTCTTTGATTATGCGTAATAATGATATCTGCTCTTGTTTCCTAACCTCAAAGACAAGTCTATCCACAAACAACGTTTAAAAATGATATTAAAAGTACGGTTAAGCTAACGGTGCGGTAGTTAATATCATTAAACTTTTCTAGGTCCGGAAATGTTCGTAATTGACCTAACTTTTCCTGGTTAGCGTTACGTTGAGCTAGATTTTACTGAAAACGCTGGGATTTGAATTTATTATTTTTACTTAAAATTTTTAGGTTTGTCATTCATGGTAGTTCAAGTATGAAAAGATGACATAACATCACGCCTTTAATCACTAAAGGGATATGCCATGTTCACCCACATTGCGCCAGTTATTTTTAAGTATGTAATATGGGGTTTAGCCTATTGCCATCATCCGGGCACGAATCCAGACCCCGTGGCTGCAAGTATGGAAACTTACGGTTACTAAACCAATTTTCATACGCAACGTGTATGTGTAAATTGACTTAAAACTATTCATAATGAAGAGGGTAGTCAACAAAAAAAATCTAATTAGTCCGTCATATAATAAATATTACCGAAAAATATTGGACACGTATTTTTTCTTTTTTCACGTAAACAAACAATAAAGACGATACAGTGCTTTGAAAACTCGTGTGACGTCATACTCTTAGACATTAGTACTGATGATATTTTTTAGCGGTCAGCGGACATCACCAACCAACCACCAACTCAAATCTTTGACGCGTTTTATCTTCGTCAATTTTTATTGATTTGATAAAACAAAAAATACGTGTCCAATATTTTTCAATATTCTAACAGACGGACTAATTAGAATCACATTTTTTTTAAGTCAGTAAACATCCCTATTCGTCTGTCACGTTCAGTCTACAATTAATAACCCAATAAATAAGAACAAAACCGAATGAACAAATGAACTCTTAATCCAACATTTACTGGGGCCCACGGGTTTAGTAAAAAAACATAAGATATTTTTTTTTTTTATATTAGTGAGTTGAAGTTTATCTAACATAGTTTTAAGTTATTAAACTTATACTAACACAAATGTTATGATTAGTATTTATATTTAGGTTAAGTTATTTGTCTATGTGTCTTTGTTACCTGAAATAATTGTATTCTATTCTATTACTAAAGTACTATTTGACGGGACGGTTTGCGCAGTGGCTGCTGTGCTGCGTGTCAAAATCGATTCCCGCACGTAATACATATTTGTACGGGTCACAGGTACTTGTAGGAC
The DNA here is from genome assembly GCA_932274075.1 of Diarsia rubi. NCBI lineage: Eukaryota > Metazoa > Arthropoda > Insecta > Lepidoptera > Noctuidae > Diarsia > Diarsia rubi. The sequence goes on from OW026421.1 coordinate 6,628,442, forward strand.
TGTAGTTCTGGGTCTGGCTGTTCGTGTTTGTGTCTTTAAATGCTTGTAATACGATACAGAAGAAATCCTAAAGTAAGACAACGGTTAAAAACAAGTTTATTTTTTATTTACTTATATAAAACAGCTTTTCATTTCCTTCGTTTCTCAAATTATAATTCCACGCAAATTTTCACTCCCCAGCAAAACGGTACATCAACTTACCAAAACAGGAATACAAATTCATCATTAAGCGAAAACAGCGTCATAAATCAAAACGTTTTCACAAACGAACCGCACGCGCTCTGAAACAGTAAGAATATGTAAATGCCCCTATTCTATAGCGGTATAGCGATGTCCCTATTCTATGGCGGAGAAATCTCGATCGTGACTCCCTTGGCCATTAGTTGTTATTCAGTTAACGAACAATCAAGATGGAATGGACGCAGATCGGCAGACACCCATACAATTTGATTATCGCTTCGGCGCCACTTTAAGGAAGTTCGTGCTCTTGTGTAAATCAATTATGTAGCCAGAAAATACACTACAGAGCTAATACCTAAGAAATTCTATCCTACTAGTTTTGCAAGTATAAGTGCTTTCCTGATACCGAACAAGAAACTTTACTGTTCTCGAAAAATTTACCAGAATACGTGTAAAACTTAAATGTAATTACTCGATAAACGTTACGATGACAACAAAAGTTAACAAGGAAAAATCTGACCCAAAACTTTTCCAATTTTCATCTCTCAATGAGAAAATGTGTCGCGTCCCTGTCGGAGGAAGAGTACAAGAATTAAGCTTTGCTTTAAGTAGTTACTATCGGCATTCAAGTGTACCCGGGCGCGCCTACGACAACCGTGCTACGAAAAACCGTAGTAAACGTAGCAAGCATTTAAAGAAACATACGGTATTATAAGTATTTATCGCCCTGATTAGGCGAATCACGACTAGTTATGTCCTTAAACTTGTCAAGTGTATCAGCACGGTAGAGTGGGCAAGTGCAGGCCCAGTCCCCGTGACCTACATCCAACGACCCTCGCTCGGGAAGCTGCTAATTTCCACCATCGCGGGCTGTAGCCTACGTCACGGCGGGGGCAGGGAGGCACCTCGACGGCTCGCTGGCTGCCTGCTCCGATCAGTCCAACGCCCCACTTCGAGCTGTAAGCACGCGCCGGCCGCGACCCGACGCCGCGGATGATCGCGAACAAACACAACCTCACAGACGCCGCCTGATTAAAATATTTTAAGTGCTGCATCCGTATTTTTGTAAAGTGCGAAAACTGTGAAAGTATTTTTTTTTTTTATTAAACTGTGATAGCGAGTCAGGCGGGCGGAGGCTCGGGTGGGGCGCGTTACGCTGACACAGTGGCTCAGTCCGCCGCCGGTCGCCGAGTGGCAAGCACCATCGATTTTCTCCATACGACAGTTCGCGAGGTACGTAAGCGTCACGTGCCACTATTTTCACCGCGGCTATTTCCACGCGCCGAGTATTTTCAGGCGATCTGCTTAGCGTTCAAGGCCGCGTTTGTTTGCGTCCGCGTATACGTTCGAGGTACAGTTTACGTTGATGTTTTGATCGATTGTTTAGATCGTATGCAATGTTATCTGTTATCACACGGTGAGTTCGGGAGGAAAACGAATCATTTTCACGGCTGTACGGTGGTGGGCGCGTGCTTAGAATAAGTAATGCGATAACGTTGTTAATACCAAGGTTGTGGTGCGGGTGACGAGCATTACGTTTTTCTTATTGTTGACAACAGACGTGCTGAAGTAAGTAGAACGCTTATTAGACTTGTGTAGTGCACTTAGATGTGTTAAAGGTGGACTATTTCCCCTGTAAAGTGTTGTTAAGTCGGAGTTGGGGTCACAAGTAGGGCCAGGTGTGAATGCTATGATCTTGAGAGTGATCATGACCTACACAGTGGACACTAATTCTGACCGCTTGATATGCGATCTGGCAGATGTTCAGGCAGGGATTCATTCAAGCGATGTACTAATGTTTGTATTCATTACATCATAACAGTTCATGATTATTAAAAGAGCAAAGTCGACGATGTTATTAAATTATGATAGTTAAACTTTTTGAGAGATTATTAAAAGTCAGGTGCTTTCTATCTTGTATGATTTCCTGGCAAACGATACCTGCATAGAGTCAAACCAATAGTAAAATACGGGAAAGTGAGAAAATCTTCGATACTGAAAACTTTGAAACTTTTTTATTATTTTTGTAAAGTCAATAAAAACCGTCATAATTACAAAACATCTTACTCATGATAATACTTGTAGTTCTCTGCTCAAAACTTTGATGTTTCTTTTTTACAAAGTAAAAATATTAACGTATTAATCAAACTAGCTAGGTATAAAACTAATCATAGTGAAATTCAAACTGCTCTTGTGCATAAAAATACACTAAACCAACTGCAAAAAAATACTACCTACCCTTACGTAAGCAAACCCAAATAAACGTGCATACATATTATCTACTTCATTATAGGTTTGTAAATTTTATGGGTTGTATAGTTCGCGTTAAACAAATTGCTTTTACCCAATCTCATAACGTTTGCTATTGAATTCTTATCGCTTTCCGTCAACGTATATGCAAAAATAATACCGAAAATATCTACATATTCATTTTATGTAAATATTTTGTCCCGCCCTAGAGAGTTTTGTATGACAATGACGGTTTATGATAAAGGTAGAGGCTTTCATGAATTATAAAAGGCTATTTTGAAGTCTTTTTTTCTGTTTCAGAAACGTACATCTTCAGTCGGTAATTTCGACAACTAACAGTTTTAGTTACAGTAAATTGTAGCTTTAATTTTAGAGGTTACTGTATAACTATATTACTTTAAGTACCTACACACCTTCTTCAATATCAAAGAAGGTATGTCTTTTGTATTAAATCCATGAATGTAATAAAAATGTTTTTTTCTAAAAACCCTCGTACTACATAAAACATAAAACACACAAAACATAGGTATTATACGCATTACATTGCTCCATTCAAAGAGATATGGCCAATTATATATTTCCATTACGAAAATCGAAAAAAGAAAGACCGGCTAAAAAGGAAAGTAAGTTAAACTCGTTTCTTAAATGTAAATAAAGATGCTGTAATGTAACAATGCCAATACATCATTATGTAATGAAACAAAGCGACCAATCAAACAGCTCTGTTTAATAACATTTTGAAAACGCAGGCACGTGATTGGTGAAAAACTGTCAACAGTTGGTAACAGAAAACATAGCATAACATAGCAAAGCTATTTTTTGATGTAATAATTTTGGCAAGTTTCTTTGAGAATGAAATGTTAATTGTTTGGCGATTGAACGCTACTAAATGAGTCGTTTTAATATTTTTATTGCGTGACTAATTAACGGATTGTTAGATTTTTACTGAAGAATATTAACTTTTTAGTTGTTCTATTTTACTTAAAAAATCTTATTTTGTAATCGTGCTATTATTTACAGTTGTTCCTTTCTTGCAGAATCAGAATCATTTATTTTTACATTAACATTAGGGATCTTGTATGGAGTGAAGGTTCTAACTATGTAATCGTATGCTTGATTTTAAATTATAATATTTTCTGAACTGTTTCATAAGTAATTTTACCATTTAAATAAGACAAACCGGAAACATAAGATTCCTTTATAGATTATTATATTAGCAACCAAGCATAGTTCCGAAACACCTCTATATTACTAACTTGAATGTTAAACATGACCTTGATTTAAATAAATACTAAACTATACCTAATGTTAACTTTTGCGTGATACTTTAACATTAACAGCTGTTTATTTATCTGATTTCCTGAAATTACAACACGAAATCTAAACTGCTTAGACTGAAGAAGAAAACAGTCATGATTTTTGTAACCCTGAAAAACATAAAGCCTTGTCTGGGGATAAACATAATATAACATCACGCCTGTAGTCCCCAAAGGGTTAGACAGGGTGTACATATTATAGTAGGCACATTTCTGTCGCCAGTTCTGAGAAGAAAATAGAAATGAATCTCACCATACTTATGAGTATATCGAACAATACGTCGTAAATTATGTCGTTTCTTAATGATTTATTAGACACTAGCTGATGCCCGCGGCTTCACCCACATAGATGTCAATCAAATAAAACTATAACTATATTAAAACCTTCCTCGAGAGCCATTCTATCCATTGGTGAAAACAACGTGAAAATCGATGCAGTAGTTTTCGAGTTATTCGCGAACAAACAGATAGTCATACGCGGTGGAGGACTTCGTTTTATAATATGTAGTAATAGGGTTTTTTTGTTATTACTTTGTGTTTGCCTACCTGTCAGAAATAAGAAAAACATCGTAAGTGCTTCAGTCAAAACTTAAACTTGACGTGACGATGTTTGAAAATAAAGAGACGGCTTTATTTTTTTTTTCTTTCCATATTATAATCCGTCACTATCCCACTGCTGATCTTCCTCATAGTTTTCGTCTAAAAATAAATATAAAAAATCTTATATTACTACACGTATCTCGCCAATACCTTCGGGGCTAACTTAATTAATTGGTTGTCTAGTTATTTAAAATAATTGATTAAATTCATCTCAAAAGTACCTATTAGAAGTCGTGACATTAGTATTTATTTATAGAATCTTCAATATCTCAAACGAAACGAACACATTACGAGTTCAAACTCTGTTTAAATACATATTATAATAATAATATACCACATCAACAAACTACCCACGAATAATGTCAAGGTATCGTCACGAATCATCTGGCATCATCAGACCGATGGCAACGCCAAAATGCCAGTAAAAACGCCAGATAGCATCTATATAGGGGTTGCCAGATCGATTGGCGACTTGGTAGCAGCCAAATTTGGGAATGTGATTTATTTAATCGCTCGTTTAGAGATCTGATACATATTTGCTGATGAGTAATGGGTTTACTTAGACTGGCTAAGGTAGAAGTGTAGTTGTTATGTAGTAGTTGTGTACATTATATTCTACTCCTGTGTGTGTCTGTAAGTACAAATAAGACCTATGATTACACCAAATATACTCAGTGTTCACTCGACATGTAACATTTTTGCTACTCCATAAAGTCCCTTACAAAATTGTTTGAAGAAAATTATATTGTAATTGAGAGTAAATTAGCCTCAGTTAATGGATAATTATCATAATACTGACTGGTTAACCAATAAAAAAGTTTTAACGGAAATTTTGTATGAATACTTATAACGACAAATTAAGCTAGATGGAAGACTAGGCTGGATTTTTTGTTCTGAAAATTATGGCACATTTACTCCCGTGAATATAATCTCTACCTTCAATATGTACTTCTTTCGAGTACTTACATTTAATTACCAAAACACGTGTAAGTAAATTAATTCGTTTTAAGATTCTCACTTGAACCTGAGCATGTAACCGATTTACCGCGAAAGGTACATTCGTTTCGGACATTGCGTCATATAATTCGTTTTATTTTCGTAATCTTGAAGGAACTGTTGTTTTTTTTTACAAAATAAGCGGTAAGGGTTCATTGACTAAGAAAATTAACCCAAATCGTCACTTTATTTGGAATTCGTGCAACAAATTTAGAATCAAAGCTGCGTACGCTATAAATAAACAATAATTACCTAATTTTAACAATTATAACTTTAACCTTAAAAATAGAGAAAATTAAAACTCATGATTAGACTCGCTTTCAGCTGAACTGAAAATAGATCTTCCTTATCTATGGAAATTATCTGCTAAGGTTGTCACTAACAGGATTCGAAGAATAAAGAGCGCTTTCAGTACCTAGACGGGTTTCATTTTCAAATTCAATGAATAACCGACCTTTGTATCTGATGGGTATGATAACGGTAGATATATAGTCCAAAAATCTACATAATGATGTCGTTAGAGCGAAAACGATCCGGGAGAAAAAATATATCTAAAAATATTTGGGACATTGTATGACCGAGATTCAAGCCCATTTTACCACTACAATGACGAGCCGAATCCACGAAGGGTAACTCAGTAGATGAACCTAATTTCAATTTCTGATGTAACCCCAACTTAATAATAGGGTTACATCAACGGCGAACTTGTACAATCGAATTATTCTAATAAATGTTTGTTGAAATAATTGAAAAAGTTTTATCACTTCACGACGAAGATATTAATTAGTTTTATTGAACCAAACTTATTTTTTATGTCTTTATAATTGAGACTTTTGTTTTTCCTCCTATAAGTTAACCTTGAAGAGACAAGGTTAAGTTAACCCTCCCGATGACATGTTGTGTCTTTGACAGTTCAGTGCGCGCTGGCCTAATTTATACCACCTTCGTTTTACCTTCGTAGGTCACGCAATCCGTTACTGGAGGCCTTTTCCTTACACAGGTTTTTTTGTTTTCCTTCCCTCGTTTCTTTTCTCTGGCACACAATTTATTTACCGCGTGGAGGTATATATGTACAAGAAATAAGATCCAAAATTCTGTAATTGAACATAAATATATTTCAGCCAGTCTATTTAATAAGTAACCTTTTAGGTAGATTATAAAGGTAGTCGTACCTATATTTATCTGTGACGGTCATAAGAAATTGTTTTGAGATCGTTACGAAACATTACGTGACCAAAATATCGATGGTGGAAGTGCCTCTAATATGCACGTTCTAGATGGAGAGATTAACACGCAATACGACTATTTACTCAATGAAATTACGATTAGGTATTTTATTTTTTATCGTTATCGAGAGTTCTTTAATTAATCTTAATCTCTTTAAATGTAAGGTAGGTACCTGTCTTTCCGAAATTATCCAATCTTCCTCAGTCACATAAATATTCATTAAGTCAGGTAGGTACTTCAAATTAGACATAAATATCACGAAACCGAGCCGTTACTCGGGACCCTTTTAAAATGAAAAAGGTAATTAATACGAAACGACAGCATTATCTACTGAACTTCAAACATAAATTACGGTTTATGAAATTAATTTCGTTTCGAGTAGTTGAAAGCACTTAGAACTAAATAATTAATACTTGGAGAGTGAGAATGAGCCAAGTCTGACATAATACGAGAGATATGAGATTGCCAAAATCAAGACACGAGACATCACGAGACCAACTTTCAATTATATGCAAGATTTTAAAAGTTCTGCTTTAGAGTATTTTCTTTTTGATTTATGAGAACATTATTTTAAATTTGGAAGATTATATTTCGAAAGAGATTTTATCCTTGAGAATATTTACCTGCATTAATATGTTTTAAATTTCGAACAGCGGAGGCAAGGCTCAATAAATAATATCTTGAGCCGATATATGGTCGATATTTGCCCGAAATGGAGAAATTATTATGAGCCTCGTCTTCTATTTATACTATCAAATGATCTCGTTGTAAACTGGTATTAAATTGTAAATATTACAATGTTAAATATCCAATTTAGTTTCGTCAAATATTTGCTATATGTCTCGCATAGGTCTTGTGGGTACATAATAAAATCTACCTACCGACAAACATGATTCGTCAGAATATTAAATAACATTTTCTACGAAAAACGAAACAAGATTTTTTATGAAAGTCTTAAGATAATGTCATCTGAAATAAACATGACTAGTCACTACTCAGCGAAATAATTTTCAAAAAGATCCATAGTTTCAAATATCAGTCATAATGACTTGAAATTAACAAGCTGGCAATTTAAACTGTCATCTTAGGAGAACTAATTGCCACGTTGTTAGCTGTCATGAGAACAAATGGCGAGAAGCGAAAGATTGATGAGAAGATAAGCTTGGAATGAGTCGATTTACATAACAATCTGAGTTAAAATGCCGAACCAATACACGGTATAAGCCTAAAGTATCACAGAATGGCGGCAGACGTTTCTTATGAATGACATTTGTTTAGTTAAAAAAACAATTATGAAACAAACTTGACATTGTCACGTCAAAAATGTGTTTACTTGTTGACATTAAGCAAATAGACCGTCTTTCAATAATTTTGATCACTTGTAAATTACATTAATTATCAGCCTATAATATGGACATATTTTTATATGTGTCATTTATTATAAGGTCCTGGAAAACAATTCGAAGACATGTGACATCTAACCCTCACTGGGCCCGCGGTTTAAATATGGAATAATATACCGCCAACTCCCATATCTCTCTTATTTTTTTTGGCGGGTGGAAATTCATCAAATAACCCCTCCCGCTCTTGGGCAGAGCGGAAGGGAGTGTCAGACTTCTACTGACTAAAAACCACCCATGTTTCTTCTTAGCCCTATATGTTTGTCGAGGCCGCGGTAACTTATGAACAACCCGCAGACCCAACAGGATCCATATCACTCTTCTTTTTCATTAAATTGAAAAGTATACAAATAATGGATGTTAAAAATTTAGACGAAATCACTTTCAGGTACACATACAGCTATAACTCAACTCCGCATGTGCGCACGATCATTAATCCAAATTATGTAGGCACTGGGCGTGATATTAACTCGCAGCCACTAATAAAAGTTGTTTAACTAAGCCATTTACTTAACTATATTACTTTCTACTATATTACTTCAGATTATTACTTAACAATATTTTGTCTAATGCTTTAAGGGTTAAGTACCTCCTCCAATGCAGTATAGCGGTAAAATAGAGTCTCCACTCTATTTTGTGGGATTGTATGGTAAAATAAACGAGCCCAATTACTATTTAAAACTTTATTCTTGATCACAATAAAAATCAGCGTTACACCGTGGCTGTCCGTCGTGTATTTTCTATCGCCATTACTCGTCCTTTTCACTCGCACACATACTTCTCTCTTTCTTTCATCCGCTGAGTTCCGTTTTAACATTTAGTTTGTCTGTGTTCTTTAAATACAATATTTATCCCACAGTCGGCCATCCTGATCCATGTCTGTCCTTAGACATCCACACAAACATTCATCCCTTGCTTTCAACTTAAATTCAACTTAACTATTAATACAAAGTTATTAGCAAACTTATTAACAAACTGGTTGGATTACCAAAATGTTGTTGGTGAATTTTCAACTTTTCTATCGTTTTTTTACTTGTGGTACTTTTAGTTGGAAATATCCACGTAAACTTAGTAAATGCGTCTACAATCGTGAGAATATGGTTATACTGCTTCTTTGTCTCAGTCATTGGACCGATATGATCCAAATGAAGTGTATGCAGAGGTGAATCTTCCTTTTCAATCTGAGTTAGGAATCCTTCTTGTTTTCCCTCTTTACGCGTAGCATAGATATGGAATGCAACTTGTAATAAACTCTTCTATTTTCATCAAGGTTCTTGATAAAATAATCTTTACTTATTAATTCAATCATCTTTCTTTTTGAAAAATGTCCATTTGCATGAACCCTTGATGATTTCATTTTCCATAGACTTTTTAAGTACCTCCTCGTTAAGTACCTCCTTCAATGCAGTATAGCGGTGAAATAGAGTCCCCACTCTATTTCACCGCTTTACTGCATTGGAGGAGGTACTTAACCCTTAAAGCATTAGACAAAATATTGTTAAGTAATAATCTGAAATGCTGTTAATGTTTGTATTCTACTTATATTTCGAAAAAGATAGTAACAATAGTAGTATAACACCTTATCAATTAGGATTTCTTTCTGATTATCAATATTAAAACAGCTGAAAATAGGGTTTCTCTTTCTGTTTCAAATAAGTAGAACGGTAATCAAAACTTGCAGTCCCCATCAAGAATTACACGAGCGTAAAAAAACACGTGACGCAAAGGTAGTATTTTACTTAATAATCAGTTAAAGCCTCAATGAGAAATCAAGGAAGCAAGAAAAAAACACCATGACAATCAGTTTTCCATTATCACTGCAATTTGTCCTTAAAATCTATTAATAGTTAGGTCTATTTTCCACACAAACCAGTTGTGTTTGCAAATATTTTATCTGCTTCTCACGGTTACAGAGGCGTATTAATAGAATAATATTTACTTTGGTATAATTAATTATATTCAGGTTATCTTACGAAGCCACTATTGGAGGAGTAAATTACGGTCACACACGTGAGTGACTAAAGTATAAATGGTATACGCTGAGGCGCATAATGTCTAGGTTTTAGTTTCTTAGTTTCTTGATAAACGTTTTTTTTATGTGTATCGTTTAATGCTAAAACTCTCTACTATCATTCATTAATAATATCATTCTTAGGTTCTCATTGTTCTGAATTCCGTCTTGCTCAGGTTTCGTGGTTCAAACAAAAAACAATGTATCGGAATGTTAGCAACGCAAGAATATATAGTCAAAATAGTACAAATTGAAATATTTTATTATAATTTAGTAGACATCATTATATATGTTCAACTATTATATGATATTTAGGTCACAACGATACTTTTATGCCAAAACTATAAGACATTCGCTTGTATTCCCATCTGATACTGGCAGGCGTTCAAAATTCGATACAAACGTTCAATATTTCGTCATAGCAAGCACTTCCGAATATATTTTTAGCATTTGTACCTACTTCCGCGTATCAAAGAAATAAACATAAATTATTTCAACGATATTTAATAACTTTTATGGGTTCTATATTTTAGTATAATTTTAGGTCAAATTAAAGCCACGTGAACACGGAAGGGTTAAGTTTAATTTGAACTAGAATCAATGTAATTTTGAAGTCATTAAAAGCACATTAGTATTTCTATTTTAGTGTACATAATATTTTAACAGAGTTATTGTAGCACACTAATAGATAAATAACAACATTATAATTACACTGTCTGAAAAAAATATTATGTAAAGCAAAATTTTCTGGTTTTTAAACTATTTTCGTAAAGGCATATAAATAAAGTTTCGGTAGCTAACGAATCATAATACCAAAACAAAATTTGACCTAGTTTCGAAATTAATAATAAAAACAGTCTAGACAGGTTTAAATTTAAAACCAAATAGTTCTATAAACTGAAAAGAAAAGGGCTTGTATAAATACTTACGACCAGGTGTTATTTACGCGTACCTACAAACAATTGTGACGTCAGTACACAATCCAGGAGTCTGTTTTCCAGCTCATTTGCTGTGTTTAGACATCGTGCATCGGTTCGAACGCAAACAGTGATGGACCTATGTCATTTCAGCTGTGTTTGACTCTGTGCAAGATAGAAATACGTGGTGTGGCGCGGTGTGGTTTCTAAAAACAGAATTTGATCTGGCAGTGGCGACTTTAAGTATTTTTTTTATTAAAAGAAAATTATTATTTCTCAAAAAAAGTTTGAAAAGAAAGCTTTACAACCATCTTTCAATGTTTTGTTCGTAATACAATTCAGATCGTTATTTAATAAATATATTTCAAAGTAAAAAAAGTCGAAAATAAAGGTCGAAAATAACAATCAATTAACTGTTCATTGTAGTTAAAAAAAAATGTTTTCGTTACTAAGAACACAATTTATTGGAAGATTGAAGAAGCAGTATTTTTCTTTTATTATTTAATAGGAAAATACATAATCAACAAAATTTACTTTATACATTATGCTACAGTAGGCTTTTTCAAATAAATAGTAAGTATACAAAATCCTTACATTATATTATGTATATTAAGGGTTAATAGATACATGCTTAATAGTGTAGTATATTACTATCACACTTAATAATTTTAATATCACCAATCATCACGATATTGCTCACTAATCTATCTCTTTTATCTAACTATTAACCCTACAATATTGCGCATTACAATACCATCATGCAAGTATTGTTACAACAACAAAATTCATTGTCAAGGTCTTTCACTCATCTCTTGATCTCATTGTCAGCCTAAAATGTTCCCACTGCATGGACACAGGCCTCCTCTCTAGGAGAGGGATGGGCTATGATCCACCACGCGGCGGGCCCAGTGCGGTAGATGTCACATGTCTTCGAATTTTGTTGGTTCTAAGACAGACCGGTTTCCTCACGATATTTTCCTTCACCGTTTTGAGAGCAGTGGTGATGAAATAAATTACACAAAGTAATGCGCCTGACTGGGTTCGAACCTACAACTCACTGTTCGTAAGACGTAGCCGCTACCACTGAGCCACCAATGGTCTAGATCTTTCACTATTGTTCTATAATTAAACACTATTTTGACGCACCCATAAAAATTATGTTTAGCATTTACCATTACTAATTTCACGTATATTTTGACTAACGGGTAAACTCCGTAATGTATATACCACATCTAATCTTAGCAAAAACATAACATTTTGTCTATTATAGTATTCTTTGAGAAACATCATAACCCAACATCACGCCTGTAATCCCGGAAGGGTTAAGCAGAGATGTACCTAAAAGTAAACCTACGTTTCGCCAGATATGTTCAAGTCGAATAGTCGCTATGTTCAATAATCATCATCATCAACAGCCTATTAAAGTTCCCACTGCTGGGGCACAGGCCTCCTCTCTATGAGAGGGAATGGACTATAATCTGCCACGCGGGCCCAGTGCGGCTTGGTAGATGTCGCATGTCTTCATATTTTTTGGTTCGTTGGTGAAGGAAAACATCGTGAGGAAACTGAGAGCGGCGGTGATGAAATAAATTACACAAAGTAATGTGCTTGCCTGGGTTCGAACCCACGACCTAGTGTTCGTAAGTCTGGGCCACCGCTGCTCCAAATAAATAAGCTGATGTTCAATAACAAGGGGTGAATTTTACTTTCGAGATAGGTATAATTATGTTATTTGTGAAAATCGCAGACATAACCTCATGCAAAACATTTTTTTACCCAAATAAATAAAGTTACAGACGATGCAATCTCAAAAACGACAACATAAGTGTAGTATTCTCCAAATTACGCCTGTTACAGCACAGAGCAAAGAACTCGTAAAATATAGTTAGCGTCCAAGCAATGTCAGCTGTAGTCAGATGTAGCCGGCTAACAAGAGTAACAAGGATATTGGATGATGGGCCACAGCCGCTGTGCATCCGCTAAACTAGCCCTCTGTCAACACATTGGATGACTAGATTCATCTCATTAGTTAAATACGAATATGGAAGCATTTGCGGGGTTAAATTCGAAAACAGGTAGAAAACCTTTCTAAAAACAATTGAATCGCGGAAATGCATTGAATTTTTTGTAGTTTTTTTTTTTCCAAAATTCATGTATGCAAGTCGAAATAATTCGGTTGAACTTTCAAGGCACATTGCATTGATATTTTTAAGCTTCCAAAAAAAAACTAGAATACTATCGAATATAATCAATAATTATTTATCAATATTGATTCTCGTTATTTATTACTTCGAGAAACATATTTATTGCCCAAGTCTAGCAAAATTCAATATTCATAAATAAATATGAAATTTGGTTTAACTTTGAAAAGTCATACTAAGTTATTGATGTGTAATATTTCGATACAGTATGGATAAGAGACTGCCTGAGATTAAATGTAAAATTTTATGTCAAAATTCTAAATTAAATCGTCTTTCGATTCGATGTACCTATTCGTATTATTACTTTATCTTAATTATTCATTTAATTTTCATTCCAATCTAAATGTAAAATCTTGCGCTTTAGTTCACTTTGAACGTCAAAACGTCACGCTCATGATAAATATTAATTCCGTTTTAAAACATTGTCTATCAATAAAAACTCATCTAAATAATCTTTATTTTATAACAGAGACACAATTTAAATCCTTTTAAAAACAACTCTATTAGTAGGTATGTCACAAAAGGATAGGTACTTACTCGATAAAAGTGGAAAACAATATTTACCAACTTTTTGTAAATTAAATTCTACAGATTCGGCCATGATTACATGGGCAAAGTTTTTCTCGGCAGTGTACCCACACCTTGGCTTTCCGGTGCACTAATCTTGCTCTGTCGTGGCCACTTGTGGGAAAAAAACAAAAATAAATAAAATTGTGCCACGCATCGTTGACGACGAGTGCGTGCCAAATGCAGGGCTGCTATTAGCTGCATAATTTAGTTACAAATTGTTAAGGATGTCTTTACTTTTTGTTGAAGAATAATCTACTAAAAGGCAGAGTAATTTTAATGTGAAACACATTATGAAATTTTTAATCTCCAGAATACTGCATTACTTCCAAGTCAGCGCACGGGGTAAAGCATCACACACTCACTTCCCATTTTAACAATTCAACAGAACCTATTCATTGCATTATGTTCGCTATCGAGCTGACGAATTATCCAAACATAATTATGAAGAGCAGTGGATTGCAGTTTTCCTCTCAAATATTTCGTATGTAGAAAGAGTGTTGGTTGTTATATCAATTTATAATGCAATATCAAATACACTACTGTCATTCTGCATTTGCTTGTCGCATTCATTTGGCACACATCCCAACAAGCTAAAATCTATCACTTTATTTACTACTCCACTTTTTGCATACTAAACGAAGCACCACCTCTTACAACGTAAAATATCAATATCACATTACTGACATTGACATGTAAATTTTGTTTGGTTGGCAACCCTGCCGTGGCGATGAATGGACACCGTGACATTGTGCGGTTCACGTGCGTGTGACGTCATCAATGATTTTCTTTAACAGTACTTAATTGTACGAGTCGATCGACAATAGCAAATAGTAGCAATTTTTGCAAAAAAAGAGGCGTGAGTTTGATTCAAAGTTATTATGTTTTTAATAAGCTTTAATAATAGTTTAGTTGTGAAATCTAAAATAATTGGCCCAATTTAAAGCCTCATTCAAATCTCGTTCAAAATATGTTCGTAACACACGAACTAAAGCTGTTATTTAGTCAGAACAATCCAGCAACAATGCAGCAACTTGCCCTCTATAAATAAACACAGACTTCTGTTCTATCGGAAACAATTCCCAGCCAAGTAGTTAAATAGTACCCTCAAGGTTGAGAGGGTCTGTTCAGTCTGGCAGAGGAGTCTGCCAGACTTCCCTCTCAACTAGCAAGACCCTCATGACAAGAAACGTTTTTCATAACGCACTTTGCATATTTAAAGTACTAATCAGTGCCGACCTTACTCTGACCTCTAAGTCATGAAGGTCTTTTGTTTCATACATTACATGTTTTATTGTTGATCACATACGGTCCATAATTAACTACTTACTGCTATTGTATAATTTTCACGACCTTGTGACGTAATGACGTTGTGTCGCAGGTGTAGGGTTAGAATTTTTATAGGATTCATTTGCCTAGTCTTTTGACTTCCAGTCTAACTGACCTTCAAAACACACACCTAGGCAATATTAATAATTGTCATATTTTCGGGATTGTGACACCGCCTAACGGCTGTCCAAAATCTACAGATGGCTGCCGGAAACAACGGCTCAACGTGCTTCCAAGGCACGGAGAGGGAACTCGCAATATAATAATGGTCACCCATCCACGGAACTGACCTCGGCGTGCACTGCTTAACCTTACTGCAGGCCTGTGCGGTAGTTAGGGGGCGTCCATAAATTACGTGAGGTGTTTAAGGGGGGGAGGGGGTCGAGTCAAATCTCATCTAATCTTACGTTGGAGAGAGGGGGGGTCTCGGCAAATATCACGCAATTTTTTTTCTGATTGAAACAAAAAAAAAAATATACTATTTTGGTCCATTTAATCCAGATTGTACATGCATAAGATTTAATCTTAAGCGTAATCGTAATACGATAAAGATCATTCACTAATTCGTTCAATAGAAAATAATTTCATTCATACTTCGACGTTATACATTTACTTACTGTCAAACCACCATATTTGTTTTATACCAAATAGCTCAATTCAATCTGAATTCACGGTACAGTGTAGCCCGTCCTTTGTTTTCGCGCCACTGTCAGCCGAACGCGCGACTCGATGAACGAGAGCGTACGAGCTGAGTGGCAGCGACACACGGACAGGTTCCAACCTGCTTTGTTTATCCTTGTAAATGTTTTACTCGACTCAGTGCATGCTCTTACTAATTTAAAATGAGTTATCAAGATTTTTATAACGCATACGTCAAACGATACGTCTATAAGACGAAGAAATCCTGCCAGGACGATGTAATAAAATTATGGAATACAGCGAAGCAAAAATTCCCGAAGAAAGAAGAGTTAATACATCACATTCAACATGAGATTGAAAAGCTTCTCAGGGAAGCCACTGAGAGAAAAGTTCGGTCTACTTTAGCATTTCTTCAAAAGGTAGGTTAAATATATTTTTTTAAGAAAATAATACTTTTTTTTATATAAAATTTAATGTTACAATTAAGGAATTCCTTTCGCTCCAGTTAAGTTACAACAACTGTAGTAGTCAATATTCAATAAATTAAAATAAAGAACCCATAAAAATTAAAATATAAATAGTATATGAGGCATTAATCTTTGAAATTTTGAAAATTAAAAAAAAAATAGTTAAATACGAAAATTAATCTGGCTCTTTTATCAGCTGCTAGTAACCTGTCCGTGATTTGGCAACGCTATATTTCGGTTGTTTACATTTTCATTTGCACAATATAACCTCAACCATGTTAAAGTTTTTGCAGTCAATGCAAATAAATAAATTAATTCTTTCTACAATAACAATCTTTTTACAATAACAATCCAACACGTTTACGTAAGAAACTCACATTTTGAAAAATCTCACGTGAGATTGGGAGATGGGGGAGGGGGTTGAATAAAATCTCACAACATCTCACCAGGGGGGGAGGGAGGGGCAGAAAATTAAAAAAAACACCTCACGTAATTTATGGACGCCCCCTTATGAGCCCCTCTTGATTTTTTAAAGTACGTACGGCTGAATTGTCTTGTTCGTCATACAATGTTGGTTTGACCTCGGCAATGTCATGGCCACTACGTATTGTGTGGTCAGGCGAAGTGGAGCTTGGCGGTATTGTTGTTTTGTCATTGATGCTCTCTTGTTTATAGTGCGCTCATCAGTGATCGTGGATGTTACGTTTATGTAATGTCATGTAATAATGTTTTGGATGTTGAATTGTAGGTAATAACTAATATTATGAGATTTGAAAGTATCGCTGCCGCGCTGTCTGTTACCTTTCGAATAAATGTATGACAATGAAAATGATGGATCTGTGTTAAGTTCGGATATAAGATACTTTTCCTGATACGTTTTCGTGGGATAACTTTTGATCTCTTAACAGGCATAGCCGTGAGCAAAATCTAGATCCTAAACAAAGGTTTCTGTTTTCAGTTACATTATCAAATAATAGAGACAGAGATCACTCTATTTTGAAAGGAATTAGTGTGTTTATTATTAAAATAACGTTCTTTGCTCCAGTTTTCAGGCGGCAACGCTTTTACTAACACATTACACTTTGAAAGTGTTCAAAAGAGGCGGTCTCAAAAACAAATGAATAGACTATTCATCCAAAAACATGTTATCTCTCTAATCTAATCTATTTAATCACGCCCCTATTTTCGTCGACTCATTAGAAGGGACAATACATTTGTGAGGCTTCTAATGAGCGTTTTCATCAATAACCTGAACAAACCCCTAAGTAAAATAATGCTGCTGGATTTTCAACGCTCGCTTCGACCACGAGGGTTGAGATTCCAACAGAAGCGTTCATTTAGGAGTTACTTATTGATAGAGAAAATACGTAGTAATTAGGTTGTAATTAGTCTACGTTTACTTAATTACTTTTAGGTAAGCGAAGTTTTTTGGCGTAATCTATTTTAGTGGTAACCTTGAAGAACTTATGAGTTTGTTTTAGTAAGATTTTAATGGATGTTGTTAATTAGGTAGTAAATGCGGAAATAATCATAGAGGAAAATAATGAATTAATGGTACATGCAATTCGTAAGTAGTGTGCAATTAAACTATGGATTACGAAGCAATAAAAACGAATTGGATCTAATCAGTATCTTTAAAACTAGGTCGATAGAGTTTCATGTTTGCATATATCATAATATATTCTCATGGTACTTAGCAATATTGTGGCTATCAATTAACTTATAAGAATTTACTTGTCAGTTAACAAAAATAGAATAGTTTTTAAGTTGGTATGTAGAGGGCATCTACTACTCCGAAAGTAATGATCCAACTCTAACAATGTTTTCACCACAAATATTAATAGATCTGCGAAACCCAAAATGGCACCCGAAGTGTTGCTCTTGCGTTATCTGGGTCTATCTATATCTGAGGTTTTCACTGATAGAAATGTACTTTATACGTGGGTGCTATAGAACATAAATTACATTTATGTCATGTGTATATGATTCGAGCTATCACAATTTTTACGGGACTGCAAGTCGCGAAGTGCTAGAAAAAGATATTTTGAAATCAGATGACTTATAATTTCGGAGGTCACCATGTAAATGTTTCATTAGCGTTTGCACAAAAATAACTTTATGTAGGTACCTACAGTAAGTTGGTAACATAATTATCCACCAATATAAACGTAATGACAGGATGCTGATCTCGATTGACGGGGTTAAGTTACACCTAATCCGGCCATCAGTTGGATGGGTGGCCGTTGCCGCTAATCCTCTTCATGCTCAAGCAAGCATATTAAGCCATAAGCGTCATTTCCGGCTTGTTGCAGTAGATTGAACCATATATCTTTCCTCTACCCTTTTGGGATAAGCAGGGGTCTAGCCGTATCTGTTTTAATTAATCAGCTATCCCCAAAATGCGGGTTTTAAAGGCATGAAAGGTTATAATTGGATTTAATTATCTGTAATCCTATGTGGGGCTAAAATGATAGAGCTCCCTCATTTCTATTTGAGATACTATAACTAAATCATCAATATTAATATTTTATCCAAAATTTGTCGGTGGTTATCTATATCATTTACCCTTATTAAATGGTTCTTAATTTCACTAGTAGTGTAACTTGGACAACACTAGTTAGGTATAAACGGTGTGGAAAAATCAGTGGTGTGACAAACGAGAATAAAATTCCTGTTAGTCACACTGGTGTGACAATCTGGTGTGACTACGAGTCGGCAATGAAAATATCTAATACATACTAGCTACATAATTTCGAAAAAAACTCTTACTTGTGCCATGTCTACCTTATAAATGGAACGTCTCGGCAAAATTTTAGCTTTCTAGGACCAAGAGTTTGGGCTGGGCGTTATGAGCCAGCCAGGACTTCTCGTTTTATTAATACAGATAGATTTACTCTTCAAAAATTTAAAATTCGCCCTTAAACAGAGTTCGTTGTTGTCAGAAACTCACTCTAGAACAACCATATCATACGATCAATCCATAGATTTTCAAAGCATCAGTAACTTGTCATTACATGAAAAGACTTTAAAGTTGTTGTAAACTGAAGGATGTTTCGTAACAACAGATCTTTTGCTGTCAACAACAACATCACGACTAATGTGAGCAACATTATTGAGAAGATGAAGACACTATTGTGCTTTTAACGCATCCCAATGACGTCAAGTTGGAGGTAAATACATACAGTCTGACGTATGTGTACAAAAAATACAGTTTACATAAGGCATAATGAATAGCTTTGGCTTTCTATTACTTTAAGAAGGCTTTTAGCTCCAATAAATAAAACTGTACAATGATCAAAGTTTCTAGATCTCAAAAACTTATCAATAGCATTGTTATTCTTGATTACTAAAGCGATTTTGTTATGGCTCTCGCCATTATGTAGGGAAATAATTCGGCAAGTTTTATGTGAACCTATGGAACAATAAAATTACACTTTTATAACTATACAGGGTGTAAATTAACCCTTCACCCAGCCGTGAACCAAGCATTCTGTACATCAAACAATTTTTTTGGGTACAAACAAACAAACATTTTACAGTAAAACTTAATGTTGCGCTCTTAAACATTGTGCTAGTGGATGCTTTGAATAGTAAACGGGTCATGGAGATAATTTTAAGTAAAGTTATAACCTGAAAAACTAGTATTTACAAAAACAGCTGTCAAAAATTTGTAACTTTGACCCCCAATATCTCCGTAACTAGGGGGTCCCTAGCAAAAACCCAAGCAGCTTTTGTCTAGTACAAAAAAATATATCGCAGTGGTGGGGAGAACAAGTGCCTTCGTTTCCGTTAAGGGTACTTTTACACCCTTGGCTTAATAACGGCAGGAAGGGTGTGAAAGCTCTATCATGGGTGTAATCACTCCTCCCTCTCCGAGAGCCATCTTAGTTATCCCGTAGGCCTGTACATATTAACATATAAAACAAACTTTATAATCCTCTAAATAAAGCAATCATACCACGTAACCAACATTTAACATTAACATATTCGCTAAAGTAGAACCGAGCAACTCAAATAAATAATATGTGTTCCTACTTCGTGTTTATAATTTAAATTTCTCGACGTTCCGAGGCCTTTCAGCTTGTGGTCGAAGGTTGACCTACAAGTATGTGGGCACAAACTGGGAAGGGAGGCACCCATTGGATAATTTTAAATACTTAACCCTAAAGTTTCGTGTAAATACTTCGGTAGCTGTATTTATGTTTGGCGTCCTCTGTTTTTGTGAGGTTCATGTATTTATTTAGTGCGAAGGTGTACGGACCCATAGGGCTTATAAAGGGTTGGGTGTAGCGAGGTATACGATCTTCTGCATGTTTGGTTAGTGCGTAACCGCCTGCCAGATTTTTTAAACCGCCCGTGGGCCCCTGACATGGCTTTACATAACTTCGAGAAACATTTTGAGGGCACGCTCTTTTTTTACTTCACCGAAGCAAGTAATCATTAAACAATACGCAGATGAATTCAAAAAATAGGGTAGTTGACTTAAAAAATACTAATTAGTCCGTCAGATAGATTTAAAAAAAAATATTGGTCAAGTATTTTTTTCTTTTTTCACGTAAACAAACAATGAAGGCGATACAGTGCTTTGAAGACTCTTGTGACGTCATTTTCCAAGACATTAGTAAAACAATTTTTACCGGTGACTGACGTCACAACAAAAATCAAATCTCAAATCTTTGACGCGTTTTATCTTCGTCAATTTTTATTGATTTGATGAAACAAAAAATACGTATCCAATATTTTTCGATAATCTAAAAGACGGACTAATTAGAATCATATTTTTTTAAGTCAGCAAACAACCCTATTGGGTTCAAACCCGAGATCTATGACTTGTCAGTCCGACATCCACAGCACTAAACTAGTATTGCGTTTTAACTGTATTATCGTACCATACAAGTTGGTATCAGTGTCTGCTTTCACGCCAAAAGTAGTTTACCGAACCATTCAAATATTTATACGATTTCTATACCAACACTTATCCCCCGTCACTTACTAGGTCATCTCTCAAACAGCTACATGATCCTATTGATCGCGTAAATCGCGTCACCCTCCAACAAATAAATAAGCCCAATAACCCACATACTGCAATACACACATTTCGAACGAGGAAATAGTTGGAAAATATTACCCACTAACCCTCGTTTCTTCATCAATCAAGTTTTTCTCCATCCCCGGGGTCTATGTGGGATGGATGGATAGCATTAATCATTATAGAGGGACGATCTACGGACTTACGATGCTTTTATCCCTAAAGATATCTTACACCATATATATCCATGTTTTACGACAATATGTCACAACCGGAATATTCCATTTTCGCGGGTTTCGGTTGCCTAATGAATATAACATTAGATACGGGATTTTGAGGCACGATTTAGTGAAGATATTTCGATATCTCTAGGGTTTTTGCCGTATTATTTAGATTATTCTGTATAGATATTAACGTCTATTGTTGTGTATTTTGTATAGGAGTAAGCCTGAAATCCAAAACATCCAAGTCGAATTACTTGATAGCTAAAAATACATCATTGGCTACAAAATTGGTAGTTGCGGATACATTACATTTACAGTAAGGACATTATAAAAAATCTGATCAAACTATCATGAATGCAGGATGTTTAAAATTCAACCTACATCCAATATACATACGCTTCTTGCATATTAAATGGTCATAAAATCTCGAACACCCTGGCACAAGTAGATAGCTATAATAACTGCGAGATGATCTCGGTATATAACCTTGCAGAAAGCCGTATCTTGGTAACCTTACCAGTATGGAAATATTTTGGCTTGTGTAAGAAGTTATTAATATTATTTTTCCGCTGAGAATTTGTGATAAGGAAAATTGTTTTTGCCGTTGGTACTTGCATATGCAATATTCAAGTGTGTTATGATTTTCTTGAAAGGGACTTGAGTTGCTTGCCTTTGTGAGTCTAGTGGTCTCAATAGCGACGGCTGTGACTGAGGTCCTGTGTTCGATTTCCGTATTGGGTTTTTCCACGTGGAATTCTTAGTAGCACCCACGGAGTCTAGATTTGTGCCCGATTGATAGCAATAGGCTCGTCTCTTGTTACATAATCATCATCATCATCAACAGCCTATTAATGTTCCCACTGCTGGGACACAGGCCTTCTCTTTTTGAGAGGGAATGGGCTATAATCATAGAGTATTAAACCTAGTCTTTGGCTATAATCTACCACGCGGGCCCAGTGCGGATTGGTACATGTCACATGTCTTCGAATTTTTTGGTTCTAAGACATGCCGGTTTCCTCACGATGTTTTCCTTCACCGATTTGAGAGCAACGGTGATGAAATAAATTACACAAAGTAATGTGCCAGCCTGGGTTCGAACCCACGACCCACTGTTCGTAAGTCAGGGCCGCCTCCACTGGGCCACCTAATGCGACAACATATTATCTGGTGAAGTGTGGGTGTTCTAATGATTTCACCTTAGCTTACCTTTCGGAAATTTCATGTGTGGTTTCATGTTATGACCTTGAATTTCACATAATTCAAGTTACAAATCAAAACAGCTACGCCTATAAATTATTCCTAGACAGTGAAACTAAAGTTCAAAATGTCAGAAACAAACATAAATCTCAGTGAAAACAAAGTTATTAATCCGTTCGAATGGCTCTGGCAGTTAATTAAACTATATCAAACTAATATCAAAGTCAATGTAACAGTGTAAATGTCATTGATGGCTTAATTTATTGGAGCCAAGTACAAATTGATAGAAAAGGACAACAGTTATTGATAGTATGCCCAGTTCGTTAATTTATATTTTAGTCTGCGGTGACTTTTAGACAGGTTAACTAAATGCTTAATTTACAGTTTAATATTGGAATAAAACATCACGCCTGTAAACTCTGATGGGTGAAACAGAGGTGTACCGAATAGTACACACTCATTTAGCCAGTTATCCCAAGTAAAAGGTAGAAAGCCAAGAACCGTGCACAAATCAAGTCGAAATAATAGGGGATTGAACAAAAAAATAATTATTAGTCCGTCAGATAGATTTTCAAAAAATATTGAACACGTATTTTTTCTTTTTTCACATAAACAAAAAATGAAGACGATACAATGCTTCGAAAACTCGTGAATTCCTCGAAAACGTCACATGGCAGTACATTTTTCACCAAAAAATGACGTCACAACCCCCACCATGATTTTTGACGCGTCTTATCTTCGTCAATTTTTATTGATTTGATAATACAAAAAACACGTATCCAATATTTTTCGATAATCTAACTGACGGACTAATTAGAATCATATTTTTTTGACCCAGTCCGATCCCCTATTACCTATTAAAATACAAATCGTCAAATATCAAATGAGTAATAACACTTACTTTGACCGTAAACAAATGATGTCATGCCCCTATTTCGAACAAAACAGTCTAGCCTACTGAATTAAAAATCGCGTGTAACTAATAAAGATAGATTACTCAGCGAGTTATTTTCGTCCGAGTGAAAACAGCAAAATAGAAAGGTTCACATGGATCCCTTAATACCAGGGATGTTTTCGAGCTCCGTAACCGAAACTATCGGATATCCGAAATATGAACATATCCGTAACCGTAACCGCATATGGTTTAAACTTACGGATAGTTTTGGATAAAGGCGGAATCTGAATCTATTTTTTTTGTTATGTTTATGTCTGGGAAATTAGCGTGTTTCACTTTTATAATTTATTGCCACCATTACAATATATTTTTTAATATCCGGAACCGAAACTATCCGAAACTAGCGTATAACCTGATATCCAGATCCAGAAAATTCATATCCATAACATCCCTGCTTAATACCCTATGAGGTTTAACTGGTGAATCAATAACTTGAGTACCTTCCAACGGCCATTAACGGTAATCACCATAATCCGGCCACCCACACAAACTGGGTGGCTGAGATATTTCCCCAAACATATTCTGGAGTTTTGGAATAAATTACCCAACGTAACCCAGGGAATATGACGCAGGAATTTACTCATTTAAAAATGTCGTGTAAGTACTTTCTGTAATATTACTGCGAGGGCTTCGAGTTTTGAAGAATATTAATTTTGTTTTTGTTGGTAGGTTGGTACCTACTTGTTTGATCTTTCGAAACTGGCTCAAATGTAAAGGAACTTTGAGATAAGATAGTTATGTAGGCCTACAATCTTGATTATCTTAGGAAAGTTCAACGAACCAGACAGATTCCCGTTTTTTTATGCGGTACCGACAAAACGCTATCAAAAAAGTCGTTCGTATCTTTTACTTAGAACTATATTCTCTAACGTAAATAGATATAACTCAACTACCTATATACTCAATAACCTATTTGCTTTAGTGAAAAGAGAGAGAGTAGAATACACAAGAGTTTTCAAAGCGAGAGTTTTATCTGAGGGACTAATTCGTTTTTTTTTATTTCTTGAAATGTGGAAGTCGAATTAAATACACATCTGCCTAACCCTTCGGGGATTAGAGGCGTGATGTTATGTAAAGGTATCACAGAAATGCAGTCCACCTTAAACGCGAAGCATGTTTACTGAACAACTTGCGTCACATCAGATACAATGTATGCGGCCTAAACAGGGTTAATTTCAATACGTCTTACGTCATTCCCGTGGTGTTTTCATGGGAAATTGATCCTTTCGCCTTGCAGTTTAAGTGTCGTTTCCGCGTCACCATCGGAGGGGGCGACCGAGACCTACTGAAGTTCCTAATGCGAAAAGTTTGACGTCAGTGTCCCACATAACTACGTTGACTAAACCGTGCTTCGGTTTACCATGTCTGTATTGGAGTGGAGTTCGTTTTTAGTAGTTTTTGTTTAGAAATGAGATAGTAACACGCATAGTTATCGGTTGTTTGCCAATGAGTTCTTTCTTTAGTTTCGCTGATCGCACTTTTTTTTAAAAACAAAACGTTTCCCCACACTAGGGATTTTTCCTGTATCATGGGTGCGTTCACTAACATTTTAAACTCACATACACAAATAACCAGACCCGAAATAACTATCTAAGCTATACCAATATTCTCTTTCGTTCTGTGCGAGGATCGAACCCGCGACACGTATCGCAGCAGTCAACTGCTTGAGACACTGCGCCAACCGTGCCGTGAATATTTTCGATCTAGGAAAAATGAATTTTGAGTGGAAATTACCTCCCTTCATTTTGTATTACTGACACAAAAGTAAATACATACTGGAGCGTTGGTCTAGTGAGTAGGCTGCAGAGCATGCAGTTCTGGGTTTCGAACCCGGGTCAGGCTAAGTGTTATCAGGTTTTTCCATCAGAAATTTCTCAGTAACACTGGATTTTTGCCCATTTGATAACAACTGGTTCGTTTTGGTGTACTATTATAATTAGGGTTCCCAACTATACTGTTAAAAAACAGTATTATACTGTTTTTCACTACATTATACTTTTTACTGTCGGACGAAAAAACAGTATAAAAAATGATGTTTTTAACATCACTCACTGGTACATCATTTTTTTCTGTCATTAATGCAAAGTGGCGGGCCGACAGAAAAAGATCTTCCACAACTTAAAAAAAAATGAGCTCCTCATTTAATTTAATTTCGATTTCACTTGTAGTGAAGCTTATGAAGCCTTTAAAAATGACACTAAATTCATAAATTGTGCGAGAAGCCATGAAATATATTTTTAAAACATTAAACAAATATAGAACTGTTCATTTTATTGTCTTTTATCTTTTATCTCTAACCTGAATATACTGTTTTTCTTGCAAAAAAAGTTGGCAACCCTAATTACAATATACCTCTCAATTACCCTTCGGGAATTAGAGGCGTGCTGTTATGTGTAATAAATAAATAGTATTAATAATTCAAGATACTAGTACTTGAATCAGTACGTGAACTGATACAAGTTACGATAGTACCCATCCTTAAAAACTGTATACTTCATAATGAAAAACTCAAGTGCTAAAAGTTACAAAATGAGAGTTCACGATGAGTAAACATAAGGTTGTCATCACATAATGAAATAGATACTAAATCAATAACCCTGAATAAGTGTCGTTTCATGAAATAGGCCTAAGATCAGCAGGGCTATTGCGTATCTTTTAAATGTCAGTGGCTATCATATTGTCAAACTCAAACTCTAAGCATTTATTTCAATTAAACCATTACTGGCACTTTTGAATGTCATAAGAACAATTATTTGTCCATGGATTAACTGTCAAATTGGCTATGGTTTAGTACAAATGGAACCATTTGACAGTTTATTGATGGACACTTTATGATAGCCACTGTCATTTAAAATTTACGCAATAGCCCTGCTGAGCTAGGATTGCTGAGGTTAAAAATGATACGCGGTAATCCCCGAAGAGATAGGCAAAGGTGTGCAGACAGCAGCGCCAATATGTATATACTTAGAAACGTTTTGAATCAATTTCCACTTACTATGATATAATAATTTAATTTTTATGTTACCTAACAAAAAAATATTTGGGAATCTAGATTATCATTAAGTACGTCATATCTCAAAGTTGCAATCGTTATTTCAGGAGTCCTTCGCGTTTAAACGTTGAAAATTGTATTTGTCATAGTCAAAACTGTTAATCAGTCAAAACTACTTTTGACCGGTCAAAACTATTATAAGAAATTATTAGGTGGTTTTTGTTTTATTTCTCTACTGATTTATAATAACCTAAAGGTCATTAGGAAACTTTTTAGGTTTCCTAATGACCTTTAGAAAACATCGAACAAGACTCTAAAAATTCTATTGAAAATGTTATAAATTACCTTGAATAATAAAATCCTCTGACAATCTGACCACAATCAATATACTAACACTAGTTACTATCAAGATCGAGTCAACAAGAAGTGTGAACATGCAAATTATCATAACAAGACAGTCGTGAACTACGCAATATTATACTCATAGTATATTCACGTGATTAGTAACAGACGCTGCCTGTAACTGAAAATGTTACGTGTAGCAGTCGTGCTGTCGTGTCTTAATTACATAATAATGCAGATGTCTTATATTAGCTTCCCATTCTAGAGTATCGTTACATTTCCGTCGAACTGTAACGGTTCTGTGGAATAATTAGATAATACATCGTGTATCAGGAAAGTCTATTCATATTTAAGGACTGGCTGTGATAAAAAGGAATAAATGATAGCGTGGCGACTGACAGGCAAGAATGGAAGAAAAAAACGTTTTGTGCCGTCCCCAAATATCATAGAAAATGACTATGATGATGTGATTTTTACATAGCTAGCGGACGTCACGCGGTTTCACCCGCGTAGTTCCCGTTCTTGTAGGAATACAGGGATAAAAAGTAGCCTATGTCACACCCGGGGACAGAGTAGCTTCCCAACGGTAAAATCAAATCGGTCCAGTAGTTTCGGAGCCTACTTATTCGTTACAAACAAACAAACAAATCTTTCCTTTTTATAATGTTAGTGTAGATAAAACAAAGTACGCTTAGGTGTTTTAAACTACGCAACAGATTTTAATGCAGTTTTCAGCAATAGATAGAGTTATTCCAGAGGAAGGTTTATATGCGGTACATTACACCTGTGTGAACCCGGCCCGGGTCGCAAGTTAGATTTACATCATGTATCAGGAAAGTGTATTTGTATTTAGGACTACCTGTGCTCCGCGACATTTTCCGCGTGATATTATTAACAATTTCAAAGATTTTAATTATTTTGCACGGAGCCGTAATACTTTTTCTACAATAAATAGATAGAATTCTACAGTAATTAGTTACTCCTTATCACATCAGCTGTCTGTCAGTCGAAGAATAAAGCCGGAACAAACAGACAAGCCAGACATTTATTTTAAAAAAAACGTTATTTTGTTATTAGTAGCTTCTAATTCACTTTTATTCATTTGTAAGTTTTTTTTTTTTTTTATGCTTTCTCGATGACATCAACATTCTAATAATTTTCCTATACATTTGGAACGAGTTGATAAGTAACTTCTTCTTAATCAGTTTTATTGATACAATAAGGTCACTTTTCCCCGTTAACGACGCCTACTTCAATAAAGATGAGATGAGTGAGGATAGTTTCAATTTAGACTAGGAACCCGTAAAATTAATCTATTCACTTTTGTCTGGTTTCATCTGGCGCCATCAATAACCATCATGAAGTGGTTTTTCACACCCAAAAATATGCGTCAGAGATAAATTGATCGATGTTGACAGCCTTATCTAAAACTTGTGTAGTTTAGTGACTCAGATTATTCAAAAATTCGTGACATTTCGATAGATATTATGCAGTAACTATGGGTGCTAGCTAGCGGAGTCCAAACTTTGAAAACATTTTGGTTTAGGCAGACAATACTTTTATTTGGTGTAGTATTATTCTTGTTAAACCAAAATTGAGTCAGTACAGGAACTTTTTGACGATTTCGTAAACTCGTTAAAGTTGAAACAAAACGGAACTAAATCGTGTGTGAGTGGCATTGCCACTCACACACGATTTAGTTCCGTTTTGTTTTTTTGGTTTGTTTAAGAGTAAGGATTTTTTCAATAATTTTCATTTTAAATTAGTAAACGTACCTACTCACAGGCACACAAGAAAGTAGGTACAATATAATAATAACATTTCTAATGACACATTTAAGTAAGACACCCACTTTTATTTAGGTCATTTATCAGCCATTCATGTCAACTCCGTGTCAAAACTTTAATAGGGAAACGCCTTGACATAGTTGCTTCGGTCTATAGTTTCTGCAGCCATTGTCACTTTGAACCAGCAATGTATTGTGTAGGCATAATTTACGTCGCCATGTCCGTTGTCAGTGAGAGAATGGATTATAATATGAGTTTGTATGTAAAACGCGGGGTATTATGAGTGTGTGGCATGATAGGTTCTTAGAGTAGATAGAGGTATTTTACTTAATCATGCAAGTTAGGTTACTTCTTCAGCTAAAAGTTGTAAATTAAACTAACAGAACACACACATTCTAAAACAAAAGTTATATTAAAATTAAATTCAAGTCCAGTTTGACAACTGATTTCAGTAGTTTGACAATTTGTTACGTAATTTTTGTGTTGATTTTGATCCTGAAACTAGACGTACATGCTTTAAAATAACGTCACCATCATGAAATAATGCTTTCATAAAAATGAACAAAATAGTTAACATCCTCTTACGAATAAAATGTGCACCCTTCATTTGCACAATTCTTTGATGTCGGCTCCACAATCTTAAGAATACACTTACAAGTGAAGCCTTAGAATTAAATATTGAAATGTAACTGAATTAATTATCATTCGAACCAACGAAGCATTTTTTTCACTAACTCACCAAGTGTTTTCATAGAATTGACGTAAAAGCAGAAACTTCGTAATATTTAAAAACTAAGAAAAATCGAAGAATCGAACTTTTGATCAACTTAAGAAAATTTATCAAAAGATCGATTATTCGGTTTTTTTATTATTTTATCCAATCAAATGGTATTTTCTTTTTCAACTAAAATTTTCTTTGGTTCTTAAATGAGTGGGTGTTTCAGCTATATTTTAGGGCTGTAGGTTAACTGATTCTCCGTAAATTATTTTTACAAAGCTAACTCTACCCTGTTTTTTTTGAGAATCAGTTCAACATTTAAACAAATTAATTATCTGCACTGTTCCTAGATTTTTTCAAGTTCAAATAATATAACTCTTTCTAAATACATAAAAACGTACTGTGAAATATTTAACTATTCTAGCAGGTATTCCAATCAAGCCTTTCATGTGAATCGGAACCCATGATAAATCGTTCAGATAGGTAAAATACTGGCCTACATCCCATCATTGATTTTACATCAATCAATCAATGTCGTTGGTTGTAAATATTATAGCTTTGTCTGTTTCAAATACTCATGTTACCTACCTACTATCTACCTATGTAGGTATATACCGACATAAATATGTACTTTATCTTTGTCTAAAACTTTCTGATAAGGTGGAATCAATCATCCATGTGGTGTGTTAAATGTGTAGTGTAGTGTGGCTAAATATAATTTCACACGTGGTTTGATATGAAACTGAATTATCATTTTGTAACAGATGACGCGAATATAATTATGGGTTTTTAAAATGCGTACTTACATGTCTAAAAAATTCTCATGTCTAAAATCTTTAAGGTAGTCACAAAGTAAAACTCCCAAATTTATTTTAATCCAATTTCTAAGTCATTAATTCATTGGTTACCAACAACGCTATCAGAAAACATTCACGGTCAACAAAATACAGTAACTGCCCTTTATACGCACGATACGCCCATGACCCACTCATTCCCACTTAAAATGGACCTTGACCCATTCCAGAAGATCCCAGACACCAGGAAGCGAGACCCCACTACCACGTAATTTTTTAAACTGGAATCCCCTTCTTCAGTCTGATGGAATTATAAGAACTGGAATAGAAATCAACAGAACGTTCAAGAACTTTCTAGAGACCAGGAAACGTCACAAAATAATACTGCACTAACTACCTTACGTATAAAACAATGCGTATACTTACGAGTATATACATATTAACCTTGAATGTTGTCTTCTTTATGGCCAGTACTACAGTTCCCATTCATTCTTGTGTATAGCCTGGAATAGACCTTGATGGAACATCCCAGAAGGTGCACGAGACCAGGAAACGTCACGTTAACTGTCATAACTGCATAAAAACCTGCATGTATGAGACAATGTGTACATTATAGTGGCCTTGAATGGAATCGTCTCTATTGCTAGTACTACGGTTCTCACGTGAGCGTTAACAGTTTGTTTCCGTTTACAGACGACAAACGTGCGTTTTGTTTAGTGTAATACGTTCACAAGTAAATTGACTGACATTCTATTTGTTACTGGTGTTAAGACCTCTATTATGATAAATACTGCAGGGAAGTCTGTTGTCTCCTGTATTTCTTGAAGTATTTCAAAAATTGGCATTGATAGAGAGATATGCGAGTTTGGCTAGAAATACTGACCGCGTGTGCTATGCGTGGTTAGGCACTAACCTAACTTGGTATCAAGGTTTTTAGGCCGCACGTAAGTATAATACTTTGAGTTGGTTTAACATGGGGTCGAGAAATATGTCTCGGGCATGCTAACGTCTGAAAGTAAATTAAATTATGTTCTATGCCTGCTCCGAAGTTACCTACATAGGTATGAATAAGAACATAACTATGCTAATATTCCGAGTGTGCATCACATCGTAATACGATAACATTATAGTAGGTGTTGTTAAAGTCAACATAGGTATGTAGGTAGATATTGTTGACGATTAAAAAAAACCATAAACGATAGGTTTCTTTATATCTATCATGAAATGCACATGAAGTAATAATTCATTTCTTTATAATATAACATCACGCCTGTAATCCCAGAGGATGAGACAGAGGTTTACCTATATTACACTCACATATTGTAACAGTATGTAGTTACGTTTGGGCCGCGGGTAGTCCACCGGTTATCGCGGCCTCGACATAGAGGGCGAAGAAGGAACATGGGTGGTTTTTAGTCAGTAGAAGTCTGACACTCCCTTTCGCTCTGCCTAAGAGCGGGAGGGGTTATTCGATGATTTTAAACCCACCAAAAAAAAAAAAAAAAAAATAGTTACGTTTTGTAAGTGCCATGTAATCACACTATCACATCACACTAATATTAAAAAGGCGAAAGTTTGTGAGTGTGTGAGTGTCTATGTTTGTTACTTCTTCACGTCTAAGCGGCTGGAGCGATTTTAATAAAATTTGGTATGGAGTTAGCTCACACCTTAGATTATCACATAGGATAGTTTTTATCCCGATTTTATATCCCCGTGGGATAATTTTCGAGTTGTAGCCAGCAAAGCCGCTGGCAACAGCTAGTAAAAAATAATAATAATAAATAGGCTAGCCTATTGCTCTCACCTAGCAAAAAATACGAACCAGAAAACTGAAAAATAATACAAGTATTATTTTAAAGTTAAGTACTAGATGTAGGGTACCTAGCTCTACCAAGGTCACCTGGGCACATCGTTTTTATCTTAGTATTATAATTTACTAATAAATATTTAACAGAATGACTAGACTATTATCTTAATCTCTTTGAACGCAAAGCACTGAATTGTATATAAACGGCACTTAATACAATATAAATTAAGGATCAAACCAGCTACTACTTGGAATCACTTGATTATCTTTGAAATAGAGGGTAGAAGGTACACCAACGTACAAACGGTTACCACGTATATTCATTTTACCATTTTAGAACCGTAACAATCATTTTTTAATTACCGATGAATAACTTCTATGTGGGTTGGGTCCAGAATGATGTGCTTGTTGACCGTTTATGCGTCGGTGTCATCCAACCTGACTCCAAAAAAGACTCATTGGTTTAGTGGTAAAACGTGCGATTGCTGAGTTTGAGATTCTATACTGTGTTCGGTTCCTCAGTATAATAGTGTAAGAACAAGTACTAACGGGTTTTTATGGCTGTTCTTATAACGTGAAGAAATGTACTTCTGCCGCACTAGTGTCGCGCTGCTAACTTCTCAATGTGTAAGCGGCCTTACAGTTTTTTTCTCAGTAGAAACTTAGCAGTCCAAAGGTCATGAAAACTGTACTAAGTACATTTCCTCTCTTTTAGTTACATATTGAGTTTCCATCTCTGCACGTCCTTTAAGAGAATATAGTTGTTATGATATATTTATGTGCGTAAATTAAAGTCTCGTGTCACTAAAACCACAACTCTCTTGCTATGTATTCTTTCAATGTAAAGATGGCCATGAAAGTAATGGTAGATGGTACATAATATTGACATAGATGAATACGTCAGTAAAACAGCTGTTACGTTATAGAGACAGCTCTCACGCGATCCATCTGCCGTAATGACACATGCCATTATCGTATTTACGTGAAGATAATAACGCCTATAATGGCATACGTGATGTTGATAAATTATGCCCTATTAGGCAAGGAATATTAAATAATATGATATTTTTATTCAATTTTTTACTTGAGACGGTATAGAAGATGTACTAGGAGAATGGACTGTTTTAAAAGGTTGATAATGGTAATGCAACCATACGAGTATGTTTTGTTTTATAGGTTGAATCTTATGGTGAGTGGTGACCCAATAGGCGATCAATAGGCGGAAAGTAAACGGTTACCTCTTTAAGCATTTTTTTTTCAATTTTCTTTTAGTCACAAAATGACAATATATTACTTTAAATAAATCAATCAATCTTTTAATAATGTCAATATATTACTTTGATTAATATAAGATAAATGATATTATTTTATTAATAACAAAATGATATTACTTTGAAGATGTTCTTTAAATCATTAGAATATTGAAAGCAAACAGAATTGCTGATTTATTTCCAAATAACGAATAACCAACAACTCGTTACATCCTCAAAAGGATTATTTACCTGAAAACTTTCAGTTTCAATATTCAGTCTATTTTAATCACAAAACTCAATTAAAATACCAAATTCGGAACACAAACATCGTCTACCATAAAGTTGAATGAAATTTGGACAAAATGAAATAAAATAGTAGACATTATTTTGGCCTTGTGAAAATTCTTACATGACGTAAACTTTTGGCGTCACAATGTTTGGGTAACTATATACGTGTTTTATATATCTCTATGTCCCCATGCTATGTACATTTGACGTCATGAGAATCCCATCTTCTGACTTAGTGACAATTTTATGCTAAGCTTGAATTGCGTCATATGCGATAACATTGTGGTGTAGAATTACGTAAGGAAGATTTATTTTTAAAAAGAAAATTTAGTAACCGTGTTTTCTATAGCCGTGAGTATTGTCCAGATATGTGAACAAGGTAAGAGATAGTAATTTTTAGTCTTCTTGTAAGGAAAAACTGGGATTACCAGTTTGTGAGACTTGACTTTTAGTAGTCATCTTGGCAGATTGATAACATTAAATATTTATTGGATTTTCCTATTCGGGATTTCTTAGTGGCCGTCATGGAATCTGCTTTTGTGCCAGGTTGCTGGCAATAGCGAAAAGTGGGTGTACGATTAGGCACACCTTTGCCTAATCCTAAGAGGATTACTGGCGTTATGTTGTGTATTTTTAACCGAGTTCCCGAAAGGAGGAGGTTCTTAATTCCATCGGTATTTTTTTCTATGTATGTACGCCGATTACGCTGAGATTTATGGACCCATAAAAATTTAACATAGGCCGAGTACTTTTCATTTTATGTTTTTTTTATTAATTTGTGAACATTTTTTCATCAGACCAAAAAATTAACAAGGGTTCAGATATATCCTTGTAGTTCCCGGATTTGTATCAACTTGTTTGAGGTCAAAGACTGTGTTTTGTTGCTCCCTTAGGGAAGGATGTCTCAGAATGAACAAGTACCCTCGTGATGTAGGCTAACACGAGAGCCCTGTATTTATTTAGGTCTAGCAAAATATATTGTTGATATAAAACCCTGCTCTTTTCACAAAATGGTGGGTATCATTTACTTGGTAGCTTTATATTTTCAGTTCGTGACATCGAATTTTTCCTTATTTGTTGCTTCATATATTGTTGCGCAGATTTCTTGTAATTGAGGTTTGATATTGAAGGAGGATCTCAATTATTTTAGGCTCACTTGTTAATGTGCCAAGTTTCAAATTACTTATATACGATTCACACAAGACTATTATATACCATTGAGAGAGGATTCCATATTAAAAACTTGTATACAGCCTATGAAGTCATATTATATGTTACTGTATAGTTTTTGTGGTGAAATCAATATTATTATTATATTATTACCATTGGAAGCATAGAATTAACATAATTGTAAAACACTGCTATATAAAGAATATTGTATAATATTCTATAAAGCCATTATTTAATTAGCTTCTTTTAAATAGGCAGTTATTGCTTTTTCTATTGTAACCTTTACAGTGTAACTTATATTAAATTACTTATTTAATGTTAATTGAAATTCAATTCCATTACAAAATTGAAACATATGAAATAACGTTTTTATTACGAAAGATTAAATGAAAATATTTTTTTATAATTTATAATTTACATACACGTGTTTGGGCACGAATGTGAAAATACATAAACGACTAAACATAAACTCTCAAGGTCTTGTAATTATATATTGATTAAAGTACTCATGTAATTACTGTAAAGTAAATTCTAAGAAAACCTTCTTGAACAAAGCTTGATTAGGAACTTTCTGCTAGGACTAATAATGTTTGATGAACTCTAGAATTTAACTTCCAAGATAAAATAAATACCCGGGATCCCTTAGGGACGTTGTAAAAATTCCGGGAATTAAAAAGGTCTGTGAATAGATAAACCCTAATGAACATACAGCGACCATTCATTTCCATTAGAAAATAATTTTAATTATGAAGGTAATTTTCTGGTCGAGGCTTTTTAAAATAAAAGATTTTATATTTTAGTCTCAACAAGAGATAAAATGTACGTTATACTAACCACATTTAATTAATCAACTAATGTTTTTAATGTCGCTACGGTGTTATTAATTGCATGTTTTGTTTTTTTTTTGGAAACTATACTCTAGCGGACTCAATTTAAAAGTATCTTTTTAGAAGTATTTTTTTTCCTTACGGACTACAATAACTTATTGATTTTTCACAATATTAAAGACAAGGTTCAGTCCTAGTATATATATATATATATACCCCAGTATATGCCTTAATACGATTCCACGAAGGGTATGAATATAGGGCACCCCAGGAATCCAATTTGCGAAACAGATAATATTTTCTTGACCTTCCCCAGGCTTACATTAAATTTAAAATCTTACAGAACCCTTAGCAAGAAACACAACAACAAAAATTGTCACTACAGCCTCTAAGTAAAGTATTCACAAAATTAACAAACACGAACACAAAGTTGCCCTGACTCGTTAAACAGGTGATACGGGCCGCATATCAGTACCAAACGTGTTGTTAGCAAGATAACCTACTTGGCTATCAACATTCATCCCGAAATGTGTGAAAGTCTGCCAGTAACCTAATTTGCATACGAACTAAGGCACCGGTGTCACTGCAAGTCATTAATGACAAGCGGGTAAAGGTAGCAACTATGTATAAACGATTGTCATAATAGGGATGTTTACTGATTCTAATTAGTCAGTCTGTTAGATTATCGAAAAATATTGGATACGTATTTTTTGTTTTATCAAATCAATAAAAATTGTCGAAGATAAAACGCGTCAAAGATTTGAGTGGGGGGTTGTGACGTCACTGACCGCTAAATAATGTCATACTAATGTCTCAGAAAATGACGTCACACGAGTTTTCAAAGCACTGTATCGTCTTCATTGTTTGTCTACGTTGAAAAAGAGAAATTACGTGTCCAATATTTTTTGGAAATCTATCTGACGGAGTAATTAGTTTTTTTTTTGTTAACTACCCTATTTTAACTAACGGGCAACTGACTTACTCACTCAGTACACTCACACACTCTCACACTCACTCACTCTGAGGTATTGGGTTTTTCACGTACGAATTTCTTTATAGCAACCACGGCGTGAATACTCGTGTTTAGTTGATGGTAATTTGCTGGCCACATACTTACAGGACTTGAACATTACCTTAGAAATATGGGTACTATTTAGGTACACCTCTGCCTTATCCCTTCACAAATTACAGGCGTGTTGTTATGTATAAACGATTTGTTTTTTTGATAGAGTTGTCACCTAAAGAAGGCGAGGTGGGTTGCGGAAACATGCAAGCCATGTGTAAAAATACGATTTTGCCCAAATAGTAAAAGACAGTGATAAATGAGATTGCATAAAATCACGCCTGTAATCCCCAAAGGGTTAAGCAGAGCCCGTCGGGGCTGCGGGATGTCGTAAGAGCTAAGAAGGAACATGGGTGGTTTTAGTCAGTAGAAGTGTAACACTATTTCGCTCTGTCCAAGAGCGGGGGGGTTATTTGATGATATCCGAAAACCCAAAAAAAAAACAGGGTTAGGTAGAGGAGTACCTAACTAGTACACCCACATTACGCCAGTTATCTCTAAGCCCCATTTAGTAGGAGCGAGTCTACTGCCATAATCCACAAGAAGAGGCACAAGGCCAAATTTCGTGACCATAAACAGCCTATTATTGTTCCCACTGCTGGGACACAGGCCTCCTCTCGTTTGAAAGGCAAGGGCCATAATACACCACGCGGGCCCAGTGCGGATTGTTAGATGTCACATGTCTTCGAATTTATTGGTTCTAAGACAAGCCGGTTTCCTCACGATGTTTTCCTTCACCGTTTTGAGAGCAGCGGTGGTGAAAAATAAATTACACAAAGTAATGCCTGGCTTCGAACCCACGACCTACTGTTCGTAAGTCGGGGCCGCCACCACTGGGCCACCGCTGCTCTGATTTCGTGACCGCTACTGAAAAAACCATAATGGCAACCCAATTACAATAGGCGTGACGACATAGTCAAAGAATCAATGATTTAATGATATTAGGGGAAATTACATACGAGAAGGATTTAAAACACTGAATTAGTTTTATTTAAAAAATTAAGATTAGTAAGATTTTTAATAAAATAAAAGATTAAAATACTGATATCGGCCATTTTGATTGAAACACCAATCATAGCGCACTACGTCACGCCAATGTAAACATCACTAGCTGTCACTAGCTCACTGTGTTGTTTTGTTGCCGATTACGCATTTGGATATTTTTTTTGTTACTACAATACTTTGTGAACATCTTTAGCAATGGAATCAGGCTTTGTAAAAGCAAACAGTTCAAATTTGCCCAGGATAGATTTACTGATGTTGGGCGATTTCCTTGGGTCAAATAAAGAATTTTGCTCGTCCGAGTTCCGAAATGTGAAAACCTCCCTGTAAGTAAATTTTGTAAGTATCTAACACTATAAAAATACAACAAACTCGTTTTGAGCTTGTAGGAGTTTAGTTTATTTTCACTTTCATATGTTATTTTTACAATAAACTTGTCAGTTTATTTTTGAGGTTAGCTCCTTCGCAACTTGTAATAAAAGTTTGCTACTGAGTTAATAACCAACAAAAGGAGTAAATTTCTGTAACTACAAAGCATGTACTAGTATCTTTTCTCATAGTAACAACCTACTATCATAATCACCGGGTCAGCTATGCAGGTCCAGAGGACAACATTTTTGACATTCAAATATGTAATGCTAAAACTATTGCTATTGATGTGTTTTTACACTGAGGCACCGCACACCACTTATAAACTTTGTTATTCATTTTTAACACACGAATTATGGTAATGTTTGTTTTAGTTTCCTCTAGCTGCGCTTTGACATTTCCATGTTTACTTAGGCGTGACGTCAGACCCGACGCCATGACACTGCGAGCTGTTTTCGCCCTCTATTTAATTTTTTTTTCAAAAATGGCTTATATCTTCGTTAAACTTTACTTTATTACTGAAATAAAGGTTTTTTCGTAAATAAAAAAGATGTACCCACATTACGGAAGGGGATTTCAAAATCTTTCGTCATGCCTATTTGTCCTACCTATAAATTGAAACCAGGATCTCAAAAAAATACAGTGCACCTCTTTTTTTTTTTGGCGGGTGGAAAATCATCGAATAACCCCTCCCGCTCTTAGGCAGAGCGAAAGGGAGTGTCAGACTTCTACTGACTAAAAACCACCCATGTTCCTTCTTCGCCCTCTATGTCGAGGCCGCGATAACTAGTGTACAACCCGTACAGTGCACCTCTGCCTAGCCCTTCGGGGTTACAGGCGTGAATTTCTCCGTCGATGGTGCCTTATTAGTAACTGATAGTAAGTTGTGCCATGTCACCGATAACGATTCGTTTCCTGTTCCCTCGCTGCAGATTATGATGATATTCATACGTTGTAAAGATATTGTATGTGATGAACTGGTGGTTTTTTTGTATTTTATGGGCTGATAACAGCATGACGGGGAGTAGTGTAGATTACGTGACGTGTTTTGATAGCATAAATTAAAGGCTGAAAGCTAGCAAAAAAAAAATTTACCGTTACTCTTAGCCTACACCATCCCACTGATAGGCAAAGAGCTTCATGTTATTGTATTTCTTTAATTTGAAATCTAGAATACGACAAGACTAAATCTACGCATTTAAAGCACTAGCCAATACAAAATACTTATATTTAAAACTGAAACCAGAACATTCACATTTAATTTTGCTAAACATTAATCGAACTTCTACTCTATAAATATAAATATATTAGCATTCACCACCGCACTGCAGTCAATGTACTCAAAGGTATGTTATATACCTTTTAATATTTATATAAAAGTAAGTATATAAAGACCAGACGAACGCCGGAAGGTAATCATGAAGGATCGAAAGATAAATCCCGTTCGGAGCGAAGTCAGAAATGTTACATCCTTTGTTAGGTTCATAATAGTTTGATTTTACGTAAATCGATGCTTTATTGAGAGGAATTAACTTGGCTTTTTATAAAAGTAACTAGCATATTGTCTGCAGTTTCAATCAATTCGATTTGTACTCTGCTTGTAATATTTCAGAGTACACACCTGACTACGAACATGCGAATTTGCAGGATGATTGGTTCAGTGGTTAGTGGTTAGTGGTTAGGTTTGACGGCACGGTTGGCGTAGTGGCTCAAGCAATGGACTGCTGCGCTGCGTGTCGTGGGTTCGATTCCCGCACGGAACAAATATGTGTATGACCTACAGATAGTTGTTCCGGGTCTGGGTATTTGTGTATGTGAGTTTAAATGTTTTTGAACGCACCCACGATACAGGAGATTTTCCTAGTGTGGGGCAACGTTTTAAAAAAAGCAAAAAGCAAAAGCAAGCAAAACTTATTTGCGCAATAATTAATATTAGTTAGGATTTGATGCATAAATCGTATCTTTTGTAAAATCATTGTAATCATAAATCCTGATGTCAGATTTTAAATCTAACTATTAGCTTTAAGTCCAAACTAAGAAAACAATATTGTAACAAACCTTATTCAAATTTCTCATAACTGAAAACAGAATTTAAATTAAAACAAACAATTTAACAGCTACATCCATTTATCACAAACAAACGAATTGGAGTGTCAACCTCCTTGAATTTAAGTTGAACGAAACTTTTTCTCCCGAACCTATTTTCCAAGGACGAAAAAAAACAAAAGTCAGTCACACTACAAAGCCTTGAAGGACCGAAAGACCAAATAAACCAGCAAATCTAGATTGGGGTTAGGATTTTATGAATCACTTTTAGACAGCTGAGCCTTTTCGGCGATAAAATCAAAAGCGGGTCTGACAGATAGGACAGAAGGAAATATGGGTCGTACTTAAGCATTTTTATGTTCTAAAAAGTCTGTAATAGCCAATATGAAGATGGCTTTAGGTTGACTTTGCGAAAAAATTGTAAGGATGCTTAAAGAGGTCAAAAAGATTATAAGTGTCCTTTTCGGAGTAAAAATCTTTTCTTTTTTCTAGGAGATAAGTTTGGTTCGAACAGAGGTTTAAAGACCAGTTTTAATAGCGTCTTGCGTCTTAAGTTATATAAGTTCTGCTTTTTACAAAAAGTACATTTATCTTTCAAATCCATACAATACTTTTCACTCCGGAAAGTTCCAGAAAAAATATATCCCATTTTAGTGCTAAATTCAATCAATAGTCAAAACGAACACGCTACGCTCCCTCATAAATAATACATAGGTGTTCCCACAATCAACTGTGACTACAAATCAACGATGATTGTCACAGATAAACATCGGCCATGATTGCGACAAACTATTACTAACCTTGATTTAATTGCGGTAAAGTCTATTATTGTAATTCAGGATGCGTTGTTGAGATAACATCGTTCGTAATTGAGTTACATCTTACTTACGTGTACGCTTTTGATGCGTTTATCCTGTAAAATGTTTTATATCGTTCATACCTTTTTAATGTTTAGGGACCAGCGGGTCTAAAATGGCCGCTTTATCAGAAAAAAAATTGGTTAAAAATTTAAACAACTTCTTAAAATGGACTTTATGACTAAAACTATAAAGTCCATTTTAAGAATTTTAAATTTTTGACGTGATTAATATTACGATTCTGCTAAAGCGGCCATTTTAGACACTCGGATCATTTATTTGGCTTATTCTTCAGGCTTTCAGTCGCTTGTGACATTTGACTGTGCGTAAAGACAGCCAGATACTGTTTGTTGAAATAATTTAAAAGCTGACATTCTAATGAAGGCATATAACTTAATAAAACTTTAAGAAATTTTGTTTCTCCTTGAAATTAACACATTAAACAATGGTGCTATACGTGATCACGAATCGAAGGTATAACAAATAAAATCCTTAAATCCTTTCGTATTGTTTATCAACTAAAACTCATGTCAACCTCGTTTTCAACCAGAATTGTAATCAGCGTAGCTTGAATATTCATGAAGTAGGCTTCAAGGATTTATTCAGCACTTAGATATAACATGTAGATTTTATGTGCGGGACGTAGGTATCTGTTATATATTTAGGTCTTATGTAGCGAATATTAGGATAAAAGCTTAGGTATGAAGCTGGTTGATTTATTTATTAGGTGATTAAATTACTAATGACTAGCGGACGTCACACGGTTTCACCCGCGTAGTTCCCGTTCACGTGGGAACAAAGCAATAGCCTATGTTACTCAGGGTGAATGTAGCTTTCCAATGGTGAGAGAATTTTAGAAATCGGCGAACTAGTTTTTGAGTTTATTCATTACAAACATAAATAAGTACACACACAACAATAAAAATCTTTCCTCTTTATAATATTACTAGCGGATGTCACGCGGCTTCACCCGCGTAGTTCCCGTTCCCGTGAGAATACAGGGATAAAAAGTAGCCTATGTCACCCAGGAATAGTGTAGCTTCCCAACGGTGAAAGAATTTTTCAAATCGATCCAGTAGTTTCGCAGCCTATTCGTTACAAACAAACAAACAAATCTTTCCTCTTTATAATATTAGTGTAGATTAGTGTAGACTACTCCGCCGACTGACTCGTTGGTCTAGTGGTCAAAAGCGCAACTGTCGAGCATGAAGGCCTGGGTTCGATTCCTGGGTCATGCAAAGTGGTTTTTT
Organism: Diarsia rubi; assembly: GCA_932274075.1. Taxonomy (NCBI): domain Eukaryota; kingdom Metazoa; phylum Arthropoda; class Insecta; order Lepidoptera; family Noctuidae; genus Diarsia; species Diarsia rubi. Next base: position 6,670,512 of record OW026421.1, read on the forward strand.
CCAGTAATTTCTCAGTACCAGCCACGGTATCTATATTTATGCTCGGTTTATTGTAGCTTTAAGTAAGTTAATATTACGAACTCTGATAACGTACACTTAACTTAAAAAAAATAAAAGTTAATGAAGTAATCAATTAATTAATGTTATACTTATTACCCACGTTTCTATCATACGAACAATGACGAGTGAAATAAAAGGTGTCATTCAATTAATACTTGATAAACTATCAGACCATAATTGAAATTACTTACTTTTATGCAGTTTTCCAATTTTATTACGCGTCTCTAAGGACCAAATGTTTTATCATATAAAATACTTATATAACGTTAATTGTATTACTAGACCATGACTATCAGAAAAACATACTATATTTCAAATCCCTTAGGATCAAAATTGCAAAGCAATCTATTCGTTTATTAAAGGATTAATTCCCTATGACGTTATTTTGACATTACCTTCAATTGAAGCCTTTTCAAAGGCGGAATATTAATAGTCTGTGTCAGACCGCAATACAAAGTAACAATTTAATCCTATAATCCAATATAAAAGTGGTTTTAGCAAGTGCTTCTGGGACAAAAGTGTTCGAATATTAAAGCCCAAATTCAGAACAAGTGGTAACAGTTTCGTCTTAGAATTTGGTAAGTCGTAAGTTCGGACCCGGATATGCCCGTTTCCTTGTGTAATTTATTTCATCAGCACCGATGGAAAGGAAAAACATCGTCATGAAATCGCCTTGTGTACTACGTTTTTTGAGTGGGAATATCCTTTTGTGTACGTTCCATCAAGCAAGCGTTAGCAAGCGAACGGTTATATCGGACCCTAACCGGGGAACATTCCCGTGCACCTCCAACTGGTATCAGCCTGCCATTCCCAGCTGGCTCCATCACCAAGTGCGCCCTATACTGCGAAGTTCTATGTACGTCTAGTTTCCACAATGTTCCCACATTATGACATGCTTAGGTATTTCAAAGCACAGTCACACTGTGCTTCTACTACAAAACTTAAAATCAATTATCTAACGGCCAAGCAATTAAACTGAAATGTGCCCTAGTTATAGAACTTCAAACATTAAGTCCTATTGTACATACAACACTCTTAGACAATACATATGTAAATACTACGCCGACTAAGGGACTATGTACACAATAAACTAAGTGAACACTCCACATGAGTTAGGTCCTTTTATATGTAAAACGTAACACGAATTCGTGTCAAGGGACCCTTATAAACATGATTTCCATTTAAAAGTTTTATGCTTGAATGTTTGCTGAAGATCGATTATGTCTGGAGTGTTTACGTTGAATTTATACCACGGCAGGTTTGTAGGAGATTGATATTAAAAAAAAATACGTAACAGTTTCTCTATTTTCACTGTAATATTTTTATCGGAAATAAACAAACGTACCTAAATCTCGACTGCGAGGTAGGGGCGGGTCACTAGCCTAGCAACATATAAGAACCTAGTTTCTACCATTTCAATGCCAATCCTGCCTTTCCACAGATAAATCTTGCCCAATTTATTCAGGATAAAAAAACGGCTTTATAAACATTTATTAGCAATAAAGTATTTATATATAGGCTCTATAAACATCTAAATTGTTTTTTCTTCCCTCACTTTTCACATTGAGATATCATTACGGAGATAATAAGCGAAGGATACAGTACCCGTATTGTGAAATAAATCCTATTGACGTATATACAATCTAAATGTGAAGACATTATGGGCTATTTTCCTCTACAAATGATGGAAATTTATGGCCGTAGCCACTTTTATGGGAGGCGCTAAATCTTACAAACGAAAGGTAGCGTCGAAGTTCAATAACATCTTCATTGCTTTACATGTTCCTATATTACATTTGAGAGTAAAAAAAGGTCAATTTATAAGTTATTGACGCTATTTTCGGGCTACATTTTGTGAACCGACATGCGTCACTCTCCAATCATTTTCGGTCAAAAATATAGGCCACCGGAATATCGAGTTTAATAAATGCTATAGCTCAACAACATTTTATCCACGTATCAGGATGACATGATCTGAATTTTGCACAACACTCCCTCATACTAGTCATGTGTACAATTTCTCCAAAAGTTTTTTGTGTGTTATTCTAAAAAGTACCATATTCTCAATCTTCTAAGCTCTAAAGTACATTGCTTCATCCCATCAATAAAACAGTAACATTCTAAGAAAGACACTCCTTCACGGTTGATCAAACGGGTCATAACTTAGCTCCATTTATCCACAATAAGACCCAACATTTTTACAATCAATTTACTTTCAACTTTAAAAGCTTTTCTGGGAAAAATCTCCGATCGGACGGCCATTAAACCTACTTTGTCTTGTATTGGAGATATTAAAGGATACTGGTCAATGTTGGATCATACTGATAGACGTTCAGGAAGGTGGCAAAAGATTATTAAGCTGTTACAATACATCAGGCTATTACAACTGAGAGCAGTGTAACGTAGATGAATGCATGCCATTTGTTTTGGAGTGGGACAAATGACAAGCGTCAGCGGGTAAACGTGAAGAGTAATGTTCGCGATACTTTTTGGTTAGTTTCAAGGTTAAGGTCGTATGTTTTAGTAAAACCTTTTTCTTGTAAAGTAATAGGGCACTAGGTTTATATCGTAGCTATGATACTACTCGTGACAGGGAGTTTACGTCCAATACACGGAGTTTTAGTAGGTAATCCGAATCCTTAGAAGTCAAACAGACTTGTGTTTGGCAAACAGATTAAGGATTACACATAAATTAATTGTTAGTGCTATTATACAACTGTCGTAAGTAGTTATAACAAACATCTTTATGGCTACATCAATGAGCGGAGTTCGTACAGCTCAATTTTGAGCCAAACTTGATTTTACCGTATAGATAGTAAAAAGAAAAAGATTTATTCATAAAAGCTATTACTTTTATCTTTCAAAATTAGACACTTCTCATAAGTCGCTACCGCTGTCGCTTTCACTTAGCCCACAGCATTATTCAGTACGTTCTGTAAATGATCGCAACACTTTCTGCAGATAACAATAATAGGTGCTCCGGCGCAGCGTCTCGTGTAAATAGTGTATTTTGTATCTAGCTGAGGATAACTGAAGTTTATGTGCCAGACTGGTAGTAGCTGCAGTATTGTCTGTCTTTATTAAATGGTAATGAAGGACTAAGAGTTATTTTCTCGTCTTTGTTTATTTGAAGAATATTTGAAGTGACTTATATTTTACTTTCAAAGTTGATAGACCATTCAGGTTATTTTGGACCATATTCTTATAAGCAATAGAGCTGCGATTAGCTTTTAAACTTTAATAGCGCTACAGCAAAGTTTTAATCAATAAATTGTAGTTTTGGTTATGATATTTCTTAGGACGCCATAGTAAAGTAAATAACATTACAAGGATTTTATACCTCGTAATCGTCCAAAAACAGACCTCTACAATTTTATTACAATTGAAAATTAATGCCAAACCTACCACAAAACCTTTGTAACATCTAATAAGGAGCATCAGACCGTGAGAAATTACCGATAACCGAACTATAACTAACCCTCCGACTTCGTTCAATGTTACATCTTTTTGTCCTTTGTTTAATGACCCGAGCTGCTGAACACGGCTAATAAAGCAGAAAATAATCTCTTTAAGTGCGAATTTGTAGAGCTTCGTATCCATACTTAGGCTAACCTAAATCTCTTTCCGATAAAGAGAAGAAATGGTTGAATGAATCAAAGAATTCGTTCCGAATAGGGCCGGGCTTTACGTACATTTTTTTGCGAGATAATTCCTCAATTTTCAATAGAATGGAAATTATTAAGCGCCCACGTAATGGCTTCCAGTTCGACGGAGTTAGGTTTAATATTATTTATATTAGGCTTTTTTATTATAAAATATACAGAGTTTGTGCTGAATATTGATGATGTTTTATTCGAATTTTCTCAAGAGAATACATTTTCTCATTACAAAACCGCAATTCGATACAATATGTTGAAGCAATACATCCACCCACATGGCAACATGATTAAGTATTACAAAACCAACTACAAACCATAGTAAATCGCATGTAGTGAACCTCGACTAAATAAAAGCGTATTTCCACGGTGACGTATTCTATTTACGTCACCACATAATTCTCGCGTCCACAATGTCCCGAGCGAAAACAAGAAAAACAAAACCTAACCACACCAAGAATAATACTCGAATCAACAGAAGTTCGCTTCAGCTATTTAAAACCCATGTAAGTTAGGTTACAAACGAATATGGACTTTGTAACTTTGGGGTTTGGTGATAAAATCGCGTGTGTGAGAATGGAGGGTTGTCGGCTACTGGGGCGACAGATCGATACCGGGTTACAGATATAAATAGGACGGGCGAACTTAAGGCCGTATGTCCTCAAACGCTCGGTTTCGTTGGTAGGAATCGATTGTAGTGCCTAATAGTATCGAGAGCAGACTCTGAACTGGCCTACTTAAATACACCCCGCATATTGGATTGCAAAGATGTGAAGTGGAAATTTTGATTCCATTATCGCGGGGATTATGCAAAACTGCTAAGTTTAGAAGCGAGGAAGGGATGGGCTCGTAACAAACTTTTAGGGCGATAATATTATAATCTTATTGTGGTATTACTTCCTTTTCATATATATAGGGGCCTACTTTGGAAGTTGAATATTCATTTTCACATCTTGATGAACTTCGGTTAGTTACGTTACCATGTATTTGTATAGTTATGCTTATTTGGGGTGCCAGTTTGGCTCCAACATAAAAAGTAGAACTGTATTTCATTAGGAAGAATCAGTAGTTTTGTCATTTGGAGGAGATGATGAGCAATATATGGAAGAGAAACACATGCTACGACCACTCCAAATAAATAAGGCAGTTAACAAAATAAATGTAATTAGTCCGTCAGAAAGATTTCCAAAAATATTGGACACATCTTTTTTCTTTTTTCACGTAAACAATGAAGACGATACATTGCTTTGAAAACTCGTGTCACGTCATATTCTAATACATTAGTGTGGCATTGTTTAACGGTCAGTGACGTCACAAACCCCCACTTAAATCTAGGACGCGTTTTATCTTCGTAAATTTTTATTGATTTGATAAAACAAAAAATACGTATCCAATATTTTACAATAATCTAACCGACGGACAAATTAGAATCAACTTTTTTTTAGTCAGTAAACATCCATATTGGATAAATAAATTAAAAATAAAAATTGAATGAAGATTTGTCGATTCCATAAACGATGAAACATCCAAAACTGTCATTAAAAAAACATCGTTATAACAAACAAAACTAATCACACGTCATAAATTAGCTAAAACAGCTGAACATCGTGTGTTATTGTGTTTCAACCATCTAACGCGAGATAGCGTGACACTACACTATCACGTCAAATACATTACCTTTTAACGGCACTACGTATGAAATAGTCCGTTTTGCATCCTGATTTTAACCATTTATTTACGTAACGGTTTAATTTAACTGCTACACTCCAGTTATATTTAACTTTGTGAGCTTCTGAATAGAGATGGCATCTATATTTGAGTTTTTGGAGCGGGTAGTTCGTAGTTTAACCTATTTCTGTGTTTGGTCTTCTTTTGTATTATTCGTGAATGTCTGGGGCTGTGAATGTTTGAGTCTAGTGTATTGTGGTTAGGTATACTAAATATATGGGAGTATCTGAAACATTAGGATCTTGACTTTTTTGGGAAATGTAAGTGAGGAACTGGTTGGTCATGAGCATGAAGTCCTTGCTTAAATTCTCATCATTATCATCATTATTTCAGCCAAACGACGTCCACTGCTGGACATAGGCCTCCCCCAGGTGTTGCCACATTGATCAGTCATAAAATATTGTTATGTTTTTTCATAAGTAATGTCTCTGTAACCACCCGAAATCTCGGTTTGTACTCGATTGATGATAAAAGAATAGCTCATAAGGAGAAGTCGCTACAAAGAACTTACACAACTTTCAAAATGTATTACTGTATGGTATATCGTAAGTATATCGATGCATAAGGGCAACGTGTGACTAGATTTAGATTTGATAACTTGAAACTTGAATAAGAATAAATCTCTTCAAGCCATTAACTTATTAAAACATCTATGGAGGTCGGATGGCAGCCTTATCCAAACTGAACTTCCACAGTACAAATTGAACCTCTGCCAGCCTTAACAAGTCGGCCATTCTGAACAATATGTTAATTCCAGTAAGAAACTTGCAGCGAAATAATCTAGTTCCGTAATCTTGACCTACTTGTAACTATTTGATTTTAAGTACTCTATTCTGATGTGACAGGTTTTATTATGGTGTTAAGTGCTGTTTTAGAGGCACGGAAGCTTCCCCATAGGCTATTATGGGTATAAGTATATATAGTGGTTACAATAAGGTATTATAAGGTAGGGGGTAAGGGGTAGGTTATTATTATAAGGTTACTCGTATTTTTATGTATTAAAATATCTATTGGTTTATTTAATTCTATCCGTATATTTATGTATTAGTATGTACCAATTTACGTATTGTGTTAACAAAATGGTAGTATCCTTATTTTTATTGTTTTGTACTCTACTACAGTGCTGTCCTTTTTAAGGTTGACTGGTAGAGAATGCCTTGTGGCATTAAGTCCGCCTATGTACCACTCGTGTACATGAAGTTTAAATAAATAAGAATTTAGCCTTGGCCAAATATAGTCATGAGCACTAAAGAGTACACGCAGCCACTGATTTCCACCTACTATATTGATTAACGTAGTTTTTTACGAACACGATATTTTGGTAGTCAAAGGCTTTAGCTATTAATGTCACAAGAAAATAAACTTTCATCATCATCATCATCAGCTTTTATTGTTCCCACTGCAGGGACTCGGGCCTCCTCTCTAGGAGAGGTATGGGCTATAATCCACCACGCGGGCCCAGTGCAGATTGGTAGATGTCACATATGTTCGAATTTTTGCTTTTACGATATGCCGGTTTCCTCACGATGTTTTCCGTCACCGTTTTAAGCGCAGTGGTGATGAAATAAATTACCCAAAGTAATGCGCCTGCCTGGGTTCGAATTCACTTCCAACTGTTCGTAAGTCGGGGCCGCCACCACTGGGCCACCACTGCTCACTAAGCGTGAACTATTTTCAGCGAACCCATAATTCATAATTTTTATCTAAATCCATTCAGCATTTTCGTCATACTTGTTTCTTAATGTACTAAGGAATTTTCACGGAAGTTTTCACTGATAACTGATAGATAAGACTTACAACTTAGAACATAATGGGTCAGCAACAAGAAAAGTTAAATAACTTTTAACCTTGTGGCGATACCGGTGAACAAGTTTTGGTTACAGCTTATGTAGGTAAGTAGGTGAACCGTGGTTACCGAACCACGGAAGTGGGCACTGAGGGGTAATTTATTTGTTTGAGATTTGTAAAAGGAAAATAGATGAAAGTTCCGGCGATGTAATTGCTTAAAGCTTGTATTTAAATAATAATGACTTTATGTATCTATAGCATTATGCCAGCATTTCAAGGAGGACTGAACACCTAAAATTATAAAGTTTAGTTTACCTACAATATTGTTCATATCAGGTACTTATTTATAATACACATACCTATCTAGAAAACCAAAATACCCACAATTTTTTTTTTTGTAAAGCACATGACAAATTCCATAATACAACTTCCCCATAACCTAATAATATCAGTAACACAGCTCAACTCCACGTTGATCCCCAACCCCATCAATATGGCCCTTTGATCCAAGGCACTGACGCTTCCTAAAGCCTTTATGGAGGCCTTAATCGCAAATCAACAGCACCTATGTGATTAATCTTAGGTAAATTAATTACCCCGACCTTCATACTTCACGGCTCACATGTTTAGGCAAACTGCCGTAGCTTGGGAACCCGCTGTAACAACGTTCTAAGGTTTGAGCGGAAGCGTTTTGAATTTATTTTTTTCGTTTCTTTCCGACAGCAATGTTAGTAATTCTTATCATATTTGAAGAAACGCGCATACTCTTAAGGCATGGGATAATTATTTTTCTTTTTAACGTGGTTGCGCTTTTGAATGGTCGTAAATGAGTAAATAAATAGGTAAAAGAGTAACAATTTTTTAGGTTTACACCACAGATCATAGAAACAACATGATTATACTCTTCTATAAGGTTAAGAGGTACTTACCTACCTAACGGCGTACCTACCGACATATATGTTTCATTATATTATCAATAAAGTCAATTTTCAAAATATTTCACCAACTAACAGCATGCCAATTAATAATTACAGAAAAAATTACATATTAAAATCCCATTCATACAAAATAAAATAATTTCACAAACCGCTGCTCACTTCCACTTGTACCACAGGCGTAGGCCGCCATTTCTCATCATGACCTTCCTTGTGACAAGGGTGGCTTTGTTTGAGATATAATGGTGGGAACCATTTAGCTGGAAAATGTGCCTGGAAGCCTCATTCCTCTGCATTATGTTGGTAGTACGTAACCTAGATATTTGTGCTGAATTATTGTCTGTGTCGCATCCGTGATGTTGGTGGTTTTGTCGTTGGGACAGTTGCGTCAGTTGGGATGTAATTAAAGTTTTTTGCAGTTTGGTAGTTCTGGGTGATATGATGACATAATATAAAGTGTTAGAGGAATGTATTTTTTAACAAAGATTTAATAACGAAGAATAAATTATGAATTTATTCTGTTGTTTATGTAGGTAACTAGTGTTTAAGTAGAGTAGAGTTCTAATCATGGTTCTTGATGTTAACAATTTGTATTTCTTTTTTCCTTGGCATTTCTTCATGATTGTTTATCGTAATAGGTAGGTAACTGATTATAATGTCGGAATTTTCATTGTCACTCCTAAGGATAGACTCCTACAACAAAAGAATAGTGAGTGTGTAGTTCATATTAAATAATACTGGTTCTCACGTAGTTATGTCATTAACTGCCGCAGTCAGAGAGCTTTAATGATTACTTACGCCATCACTTAGTAAAGTTTTTGACAGTTTTGTCATACAAAAATATGTCAAACCTTAACTAAGTGACGGCTTAAGTAATCATAATATATCTCTGAGTACCGCAGTAAGAGACTAAGTAAAGCCTGTAGGAAGTTCAAATGTTATCTAATGTGTTATTTAAAAGCAAAATATTTTTTAAAAAAAACCAACAAATAGGTAACAACAGGATTCACAAAATACTATTGATTGGCATAATGGCATACAAAACAGAATTCGGTCTCGGCGAGTTTACGTGTCGAAGACATTTTACGATCTTTTTATACCTTTTCAAAAGTCGCTTGGAGGCATTATGTATATTGAGTAGACGTTAGACCCTAAGCCTACGCAAATACAGAAACATCTCGAACTCTTTTCACAAGTCAATGTTAAATCGTTTCTTTCCGTCGAAAGTTTACTCGACAAATGTCATTCGTTTCAAGCAAACTTATCTCGGTTCTCGAAATTTCTGAAGAATCCTTCAAAGGGTTTCGGGTCCATTTCGTTTATTCCGCAGAGACCATCTGTTTGCGCCTTATCCAAAGTTCCGCAGCTACTGATTAGGTCGCGAGAGTACTTCAAGACGATGTGACTTCCACCTAATGTTCAGGGAAATTGAGGAAAACCCGGAACCTATAGGATAAACCATCAAACATTCCATGAAAGCTTCTCGCAAAAATAAACTCGTAAAATGTTACTAAACTACTTGATTAACCAAATAGAACACGCTGCCTTCACGATCGGGTCACGACATTACAGTTCAGTTAAAAATAAACTAACATCGCAAAAGACTATTGATTTGTAACTCGAAGATAAAGCTTGCGTGATTAGAAAATAGAAAGAAAGAAAGAAAGAAAGAAAGAAAATTGTGTTTATTTGGCAATAAAAACTTAAAAAATAAACAGAACCAAATTCAAAATGATTGAGACTGCCAAAAGGGCCTCAGCTCAGCATAATGCCAGATGGCAACACAAAGTGCACCACCTGACGCTGAATTTCAGCTGCTGCCCACGAGTGCATACGCTCGAAAATATAAACACATAAATAGTAAAACGTTAGATGACGAAGCCTTAAATAAGCAATGAAGTAACTTATTTCATAGTCTTTTTCAAACTTCGCCGGTTAGATAAATATTTGTGTTTTCCTCTGAAGCGTATCGCCGATTGATCTCAAAGGGGAAAAATATTTTTTTAGCAGCGACCATGTTTTCCCAACCTAGCTCCGCGATATTTTTATTATGTCCTCCGGTTATATATATCTTTATCGAGCGCAACGTATGGCAGTAAATAAGCGTGTCTTTACATAAAAAAAATGGAATGAAAGATTGGTCCTTATAGTAGGTACCTACTTAGTTATTTTCTATTCTTATTGTATTTTGCAAGATACTTTCATCAACGCACACATTATAAAGCTGGATAATATGAAATGTTCTACCTGAGACTTATGTCAACTTTGAGTTATTAAAGACTAGCTGTTGCTAGCGGCTTCACCCGCTTCAACCCATGGGAATATAAAATCGGGTTATAAACTATCTGTGTACCAAATTTCATCCAAATCCGTGCAGTAGTTTTTGCGTAAAGAAGTAACAAACATACACACCCACACACTCACAAACTTTCGGCTTTATAATATTAGTGTGATAGTGAGATATCCCCCGTCGGGGCCGCGGGTTGTACACTAGTTATCGCGGCCTCGACATAGAGGGCTTAGAAGGAACATGGGTGGTTTTTAGTCAGTAGAAGTCTGACACTCCCTTTCGCTCTGCCCAAGAGCGGGAGGGGTTATTCAATGATTTTCCACCCGCCAAAAAAATAAAAATAGTGTGATATCTACTTACGACGAATTGTTTTTTTGGCGAAACGTTAGCCCGGTTATTGGTTATGCCGAAATTTCCTTCCCATAATGAAATAAGAGGACACCTCATGCAATACTTACCTAACCTTTATCCTGCAATAAAATTCCCAGCGAAATAATAAATATACGGACTGCATCGTACAATGATCATTCGCGCCATCTTATGTACCACAATCACGTAAAGATGAAATATCTAGCGACATTTCTAGTCACTATAAGCATATACATATACACTAGAACCGTCTAGAACTTTCCAGCTGTCGGCTAAACTACGAAATAGTACCTATCCACTAGATAAACGTAGGATGTAATAAACATGGAGAGAGGGTTGCAATAGCATTGTATATTTCGAAGCTGGCTTACTGTTATAAATTCGGTACTGTATTTACAAGACGGCCAAAGAATTTTGTTTGTGGAAAAATGTATCGGGTGTTTGGGAAAATTAGTTTGGCTTTTGTTTTTCGTGAAGCTGAAAGATGTGAATTAGGTATTGCAATAAAACGTGATATCGATTTATATTAATGTGAAATTAATTAAGGGAAGAGTTCAAGCAAATTACCAAAATCAAAAATCATGATAATCCAATCTTTTCTGTCATAATTACGGCAATCATACCCTAAAGTTTATTATTAAAGCTGACGCTTACGACGCCTATTTTCATCAACCGTGACCATGAGCTGACACGACCCTTAGCCCATTAAAATAGGGTGACCCAAAGACCACACCTCATCTATTAATAAGTAGAGTGTCTGCGATGGCATCATACATGTCTGCCTTGTGCCATAAAACTGTAACTAGTTCAGATAGCACATACAGACCTGTCAAAGTTATCTATCAATCTGAAATTGATGTCTCAAGGTTAACTATCGGTTCGGTACTAGATTCTATATCCATTTATTGGCGTGTCACTTAAAAATTGCGTAGTCCGCCATGATGGATCTGCTGATAAGTATCTGTATGACGTCAGGGTTTTCTTTTTGGGGGAAAAAATCCTTGGTAAGAGAAATTGGATTGGTAAAGGTTTTTGTAATTAATCTGTAACCAAGCTTAATTTTTTTAGTAATATTAATAATATACTCATATTAAAAATTGTTTACTAGTATGCTGAGGTTTCTGCCTACCACCATGGGAAAAGGGCTTGAGTTAATGCACCTATGTTTTATTATGCTCCTAGGACAATGTTTGTTTTCTCTCCTTCCTTAGCGTGAATTCTCGAACGCACCGTTAGCTACAAAACAAAAAAATCCCATTTCACCTGTATTGTACGCTAATAAATCACAAGGAAAAAGCACAAACAACAAAAATAGAAAGATGTATTTCTGGTAATCTCTAAAATATAGTCGCTTGTAGGAAAAAGCCAAGGCGACAGTCACGGTCGTCCCAACACGTGACCTGGTACGCAATAATGAGCACGGGATGTCCCTTACTACTGTTGCCTCCTACGGCAACTATGCTATTTTCTTTTACACTATTTTTTGGTATTTGTTAACGGATGGATTATTTTATTTTTACAAGGATCATTTTCGCCTAACCTGCGCTACAATCAACACCTTTAGGGACATTGATTTACGTATTCAGAATATTATCAGCACTTCACGTTTTCGAACCATCTTCTTGTTATATTTTTACGAGTTACAATGTTTTACTTTTTTATATCTCGCGTAGGTTTTGACAGATAAATTTCGTGGATGAGATAAACTTGATTTATCATAAATATTAACCGCTTAGTCGTCTGACTGAGCTGTAGAAAACATTTTAACTACTACTAGCTATCAACAAACACGATATGATATAGGTAAAAGGACTTAGATGATCGAGTCATGACAGGAAGAACACCGCTTAAAATATTATTCTTTGTCATTAATTAGTGCTTATCTTATATTCCTTCCGATCGTTCTTTCTTTCGGGATAATCAGACTAAAAATCTACACGTACGAAGGTATCTTAAAAGGAAATCGTCGTAGATTGGTAAAATGTCGTATGTGTAGTTACAACACTATTCGCTCACAGTCGAGACACGTTGGAAGGCCGAAATTAATTCAGTGCGGAAATGTTAGCCAACATCCAGACCGGGGATCGACGACCGGATATCACAACAAACCACCGTAACTATACTTGTTTCTCGAGGACAAATACGTATTTTTGTCTTATCTCGACTTTAATAAATCAACAAACCTATTTTCGAAATCTAGGCCACATTTGCGTACCCTACTTTACTTAAACTGCAAGTGAAACGTCCACAATTATGTACTTACCTAACTCGTTAACTTACTCGTACTTCTTTATATACCTAGGTAAAAATCGATTGATACGCAGAATCGTCTTCAACCTAATCGCAATTTAAATATTAGATCTACAAATCACCGAGGAACGACTATTCTGAGTAGCAAATCGATTCAATTTCATTGATTTGTTTCGCATAACAAAATCGATTTGTCAGTTCGGTTGCAATAAAGCTGTGAGTAAGGAAATTTATTTTTAAGTAGGTATTTCTTTGCGTTGCTACAGAACGTTAATTTGTTCTCATTGTCACGGTCATAAGCAAAGGTCGTCTTGAACGTCCGATGTTAAATGTTAGCTCTATTTAACCTCGAGCAAATAAAACCGAAAAACAGCATCACGAGTCACGACCATTGAATTTAAAACAGTTTTTTGAAATTTTGATCATTTTAATCTAATAGTTCTTTTTTCGATTGTCCACAGAGACTCAACATGCATATTGAAGTGCAAGTTGCCCTAAATTTCGTCATATCCTACCTGTACAACAAGCTACCAAGACGGCGCGTCAACATCTTTGGCGAAGAGTTGGAGAAGGCGTTGAAAGACAAGTTCAGGGGGCACTGGTACCCCGACCGGCCGTGCAGAGGGTCGGCCTACCGGTGCTTGAAGACTGGGGGCCCATTAGACCCAGTCCTGGAGCGAGCGGCAAGAGAATCCGGAGTACCAGTCCGGGATGTACTCGAACATCTACCGCGGGATCTCGCCGTCTGGGTGGATCCAGGTGAGGCGTAACTCTTTTATACTGTTCAACAAAATAAGCATATCAAAAAATAAGTTAGACAAAGTAAGTATTCCTACAATGGTTTATTCTATTATAAGTTGTAAGAAACTTCGTTTCTTCTACAATGGAAATCAAAAACAACCCGACCCAAATTGAATTCCGCTGTGAAAAGTTAGAACTGTCCCCCAGTAAATTGTTCCTAGTTTTGCTGTGGGAAAATTTTGACAAACGTCACTACCACTGAAGTTCTGACGCTATCCCGGCGCGGCGTCGTCGCTTAGCTTGGCTCCGTCGTTTGCCAAATACATGACGTCACATACAATATAAGTAGACCAAATATCATCAGTACTAGTTCGTCTGTTGTCGAGATAAAATTACCTTCATTTCCCATTATACGAGTACCTAGTTTTAATTAGTCCCAGTTGTCGCCGTGTCGATAACTGTTCTATTTACGTAGTTAATGTAGATAATAATCCAGAACAAACGGTGTAGTAATAGCAGTACATAAATGCCAATAATTATCAACAGTCGACCTGGAATTTTAATTGGCTTTCATATGTTTGATGATAATGTAAAAGCGTGGATTCTTCTTGAACAAACCAATGCAATTAGATACGTCAATCAAGTCAATTACCTAAGCCGTTGAACCAGTAGTACCTGGCAATGTCCATAAATTCTGGTGCGTTGCATAATGTGCAAAACGAAAAAAATAAACTAGGTCGCCAAACAGATGATTGTTATAGTTTACTAGCAACTAGAACTTAATTTTCTCACTGAACTGGATAGGTACAATCTCATCCAGTCTTCTTACCATAGAATTGTTCTAGAAACAATTCATAAGCTCAGAACAAGTCCCGGGTGTACCTACTGGATAACTTTTCCACTCGAAAACGCTTTGGCATAGCTCTGTAAAAACATGTAAGTGCTCGTGTGCTCAATGCGAAACCGATATCTCGAAATGAATCTTGAAAAAAGAACGAGACCAAAAGTAATGTAATTCCTGACACAATTTCACGCGGTTGAGTGCCGAGATTGGATGGCGAACGAAATAAAGACGAGATTTTCTCTCGTGTTTCAGGCGAAGTATCATACCGCATTGGAGAAAAAGGCGCGGTGAAGGTGCTCTTCAGTAGCGACGAGCGAGCTGCCGATGAGAGGACCGATAGAGAGGTAAGCACCACATTCAAGCCCGCTAATAGGCTGGACCAGCAAGTTATCTCAGATATCGTATCCTGTTACAATCGCGATGTCTTTAAGACTCATTAACAATCTTTTTGTATGCTGAATGCAAGTCCTTTCTATTTTATTGTATGCCGCAAACAATAAACTTACATAGTGTAAATGGGGCTTTACGAACTCGTTTGCTTCTCCATCATGTTATGTGCCTGTTGGTTACGTGCTACTAGGATGTGGCCCACAAAAAGGTCAGATGCGTGTGAAAATTAGCAACTGGTGTGTCTGTAATACCAGAGCAGAAATATCAATTCATAACATTTATTGCTTCTGAAGACAATATTCGAATAAATTAGTGCTGTCTGGCTATGTGTTTTGGCAATAAAGAACATAAGGTGGCGCATGGCGCAACCCAGTTATCAATGATAAATATCTCATTACGCGTCTATCGAGACGACAACATGCGTATTTTGGCCTTACAACATATTGTCTAGACTGAAACTACGGTGAAAATAGACAAGATGCACATCGGATAACTTATGTGACACTAGCCAGAGACGATGACAAGTCGCACGTCAGGTCTGCAGGCATTGGCAGGTTGACCAATACACACAGGCTAAAAGCTAAAAAGCTAAAGCTGGCAAACCACTGATAACGATAGCTGGCTAATGATGTTGATTGTAACGTTTGACGGAATTGTTCCAGGTGACCCGCGCATTCAACCCTGAGGCGCAGTGCTTCCGGCCTGTGGAGCCAGCTGCCGCGCCTTCGCCCCCCGCGCCTGCCGCTTTCTCTCCAGCGCCGCCATTCCGCGCTCAGCCTCTAACCTTCACCACTGCAACTTTCGCGCAGACCAAGTTCGGAAGCACGAAGCTGAAGACGAGCAGCAAACGTGCGAACCGCATGTCACCCACCGAGTTCAGCAACTACATCAAGCAGCGCGCGATGCAGCAACAGCTGGCGGCGCGCGCGCTGTCGCCCGCCTCGGACCCCGCGGCGTACTTCGTGGCGCGGCGCGAGCCCGCCCCCTCCTCCGCGCCCCCCTACCCGCCGGCGCCGGCGCACCTGCTGCTCGCCAACTGAGCCGCGCATGCGCGCTAGCCGCACCGCGCGACCCGCTCATCATAGAGTCTTTACTTTTTTACGAGAGAGACGCGCGCCGCGATTTATTTTTTTATTTTCCGCGGGGGCGTCCCGCGCCGCCCGCCGCTTGTGATATCCGTACGATTTTCCATAACTTTTTGTATTCTCGTTCGTTACGTCGATGTGTAAATTTATCGATAGGAGCAATAATCTGCCGCGCGACTCGCCGGCGATTTATTTTCGTAATATTTAATGCTGAGTCAAGTTTTTGATGTCTTCGTTCGATATCGATATATTCGTAGGGTGTAAGGGAGCGATAGGCCGAACGGCCGCGTGCGCTTACGACGACGTACCTTCTAGAGCGAGCCTGTATACATACGTCCTCCGATCTAAGAGAAATACTGATATTTAAATATGTATACATAATATATATTCGTACGCGATAAACGTCTAATTTTTCACGTGGAAACGAGGCCAATAGAGAAATTACGTATTTTTAATATTGAAATTGATAATTCATACTTACTATTATAGTGTACTAGTACCTATGTATTGTACTCGTATGTTGTAATAAATGTTTGCATATCCGGTGGGACGTGGTCGGACGGCGGCGGGCCGCCCGAAGGCGTCGGAGATCTCACATAGTGTAATCATCACTCGTACGATTGTACCCTTATAATAATAATTATTATAATAATATACATAATATATTATAGGTTTAGCTACGTTTCAATCTAACAGTATTTTTTTAAGAAGATATTAGTCCTTGTGTACATTAGCCGGGCGACCGCGTCGCGGCGCCCGGCCTTAGCGTGTATGGTATACTTATATTGTTATAAAAGACATGAATATGAGTAAATTATAGAAAAAATATTTCTCAATTTCATTAAGATAACGGGTGCATGCAAATTCATAAATATAAAAAACTATGTGTTATTTATCTTTTTTATATTTCACTTGGCGCTTGGTTCAGTTTTTCAATGGTGGTCAGTAGTGGTGTAGGTGCAGCGGTAGGTTTTGTAGTGTTGTGACGCAGCTCGCCCGGGTTCCAAGCACAACACTCACAATCTTGTACCTTAACTGATATGTACAACTATTTTTTACTATTTTTATATTTTGATTTAGAATTAAGCCTAGTTGTATGGTTTCAACCTTAAAATGTACTTTATTACCATCCTATGATTAAATTATTACGTAATAAGTAATAATATCGGTATGATTGTCGATTGAGAAACTGACCGAAATGCTACAGTATTTTGTAGATAAAATCTATAATGTAAGTTTAATAATAATACAACTTAGCGTAATGAGATTTTTTATTATAAAGATACTTTTTATTTTTCTTTCTTTTGTAAGATATATTCGATGGAAGTGTTAAAGATAATATAATATTTGCATAATATAGTAAATGCGGCTCTCCATGTCCGCTAATATAATTAGTCAATAATAATTTTTCATATTGTTGTACGACTTTTTAAGTTTATATTAAAATGTTTTGTGCAATCTATAATGTGTGTTATTTGGAGCGAAACCCTATACTACTTCTTTACGGTGTAACAAGAAAACAGTTTATGGCAAGATCGCTTAAACTGGTTCAAAAATTTAACCTGTTATACCCATATCCTGTTTGATTAACACGGTTTAATCCGTATGTTATCGGTTAACTATTTAAATATTGGTGATTAACCAGTATAAATGAGGCAGCATCGAATGAGGGCTGACTTCGTTCCTCTTTTGCATATAATAAAATTGGGACAAGCCCGCCACACTATTCCCAAACCACTGTAACTCCTGAAAGCCAGAAACAACAGTGACGACCAGAAGAAAAGCGCCGAGACAATGAAGAGAAACGATTTAACTGTCTTGGATCCCGCAACGAAATTAATCACAAAAGAATATCGGAGGAGTAGGAAAAATATAAAGTCCACTTCCCTCCTTATCAGCAAGAGACAGAACAGAACAAGGCCTATAGGCACAAAGGGACGTATACAACTTTGATAAGCCCAGTTGCCTAGCACCACGGATATTATTGTCATTAATATTACTGGGTCCTAAATTGTGAGCTGTTGTATTTGATTCCAATAATTAGGAATGACAAAAATGCTTGAATGCTTTTGTTCTAGTTTCTACAAGGACCGTATAGTAAATAAACATATTCTCTTGCATATATTTTTAACATCACGCCTAATCTACGAAGGGTTACGCAGCGGTGTACCAAATAATGTACCCACATTTCGCCAGTGTAACAGGAGGCGAGCCTATAGCCATCAACCGGGCACAGATCCAGACTCCGTGACTGCTGCAGAGAAATTCCTGAAGGAAAATCCCAACAACACTTTACCCAACCCGGGAATCGAACCCAGGATCTCTTCCTCAGCACTCGCGCTTGCTACCACCTGAACAATCAGGGCCGGGTCTGCATAACAAAATATAATAGAAAAATTAACTCTGTGCGTGAACTGGATTTCATAGGATTTACCTATAAAGCCGGGGTTTGACTATGGGATGTTATATTATTACATCTTGAGGTATATATTACATCCCGCGTTTGAGATGTACCTACCTAATATATATTAAGTATAGCAGTGTGAACGGTCGCGTACAAAATGTATGACGAGCGATAAAATATTATAAGTAACTCAAGATGTAATATACATCCCAGTCAAAAGCCAGCTTAATACGGGTTAACCTTTACTCTAGGGCAGGGATGGCATACCTTTATGGATCAACGTGCCATATTTTCTAAAGCAACGTCTGTTGAGAACTTGTACGTGTCGTACAATAATATTGCTTACTGCCGCACTCAAAGAGCTTTAATGATTACTTAGGCCATCACTTAGTACCTAATAGTTTTGACAGTTTTCTCATACAAAAATATGTCAAACCTTTACTAAGCGACGGCTTAAGTAATAATTAAATGTCTCTGAAAACGGCAGTTAGTCTTTATTAGTAGATAAATTAAACTAAATATTTTCAACTAAAAACTTATTTACTACCAAAAATAAAAATAAAACTTGACCTATATCGTAACAAATGTTTCAATTCTACGTGGAATATAAATTAAAAAAAAAAACATTATTGTAACTTCTGTTGTTGCTGATTAGATGATAAGTAACTTATTGCAGTACTCAGAGAATTTTTTTTTTTTTATTTTTTTTGCGTTCTCCTTTTATCTGCAATCGGCTGTCTAGCCATAATCAGATAGCGTCTTTCTTCGAGATTTTTGTGATGTTCCAATAAACATTCACATTATGTGGTAAAGTACTAAAATAACTAAAACAAAATTTTTCACTGTCGTTGGTCCAAATTTTGAATTTGCCATCTCTTTAGGCGGATTATATCCCCTTGTCTGTTTAGGAGGTTCTTGGCTAAGACATTGCTGTGCTTGTTCAGTCTCTGTTTGTAGGTTTTGCTTTTTTCGCATATTTCTTCTTTTACTGTTGGTATCTTTAAGTGCTTGTGTATTTCTATGTTTCTGACAAACCAGGGTGCAATTGAGATTGTTCTTAGGGCTAAATTTTGGAACCTTTGCAAAATTTCAATATTGGAGTGGCTAGCCGATCCCCAGAGTTCTATTCCGTAAGTCCAGATAGGTTTAACTATTGCTTTGTAAACAAGTGTTTTGTTGCTAGTGGATAATTTTGATTGTCTTCCTAATAGCCAGGACAAACTTTTCATTTCCATGGTAGCTGCCTTTTTCTTGGTCTTAATATGGTTGGCCCAGGTAAGTCTTCTGTCTAGATGTAGCCCCAGGTATTTTACTGTGTTACTGTTTGGCAGTGGTTTGTTTTCCATGTACACTGGGGCACACTCGCCCTTCCGAAGAGTGAAAGTCACTTGAACTGACTTAGTTACACTAGGTTGTATTCTCCATTTTTTCAACCAGAGATCAATTTTATTCAACTGCACTTGCAATTTCTGGGATGCTTGGGTTGGATCATTGTCGCTCGCAAGGCATGCAGTGTCGTCTGCATAGGTCGCCGTTACCACGTCATCAGAATTAGGCAAGTCTGCAGTAAAGATCGAGTAAAGTACGGGCCCGAGCACAGAGCCTTGTGGTACTGAAGCCTTCATTTCGTACAGACCAGACAGTTCTTCCTCGTACTTAACTTGAAATTTTCTTTGGTCTAAGTAGGATTTTAATATCCTGAAAAAAGAGTTAGGTAGTAGACATTTAATTTTATACAAAAGTCCCTTGTGCCAGACCCTGTCGAATGCCTGTTGGATATCCAGGAATACTGCAGAACAGTATTCTTTATTTTCCAACGACTGTCTAATTTTGTGAACCACTCTATGCACTTGTTCTACTGTTGTGTGCTTTTCACGGAATCCAAATTGATGGTCTGGTATTATCATTTTCTCGTCAAGGACTGGTTTTAGTCTTCGAAGAAATATTTTCTCAAAAACCTTGGATATGATTGGAAGGAGGCTAATGGGTCTGTATGAGCTTGGTTCGGTTGGTGGTTTTCCTGGCTTCGCTATCATACATATTTGTGATATCTTCCACATTTTTGGGTAGTATAGCAGTCGAAAGACAGCATTGAACAGCATAGTTAGAAATACTATAATTTTTCTAGGTAGATGCTTGAGTATTTCACCTGTGAGGAGATCGTAACCAGGACTTTTATTGTTCTCTAGATTTCTTATTGTCCGTGTCAGTTCTCTCTGCTGTAGTTTGGTGTTCTCGGCGTGACCAGTTTGAGTAAAGGTGAAAGTTTTTGATCGCTATAAAGATAATTATCCACTTCCTCTTCAAAATCAGTCATCGATGAGTCATTCGGGGTGAAAACCGCAGAAAGGTGTTTTGCAAAAAGCTCCGCCTTGTCTCTTGCTTTTCTGGCCCAAGATCCATTAGGTTGCCTAAGCGGGGGTACAGATTTTTTTGGCCGTTTAAAGTTTTTGGTTAACTTCCACAGTGAATAGTTATCCTGTTTTCGAGCTGACAATTTTGAGAGTTTTTCTTGAAACATAGTATTTTGATTGTCATGAATGAGCTCCTTCAGTTCTCTTGCAGCTTTATTAAAATCCCTTCTGTCCTCTTCCGATTTACTCAAATGAAGCTGCCTTCGCAATCTTCGTTTGGCCTCCAGTTTATGCCTTATCTCTAAGGGTATGTTATTTTTACAGACTGAAGTGTTCAGCGTTGGGGTAGCGCGCCATGCTGCTATTTGTATAAGATTAGTTATGTAGAATGTGGCAGAATCTATGTCTTCTTCAGTTTTTAGTTTTACTTTTAGATTAACTTCTTCTTCAAGGTAGTCCGCAAATGAGTCCCAGTCAGTTTTTCGATTGCACAAGTTAAGTTTTGGCTCTCTCCTAATTGCTGTAACACTAAATGTGGCAATAACCGGAGAGTGGTCAGATATTGTATCGAATGACGACTCCACACTAGAGTTGATATTTGACAGTCCCTTGACAATAAAGAAGTCCAGAAGGTCAGGTGTTCTATTGGTATCAGTGGGCCAGTAAGTTGGTTCGCCAGTCGACAGCAGACTTAGCCTATGAGTTTCAACACTCTTTTTCAGCTCGCGTCCTCTGGTTGTGATGAGTCTGGACCCCCAGCAGGTATGTTTGCAATTCCAGTCTCCACCACTGATGTACCTGTTGCCCAACGTGTTGAAATATCTATCAAACATGTCATTCTTGACCTTTTGGTTTGGTAGACAATATACCGCACTTATGTTAAGGGGACCAATACTCTCATCTATGGTGATTGTAGTTGCTTGTAGCCAATTTTCTTTGAACTCGCTATGTAGGTGGTGTTTGATGTTATTTTTAATAATAACAGCAGCTCCACCATGAGAGGTCTGGGTGGTTGGTGCAGTATACACAATAGTTATTCATCTTAAATAGTTTGCGGTCATTAAGGTGCGTTTCTGATATTAAGGCGATGTCCACTTTATTTATTTTTAAGAGTACCTCTAGTTCTGTCTTGTTTGGCGCTAAACCGTTAATGTTCCAGATGGCTATACGTATTGAGGTCATGGTTGTTGTTTACTTATGAGTGTCATGATTAGGTTCATCATAGTGCTCATCTGGGATATCAGTTGGTCTATCCTTTCTGTCTGTTTAATTATGAGGTCTATAAAGCTATAGTTTTGTTCTATAGGACTGTTTTCTTTTTCCTTATTATTGGAAATTGTTCTCTGTGACTGTTTGAGGTCACTGTTATAATTTCTCTTTTGAGTGTTATCTTCTAGGGTTGCAGCTCTTTTGACTGCTTCGCTGTATAATTTGAGGTCACCATCGTTATTTTGATGTGCCATAGGTTGTACGTTATCTGGCTTAAGATAAGATAAGATAAGATAAGATAATATTTATTTGCATAAACATGTGGTCATACATGCAAGAAAATGCATGCAAGATGATAATAATAGTATTAGGTCCAGACATGTTTGCCACATGATGTGACGTGCAAATATGTAGAGAAAAAAAACATAATTAATGGAAACAGTCCCTCATGTCCATAATAACTATAAATTGAACAAATAAGGAATAAAAATAACACTGTCATAAATTAAAAATAACAAAAATCGAATACACATTAGCAGCATTAATACATTCTTAAGACTGTTATTTATACAAATCATGTCAACAATAAAATATAACATAAATAAAAAAGCATTCAAAATTAATCAATCAATTCCATTGTAAATTAAGAAACACAAATGTAAAAATAATAATCAAATCATAGAAATATTATAGTAAAATCACAAAAAATAATAATAATCAAAACAAACCAGCTACTCTGTCAATTCAAATCTTTCCTCTAGGAACTCGTTGATGTTATAGAATGCTTTCTTTACCAAATATGTATTAAGTTTTCTTTTCAGGTGTACATTATTAAGTTCCTTCCAACTTTTAGGCAACTTATTATAAACAGTTGGAGCCATATGAAAAACGCTTTTGCGCATAAGTGCAGTCCTACAGGGGGGTACGCAAAGTTGGGTTTGGTCACGCCTGTTCCTGGGAAATTGATCTTCTTTGCGCGGAAATAAGTTAGGATTGTTCCTGACAAACATAACGCATTCAAGTATATAAAGAGATGGCAAAGTTAAAATTTTATGCAATACAAAATAGGGTTTGCAGCTGTCCGTAGTTTTCAAATGAAACATTGCTCTAAGGCATCTCTTCTGTGCCTTAAATGCTACTTCTCTATTAGTCGAGTTACCCCAGAAGATAACACCATATCTGAGAACAGATTCAGCCAGACCATAGTAAGCGGTTAATAACGCCTCCCTATTGACATTTCTTGACAGCAAGTATAATGCATAGGCACAACTACTAATACGTCTACACAGAGCATCTATTTGGTCCTTCCAATTTAACTGTCGGTCAATAATTAGTCCCAGAAACTTAGTTGTATTAACTGTGTCAATTGTTATATTATTATATGTAATGTCAAGATTCGCAAATGTCAATAAACGCTGGCTAAAATGCATAATAACTGTCTTACTTAAATTAATTTTTAAATTATTATTTTCTAACCATTGTATAGTATTGATCAATGTATTAATAATGTCATTTTTATATAAGTCTTTATTCTTACAGGGTATAGTAATAGTACTGTCGTCCGCAAAAAGTGTTACAGGATAGTCAATTGACTTTGGAAAGTCATTTATGTAGAGTGTAAAAAGTGGAGGTCCTAGAACACTTCCTTGGGGAACTCCGTAAGTAACGGTTCGTTCCTCCGATAGAATGTTTTCTTCATGTTTGGTTTTAGCGTTTAATCTACTTATTTCGGTTATTTGTTTTCTGTCGTTCAAATATGATTTGATAAGTTCAAGAACATTCCCTCTAAAACCGTACGCATCAAGTTTTTTTAATAAAATATCATGTTGGACATAATCAAATGCCTGAGTCATGTCACAAAATATAGCACAGACTGGAATATTTTTATCCATATTTGACATAACCACGTGCAAAAATCATAAACTGCCATATTTATCGTTTTCTTTTTTCTAAATCCTTTTTGTTCGGAACAGAGTATATTGTTCACTTCTAAATAAAAACTAAGTTGATTATAAATAAAGTATTCAATCACTTTTGAGAACATCGGTATTAATGCAATCGGCCTGTAACATTCCATTAGTTCTCTGTCTTGTTTTTTAAACAATGGCTTTATAACCGATTTTTTTAAAGCGTCAGGAAATATGCCTTCACTCACACACAAATTTATAATATGACTGAGCGGCTGACTTATTTCATCGGCTACTGTTTTTAGTATTTTTGTACTGATCCCGTCATAACCCACACTATTTGTATTGTTTAATGCTAGAATTATTTTCGATATGTCATTCGAAGAACTTGGGGCGATAAACATAGAATCCCTTCTGTTCAAAATATGTTTAGTAACTCTGTGCCCTGAATTTATCGAGGGTTGAATTTTGTCAATAAAATAATCGTTAAATAAATTAGTAATTTGGTTTGGATCCGAGACTATTTCATTATTAATTCTAATTTTGGGGATATTATTCTTTGGTATATTTAATTTTGATTCGTTTATAATTTGCCAGGTAGTTTTGGACTTATTAATTGATGTCTTTATTTTGTAATTATTTTGTGATTTCTGTGTTAAATTTATTATTCTTTTAAATAGTCTTGCGTAATTCTTAAATCGCGTTTTGTTCTCTTGAGTAGGTTTTTTTCGATACTGCCACAACAATTGACGTTTTTTCACACTACATTTTTTAATCCCGCGCGATACCCATTTTTGTTTATTGTGAACATTAACTGAAATACGATGTAAGGGGAAGCACTGATCGTATAATAGAATGAAAATATCTACGAAATTCTCATATGCTAAATTTGGGTCCTTGGCTGCATAGACATCTGAAAAAGTTAGGTTTTGCAGATAGCCTTTAAACATAATTATGTTGTCTTTATTGTAGTCACGTCTTCTTTTAGTCCACCGTTTAAAAGTACAGACGTTACTAATTGGACACTTCAATAACTGTGCAGTATGGTCAGACAACGCCAACTCCAATATTGTGGCTTTCCAGGACTTTTTAAAATTATGCGCAAAATTGTCTATGCATGTCTGGCTCTTAAGGCGCGTCGGTTGATAAAGTGCTAGTTTTAAGTTAAAGCTTAATAATGTATTTTCGAAGTCTACAGATTGCCTGTTTCTCTTAAGAACATCTATATTAAAATCCCCTACTAAAACAATATTTTTACAATCATTTTTCACAATAGTCTGCAATATTATCTCTAATTTATTCATACATTCGTTGAAATTTTTAGCGTTAGGTACTCTATAAATACAAACACAAACAATCCTATGAGTAAAAAGTTCAATGGCACAGCATTCAAAGACACCCGTTGATGACATTTTTGCTATTTTTGGTAACTCTCTCCATTGAAGGCCTGTCTTTACCAGTATACATGCACCACCTCTCTTGCTTTCTTTTCTACTGAATGAGGCCGCCAAGCAGTAATTCTTTAAATTAAGGAGATTGTCGTAGCCCTCCATCATGAAATGCTCCGTTATGCACAGAACATCTACGTTTATGTTTCTATCTGACAATTCATTCAAGCTGACTGCAAGGGTGTCACATTTCGCCAGCAAGCCTGCTATGTTTTGGTGCAGGATATATAAATGATTAGTCACGAAAAAAACTGTCATCCGTTGTAGCTCCTTCGTTTTTGTCTATTTCATTTTGTTGTGTGTCAGCGTAATTGTGAGTAATGTCAGTAAATAATTTAAATAAATCGTTTAATATTGTTCGTAGTCCAAGATTATTGATAGTCCCTGTGTATATATTAAACATGCTGTCGTCATACTTCAGATTGAGGTTGCTGTCTAAAAGGTATGCATGTCCATGCGTCATGATGTCCAGGTATAAGAGATTATTGAATGTCTCTACTCTACAGTTGAATAAAGTCGCGTCAAAGGGATGCTTATATGTAGGCAAACAAACAATTATATTGGTATTTCTAATATCTTGAACTATACTTCTCAAATGAAATATAATATCATAATAGTCGTTAGTTTTTTTGAAGTCTTCTTGCCCAAGGAGAATGATGCAGCAATCTTCCATAGTATAGTTTTTTAGTTTGGTACCCAGTCCATCCAGAAGCTGTTTTGTATTTCCATTTGATTTTAAATAATGCAATAGATTGCAGTTATTCTGAAATGCATTTTCAGCAGTTGACAATACATTATGTTTATTATTACTACTTATAATGCATATCTTTGGTCTAGGCCTATCCGTGTGACTATTCGTTTCTGATAAAGGTGTTAGAGTTGTTTTGAAGTTTGTGTTATTGTTTGAAGCCTGTTTTCCATTAACAGGCATATACCTTTTCCGGGAACTTATGTCTTGAACAGCCTTTTGTTGAGTTAATTTCTTTAACGGAGTTGATAACTTCCTTGACTTTAAGTTAGGAGAGCCCACGTCGGTTGTTAATATCTTAGCAGTTTTTTTTAAAAGCTCACATTTATTCGTGACTTCAAAAAGTGTTGATTTTAAATTACTGTTCTCAATGGATAGTGTGTTTATCTCTTCATGGGCTGATAATAGTTCCAATTTTAGTTTTTCTATTTGACTTTTTAAAGCATCTGTTTCATCACTTAAATCGTCGGATATGTTTGGCAAACTACTTGCGCTGCCATCTAGCGTCAAGTTATTTAAACTAGGTTCTTCGAACGTAGTCTCCGACAATGACTTTGTTCGCGTTCTTCGTAGCGTGATATTCTCGAAAAAATTCATCATGGAGACAATTTGGAATAAGAATTTGTTAAATAACAAAGGAAAAAGAATAATATTTAGCGGGGATCGAACTTGCGACCAACCGGTACATCTTTTCAAATGCCCACTGCGTTACACCGCAAGGCTAAGCGACCGTCTGTGACAACGTCGAAATTATTGACTACACCTTGGTCTTGTTTGGTTGGTGCGTCGAGTACCAGTCCAAAGGTCATTTCTTTGTTCTTTCGACGTGACAATGACGGTTGAAGAAAAAACAATATTTCACGTAATGTTTCTTTGTTAAATTCACTGTTTTAGCAATATTGCAATCATGGCAAACGTAATCATTTAGTTTGAGTTAACACAGGCACTATTGCAGAGAATTTAAACTTTCGTACGATTTTGATACACAGTTTTTTCTGTTTACTTTTATTTGATTGATTCTTCACAAATTGTCACAATAATCACTGGATAATAATGTCAGCTGTATATTGTTGTGTCCTTTCACTAATTTAGGCGTTTTTATTCACTTTATTATGACTCTAATATTTTTAAACAATTTTTAGTACGGAGCTGATGTTTACACTGGCGACAGCGCCATCTGATGCTAAGTTTAGGGTTCTGTTTTTCAGGTGCGACTTTTGTTTGTGTTTGTTTTTGTTTGTTTCCCCATTTTCTTGCAGCAATTTCTTTGTAGACTTGACATCCCTTATAGTTAGCGGGGTGGCTTCCTGAGCATAGAGTACACACTGCAGGGAAGTTCCTGTCCATGGTACATGCTGTAGTTTGGTGTTCACCAGCACACTTTACACATCTATAGGGTCGCATACAATTGTTTTTTGTATGCCCATACTGCTGACATCGCGTGCATTGTACTACAGTATTTTTCCTTTTTGGATCTTCTATTGTGATTTTTTGATGAAATATATATTTGATCTCTTTAACCTTTCGGTTGTTTTCGTGAGGGAATAGGTTCACAAAGAATACATTTAATGGCTCCTTTGTCTGATTGGAACGTGCTGTCACTATTTCACCCTTGACTTTATTACCAGTATCTTCTATCGCTTGAACTATGGCATCTTTGGGAGTGCTGAAGTGTAGGTGTTTAATGACAATTCTCATGCACTTTTCATCTTTTTGGGTGAAAGTGTGCCCAATGAGTCCTTTTGCTCTAATGTGTTCTATCAGTTGTTTATAAATTTCAACAGAGCTGGTGGAAATGATTAACTGGTTTTTGTTTACTACTTTGTATGTGTAGTCAGTCTTTTTAGCCACTTCTTCGAGAAACTCTGTTAATTTTCCTAGGTCATCAATACCGTAGAGCATTATGGGCGGAGGTTTGGAAGGCTTTCTGGTTTCTTTGGACACGGGGAGGGGCTGGGTCGGTTCATCTACGTTTAACAACGAGAAACTGTTGCTTGTGTTTAATTCTGGCATTGCAGCTTCCTCAACGTTATGAGTGTTTATTCCTCGACGTTTACTCAGTTCTTGTTCTCTCGACTGTATTCTTTTTACAGAGTTTTTATTTGTTTCTGTCTCATCAGGTGATCGGTTTCTTTTATGTTTTTGTACGGGTACTCTTTGCCATGGCACTGATGGATTACATGGCGTACTTGCTATCTCTTTGCTTGTACTGGGTAGACAAGCACTCGCAGTGGTAGGAGTTTCATTTATATTAGCTGGTTTGGATTCGTTGACAGGATTGCAACCATAGGTCTTTTGTTTGTCACTGCTAATTTCAGACAAAGATGACGACCTTGATCTATTGAATAATCCAGGGTGGAATATTTGTTGCGTAAGATTTTTATTTGAGCTCATTGTGGTGGAGATTTAAATTATTATTGTGTCAACACTAATTCCAAACGTCAAATGACATTTTGATGTTGAAATAATAATATCAAAGTTTGAGGGTGGATGGAAAAAACTTTGAAAAGTAAGATGACACTTTGGTATTTTGTTCACGGTTATTTGTTTGAGTCACTAATTATTATAGTTCACAAACAGTTTTACACAGTTTTCACACTATAAAGTTCACTTTGACTTTGTTTCTGAGCATTTCACTTGATGTTTAACGCACAAAATCACGAATTAACCAACAGCGTATCTACGCGTACTCAGAGATATTTAATGATTACTTAATCCGTCACTTAGTAAAGATTTCACATACTTTTGTGTGACAAAACTGTCAAAACCTTGACTAACTGATGGCCTAAGTAATCATTAAAGCTCTCTGAGTGCGGCAGTTAGACGTATAGTTTAAGGGTTGTAAGGGGTTAATTTTAGTAGATTGCATGTTGATCTAGAATCTTATGTTATTCGTCTTGGAAAATAAGTACTGGTGCCTGCATAGATGAAAATATGTTTAAAAATTTGGTGGTGTGCCTAAAATATTGTGTATTGGTTCGACATCCCTGCTCTAGGGTTTTCCACCTAACCCTTAATCTATCCATACGGGTAACCTTTTCGGTCCCTGGAGCCTATATCTTTACATATTATATTTCTTCTGTACGTGTTTGTCACTGAACACCTAGACGGCGGTACCGATTTGGATGTTTTTTTTGTGTTCCAGTGGATTCGAGAATGGTTTACATTCACAATTATTGGACCCGGTAGGTGGCGCTGCTGTCCGCTAGTGTTATTATATAAAGTACCCGGTAGGCCCGCCTATAATCCCCGAAGGGTTAGGCAGAGGTATACCCACATTTCGCCAGTTATGTTAAGTCCAATTTAATAGGGGGGGCGAGACTATTGCAACCAACCACGCCCAAATTCAGACTCGTGGCTGCTACTGAAGAAATCCTGGTTGAAACACCCAATAACACTTTGCCAGGCTATAGTAAACAGAAATCAGGGTTATGATAAAAATTAAAGTCAAAAATAATAATCATTAAGTCACTTTATTATCAAACCACAAAGATGACAAAAGTGAACCTCATCTATGGACAATTTTAACACATTCAGACGCCGTCAAGTACAAAAATATTTATGCAGTACTATGTAAAAATAAGTTTCTGGTAGCTTTTATAATTATCCTAACTAAAGCACAATAATAAAACTGAATGTATACCTAATATAAATTTGACAAATTGATCTCAAATACAAAGCATTGACCGTTGTGTGTGCATAGTAATTCGACATGATAAAACAATTTAGACTAAAATAATTGTAATAAAAAAAATATGATAAAAATGTAGTGTGACAGGTTTTAAGTGTATGTTAGATGTTTCGTCTAAGACTAAACAAATAAATTGGTCAATTACATCAACCAATGCACACAGTAAACCACTAGCCAACATACATAAGTTTAAAGATTAATTGATTCAAAGTCTCGTTTCAGAATTTTCTGCTACATCAGAATCCCAAAAAATGCCCTGATTCACATAAAATAGGTACTCGTACTATAATAGATTATGCTAAGGAAATTTTGCCCACAGAATACGGAATCATGCGGACACTATCTAGTGACGACAGAATTATAGTACATTACTGCCGCGGTCTATAATGACTACTTTGCTGGTCGCGCTGATGATGGCCGACAGCGCAGCGTAGCGCAGCTCCAGGCCGACACAGCGCGGTCAGCGTGCAGCACTTGATGGACGAGCTGAGATAAAGGCCGAAACCGTAGGTCGAGGCCTTTACAGCGAGGACAGCAAGGGCTGCAATGATGGCCAATCTGAAAGGCCTAGAGCGTAGCTAGGCTAGCTCGAGGCAATCATAGCGTGACCAGCGAAGCAGTCATTGTGGGCCAAGGTTTGTATAGTGCTTTACTCAAAAATGCAAGTACCTAATCTAAATAAAACCAGCAAGTAATTTAAATAAAAAATATATTAATTAACTAGAATTTTAATTAAAATGACAATTATGAAAAGTACAGTTACTAAAATTCAACACCGACTTTCCCGGTTTGATATTACTGATAGTTTGCGATAATTCTAATGCGGTGTTTGACTGCTGGATTATTTCTTCATTTATTACTTCATTTAAATCTTTTTTTTACCTTTAGACGTACAAACAGCTGTGTTTTAAATAAAATCTTTTTGGAAATGATTTTTTAAAACGTTGAAACGTCAAAATAGCAGTCGGCAAAACATTGCCGGCCTGTTAGAGCGGCCAGCAAAACTTTGCCGGCCGCTCCTTGAAACAGAACGGCAAGGTCGACTTTGCTCAAACAAGGTTGTCAAAATAATGACAACATTACATGCATTTTTGAGTAAAGTCATAACCTTCAGTTACGATACGGTATTAATTTCACCAATAAAATCTAATTAGTCCTTCAGGTAGATTTTCAAAAACTAATAGACACGTATTTTTTTCTTTTTTCACTTTTTACTCACAAAGTGACGTCAAAAGCCCCTCATGATATTTGACACGTTTTATTTTCGTTATTTTTTATTAATTTCATTAAACAAAAAACACGTATCCAATATTTTTCGATAATTAGATATTTTTGGTGCAATACCCTATTGTGACATGTAGTGTAAAACTGACACTAAAGTTGATTGTCGCAGAAAATGTTGATTATGTCGCCTCTATATAGCAGCGGTCACCGTCTTCAGTGATCTGTGGTTTAGCCAATTAAAATATTATAAACGTATTTTTTAAATATTTACGTAGTATGGACATTTCAAAATAACCTTTTTACCATTGGAACAAGTTTATTTTGTAATAGCAAAGTTACGTGAATATTTTTATCTAAATACGCTTTTGGATAAATACATTAAAATAAATACATTTCTACTGCAGTAACGATCTTTATATTTCACGGCGTCTCAACCAGTGATCGACAATTGACTATTTAATCAACAAATTTTAACTTTCATATAAAATCGCACAATCCAGGAAGGACATCATATCACTTAATTTGTACATTACTCAAGAAATGTGAGGCAAGCGTGTTTTTATATCAAAATACCTTTTTATTTAGAAAAGACCTTTTGCCCGCCAACAATATTTTAATTTTAAGTCATTTTAATTATATTTACAATAAAAGTATTAGGAGTGTCTTGTCAACCCGAAGATTTTCTGATCACACATTAATTAGTATCATACTTTATAGCGAGCAGTAAAGGCAACTATTTCGCTATTATGGTCAGCCAGTAGAACTACAAACTAAATATGAAATAATTTAATTCCATAGTGTTATTATCTTGAAGTATAGGTATATATTTACAGTGTACAATCTCAACACTATACACTTTTAATTTACAGGAACATTTTATATCTATTCTTTATGTATTCAGTTGTGTTACAGTGAACGGAAGATACTTATTTGGCACTGATTGACAGCGAAAACAGAACAATTTGTTGTAAAAGTATAAAGATATCAACAGTATCCAAAATCTAAGATAAATCTTAACAGTATATTTTACATAAGTATTATTAATTATTTTCCAGATTTTTAGGCCTTTATCACCAACTAGCTTTATAAAATTATATCTGTTACCATAGATGAGGAGATATGCCCTTAGTGGTTCACATAGAATATATATTAAAAATTACTAAAAATAATCAGTACATTTTAGTGAAACACAAATGACCTTACCATTTTTATACCAAATCAATAACTCATTGAATCCCAAAATTACAATTAAAATAACTACTTAATATTTACACAAGATAAGAAACTAAACGTAATTTAATGAAAAAACGCCTAAGACCACATTATATTTGTCGATTTAAAAAATAACCATACATTAAGAAACAAATTCTTACACACAAGTAAAAACTGGTTGACTGATTTTGACTATGTTTCACAATTTTGGCCCGTTATTCCAATATTCAAAAATAGAATAGTTTGCTATCATTATCTATTTACTTAATTACCATAATTTATTTAGTAAATCATGATAAGTACTTACATTTCTATAGTGTGTCCAAGTGAGTCCACATGAACCATTACATCAAATTGAATCTGTAACAGTCTTCATATCACTATGGACAGAATAGTAATAATAAATAACACAATTCGTGAGCAAAGGCTTTACGAAAACAAACAATGAAAAATTAAACCTGATTCTCATTGCAATCAAAAGTCAAGGAATG
Source organism: Diarsia rubi (assembly GCA_932274075.1). Classification (NCBI taxonomy): domain Eukaryota; kingdom Metazoa; phylum Arthropoda; class Insecta; order Lepidoptera; family Noctuidae; genus Diarsia; species Diarsia rubi. The sequence continues at coordinate 6,703,336 of OW026421.1, forward strand.
ACGTCATCATATTGATAAGAAAACAATTTCATTTCAGTACAGCCGAGCTGTAGCATTCGTGAGATTGTATAGAACAAATGTATGTACAATGTAAAGCCGACGGCATCATATAATTTTGACACCACAAAATAATAAGTAAGTTATTAAAATTGTATGAGTAGTAGAAACGCGTTTCGCATTCCCTTACTTTTAATTATTATACTAATCACGAGAAGCCGCTCGGGTCAGCTAATCATCAGTGAGCCATCTCAATGTGCCGCTGTAAGCTCTTCTTGTTCATGTAAAACCTGTCGCACATGGCACACGGGAAGAATACCTTTTCGTTGTCAGCGTGTCGCGCCCGAGTGTGCGACGAGAGATCGAGCGCCCGAGCGAAGTACACTTTACATATGTTACAGAAGAATTTGGTGGGAGTAGCGTGCATTGTGCGATGGGCGATGAGGTCCCTGGGTGTAGCGACGCCATCACCACATTGTGCACAGGTGAATTCACCGGGAGGAGCAATAGGAACATTTCCGTCGTCACTCTCTTCGGCCGACTCTTCATCTTCTCCGTGGTGCCGCGCTCGGTGCGCCCTCAATGCCTGATCATTGTCATACTGAGCTCCACACAGATCACAGGAGTAGTCATCGTCTCCTGGACCTGTAGCAGAAGAACTGCCCTCACCACTCTCATAATGTTTTTTCATGTGAATGAGCAATGTGGACTTCCTTGTAAAGCTCTTATCGCAGACCGGGCAAAACACAGAGTTCGGTTGATGTACCTCGTCCATGTGGCGCTGGTACGCCGCTCGTTTTGTGAATTCCTTATCGCAAATTGTACAGTACCTTTCCTCGATGGCACCAGAACTTTGCATATCCAAGTCTACCGAGTCGTCTGAGCGCAGTTTCTTGTTCGGGTTTACGACTGTCACTTCGACCTCTGGCGGTAGCCTTCTTTTCGCTGCGGTAGCAGTTACAGGTGGGGGAGTGGGGGTGTGTGTGACTTTAGCCAGTTGAGACGCGTCAACAACTTCATGTTTGCTTATCTTGCTAGTAACTTTGTGCTGAGGCATCCACAGGCCAGAATTGTTGGCGGCAGCTTTTCCATCGGGCGAACGTAAATGCCAACCACGATGGCTTTTTAGCGCAGATATTGAAGTGTAACTCTTGTGACAAATCTCGCAGTCAAACGTCTGCGGCTGTGATGATATCTGATTGATGCACTGGTGGTTTTGCAAAGCTAGCAAACCAACAAACTGTTTGCCACAAGTATCGCACGGATACCGCGCTTGGTAATCAACACTGGGATCGAGAGACTCCTGATCATTTTCATAATCTGGTTCCATCTCGAGTGACATGTCTTGTGATTTACTGGAGCCTTGGTTAGCGTTATAGCCCAGTAACTCCCTTGCATGAGCAGCTTTCAAGTGCTCGTATAATTCCAAAGTTGAACTTAGCGGTTTGCCACATATTTTGCACATTTGAACGGTAGATTTGTGGACATTTTTTCGGTGGCGATAGTAAGATTTCTTATCTGAAAATGATATTCTGCATATAGTGCAGCTAGATCGACTACTGCTTTCTCCGCTAGCGGAAGGCGTGGACGTATCGTTGCTACCACTAGTGCCAGGGTTTACAATTCCGTGTTTTGCGCGCTTGTGTTTCCATAAACTGTTTTTAAGCGGAAACCGTTTGCTACATAACTCACACGAGTATGGCAGTGGTTCTGGTGTTGATTGTTGAGCATTGTTCGGGAAGTTCGTAAAGTTAAAACTATTAAATTGAGGCGTCGAGAGAATGGCACCGTTCTCGTCAGGGTTGAATTCATCCTCTTCTGTGGAAGCTTGCATAGTATTCTCTTCACTATCATGTCTATCGACTAAAATATCAGCATGCAAAACTTTCTTGTGTTTCCATATATTTTTCTTATGCATGAATCCTTTACCACAAATGTCACAAGAATATGGAGCGTTAGGGATGTTGTAATTAGATTTAAATGATACAAAACCTGGTTGAACCATAGGATACTGTTTGATGGGCTTCCCGATAATTTGCGGTGCGAATCCCCCCTCCCCCTTGATTGGAGCCGGTTTCCTGTTAGTAGTAGGTATTTTAGAGTGAATACGCATATGATTTGAGTAAGCTTGGCGACTCTTGAATGCTCTGATACACATGTCGCAGAAAAATTCAGACTCTCCTGCAGCGACCGCGCCAACTCCTGGATGTGCCTGTTGCACATGCTCAGACAGTTTCTGTGGAGTGCTGTAAGAGTTGGGACATACACTACAAGGATAAAACTTAACCCTCAAGTGAGTGTTTTTGTGCTCTGCCAGCTCGGAAGGACGAAGGAATTTCCTCTCACACTGATCACAGTGGTGGGCGACTTGGTTATGTTCTGCGACTTGGTGATCAGTCCACGCATCAACAGTTTCGAATATGGCATTACATTCCGTGCAGGAGTAGTGGTACTCCTCAGCTTCCTCCTTCACTATGGACATATCCGGTTCAGCAGGCGCCATGCCTAGTGTTCTGTCAGAATGCTCCATGTAAATGTGCTTGTTCAGATCAGCAGCTTGTTCGTATTTCGCGTCGCAATGCTGGCAGTAGTGAGGTTTTTCCTCTGCATGTATAATCTTCAAATGTTTCACTAAATTCGGATAGCTGCTGTTTTTTTTTCCACACAAAGGACAGTCTGTTGGTCGACCGTCAACACATTTGCTTTGATTATCTGACTGATCGAAACTGCCGGCGTGGATTGCTAGCGCATGGTCGTTGAAGTCCTGCATGTTCCCGAACGTTTCAGAGCACAAATCGCAAGCAATATAAACTGTACAATCGCCTTTACGGATATGTTTCTTTAGTAAACTCTTATCTTTGAATCTAGCGCGGCAATGGACACAACAGAGTGGTATCCTTGACTGTCCATCCTCATGGGTATCCAAAACATGCTTCATTATAAACTGTTTCAGCTGGAATTTAGCTGGGCAGAGTTTGCAAGCATATGACCTGGCATTGAAAATATCTTTGTAAGCAACCTTGACTTCTTTCGGCTCATCTTCGAGAACCTGGTCGTCCGTAATGCCATTTTCATTGTAAATAATCTTCCATAGATTGGTGCAAGAGTTCGACCTCATATGGCTGAGTAGTGCGCCAATATGACTGAACGTGATGACACAATTGTAGCATGTATGTTTTGGTACCTTGTGTCCGTTTTTCTGCAAGTGTTGTATAACAGCTTTTCTGCGCGGATGTTCTCGATCACAACATAAACAACGCTTAGTGTTAATTTGCTGAATTATATCACGGAATTTTTGGATGAAGTCTCTTTGGGTTTTCGTAACATACGTTTTGTCAGGGTCAAGTTCTTTAACCTGCTCTTCCTCTTGAATGGTTTCATTGGGATCGACAGTCTCATCGAGCTCCTCCTCTTCCTCCATGACTTCGCTGTTGAACGAGTCGCCTTGCAATCCCTCACTTATTTCCACAACGGGCGCTATAGACATAGGCAGGTCATCATCGTCTTCTTCTTCGTTATCATTATGATTCATTTCTACTTCTTCTTCGTGTTCTCCCTCCTCTTGGCCGTCTTCTTCCTTCATTTGATCTAAAGGTTTAATATCAACACTATCTTCTTCTATGTTCTCTTGACTATCGGCTGTATCGTCATTGGCATCTTTCTCGTTATCGCTCTGACCGCCTTCTATGATATTGTCGTCATCATGGTCCATATTTTCGTCCCCATCGGCATTTTCATCCCCATCGGCATTTTCGTCCCCATCAACATTTTCTTCGCCGTCGTGTTCACTGCTTTGCTGACGAGCAATCTCTATTTCGTTCTCAGAGTCCATATCAACAGTGTCATAGTTTTGATTTTGATTGATCTGCATTTCTTCATCGACTTCTTCGTCGCCTTGCTGTGGATCATCGTATGCATCGGCATCCGGTTCCGTAAGGATAGTTTCAACTTGAAAAGATGCAATTTCAGGCTCAGATATCAATGTTTCTGGACTTTCAGGCCCAGAATTTAGAATTTCTGGTTCTGAGACCAGAACTTCAGGTTTAGTGGTTAATAAAGTCTTAAGAATCTGAGGTTCCTTCTTCTTAATTTGTAAATCTTTGAGTGCTTTAATGCGTAGAGGATAAGGCAAATTATTTTGTGTCTTTGACGACGTCTTTATTGGAATGGGTTTCTGTGGCGTTATAACTTTGTTTATGGGCATTATTTTTGTTGACATGTTCTTGTTCATGAACTGCATCTTATGACTAATAGGATTCGGCATCATCCGTGCTTTGGGGTTGAACGGGTTCGGTCTTAATTTGGGTTGTAGATGATTGAGGGTTTTTTTAGGAGTAATTTTGTTTGTATATCTGTCGAAGCTGTGTGAGGTAAGTTCATGTCTGCGTGCGTTGTGAGAGTACCTGTAGGAGCGGCCGCAGACGAGGCACAGTTTCGAAGCGAGTTGGTGAATACCTTGGCGAGCGTGCAGGGTCTCACCAGTAGGCCTCATGACCGTGATAGATACCTCGGGCATGTGGGGCATTTTTGGGAAATTTTGTGCGGGTTCGCTAATTTCTTCCTCGTCTTCTTCATTATTCTCACTCTCCGCACCCTGTAATTGATGATAAAATTCGAAATAGTTACAAGTATAACAAAAATAGTTTCTTATAAAATCAAAAAAATTATCAAAATTTATGCTGCATTGCAACATGGTGTATAAAAACTAGACTAGACCTAAATTGATTATTTTCAAATTATAATTAAAGGAGTAATTCTTAACATTTAATGTGACACTTCAAACCAACACCTTTGAAAAAAAATTTAAACAGTTAATAAAACTCTCAAGTTTATAACATATCTAAGAAACTTTTCAATGTAGAACGGTTGTAAAAGTTAGAAAACAATAATAATCATATTTTTTTTAAACATCAAAATAGCTTAACAAGTTATCACAAAATGTAGTATTAAAAAATTTCAACATATTCTGATATTTTAAAGTTATGATATTACTAAAATATATATTATATTACTAAAATATGGTTTACATAGATTTAATGCAAAAAAATAAACATTAACAATTGAATACCTATATCAAGTAAATAATATTTAATTATTTACTTGATCTATTTTGAGTTTTAAGCAACATTTACGATACAATCTAATGTGCACACACAGTACAGATACTGACAGCATGCTCTTTACAAATAAATGTTCCGCACTTTGCACAGTACTGTCTGGTTCTTCTGTCTCGTTTCGTTGTTTTCACACATATCTTGCACCTTCTCCTGTTCTTATAATATGGTTGGGCATTACTGCGCTCAATAGAAAACTTCTTTTTTCTTTCTTCTAAATCGTGTATTGGAGAAATTAACATTCTTTCTTCATCCTGTTCCAGTAAGCTTAAAGCCAAATCTTTGATAAATAAGCGACGCTGCGTAACGTTCGAGTTTTGAGAGCACCACAGTACTTGAGCGTTAACAGATGCAATGTTTAGCAAAGTAAAAAATAAGGACAATGTCCAATCATTTGTGTGTTGCATTGTAGTGTAGTAATTCATCAGAACATCCACAACTTCTACTGCAGACTGATTCTTCTTATACACAGAAACAACTGTAGTGTGATTTATATGACCTTTCCTGTAATATCTAGGCTCATTGGTTAATACATTTACAGATTTCCCCTCAGTATTGACATACGATGTCAGTGATACTTCATGATCAATAAATCCAGACATGAATGTTCGACATTTCCTGTACTGAGACAGGAAGAGTGGTGGAATCACATCACTGTTTGGGTTCAAGGCTGCGATAGAATACAACTGATACTCATTTTTAAGGGTATCCATCAGTGAGGAAGAAGTGAACCAACTGTCCATAACAATAGTTCTGCCAGTACCAGCCAAATGCTGAACCATTTTTTTAGTTATATCCTTGGCGCCGAAGTAGAGGTCAGTGATGACGTCTAAATTGCTTATATAGAATGTGGATGAATCAACCAGCAAAACCACCTTTAACCCTCGCTTCAGCGGTTTCTTATCAATTTCGTATCGAAATGGGCAAGGTCCGTAAACTGGCACGATGATCTCATCAATAACTGCGACATTCTCGATCTCGTAAGATGTTCTGCAATTCATGGCGAAGATTTCGAATACTTTACGCATACGCTTCATTATGTCAAACTGTATAATGCTGTTGTCGTCCTCTTTGTCGAAGCTCATGTTTTGAAGCAGGAATTTGAACCTTTCGTATTTCATGATATTTCTGACGCAAGGAACACCACATTCACTGTTCCAAAGGTCACTACAATTTTGATGCGTCGGCCGCATTATGCCGTGTAGATACAGAATACCGATAAGCGTTTTAATTTCGCTGACGCTCGTTGACTCCGTGAAACTTTTCCCATTTGTCACAATATTGTCATTTGTAGAAGCAACAATCAACTCTAATAGGTCATCAGTGAATAACAACTGCCACGCATTTTTAGGTCGTGAACTATGTTTACGATTTTCTGATTTGCGTTTCCTGACTTTGAAAGCTTCTTTCACTCTGGCATTATTTACAGAAGTTGATAGTTGTGGAACTTTTGACATAACTTGTTTATTTTTGCAAATATATCCGCGTTTGCTATTAACATAACTGTCATCAATTTCTGTTTGGAGTTCGGCTTCAGTATCTGAGTCATGGTCAGAATGCTGCAAAACATCACACTCTTCCCTTGTCTGCAGAGAGTCAATCACCTCATTGTCTTGAACCATGTCCAAAATTGCATGGACCCGGTGCCAATCCATTCGCGGATCCACACATTTCTGTGGATGAAATTAATTCAATTGAACTATTCTCACACGGGTATTCTTCACACATTAAAATGGCCACAACATTGCATATCAATTCACTATGATTTAAAACAAAAAATAATAAAGTATTAAAATCTATGTTTCGTAATATTTAACTAAAGTTTAGAATGTTGAAGTGTCATTTTAAATGGGAGTATGTGATACAAAACAAGCGCTTGTTTCATTCAATGATAAACTATATTGGGCATGTAATCTCTACCTTATCACTTCTTGGTGTGAGCCCCAATGAAGCCAAGATTGGGGGACCTTCAGGTTGCACTTTGCTTGAATAGCCCGCATTCTGAAATATTATAACAAATGAAAATTAACATTTTTAAAACAAATAAAAAATAACAGTTATTAAAAATTATATTAATATTGATTGGATCTTTGAATTTCCAGTGTGTTATGCAAAAACAAAGGAATGAGACTAAATTAAGTACATACTTTTCGATTACATCAACTCTAAAGCAAGTGAATGTAAGAGAAGTCAGGGACTTGTTTGCAAGGTATTATGGACTCACTGCAATATTTATAGTACAATGTTTAACATTACATAAAACCAGAATGCCATGAAGAGTGAAGGTTTTTTTATTAAATGGGAGTAAAGACCAAGATGAGGTCAGTGGGTAGCCTTAGGGTGAAACTGTAGAAAAACCTTACTGAGCTAATGCAATACGTAATCATTCCCATAAAGTGGGCCATACAAGGAAAACCAAACAGTAACGGTTAAATTTCATTCTGGACTTATCATAAACACACAGCATTCATAGCTAGCTCATTATCACTTGACACAAGTTCCCTGTGTGTAATTTACTTGACAACTGTTCACATGTCCTTGACACCAATGTGTAGCAATTTCTTAGTACATGTTGACCAGACCTGACAGTGCTCATAAACTTGTACTGCATAGCTCTACTAGATAACAGCATACCATTTCAACCAAGTACTTTGCTGACTCATACATACCTCAATGACAGGATATGAACCATCAATGACCACTCCATCATCATAAGCCTCATCAGACAGTGGTTCACTTTTTATTTTCACCTGGAAATACATATTTCCACCATATAAACAACAATCATAAAAAGCTAACTGACAGTTCCAAGCTCAAATATCTAGAAAGATAAACCCACCTCTTCTAGTTGGTTGCCATCTTTTAGAGACAGTAGTTTGTTTTGTGTCCTTTCACATACATTTTTAAAAACATGCCAGTTATTGACATTGTCCATGCATTTCCTGCAGACATTGGTGGGCAGGTCGTCATTTTCGTTTATCTGAAAAAACAATCATACGTAATCATCGTACGGTGGGCAAATAGGCGCCCTCCACGACGCGCGAGCTCGTTTCATCAGAACGAACGAGGCGAAACCGCGCCTCGTGTATAGATAGCTACGGCGAGGAGAAACTAAGTAGGTAGGCGTAGGTATAACCGAGCGCCGGCGAGCGGCTACTCCTCGACCGAATAAGTAGAAGCGAGTCGAGTGGCAGCCAGCGAGCCCCTCGAGGGTTAGCGCTCGATATACGCACACAAGTATAGCGCACTCACGCCGACAGCGACGCTCGACCCGTCCGAGGAACGAGCTGCAGGCTGGTCTCGTCCGATAAATCAATACGCCCGACGGCCAAGCCAACGCGACCCAAACCTAGCGATACGCAGCCCCCTCCCGATATGACCCCCGGGAATAATGCCAACCCGACCCTCATGATATGCGCCATTCCTCGCCGGCTGCACGGAATGCGACGCGACGCGGCCACGACCCGAGCGATAGCCGTGGTACATTACAAAATGGTGGACGATCTTACGACATCTCCACCTAAACGCGCTGCCTGTCATTGCTCGAACCGAGGCGGATGACGAGTTCTCACGTATGCCGAGGGTCTACTTTCACTCAAAACATCACTGTATCCCTTATTTTACACACAACGTACCTGTACAGACACACAGTCCTTGATTTTCAAAGCGAGGACGGGAGGTTCCGAGTCATCCGAACTGGTGGTAGGAAAAATCGGCAGTAATTCGCCTCGAGATGACAAGCACAGTCTACAAACACGATCATAGTTCACATTCATTGTAAATAAACGATATTTTGAAGGTATTAACACCTTCCACAATCTTTAAAAAAGGGACGCCATGTCACCACGAGCACTTCAACACAAAGCACTGCACATCGTTCTTGCTAGAGCACGAAAGCGGCTGATGATGAGGATGAGAAGTCGATAGGTTCACTCGGGACGGCTGGTTCGAGTCGGCGACCACCTGTCGTTCTGCGCATGTGCGCGTAAAATTGCGTCAGGGTGGCCAACATGACAAACCTAAAATGTAGTTTATCTCAGACGCCACAAACATTTTAGTTGAACATATTTGTATGCTTATCTTAAAACTCCATTTAAAATGTATTCGAATGATTAAAATATCGGTAAAATAACAAATAAGTGTAATTGTTTAGGCTTTTACGTTAATATTCAATGTCGTTTTAGTGCATATGTATTATGAACATTAGTTTCACAGTTTTAGAAGAATACAAATGATTACACGAGGTCACTTTGTTAGTTAAATTTACGCTTTATTGTTGCAATAATACTTTTGTCTGTTTTAAAAACACAAGGAATATATTTATTTGATGTGAAGTACATTTTTACTAAATGTCTGTCATGTTTGTCGACATTAGAAGTTCATAATCTGCAATGGAAGTTTAATAAATCTCATTGATCATTATTCACCTAAGAACACGTAATAGTTTTATGTAATAATATTCAGACAGCAGATGTTAAAGTACTCTTGTAGAATTGTTTGTGATCTCTGGATCGTGTAACAGAAGTAGTTCTATCTCTTTCTAAACCAGTATAGTCAAGGCGGTAGATTCAAACTTCGGATAACTTCGCTCTATATTCGTAATGGCGGGAGAGTACAAAACTCTGACTTTTGTTTATTTTGCTTTTAATAACATAATTCTTTAGTAATAATTTTTGTTCGAACGAATGTGGAGCTACGAATTTTATAAGGCATTTGTATTCAAGTAATTTTAAGATGCAGTGAAGCTTTCGATGAAAAAAGACTACTCAAGTGGTCGTAAAAACAAGGTAGTGCCAACTTTATAGGTGTTTAATAAACAAACAGAATAGAAAGAAATTAGTTTGCTTCATTCATGGAAAGGTGGGGAGGACAAAATTATCAATGAAAGCGTAAATGTTTGTTTACTATTCGTCAAAGGCGTCAAATAATAAAAGAAAATAGTTCAAACATGGGTCATTGACCCTAAAAGTCGTGCACATTTTGTGTTGTGATGTCATTCTTGGTAAACAAAAAACTATCAAGTTAAAAAGCAGCAGTTAGCAAAATTCATAAACCTACCGAGAAAAAATCATTTTTTTTTTGTCATAGGCACCTACACAAACTGACACCTATTCCCATTATTTTTATTACCTATTTATCTACGAGGATACTTTCTACATGACGCGGGTAAGTCGGCTCAAATCTTTTATCTTCTATATCCTATCTAGGTATGTCTATATCTTCTACTATATACGTATATAAAAATCAATGCCACTTTTCGTTGTAATTTTATAACTCAAGAACGGGCTCACCTAACCAAACCAAATGTTTAGGCTCTAATCGGACTATTTATTATATGGTTTATTATGTGAAGTTTGCACAAAATCGGTCGAGCGGTACTTCATTTATCACATTTTTTGTAACAAATGAATTCAATAAATGGCGGATCATTTTGTTAATGGGGATTTTGCTGCCAAATTGAAACTTTTTCAGTGCTAACTCAGACCAAGTAATTTTTATTTGGTCTGAGAGTGTTGACAGTACAAAGCATGTTGATATGTCATTCATTTCTGTCAGTTCATTTTAATCAATTGGTTTCGAGAATGGTTTAGATTTTTAGATTTACAATTAGAATTAGACCCGGTAGGTATTAGGTAGGTAGTAGGTAGGTAGTAGGTAGGTAGTAGGTAGGTAGTAGGTAGGTAGTAGGTAGGTAGTAGGTAGGTAGTAGGTAGGTAGTAGGTAGGTAGTAGGTAGGTAGTAGGTAGGTAGTAGGTAGGTAGTAGGTAGGTAGTAGGTAGGTAGTAGGTAGGTAGTAGGTAGGTAGTAGGTAGGTAGTAGGTAGGTAGTAGGTAGGTAGTAGGTAGGTAGTAGGTAGGTAGTAGGTAGGTAGTAGGTAGGTAGTAGGTAGGTAGTAGGTAGGTAGTAGGTAGGTAGTAGGTAGGTAGTAGGTAGGTAGTAGGTAGGTAGTAGGTAGGTAGTAGGTAGGTAGTAGGTAGGTAGTAGGTAGGTAGTAGGTAGGTAGTAGGTAGGTAGTAGGTAGGTAGTAGGTAGGTAGTAGGTAGGTAGTAGGTAGGTAGTAGGTAGGTAGTAGGTAGGTAGTAGGTAGGTAGTAGGTAGGTAGTAGGTAGGTAGTAGGTAGGTAGTAGGTAGGTAGTAGGTAGGTAGTAGGTAGGTAGTAGGTAGGTAGTAGGTAGGTAGTAGGTAGGTAGTAGGTAGGTAGTAGGTAGGTAGTAGGTAGGTAGTAGGTAGGTAGTAGGTAGGTAGTAGGTAGGTAGTAGGTAGGTAGTAGGTAGGTAGTAGGTAGGTAGTAGGTAGGTAGTAGGTAGGTAGTAGGTAGGTAGTAGGTAGGTAGTAGGTAGGTAGTAGGTAGGTAGTAGGTAGGTAGTAGGTAGGTAGTAGGTAGGTAGTAGGTAGGTAGTAGGTAGGTAGTAGGTAGGTAGTAGGTAGGTAGTAGGTAGGTAGTAGGTAGGTAGTAGGTAGGTAGTAGGTAGGTAGTAGGTAGGTAGTAGGTAGGTAGTAGGTAGGTAGTAGGTAGGTAGTAGGTAGGTAGTAGGTAGGTAGTAGGTAGGTAGTAGGTAGGTAGTAGGTAGGTAGTAGGTAGGTAGTAGGTAGGTAGTAGGTAGGTAGTAGGTAGGTAGTAGGTAGGTAGTAGGTAGGTAGTAGGTAGGTAGTAGGTAGGTAGTAGGTAGGTAGTAGGTAGGTAGTAGGGAGGTAGTAGGTAGGTAGTAGGTAGGTAGTAGGTAGGTAGTAGGTAGGTAGTAGGTAGGTAGTAGGTAGGTAGTAGGTAGGTAGTAGGTAGGTAGTAGGTAGGTAGTAGGTAGGTAGTAGGTAGGTAGTAGGTAGGTAGTAGGTAGGTAGTAGGTAGGTAGTAGGTAGGTAGTAGGTAGGTAGTAGGTAGGTAGTAGGTAGGTAGTAGGTAGGTAGTAGGTAGGTAGTAGGTAGGTAGTAGGTAGGTAGTAGGTAGGTAGTAGGTAGGTAGTAGGTATAAAAAAAAAGGTATCAAATCAATGCCACTTTTCGTTGTAATTTTATAACTCAAGAACGGGCTCACCCTATCCAAACCAAATGTTTAGGCTTTGTTCGGATTATTTAGTACCTAGATGTTTTTTGGGAAGTTTGCACAAAAGCCACTGCTCTCCGAGACGGCTGAACGAAGCCATTGGTCCCGGCTGTCAATTAGACCTTTGCAGGTAGCAGACACGAAAGTCGACAACCAGTCTTGGTATCGAAAAATCCCATGCATCATGTTAACTGGGCTGTGGAGGTCAGATAGGCAGGTGCTCCATGTAACACACTGGTATTCGCGATGAGGTAACTCACCCTGCTACTTACCTAGGTAATTATAAATCAAATTTTATATATAATGCTAATCAAATTTTTGTGTTTTTTAAATACCTCAAACAAAGAGCTGACTTATAATAATGATGATTATTGATGATGATATTGGCGCTTAGTAGTTACTAAGTTAGCTTGGTTATCTAATTTATTGTTTTGTGCATGTGGTGTTTACCTTTATGTAATTGTTACGCCGTAGCCTAATTTTAAAAATGAATAATGTCGATGTATCAAGAGTAAACAATTAATTGTTGGTAGACCTAAATAAATAAATAATACGTGAAGAACCTTGTGAAATCCGAGAAAGCTAAATCAATCAAGCATCTTGACTTGGCTCGCAAGGTTGTCGACATGCATGTAGTATGTGGACTCAGCCATCATTATGCTGATAGTTATATCCACCAATGGCTTAATTGCCAACAGCGTCGATCAGTCGTCGAGCAGCTGGATTGAAGGCTTAATACAGAACGCGGTTCCCCTGGACACGGAGGTTCCTTTCTCTGAAGCCCTGACCGGTAGCTTGGGACCTGTTCCCGATACAGTGGGCTATAAGTTTTTATATTTTGAAATGGTTGTAGGTATTATTTTATTTTTATGGTTTTATTTTTTTAATTTTTGTATAAAATCGTAAAGTTTCAACTGTGTAGTTTTCGAATAAAGTGGCTGTGACATACGGACGGACAGACAGACAGACAGACATGACATACAATATGGTTCCGTTTTTGCCGTTCGTCTTCGGAACCCTAAAAACACTTCACATCCTAGTACGATGCAATGTATGTACAAGTAAGTGTCTTCATTTACTGTTTGGTCTATAGAACCCATGGCGTATTTTCATGATGACCCTTTTTTTTTCGTCGTGTGGAAAATCATCAAATAATCCCGCTCTTGAGCAGAGCGAAAGGGAATGTCAGACTTCTACTGACTAAAACCCACCCATGTTCCTTCTTAGCCCTGTGTGTCGAGGCCGCGGTATCTCTTACAACATCACGCAGTCCCGACGGGCGTCGACCCTTGCGGGCCCCTCATTAGTTGCTGACATCTATTTGAGGCGCGCGTTTAACACGAACGCGCCGTCGACACGGCCTGTCGTCGTCATAAGACGGACGGACGGCGAGTTAGCCCATCACTCACCGTCCACAGGCCACCGTCTACGGAGGCCGGAAGCCATCACGTGGCCCCCGACGCCCGGAGCGCCTCCCGCGGCGGCTGGGACGAGAGGTTCTCTCCCTCTCGCGTTTCGCCACCTCCTTTGCTAGCATCACTGCTCTGCCGAAGGAGTTAGCCTATTCCTCCCCGGACCATAGCTTGCACCAGGGGCGGTTCATGATGACCCTTTTTTTTTTTTTGTCGGGTGTAAAATCATCGAATAACCCCTTCCGCTCTTGGGCAGAGCGAAAGGGAGTGTCAGACTTCTACTGACTAAAAACCATCCATGTTCCTTCTTCGCCCTCTATGTCGAGGCCGCGATAACCAGTGTACAACCCGCGGCCCCGACGTTCATGATGACCCTTAAGTACATAAAAATATCTACGAAGTGTAGTAGGTATCTAAGTAAGGACTTCAGATGGACGGTCCCTCCACCAAATGACATGAAAAAAAAAATTACCCTAGTCAAAAGTCGTTGCATCTAAATAACTGGTCCGGTTATAATAAATAGGTAGGGTGCCATTTGTTCCCCATTCATTGGGGTTCTTAAGCCGTGCGTCTTGGGATCCATTCTTCCCCTTTCAACGTTCTTTGTAGCGAATCTGATGTAATGATAGGGTTATATAATTAATTGAAAGCTTGACTTCCGTTTGTGAGTTTGTTGGCGACGGACGTAATAAGACTGGATTTAAATTGAAGCTTTATTTTTAAATATGTGAGGTCCTTTTCCACTATGTAAGTTTTACAGCAGTAAAAGGATAACGGACTAGGTATTTGGAAAGTTGGCCTTTTCAAGATGATCTTTTGTCAATCGGTTTTTCTGCGTCAAGATCGGACTTCACATTCACCCATTATCAACAAAGGGTCCAACCAGCAGCATCTTCACCCATATATAAACTGACCATTATTTCTTTAACTCAGAACGGGACATGGATTTATATTTAATATTATTTATGACAGCAAAAACCAAGGTCACGTTGAATGCTTATGTAGCCTCTCCTCTCAAGATCGGGGACTACACTCGAAGTTGTAGACCTTTATGTTCACCTGAGACAAACGGTCCAGTTAGGTAGTTTTTTTTGGAATGTGAGAAATCATAAAATGATCACACCTCCCGCTCTAGGCGGAGCGGTATATAGGGAGTGTCAGACTTCTACTGACTATAAAATCACCATGTTCCTTCTTAGCCTTTTGTTTGTGAAACTGCGGTATCTCTTTCGAACTACCCGCAGCCCCGACGCCTTGCGTCTGACAAGACACGCACGGCACGGCTTGCGTCTGACAAGTTTTATTCTAGGTAGTTTTTAAAACTTCACGCAGTTTCGGAAAACTTGACTATTCTGTGTCCCAGAGCTTTGTTTAGGGACAACGGGACAGGTGACCGAGAAAAGGAACAGTCCAGGTCAAAACGGGGCGTATGGTCACTTTACCCATATAGGATGTAAACGAACCGTTCACGAAGCCGTCCAATCATATCGTAATTTAATGTGTGTTTCTCCTAAGTTTACTTTTTAATCTTTAATTTTTATCAATTTGTTTTGTCCTGTGTGAAACCAATAAAAACTGTTCTTTCTTTCTTTCATCAAACTAAAAAAAAAATTAAAAAAATTGTTAGGAAATGCCTTTTTTGTTTTGGTGAAAAATCACATTTTATGGTAAAACTAGGAGATTGTTTTCATTGGCCCTGAGCAACAAGAGTATCGGACATAGCATGATGATTCATTGGCTCAGTCGCAAAATGTCTCTTTCGCAAAAAGTCTACTGGTAGTAAAATGTATCTTTCTAAAAATGTCGTTTTAATCAATAGATAATCGGAAAAACAACCTTCTTTATAAACGTGGCAAAATCTTAGTGCTAGAGCGACATTCTGCGAAAACGACATTAAGAGAAAGATACATTTTGCTACCAGTAGACATTTTGCGACTTAAATTAATTAAATCATCAATTTATATCATCACCGCTGCCCTAAAAACGGTGAAAAACATCGTGAGGAAACCGATAATATGTCTTAGAACCAAAGAATTCGAAGACATGTGACATCTACCAACCCGCACTGGGCCGCGTGGTGGATAATAGGTAGCCCATCCCTCTACTAGAGAGGAGGCCTGAATCCCTGCAGTGGGTACATTATAGGCTGATGACGATGACGTCGTGTCATACAATCATTTGCATGGGTATTGGGGTTGGGTTTTTAACCAACTACAAAAAGGAGGACGTTTTCAATTCGCCGGACCTTTTTTATATAGGTACAGTTGCTTTGGCTATACTTTTATTTTATTTATTAGGGATAACAAACAACTACAACATATATATAATGCACAAAGTTAACATGTTAGAGTGATAATGTTGCAGTCAACTGCATTATCCGCACTTACCTACATAATATGTATACTTACTTACTAATTCTTATTTATTTACAGTTTTCCTTTGCCAAGCCTGCGGTCGCCACGCTGCCGCTGCCTCGCTGATGATTGTGGATGTTGTGGTTACTTGTTTCAGCAACCTAATAGGAACCTACGAGTAGGTATAGATAGTCTGTTCTATTGTTCTACAATCCCTACGGACAAAACGACAGTGATATTTACTGTCATTACGATAAGGTTGAGGTTCGGTTGCTGCCAGTGACAGAGTCACACAAGACAGTGATTTTTATTATTATTGTTTTAAGGTTGTTATTGGCTTACTGTTGTCAGGTGTAAACAGGTAGATTACTAATCGTGAAAGAAACTTTACGTCATCTAACCTATCGAGAACCTACTACAGTCATTTTGCAGTTATTTTACCAAAGAGCCAACCGCCTATTAAAGTAAGTACATTTTAAATTTGACAGTGGTTTGCCCTAAAAAAAACAATAGTAGGTACCTACTTATAATTTAATTTTTTGTCTCTAAATGATTCATCAATAGTCTACAACTCTACAAGCATGGTAGACTTATAATAGGCCAACCTAAAAAACACACACACACGTCACGCACACAGACATTTGAATCTTAGCTCAGTCGCTCTTCATCAAAAAATGAACTTTATGTGCATAAACATACCTAATGTTCATATTGTATAGTTGATCGCGATTTCGATGGTAGTCCCATTGAGAAAGTTGTTCAGTTTGATGGTCTGAATCACACCATGTTTTATGAGCACACGTGTTCGGTACATGTTGTCTCAGCTAAAGCCTGGAACCCCGGAGGCCTCATTGAGAGTAGTCATCCGGCCCTCTGACCCACCACAAAATATGAAGTTTGCACTACAAATTCAAACTGATTTATTTTTAAATAATTACTTATCCTACTGGTGTTAAGATGCTATTTTGTTCAGGTACCATAAACCTATAAAAAATAAATACCAATTGAAAATGGGAATTTGAATAGGTTTAAACTTAGAAACTTTCCCCTGTAACAATTGTTTGCATTATGGTAGAGAATGGTTAGAAAAAAAACACGTTACTCGTATTAGTTAATAGTTTCTAGAGTGGCCACTAACCAGCGCAACAAGTAACCATTAACTGTAAAATTTTCTCATTCGATTTTGAACATAACAATTAGCATTCTAAGGTGTACTTAAATCGTTTGGAGAAGTGAGATATCTGATAGAGTGGTATTAACTTCATGCATTGGCGACTGTACCTACTTTATCTAAGGACACTATAGGAAATGAGTAGACCAGTATAAAGGGAAGTACGGTCAGCATCAGAAGTAGCTTAACATTTTGGAACTTTTATTATTTGATGTACAGGATTTCAGCTATTATTTTTAATGATTTAGATGATTATTCTTTAAAATGTTCCTTACTCTTCAATGACTTGTTAATAACATGTAATTTCTAACAAGTTTTCATTTGAAAACCTGTTTAGTAAGTTTGTGTAGTGTTAATCTACTTCTGATGCTGACTGTACCTACATTACTTAGGTATCATTTTATGAAGGAACGCTTATAAATGAAGCACGTATTAATTAATTTGATGTATTTATTATTTTCAGCACAAGCAACATTCAACGCCACACAACATTTAAACAGAACTTGCAACGACAATTGAATATTATACAATAATAATTATCTACTTTATAAGTAAATACATTAGTTTTATTATTCACTGTGTCCATCATTACATTATAATTATATTGAGTAGAAAATACAATTAATTTAGCATAAACGATTATCACTAGGTAATAAAAAGTTTATACGAGTACTTACAGTGTCATAAAATTTTAGGAGAAACTCTGCAGACGCACTCTGTAGCTATCGATAACTAAATGTTTTACCAATTTTATTGGTAAGGTGATTCATCACACCTGCAAAGTTTCGCAACCTAATTACAAATGAAATTTTAGAACATATAAGTATGATTATTAATTCATCTGCTTTTCTTTTTCCAGGATTGGAATAGAACGGGGAGCGAAACTGAAAACCTTTGTGTGGTAAGACGGGGGAAAATCAACTGAACTTGAAAAAAAATAAAAGTAAAAAAAAAAAAAAAAAAAAAAAAAAAGTTACAAAAATTACAAAAGTTTATACAAAACATTGTTTCAATATTGAGTTTATTTCAAAAGCCTAGATTAGACTAGGCACGGGTGTTTCGTCGTTTCGGACCACGAGAGGGGGCTGCGGGTTGTTCACAAGTTACCGCGGCTTCGACATATAGGGCTAAGAAGGAACATGGGTGGTTTTTTGTCAGTAGAAGTCTGACACTACCTTTCGCTGTGCCCAAGAGCGGGAGAGGTTATTTAATGATTATCCAACCGCCAAAAAAAAAGACTAGGCACAGGGCGTCCCCGTCCCACGGTTATACGAAAGCCAAACGAAGAAAAGTAGGGAAGGTTTTTTTCTGAATCTCATCATTTTTTGAATTTCATCTTCATTTTGACTTTTAAAACAATTTTACCTGCGCTCATATATTTCAAAATAAAAGTCTGTCTAAACCGGGAATCAATCTGTGTTTAAATGGTAACGGTCGAAAGGGTTCATGAAAAAGATTATTTTTCAATAGATTGATTCTTTTTTATGTAACATAACCTACCATCTTGAATTAAAGGCAGACCATGAACTTTTTAAGAGAACCTTTTTTTAAATAATATTGTTTTATTGGGACGTTCCTTCATAAATCTCTATAGTAATATAAGTTTACAAGTCAGATTTTCCCCTTCATTGCTCCCCCCACGTTCCTAACGTATTCTTCTTGAGAAGATTATCCTCTTACGGCATTATAACAAGAAAAAGATTACTATATTGTCCTCTTTTAAGCAATGTTTTATATTTAAGTCGAAGATACATATATGTTACATATTAATATTTATTATCTGATTTTCGAAGTATTAGCACAAAGAAGCATTTTGATACGAGAATGATGATCTTTGAGTAATATAATATTATATGTAATACATATTTAGATATGTTAAATTGTAATGTCGTATATAATAATATGTGTTTAATAATATATAAACACAAATTATAGTTAGTAATATATTTTAATCATAAAGATATTAGTTATCACAGGGATAAAGGTTTTTCACTAGTTTCTACTTTAATTTATGTATATTTTGGTGTGTAGATTTGAGCTTGGGGAAGTTCTTGGCTATAATGTAACCAATTCTTGGTGATAAGGTGATGATTCTTGGTAAGAAGATGATTATTCTTGAGTTTAAATTGAATACTTAGGTCATCTCTCCTTCACTTTGCTGTCGACAGAGGCATCCGCTACTGTCGATAATTTAACTGTAGTACTTGAAAAAATAAACTACAACATTAAATAAACGACACAGCGATTGCTGCCTGCCATGTTGACAGCATTGTTGTAGCTCGCAGCGGTTGTTTTTGTTAGTTATCCATCGAGCCAACCAAACCTAATCTGAAGTTGGCTCTATCGACAGCTGCAGTTGGCTATGTCGGCAGCTGCAGTTGCCTATGTCGTTGTCGGCAGCTGAAGTTGTCTCTGTTAATAACCAAGTACTGTTCGTCTGTTTGACTGTGCATCACAATGTACGTCTGTCATAGTTTGTTAAGCAGGTTCCAATTAGCAACGAATTCATTTCAGAAAACCAGGACTGCATCTTTATATCAATGAGCATAGTCTCGCTGAATAAATTGGCCACCGAACATGGTCATTTTGCTATAGATGCTGGTAACACAAAATTCCCTCAATTCTAAATTCTGATTGTCATTACCTCCTCCTCCATACATTTTCTTATATTATATTTTGTTAACTTGATATGAAAACACGGTGACATACCTATAAAACCGCGTGATAGATTTTCCACGAGAAAATATGCAGCTGATACACACTGACTGAGTTGTTTTTCTTTTCTCGGAAACAATATGTGATAATTACATCTGATTTAAGTACAAACAATATTATGATACTTATTAATCGATTAGGTTATACCTACCATTACCAGTGTAAACATTTTCCAATAAATATGTTCTATCAAAGTACATTTTACACCTTTTGAATCAACTCAACAATTTATTAAAGAAACATTCAAGGGTAGTTCTTTAGAAAAACAGGGAGCTAGGAAAGGAATTTATACACACGTATTTATTATACATTTATCTATAAACAATAAGTACCATATCAAAAATTACAATAGAACTCGGTACTTTATTACTAAGTATTTATAAGACCAATATTTATATTTGTCACATCATAGAACTGTCCACCGCATGCGATATTTTCAGCTTTAAGAAAGCGTCTTCTAGCGCACACTCACTCCAACACGTCTTTCCAACACCGCATCAACTTATAAACTGAGAAATCATAAGTTCACGAACTTTTGGTCCACATTCTGAATTTAAATTTGCCGCAAAATTACGAACATGGCGGGCATGAAGACCGTTGTTCCACCGTTGGCTGCGCGCGCACCGTCAGCCTCGAGGGGTCGACGGGGTTCGCTTTCGCTACTAGAGAGCGTGCCACATGGGCAAAGGCAGCTTCGACATTCAGTCCGGTTTTGGCTGATGTCTCCATAAACGATACTTGGTATTCTCTCGCTAAGCGTTGTCCCTCCTCCCGCCTCACCGCCCTCTCTAGGCCGCTGTCGGATTTGTTACCTGCAAGCACATTATTACTCAACCTCCGTTTATGTGAACTGGTTCAGAATTGAGGGGACAACCGTATTATTCGTGACGGTTGTGGCAGTTTCATTGTAAGTACTTAAGTATTATCAAAGGAATAGCATTTAAGCTTTTTGGACTTTGTTGGTACCACTACCATTCATCTGCCGGGGTTATTTAAATTAGATCTTTGATCATTAAAATTAGTGTTGGAATTAATATTGACCAAAAATAAATAGTTTTTCTGTTACACAGTCAGCTGAGTGCAATACTGAGTGGAAACATTTACAATAAGCTGTATACAGCGGCAAGGATAACATCTGATTCTAGAGCTTTTCCAAGGATTTTGATTGAATTATTTATTAGTTATATAAAATCACCTAATAACATGATGACGACGTCGTCCTGCGCATACTCCCGAATCTCCCCGAGCCAAGCCCGAATGTTGTCGAAGCTGATCTTGTTGGTCACGTCGTAGAGCAGCAGTAGGGCTGGTGGACAAGAAGATTGTGATAAAAACAAAATAGTTTGCAAGGCAGGGCACTGACGTTCCTCAGGTACAAAATTCAAAGCCGGATCTCCGCTGCCGTTTCCAAGAACATTACAAAATTTTAAAGTATGTAGGTAGTTTGTTTGAACATCTCAGCGGTTTGGATTTGGGTGAAATTTTGCTCATGATCATGATTACAGCCGGCAGAGACTAGTCCTATATAGAGAAGGCTTTGGGTGGTCTAAAATTAATAGAATGAGAGAGCAGGTGTTCCAACTGTTCCGTGTTTTTTAGGTTGGTACACCTAGAGATCTCTAGACTATTATGGAAGGGTCAATGTATTCTAATCTTATTTTTAAAACCCAACGGCACCAACATCTGCGTTCAATACTTACTCTCAGAAAAAAAAACAGTTGACTTTATGAGCTGTATTTTTGTTTTGTTGCCTATTTTATTCAGTTCACATCTGTTAATAATGGCGTTAAAATCCTATTACTGAGACTTACTTGCTTAAGTAAAGGCGAAAGAAGTAAGTAGGAAAGACTTTGGTAGGATCCTAGTGCAGTAGGACCTACCCAGATGCAAGGCTACAAGAACGCACGAGTGCCTAGGTACTTGGATCAGTCTAAACGATGTTTTTTTATTCCAAGGTTTAGTACGCTATCGCACAGCACAATAGCTACCTACATTTCTTAAACTAAGTAGGTACTTATATTTATATCAGGTTAGCGTTCATGAAGCCAATACTCTTCAATTGCTTAGGTACATCTAAGTATGCCTATTTAATACCAAAAGCCTAGAACCTAAATGCAATATACCTACTCGCGTCGATCACGCGACACAAGAATACAGGCCTACCATGAATCAATTAAGAACAATCCCGATAAGGATACCAGACTCAGTTAATGGCATGATGTGGCTAATGACTGGTTGAGTGTGGCCCAATCTAGTTACACACGTGTGCGAATGCGTGATCCGGTTTGCCGCCTCAGAAACGGGTCGAGCCCAAGCCTTGGCAGTTTCTATGCTCCTGTCACAGGTGCTCCATCCAGCAAGAAAATACCTAAACTACCGAACGGGGCTAAAGGTCAACTACCTATTTTAAATTTATTTTAAACTAAGCAATCGAGTTTTACAACAGCATTCAAAATGTAAGAACGAAACCCCCGTGACATTTCACATCGTGCATAGAATTCTCAGAAGGCGGTGCAAAAGTGCCATGTGGAAGTTATCAGCGGTCATGAGATGAATGGAATTTGGTTTGCAAAATTTTGCCGATAGATGGCGCTACTAGTTCTGAATCAGGATGATTCAAATATTGAAAATGTCGTAATATAATGAACGAAATAAACCTAACATTTAAAGTTTTTCTTTCAACCTTGTACAATAATTGTTTTAATAAAGTATAATTATTACCATGTGCATCCCTGTAGTATGCGTGCGTCACGCTACGGAAGCGCTCTTGCCCAGCGGTGTCCCAAATCTGAAGTTTCACCTTGACGCCGTCCACAGTGACTACCTTGTTCTGCGGACAGATGGCGTTAGTTGTACTAAATTGTGTGTGAATGTTATGAATTTTGTTGAATGCAAAAGCAAGTCAGACGCAAACATTTTGCTATTGATATAAAAGTAAAACATTATCAAATAAATAAAGAAAATACCTATGCCACAAACTCTGTAAGACCACTTTAAATATATAGGTACCCAAAGAGGCAGTACAACAACAAAAATTGTTACCTATTGTACTGCCAAAATAAAAGTTAGGTAGGTACCTAGATAACATAGTTTATTTAAAAAACTTTGATAAGTTTTATCTCAAGGTGAAACCTTTAAGGTAGCAAGCGAAATTCTTTTTTTTTGCCGTTTTTTGTAATGTAAGTAAGGTCGTATTGTTAAATAAAATAGCATTTGCCTTTTTCATCAAGTCACTCAAGGATTTAAGGAACTAATTATGAACTGAGATGGTTGTTGTTCCTGTCGGGGCCGCGGGTAGTCCTCTGGTTATCGCGGCCTCGACATAGAGGGCGAAGAAGGAACATGGGTGGTTTTTAGTCAGTAGAAGTCTGACACTCCCTTTCGCTCTGCCCAAGAGCGGGAGGGGTTATTCGATGATTTTACACCCACCAAAAAAAAAAAAAAAAAAAAGGGTTGTTGTTAGGTATGCAGATAAGTCGATGATATAAGGACAAGTGAAACGATCACTCGTTAGTTAGGTAAAGGTACATGCACTGATTGAGCGGAGCGGAGCGTTGGGCGGAGCGTGGAGCGGAGCGTGGAGCGGAGCGTGGAGCGGAGCGTGGAGCGGAGCGTGGAGCGGTTGGCGCGATACGTGCATAATACACAACATGCCTCCCTCTATTACAATAACCTTAAAACTATACTTAATGCTATGCTAACCTATTTTATTTATCATATACTTAACTTCAACCAGACACTGACCGGCAAATTTTAAAAAAACGTTACACAATTCGAATTTCGCGGGCTACCTTGTCGCATTCAACTACCTATGAAAATAAAAAAAGGGACCTACTGGGATACAGCGAATTTCACGAACTATTGTGTACCTAGATTACCTAATATCTACATAAGTAAGTAGGTAAGTAGTTAAGTAACCACCAAACAGTTATAAAAATAAAACTATTAAATAGTTGTTAATCAGTAAACTGTAATTAATAAAATGATAATGAGTCACTTTTTTCTTGTCTCATAAAAACTTGAACATAAACTTGTTATTGGCTACACAGACATTTTTCTAGCCACCATAGACAGCTGCAATAAATCAAACTGCAAAAACTGAACAGGGAGAAAAAAAGAGACTTTTGCAACAATAAATCACTCAGGCGAGCAGTCGATTCAATCACAGCTGTCATGGGCAAGGGGCGGGTACGGAAAAAGCGCGCCAAACTTCGAACACCAATAGCGTTGCGGCGAACCGGTCGCGTGCAGCCACTCGCTGGCCCATTTGAACTTAGAACCCTTGATGGTCATTAATTACTTTTTTTTTGCGAGAATAAAAATATTACTGGCATTATTAACTTTTTGCTTATTGATATTGGACTTTTTTGCACTTCGATTCGGTGAATAAAACTTGATTGATATACCTACCTTTTTGCTGAACATTGCATTTGACTTTTTATGCCGTTTCTTTTTCGTATCGTTAATGAGTAGGTGGATTAACTAATTGAATTTGGTTTTTTTTTATTAAAAGTTTGTTAAATAGCAATGAACTTTTTTTAAACTAATAAGCTGACAATTTGTGTCTGACACAGTAATACAGTAACTTAGGTGTGTTTTTTTCGCTTTTCCTTAATTATTTCATTCTAGTAAATGCCAAAGGAAGGCGAGGAATGACTTATTCGGATTAAAGGCGGCACGTGAGTCATTGTAGGTACCCGGAAGTCGATCCCGACGGTGGATATGTAGTTTCCTGCGAGGAATGTGCCGTCCCGGAAGCGGACTAGCATGCAAGTCTTGCCGACACCGCTGTCGCCGAGTAGCATTACCTGCAAGGATTACAATGTTTATTTTAATATTGAAGGTCAAAGCTCTCAATATAAAAACACCAATTCTTATGCAATTTATTCAGTTCTAGCGAACAAATTTATTGAAGATCTAAGTATCAAGGTGCGCTTTGCTGCCCATGAAGAACACTAGCCTTTTTGTAATTTACTTATTGGTTTTAACCAATCGAATGATTTCTCCTCTGGGCGGAGCGGAAGGGAGTGTCAGACTTCTACTGACTAAAAACCACCCATGTTCCTTCTTAACCCTTTGTGGTCCGGGGCTGCGGTATCTCTTTCTAATAACCCGCAGCTCAGACAGGCGTCGGCCTTTGCGGGCCTCTTCAATGCTGCTAAAATCTCTTTGAGGTGCGCGTGGAACCCGTCGGGGCTGCGAGTGGTTCCCGCCGGGGCTGCGGGTTGTTCACAAGTTACCGCGGCCTCGACATATAGGGCTAAGAAGGAACATGGGTGGATTTTAGACAGTAGAAGTCTGACACTCCCTCTCGCTCTGCCCAAGAGCGGGAGGGTTTAAGTGATGATTTTCCACGCGTTAAAAGAAAACGGTGGCCGGAAACCATCACGTGGCCCCCGACGCCCGGAGCGTCTCCCGCCGCGGGTGGGACGAGAGGTTCTCTATCTTTCACGGGTTCCACCACCTCCTTCGCTAGCATGACTGCTTTGCAAAAGGAGGTGACGGCGTCCCATTTCCATTGCCTCTCGCTCCGGACCATGGCTTGAACCAGGGCCGGACGCGAGGGGTCGCCATACCTATCTAGACTTGACTCATAATGAATACACAACATGGAATCAATTCCCCGCGAACGCCCCAGTACATCTTATGCGCATCAATAAGTTGATGCTGATGGTAATTGGACTAAAAGCAGAACATACAAATCTGAATCACTTTTCTATAAGGCAGTAAAGAAAATCGATAAACGTAACATAAA
Source organism: Diarsia rubi (assembly GCA_932274075.1). NCBI lineage: Eukaryota > Metazoa > Arthropoda > Insecta > Lepidoptera > Noctuidae > Diarsia > Diarsia rubi. Next base: position 6,728,896 of record OW026421.1, read on the forward strand.
TTATAACATACGTACTGAAGTCAGCAGTAACTAATTAATAGATATACTCAAATATCTAAATAGTTGGTAAATAATATGATTGAAATGTCGGGACCAAAGTTAGGAAGGTTACGGCCTCTTAATTAGTTCAGGCAGTTTTGGGGCTTCCAAAGCTCACTGTCGAATAGCAGACACACGTTTAATTACTACATCAAACGTAGCACGTAGGTAGGTAATACTAACTAAGGTAGATATTTTAATACCTAGGTACATGAGATTAGAGGATCGAAATCTAGATTAACTTTCAAAGATCGGTACTAAAGTGTACTTAATAATCTGAAGTTTCTTTGATCTAAGTACTCATTAAAAAAGGTAATTTAGACATAATCAACACTAATCTAGAGGTCTGGAGCGATTCAACTTATTCCTAAAAGAGAAATTAAAGGATTTGGACGTATTCTTTAGTGACGTGGAATATTCTTTTCTATACATTTCTACTTTGGTAAAATGGATTTACATTAGTTTTTTCAAGGGACGTATTGTTCAAACAATCCACTTGCCTATTAGATGTTGAATGTATTATTTTCCATTATTTATCATAGATGCTCGAAGGACCTCTTATCGTCCATTTCTATCACTGACCTTTTCAGTAAGTAGGTATATTGAATTAACAATGATAAAATAAAAACGAAAGAATTACTCACTTTTCCGAAAACCTCGTATTTATCTTCTTGTTTAGAGTTCTGTTCCCAGGTCTCTGTAGGAGAAGGTGGTTCACTATGAGGCATCACTCCAGCTTCTGCCTCACTCTTCTCATCATCTTCTCTTGCTTCTGGAAGATTTCTGGCCCATGTTGGCCTGACCCGGCCAACTACAACTCGCTTCTCCATTTGCCTATTGTCTGTTGCGTTTGGGTTCCACATTTTAAGGCTTTGGTTTTTAGTTCATCACTTTTAAATCGTCCTTTGTATAGTCTTTCGGTGGTTGATTAGTATTTTGTTAGCTTTATGTACTATTCATTTTCAATATGATTTTATCCGCACTGTTACGTTTACTTAACTTCAGTCTCAAAAACACAGAACAAAGAGATTCCAGAACAATGATAATTCTATTTTCGCAAATTGAAGTTTCTTCTTCAGTTTCACAGTACTCTAGTTTAGGTAGATAAAATCAATAAATACTTAAATAAACAAAGGAAAGAAAAGATTTCTCGAAGTTATTTACTTTGCGTCGATAGAGTTTTCAATAAAATTAAAACTGGTATGAATCAAATAAATTATGAGTTTCAAGAACATAACTATCTGAGAAAGATAGAATAACAATGTAAATGTTTGCTTAAGAATATTAGAAACAATCGGTGTTTTCAAGCAGTAGAAGGGTATTGTTGTTGGAACTTAGAAAGACAATTATTGTCTTTCTAGAAGACACTATTATAGTGGTCTTGTTACTGAGGATAGATTAAGTGCTGTAAGGGTCGGAAGTTTTCACGTGGTTAACAACTCAGAAAATATTGCAATCTCTAAAAAAAAATCTTGTGATATTGTTTTTGTAAGTTTTTATATGATGAGAATAGATTGCCCTTATCCCAATCTATTCTCAGCTTGTCTGCTTTTCCTTTTTTTTCTCTTCATTTTAGAATTTACCTCCGTTCTAGCCATATTATCCTTCTCAAAGTCCATCCATCGTTTTTTGGTGTTTAAATAACATACATGTCTACATTAACTCACTCCTTTTCCTATGCGGGACCAGTCTGGAACCACAGAACGCCTGCTACGATCTTTAAATCTGGTCATACACGCACGCCATGCACGCGTACATGACAATATTTATAAGCTCACGGCTTTTACACCTTCCTTTTTATTATCTTAATCGTGACGTCTAAACGTACTGATTACGCTGTCTCTTCCCCTAGACATTAATCCTGTTCTGTTAATTGTTTAATCTGATGTATCTCTCCCGGGGACTCGTCAAATGTTTGCTTAACTCGTATTTGTTTAGTAGCAACTTCAACGGGATTTGTATGCGTTAGACTGTTAGTCGTATTTGTGTTTCAAACTTTAAGCTCTTATCATAATATTTTAATGGTAATCTTGTAACTCCAGAGTCAATATTATTGGTTTACAGTGTATAAAATTATGAATTAGAAAACACAAGTACTTGGGTGAACTTAAAATGTTTTGTTTGTGCTGTTGACGTTTCAATAGATTCCATATATTATTTCCATATGTTTAGTAATGTGTGTAAATAAAAAGAAACGGCCTTTTTACCCGACTGCGGCGAAGCCCAAAAGGAGGGTTATTATCTATGACGGTTAATCAAAATAACTCTCAAGTTTCCACGAATACATCTCCTAGTTGAAATGCTTTCATTTTCCACAGCCTTCCAAAAGGTACCAATTATAGACGCATTCATAAATATCTCTTTGTCAATTTCCTCGAAATCCTAATGGCTGGTTGATAAAACCCTCTTCATATAATGTACATAGAACTTATCCTTTATTTACCCTGTCATCTAAAAGGGTAAAGCCATGAATTTATAAAGCGTAGTGATTTCCCCGCTAACCCGTAAGCAACTACCCTAAGCTGTTTATATTCATCATGCAAAGCCTTTTTACTCCACGTCTTAGGGCAGACCCGGTTCCCGATGAGCTATTAATATTTCGCTTTAGAGGGAAACCAGGATTTAATAAGGAAATGACGTCGTGAGCTTTCTATTTAGTGGTGTTAGATTTTATGCGTTGGATTTGAGATCATCCTTTGGACATTTATTTTCTTTCGAAGTATTTAATGGGGGCAAAGCTATTAGAAAGAAAACGGTCAATAAAAGTATTAATTATGTCTGATTATTTAAGGAATACCGCAGGGTTCCATTCTAGGACCTTTGAGAATTTGTAATACTAAAAACCACCCATGTTCCTTCTTAGCCCTATATGTCGAGGCCGCGGTAACTAGTGTACAACCCACAGCCCCGACGGGCCCTTATTTCACCTTGTAATTATATTCTAAATGCGGTGAAATACAGGTTCCGGATAAACTGAAGTTATTGCGGATGAATGTTTGAGCAGACTTTTTTTTTTGGCGGTTGGAAGGTCATCAAGCTCTTGGGCAGAGCTAAAGGGAGTGTCAGACTAGTATGTGTAGGCCGCGGTATCTTTGTGAACAATCCTTGTTCGTTTTTTGCGCTCGGTACCGCTATCAATGTCACTCACAAATCGACTCTGATTCCGACCCTAACGCACGAAACTCACTATGTCCGGTATTGAGAAATTAACGAAATGATGTTGTTCCAAATTCATTCTAATATTATTCAATACAACGCGACGCCGCGCGCCGACGCGGACGGAACCGTTGGCGCAATGGCTCGAGCAATTGACTGCTGCGCTGCGTGTCGCGGGTTCGATCGCACGAAACAAATATTTTTATGGCCTATAGATAGTCGTTTTGGGTCTAGGTATACAGGGTGTAAATTAACCCTTCACACATACGTCAACCAAGCATTCTATACATCAAACTAATCTACCCCTACGCAATTTATTTTTCTAGGAAACGTCTTCTTTTTTGGGGTAAAAAATCACATTTTACGGTGAAACTCAATGTTTCACTGTAAAAACATTGTGCTAGTGGATGCTTTGAATAGTAAACGGGTCATAGAGGTAATTTAAGTAAAGTTATAACCTGAAAAACTAGTATTTACAAAAACAGCTGTGCTAAATTTGGAACTTTCACCCCCAATATCTCCGTAACTAGGGGGTTTCCAGGTATGGTCTAGAACAAAAAAATTATCGCAGTGGTGGGCAGAACAAGTGCCCTTCGTTTGCGTTAAGGGTACTTTTACACCCTCTAAGTGTATGTGAGTTTAATGTTTGTGAACGCACCCACGATACAGGAAAAAATCCTAGGGTCCCCACCCTAGGATTTTTTCCCTCTAAAGTTTAAAAAAAAAGTACCTATCTGTCTCACAGTTATCTTTTCTTCTTTATAGGTACAACTGAACTGGTCGCTGTGTAACTTAAGAAACAAGTAGACTGAACTATGTAGAAAGGGTATTGGCAAGTTTTCAATCTTGATTGTTCATATATATTATGTATGAAGTCTCGGTGGCTTTTTATAAACACGACTAGGATTAGGGAAAAGCGTTATAGAAAACGAGAATTGATCGTCTGACTTGTTATTAAAATAATATCTGCTGAATTACAAAGGTCAATACCAGTCAAATAAGCTATCATAATTATGATCCACTTAGTAATTGAAATAAAGAATTATTATTATTATAATATAAAATAAAATCTTCCTCTTTATTAAAATAATATCTGCTGAATTACAAAGGTCAATACCAGTCAATACAAAAGAAGACTTGAAGTTGCAGTGATTAGGATAGTGTATTGTGTACGACCTATTCTGCCCGCCAAGTCGAGCAATAAAGCGGCACGGCCGACAGTGGTTCGAAATCGACGCTCCGTGGACACTGAAATCAAAATTTCTTTAGGCGAGAAATAAAAATCGGAACGGCTTTATTTCAGTATTATTTATAATATTTGGTAATATGACATCTATAGACAGCACCATCTCCGAAAAAAAAAATATTTAATATTTTTTTGTATGAAGAAAAACACAAAAGTCGTCTTTTCTCACGACTTAATAAAACTTAAAGCCTGCGGCTTACATGGGGTGTTGTCCCACATGAGGCGATTCCAAAATGCTATAACACGCACACCCATGCGCGCCGCTTCACTCATAGCAGAGTGTTGAATTTTCGAGAAATTCAGATAGAGATTTTTACGTTGATTTAGGTGTGATCTTGAAAAATATACAAAGTAATTGACCATCGTGTGCTAATTTTATTAAAAATAATGAGAAATAGTGGAATATACAATATAAAAAAACTAAAAAACACTCACGTAGAGACCCATTTGCAATATAAATAAATTTTTAAATATGGCCGTACTATCCTCCTATTTGCTCGAACCAGTTCAGGCCATTTTCGATTTAGTTTTAGGTAGGTACCTAATTATTTTGTAAGGTTTATAGGTATGTTCTCGTCGACATCATGTGTATTTGAAGGTATATAGGTATGTTTAGCAGTGGCGCGACCACAATTAATGCTAGAGTATGAATAATACCGACCTACTCTATCTGTACAGACAGATGTGCCAACCGCAATGCTGGATTTGACGTAGGTACCTAAGACAATTTAGGCCCGCTTGCACAATATGCACGTCTTAATACTAAGCAATTTAAGGACACTATTCTGTCACTAGTATATAATTATGTATTATGGACCTAGGCTGTTCGAGAACTCCGAGACATTCCGATTTTTTTTGTCATATGTCAAAAAAATTCATGTCAAAGTGAAAACTTTCTTGAAACTTTCATAAAGGATGCCCAACGTTAATGTTCAAGTTTTCACTTCTGCAGGCTTTCCCGGAGTGCAACCTCTTCACAAATTGTTTTAATTTTACTTTAAGAACCTCCATGATGATTGATGCCTGAGTATAAATCAGCACAAAGACCATAGCTCCACCCCGACAAAACAGTTAGGAAAAAACTGTGAACAACCACGCGTGAGCTGAGCAAGCGAAGCGAGCAGTACTGCAGAAGCGGTTGGAGAGCGCTGCACATCACTAAGTCGCAGTACCTACTTATTAACCTGAAATATGAGTTATACATTCACAGCTATACTACACAGAAGTCTGAAAGATAATCGTATTAGCAGGGAATACCTGTACGGTTCCACTGCCCATAGCGATTACTCCCCATCATAATACCTATGCCGATAGTTCGTAATACCTTAACGCTCCGATAAACCCGGTACAACCCGGAAATCTCGATTATTGGTTGTAGCTAATTATGCGAGAAGGGACGCTGTAATGAACAGATTGGTTTGTCGGTGTATCATGGCTATCTATATAAGAGATGATTATTATCAATGTAGTAACCAAGACATGGGATATTTACACATTGACTATAGCATGACGTGCCACATGATGTTCTTGTTCCTAAAACATAATGAAAAATCATCCAAAACTAGAAACTTTTGTAGAGACTTAACTAGAAGCAAAAATCGAATAGGTGCTCCAGTATTCCCATGCAGTATCGGTATAACCTAAACGAATTAGTCTCTAGGTAGGTATCATTTATCCACATCATCTATATTATACGAAATTAAATCTCCTACCTTTATTTATCTTAGGTATTAGTTATCTGATAGGTAACTGTCCGTTTTGTAAGAGGTTTTGCTATTTATAATAATAGCAAAACCTCTTACAAAATAAATATGGGTACAGTATTCGTTTCTAATCTTATCTAAAGATAATAGAATGAAGCGATATTTCAAGAAAATGTAGAAATAGTTGCTATTTTGTCCGTTAGACAGAGAACGCCGGGGGCCAGAGATATTATAAAGATGATAGAATTTCAGTTGTCTGCTAAACTCTTGTGCGAATATATTTACATTTTCGTAGTTTAGTTTGAGCATTTTTATTTTATACACAGCTGTTAGAATGTTTTAGAGGATAATAAAAACGTTGACTGTGCCGACCACAAATAATCTAAAATAATAATGATGATTTTGGTATTGCGTAGTGCACTGTCCTTAGTGTCCTTTATGTGTTTCCTTTTCGCATCCTCTTAACCTCAACATGACCAAACCATTTAATAATACTCTTTTCTTTTTCGCCCCTTACTTTTCAACCCATTATCATCCTCTTCACACAATGTTTTTACTTAAAAACTACACAATATTAAAGAGACAATACAAAAGCCTTTGCAGTAAGTCCTCAGCCAATTTGTCCAGATATTGAAAAGGCTCATGTACTACCTACTCGTAAGCACTAGATTGCAGACTCGTTCCTGTATAAAATATATTCCTTCGGAGGTTTTAAATCAGAAAGGGAAATAAACCTTTGTATAGGAACTCGTGTAAGCTTGGACAAAAAATAATTGCGAGCCTTTTATTTCTGTTTCCGTGATACTGAATAGTTAATGGGAATTCCTGTTAGTAATTGAGCTTCTTGTAGGTAGGAGTGTCTTGTATCGAACCGATATCTGTTGCTTAGCAACAAAATTTTACTAGCGGACGTTATAGGTGATGCTCATCCGCTTATTACGCCCTTCCCAAACATATAAGGATCGATTTTCAGTAAATATTTACATGAAGCCATCTGATTTCCACATCCAGTTACTAGGTGGTAGGTGGATACTTAGTTGCTCGTGGCTTAAAAGGAACTGCCACTCGGGTCGATCTTTAGGTTAAGCTGCGCTTGCCTAGTTTGGTCTGTGGATGGGTAACCGCCCATTACGTACCGAGTTTTCTGCCTCGTGTGCCTCGGAAAGCACGTTAAGCTGTTGATCCCGGCTGCCATATGTAGATCTTTGGCAGTCGTTACAGGTAGTCAGTGACCTGAAAGTCTGACAACCAGTCTAACCATAGGGTATCGCATTACCTAGTATTAACTGGGTTGTGGAGGTCAGATAGGCAGTTGTCCCATAGAAAATATTGGTATTCCGCTGCCAAATATAGTTGGGAAACGGCTAGGCAGATATTAGTGGGTTACTGGGTAAAATATACTCGTATTTACTTATAAGATTTTTTGTCAGACTTTCATTCTGACTACCTGCTACTATAGCGACCATCGTAGATCTACAAATTAATGACAGTCTAGCCGGTACCAACACGGTCTGACGCGCTTTATAAACGGACATACAGGGTGTAACTTAACCCTTCACACATACGTCAACCAAGCATTATGTACATCAAACTACGCAAAATTTTTGTTGCACATTGTGGATGCTTTAAAACGGTCATGGAGGTAATTTAAGTAAAGTTATAACCTGAAAAGCTAGTATGTATGTACAGCTGTGACAAATTTAGAACTACGACCCCCAATATCTCTGTAAGTAAGGGGGTTCCCAAGTATGGTCTAGAACCAAAAACTGATCGCAGTGGTGGGGAGATCAAGCGCACTTCGTTTACGTTAAGGGTACTTTTACACTCTATTAACATAATAATATTTATTAGTGTCCTACACGAAGCTATGATTACAGGTCACTAAGCGAAATGGAGGTAGTGTCCTATGGAGGTTTTGTTATTATATTTCCAAAGAGAACCCCTTATTGTTAACTCAATGCGTGTCACTTGTCAAAGCGCCCTCGCTTTTGTCACCCCTGCTTGTGAAACTCCGAACAAACACAAAGTTTGGGGACTGGGCTCGTCAAGGTGATCATATTAATTAATTTAAGTTTATAATCAGATACTTTACACTAATGAAGGTTAATAGCTTATATTTGATGCCCTTTTTCAAAGGCGGTACATACCTATTGGAAGCGGATCACAGCACCTTGAAGATATAATTACTACGAGGGAGGCAAGAAAATCCTGCTGCCTCGCTAGAGAAAGTTAGAATAGGGCTGAGAAAAAAATGTGAATTTAATTAGTCCGTCTGTTAGATTATCGAAAAATATTGGATACATATTTTTTGTTTTATCAAATTAATAAAAAATGACGAAGATAGAACGCGTCAAAGATTTGAGTGGGGGTTTGTGATGTCACTGACCGGTAAGAAATGCCATATTAATGTCTTAGAATATGATGTCACACGAGTTTTCAAAGCACTGTGTCGTCTTCATTGTTTGTTAATGTGAGAAAAGAAAAAATACGTGTCCAATATTTTTTTGGAAATCTATCTGACGGACTAATTAGTTTTTTTTTGCTATCTACCCCTATTCCTGCAATGTTTTTTTTTTTTTTCAAATAAAAATACAGCCATGCTACTACTGGCTGGCAAAAATGTCTTGTGGACTCACAAAATAATTTATCATCATCATCAGCATTCTCTTTCACTTTTATTCATTTGGAGTTGGCGCAGAAAGTCTTCTTCTTCCATACCTCTCAGTTTCTCGTCATCTCATAAGACACCTCCTTTCTTGGCATTTAATAGGGTATTTCACCAAAAAAATCTAATTAGTCCGAATGTTAGATTTTGGAAAAATATTGGATACGTGCTTTTTATTTTATCAAAATAATAATAGTTGACGAAAATAAAACGTGTCAAAGATCAAGAGTGGGGGCTTGTGACGTCACTTTGTGGGTAGAAACGTACTAACCTTGTGACGTCACACGACTTGACACGAATTTTCGACGCACTTTATCGTCTTCATCTTTTGTTTACGTAAACGTGAAATACCCACGGTCCATCCATCACTAAATAATTTATATTGTCATAATTTGTTTGAGTACCTACAAACAAATTATGACAATATAATAATTATATATATGTATATAACATACAACGCGGCAACGCTGCCAGTCTCTTGGGCACTTTACCTGCTGACAGCGTTGAGGAGTTTTTCGATGCCCTTTTATAGTTAGTTTGTTTTTAGGTTAGTTTAGTTTATATATTTAGTATAGTCTTACCTAAATAGATTAATAAAAGGTCCACATCAAATATAATTAATAATATAGATAATAATTTAATTATGATAATATAATCTTAGTCAATAAAGTCCAAAATTATTTTTTCTCTGTCCAATTTCCAACCAAATTCGGTCCCACTCAATTGAACTAGGGTCCAATCTGACAAATCCCTTTGTGTGGTAAAGGGAACCAATCCAACTCGAATTTCCCCAAAAGGTGTTTAATTTCCCCAATAACAATTACAACATTCACCTTTTAAACACGTTTTGTACTCCAATAAAGGACAAAAGTACGCAATCTGCGAAATTCCAGACTACAATATTGAATTCTCGAGTGAATCTGCATATTTAATTTCACGCCTGTTATCCCAATTTGTGGATCAGCTGATTACAACGTAGGTACTGTCTCCCCTCGTTAAGCTAAAATGTTTTAAGTATCCCTCTGTGCCTCGAGTCCTCGACTGTCTCGTTGCTCTAGTAATCGCGAGCACGACTGTGTCGTGGGTTCGATTCCTAGCTAGAGTAATGGGTATTTGAATTTTACCATCAGGAAACAGTTGAAAGGTTCGCTCCCTTTTACATGGAGCTTTAACATAACTGGCGTAATGTGGGTGTAATAATGGTATGTGATATATGAATATGCTGTTAATTTTTTCGCATATTTTCAGTACCGCAAAAAAGCTTTTGGAAATAAATTGCGAGTGTGCGTATGCCTTAATTTAATAACGTTCAGTTTATTAAATATTATGTTCACAGTTCACAGCATATATCGTACATTTTAAATTTAATTACGTCTCGGGTATCGTTTACATTTTCGGGCGATCCAAAAATAGGTTTTTATTCAATTTCGCGAGGTTCCGGAAAGTCAAAAATGAAACATGAAGTGAAACATTATAAATTGACTAACCAATTTATAATGTTCAGTCAATGTTGCCTTTTTGTTTGATTTATGTTTTTCAGGAATTTAAACGTCTCCTGTAGTGTGTGTAAGCTATACCTATTTCTATTCTAATATTATAAAGAACTTAAAGTTCGTATGTTTGTTTTTTTGTAGGGGGTAAGGGTGAATCTTGAGAGGCTCAATTTATGATGTCCGGAGGTATAAAGTACCCGCAACATTGAAATAAAGACCCAAAGTATTTTTTTTACGTCTTATCACTATAGTATCTAATTGATGCACAATAGTTACGCTTTTTAATTTGAGTGTAATTATCGAAAAAAAAAACGAAACGTCACAAAAATTGATAACCCTGGCGCGTCCTTTACACATTTTATAATGAAAACAACCCGAAGTCGCCAATTTATAATTGGAAAATGATCAATTTCTGTAGTTTTTCAATAACTAGATTAGTATGTGTTGAAAATAAAAATATACAGATTTTAGTTTATCCCATAGTTTTACATAGAAATAGATTTAAAGTTTTGTCCAGAGCTAAACAGTGATTCCTGTGGCGCGCTACATAACTAGACATAGATCGCTAGTGGAGCGGTCGCGAAGCGCAGTTATTCGTTCTCGTGCTAGCTCTAGTCGCGCTTAAAACGCCGTGGTGGAAGATCGCGTCTCACTTTGCCTGTGGGCGAAATTACGAAGGAAAATATTTGATTCCCCTGGTTTTGTTTCACTAGGTCATTGATTACCCTGACGTCGTAAAAAAATGTATAAGTTTTTTCTCGGATATATCTTTACTAATCTTATTTATTATTATTACTAATCTTGTTATTATTGATTTACTAATCTTATTATTATTGCTTAGAACTTTAAACTTTTTACGTAATCGATAAAAAACAAACTTTTATTGATTACCTTGGTGTTGATTCCCTTGGCGTTTTTGCCAGGGTAATCAATATTTTCTAGTTCGTCTAGTACATTAATTTGTTCATTCCAAATTGCACGATCTGCTCAGACAGTATTGAGTGTTTTGTTTTGCCGGGTTATCTAAGTATTTATTCAAATAAGTTATAATCCGTTTGTATCACATCTTTATGCGATTTATACCTATTGCATGCAGAGATTACCAAAAAGGACATACGTGTGCCGTGGTCCCAGATTTCCTGTTAATAAGAACATTTGACGACCTCACTCTGTGGTTTAGTGGTTCGAGTACCGGACTGCTGATCACGTATATATTTTTTAAATTGTGTCAACTAAAGAAAGGTTCCTAATTTTTGTTAAATTTTTTATTATGTTTAAAAAGAAAAGTTTTGTTTTCAATTTTTATTATTTAGTACTTATGTAATTTTTATTTTATCATTATTACATACTTGTGAATAAAGTGATTGATAATTAGGTGAAAAACCGGTCAAGTGCGAGTTGAACTCGCGTAAAGAGGGTTCCGTACGATGAATATAATATATCTACCTTTTTAGACCATGGACTTCTTATAGGTTTTCCTGTAATCTATAGGTATAGAACTATTTTCTGTATTTTTTAAAAAAAATTAGGCTCAGTAGTTTCGGAGATAAGGGGGGGGAACGGTCAATTTTCGTCTATTTTCTTAAATAACTTTAAAAGTATTTATTTTAAAATTATTAAAAAAATATATTTGAGACCCTCATAGTAAGCCCTTTCATTTGATGTGTCACATGGTACGGTTCGCAAAACTTTTTTTTTAATTTTCTTATTTGCCCCGTAAAAGCGACCCCCATATTCAAAATTCATTTATTTACTTTAGCCGTACATGTTTGGGTCACAAAAATCCATATGTATACCAAATTCCAACTTAATTGGTCCATTAGATTCGGAGCAAATTGGCTGTGACAGACGGACAGACAGACAGACAGACACACGAGTGATCCTATAAGGGTTCCGTTTTTTCCTTTTGAGGTACGGAACCCTAAAAAGTGCCAATAACTGAGAACAAGAGACTGATTATTAAATAAATAGTATGTTTTATTACTTACCTTTGATTTAATTTTGATTCCCTTGTCATCGTATTTTGATTCCCCTGGCCCAAAAAATATGTTTTTAAAAAACTGACCCCTATTTGATAAATGTATTTATAATTCGGCTAAAAATCATACCAAACTATAAATTGTAAAAAATAATAATAATAAAAATGCGCCACGGGAATCAACTGAATATTCTCAATCTCAAGATTTACCCGTAATCTCCAGAACGAAAGATTCAATTCCAAAACTGTTTTCACTGGCAGAACCGTAAGCACATTATTCGTGGGTGCTATAGGCTATAATTTATATTTATGGCATGCATATTGGCCGAGCCATCGAAGGGCGAAGTGCTGATATACAGGGTGTAAACGAAGCCTTCACACATACTTCATCCAAGCATTCTGAACCTCAAACTAAGTACTAGTGGTACTTAGTTTCTTCGCAAAAATTTTTTCGGGGACTTTTTTTTGGGGTCAAAAATCACATTTTACCATAAAACTCAATGTGGCACTATTAAAACATTGTGCTAGTGGATGCTTTGAATAGTAAACAGGTCAAGGAGGTAATTTAAGTAAAGTTATAACCTGAAAAACTAGTATTTACAAAACCAGCTGTGCAAAATTTGGAACTTTGACCCCCAATATCTCCGTATCTAGGGGGTACCCAGGTAATAGGTATGGCCTAAAACCAAAAAAATATCGCAGTGGTGGGGAGAACAAGTGCCGTTCGTTTGCGTTAAGGGTACATTTACACCCTTTATATATTTATTGTAGAACAGGTTCAATGTGTTCTTTTTCCGTAATTTAAAATTACTCCGAAAATATTGCTCAAAAATAAATGTAACTTTTTGATATTTTAATAATTAAACCTGTATAGACTGGAGTGTCAAAACCAAAGGTCGTGTGAAACAATTCGGTTATGTTTGGAAACATTCACAAATTAAATTCTCGTACAGAATTAAATTGTTTAATGTTATTTACGAGTTTCAGCTGTGATGTGTGGCGTTTTGAAGCGTATTTTGGTGAGATAAAACAAACAGGCTTTAAAATAATGTGAAACCTATGTCGAGAATATCAGCCGTGCCGGGCGACCGCGGGCGGGAGCTGAGGCGCGGAGGGCGGACTCCAGCTGCGAGCGCGCACCGGCCGGCTTGGCACTGCGTCAACGTCCTCGCTACCGAGCGTTAGCTATCACAAAATCATTCCTTGCCCACTCAAGTTTTAGTTAACCGTTTGTTATTTCTTATAAAATCTTTAACTTTAATATACAGTCCACACTATCGAAGTCACTTTGTTTCAATCCTCCAAACACCTCGAGGATATCCAACCATTTCTTTGCATGGTCCTTCGACGTGAAATGACCAGTTGCTGGGAGTAACAGAAGATTTTCAGAAATTTGAAAACGGCCGTTGGAAACATCGAGATCAAGACTACTTCTCTCGCCCTTCGTGCGAGCCTGGTTCGAGTCTTCGGTCATCATCATCATCGCCCTTGTGAAGAGGCATATTCGTTGGAGCAAGCAGTTCTTCAGTGGTCATCATAGCTGGGGGTCATCGCAGCGTAGCAGCCCAAGCAGTGCCCGAGAACATCGCAATCCATCGCATCATTTGAAGCAAGAAAACGTTTGGTTTTGGACACGCAGTCAACGGATTTCGTGAGATCTTTCCATATTCTTACTAACATTGTACATAATTCACATACTAACTTTCATTCCACTAGAGTATTAGATAGTGCTTTAGACCAGTGAATCATGCATAAGTAGTATCTATCCGTATTAGTGATTATCCCATCCCATTAGTTAATAATTAGTTTACTTATTAGAAACAATCATACACTCTTAGTCCGAGTTATTTCCTTTAATATTGTAGTTTAGTATTTCCCATCATAGTAGAACCCTACCCATTTAAACTTGGTAATTAGTGCACATTAATCTAGTTATAGCAATTAACTTAGTTCGTTAAGCATTTTCGGTTTTTTTTCTTTTCTCATCACAGTTTGACACTTTGACAGTTCAGTTTGAATTCAAATATTTTTTTTTCTTAACCGCCTACTGGTTTTGAGTAGCAACACATTCTCCAATCAGCTGTGTCTTAGTTTTAATACAGGCGCATCATTACTGTACTTTTCAGTGCTTTATAAGCTATTCTTTAATTAGTAATTTTTCTTTTTTATTTGTTTTCCTTCTAGCGCTTTCTGCTACCTTTTTATTTAGCCATGGCTGAGGAAATGACGATTAAAGAGCTTACAAAAAAGCGTGCCTCAGTCAAATCACAGCTTACTCAATTCACAACTTTTTTAAGTACCACTAAGTCTTGCGAACAGCTTAGTGAGGAACAGCTTGTCGAGTTAGAGATAAGAATTGAGAAAATAGTTGCCTTATATGCCACCTATGATCAATTTCAGAGCCAATTGGAGTACTTATCGGCCAAGCCCGACGAGCAATTTTCTGAACGTGAGCAATTCGAGGGCAACTACTACAAGCAACTTGCATCTGCTCGCGCGCTACTGTCAAAGCATCGCGCTCAACTGGCGTCTAAGGTAAGCTCTAATGAGCAACTTTCTGTGGCTACTAGACATAATAATGTTAGACTTCCTAAAATAAATTTACCTCACTTTAGCGGCGGCTATAAGGATTGGTTAGAGTTTAAGGATATTTATATTTCATTAATTCATGAAGAGAAGGGTATAGACAACATAAATAAATTTCACTACCTACGTTCGTCACTTAATGGCAGCGCAGCACTAGTAATTAAAAGTTTAGATTTCAGAGGGGATAACTACGACAATGCATGGCAATTGTTGTGTGAAAGGTACGACAATAAACAATTACTCATTAATAATCATATGCAAGCCCTATTCAATGTAGAACCACTTCAAAAGGAATGTAGCCAAGGTTTACGACAGATTATTGATGTAACCAGAAAAAACCTGCGGTCACTGGTGAGGTGTCGGGAGTAATAAATAAAAGGACGTCAACTTGTAGCGAGCGTATATTGCGAACTGGTCGGTTACAATGGTGTAGGCTTATTTATAGGTGATCTTACTTACTAAGTTTCTTATGTGGGTACCCAAATATATTACAATCCTCCACCTTAAATAATGCATATCCTAAATTATATAAAACTAAAATAAACAAAATATAAACCTTAACATTAACTATTTTATATCTTACAACTGTTTACAACGTTCTACAAACATAAATGAAATAAGAACTTATACTTCAATAGCTACCAGTATAACTTCATTCAAAACTAAGTAAGGACTAAATGTTTAGCTATCACAATATTGGCGCGGTCTTTTTAATCGACACGCCCGTACAGGACGGGGGCGGACTACTTCTGGAACAGCATCCTCGGGTCGGGAAACTATCGCCCGCTCCTCAAGACTGGGTACATTACTGAGAGGTACTGATCCAGAAGCAGATGTAGACGGCAACTCAACGATAGTCGCGGTTCGAACCGGACTAAACTCCCTTACGCTCCGAGGGCTCCGAGTCTCTCCGGGGACTGAAAACGGCTTCGTCACCTCGGGATTGTCGGAACGTTCCGCATCAAGAGAACTCCGTTCTGATGTGCTAGTCGGACAAATCAATGAGCTTCGCGATCGCTGTCTTAACTGGTCAATGTGTCTATGGCTTTCTTTGCCTGAACAGTCCATAACTTTATAATCTGTAGTACCCATTTTATCCACTACCTGCCCCGGACTCCATTTTTCATTTCCCCTATATTGTCTCATCCATACTTCCTCTCCTATCTCTAAAGAACGTTTGACGTCCGTTCCTACTTTCCGTTGTCGTTCCTGAGCCTTCCTGACTTTATTTTCTATGTTTGGTTTTAATGCATCTAATTTGGTACGTAAATTCCTACCTAGCATCAAAGTGGCTGGACTTTCCCCTGTTGAGCAGTGCTCCGTATTACGGTAATGCAAAAGGAAGGTATTTATAAATAAATTAATGTTTTCTTTTTGTTTGAAAGCTTTTTTTATAATTCTTTTAACCGTACGCACTGCATTTTCTGCAGCCCCATTCGATGCTGGGTGGTACGGAGCAGAAAAAACGTGATCTACACCCTGACTAACCAAAAAGTCTGCCATTTCCTTGCTCGTGAACGGTGGTCCGTTATCTGAGACTATTTGTCTCGGTAACCCCCATCTAGAAAAAACTTCGGTAAGCTTTTCAATCGTAGAACTAGCCGCCGTACTAGGCACCGGAAATACTTCTAACCATTTAGTTCTAGCGTCAACCATAATTAAAAACATTTTTCCGAAAATAGGCCCTAGAAAATCAAGATGCACCCTCGCCCACGGTCTAGAAGGCCAGGGCCACGGCGTGACCGCGTGCCGCTGCGGCGCGTCCGCCTCCCCTGCGCACACCGAGCACTCCCTGCACGTAGCCTCAATCGCCTCGTCTATGCCCGGCCACCACACATAACTCCTAGCTGACGCCTTCGTCTTAACTATGCCCATATGAGGTTCATGTAATTCCTGTAGTACCCTGGCTCGACCACTTGCAGGAATCACTACCCTGTGTCCCCACATCACGCAGCCTAGCTCCTCGTACAGTTCCTTACGACGGTTAAAATACGGCTGTAATTCTCGAATATCATTATCTGTTGGCCACATATCCCGAATATAATTTAAAACCCTACCTAACATTGGATCTACCATAGTTTGTTGTTTAATTGTATTATAATCTAATAACAATGCATTCTGTGCGAAATGTAAATACGTTTGCTCGGGGACACGCAGTGACTCATCGCTACTACACGGAACCGGCAGTCTCGACAGCCCGTCCGCACCGTTTTGTTTCGTGTTTACATATTCAATATCGTACGTATAAGCCGATAAAATAATTGCCCAGCGTTGTAATCTACTCGCGGCCATCGCAGGTACACCGTGTTTTGGTCCAAATATACTTACTAGCGGCTTGTGGTCGGTTCGCAACACAAAACGTCGACCATAAACATACTGATGTAACTTTTGTAAACAAAATACGATAGCTAACGCTTCCCGATCTATTTGTGAATAATGTTTCTCTGCGTTATTCAACGCGCGTGACACATACACTACCGGGCGGTCGCGGCCGTCGGCGCTCGGCTGTGTGAGTACGCCGCCTATGCCCCGCGCGCTCGCGTCGCATGTCAACACTAACGACTTGTTTGGATCATAATGAGCCAATACCTCTGCGCCTACTAATATTCTTTTAACTTTTGCAAACGCCCTTTCGCACTCCGCACTCCATCTCCAATTGACCTCTTTTTTTAAAAGTTCATACAGTGGTGACAATATCGTACTCAAATTCTTAGCAAATTTAGCATAAAAATTAACTAAACCTAAAAAGGAACGCAACTCTGAAATATCTCCTGGCCTGGGAATTTTTGTTATTGCTTTTATTTTATCTGAATCTACTTTAATCCCATCTTTTGATATGATATAACCTAAGTATTTGACTTCGTCCACCATAAATGAACATTTACTCCTTTTTAGCTTCATACCGTGACTCTGTAACCGCTGGAACACTTTTTCTAACGTTCCTAAGTGATTATCCTGTGTTCCCGCTGTACCGATGATGATATCATCTAAAAATACTTCTACCCCCGGAATATCACTAAGTACATTCGACATAATACGCTGGAAGATGCCCGGACTAGAAGACAACCCAAACACAAGTCTATTGTACTTAAAAAGACCTCGATGTGTGTTTATTACAGTTAAATCTTTAGTGTTATCCAATTCAATCTGGTTGTAAGCAAGGGACAAATCAATTTTTGAGAAATGACTAGCACCGTTTAAGCTTACTAACAAATCATCTATCTTTGGTAACGGATATCTATCGACCAGTAAGACAGGATTTAAAGTTATTTTGTAATCAGCACAGATACGGAGTCCTCCGTCCGCTTTACGTACCGGTACCAAAGGCGTCGCCCAGTCCGAGCACTCGACGGGCTCGATGATGCCCGCGCGCAACATGGCGTCCAGCTCCGCGTCGACCTGACCCCTCAGAGCGTAAGGCAGCGGCCGCGCGCGGCAAAATACCGGCCTCGCGCCCTCCCGCAACCGGAGCGTTGCCTTGCCGCCTGTGTACCGCCCCAGTCCCTCGCTGAACAATTCTTTATACCTGTTCAACAAACAATCGACAGTATCAGACATTTTGTGTACACTCTGGTTAATCTCTTGTTGAAAGGGAGGTATTTTAATACCCAATTCTATTAACCATTGCCTGCCCAGTAAGGAAGTTGTACCCCTGTCTATCACAAACAGTTCTAGATATTTTATTTTATCTTTGTATTGAACTTTCGGTCTTATAACCCCTAGTGGTTTTATGTTGCTACCATCATAAAATTTTAAAACCAAATTAAATGGTTTAATTACTCTACTGTTAAAAAGTTTATCATATGTTTTCTTACTGATGCATGAAATTGCCGAGCCTGTGTCTAGCTCCATTTCTAATGTTTTATCATCAATCAGTAATGATAAACTCACCGGGTTGTAGCTGCTCAAACATAGTTGATGAAGTTCTTCCTCAAGCTCGTCCGAGCTGGAGTCTCCCGCTCCTGCCCTCGGATGGTCGCTCGTGGTGGCATCCACGTGGTTCACTCCACGCCTTTTTCCTCTGCCCCTGTCCGCCTCCGTCCGCGGGCAAACACGCCTCAAATGTCCGCTTTGTTTGCATTTGCTACAAACAAAATGCTTATAGCGGCACTCCTCCTTGCTGTGTCCGCGCCAGCCGCACGCCGTGCAGCCCCCCGCGCCCTTCTCGCTGTCCCGCGCCGCACGCCCGTGGTTCGTTCGTTGGTCCGCTGCATGGTCCGCAAACTGACCGCGCCCACGCTTTCCCCGCAACGTGTTCACGATTGCCGATGCCTCCGCCGTCGTTTTCTGTTCCACGACTGCCGCATCCCGCTCGGCCGCCTCCAGCCCAACCGCCAATTTGACTGCTTCTGAATACGTCAAATTGTCTTCCGCAAACAACCTTTGCCTGATGACGTCACTCTTCACTCCGCATACGAACTGGTCACGCAAATTCTCCTCCAAATTTGCACCAAACTCACAAGTTTTCGAGAGTTTCTTTAACTCGGTCAGATATTGTGTTACACTTTCGTCGTCTTTCTGTCTTCTTTGTCTGAAACGATACCGTTCCGCCATGACCGCAGGTTTTGGTTGTAGGTGACTTTTCAAAATTGAAACGGCCTCTTCGTACGTTATATCCACTGGTTTCCTTGGATTGCACAGCGTGCTCAGCAATTCGTATGTCTCATCACCCACGCCCGTGATCAGCATCGGCAGCCACATGGCCTTCTCGACCTTATTGACCTTGAAGAACATCTGCAACCGCTCCTCGTACAAAGTCCAGTTGCCTGACTTCACATCAAACTCGCGAATCTTTCCGACTTTGCCAACCGACATTTTTCTCGAATAATCGCAAACGAACTACGATGATTATTATCACGCACAAATGGTGATCCTCGTCGCCACTGAGGTGTCGGGAGTAATAAATAAAAGGACGTCAACTTGTAGCGAGCGTATATTGCGAACTGGTCGGTTACAATGGTGTAGGCTTATTTATAGGTGATCTTACTTACTAAGTTTCTTATGTGGGTACCCAAATATATTACAACTGGCAACACTAGGGTTGCACGTACAGCATTGGGGTGAAATGGTTGTTCATTTAATGGCATCTAAGTTGGATCCGGTTTCTAGCAGGCAGTGGGAGGAATATAGAAACTCTATGAACGAGTACCCATCTTTAGATATGTTCACCAGACTTATTTCTAACCGCTGCAATCTTCTAGAAACGCTTGAGGAGGCTAGGAGCTTAAAACCTAAGCCAGAATCATCGCACAGTAAGCCAAAAAGCTTTGCTATATCATCAAGTAAGGGAAAATTTAATATTTCATGCCCTCTTTGTAAACAAAGTCACTACATATTTAGTTGTGATCAATTTAAGGCACTCACGACCGCTGCACGCTTAACTAAAGTAAAAGACTTTAAGCTTTGTTTGAATTGTTTACGCCCAGGTCATTTGGAAGCTACTTGTCCACTTGGTCACTGCAAGTATTGTACAAAGAGGCATAACACAATGTTGCATTCGCATGATGATGATCCTAGCTCTAGTAAGGAGCACATAACTTTAGCTGGTACTAATCAGGATTTCTCATCTCGTCATGTATTGCTTTCCACAGCTTTGGTAAGAGTCACGGACCAATCCGGGATGCCTCATAGCGCCAGAGTCTTACTTGACAATGGGAGCACGGCAAACTTTGTTACCAAGGACCTTTGTGGTAAGCTACATTTACCTATTCGTAATGTAAGCTCACACGTGGCAGGCATAAACAGTCAAGTGTCTACCATTACGCAATCTTGTGCTTTACATATACAGTCGTGTGATGGGTCGCATCACATAGACATTGATTGTTTTGTCTTGCCCGACATAACCACTCGTATACCTCATACATACATAGACATAACTGACTTGCAAATACCAGAAGGTGTAAGTCTGGCTGATCCATCTTTCAATGTCCCGTCCTCCATCGACATACTTGTTGGAGCCGACATCTTTTGGAGTGTGATTGGTCGCAATCGTATTCAGTTAGGTAGACATATGCCGACGCTCTTCGAGACCAAGCTCGGATGGCTCTTATCAGGTGTCATAACTCAACCTAACAGCGCTTACTCATCAGTGTGTATGTTCGCGCATGACAGGCACACCCCACACGTACAAGCACCATTGGATCTCTCCAGATTCTGGGAGCTTGATTCCATTCCACCTAAGTTTAATTTCACATCCGAGGAGCGAGCATGTGAACAAAACTTCATAAACACTACTAGGCGTAATGCTGATGGTCGTTTTGTAGTCACCATCCCCTTAAAGGAATCTGCTGAAGCATTAGGTAACTCCTTTGAGATGGCTAAACGTCGCTTTCTTTCTCTAGAGCGTAGACTTGATAGGGACCCAATTCTTAAGCATCGCTACGTAGAATTCTTGCAGGAGTATGAAGCATTAGGTCATATGAGCGAAGTTTCTCAACCTTCTTCATCTCATTCATATTATCTTCCACATCATGGCGTTTTCAGAGAGTCCAGCACAACGACTAAGCTTCGAGTTGTCTTCGACGCATCAGCCGTCACAACTTCTGGTAAGTCGTTTAATGACATTCAAGGCATAGGACCTACAGTACAGGATGACTTAATATCCATATTGCTGAGGTTTCGGCAGCATAAATACCTACGTCATATCGTCAGACATCGAAAAGTTCTTTCGACAAATCGAAGTTGACGAATCGCAGAGACATCTACAGCAGATATTGTGGCGCTCTGACCCTTCATTACCTCTTAAAACATACACACTAAACACTGTTACTTACGGAACAGCATCAGCTCCGTTTATCACAACACGATGTTTGTCTCATCTGGCAAAGGAGGCAACACAGACACGTACACAACAGTCAATACAACACGACTTTTACGTCGACGACTACCTGTCTGGAGGTGACTCTATAGAAAGCACGATAGCACTTTGTAGGGATGTCACCAACATACTTAAGACTGCACAACTCAATCTTCGCAAGTGGCAGTCTAATAACACACAAATACTTCAGGCAGTCACTACACACACACTGGATTCAACCACTCATACCACATCATCCGCACATTCAGACATACCTAACACAGTTAGTTTGAGTATTGATGAACCAAGTAAAACCCTCAGTCTTAATTGGCGCTGTCATACTGACTGTCTTACATTCTCCATTCATATACCTAAACATACAGATACTGCTATCACAAAAAGACACATACTTTCCACAATAGCGCAAGTATTTGATCCTTTGGGTCTCGTCTGTCCGTGTATTATCGAAGTCAAGGTAATAATGCAGAGATTATGGGTAGACAAGTGTGCTTGGGACGATGAGGTCAATGCAGACATTAAAAAGTTATGGCTGAAGTTCATACAGACTTTACCACAGCTTAATCTCCTCAGCATACCACGGTGGGTGGTATGTGACAGCCTACATCTGTGGACGTACATATTTTTACAGATGCATCTGAAAAAGCATACGGAGCCTGCATATATATTCGTTCTGTAGCCAGTAGCGGCACCGTTCATACACATCTGCTCACGTCTAAAAGTAAGGTTGCACCAATTAAGTCTACCACAATCCCAAGACTAGAGCTTTGTGGTGCCCTGTTGGGAACCAGGTTGTGTGCAAAAGTCCTAGAATCATTAACACTTAAACCTGACAAGTGCATATTTTGGTGTGATTCTATGATTGTCTTAGGTTGGCTGTCTGCTTCACCAGGCACGCTTAAGCCGTTTGTTAGGAATCGAGTTTCGGAGATACGGGAAGGCTTTGGTGATTACACCTGGCGCTATGTGCCGTCCAAAGACAACCCTGCGGATCTTGTCTCTCGTGGTCTGAGCGCTGACCTCATAGGTCAATCTTCCATGTGGTGGTCAGGGCCTTCGTTCTTACTTTCAGATCCCGCTCTTTGGCCTTCAATGCCTAACACAGATGCAAACATAATATTACCTGAAATATTAAAATCACATTCTACTAACATTCATAATCAATCATTGCTTATTTCTAATCCTAATAATGTACAAAATAATTCATTTCAAGCTTTAATTAAAAATTCTTCTAACTATTCACATTTACAACGCCTATTAGCATACGTATTTAGATTCATTAATCGTGCTAAAAGAGTACATAATCATAGTCTTACTCTCACTAGTTCAGAGTTGTCCTACAGCACTGATTTTATAATTAAAACAGTTCAAAGGGAAATGTTCCCTGAAGAGTATGAGTTACTCTCATCAGGTAAACCATTACCAAATAAGAATCGCCTTAAGAAATTATCACCATTTATGGAGTCTGGTATTATACGAGTCGGAGGCAGATTAGATAATTCTTGCTACGACTATAATGTTAGGCACCCTATCATTATTTGCAGTAAACATAACTACAGTAAGCTTATTTTCAATACCTATCACCTACGTTTATTCCATGCTGGTCCACAGTTACTTTTAGCCACAATACGACATACGTATTGGCCTTTGGGTGGTAGAAATCTTGCCAAATTAACCACTCATAAATGTGTCAAGTGTCAGCGTTTCAACGGTAGAACTGTTCAACCCATCATGGGTAACTTACCAAAGGAACGAGTTCAATTAGAGTTTCCTTTCTTAGAGACGGGCACAGACTATGCCGGACCCATCCTTCTAGCTGACCGCAAGGGTAGAGGATGTAGATTAGTAAAATCATACATATGTGTTTTTGTTTGTCTAGCCACGAGGGCGGTTCATCTGGAGCTTGTCTCAGACTTAACAAAACATGCCTTTATTGCAGCACTGAATAGGTTTATTGCTCGTCGTGGTAAACCAAAGACCATTTACTCAGACAATGGTACAACCTTTATTGGCACCTGTAACGAAATAGCTGGCATACTAAAACAGGACTTTTCTTCAGAAATGGCGGATACAGGTATCAATTTTAATTTTATTCCGGCTTACACTCCGCACTTCGGTGGCTTATGGGAGTCTGCCGTAAAATCCACCAAACATCACCTTAGACGTATATTAGGCCTCGCACATCTCACTTACGAAGAGATGTCTACGTGTCTGATTCAGGTCGAGGCAATTCTGAACTCTCGTCCCTCACTCCACTTTCCACTGATCCATCAGACCTATACCCATTAACTCCTGCCCATTTCCTTATTGGGAGATCTCTCACATCCCTGCCGCATCCACAAGTCGTCAACCAGAACATATCCAGCCTGAAACGTTTCCAGCGGATAGAGCACCTGAAGCAACAGTTCTGGAATAGATTCGCTAACGAATACATATTTTACCTCCAACAGAGAACCAAGTGGACGGAATCCAATGGGGTGCTTGAAGAAGGAGCCTTGGTGGTGCTCAAAGAGCAACAGTCACCACCTCTGATGTGGCCACTCGGTCGCATAGTGCGTCTCATAGCTGGAAGAGACGGAATAAGCCGAGTCGCAGATGTAAGGACGAAAAGGGGCATAGTCCGACGCGCTTACAACACCATCTGTCCTCTTCCAGTCTGACCATTGAAGACCAGTCTTCAACGCCGGGAGCATGTCGAGAATATCAGCCGTGCCGGGCGACCGCGGGCGGGAGCTGAGGCGCGGAGGGCGGACTCCAGCTGCGAGCGCGCACCGGCCGGCTTGGCACTGCGTCAACGTCCTCGCTACCGAGCGTTAGCTATCACAAAATCATTCCTTGCCCACTCAAGTTTTAGTTAACCGTTTGTTATTTCTTATAAAATCTTTAACTTTAATATACAGTCCACACTATCGAAGTCACTTTGTTTCAATCCTCCAAACACCTCGAGGATATCCAACCATTTCTTTGCAACCTATCAGTAGATTCATATGTGTTAAACAATAATGCCAGACAAATCAGCAAACTTTTATGCCTACTAAAATACAATTTACAGATCCATAATCATAATACAATATGTAAAAGTATCAAAAAGGAAATAATTTACATGTAACTAAAAAAAGCGTCCAGCATGGCTATTGCGTATCTTTTTTAAATGTCAGTGGCTATCATAGTAGGGCACGCCACGATAGTGGCGGTAAGTCCCCTCTTTGAGGAGTGGCTTGAGAGGCGCCACGGCGCCCTCACCTTCCGTCTGACGCAGGTCCTCACCGGACACGGTTGTTTCGGGAGGTACCTGCACCGAATCAGGCGGGAGGAAACGCCCGGATGCCACCATTGCGAGGATCGGCCGGAGGACACGGTGGAGCACACAGTGAAGGTGTGCCCCGCTTGGGCGGAGCCCCGCCGTGTTCTCGTAGCGGCGATCGGCGGCGGCGACCTCTCGCGCCCGGCCCTGGTGCAAGCCATGTTCCGTGAATCAAGCGTAATGAGAGAACCTCTCTCATTACGCTTGATTCACGGCTACAATGGGGTGCTCATTTAACATCTCTTGCAGGGCGCTTAAGTTCAGCAGCATATGCCATTAGAAAAATTCGTCAGTTTACTGATGTAGATACCGCTAGGCTGGTCTATTTTAGTTACTTTCATAGCCTTATGTCTTATGGCATTTTGTTATGGGGACGAGCTGCAGACATTGAATCTATTTTTATTCTGCAAAAACGAGCCATCAGAGCAATATATGGTCTTCGTAGGCGCGATTCTCTGAGAGAACTATTTAAGAACATTAACATTATGACGGTGCATTGTCAGTACATCTACGAAAACATAATGTATGTGAGAAAAAATCTGCATCTTTTTAGTAAAAGAGGTGACAGACACAATTATATTACTAGGAATAGGGACCAGTTAGTGCAGCCAGGCTTCAGACTCGCTAAGGTAGACTCATCTTTCATGGGGTACTGTTTGAGATGCTATAACAAAATTCCACAAAGGATTCTTGAATTGAATGAGACGAAATTTAAAACATGTATCAAACGCTGTTAACGCACACTATGCAAGCAAGCATATTACAAGTTAGACGATTATATCGCTGATAAAAATGCTTGGCTCAATGCCGGTCCTGCTCCACAAGGACAGGACGCTTAAATGAATAGCATTTAATAGGAAGAAGAAAGAAGAAGAAGAAGATTGTACAACTATCTTTGCAATGTATAAATTCAATCTCTTTAGTATTACATAGTCGCATAGCACATATTGTGTGAGTACTATGTACTAGAAAGCTGTCATTCTCTGGAAACCTACATTTATTTTTCTATTTTTTATTTGACTTGGATATGCCCTGGCGATTGAGAGTGTGTCATGCTCACTTAAATGTCTCGCTGATGGTGGCGGGTGTGTCGGGTCATTTCGTTCCCTTTAAAATGGTTGAGTGGAATGGTGGCTGATCCATGCGTCATGCTCGTGAACGGGTGCTGTCAGTTGTGACTGGTCACCTCTTAGTTGCCACGGCTTGTTTGAATGATTAAATCGTCGTTTTGGCTTTACTGTCGACACTTATCGTGCACAACTTGCTACATCGTTCTCACATGATAATATACCAATCTCGATATGAATGATGTAACCAAAGTTTTGTAACAATATTATGATTGAAAAGAGTATCCATGAAGTTTCTTGCCATTCTTCTCATGAGACCAACGCTTTGGAATCGGCAACTACAGTACACTGACAGTTATTATGCCTTGTGAGTGGGACTGTAGCTTAGTTTATTAGCTTATTAAAATTTAGTATTTGTTCGACTATTCAAAAGAGCCTGTAACTGGCCAACTTGAAATAAATGATTTTGATTTGATTTGATTTGATTTGATCTCGTCCCAGCCGCCACGGGAGGCGCTCCGGGCGTCGGGGGTCCCGCGATGACCTCCGGCCACCGTAGACGCGGGCCTGTGGACGGTGAGTGATGGGCTAACTCGCCGTCCGTCCGTCTCACGACGAAAACAGGCCGTGTCGACGGCGCGTTCGTGTTCCACGCGCGCCTCAAAGAGATGTCAGCAACATGGGAGGGGCCCGAAAGGGCCGACGCCTGTCGGGGCCGCGGGTAGTCCAACGGTTATCGCGGCCTCGACATAGAGGGCGAAGAAGAAACATGGGTGGTTTTTAGTCAGTAGAAGTCTGACACTCCTTTTCGCTCTGCCCAAGAGCGGGAGGGGTTATTAGATGATTTTACACCCACCAAAAAAAAAAAAAAAAAAGTGGCTATCATAGTGTCCATCGATTAGCTGTCAAATTGGTTATGGTTTAGTACAAAATAATAAATAATAATAATAATAAAATATTTTTATTGACACAAGAAAAAAAAGTTGTACATTTCGATTTGAAACCCTGACTCCTGTGCTAGGTGAGACCTGTGTTACAGAAGTCAGTGTCTACACCCCTTTTTTGATACTAATGTTCACTATTTATACATTAAAAGTTTAATAAGAAAAAAAAAAAAAAATGTAAAAGGAAGAACAAAAGTAGCCAATATGGAGAATAATAAAGCATGCGTGATCTTGTGTGGCGTGTGTGCGTGTGTTTAAGCGTAGGTGTGAGTGTGTTGTGTCTGTGAGTGCGTGAGTGTGTGTTTTGGGGTGTGGTGTGACTGTGTGTGTGTGTTTTGGGGTGTAGTGTGACTGTGTGTGTGTGTTTGTTGTGTGGTGTGACTGAGTGTGTGTGCGTTTGGTGTGTGGTGTGACTGTGTGAGTGAACGTAGTTGGCGGATAAAATTGGGTTACAACTTAGACTTTGGTTTGCCTATCTAACTATTTGTCATCTCGCGTGGTATTGTCCTTTTATTAGGTTTTCCGTCTGTTGGTAATCCAGTGTTTGAAGCCATGAGTTTAATTTAATCTTAGTTTTAATTCTTGTTAGTGGGTTGAAGTTTAGGATAATATTTATTTTATTGTATAGATAAGTGGATAAGTATAAACCCTGCCGTCGAGCGGATGCGGTCTTACATTTGACTGTGCTACATGCATTACCGATGGTTCTCTTGTATTTGGTGGCGAGATTTACCGGTGTTTTTTCATGCTGTTTCAATACAAGATTGAGCAGGTATAGTTGTCTCACTGTCAATACTTGGCAGCATTCATACAGGGTTCTTGTAGGGAACCGGTACGGCTTGTAGGTCATAACTTTTAACAAAGATCTTTGAGCTCTCTCAAGGCGTAGCATGTAGGTTTTACAAGCACCTCCCCAAGCAGTTATGCAGTAACCTATGATCGACTGAGCCAGAGCTAGATAGACCGCCCGGAGAAGCTTAAACTCGGCCACTTGCCGTAGTTTTTTAAACGCCCATATCAGTTTTCTAACGCGGGAGGAGGTATATTCAATGTGGGGACGCCAGCTTAGTCCCTCGTCCAGAATCACTCCCAGGTACTTCACTGATTTATTTTTAGTGATTGGAAGACATGGGCATGGAGTGCTACTGTTTGCGACGTCACACTCACAGGTGTGTGCTTTGAGCCTTACTTCTGTAGGTTTGGTTTTGGCAAATGAAAATTGCAAAAATGAGGTTTTCGAGATGTTAAGGGTTAGTAAGTTAGCTTCCAGCCAGTGGATTATATTACGTAAGCCTGTCTCAGCAGCTTCCCGTGCTTCATCCCAGTGTTCACCGTGGAATACTAGTACTGTGTCATCTGCATAGCTAAAGATTTTACCATTACTAAGAGACTGCTGGCATAGGTCATTTACATAGAGTAGGAAAAGACTGGGGGATAGACAGCTACCTTGAGGCACACCGTAATCAACGCTGGCTTCGTTGCTAATGACCTCACCAATCTTTACTTTTTGTGTCCGGTTATTGAGAAAGTCTGCAAAAATACCCAGAGCCTTTCCCCGGATTCCAGCATGCTTTAACTTTGTCACAAGGGTTGAAATACAAACGGTGTCAAACGCCTTTGCTAGGTCCAGGAAAACACCTAGACATTTTTGCTTTGCGTCGAGTTTCCCAGTCACATAATCAACGAGTTGAGTAACTGCATCTGCGGTGCTTTTCCCGGGCCTAAAGCCAAATTGTGTGTCCGATATTATTTTGTTGTGCTCTAGGTATTTCATGAGTCGACGATTCAACAACTTTTCCAATATTTTTGACAGTGCTGACAGGACTGAGATAGGTCTGTAATTTTTTACATCATCTTGGGTACCCCCCTTGTGAACAGGTGTGATTAGGGATTTCTTAAAGACACGAGGGAAAACACCTTGTTCAAAACAGGCCGCAGTAAGTTTTGTAATAGGTGGAACTAGTACTTTTTTACCCAGTTTGAGGATTTTAGCGGGAATAGAGTCCCAACCTATGGCACAATCATTTTTTAAGTTGCTAATGACTGCCTCTACTTCAGCCTCGTCTGGGGAAAGTAGGACCATAGAATCTCGCGCAGGGGGTGTTTCAAAGACATACGGGGCCAGTGAGGTGTTTTTGTTTTTTATAATATTGTCTGCCAATGTCTTACCAATGTTTGAGAAGTGATGGTTTATTTGTTCAATAGCTTTAGGCATGTCTGCAGTTTCAGTGGCAGATAGAAGATTGTCAGCTGATTTTTGGTTCCCGGCTAGATTGGTAATAGATTTTATAATATTCCATGTTTCTTTATTATCCTTTGCAGATTTTAAAGCAGAGCTTTCGTGGGTGTTTTTAAGTTTTCTGAGTAGCAGATTACAGTGGTTACGGTATCTTTTGTACGATAACTCGGCAATGCCGTTTTTTGGGTCTGCCAGGAATTTTCGGTGGAGGTTATCCTGATGTGTCGAATACACCTCAGGAGGCCAGGTGTGATCCAGGGCTTAAGGACTACTGTACGGTTGGGGGCTTTCGTTACTGTTGAGTTTTGCGATACTGTGGACATAAGACATTCGACAAACTTTGTGGCGGCTTCGTTTGCATCACAATTTTGTGTAATAAAAGAAAAATCTGTAGTTTTTAATTGTTCAACAGCGTTTTCATAGTTTACTCTTGTAATCATTCTTTTATTCTTATTCCTAGAGGGGACGTTACCTAGACATAACATTACGGAGGCGTGGTCACTGACTGTGGAATCCATAACTATAACTGTCGCACAGGTATTAGTCCTAATCATCACGTGATCGAGGCAGTTAAACAGTCTAGTGGGAAAGGTATGTCCTGGTAAGAGACCCATTTCTGCAGTTAGATTTAGATAGGAGGGACTATTTCTGTCTGTATTATTAGGTTTTATGTCTATATTAATATCTCCTACCAGAATTATGTTATTCGCTTTTAATTTACTTAAAATGTTTTCCAGAGAGTTAAGGTAACCATCAATACAGTATATTGATGGTGATCTATAAGAAAATGGAACCATTAGACAGTTAATTGATGGACACTATGATAGCCACTGACATTTAAAAAGATACTCAATAGTCCTGCAGAATGCTGGCAACATTGCCATTTTGGAAAGCAGTGCTGATTCTTTGGCCAAAAAATAGGATGTTGTTGGTCGACCAACCGCTTGGCAATTTCCTGAAATACACTCACCTCCCCCCCACACACCCACTCCCACTACAATCCATATTCGAGATATACTCTCAACACCGCCGTTATTATTAGGTATGTTTTTTTTTTAGTTTTAAGTATTTAAATTGTAATTCAATTATAGCATTAATACGTGTAATTATTGCTATGTTATGGAAGAGCGGAGTCTCCTAACACAGGCATTATTTACTTAAAAGGAGGCTCCAAACACAACTTAGTTATGTAAAAACTGAAGCATTAATAAACTTATTATTATTACTAGGAGGTGGGTACTCGAACTCCATGGCACTAGTGTTTCAACCCCAAGCGACTCAAACACGTCATAATTACCAATTACCTAAGTTATTGTATTTGTGCCGTTTGAGGTTTTCAGCACGCGTTGTCGGGCTGCCCCTCCATAAAAGTTAATTAATTAGATATAAGTACTGTAGTAGTCGTATAATCCAAGGTGGTAGTGTTATATGGGTTTTCATTTTATGAAGTGAAAAGTGTGTCAGCAGCACGGAAAAAGGGAAAATTCATATACATATATATATATATGTACTCATAATTAGTTCTCATCTTATAATAACTTAGATTATGTTGATATAATCTGGGTAAATATTTTCCAAAATAGCGCTCTATTTATCAAAGAATTGTTTGAGTAAAGTTCATAAGTAAAAGTTATCACTAGAGAAATATTAATGGAAGTTTGAAAGATTAACCGTTGAGATTCTTGAGAATTTGAAAACTTTGTTAGATAATTTTATCAATACCTGTTTAAACAAGGTTATTATTTAAAATAAAATTTGATTTTATAAAGTTGAAAATCATTTAAATTTGACAGATTGTATTAACTTGATGTGCTGACGTTTGTACTAATAAATTTCGCGAGGAAGCTGTACAAGTAGATAATTATGAAAAGTCGTGTACCTACCAAAGTTATTTCTGTTATAATGAGGATCACATCTGACACAATCATTAACATCATTATTAAAGAGCGCGTTTTGTCTACCTATTAGGTAAATAGACGTTAGAATTTTTGCTGGGAAACGACTTTTTTGTTTGGGGTCAAAAATCACATTTTACGGTAAAACTCAATGTAGAGCACTCTTCAAACATTGTGCTAGTGGATGATTTGAATAGTAAACGGGTCATGGAGGTCATTTAAATACCTAAAGTTATAACCTGAAAAACTAGTAAGTATTAACAAAAACAGCTGTGCATAATTTGGAACTTTGACCCCCAATATCTCTGTAACTAGGGGGTTCCCAGGTATGGTATAGAACCAAAAAATGATCGCAGTGGTGGGAAGAACAAGTGCCCTTCGTTTGCGTTTCGTTTGTGCTATGGACATCGTTATCGACTGAGTATGCCTTTATTCAGATGAATAGAGGGTCACTACTCAAGTATAAAATCAATTTCTACGCGAGGAAAGCCGCGGGGAGCACTAGCGATACGTGTATATATATTTGTATTGCCTAAGCTATGTTGGCAGCACCTTAACGTACTTATAGAGTGTAACAATTTAATCGAATTACTCAGAATTGCTGAGTGATTCCCTCATTTTCTTTTAATTATAGGTAAGTACAATAAGCACATGACTCCGAACAATCAAAGTGCGTGTTCGAACTCGTGACCTATGACTTGATAACCCGACGAACATACCGCTAGACTTCGACTGCTATAGTAACTATCTAAATTGAACCGAAATAATTCGGCTCCTTGCTTTTTTTTGTAAAGTTAGGTTTCATTGTTAGAGTGTTGCCATACTCCAATTCCCTAAAACAAAATCTGTGTAACAAAAATAAAATAAACTTGTATAAAAAAGACGTTGAAAAAGTTTATAACAGAGAACTGAGAAAATTAACAATAGCCTTTCTTAAAAGTTTTTGTGTTCTCTTTGCGAATTCCATTTTAAAATCTAAACTAAGACTTATTTATCTAAGTATTCTCTTAGTAGTAAATAGTGTAGTTAGTGTTACTAACTACAAAAAATAAATTATTTATTAATCACTTGAAAAAGTAATGTTAAGTCAGAAAGTCATTTCAGTTCATCAACATTATGAAAACCAATCACAAGTTGTCTAGAAAGTAATAATCGTTTTTAACGATACAAGTTTTCCAGACAGGTAAATATCAATTTATTAAACTGTTTACTCAGATATTATGAATAAGGTTTACCCTTTAAGTTTTAACTTGAAATAAAGTAGCGCTCGGATTTTCTAACACTAAGCTATACCTAAACAAAATCCTAAATATTATCTACTTATAGATTTAGACTTTATTTATTGAATTAGTTAGGTGTCCGTACTAGTGAAAAACTAACTTTATTAGTTTTTTAAATCGCTATTGATTTGTTTACAAACAATTTTAGGGCAAGGTAGTGGTTTCACCATAAAATTTGAATGCTACCATTTTGAAAATAAATGAATATAATATGTGGCATGATTTTGTGAACAATAAATAAATAAACATAATATCTGATTGTTGTTGTTGTTGTGAGAATAAAGATGTAATTCTGGCGGTTGCCTGCGGCCTGCGGCAATGTGTGGCCATGATTTGCGTTTTAGGGAATTGTAATTTTCCGTAATAAAACCTACGAATCCTTAACACCCGGAAAGGATAAGGATGCTTCCATTGCTCTTCGAATGTTTCAAGTTTGCGAGAAAAAAAAAGCAGCCAAAGTCGTTGTCAAGTTTTATTTTAAGTATGGATTAAATTGTTTGTTTGGGCATTTGCAACTGATTGATGAGCCAGGGTGGAAGGCAAAACGGCAGGTTCAAAACAAAATATGGTTTAATAACGACCTTAGCTATCTACATCAGGGCCGCGGGTGTACACTAGTTATCGCGGCCTCGACTTTGAGGGCTAAGAAGGAACATGGGTGGTTTTTAGTCAGTAGAAGTCTGACACTCCCTTTCGCTCTGCCCAAGAGCGGGAGGGGTTATTCGATGATTTTCTACCCGCCAAAAAAAAAAAGCTATCTACATCAGTATGTAGTACCGAACCAGAGTGGAAATTATGTTTTTCCTACTCGTCCGCTATTCTTTTCTGATTAATTCCGTTGCGGGATTAAAGACAACTAAATCGTTCTCTGGGACTTCGTCGAGATTAAATGGCTTGGTGCTTTTCTGGTTGTTGCTACTGTTGATTCTGGCTTTCAGGAGTTACCGTGGTTTGGTAACAGTTGTGAAAAAAAGTAGTAACGCGGTTGCACCCGCGTAGTTCCCGTTCCCGTGAGAATACAGGGATGTCACCCGGGGATAGTATAGACTCCCAACGGTGAAAGATTTTTTTTCAAATCGGTCCAGTAGTTTTTAAGTTTATTCATTACAAACACACACACAAGAAAAAATACAAATCTCTCCTCTTTATAATATTAGTGTAAATAGTGTAGATGTAGATTAACAAAATTCAGTATTCAAAATGTTACCTGTTACATAAAACATTCCATTAAAATCACATCAACAAGGCTACGTTAGCATAGAGATAACAAATCCCATTGATTAATGGTTCTTACAGCTTGTTGCGTTCCAATTCCTTTCCTTCATCACTTTACAAAGACTTTGCGAAGACGAAAGGAGGCAAATAAGGGCAAAAAAGGGCAATAATGGGCTGGGATCGAACGAAACGGAACGAAAACGTCAAGGCTCAGTAATGAAGTCAAATAGACGTCGACGTCAGCCTCCACGTCAGGATGACAGCTAATCTTGTTAGTAGGTACAATTGTAACACTTAATTTCGCTGTTGTAAACTCGGCTTTATTGGCTTTCTGATTGGTTTCGTTGTTCAATGAGTTTTTTTTCTTCTTCAGTACAGAGGTTAGCTTAGCAGCTATTTATACAGAATAAAGATTATATATTACTGCAAACTAAAAATTAAAATAACAATGAAAGAACAGTAGGTATGACCTATTTGTATTGTATGGTACGTAGGTAAATAAACTGGCATGGGAAGATGACAATGTACTTAAAATCAAAATCAAAATATTTTTATTTCATATAGGCCTACATGGGTACTTATAAAACTTCGGTAAAAAGGGGCATTGGTCGATTCCTAAGGAGAAGAACCGGCAAGAAACTACATAGTTACTCTTAAAAAAAATACTTTAAAAAACTTATTATGTTCATTGAAAAGCAATTGACTTATTAAAAAGGTGCTTTATTGTTTGTTTTTCGTTTTTCATTTAAAAATAAGATTCAACATTCGAAACACGAAAAACAATGGCGGCCTATAAAATTCAACGTGTAAAAGTTGTTAATTTATTTGTTCATTTTCTCGTTGTTATTAGGAGACCCCTGAGTCCAAAGCAAGGTTATTATTGTAACTACCTCCACTGTATTATTATGCAGATAGCTTGAGCCCTACATAATATAATTGGTGGCCCACAGTAGCAGTTTGAATAACCGTTTACGAGGCAATAATTGTAGCAGTTACTTGGTGGTAACTTAATTACCTACCTAATTGTAACACGTTGACTTCAGCTCGCGTTTCAGGTTTTGTTTTTATCATACTTGCTCTATTTTGTTGTGATAAAGGATAAAGCTTCACGGATATATAGGTACATATTTATATATATATATATATATATATATATGTATATAAAGAAGGCTCCATTGTTAACGTGTGAGAAATTCCATCGTTATAAATACTACTAGCTAATGCCCGCGGCTTTGTCCGCGTGGATGTCGGTTATCGCGACCAAAAGTAATATTTTCATGCCCCAACGTAACCCATGTCCATTCTTAGGCTACATATATTTATATAAATCGATTCAGTTGTTTTGGCGCTGTAAAGTCCGAACTGGTATAAAAACATCTGTTGGCGGAAAATCGTTTCTGTTTTTAAATAAAATCCTGATATTTACCAACTTCTAAATCTTAAGATTTACTACTTAGCCATGTCCCAAACTCTAATCGTAAACGCCAGAAAAAACGTATCTTCTTCATAAAATCATGAACCAACTTACGAGCATGTTGGCTTTAAGGTTACTTCTATCAATAATCTTAATTACACAAGAAAGTGGTTACAAAGTTGTGCAAAGATTAACGCCTGTGAAAGACCAATCTAAGGTCTCATTTACGGAGACGCGGGGCGTCGCGCGGCGCGTTCTGCGTTTTTAATTCAAGCACATAGCTACGTATGAAAACGTTAACGATTTCAAACGACGATTTTACGAGAAGCGATTTTTCGCTCGTTAGTTTAAAATGCAGCGTTCGTTGCGGTGGTCCTGCCTCTCAGTAAATGAATAAAAAAGCACGCGACGAGCTTTCTTCACGCGCCGCGCGACGCCCCGCATCTCCGTAAACGAGCCCTAAGAGGAGTCAGTGCCCTCTCCCATGAGGAAATATTAATACAATTATAGAATACATTTAATAAAAATAAAATACTATGGTACCTAACAACAAAAATAACCTACCTTCATCAAAATGCGGACGTTTGTAGTAACAGTTTCATTTTCCGTAATCGAAGTTTAAGAGGTACTTTTCTTAATCTTGCTGAGGATGTAGACCGTACAACTAGTAGATTACATTTTATTTCTTCCTTTAAATTATTAAAATTGATAAGTACCGATTGCAATAAAATAAAGCTTGGGACAAAGCTGACGATTAAGATAATATTATCTCGTTGGGGACTGTGAAAGTACCTACTTATCTTCGACAGTCTCGTTACAATGATCGTAATAGGTATCTTATTTGAAAATCGTTTTATTTTCGTTTAGTACCGTGCGAGTTTAGGAACTATGTAGTTTTCAGCTGCATCCGCTTGGATTGAAAGTCAATCTAGACAAATGATGCCCTTGCGAAATATTGCATTGCAATTAAAAAGTATACCATACTTAGCGGGTTGAAAACCATTCGGGATTTCAAAGCTTGGTGTTAATTGAAAAAAAAAAACAGCTTGATTCTTAACGTATTACAAAAAAAAATAGTCTAACAAGCAACACTATTGTACCCCTCAAATCAATGATATAAAAAAGAAACAAACAACAACTTGAGTAGTCAAACGTTCTGTACGACTGCAAGCAAACCGTTATTGCGTTTCATGTTTCCCATAACAATGTTTGTTGCAAGTTCTAAAGGCATATTCCATTGCTCGCTCCAGCCAACAGTCAAAGGTAAAGTCAACAAAACACGCAATGGAGAAAATATTGGATACAGGATGGAGGAACGTTTAATAAAGTCGAAATATCAATTTATAACGATGCTTTATTAAAAACTCGGTGTCTCCTTTCATGTTTATGAAGCTTTGAAGATGGCGCGGCGGGATGAGTCTGTTTTATTGAGGGATTTTCCTGGTACCTATTGAGATTGCTTGATATAGAGATATTTATTTTGGATTTGTTTGTTGTACACACAACATGGGTACAATACAGCCTACGGGCTTGCCGACGAAGATATGATCAATATTCCCATAGTAAATTCTTAGTTATAGGTAATAAGTAAAGCTTTTCTTTTATAAACATAATATCTTATTTCTAACCTGTTTGTAAATATGCAATGCTCAAGATCAAACCCTGTTTTATTAGGGTTCCGAGCCCAATATCAAAAAACGGAACCGTTATAGATTCGTCATGTCTGTCTGTCCGTCTGTACGTCCGTATGTCACAGCCACTTTTTTCGGAAACTAATAAGACTGCACAGAACTTAGTCGCCCTTATTACAAAAGTGGTTAAACCTGGGTTTAACTTAGACTTGGTTTATCTCGCATGCCGTCTCACTTCGATAATATTCAAAAGAAAGTGACGGCATGCGAGATAAACCAAGTCTAAGTTAAACCCAGGTTTAACCACTTTTGTCATAAGGCCGTTAGGGTAGGTGTATTCTGTGAACTGCTTTACGATTTTTATACAATAATAAAAATATTAAAAGGTTAAGGGGGGGTCTCCCCATACATGGAACTAAAACTAAAAAAACTTTTATTTTAAAAACACAGACATGACATAGACAGGTCTTCAAAAATTACATTGAGGTTCCTAAAACTATTTTTTCTCAAAGTAAATCGTTTGGAAGATAGACATTTCCAAAGTGGTAAAATCCCCCTCTAACTTTTAAACTAAGAGAGTGAAAAATCTTAAAAAAAATGCAGATCGCAATGTAAACTTTCAACAAATTTGGTTTGAACGCGAAAGGGAGTGTCAGACTTCTACTGAATAAAAACCACCCGTGTTCCTTCTTAGCCGTGTATGTCGAGGCCGCAGTATCTCTTACAACATCCCGCAGCCCCGACGGGATGGTACGGATTCCTTTATGTGCAAGTTCGACTTACACTTGGCCAGTTTTTTCAGATGTGTTCGAAAAATACA
This sequence comes from Diarsia rubi, assembly GCA_932274075.1. NCBI lineage: Eukaryota > Metazoa > Arthropoda > Insecta > Lepidoptera > Noctuidae > Diarsia > Diarsia rubi. The sequence goes on from OW026421.1 coordinate 6,766,385, forward strand.
ATAGCCATGGAAACGGGGACTAATAAAAATATACAAAACTGAATAATGAATAATTAACCACTAAAAGGTAGACTGAACTATAGATGACACGATTTTTTCAACAGGAATATCTTGAACACACATTACGATAAAAATAGTGTCCCAAGTATAAAGTGTCCCAAGTATAAAGTGTCCCAAGTATAAAGTGTCCCAAGTATAAAGTGTCCCAAGTATAAAGTGTCCCAAGTATAAAGATAATGTCAATGTAGGAGTCGCATTTTGAGCTGCAGGTTGTTCGAAAGAGATACCGCGGCCCGGGCACAAAGAGCTAAGAAATTTTAGTCAGTAGAAGTCTGACACTCCCTTCCACTCAGCCCAGAGCGGGATTTGATGATTACCCACAATCCCAAAAACAACTATGTGTAAAAACTTAAACCTCACTGATGCCTGATGTTCTTTCATGGCGTTCTCATTGATACAGAAGTCAGCTGCTAGTTGTCATTAGCAATGCGACTGCCATTGCGTCTGTCCTGTATATTAAGTATGAATTATTTTCTTGTTTTCTACTTAAGACAGCGTTTTTATTAGTCTGTGTTTTTATTCGTAGTCGGGTTTTAGTATTTTAAACTTATTCTTTTAGAAACCAAAGAAAAAAATGACGTGAATAGTTTGAGCTCTTACCCCAGCGGTATAAAGAGGTTAAAGAAAATTCAGTTAGTTTACTAAAGTATTAGATTTCTTAGTCAAGAGTCCACTAAACTTAGTTTGCAACTGGACGCCTGAATCAAGTTGAACGGTTTCATTCCGACAGAGCACAATCTTGAAATGTAAGCTGAGTTTAGCTGAGACATTTATTCTGCTAAGATTTACGTTTCTTTAATAATTTTCTTTTGTGATTTCCCTCAATTAGTTCACTGCTTTCAATATTTCAATTAATAATGCTTAAATTGCTTCGAGTTCATCTTAAAATAAGGTATTGGGAAGGATGAAATAATTACGATCTTAATCTCCTCGTAAAAGATTCATCACTTAGGTTAGTACTGTCTTACTTACCTAGGTATAAGTAGGTACGAGTTTAAACACGTGTCTGGTTTGAACCCACACGTAATAGGTAAATCTGGAAAAGTAACGTAAGGCCAAGACAACTAATATACCTACCGATAGGAAAACGGAGCTGCAAACAAAGAAAAGTAACTTAATCGTACACGTTTTTCAGCACGAGATGAAGTATTACTCAGATATATTTAATGATTACTTAAACCGTCACTTAGTAAAAATTTGACACCCAAAACCTACACTAAAGTGTAAACATCTTTACTAAGTAAGTGATGGCTTAAGTAATCATTAAATATCTCTGAGTACGGCGGTACCTAAGTCATACATCTCGTGCTGAAAAACGTGTAGGTTCGAGAAACGAGTAAGCCGCTCCGTTTTCCTATCGGTTTATTAGTTGTGTGACATATAAAGACGTGTAATGATTATTACACGTCTCTTACTGTGGTACTCAAAGATGTTAAAAAAGTCCCTGGCTAAAGAGCATTTTGAAATGGACCATAATCCACTAATTAACAATAATGAAAATCATGTACGAAATCCACAAAACAGACCACCTTATCAATTATCACCAACCAAAAACAGGCTCGTTCACCACAAAACGTGAGAGCAGAGCCGATTTCACAAAATGCCATAAAAAATACTATAAACACTACAACGGTTCGATCCCCGCTGTTGTTCGTTCGTAAGCGATAATTAATCCAATTTGGGGATAAAAGCCGTCCATAGGGGTCTACACCCTACGGGCCTACGCTTTCAAAGTAGTGACACTATATTATAACAGCGTGATGAATCAGAAATGCGTGGTTGTTTTTCGATGGGTGTGGTGGATCAGATCATCAAACGAAACAATTTTCTATATTGGGCTCACTTCGTAATCGCGAAAATTTATCAGCTGGCATTATGGTCGGGTTTAATGTTTTTGTTGGTCGTGAGAAGCTCTGTATGGGACAAGGACCGCTGATTATTATTCCTAGAGAATTAAGAATTTTTCGTAGCGAAATTTAAATAAAGAGATCAAGACATAAAAGTTTTGCCTCATATTTTCCGACGCACTCTGTATCTCTAAAGATGGCGGAAAGATGAGTTGTGTTAGATTCTTTTTTTAGGCATTATTGGTAATGGCAGAATTTATTTTGGGAACCTCTGTTTAATCAGAAGTTTGTGTCACGTTGTCGAACACGTCGATATCGCTTGGAAGTGACTTACAGGATTTTGAAGCGAAATAACTGTTGTCGCCACGAGAAAGTTTCTGTTATAAAAAGCTATATAACGAGTAGTTACTGTTGTTGTGTAGTAATTCAGTATTTCATAATTGAGTAACCGAGTGTTAAAAAAGGTATTATGTACGTGTATAGTACTGTTTATGTATGTGTATGACTAAAAAATATGATTAGTCCGTCAGTTAGATTATCGAAAAATATTGGATCGGATACGTGTTTTTTGTTTTATCAAATTAATAAAAGTTTACGAAGATAAAACGCGTGAAAGATCATGAGTTAGGGTTTGTGACGTCACTTTCTGGTAAAAAATGTAATGCAATGTGACGTCACACAATTTTTCAAAGAAATGTATCGTCTTCATTGTTTGTTTACGTGAAAAAAGAAAAAATATGTGTCCCGTATTTTTTGGAAATCTATCTGACAGACTAATTATATTTTTTGTCCACTACTCTATTCCAATTACAAACACTCGGTCAATTAATTCAGTTAGACAGTGTGTGACATGAAACGTCAAGTTGATTGTCAGTTGCTTTTTCAACAAAAACATTTTTTTCGTGTGTTTTCAGTTAACCAATGACAGTTTGTTAGTCTGTGTTAATCCTGATAATTATCTACGTAATCCTTGTTCTTTTAACTTCACTTTATTGTTTCTCATTACATTTAGCGATGATTTGTCTTATCTAGTTTGACTCTGAGCGAGCTGTTTTCTACGAGTATCTTGATGGGTAGGACCTCCAGGGAAATCAAGATGTTCTAGAATTTAGTCCCGGATTATTTTCAAATAATCTACTGGCTTTGCATCTAGCCGAGTTGTTAGATTAAACCTAGGTACGTACATTCTAATTATGAGAACATAACTACATAGGTATATGAATGTTTACAAATATCATGCCTGTCAAAGAACATAATAATTATAAAAATGCATGTATCTTAATTAAAACAAATCCTACACATGTTTTATTGGGATTAACTACAATATATGGCAATATTTTGTCCTATTTAACCCATAGGTTGACTGTTGTACCACTATTGTAAATAGAGTTAATAAATATCAGGTAAGAATACTTTATTAGTTGGTACTAAAACCATCAAATTACATAATTTGCAAAACCCCCATTTAATTCCGAATAAAGAACACATACTGGCGACAGCATCCCTAAATGTAGACCAACATTTATAGGACACGCGTACCTAAGTAGGCTAAATGGCTAAAAATAAAACATTTCCATAACAGCGAGCTATGATGAAAGCCTCCATGAGCAATAAGAATTAACTCCACATGAATTGGCACAATGAATACACGCGGGCTATATATAGCCAGTGAGGGCTAAGTGCGGTCGCCATCGTTTACGGACAAAGTGAGACAATTACTGAATTTTGTCGTCGATCCTGTTTATTTAGGGTTGTGTTTGTGTCCACAGATTGGACAGATTTTTCCGATGTTTGGGTATTAGTGTCATATAATTATGTAAATAGCTGGTTTATGTAATATTGTGATAGATATTGGTGAAGATGCTCGCTCATATTTCAAAAAGAGAAGTAAGAAGAGAAGAGAAGGAAGTGAATATAACTCATACCGTTTTTTTTTTCGTTTTAATTAAACTTTTATAAAAAAAAATTGATAGATATTATGACAATTATGCCTGTGAAATAAAGATAGCCCAAGGCTTAATAAATGCTATTCATATTAATCCTATTATGTCAAGATAAGTAAGTAGTCGTACCAAAGTCCAATGAGATAGCCATCTTATTACCCATATACTGAGACTTACTTTTAAAATTATTTACTTAAAATACCAGGATTATTAATTGAATCATCAAGTCCAAAAAACACCATTAAAATTCAAGCGTTATCGCAGACAAAAATCAGGCAGTCAGTAAACGTCGCTGTCATCTTTGATGTGTTGAACTTTTACGTTCACAGTTTAATCAGTTTACAAGGGATCGGACGAAATTGTCAAACATTGCGCGCTACCGATAGTCAAAGTGGTTTTACGACAAACAGCGAGTTCGATTTATACTGAACCGGTTTGGACGAACGGTCTAAAGTTAACTACAAATAGGTATTTTTTACATTTTATTACCAGTTCTGGTTTATTTTTTTGTGTTGTATTAATGTTAAATGGTTGCTTAAACAGTGTTCTCGACGAGACTAAAGCAGATACGTTTTGCCGAAACCTGATTTAAGTGGTATAGTAAGTAATTTATATGGAACCTGAGCCTGAGCTCATGAATATTGATTGTTCATAATATTATGAGACCTACATTTTAGTACTTTTTAAAGAAATGTTGTGCCAATTATCATTAGGTATTCCTTAAAAATGTTTCGGTTTAATTAAGCGAAAATAACAACCATTTCGATAGGTACATTGTTCCCTATCGTGTCTCACAACGCAAATAATTATAGTCGCCCTTCAGAAGGGAAGATCTTTTGTCGTTTTAGTTCAGTGCTATCCCCACTTGTGCGAGAAAAGAATTAGTAATAAACACTAATAGCTTTAGTTCATAAACTTTCGTAAGTTCAACATTATTTATAACTCATAATTAATATGTTTTTTTGCCGAATATGTCTAATTAATTAATTGAATACCTATACTGATATGGAACGAGGCAAAATGTTTGAATGTCTATAAATTAAATGTTTGGCCATTTATGGACTATTAATGTTGCCAATTTATTTTCTTTTAATGTTGTCATTGATTTAGTGGAGTGAAATAACAAAGTATTTCTTCGTAACTATCGGATTGTTTAAAGAAAAAGAACAGTAAATAAAATCTAAATATAATTATTTTCATAAAGTAAGTATCCAACAGTTCTTATTTTCTCACTAAAAAAACATTATTGTCAAGTACTTTACTCACCAGGTTGAGTAAAGCTTACGTAAGTTAGGTGAGTGCAAGGAGGTGGCGGAACACGAGAGGGAGAGAACTTCTCGTCCCAGCCGCCGTGGGAGGCGCTCCGGGCGTCGGGGGCCACGTGATGGCTTCCGGCCACCGTAGACGCGGGCCTGTGGACGGTGAGCGATGGGCTAGCTCGCCGTCCGTCCGTCTTATGACGACGACAGGCCGTGTCGACGGCGCGTTCGTGTTCCCCGCGCGCCTTAAAGAAATGTCGGCAACATGGGAGGGGCCCGTAAGGGCCGACGCCCGTCGTCGCTGCGGGATGTTGGAAGTGATACCGCGGCCTCGACGTAAAGGGCTAAGAAGGAACATGGGTGGATTTTAGTCAGTAGAAGTCTGACACTCCCTTTCACTCTGCCCAAGAGCGGAAGGGGTTATTTGATGATTTTACACCTGCCAAAAAAAAAAAGTTAGATGAGTGTAGTTTTTGGTTTAAGAGTTCTTGTGCTAAGAGTTCCTGTATCAAATGACCTAGTAAATACACAACAAGATGGCCTTAAAATGTCAAAGCTAAATATAGCCATTTCCACGTCTAGCATTTTATTTTATTAAACGGAATTTGGTTCCGGGACATTTCTCAAATCCTTTTATTTTATTCCTATGGCATAAGTAATTACATCATATGTACTGAAATGCCATTTCTAAATATAGCAGATTATATTACTTTGCCAACACTTCTGCTGAAGGTCAACATGCAATCAAATTGAGGCAGAAGCGTCTTCATGATAAGGAATCATACTTATGCCTTGACAAAGGTCAACATTTACCCTTCAATTTGGAGACACGAGTTCACTTTCGTCAGAGACTGACTGGATTTTAGGCAATCAAGTACAAGAAAGAGTAAATTTTAGGAGTTGAGTAATCCCTTGGTAGGTATACGGTATTTATTTTTGGTTCAATTATAATTTTTGACAAATAATTAATTCATGAAATATGAAAGGAGATGACTGCTGAGTTTAATGGTAGGTAATAGATAAGTATGAAAGAAGAAGACAGGTGCGCCAAACAAAAATAAATTGGGATAAAGGCAGGAGAGAGAATAATAATGAATAACATTCATAAATAAATTGGCTTATAATTATAAGCCAATTCAGTGCAGCAGCCAACGAAATTGGTACATACAAACTATATATTTCGGTTTTAATGTCATTCATCTCAATAACTTAATCAATTTGATTAAAAATCTACTATCAACCTTCATCAAAAATTGTTTTTTTCTTTGACTGGGCGTCCTCGCTCCAGTCGTTTGTTACCATTTTATTATAACACATCTAATTTATCGAACTACTAAATATTGATTAGGTATCAAATAGACTGTTAATTTTAATACGATAAGTCATTTTAGAGTTGGTTGTCGATTAATTTTAGATTTAGAAAAATCAAACATTATCTGTGGTTACATATTATTTAAACTAACCTACCTTAACAAGGTGTAATTAATGGACTTTTCACGATGTCGTCAACCAAATATTATGTACATACAACTACGTATCTCTACGCAAAAAATATTACTGAAAAACGACTTCATCTATTAAGTAGGTAGGCACGTGTTTGTGAAACGAAAATGAAACTTTCACATTCCCTTATTTACACCGAAAAGCTTACGGTGAATTCTGAAAATACCTACTTAACCTGGAGCGTGTCTTTTTACCCAAATCTCAAAATCTGATTTGTGAATGCTAATAGGTAATCGTTTATAAATAAAATACATGTGCGTGCATTCAGTTGCATCCACTTCTGACCGACCCCAACTTAAGTAATTGGGAAAAGGCTGGCCAGATGATTATGTTTTCAAGTCCCTAAGACAACACATCAATTAATATCAAAATCAAAACTCATTTATTCAAACTAGGCTGATAATCAGCACTTTTCGAACGTCAAAATTTACTTTACTTTACTTATTTACAAAAGACAGTCCCCCAAAACGCCCCCCCTTCGACACTTCCTAGTGTTTTTGCTGGAAAGAAGAAGTGGCGGAACAAACTCCCCAGCACACATCTGTCTGTTAGGTTGGTTAGAAGAACCAGACTCGATACAATATTAAGGCAAGTATAAAAAAGTATATAATAATAATAAAAAAGACATAATATATCAGTATCTCAACACAAACCTATATCACCCATTAAATATTCAATAACGGAATCCCCCAAATACTTCTATAGTGTTACGAGATTGTCATGACAGTGAAACGACGTGATAAGTCACTCTGATCATATCAGGCGCCCCGCTGAGTCCCATTTGTACGGCGAAACACGGCTCTGACATTTGTATATAGATTTCTTTATTATACAGCTTTATTCAATTCTTGTAGACACGTCAGGACAGAAGAATTTGGCTGCTACTATGATATAAGTATTTGTTCTTATATTATGTGGATTCTGAATGTAAATGGCAATATGGACATTCGTATTACTTTTCTAGACATCAGGATATCGTCAATATTTTCCCCTATAATTCTTGTTCAACATGGGAGGCAAGTTTAGCCAGAAACACACGTGCTTGTAACTTAAATAAAAGGTAAATTCGATCTCGTAATATTAGTAGTAATTACCATATTAAAAGGCCTATTTGAAAGATTAAATTAACTAACATGAGAAACTCGTGACGAAGTCGGGACTGTAAAATATGGAAAAACCTCGAGTGTGAGTGAAGATTTATGAAGCATAAACCACGGCGAGCGTGTACAAGCTGTAAGTCAATAGGAACTTGTACGAGCAGAAAATAAGCAAGTCTGAAACCGCTCTAACGATTCATTAACTTTAATAAAAATCACAGAATCGAAAAAAGTCTTATAAAATCTCAAAAGCTAAATTATGTATCTTCATATTTCAACACAGAATTAAAAGTTTTATCATTTCGCAAAGGCGGTCGGAAACTGTCTGTGTTAGCCCAGAGCGGTCCACAAACCAACTTGTTGGAAATCTCCAAGTTGCTTGTACATCGTCAATTTATTCAGAATATTTTTCTTAATTATTATACCTTACTTTATTACTTGTTTAAGGAGCAAGAAGATAATTGTAAAGAGAAGCCTTTGATGTGAAACGGCTTGCCTAATTAAATCGTTATACGTGCAGGTTTATTATAGAGTTATGGCCGTAGACCAGGTTTATTAGAACGTACAATAGGTAGGTAATCTACACTAATATTATAAAGAAGAAAGATTTGTTTGTTTGTAACGAATTGGCTCCGAAACTACTGGACCGTTTTGAAAAATTCTTTCACCGTTTTGAAGCTACACTATCCCCGGGTGACATATGCTTCTTTTTATCCCTGTATTCCCACGGGAACGGGAACTACGCGGGTGAAACCGCGTGACGTCCGCTAGTGTTAAATATATCTGATAACTTATTCTGTATTCTTTATCATCATCAAAATTTGCAGTCTTATTTACTAACTGATGGATATAGGCTTGCTTCTGTCTGCGCCATGGTATTTAGCTTCCTTTAAAAAAAAAACTATTCGAATAAAAGTACACCTCTAGACAAGGTGACAAACACAAGACTGCAAAGATGATAATATTGGTATTCACATCTATCTAGTAATGATTAAGACCTTGCATAATTCACAGAAGATAAGGCTTCACTGTAATATAAAACACCACACTCCGTTATTCCATCCACACAGCATATTTCTATGATATACCTACTCGTATATCAAACATAACTAAAAATAAGTTTGACAATTTAGAGACACGAGTAATTAAATATGAGAACTTACGTAATTGTCAAACTTTGTAATCATCGTCGTTATCTAAATAAACTGATATTTGACTAAACTTGAGATATTGTAAATAGTTGGGTTTTGTCCTCGGATTTCATTTGGAAAAGAGATTTTGGTATTTTGAACCCAATTATGAATATTCAAAAAACAATATTTCTTCATATTGTGTTAGCATTAATTTTAGCCTACCAGTAAGTACAGAGGAGTGTGGAAGTAAAAATGTGACCTTCTTTTTGGGTGGGTGGAAAATAACCCCTCCCGTTCTTGGTCAGAGCGAAAGTGAGTGTCAGACTTCTACTGACTAAAAACCACCCATGTTCCTTCTTCGCCCTCTATGTCGAGGCCGCGATAACCAGAGGACTACCCGCGGCCCCGACAGGCGTCGGCCCTTTCGGGCCCCTCCCATGTTGCTGACATCTCGTTGAGGCGCGCGTGGAACACGAACGCGCCGTCGACACGGCCTGTCGTCGTCCGGACGGACGGCGAGCTAGCCCCGACGGTGACCTCAAGTAACATGTGGGAGAAGGGCAAGCAGATGATGATGATGGAACTATTCAATATTAAATTAACTCCTAGTTCCGTAAAACAAAGAAACGGTAAGTTGGGTCAAAAGTGTAATCGATATAATCTGGCAACAAAAGAGCGCGCTTTACCACCAATACCAGCCTTTTATTTTCGTTGTGTTAACATGCTTTCAGGTTTCACAATATATTTTTTTATTATTGCAGAATCCGAATCGCAAATTAATATTTTTCTTGGGAATATTTTTTTTGCTTTATTCCAATTGCGCGAAGCGAACCATGCGAAAGCGTTACCAATCTAGCGAATTTGACGAAATTACTTTTTTTTTCAAGGGCTTTGACTGTAATATTCAGTCTATTCATAAAGCTTGCTTGTTTGTTTTAAAAGTGCTTTTCAAATTGTATAATGTACTACATAAAGGGTGTAAAAGTACCCTTAACGCAAATGAAGGGCACTTGTTCTCCCCACCACTGCGATAATTTTTTTTGTTCTAGACCATACCTGGGAACCTCCTAGTTACAGAGATATTGGGCGTCAAATTTCTAGGTTTTGCACAGCTGTTTTTGTAAATACTAGTTTTTCAGGTTATAACTTTACTTAAATTACCTCCATGACCCTTTTAGGTACTATTCAAAACATCCACTAGCAAAATGTTTTATGAGTGCTACATTGAGTTTTACGGTAAAATGAGATTTTTGACCCCAGCAAAAATTTTTGCTTAGTGGTACTTAGTTTGATGTACAGAGTGCTTGGTTGATGTATGTGTGAAGGTTTAATTTACACCCTGTATTTACAAATTAATACCTGTTTGTCCTGGCTGTCATTGCAGATCTCTGGCAGTCGTTTACAGGTGGCCCGAACGTATGACAACCAGGCTTACCAAGGCGTGTCGTAATAACCAGTAGTACCTAGTTGGGTTATGTAGGTCAAATAGGCAGTCGCTCCACGTAAAATACTTACGAACGGGATACTACACTGTAGGTACTACATAGTAGAAATACGTGGGAAAACGCTAGGATGATTGTTTCAATAATTACCCCCCCCCCCCCCCAAAGAACCGCAATATCGTACTAACGAGAGCCGTCGTCAGTGCATCGCGCTAATTATGTTAAGGCAGTGTATTTAATTATTCTGAACTCGACAGCTCCGCCTTTGACAAACCAACGTTCGGAAAATTTAATGATGTCGAATATCTTTTTTAACGAAGATTATACATTTAATATAATGTGTTTTTTTGTATATTTCATAACTCTTGGATATGAAGAGACCATAGACAAGAACCAATTATTATTAGTATGTGATTATTTTTTGTAAACAATTTAACAATAAATAAAACATTATTCAGTGTAAATACAATGAGCCACTTAGAATATTTTTGTTTTTGTTTAAAGAACGAATACTTTTCGAAGATTGTATTTCATATCTTGTATAAAACAAACATTAAATAAGTACTAAGTTTAAAATGTTCATGATAAAAGTACTCATTTTCCAATAATATTACAGAAGTAATATCGCTAATGTATACTTTTTTTTTTTTTTTGGTGGGTGTAAAATCATCGAATAACCCCTCCCGCTCTTGGGCAGAGCGAAAGGGAGTGTCAGACTTCTACTGACTAAAAACCACCCATGTTCCTTCTTCGCCCTCTATGTCGAGGCCGCGATAACCAGAGGACTACCCGCAGCCCCGACAGGCATCGCTAATGTATACTTGGACTAGGTACAAACGTACTTAGAAACTTGAAATAACTACTTACCTAATGCCATCAAAGGAATATGAAATAGAGAATCAGTATTATTATTCTGACCTTTTTTTATTAGAGCAATACAATATTTATTTTTATATTTAGGGGTTGATTTAACAACGTCAGGGGCCACACCTACACACTTCTTAGGTACTTATTTCAGGTCGGCTCAATCGATTGTGGAATATAAATGGCAGTACTTCCGTAACTTGGGCGGGGTTCATTTGAATATTAAATTATGAAATGAAAATAGAATGGACCCCGCCTGCTTCCAAGTTTTGTTTAATTTAAAATGTGCTTTTTTTTTGCTTTTCAGTCTTTTCAGTCGGGTTTTTTTAGTTTTTTAACCACTTTTTTTATTTTAACTTTTTAGTTTTTTAGTGTTTGTTCTTTCGTTGGTCGCGTAAAATAGGTACCTACTTCGCAGATGATTTAACTTTTGTGTTTGTTTATAGAATTTGTGACTTTGAATTAATTTTAAACATATAGGTGTCATACCTATATTGTTGTAATCTCCTTTTAAAACCCTTAATTTTGATACCCTACTCGATGGTATGTTTGGATGTTTTTTTTTTAATTTTTTCAATACCACGTTTTGGCCCCCAAAACCAGCAATAATCTTTGTTTTTTTTTTAATTTTAATGTAGCCAGTGACACTTGCGCCAATCTAACGACTTATATTTCATTCAAATCCCTTCATCCGTTTAGGAGTTATGAGGGAACAAAGAAACGGACATACATACATACGCGTCAAACACATAACCCTCCTTTTGGGCTTCGCCGCAGTCGGGTAAAAAGGAGAGAAAAGGAGCCTGCTCACACATACTGATTTAGCATAGGTTGTTTGGACATTGCGTCTGTAACGTACTGCGAGTGTTCTTTCTTTTCTTTATCTTCGAAGTTTCTTCAATCTTTTTGATTTTATAGCCGTCTTTGTTATGATGACATGATAGCTATGGCTATAAAGTAGGTAGGCGCTCACATACCTCCTTTATTTAATTCTACGAACAAATCATCTGATTACTTACACCTTAGAATTAAAACGTGGAATAAAATGAAACCTTTCAAAGGTCTCGTTTTCACTTTTAACGTACGGAACCATAAAACGGTGTTTGTATCGACCTGCCCGGTACGTTGAAATTTCTATGTCAGCATACGTGTAAAGAAATGTCAGCAGACACTAGTTTCGCGCCCGGCCCTGGTGCAAGCCATGGTCCGGGGCGAGGAGGAATGGGACGCCGTCGCCTCCTTCTGCGAAGCAGTGATGCTGGCGAAGGAGGTGGCGGAACGCGAGAGGGAGAGAACCTCTCGTCCCAGCCGCCGCGGGAGGCGCTCCGGGCGTCGGGGGTCCCGCGATGACCTCCGGCCACCGTAGACGCGGGCCTGTGGACGGTGAGTGATGGGCTAACTCGCCGTCCGTCCGTCTCATGACGAAAACAGGCCGTGTCGACGGCGCGTTCGTGTTCCACGCGCGCCTCAAAGAGATGTCAGCAACATGGGAGGGGCCCGAAAGGGCCGACGCCTGTCGGGGCCGCGGGTAGTCCAACGGTTATCGCAGCCTCGACATAGAGGGCTAAGAAGGAACATGGGTGGTTTTTAGTCAGTAGAAGTCTGACACTCCCTTTCGCTCTGCCCAAGAGCGGGAGGGGTTATTCGATGATTTTACACCCACCAAAAAAAAAAAAAAAAGCAGACACTAGTTTACTGCAAGGTGATAATAAAATGGAAAGTCAGTTCTTTCCATATATTTTTAATTACCTACTCCAATATATATTCCTTTTTAAGTATATCCCGTGTATATTTTTTAAAGCTAGATTCTGTCTAGTAGTGAAATGAGAAGCGAGGGAGCTTAGCTGTTAACTCATGTGGGTGTTTCTCCTTAGTTAAGCGGTGTGGCGACCACAAATTGGGTAACGTTGCGTAGGACAGGCTTTACTGATGCAGACTGTGGGGTTACCTCATGCATAATTGTGCATGGGTGCGTGCGTTTCACGCACTGATATTATGTGTACTTGTCATTGTTACCCAAGTATTTTTGAATCCTAAAGATAATTAATAACTTTATAAATTGTCTTGATTTAAAAACGATTAAGAAGTAGGATGATCCCGAAATACCCAAACAACGCCGCTAATGTTACAACATCACAACTCGAGATTTAAAAATGTATGTTCCCTGTGTTTCAATATTTTTTTAATTATATTCTGCACAGCAAAAACTTTGAAATAACTGTTTTTCACAAACACGGAAACGGAAATACAAACAGATTGATGGTTGCTACGATCAAACGTAATGAGATTGAAAGGCAATTCCAAAGTAAAGCCGTAAAAACGCAGTTTCGGATACGGCTACCGCCAGTTTAAGTCGAAAAAAAGGAAAAATATATCACGACGTACCTATTTATAAGTCATCGTGAGATTGAAGGATGTGAAGTTTTTTATTCGTAAGGCTCTTGTTTTTCAGGCTTTTTGTTTAGTCGATCAGTATCTGTTTGTCTGTCTTTGTCGAGTGCCTACCACACATCTTTCTGAGAACAGTATTGTCTTTTTTACAAAAATCACCTGTGAAGTACAAAGCTTTAAAGCTTTAATGCCTACACCTACGCACCAAATACAGAGGATAGCTAATTTATTCACGTTTTTGACTGTAATCATCTGGGGGTTTAAAATGGCCACTTTAGCATATCATAATAATTATGAATTGCGTTAAAAATCGTAAAATGGACATTTTATCATAGAAACTGCGTCTGTGAACATTTTACGAATTAAAACGCAATTCTCTCTATTTTCCTACTATGATCTATTTACCTAAATGTTCACAGACGCATTACTATTATGATAGGTCTATTTGACGCTTTTTATCGCAATTCTTATTATGATCTGCTAAAGTGGCCATTTTAGACCCCCTGACTGGAATAATTTTTGACAATTTCGCTTTTCCCATGGATACAGTTGTTCAGTAAAATGGTCTGAATCACACACCCTGAAATATGAACACACTATTCTGGTACAAGCTTGAATAAAATAAAATAGCAAAAACCTAACGTCAAAAATTCATCTTCAGCTCTAAATTAACAGAAACATTTTCATTAATTTTATAACAGCGTTATTAATTAGGTAACCCTATGTGTGTGTTAGGTAACCTAATAATCCTAAACCAAACCGCGTCTTATTACTTAAATTATGTTTTCATCAACTAAAATATCTGTGTAAACATCGTGAAGCAAATGTCGAAAATAAATGAAATTGAATCTGAGTTTATTTTAAAAAAGGTTCAATTTAAAATTTTTATTATTATTAATCATTTTAATGAGTAACAAAGCAAGGTTGTTAAATTAACTTTTTTTTTTTTTTGGCGGATGGAAAATCATCGAATGACCCCTCCCGCTCTTGGGCAGAGCGAAAGGGAGTGTCAGACTTCTACTGACTAAAAACCACCCATGTTCCTTCTTCGCCCTCTATGTCGAGGCCGCAATAACTAGTGTACAACCCGCGGCCTGTTAAATTAACCTAAACTGCTTTGTTTTTTGAATGATACAGTGAAGCGTAGCCCGATGTTTTGTCATCACCATTTCTTTGTATATGTAGTTAGAGGTCTTTCTCCGAGTGACGAGCAATTCTTAGTATTTCTAGAACGGTCCGTTCATAAAATATGAGATTTCCATGACTGAGACTAGAGTGCTCTTTTATCTTAGTCTAAATATAATGATAAAATAAGAATTTTGACGTTGAAACTGAGATGAGCGATAGCGACTAGCTGATTTTACTGATTCTTTTCACACTAGTATATTACATGTTATCTTTATATAATTATATTTCTTCTGTACTTATTTTTGTCACCTAAAAGGCTGGACCGATTTTGATGAAAATTTTCGTATGTGTTCAAGTGGATTCGAGAATGGTTTAGATTGATTGCGGTTCATACCCATTTTGGTTTATTGCAGATATCGTATATACAGGGTGTAACGTCAACCAAGCATTCTGTACATCAAACTAAGTACACCTACACAATTTTTTTTGCTGGGAACCGACTTTTTTTTTGAGTCATAAATCACATTTTACGGTAAAACTCAATGAAGCACTCTTAAAACGTGCTAGAGGATGCTTTGAATAGTAAAGGCGTCATGGAGGTAATTTAAGTAAAGTTGTAACCTGAAAAACTATTATTTACAAAAAAAGTTGTGCAAAATTTGGAATTTTGACCCCCAATATCTCCGTAACGAGGGGGTTCCCAAGTATGGTCTAGAACCAAAAAACGATCGCAGTGGTGGGTAGAACAAGTGCCTTTCGTTTGCGTTAAGGGTACTTTTTAACCGACTTCTAAAATAAGGAGGTTCTCAATTCGGATGTTTATATATATTTTTTTTTAATGTTTGTTCGGGCATAACTCCGTCGTTTGCTAACCGATTTGAAAAAATCTTTTTTTGTTGGAAAGTGTTTTTGTTCCAAATGGTCCCATATTTTTTATGTAAATGGGACAAGCGGTTTTTGAAAAATCAACAAAACTAAAAAAACAACTTTATTGTCTACATTAACGATCTTTTCGTCTCCGTCGTTTACGAAACGATTTGAAAAATTCTTCTTTTATTCGTAAGCCTATGCTTTCCTATTGGTCTCATAGTCACCAGGGCCTGCAGTCTGTACAAAGATAGCGATCGCTTTACGACAAAAAACGGTCGCAAAGCTATAACGATGCGGATTTAAGTTGGTAGCTAATACCGGCGGGTCGCGTCCGGCTCACGTCCACCTTAAATCCGCATCGTTATAGCTTTGCGACCGAATTTTGTCGTAAAGCGATCGCTATCTTTGTAGAGACTGCAGGCCCAGGTCGGGACCAGATGAAGGAATCTTGGCGAAATCGTGAGAACTCAGAAAAATGTACAGCGATTTTTCTATTTTCTCTCTAACAAGCTGATCTAATGGTAGAATGGTTCCTATGTAACCGACATCAATACGACCTCACAAACTTCGGGGATTACAGGCGTGATGTTTTGTTATTATACTAATAGGTAAATACAAAACTTTGCGAGGTCGTATTGATATAATGATAGCAAATGGATTGGGATTGATGAAATCCCATGTTTGTCTATTGTTTACACCAGTTTATAACATAACATCATGCCAGTACGTTGTGAAGGGGTAAGCACATGTGAATCACTAGAAAGTGAAAAATGAAAACTTTTTAACAAAAAATAAAACCGACTTCGAGAAAAACTAAAACACAAAAAGTGAAAAATAAACTGGAAAATATTTTTTTTTGCCATCGCCTTCAGAAACCAATTTTTGTTCTAAAGTTTATTTTTCACTTTTTTGTCTTTTTTACACCCATTATATACTGCTTGTCAGTAACAACTAGAGTCAGACCTGGCCAAGTGTTGTACGGAGTTTTCATGTAACAAAAGGCCAAATTACAGTAGTAACGTTACCTCTGACGCGTCAACTCCACATGTATGTGTATGTTCAGGTGTAGGTATGTCTGTGTTCTTGTTTAGGTATTCTCTTATCTTTTCTTGTGTATAAAGCCTGGTTTCACGTGACTTGTAAGCGAGATTTCATAGCAACTGCCCTTCTGCTCAAGACAAAAAAAAAATATGGGACAAGCCCGCCTCACTATTCCCAAACCACTGTAACTTCTGTAAGCCAGAATCAACAGTGGCGACCACAAGAAAAGCGCTGAGACAATGAAGCTCGACGAAGTCCCAGAGAAATGAAATTGACTGTCTTGGATCCCGCAACGAAATTAATCAGAAAAGAATAGCGGAGGAGTAGGAAAAACAGAAATTTCCACTTCCCTTCATATCAGCAGGAGATAGAAAAGAACAAGGCCAATAGGCACACAGGGACGTATACAACTGGGATAAGCCCAGTTGCCTAGCACCACGGATATTGTTGTCATTAATATTACTGGGTCCTAAGTTGTGAGCTGTTATATTTGATTCCAATAATAAGTATGACAAAAATGCTTGAACGCACGGAAATTTGTTCTAGTTTCTACAAGGTCCGTATAGTAAATAACTCCGGATGTAACCTGTACACTATCCAACATAATATTACGTTCATTCTGCCAAAGACTACACTCCCATAAAATGTGATGTGCAGATTGTTCATATTCGCAGTCAGATGTAGAACATTGACAAAAAGGCGACAAGCTTGAAGGAAAATAATTTACTCTTAAAGTTACCATGACCAGTAAGAAATTGGGCAACACAGTGATCCACCTCCAGCCATGTCCTGGCCAGCCGCTCACGAACGGATGGAAAGAACTGGTGGAGGTGTCGGCCTTTGATGGAATTATCCCACCTACATTGCCATTCTGACAAAAGATCCTCCCAGACGTCAGTCTGTGGTTTAAGTAATCTAGCTATTTTAGTACGGTCACGTTGTGTTAAAAAGTCTGCGTCCGCGGACTCTCGTGCGCAGTAGTACATTGAAGCACGGCGCTGCACTTCAAGATCGACTGGAAGTACCCCTGCCAGTACCGGTAAGGCTTCTGTACTAACCGTCCTATACGCTTTACACAAGAAAATCAAGGCCAACCGCTAGCTTTGAAGTAATTTACGTCGTGCCGCTCCTATGGTGGCCCTATCGGCCCAAACTGGTGCCCCGTAGCACATACACCCCAAGTAAGTAGCCCCATAGATCGTCTTCAGAGTTACAAATGATAAACCCCACGTAGATTTAGATATTCTCGATAAGGCATAAAAGTTCTTGTTAGCTTTTTCACCGACGGTTTTTATATGTTCAATGAATGAAAAAATCCTCTCTAAGACAAACCCAAGGTAGCACACGGACTCCTTCTTTTTCACGGGAACGTTATTAAATTTTATACTGGGGCATGATTTAAGATTACCTTTTAAAAGAAGTTGATAAGTTTTATGTGGTGCAAAGGTCAGACGGTAACGATCACCTCACTGGGATATTAATTTTAAGCAAGTGTCAGCCAAATTTTCGAGTCCAGCCCGAGTACTTGATTGAATGAGCAGTAGGCCGTCGTCCGCCTAACCGGTTAATGAACAGCCGCATGGTAGTGGAATCGCGAGGAAGTCATCAAAGCCTACGTTCCATACATACGGACCCATAACCGAACCCTGAGGGCATCCCATGGTGAGGGACTTTGACATAGAATGATGTCCGAGTTTGAGTTTCGCGGAACCATATAACAAGTACGAGTAAACAAGATTGTATATGTTTTTAGGGCAACCACGAATTTTCAGTTTAAGCAGTAGCATCGGCCACCATGCGTTATCAAAAGCCCCAGAAATATCTAGAAAGATCCCAACTACGTACTTATGTTCGGATGTATTGACAATTTTCCGGACAAAAAGTGCCGCGTCTACGGCAGATTTTCCCACGGTAAAACCGAATTGGTTGTTGTGAAATTTCGGTCCGTCTGGTAGTAAACGTGGAACGATAAGACGCTCCAGGAGTTTCCAAGCTGCTCAAGACAGTAGGTGTGTTGAAAATAAAACGGACACAGTTAGGTGGATAAATCGATTTCTAACACGCGTTGCGGACAATTGAAATGTCTTTTGCCCGAAGAGTTTCACTATAATGTATTGATTAGAATCGGTATATTGTGATGGATTCGAAAAAATAATAACCATTACCTACCATAAACAAAGAGTCGGTTGCTAAGGTCATGGTAAAATATAACTGAAGACCGAAAACAAAGGGTCGGTAATGCATTAAAAACAAACAACTCAAGCATACCCCAGTTAAAGTATTGAAAATCGATGGTCGTCGGTTTTGTGTAAATTAATATGAGCGGTGATTGGGAGCATAAGTCTCGTCGTTTACAACGCGCCGCTGAAAACTGATGGAACGGGTCCATGTTTAGTAATAAATTAATAGCAACGCTGATTTGTAAGTGGCACTATTATCTGTTATCCAAAACACAACAGTTTATTAATTCTTATATTTACCGCTGCATATTTACTTACATGAATTTGGTAAAGATTAGACACAGAGCAAAGAAACGATGATGGTTGAACTGAGTAAAGGATTGTGTGGCTAAAGAAGAGGTAACTAGTCCTTGACGAGTAATTGAGAAGTAAGGGAGAATGACAGGCTGCGGCGACCATAAATAAGTTGGGATAAAAATGATTATGAGGATTCATTCAGTTTTCCAGAATCTATTCGAAATAATAATTATAGAGCAGCGGTGGCCCAGTGGTGTATGCCCAGACTTACGAACAGTAATTCGTGGGTTCGAATCCAGGCAGGCGCATTACTTTGTGAAATGTATTTCATCACCGCTGCTCTCAAAACGGTGAAGGAAAAAATCGTGAGGAAACCGGCATGTCTTAGAATCAAAAAAATCGAAGACATGTAACATGAACCAACCCGCACTGGGTCCGCGTGGTGAGACGAGGCCTGAGTCAATGCAGTAGGAACATTATAGGCTGATGATGATGTTTCGAAATAATCAAATAAGTAGGTAGTGAGAGGCTCTTTTTTTTGGTTGTGTGAATGAGGCGGTTTAAAAAATTCTGACATTGGGGTGTGTTAGACCTTACTGCCCATATGTTAAGAAGAAGGAGTAGGTAGTAAAACTACCACGTCACGGTTTAGTTACTAACGCGTTACTAATTAGTTTGTGATTAGTTGACATGTGTATAACCGCCATTGAAGAAAAGAATGAAACTCACTGCGGTACTCAGAGATATTTTAATGATTACTTAAGCCGTCATTTACTAAAGATTTGACATACTTTTGTATGACAAAACTGTTACAACCTTTAGTAAGTGATGGCTTAAGTAATTATTTAAGCTCTCTGAGTGCGGCATTGGTGATTTGAATTTGTAACTTGTCACTTTTTTCTTTGTTGTGTGGTTAGTGCCTAACCTGGCGTCACAGTTTTTATGCCACAAACTGGTCATTTTATACTTAGCTCTTTGTACGCCGCGCCTTACTCTCAGCTACTAATTGATCGGAAGCAGATTACAGGAATGTTAAATGTTAACGGAATGGTTCATTTAAATAACATTGTTAAGTATTAAGTGGTTATTTGCTAATTGCGAATCGGGATTTAACTTGGAGGTGTCGATTCTTGTATTGATTTCTGCTAATTTGGAAGAACTCTCAATAATAACTCACAATATCTATATTGTGAGTTAAGACAACACACACACACACACACACATTACAAACACGTACATTTCCAAAATCGTGACATTGTATTTTTTTACATTCATCATCTGCCATCTGCCTAGCCTTTTCCCAACTATATTGGGGTCGGCTTATTTTTTTACATTAATGAATTTAATTTTAATAACTAAGTATTATTGTATTTAATCTAATGTATTTAAATAAATTACAAGAAATATTATTCTTGTAATTTTATTTGTAATCTATTTTTATTCTTATGGGAAATTTCCTAAAATAAACGATTATTATTTTTATTATTAATTTGACCAGATATAAAGGTGGCGTTCTGTTGTTTCTACGTACCGCTATTGGAAAAAGGTGTGAGTTTCTATAAGTAATTTGACCTGTCTGTTTATGGCTTTATGTACCATTTTTGCTAATAAAAAGTAAGACATCTTTTTTTTCTGAAACGCATAACCTCATCAGCATCTCTATCTGCCTAAAATTTTTCTAACTATCTTGGGCCTTGGGGTATGTGTTAAGTCTAGTCGGATACAGCTCTATAAATTTTAGGTAGTACTTTACATAAAGCCGTCTGCCATGCAGTCTTAGGCAAATTCAATCAGTCGAGTTAAAATAAGATTTGATATGAAAGAAATTATGTTTTTTATTAACGTACTTAGGTAGACCGTAGGCTTATAAATATTTACTTTGTTTTATAGGTATGGATTGCTATACATTATCCAACCAACTCCCTTTTGAATTACCTACCAGCTAAATCTCAAAGCTTTTACTTACCTACCTCAGTTTCTTTCAAAAACATCAAAGTGGGTAACATGAAATGAGTTTTCTTATCGACTTGTAAACCACGTCAGCACGTTTGTTCGGTAAAATTAAGTAAAGTCGGTTGGTTCCGAGAATATTTTTATGTACTATTTGCATAGCAGCTGTTGAGGCCGATCGGGGATTAATTTATGCTTGAGAGTACTTAACCTGGCCTCGAGCCGGCTGTCATTTGTAAATCTTTGACCAATTATTTGTCTTACCAAGGAGTATTGTGGTAGGAATAAACATCCTGTCGGGGCTGCGGGTTGTTCACAAGTTACCGCGGCCTCGACATATAGGGCTAAGAAGGAACATGGGTGGTTTTTAGTCAGTAGGATTCTGACACTCCCTTTCGCTGTGCCCAAGAGCGGATGATTTTCTACCCGCCAAAAAAAAAAAGACGAGTGTAGTTTTACGTTTAGAGTTCTTGTGCTAAGAGTTCCTGTATCACAAGACCTAGTAATACACAACACGATGGGTTATTTGATGATTTCCCAACCCCAAAAAAAAATTGTATTGCGGTTTGCTATAACTATTTCGTGAGGTTCTGGTATTCAGCTGCCACCGGTTACTTTGAAAGCTGATCTGAATGCAAGGAAAAGCTTACCTGGAAATATATCTGCTTTAATAATGTAAAAAGATATAGGTAATATTGAAACAGCAAATATATCGAATTATTATTCTTACCTACCTGATATATATATTTGCTCATCGATATTCAGTTATCGAAATCTTGGTTTTAGAATCAACGAAAGCAAGATACTTAGGTGTCGCAAGATTCAATAAGGATTATGTACAGGCGAATGGACAGCACAAAATACACGTAGCTACAGTTTCAAAGCTTGGTATTGTAAGGAAGTAAGGATTCCGGCAAGCGCAGCGCGTGCCCTGTGACCTACGATATCTGTGCTCGGACCTCATTGGAGACACATGCGTTTTTAAAAACTTTTCTTACTCTATGCCTTTTTCGTTGTTCGATCGAATTATCAATTTTATTACATGTCAATTACTTTGTATTGTTACCAAGTAAATGAATATTACAGATATTCTTAAAAGTGATCCAAGTTTAGTTTTTCCCATTATTAAGTTCCCTTTTAGTAGGGTGAACATAGTCATACATAGTCTGATGATAAGGTATCAGCTGCTTAAAGTTAGGTACTTAAAGGATTAGAAGACACTTAGGTATTAATCTACACATTCTACACATACATTTATTATGTAAATGTAGCAGATGTTCCATATAGGTATCTCCGTAGTACAGAAACCAAATTCGGTTCTAAAACTTAATGGAGCAGGCGGAATTACAATGAGAAAATGTGATTATGGAAGTAAAGTTTTACAAAGCAACAATATGGCAATTGCGTGAAATTCTAAATATAGAACTCAAGCTACACTTTTTTATGAGTATACATAGTTTTAGGAAGCATTGTTCAAACTATTACCATGAAATCAGTAGACGCAAAATTTAGTTGTTTTTTGTACATTATGGAGCTCAAGCAGCACATTGATGATTACATGGTGTAAAGGTACGTAGACATTCAAACTTTTACCTTAAACTTAATATTCTTGCGTTTGACGGTAACTCCTCTGATGAGAAGCAATGAATACTTCTACGGCCTAGGATGGAGCGCATGAATTGCGAAATTGTTTATCGTCTTAAAAAACCTTCAGTGTCAGGTTGTATGTTGAATCAAATATAATTCACGACCATAACACGTATGTATTTTAATCATTAACATCATCAATGCAACCCTCTATTTTTATTTTATCCCAATGAATGACTTTTTTAAGAAGACAGTCGGAATTTCGTGGGCTACCCTGGCTCTTCCTCCTGAATGCATGGTCAAAGAGCAAGTGGAACATCCAGCGCATCATGTTGGTTCTCGTACCGTCAGCTCTCTAACAACCTCGTAGTTAGGTTAATCTTCTTACCAAAACATAGTGCCACACTAAACTTCAGTTTGTGGCATAAGTCGATAATTCGGTTAACATCACAACGGAAGGTTTAAAACTGACGAATTAATTAAATAAAATTATAATGGTAACTTAGGTACTACTTTACAAAAATAATATTAACATTGCGCAACGTGTGACAGCTAGCCCATATATATCGGTGTTTGCAAAAAAACTTTGGCTTTGCTCAAAACTTTGGCTCGTTATGACCGACGCCGAAAGTTTGGGCGAAGGTGGTAGTTTTGGCCGTTTTGGTCGTGAAATTTGAAGAAAGAAGAATTTCATGTGAAGTTTGGGTCGAATAACATGAAATAATTCCAACACCTGGCTTCAGCAGTGACCAACGAGGCAGTCAACCATAAATTATTACTCCCCTGAACTACTCTCAGTAAGATATCAAACAAGCCAACTTAATCAATGTCCCACTTACAACAAGATATTAATTTCGCTCACTACCATTTATAGATGAATCAATAGCCAGCTTTAGGTATATATACCTGCTACAAGATATAATAGCTGACGTACATAAGCCTCTCATCTATATACTGTGTAAACCGGATATAGTTGTTGGTTTGATCGCAGCTCACGGGTAGGATGCATCCGAACTGGGAATTAATTACGAGCAAAATATGCTTCGTTAAACTTTGGTAAACATGTAGGATGAACACATGTTGAGGCAGCTGGAATATTATATAAGTGCATGGATAGGTATGAGGAACAAATGTAAAAGTTTTAAGCGTTTTCGTAGAAAACTACGCTGCCGACGCTAAGGAGGCGCAGCTCTCAGTTCCACAGGGGTGGCCCCAAAACTAATCCCTGTGGAACACCGCACGGCATCTTTCGCCAGTTCAATTCTACGTCTTGACCGGGGTAGATGACAACCCTGTCAGTCAAATAGTCCCCGACACGACGAAAGTAGGCCAGGCACCCATGGATACTAGAATGCCTCCCTAATACAGCTCTAGGAAATGGTGTTGAAGGCGTTGGCGATGTCGACAGACACCACCAAGACCACACCGCCCCGAGAGACCGCAACTCCTGTCGTGGGTGCCGCAACTTACGCGCATGATGACGTCCACCGTGAGAGCGCTTCTTGCGGAAACTAAACTGGTATTCCGCAAGATTCGGACCCATCTCTTCAAGGTGCTCGGCGATGCGGTTTGCAATTATTCTTTCAAAGAGCTTGCCCACCTCGTCGAACAGCACAATGAGACTAATTTAAAAGCGTAAGACAACGGATAAGTTGTTACCGAGAAGTAAGTATCAAGACACTGTTATCATGAATTCAGCTTAAGTGTAATTGTCAATTTCTGGGGAATTTCTGTCCAACGTCAAAATTACTGACAATTAATTTTAAACCCTTTGTCAGACAGACAGAACACACGTAGAGAGAGGGTTTGGAAGTTGTCAAACTAAATAAAGGTAGAGTAAGTACGCTTGGCTATACAAACTTAAATTAAGTTGTTACACAGCATACCACTAGAAGGAGGATATTGAAAGTAGGTTACAGTTCCAACTTTTCAGATGTTTATTTTTTAAGTCTAACTGCCGCACTCAGAGACGTTTAATGATTACTTAAGCCGTAACTTAGTAAAGGTGCGGCAGCGGCAGTAAGTTTTAAATTTTTGGCCCTTTAATTTAATTGCATCTACAGTGTGATAATGTACCTACCCACGAACGACGAATTCGACAACCAAGCATTCTGTTTATCTAAGTCACCCTACATAAAAAAAAAGCATTTTTTTTTGCAAGGAACGACTATTTTCGTTTCTGTCTGAAAAATTATGTTTTTCGGTATAACTCAATGTAACGTGTTCACAACATGCATTACATAAGTCAGACTGTTTGTAATACTTTCGGGTTTGTCTTCGGGTGCTTTTACCAATGACAACCGAGACCAACGGTCATCACGAGTTAACAACTACTTAATTTATTGATTTGTTTAATATTAATATAATGTCAACATTGTAATTCCACCATTTATCCGAAAACATGAAATATTCGTGCATTTTCGTAGCTTCATATTGATTTACGATATATTTTCGGAGCTAACTTTTTGGTGGATTACCTAATTAATTAGTGGCGCTCACCCTGAAATTATACTGTTCCTTTTGGTGGATGAGGTATTGTACATATCAGACAGATATATGTATTGCTTTATTATTTTTTTCGCTCGATGTATCAACCATCTTTGGTGAGGGCAATATCTTCACTTCCGTACTTAATAGTTAAAGCATATGTATTATATGTTATCATATACCCTGTCCGATTCGTGAGATATTTTCAGGTAATAATCGAAATTAGATTACATTTAGATTAGATTCTTTTTGGGCCAAAAAAATAAAAATTCCACGATGAAAATTTAATTTCATGTAATAAAATGAGGAAGCTTACATTATACCTACACAAAATACGGACATATATTTTATATTTCATTTGATAATATCTTTGACATCAATGCTGTACTGTACGGTATTGTTATAAATATATCAAGAATAATGTTTAAAATAAAAAAAAAACACTTTATTTTAGTGCATCAAATACATTTATTTATTTAGGTTAGCAAAATAATTTAATTGTAATTTGTTTACACGTTGCATTTCATTGAAATCCATCATGCATGAGATAACGACTTCTTCATTAAAACGGAAACAACATCATGTTTACGAGTAGGCGTCATCAACTTCAACCATATTTAAACTCCCTTTCATAAAAGAAACTCATTAGATTTTTCATTAATTATAGAGGGTAGGTAGCACAAACTTAGTTCAAAGCTAACCGTGGAACAAGAACAATACTTTGCGTTCACTCAAAACTTCAGTTACTCATTCATTCACTCAAAACTTCAGTTACTCATTCGTTCACTCAAAACTTTCCCTACTCACTCGTTCACTCGTTCCGCTGCTCTAAACAAGAATAGAGATGAGAAACTCGCGGGAGTTGTATATTCTGCCTAAACTTTCCTTAGAAATAAATAACTTCCTCATAAATGAGGTTTAATAATAATGTTTTTGTGCTAATTAAGTATGGGGTTACATGAGTTTAAAAGGAGACGGAAAATGGTGGGCCCCCAAGTAAGAAGTTGAGATATATGGTCTAAAAAAATGTTTTTTTTTATTTCTTAATATCTAAAATTGCTCAATTCTCAATCTGGAAGCGGAGAAAAATGAGAAAGATAGTGATAAGTTAATATTTTCCATTACAATTTGAGTGTTTCCTGATTATTTTATAATTTCAACGACCAATGATGTGATCAATGATTTGCTTATACCATGCCTACCTACGACACTTGCTTCCATATTGGACACCGAAGATCGCTCACACGTTTGACCTGGAATTGTTTTGTGGATTTTGCCAATGGCTTGAATTGGATACTATAGAAATTTAGAAACTAAAGATCGCTGTGTGAATTGTGGGACAACTAATCTTTGCAATACCCTAGGCCCTTGGACCTGAAAATTTTGAAGTGGAACTTCTTTATAGACGGATTTTTATTAGTTCTTTGAAATAACATAACAATTTCGTGATTTTTTAACAGTACTCAAATAGCCAATTCTTCGTTCAATAGTAGCTTACGTAGCAGTTATGGTGGAAATAATATAGACTGATATGCCATGTAATAAGTTATCTAACAGATTAGAAACCTACTTGAAAAACTAGCCTTTAGCTCCAAAGCTAAGAAAACAGATTCTAAATAATACCCTTTCTTTAAAAATAATTCCATCTACAGGACTCTTATAATAACAGTGCCATCGAAACTATAACCCTTTGTGAACAACAATGACAGAGTAGGTAAAGCAACCTAATTAAAATCTTGTTGACACAGGATATTAGGAGGGTTTGTCAGACCATCCCTTAAACGTTCTAAATAACAAACGAGACCCAAAGTCGATGAGGGTTGTGTACTTTGATCGGCATCTTGTAAATGTAAACAGTTGGGATAAGGACTTTAAAGTAGAATAGCATTGATCGTTCGAGACGTTTCCAGTTAAAAAGCTGGATAAAGTCTACAAGATAAAAGCTTGGGTTTTATTCTATAGACTTACGACGTATTTTACAATATCCTAATATCCACTAGGTACGTAGGTACCGAATAAATACAAAATGGGACCGAATTTGTTCATTATTATCTGACAGGTAGATAAACAAAAAAAAATGCTATTAGACGGACGATTGTCAATGATATAATGTTACATTCAATAATATAATGTCAAACTTTTTGGTATAGGCACATAAACGCGGGAAACTTACTTATTTATGCCAAACGTAACTACTAAAAATGTATGCTTGAACTGACCTTTCTCCTTTCCTTTGCTTCTATTAAAGGTAGGTGCTTATTAGAAGATAAGGTGCAACCGAAACATAAAACCCCAAATCTAAATTAAAAACAGTGCAAAACAACCCTATCAAAAATTCTCAATTGTTTTGTTTGCAGGTAACCCAAGATTAATGGGCGCCTAGTCCGCTAGCGACACCTGTCGTTTGATGCCGAAAAGTAATTAATTGGTTTAGCCAAAAAAAGGAAACTTCACTTGTTTGTTCGCTAAAACTTTTCGAAACTGACAATTGCAATAGCGACTCCATTAAGTGTATAATGGAGTTTTTACATGTAAGTTTTTTTTAAATTTTCTATTGAACTGTTTGCTGCTTGTTATTGTTTTATTGTTGTCTTTCGGCTGCTATGATTATGATGTTGATGATCATTATTTTCTGACAACAACTGTTTTGTTTACAGGTAATGCCAGATAACCTAACGACATTAAATTTATCGTTTGATGGCGAAAAGGATAAAACTGGTTGAGACAAGAAGACTGACAGCATTCGACTGGATTGCTGCCTGCAATGCTTTTAACGAAACAGAAAACCACGCTATTCACAAATACTATTATCCAATCCAAACTAGCGTGTAATGAAATGAAAATTAATGTTTAAAAACGGACTACATTTTCTCTTAACAACAACATAAAAATTTACATTAATTTCACCATGTTACATAGTCAAAAAGGGGATGGATATTTCGTCATAACAAATTCAAATATATTTAAAATCTAAATTGAGTTTTCACCCCGCCAGCGCCCGTTGCGTTTCTATTTTTCCCAAGTTACGGTCAGACTCAGGGTTAGAAATCCCTGCTTGTTTATTTGTTTTAACTCTTCTTGTTTTAACGCTTGTTTATATATTTTGTAAAGAGTCCAAGGTTTGTGTTTTAAGTAAAGAAGTAGGAGTGCGGTTTTCATTACACTCTACACTGGGATGTGAATGCGATATAAAGCAGCTGAGTCCTGAATGAAAAGACAAGCCATGTGTTAAGGAAAGTGTATTTTCTCAGAAATTGAGTTGGAACCGGTTTGATAGAATTTAATCATAGATCTTTAATAGATTGAGAGTCCACCCAGGATCTTTGCAAGTTTTCTATTTCATTTTATTTGTCACGAACGTTCAAAAGCGTAGGTTAAATTAATAAGAGGTCTATCATAAGGATAATTTTAGAAATCTTTCTTTCCTTCTTCAGAATTTTGAAATTGTACATGGCAAATATGACAATCAGCAAAAAGATAATATTGCTGAAATAACAAATATTAAGTAACAACTTGTGTTTTGTAATACTTATTTTTAGTTTGTCAGCGGATGTTTCAGTCTCTGATATCAATTTTTGATGGATAGCGCGACCCGTTGGACGGATGACCTAAAAAGATAAAAAAGCCAAATTGTGAATTCAGCTTCAAACTCTAAAACTTTTTGGATAGTCCCGTAGATATAATAGCTTTTATAGGTACCTAAATGGAACATACCTAGTAGACCTAGTCTACCTAGACTGAAAACAAATATTTTCCTTTTCCAAAATAAGAAAATTACTACTTATTTTTCTTTGTAAATCGTTTTTTAGGAAGGTTTTCAGGCACTACGTGTCAGTTAGATGAAGGAAAGTACGAACAAACAAAAGGATTTGCTAAAAAGCAATCTAAAAATAACAAAAATTCTCTCAAAAGCAAGTTTTTTTATCTCTAATTTGGACTTTATTTCACACATTTTGTACTGAGGGCTTACAACCACGACATTGTTGAAAAAATAATCGAAAGTAAAACTTAAGGCAAACTCCCAGAAGGCTGTGAAATGCTTCTATCAATTCTGTCTTCTGGACGTTCACAGTCTAGCTAGTTATATGCTTTGAAATAAAGATGATCTACAATCTTCTACAATTCTACAATTTTCAATCCATTATAATTATTGTGACTCAAATCTTGTTTGATCTTATTGTGATCTATGTTTATGGAAACGAGAAAATAGGAACAGGAGGACAACCCATACAAACATTAGACAAAAATGGCCGACCAAGACACGCGTTTCTTTTGAACTGTTTCTTTAGGATGAGTTTTAGTAGAAACATATTTTTATATTAAGGGGTCTTTCAAGTTTATTTATATATCAAATAGAGTACTTATGGCCAGAAACCGCACAGAATAGAGTTATATAAAGAGAAAGGGGAGACATTTGCCGGCATTTGTGGGACGCCATGCAGGCTGGATAAAAAAATCAGTAGATTATTTTTGAATCTATGGACCGAAAAAAATGTTATGGGACATAAAACACGAGATACAAATAATCAACATCAGCCAACTGTTTTTTACAGGTTAATAGAATCCCAAATATATGAAAAAGAATCAATCGAAAATAATGATAGGATCGTTTCGAAAGGCTTTGAGAAAACGTAATTACAAAGAGACAGCGAGCAAAACGAGCTTAACCACGCACGAGGTACGTACGTATATTAAAGCTTTCGCTCATATCATGACATATTAAGCAGTGTTGTAGTTATGAAAATATTTAAGTTTGTTTTCTGAGACAGTTTCGGGATTAAATAGCTTCAGCTTCACTTCGGGCTTAATATTTTGACGATTTTAATGTGTGTGTAATTTTAATTTTTATTTATTATTGAGATTTTATTGATTTTTAATGTAGGTAAGTAATGTGTTTTTGATGATTTTTTAATGATTTCTGTGCTATTTATAAAGGGGAATGCCCATCAGCCACACAAAAAAATGCCTGAAATGAACAACAATGAAATAAACGCCAAATTGCACTACAAATCGTAGGGAACCCATGACAATTTCAATAATTATCAAAAAACTTGGTAGAAGCCAGTTCCAAACATTTTTTCTAAAATATAGGTTAAGTCAAGGTTAAGGATTAATATGCAATAATTAAACAACAAAACAGCATTTAAATGTTTTAATCATCATTAAAAACCACTAATATGTCATCAAGAAACTCTGCAGGAGGATAAATATTGGGTTGGTACCGGGCCCATGCCAAGTACCATATTATTGACATGGTATGGGCACAGGTACCAACTGTTCGCCGTCCCACCAGGCAGTTACAATAACGATGCTGTAAAGCCCTAATCCCAGATAAAGAATTGTTAACTATTATGTAAACAAAATATATTTTTTGAGAAATATGTCTGTGTATTTTTCCTCGCAGTAAAAAACAATTACCCGGAACAGCTAAATCCTCAACCAATGCATTATCAATTTCCCTGCATATCCTTCTGGTAACGTGTGCAGAAGTTAAATCAAAATCCTTAAAAAATAGCCACAGTCGTCGTTATAATATAATATCCTGAATTAACTCGAGCCGCAAACGCAGAAATCCGCAAAACCATGAATCGAAAATAATATGAAAATGCATTCATGTCAAACTGTCAATAAGGCAAAGGACATGTGACGCATACAGCCTACGATACGATTTATAATTCAAGTTTTTTTATTTTAATTAATATTGATACGCATATACTATTTTAATTAGATTTACGGTATAAATAGGTCGAATAATATTAAATGAATGATAACTATGCAATAATTCTATAAAATAGTTCGTTAAGGATTATTTGACGATTTCTGTTTGGCTGAATGTCGATTACTCATGTCAAATAAACACTGACCGCCATTATAAATTAAGAATGACTATGACGGATATCAAAATAAATATTTTAATTATCGTTATATTTTCACCCTAGGTAAACAAACTTGAGAAACATTTCGTTATACATATTTTATTCTAAATAGAATTAAAGACTATTAGTAGTTTTTGTCTATTTCAGGCATTTTTTGGGCGTTTCCCTTTGTATTATTTTCTCATTATGGGTATTTCGCCTGAAATGAAACACAATTTATTTATTTAAGAAAAAAAAAATATATTGATTTTCTAAGAAAAAAATATTCCTAAGTAAGTTTTACCCCTTGTAAATATTTTTTCCACCATCCAGGTGCATACCGAGTTTCGTCCGTGCTTCGGAAACCAAGTTATAAACCTTTGGGTCCCAGCTGTAATAGGGTAATTAACTAAAAAAAACTAATTAGTCCGTCAGATAGATTTCCAAAAAATATTGGACACGTATTTTTTTCTTTTTTCACGTAAACAAACAATGAAGAAGATACAGTGCTTTGAAAACTCGTGTGACGTCATACTCTAAGACATTATTAAGAAATTTTTTAGCGGTCAGTGACGTGTCACTCAAATCTTGGACGCGTTTTATCTTCGTCAATTTTGATTGATTAGATAAAACAAAAAATACGTATCCAATATTTTTCGATAATCTAACAGACGGACTAATTAGAATCACTTGTTTTTATGTCAGTAAACATAGGTACTATTTGTACATCTTTGGCAGTCGTTACAGGTAGTGGTCTGAAAGTCTGACCACCAGTCTTACCAAGAGGTAATTTATTCATGGTCGAGAAAAGGCAAGGCAGATGATGATTTTGTGATTGGCTCACTGAGACACATAATTATTATTAAGCAGAAAAGCGTAAGTACCAATATATTTACATTAAATACAGGGTGTAAATTAACCCTTCACACAAACGTAAACCAAGCATTCGGTACATCAAACTAAGTACCCCTACGATTATTATTTTTTTGGGTAAAGAACCATATTTTACGGTAAAACTCAATCTAGCACTCTTAAAACATTGTGCTAATGGATGCTTTGAATAGTACCTAAACGGGCCATGAAGGTAATTTAAGTAAAGTAATATCCTGAAAAACTATTATTTACAAAAACAGCTGTGAAAATTTTGGATTTTTGACCCGCAATATCTCCGTAACTAGAGGGTTCCCAGGTATGGTCTAGAACAAAAAAATATTCGCAGTGGTTGGGAGAACAAGTGCCCTTCGTTTTCGTTAAGGGTACTTTTACACCCTTTATAGATTGACAGTCAAGTCAATTTCCAAGTAAAAGCTTGATTATTTGATAAAGGTTCTATTGGAAAACTCTCAAATATCTTGAGACGAGAGTATTTTGTTTACTATATAGAATATCGGATTTATTAGACTGGAAAACATAGTAGCTCCAACCGTACCTAGTCAATATCCAGTATGACCTGGCCTGGCTTTATATAAGCTGCCGTCACAATGAGAGATCAGCTTAATTTGGATATTATAGCTTGATTGGCATCATGCGAACCAATGGAGAATACGTCGCCTCTTGACCAATCCTTTGCATTGATCAGAAATCACAGAGCTTGAATCGCAGCGACTAAAGAGTACCTAGTAAAGAGGGTCTCGTCTAAACGAACAATATCTATTCATACTCACCAACGAGGTTGGTATAAACTAGCTGTCACATGCATACACCTATAGTCAAGAGGTCCGGTATTATGATTCGCGTAAGACATGATATTTATGAATGTTTCCTGACTAAAAAGAATATGATTCTAATTAGTCCGCTGATTATTTGAGTGGGGGCTTGTGACGTCACTGACCGCTAAAAATGCCATACTTATGCCTAAGAATATGACGTCATACGAGTTTTCAAGGCACTGCATCGTTTTCATTGTTTGTTTACGTGAAAAAAAAAATGTATGTTCGGTGTTTTTACCGAACACCTTAGCTTGCACTCTCGGCGTGACGCGTTTACCTAATTTCATTATTAGTATTTTATATGTATAGATATTTCAGTGCACTTTTGTCTACAGCGTTAGCCAGGTGTATTCAATAACATTATATTAGCATAACTAACATTTTAACATTAAGAACATTTTGAGTGTGAGACGCGAATAAATAGTGTTCAACATCAACATTCGTTTCTACTCAACAACACCCGACACCTCGCATATTTTTGGTCCTTCGAGCCGGAAGGCCAATATCAAAATTTTTTGGAAATCGATCTGACGGACTAATTAGATTTTTTTTTGTTAACTTTACCCTCTTGCGAGTTTTTGGTACAAGTTCACATTGAATGGTTTTGCCAGATTAAAAATAATTCTACTTGGCCCGTCAGATTCTATGAGTAAACGCTATGCCATTCATTGACACGCTAAGGTTTGGGTGGAAAGTTTTGACCTCTTCAATATTCTAGTGGTCGCAAGCGTGACTACTGAACATGAGATATTGATTTCGATTCCGGGGTAGGGCAAAGCGTCATTGAGTTTTTTCTTTAGAATTTTTTTAACATCTGTGACGAAGTCTGAATGTGTCCCGGATAGCTAATATAAGTACACCTCTGCCTGACCCTTTGTGGATTACTCGTACAAGCGTGACATTGTGTATTTATCGTAGCCTCTCTAACAGCGACAGCGCCAGAAGTATTAAACTAGCCGAGAGTAATCAGTGAACAGATTTTCGTCACAAAATGTGGTCGAATTAGCACAGGTACTACTGTAACTGATATCTCTGACGTCGACCACTTTTAAATGTTTTTACTAAGGGCATACACTGAATAGCGGTAGACCGTCAGCAAACCCTATAAAACGAGTAGATGAAATAAAAGTTCTTTGAAAGCAATACTAAGAAACAAGATCCCTGTATTCTCTACAAATCCTAGGCCCAATAAACTTACGTTTACTAACTCTCGAAGATGAAAAACATCGAATGGTAATCTGGGATAATCTGCTTGTTAATTTTTAAAGGGAGTGGAGGAGACGAGCTGAGGAAATTTTATGGAGCTGTATGGCACGGTTGGTGCAGTGGCTGAGCGATTGGACTGCTGCGCTGCGTGGCGCAGGTTCGATCCCCGCACGGAACAAAATATTTGTATGGCCTACAGATAGTTGTTTCGGGTCTGGGTGTATTTGTGTAAAGAGTTTAAATGTTTGTAAACGCACCCACGATACTGGAGAAATTCCTAGGGTGGAGCAACGTTTAAAAAAAACAAAAAAAGATATAGCGGGGACTGAAATGTCCACTGAAAAATTAATGGAAGATAGACATGCATTTTTTCTCCTGGGCAGCTACATAACGTAATGTCATGCCTGTAATCTCCAAAAGGTAGAGGTGGACCTAATACTAGACCCACATTTCGCCAGTTATGGCTAATAGGGGGTGAGCCTATTACCATCACAGATACTGTCTCTGTGGCTGCTCTACTGAGAAATTCCTGTTGTTAAGCTCAGTTTGCACATACTTGAACATAGGCTACAGGGGCTGCATTTTTCAGCGTGCATCACGTGAGTTCTATGGAATTCCTTTGAAAAATGTTTTCTAACATTTCCACTTTTCCACTTTGTTTTGTCCGAATCTGTGGCAAAAGCGGCAGCCAACCTGCACACGTGATGGGTAATGAAAAACCCGTTTCTTCTCAATAAAGGCCTATTAATAAAGGGTTAAAACGGTCCTTTCACGAAGCCGACTACCAACCATTCATCATCATCATCTGCCTCAGTCTAACCGGATGCAGCTGAATACCAGTATTTTACATGGAGCGACTGCCTATCTGACCTCCACAACTCAATTAATACTAGACAACCAACCATTATGAACATCAAACTTAGTTAGGTACCCTACGCAAAAATGATTGATGGAAAACGTTTTTTTAGGGGTGAGAAATCACGTTTTCAGATAAAACTCAATGTAGCACACTCAAAACATTAGACTAGTGGAAGCTTTTAATAGTAAACGGATCATGAAAGTAATTAAGGGAAAGACATTACCTTAAACATTGAAATTTAAAAAAAAAGTGCATTGCAACTTTGACCGCCAATATCGTATATAATCTCTAACTAGAAAGTGGGGGTGGTATGAGCCAGACCTTTTTTTTTTAGACCTAACGCAATGATGGAAAGAACCAGTGGCTTTTGACTTCGTTAAGGGTATTTTTATTGTACACCTTTTATAGCCGGGGCTATAACATCTAGGTAACATACTCTAAGTTATTAGTCCCTATAACTGAATCCAATCAACGCGCAACGTTCTGTACATCAAATACCTGCTTTCATTGAAATCACTTTTTTCAATTAGCCTCCCAAATAATAATCGGTTTTGATAAAATCTCTGAATAAGCTCTTTATGAGCCACTAATTAGCGGATTATGGTTCAGTCGGCGTAAAATAGCAAACTAATTATAATGTTGGGAAAAGGCACACATTGTGCTAAAACTTTGTACGTCGATTTTAATGAGGTTCGTGCCAAACGTGATATACAATTTTGACTGTAGATTTATATAACGAAAAATATTAAAGGATGAAGATAATCTATGTTTCTTTAACTTTAATGTATGAAAAAGGTGGTGGGTGTTAAAGGTGGAGTAGGACAATAAGGTTTGGACCAAAAATAGACGCTATGTGAATACTAGACGCAGTAAAACGGTAGGATGAGCTGAACAAAACAATAAACCAGTGGTCCTGGATCCGAAGAATTAGAAGTCATAGGGAGACGGGTTGTGTCCAGTTGTAGGATGACGCAGTTTATCCGTAAAAGTAACGTAACTTACTATATCTGGTAAAGGTACTCTTTATGGCATCTATAGGTACATAAAGGACGCTTGGTATAGGTAGTAGGTCCTCCTCCGACCCTTAATCGTTTTAACGGAGATACACTTAACGATATTGCAGCCTCTTGGCAAAGTTCGGAAGCAACAAAGGGAGACAATAAAATTGATATAGCCTTCTACATTTCTCTACAAAAACGAGTCCTAAGAGTCCGTAGATAAATTCGAAACATGTTTGTCTGTTAGGACTGTATTTAAAATGTACTTTGAAGTTTAAAATCGCAAAAGAGTCGAGAAAAGAGTGAGGCATTTACCCGTTAGTAAGACATAACAGTATATTTTTGTTTTTTGAAAAGAACTAATCTTTTTCTTTCTTATGATCGATCCATTTAAGGCTTATCTCATTTCAGTCATTGGGATATTTATATTTATTACGTCGATTTTACATAACCTAAGCTTAGTAACTCATAGACGCACACTTTGTCACCTAATAGCCCGATACACTAACCTACATCCAAGGGCATCAAGGGCATTCAAGGGTGACTAGGTCCATTGACTGATAATCGCCATTTTGTGTCCCATATATCCAACGAGCCGCGCGAATGTTCGACGCGGATAAGCGACGTTCTAAACTAAAACTATACGCGACACCGCTCGATTGTATCGCACTAGTGCGTTTAAGGAATCAAATTACATGCATCGGCGTGCACTGCTAAATAATCGCATACATGAAATGCGTTAGCGATAGCGGGGTAACTAAATTGCCGAGGTTCTCCAGGTTTAAAGGTGCGTTCAGACAGTTTTAATGATTAGTACATCTATAGGTATATGATTAGACACCATGCATTGTAATATAATGATAATGATTTCGTTTTGTACTGCACCTCTGAACTTTAAGCTGACTTGCTTACTACTGTGAATTCAGTTTCCTATGGTTACGATTGCAAGAATATCCTAAATGAGGCTGGTACAAGAGCGTGGAGACACAAGGAGATGCCTATACCAAGCAATGGGTGAAATCGGGTTCAGGCAGTTTCCTATCTAAGAACCAAATAGACCAGAGAAGAAGTGGCTTTCATAAAATACGGAGAAGCAATTATAAATAATATTAACCAAACAATAAGGTCCAAAGCATGAGCTCTGTCTAAGACAAAATATGAAATGTCTTGAAGTATGACGAGGGCCTCTGACGAGCGTTTTAAGAGACTCTTAGCTTTCTACTCCTAGTACATAATCTTTTTGCTGACGAGGGTTGAAGAGATATTTTCATCGCATATTTCCGTCAATATGCTACCTTTTGCAGTAAGATTAAATGTAAAGCAGAGCTTAATACTACGTCTTCCCTTGCGTTATTATGTCGTCACAGTCATGATCTACCTAACTAGTCCGTTTTTTGGTTTCCCTTGGTTTTGAGATTCCTAGGTTAAACCTTCAATAGGTCTTGGTTCGATGAAGTTAGATTTGGCAGATTTTATTTCGGTTATCAAAGGGTTATCAAACTTGCAGTGAGTGCACATAATTATCGAATTAATATCACTATCAAAATGATTTAATTTGGTATAATGTCTCAGAAACAGGGCGTCAATTCTACTAGAGCAATATACTAAATTAAAGTCATCTTACCGGTAGCCAAATTTGCACTAGAAAAGCTTCACTGAAAACCAGGAACCAGAACAATTATAATTAAAAGTAATTTCTTCCTTCATCAGTTAGCAATGTTTGAGGTTTGAGGTTTCGAGAAGCTTTCAATTGAAAATAGTTGCGGTGCATCTCGTTTAATTAAACTGGTTGAAACTTTGGCAGTGTTGATTGAGGTCCACGGTCAATACAGCTGGGTCCGGTTCACGCTTTGAAGCCGGTGAACCAATGGGAGCATTGAAATTCGTGCTCCGATAATATAAAAAAAGGATTCGCGCTTTTGTGACCGTACCCATATCGGCACGTTGTTAAAAAGTGTTGAAACAATTTTCTTTTTATACGTAGTATGACGTGGAACTACAAAATAATACCCTACGTTCGATTGAATGCATTTTTTTTTGTCGGTGCGTGGGATATCATCGAATAACGGGGTCCCGCTCTGGGCAGAGCGAAAGGGAGTGTCAGACTTCTACTAACTAAAATACACCCATGTTTCTTCTTAGCCCTTTGTGTCGAGACCACGGTATCTCTTTCAAACAACCCGCAGCCGATGCCTTTATTAGCGAATTTGGTTTTTAGAATTTGGGTCGTTGATTCTTGTTGTAATGGCGGCCATTAAGGGATTTGAAGCGATTTTTTAATAAGTGACAAATATAGATTTTTTAGACACCGGGGTGATGATTTCTGAACACACAGGTCACATCGTCCGAATGTTTGTCCTTACTGCGTTACGCAGAGATATTTAATGATTACTTAAGCCGTCACTTAGTAAATATTTGACATAACGTAAGACAAAACTTTCAAAACCTTTACTTAGTGAAGGCTTAAGTAATCATTAAAGCTCTCTGAGTGCGGCAGTTAGTGTAGGAGTATATTCAAGGCCCGATCTGTTGCGTAGTGACTTGTAGACAAGACATAGACAACAGACTCTACTCAATATCGTCACAACTTAAAATTCTACAAGCCCATTAAATATACCGCCATCGATACGAATTCAGATAAGTTAATTCTATCAAAGAAAGTGTTAATTTTGAAGTAAATATATTTAACCAACATAAGGTGCCGAAGAGTTGACGCCAATCACGTTAAAATTCGGTGTAGACATACCATGATGTGAGGGCCACTGGTTTAGGTTCTCTTGTTACATTAGTTCTCCAAAAAGATGTATTTATCTAAAAGAGTTTATAATCAAGCGGTAGACGAGCATAGATGTAAGACACAAAGCAATTACGAATGCTAGTATTTATAATCTTCCTTTGTGTTTTCCATTTTTTATCCTCAAGCAATAATTCGTTCATTTTTATCTTAAAAAGATGATCTTCACGAAGTTCATTCGAAGGATCCTAAATGACATTCCACGAATCAAGTCCTGAAGTCCCTGTCTCGTAGTTTATTTTAGTATCAATTAATGCAATGGCGATATTAATCATTTTAATTGAGTTATAGCACGCTTCCCGCTTTCCACTAATCAAACTGAAGAACTTGGTCTTAGATTTTAATTGACATTGTTATAAGCTGCCAGTAACCGAGACTTTTTCGTTTCAGAAAACCATGTCCTTGCATTTTTCTTAAAACATAAAGGTTGTTTCTTATTCGATTCATACCTGTTCACACACGTTTTAATTAATCAAACCATAAATATAACGGTTATAATATTTAAAACAAAAATAAAACACACTTTGAAACAACCACAAATCTTGGCACACAATTAAAGAAGCACTCGTAAAATTCGAAATTCAAACTCTAACCGCCAGTTTAGAAGCGAAAACTTGACGCGATTTTCCCGCTTGAAAATGGTGGGAGCACTCGCGACCGATGTCTCGTCTCGACTGGTAGAGATTCAACGAAAGGGATGCTGGGACCCGGGCACGTCCCCTCCCGCTGCCTGATGTCACAGTGTAGATCTGGGCAGAAGGCCTGTTTAATTCTACGACTTTACATGCCCGTTATTGACCACTGACAAAATATTTATTTCTGAATTCTGTTGACATTTTTTTTTAATATTCTACTAGAATAAAAATAAACCGATGCCCCCAAGCAATAACCCGGTAATGTGCTATAATGGGGTTTATGCTGTTTTGTCATATTTCGGCATCTATGGACTAGAATACATCTTGGCAATTTTTTCAGATTTTTCCTAATAATATTTACAAAGATATCATGACACAACCTTTTATAGATTTCTACGAAGAAACAATTAATATTTTATTTTGGTAAGTTAAGGTTTTAAATAAAAGGAATTTCATATTAATGGCACTTTTATATTTCGAAAAAAAAAAATAGATTTCATTTTATACATCAATGACTTCAAAGTCTCTCTCATTGAAAACAATTGATAAAATCAGTAAATCTTTTCTCCTGTAAAATTTTGATTATTCGATTAAGCAATAACCTGGTATTGCTTAGGGTCGTCGAAACGAGTTATTGGATTTCATGTGAAACTGTTTTTTAATTTACTACACCATATTCCTACTATTGCTACCACATGTAAATAAAAAAATAATTATCACTTTTACGAGTGTTCGAGTTCCCCAGTGGAATAGAAGAGCACACTCTATCTTATCATTCTTATTCAACCGACAAAAGTTGTAGAACAAACGCTGTAGTTACTCAGTGACTTTTGTCCTACACTGTCATAAGTTGTCCTTCTCAACTTTCCTTGTCACTTCCTGCTATCCTGGGTACGGCATTCAGCCAGTAGCCTTTGTGCCTCACGCAAATTGGATGCGGTCACTTGATTATTGCAGTGTGACAGTGTTATGGTATGAAAATACTTTGATTACGGTACCCCCTAATTGTATTCGAAGACAAAATTGGGCCCGCGCTGATGAGCCGTCTTCGATCCACAGAGAGGAGACTTGAGTCCCTACTATACTATTATACAAGGTGTAAACGGACTCTTTAGGAAACCGCCAACCAAGCATCCTGTACATCGAACTAAGTTACTCTTCGCAAAAATGATTGCTGGGAAATTGCTTTTTCTTTTTGGGGTGTAAAATCATGTTTGACGGTAGAACTCAATGAAACGCAATCAAAACATTGTGCGGATGAAAACACTGAATAGGTTAATCAATACAACAAGTGCCATGGGGTTTTAAAGTTAAGTTTTAACATTAAATACTTATTAAGTAAAAAAACATGTGATAAATTTGGAACTTTAACCTCCAATATCTGCGTAACTAGAAGGTTTTTGATTTTTGGGACAAGCCCGCCACACTTTTCCCAAAACCAACTCCATCTCCAACTCCTGAAAGCCAAAATCAACAGTGGCGACTGGCGACCACCAGAAAGGCGTTGAGACAATGAAGCTCGACGAAGTCTCAGAGAAACAATTTCACTGTCTTGAATCACGCAACAAAAAAAAATATTTTCCTTTTTATTTTCATTTCATAATTTAATATTTAAATGAACCCCACCTGCTTCCAAGTTTTGTGCTTTTCAGTTTTGTCAGTAGCGTTTTTTAGTTTTTAACTACTTTTTTTTATTTATTTCCAACTTTTTAGTTCAATTGTGTTGGTTCTTTCGTTGGTAGCGTAAAATTCTTCGCAGATGATTTAACTATTGTGTTCGATAATAAGATTTGTGACTTTGAATTTCTTTTAAACATTTAAGTGTCTTATATATTTGTAATCTCCTTTTAAAACCCTTCATTTTTATACCCTACTCGATGGTTACGGATTTATTTTTTCCAAATCCGCTATATGGCCCCAAAAATCCGCTATTTTTCTATGTTTTTTTTTAATTTTAATGTAGCCAGTGACACTCGCGCCATCAAGAAGAATCTAACAACGTATATTTTATTCAAATCCCTTCATCCGTTTAGGACTTATGAGGGAACAAAGAAAGAGACATACATATATACATACATACATACACGCCAAACACATAACCCTCCTTTTGGGCTCCGCCGCAGTCGGGTAAAAGAGTATCTACCTAATTTTCACTTTCTTTCATATCAGCAGGAGGCCATGGCCAAGAGGCAAAAAGGGATGTTTAGAAGTGGGATAAGCTTATGTAGTTGCCTATCTAGAAGATTTTCAGGTATGGTTAATAATTAAGAAAAAAAATGCGGGACGGAAAGAATAAGTGCCTTTTGGTTTTATGAAGGGGTCTTACAACCATTATGAGCTGTTTAATATCTTTTGACTACGTCATGGTGACTGGGACCAGCACGAGAGCAGAAAAAGAAAAGCATATGAGGAAGATGTTGGATTACCACCACCCACTCCCTACCACAGAAAGGAAATTCGTGTCCCAGCAGAGGGAACAATAAAGGCCTGTCATACTTAAATTCAGATAACGAGTATCGCACAATTGGTTGAAATAGAATATTTAACTAGGTAAGTTTGAAACGTGTGGGCGTTTGTTTGCGCTCGCTGAGTTGAACTGTTGCAAGAATTACATTAATTAAATGGCGCTTAACAGGGTTTTAAGTTCAGCCATTCATTAGTTAAGTGTTTAATCTCTTTATATTGTTTTTGTGTGTGGTTTACTAAGAGATAGGTAGTGAAAGCAGTTGTTTAATTGTTTTCGCCAAATCTTTGGAAAACAATGTGTGTTCCAAAGATTTGCACGACTTTCGTACTTCTATTAAGAAAAGCAGGAATTGGAATAGAAAACAATTAATAGGACATAGTTGGCGTTGTTGTCTTAATTGTTGTTGCGTTGTATTGTTTATTGTTGTGTTATTTAGGGGTTGGAAATATTTTAGTTTCGAAAAAGCATCTGTGCTCCTAATGCCTTTATTTTCAATACGTTTTCCGTTTACTTCAACATCACGTTTATCAAAAACTCTCATTACGTATATTCTACGTAGATATAGAGTTTTCGTCGACAGACAACCCTTTGACGCGCGCGCTCTTTAAAGCTCTTTCGTGTCCTACTACCCTGAACATTATTAGGAAATTTACAATATTAATATGGTTAAGAATCTCGACCCTTCACAAAAATTTGGCGGCATTTTTGTGGCGTTCTCACAAAGTAAATAGATTTTCCAACATAAGGTAAAATAAATACGGAATACAACATCATCATCAGCCTGTAATGTTCCCACTGCAGGGACTTAGGCGAATTCTCTAAGAGCTGGGTTAAGCACTGGGCCCGCGTGGTGGATTATACCACTACGCGGGCCCAGTGCTCAAGTACATCATCAGCCTATAGCAGTCCACTGCTGGACATAGGCCTCTCCAATTGCACGCCACTTTTCTCTGTCCTCGGCAACTCTCATCCAGCTGCTACCAGCCACCCTGCGAAGATCGTCGCTCCACCTAGCCTGAGGGCGTCCCACCTTACGTTTGCCAATTCGCGGTCTCCACTCAAGAACACGTCTACCCCAACGGTTATCGGTTCTGCGACAGATATGGCCGGCCCATTGCCACTTCAACTTGCTTATTCTGTGAGCTATGTCGACAACTTTAGTTCTCTGCCGGATCACCTCATTCCGGATTCGATCCCTCAGAGAAACTCCAAGCATAGCTCTTTCCATAGCTCGCTGAGCGACCTTGAACTGATGGACCAGCCGTACCGTGAGTGTCCACGTCTCGGCTCCGTAAGTCATAACAGGTAGGACGCACTGATTAAAGACTTTAGTCTTAAGGCTCTGGGGAATACGCGACGAGAAGACTCGACGAAGTTTCCCAAACGCCGCCCAGCCCAGCTGAATTCTTCTGCTAGCCTCCCTCTCAAAGTTGTTCTTACCAAACTGCAAAGTTTGCCCGAGGTAAACGTATTCTTGAACAACTTCGAGAGCACCGCCATTGATAGCCACCGGCTCCGGAGTAATGTGTTCGTTGAACATAACCTTCAACGAACACATTACTCCGGAGCCGGTGGCTATCAATGGCGGTGCTCAAGTGCCTGAGAGAAATTTCTCGATGGCATAAAGTCAAATCAGAGACCCTTAAATCAAATTACGCAATAAAGGAAGGAATAATTGCGCGGAATAACTGCGTAATTGGCGGGCACTCATGGTTTGTGCAATTATTAGAACTCCGTGATTCTGTGATGAATATTTACTCTAGGTAAGTACTGGTGTGTGCTTGTATGAAACTGGTAACTTTTTAAACACATTTCAAATAAAAAAAACATTAACAAGATCTGACCTATCTAGTAGACTAACAAGAAGTATTATATTTTCGTCCATAAAATAAATATCTACCAAAAAAGAAAATCCTATCAAAAATCACAAACTTTGTAATAGCTTCCAGGTATTATTATGACTTCCAAATATCTCAATTTCGCCAAGTCTTCGGTAAACTCTTCGGCAAATCCAATATTTTCGTAGATAATTTACTTTGGCTTATAAGGGGTGGCTAAATGTCCTGTTTCTCCTTTTATAAATACTCGTAAATAAATTGAAAGCAATTTGGATGATGTTTAACTAAATTTGTTATTGTAATGAAAAGATTCTGACTAAATTGAAGAAGGAATTAATTACTGATTTTAAGTCTTCGATTGAATTTAACGTTATTGAGACTTTGATTTCTACCAACAATATTATTTCTTGATTTATTTACTTGGAAAAGTCTATAAATAGTCTCTAAATGTCGACCTACTTTGTAAGTATCGACGTATTTATACTGAGAGTACCGTAAAGCTTTTTTCAATTTTCCGAATTTCCTGAAGCACCTTTAAAGTATTTTACTTGAAGTAATTATAAAGAGAAGATAGGTACCTAACTAAGTACTAAGTTATTTTCTTTAGAAACTCGTTTACAAATTTCTTGAAGCGCCAAATAGTATTGTAATACACAACCATTAATTACACAACTAATGTTAACATAATATAGGTACCAACTTGCATCTACAAATATTAAGTATTCTTTTTATTTTCAATATTTTTCATTCGTTAAACACTAAACAGGTGAATGAAGGTCGGTCTCCTAGACTACTAAATTGAGTGCGCGAACAGCGAATGCGTCTTTACTGATGCGAGTCCACCACTTCAACGTGTGCGGCACAAATGTGCGCTAACATT
Organism: Diarsia rubi; assembly: GCA_932274075.1. NCBI lineage: Eukaryota > Metazoa > Arthropoda > Insecta > Lepidoptera > Noctuidae > Diarsia > Diarsia rubi. The sequence goes on from OW026421.1 coordinate 6,810,705, forward strand.
TCGGTGAACACGCGCACATTTTGTTTACTTGAGCGAGTCCACCCAAAGAAACATTTGAGCAGCACTGTGTGCTAAGTACCTATACAGTTTTTTTTTTAATTATTTCTTCAAAAGAAAATGTAAAAGTAGAAGAATGTTCAAAATTTTACAGGCTAATAATTCTCAAATAATCTCCTGAATCACATAATCAAGTAACTGAAACATTTATAAGTATGTTCTATCAAAACACAAACTCTACGATCCCCATTAACTCTCCCGGAAGCCTGCAGCAGTCTGGGAAGGCTGCTAAAATTATGGGACGACCAATTTTAGTTGGAGTAGGAATATTTAAACATCACGCACAATGACCATATCAAAAGGGCTAAGTGCGGATACGTTGAAATGCATTACTCTAATTACATTTAGCGTCCGTAGGTCGTAGTATCGTCGTAGTATTACGGAACACTCGACAAAACCCTTAGGTACCGTATCTTTAAAAAAATCAAAGTGATTACTAGAGTCATCATCATCATCTGCCAAGCCTTTTCCCAACTATGTTGGGGTCGGGTTCGAGTCCATCCGCATGCAGCTGTATGCCAGTAGTTTACATAGAGCGACTGCCCCCCACACCCCAATTAAACTGGGTAATATGATACCCCTTGGTAAGGGCCACTGACTACGTGTAACGACTGTCAACAATCTTAAAATGACAGCCGCGATAATTGGCTTCACGTTGTTTTGGAGAGGAAACTCAGTATGTAAGGAGTGATCACCCTCTGTCGGGGCTGCGGGTTGTTTAAAAGAGATACCGCGGCCTCGGCACAAGGGCTAAGAAGGAACATGGGTGGTTTTTAGTCAGTAGAAGTCCGACACTCCCTTCCGCTCTGCCCGGAGCGGGAGGGGTTATTTGATCCCCCAAAGGGGTGGTCGTTTTCACCAATTAATAGAGTGGTTTTTGAGGAAGGTTTAAGTATGTAATTTCTCAAGTTTACCGATGTACACGCATGCGAAGCCGCATTAATTATTATAACGTTGCACTTTTCGCCCACTACGTTTATAAAAATGGTTATTTATCTCTTTCGTCGAGTGTACTGATGTAACTAGCTAGTGCTCGCAGCTTTGTAGGTTGTAGGGAACATGTGCCGTTAACAGGGGGTGTGTACGACACGCTTGGTCGCTTACACTGAATGCACAAGGGTGGTAGCTAGTAGCTACCCTTGTACCTACTTAGACAGTTAATAGGTGAACGGCTACTTTGCTCGACGGCGATTTACTGCCGGTCTAGTGCACTTTGTTTGACTGATTTTGTTTTTATAATATTTTCTACCAATTACTTGTACACTTGACATTTGAAAAGGGTTTATTGAATGTTACCTTCTGTCTTTGTTGTCTGGTCATTGAAAGGACAATAGAGTGAAATATAATTTAACTTCAGTTATTGTATGGATTGTATAATGTGAAATATGAATGAATAAATCAGGAGCTTGTGATGGTTAAATAATAAAAGCTGCTCGAAGCAACCTCCAGGTTAAGCCGCGCTTGCCTAGGTGGCTCTATGAATGGGTGAGCCGTTACATACGTGCCGTTGGTATAAATCAGGTAGCCAGTGGCCCGCAAGTCGACAACCAGTCTTATGGAGGGATATCGTTTTTACACAACATAATTTGGAAAAGTCTAGGCAGATGATGTTTTAGTTAAATAAAATAGAATTCACGGCAGTAACAAAAGTCTATTTATTAAGTAATAATGATTCTGAGTTCATATAAGTCTCAAGACTGATTATTTGATGAAAAAGACATTCTTTAGACTTGTATAACTTATGTACTGACACGGTTGTAATGGTGATTTTAATCATTATTACTCAGTAAATAGACATTTGTTACTGCCGCGAATCAGATTTTATTTAACATACGACATGACACTGACCGGGAAATTGCAAATAACGTAGGTAAGAAAATTCGAATTTCGCGCTACCTTGTCGCCTTCACCTGAACCGAACAAAATGAACGCATCGACGACGACGCGACGCGCGACGTGGCGACGATCGGTGTTCGCGTAATAATCTGTTTGGCTGTGATACGACTCTTTAATCTACGGTAGTGGCTAAGTATTTGGTTCTGCGAAAAGTGTGCCTGCCTGATATGCACACTTTTAATATTGTAACTGTTCCATTTTATTTATTTATCTTCTACATAAAACATTAAGAGATGACAAGAAGACACTTACCTTTTATCAGAATAATAACGACGAATTGAAGATTTATGTCACAAGATTGTTTTTCTGAGAAACCCGAAAACTAATAGATATTTTGTTACATAAACATGAAATGTAAACAACACGCGCCGACAACACCGGGGTCTAAGAAAATATAAATTATGTAAGTAACTTACCTACTGTACATTAACATAAAATGTGTGAAACTGTCTGTGATTTGTACAAAGCGTTGCTTGTGAATCATGGTCAGTTAGTTTAAACGTAAGAATAACACATGAACTTGAGTACAAATTTTTTAAATGGTCTTAACGTTTTCTTTTGTGGCATATTTTCTTTGTTTATTAAATTTAATAATTGTTCAATCTTACAATATGAATACGCGTTGGACATTAGCATACAAAACCTAGAAAAGGTTCTGACAGTAGGTTCCTTAATTGGTAAGTAGCTGAAAAGTATTGATGTACCTGAAAAATAACACGCAAAGCCAGATCTGGCAATTGTTGGCTTTATCATTCCACTCTGCGTAGAACTTCTTGCTAACCTAACTCCTATGTCAAACACTTCAATGTACTTACTTATATGCAGACGGGCAAACACAGAACTAAAAGATGTAAATGTACCAATTTTTCGTCTTCCACGAGAATAAAGGTCTATTATAGGATAGAAAATGCATAATAATATCATTCATCAAAGCTGCAATAAAGCGATAATTTAGCCACAAAACAGCGACCCGCGTTCGATATACTTAAATCAAATTTCGAGTACTTATCCAACAAATTTTAAATAGTCGCGTTCGTATTGTGGCGAATTCACCACTAAATAGATGCGTTCACTCACCGTAAATCCGATACCGACAGTCGCAGAAAAATTGCCAGCTTGAAATTTTCCCGTTTCGAACTGCACTAATAGAGAGGTTTTACCCACCCCACTGTCACCGAGTAGTATCGTCTGTGAATAGAGAATCAGGTGATAATTGTTTGTTGAGTCGAGTTCGGATAATTGGTTGATCAGGTAGGGATAGGGAGGGGTAGCTGAAACACTTTTAATGGAAGTTGAAGGTTGGGATTCGTGTCTTCATTAAAATGGGACCAACTGTATTTTTCACGTGAACACATTTAAGAGCGCACCGAAATAAGTAATTTAATGTTATTTTGTGAGAGACTTTAGGGTAGTTATATAAAGATTTTTAGGCTCGTGGCCATGTTTTTTTACAAGTTATTTCGTTTTGACAGGTTTATTTAAGTTGCGGTGTTGTTAGCCCGTATACAGAAAGAAAGCTGGTAGACGGCGACGATCTACCAGCGTTTATATAGGAACCGGTCCATGCATGTAACCGGCGCTGGCATTCATATGAACAAGCGCCGATAAACGCCGAACGTCGCCGACAAGTTCCGAAAAACTTCGACAAAAATGGTTTAGTGAATGATACCTAGAAAGAATTTGGATGGTGACAAAAAAAATACCTTGTTTAGTCAGTAGTTTTTGAGATATGGAACATTTGAAAAACCGCAAATATAACTTTGTCATTCATACAAACACTATGAAAAACCAACTTATCACAAAATATGTTTTCTGTTGCCTTTTGAACAAGAAATAATACAAATTGGACGGGGCTTCCCCTTCAATTTGTACTACGATGGTACGGAACCCAGCTTTTTTCTGATTCTCCCCTGAAAAGGGAGAATATTCTGATGCTTATGATCGGTTACTAAAAATAACCTATTTAATTACCGGCTGCGGCTAAGGGGCGTGTTTCTCTGTGTGTAAACCGATTAAACAAATTAATTTTGCTGTCTAATAAATTATAATTAATCTATTGTTAAATAATAGATTTTGTTTGGATGCATTACAAACGCAATTTTCAAACAAGTTCTCCACGTATATAAAACTTTTTCAATACCAAACAATATGCGACTGGCTGGTTTAGACCAAAAAAAAAATAGTTTAAAAACTAAAACCCGACTACAAACCGCGGTCTTAAAAGTAGAAAACAAGATATTAATTCTTGTGTGATATTCATTTATTGAATTTGTATTTTTCTATTTAAATATAAGTAAAATTATTATAGAGGACCGCCGTTTTTCCTTTCAAGAATATGATTATGTGTTTGCCGTGCATGATCTCAGTATTTAAACATACCGATATAACTTACGGAGTAAAAGGTAGGTATTATTAATCAGATCTAACGAAAAATCCAACTTCATATTCCCGAATCGAAAATTAATAACATTCGTTTGCGCACAAACAAACGAACAAACAACCTCTCACCCTGAAACGCATATATAGGTATATGCGTTTCTCTGTTCTGTCGTGGGTAAAAATAATACTTTACTCAAAAATGCATGTAATGTTGTCATTATTTTGACAAACTTGTTTGAGCAAAGTCGACCTTGCCGGTCTGTTTCAAGGAGCGGCCGGCAAAGTTTTGCTGGCCGCTCTAACAGGCCGGCAATGTTTTGCCGGCCGCTATTTTGACGTTTCAACGTTTTAAAAAATCAATTCCAAAAAGATTTTATTTAAAACACAGCTGTTTGTACGTCTAAAGGTAAAAAAAAAAAGATTTAAATGAAGTAATAAATGAAGAAATAATCCAGCAGTCAAACACCGCATTAGAATTATCGCAAACTATCAGTAATATCAAACCGGGAAAGTCGGTGTTGAATTTTAGTAACTGTACTTTTCATAATTGTCATTTTAATTAAAAGTCTAGTTAATTAATATATTTTTTATTTAAATTACTTGCTGGTTTTATTTAGATTAGGTACTTGCATTTTTGAGTAAAGCACTATACAAACCTTGGCCCACAATGACTGCTTCGCTGGTCACGCTATGATTGCCTCGAGCTAGCCTAGCTACGCTCTAGGCCTTTCAGCTTGGCCATCATTGCAGCCCTTGCTGTCCTCGCTGTAAAGGCCTCGGCCTACGGTCTCGGCCTTTATCTCAGGTCGTCCATCAAGTGCTGCACGCTGACCGCGCTGTGTCGGCCTGGAGCTGCGCTACGCTGCGCTGTCGGCCATCATCAGCGCGACCAGCAAAGTAGTCATTATAGACCGCGGCAGTAATGTACTATTACTCAAAAATGCATGTAATGTTGTCATTATTTTGACAACCTTGTTTGAGCAAAGTCGACCTTGCCGTTCTGTTTCAAGGAGCGGCCGGCAAAGTTTTGCTGGCCGCTCTAACAGGCCGGCAATGTTTTGCCGACCGCTATTTTGACGTTTCAACGTTTTAAAAAATCAATTCCAAAAAGATTTTATTTAAAACACAGCTGTTTGTACGTCTAAAGGTAAAAAAAAAAAAAGATTTAAATGAAGTAATAAATGAAGAAATAATCCAGCAGTCAAACACCGCATTAGAATTATCGCAAACTATCAGTAACATCAAACCGGGAAAGTCGGTGTTGAATTTTAGTAACTGTACTTTTCATAATTGTCATTTTAATTAAAATTCTAGTTAATTAATATATTTTTTATTTAAATTACTTGCTGGTTTTATTTAGATTAGGTACTTGCATTTTTGAGTAAAGCACTATACAAACCTTGGCCCACAATGACTGCTTCGCTGGTCACGCTATGATTGCCTCGAGCTAGCCTAGCTACGCTCTAGGCCTTTCAGCTTGGCCATCATTGCAGCCCTTGCTGTCCTCGCTGTAAAGGCCTCGGCCTACGGTCTCGGCCTTTATCTCAGGTCGTCCATCAAGTGCTGCACGCTGACCGCGCTGTGTCGGCCTGGAGCTGCGCTACGCTGCGCTGTCGGCCATCATCAGCGCGACCAGCAAAGTAGTCATTATAGACCGCGGCAGTAATGTACTATTACTCAAAAATGCATGTAATGTTGTCATTATTTTGACAACCTTGTTTGAGCAAAGTCGACCTTGCCGTTCTGTTTCAAGGAGCGGCCGGCAAAGTTTTGGTGGCCGCTCTAACAGGCCGGCAATGTTTTGCCGACCGCTATTTTGACGTTTCAACGTTTTAAAAAATCAATTCCAAAAAGATTTTATTTAAAACACAGCTGTTTGTACGTCTAAAGGTAAAAAAAAAAAAAGATTTAAATGAAGTAATAAATGAAGAAATAATCCAGCAGTCAAACACCGCATTAGAATTATCGCAAACTATCAGTAACATCAAACCGGGAAAGTCGGTGTTGAATTTTAGTAACTGTACTTTTCATAATTGTCATTTTAATTAAAATTCTAGTTAATTAATATATTTTTTATTTAAATTACTTGCTGGTTTTATTTAGATTAGGTACTTGCATTTTTGAGTAAAGCACTATACAAACCTTGGCCCACAATGACTGCTTCGCTGGTCACGCTATGATTGCCTCGAGCTAGCCTATCTACGCTCTAGGCCTTTCAGCTTGGCCATCATTGCAGCCCTTGCTGTCCTCGCTGTAAAGGCCTCGACCTACGGTCTCGGCCTTTATCTCAGCTCGTCCATCAAGTGCTGCACGCTGACTGCGCTGTGTCGGCCTGGAGCTGCGCTGTCGGCCATCATCAGCGCGACCAGCAAAGTAGTCATTATAGACCGCGGCAGTAATGTACTATTTTTAAATGACTTCCAAAAAGGTGAAGGTTCTCTGTTTGTGTGTAGGTACGTATTTGTTTTTCATACTTGAGAAAACCCGACTGAAAAAACTGAAAAGGAAAAAACAAGCAGAAAACTTGGAAACCGGCGGGGTCCATTCTATTTTCATTTCATAATTTAATATTTAAATGCTGCTTCCCAGTTTTGTTTAATTTAAAATGTGCTTGTTTTTTGCTTTTCAGCTTTTTCAGTCGGGTTTTTTAGTTTTGTAACAATTTTTTTTTATTTACAACTTTTTAGTTCTTTTGTTTGTTCTTTCGTTGGTCGCGTAAAATTCTCCGCAGATGATTTAACTTTTATGTTTGTTTATAGGATTTGTGACTTTGAATTCTTTCAAACATATAAGTATCATATATTTTTGTAATCTCCTTTTAAAACTCTTCGTTTTGATACCCTACTCGATGGTAATGGTGTTTTTAAATCCGCGATATGACCCCCATAATCCGCATTTGTTTTTTAATTTTAATGTTACCAGTGACACTTGCGCCATCAAGACGAATCTAACGACGTATTATTATTTAATTCAAATCCCTTCATCCGTTTAGGAGTTATTAAAGAAACGGACATAACATGCAAAAACTAAATGACAAATGATTGTTACACTACTACTTAAATATACATCTGTTAAGTATAAAAAGCTTAAGATCATAATCAAAATTAAAATCAAAATCAAAATATTTATATTTTACATAGGCCTACATGGGCACTTATAAAACGTCGACAAAAAGGTGCACATACATACATACACGCCAAACACATAACCCTCCTTTTGGGCTTCGCCGCAGGCGGGTAAAAACTTAGGTTCCTATATCTCTTCTAGATCGTGTAAACTTTTATTAAGCTTCCGAATGACAATGGCAATGTGTATCTGTTGATAAAACTCAAGGCAAAATAAAAGGCAAAGGTACTGAAAACAAGATTTGGATTTTACCTAAACGCAAATAGTTCCAATAAAAATATTGAACGTGTAAAAAGGTTTTGCTGTACTAATTTCTAAAACTAATGGCTGCAGCCATTAGTTTTAGAAATTAGCCAGCTATTATTTTTTTCTACAATAGCATGCTATTGTAGAAAAAAATAATAGCTGGCCATTTGCTACTTAAAAGTAAACATTAAAAAAAACTTAAATGACATCCGACTGGCTTTCGGCCTAAAACAGTCAGTGAATTAGGTACGAAACTGAAAAAGGTTTTATGGACCTACCTAGAAATGTTTATTTCGAAATCATATTTTCTTCTTCGTATTCCTTCTGAACATAATAATCAACGATATTTTATTCGATATTATGCTTTCACTATGTAGAAAAGATATTCTCACTATGTAAGAGTGTTGTTTTATTTTTCTTATATCCCGCGCGTTCACAATAGACCCACAGTTCCCTGAATAGCAAATTTTCCTTTTACAAATCAATGGACAGCGAATAGTAGGTACCTAAACTTATTTAACTTTTTCTCAATAGGGATGTTTACTGACTTAAAAATATGATTCTAATTAGTCCGTCTTTTAGATTATCGAAAAATATTGGATACGTATTTTTTGTTTTATCAAATTAATAAAAATTGACGAAGATAAAACGCGTCAAAGATTCGAGTGGAGGGTTGTGACGTCACTCACCGGTAAAGAAAGTCATACTAATGTCTTGGAAAATGACGTCACACGAGTTTTCAAAGCACTGTATCGTCTTCGTTGTTTGTTTACGTGAAGAAAGAAAAAATACGTGTCCAATATTTTTTGGAAATCTATCTGACGGACTAATTAGATTTTTTTTGTTCACTACCCTATTGCTTTGTTGCTATCTCTCAGAAAAATCGCTGGATTCTTATCGAAGGCAATATTTTTTTGTTTCCTTTCGTAACTTTTTCTTTAGAAAGAAGTTAATTAATCGCAACATTTTAATTAACCGAACTCTTGTTAAAACTCGAGTTTAAAAGAAATGTTTCTTGGCGCAAATAAAATTATTTGAACATTCAAAAGTATTTTCTTGTTTTTGCTAAATTAAAGAGAAATATACCTACCTACCTATTTACTGACAAACGATGCTATGATATTATTTAAATTACAATGGGTTTTATTTTGGTAATGTATTTAGCAACGATAAATCCTTATTGGAAGGTCCTCAATAGCAAAATCTCCCTGACAGACAGGCAATTGGAAAAGGCTCAAAAACGACTGATAAATATCGGGGTAATTGCGTTACACATTGTCAATAGCAATTAGCAATGCCATTCATATTGACAGTTCAACTGCCGTTCAATGCCAGACGTTCAATAATATTCATTACGTTAAACATCAACCAAGTTATCTGTGCCGGCGGGAAAACACAGAACTTAAATAAGTGTACTAAGTTTTACATATCAATGCATTTTTTCCTGACAAGCAGCGCCACCTTGAACTGCACATTTTAAGTGACCGTGAAGAAACTCTCTCCCATATTCAAAAACGTTTTGATTCCATTGCGATTCTAGAAGTCGTATGTCAATCTTTTTACCCGACTACGGTGAAGCCATAAGGAAGGGTAATGATATTGTTTTATTACGGAAGAGAGCGACACAGACATAATCATGACTTTCCGAATCGTTTGTGAATGTAGGGACTATTTATTATTTGATATTAGTCCGATATCGCCAACCTGTCTTGAGCAAGCGTCTTATTCAATGCTAGTGCCTTCTCCGTAATATAAAGCTGGTATTATTTAGTTATGTTATGTTTTTTTTTAATTTCCTCCTTTGCGATAAAAATAGTCATATCTTCTAAGTGAAGAAAATAGCGCAAGCGTGCTAATTTAGATTCTGTTGCCATTTGCGATTGCCAAGTCAAACTTTTTAACTGATTTCAAATAGGAGGGGGTTATCAATTCGTCGGATATGTTTTTTTTATGTATGTTCCCCGATTACTCGTATTTGGATTTTTTCGTTTTGTTTGAAAGGGTGGTATACTTCCCAGGTGGTCCCATGATCACCAACTGAGGATCTGATGATGGAATGCTGGAGAAATAGAGAGAACTCTTCTCAAGTTTTGTAGGCACTCTTGATGCGATTTGAGTAGTAGGTATTTGAAAGAGTACTTTCTCGGAGTGGTCCCAATTCAATTTGGTGAATATCTGCTGACGAACTTTGGAGGTAGGCAACGAAACTCCTCAACAAATGATAGCAATTGGACTGGGATTGCTGAAATCTCATGTCTGTCTATTGTTTACACTATTTCATAACATAACTTTATATATATAACACACCGCACCGGTACGCTGTAAAGGGTAGGCACATGTGAACCACTAAAAAGTAAAAAATATAAACTTTTCAACAAAAAATAAAACCACCGACGTACTTACTTAGGTTTTATTTTTTGTGAAAAAGTTTTTATTGAATAAATCTAAAAGATGAAATTATTATTAGTGTGTTACTAAGTGGAGTCTTTACATTCGCTGTAACATCTTAGAATTTTACTTCTAGATTTAATCTAAGTATTGAGCAAACAATTTAGATCCTACGGTACTGCACCAACTAATACAGTGTTATGAAGGTCTTCTTCAAAGGATAAACCAGTTTATCAAAGCTCTTTGCACGCCATCCGTCCGCTGTCGTAACTCAATAACAGAATATCGTGTAGTCCGTATACTATACTCTCCATATTTGTAAAGACCTGGTTAAGGTAAACCATCATCCATCCGAGAAGGATTTAATATGTGCATCTTTTTATAGCTTAATTTAAAATTAATACATTATTTATTAATTTATTTGAAGAAAACATGTAGGTACAATTTGATAAAAAAAATGGATGGAAATGGAACGACAACGCAGTAAGTATTTATACTGCGTTGACGTTTACAATAGATAACAACAGGTTTCATTATAACCTGTATCTACATCTAGGACTATCTCGCTATTGGTGTACCAGACACCTACCACCGTATTAATTATGTTCGATATTTTTAAATTTTGAAAATAAAGGGAACTAATAAATTAATGTTTGTGAAATAGAAAAGGTTTGCTGTTGATAAGTAAACAAGATTTTATTCATAATATCGTAAAAATACTGCGTGCTTTCGAAGGAAAAAAAATAGCTGACCATTTGTTGAGTTTCAAAAAAGCTTTAATGGCATCCGTTTGTTTTTCGATCTAGAACAGCCAGTTATATAGTTTTGATATTGAAAAAGGTTTTCATTAAGTTTGTTATAATAATAGAAAACTTGTCTACAACCTTTATTTTGAGTATTGCATCCAAATATTTTTTTTCTTTATCAAAAATATGTATTCACATTGTTTAAATGATGCAATATTTGATTTTAATACCTAATTATATAGACCAGGTTAGTGGTGGTTAATAAATCATATAGCAAAATAAAGCACCGTGCTTAATACACATAAAAAATAGCTGACCATTTGTTGAGTTTCAAAAAAGCTTTAATGGCATCCGTTTGTTTTTCGATCTAGAACAGCCAGTTATATAGTTTTGATATTGAAAAAGGTTTTCATTAAGTTTGTTATAATAATAGAAAACTTGTCTACAACCTTTATTTTGAGTATTGCATCCAAATATTTTTTTTCTTTATCAAAAATATGTATTCACATTGTTTAAATGATGCAATATTTGATTTTAATACCTAATTATATAGACCAGGTTAGTGGTGGTTAATAAATCATATAGCAAAATAAAGCACCGTGCTTAATACACATAACATAAAGCAAATGCTATCATGGCTCTCACAAGTTGCTATTTGCTTATTGCTTTTACATCGCACTCATGCATGCTGCCACTCACCGCGCTTGCTTTAAGTCAAGTGACTTAAAGCAAGCGCGGTGAGTGGCATCATGATATGCCTACGCGTTTAAAAATCTAAATTGCTTTAATAAAGCATATAAAAAAAATTAAACATTTAAACACGTGTAATGAATTAATCAAAACCAAATTACTTGGTAACTTGTAAAAGAAATGTAAATTAGAATCATCTTATAAACTTTCCTGCCAACAAATTGCTATTTTGTAACCCCTAGTGATATTACAAACCCACGCTTTAAAAGCTCAAAAATTTAACTTAAATAATATCTCTCAATTTTAAAAACAAGACCTACAGATTGAACTTCACAAATAACTCAAAACTATTCACTTAGACATTGGCCACCGCCGAGAACGGGATCCTTATGTGCTGACCAAAGATGGTCAATTTATAGGAGATTGCAAGGAAAACCTGTATGACATGTGCACAGACCAAGGAAGCACAAGTCAAAAGGAGGCCTATAGGCTCTCAGCAATGGTTGGAACCAGACCCAAAAGAATAATGAATGGGCTGAGAATCAATCAATCTGCAATCTTCTGGAAAACCATGAAAGCAGTCACGCAAGTATAAGTCCTACCCATTTACCTCAACAGGAGACAGAAATAAATCATTTAGATTTTTCGCAGTAAGAAAGAAGGAAAACTTATATCATTACAAATGTAAGGGATATAATCTATGGAAAAAGGTATGATAATATAATCAATCACATAAGAATTGGAAATTATTTTAAGGACACCTTTACACACACCTTTTTTTTTTTTTTTGGCGGGTGTAAAGTCATCGAATAACCCCTTCCGCTCTTGGGCAGAGCGAAAGGGAGTGTCAGACTTCTACTGACTAAAAACCACCCATGTTCCTTCTTCGCCCTCTATGTCGAGGCCGCGATAACTAGTGTGCAACCCGCGGCCCCGACGGGCGTCGGCCCTTTCGGGCCCCTCCCATGTTGCTGACATCTCTTAGAGGCGCGCGTGGAACACGAACGCGCCGTCTACACGGCCTGTTTTTGTCGTAAGACGGACGGACGGCGAGTTAGCCCATCACTCACCGTCCACAGGCCCGTGTCTACGGTGGCCGGAGGTCATCACGAGACCCCCGACGCCCGGAGCGCCTCCCGCGGCGGCTGGGACGAGATGTTCTCTCCCTCTCGCGTTCCGCCACCTCCTTCGCTAGCATTACTGCTTCGCAGAAGGAGGCGACGGCGTCCCATTCCTCCTCACCCCGGACCATGGCTTGCACCAGGGTCCTTTACACACACCTCACACTAATATTATAAAGGTGAAAGTTTGTGAGTGTGTGAGTGTGTGTATGTTTGTTACTTCTTGACGCACAACTACTGAACGGATTTAGGTAAAATTTGGTACACAGACAGTTTATAACCTGGATTAACCCATAGGAGTTTTATTCCGATTTTAACTTCCCGTGGGATAATTTACGAGTTGTAGCGGGTGAAGCCGCTGGCAACAGCTAGTAATTTATATCTACCGGAGTCGATAATAAAGGAGTCTTTTTTGTTTAATTTATAATCATCGCTAAGTATCGGCTTACTTACTTTTGGTGCCCGTTATTGGGATTCAAATAAAGCAGGGACGGACAACTATAAACATGGGTCGTCACACCTATCACTGATAGACATTGTAGGTACCTACTGAAGTGAAGTTAGGTACCTTCGGAGGTTAGGGAGGATTAAATAATCATAGTAATATGTATTTGTTTATAGGTATTAGTTTCACAAAACAGTTTTACTCGTCACATCATGCTAAGTTATAAAACTAGATGAGGTCGATGACTTGCTTTGAAAAAAAATATCAAAACAACTTCAGATGTCTATGATGACTCAGATCAGTGTCTGAGATTATTGAAATGTTGATGAACAAAATAATGGAATGAAATAATGTCTAAAAGTGTCCGGAATAGGAAGACAGTTCAATTTTTTTCCGCACCGTGCACCGGTTTGCAAATACTAATGAAGTTATTGTTATTATCAACTGGCTGTATACAATATACCTAACTGAATACACGTGATTAATTACGCACTCTATTCCAATTTACAAACGACCGTATTCTCATTGTTTAACATAACAAAACAAAAAAAACAATCAATAGAAAATGCTCCAACGAAAACAATAGACCTATAACTCCATATAAAGTTGTATAGAGTATTTCAATTAATTTGTATGCTGAGCCAACAAGATTAGCAGACAATGAGTTGTGGTCTGACGAAGTTTATGTAGGTAACAAAGGCTGTGGTGTGAGCCAGAGGCAGCACGTAATTGTTTGGGGCATGTGTAGAGGTAAAAGAGGTTAAGAAAATTAAGTCAAGTCTATTAAAAGAACAAAATGTGAGGAAATATTAACAAATAATGACTAGGCTTTCAGGAGAAGGTGAACTAAAAGCACTGATCTGACTAAAAACGTGATGGAAATTAATGTGGATGGCGAGGAAGAAGAAGGCCAAGGAAGTAGTTATCAAAAAAAATCTAATTAGTCCGTCATTTAGATTATCTACCAAAAAATATTGGACACGTATTTTTTCTTTTTTCACGTAAACAAACAATGAAGACGATACAGTGCTTTGAAAGCTCGTATGACGTCATACTCTAAGACATTAGTAGGCTATTTTTTTGCGGTCAGTGGCGTCACCCTCACTCAAATGTTTGCCGCGTTTTATCTGTGTCATTTTTTATTGATTTGATAAAACAAAAAATACGTATCCAATATTTTTTTGATAATCTAACGGACGGACTAATTAGAATCATATTTTTTGAAGTCAGTAAACATCCCTATTGTGTGAGGAATGATATGATAGGGAAATGAGTAAATGATGCCGTGGCGTCTGACAGAGAAGAAAAGGTGGAACAAGACCAGGGCAGAACGATGATGATGATGAAGAAAGAACTCAGCCATAAATTTAATAAGGTACCTACCTATAAACATACCTATTTAATAAATGTTATTAGGTACATACATACAGTGTATAATACCAACAGGTAGACGACCTAAACAAATAGCATGATCTCATCATAACATTGACGCTGACGACCGCAGCGGGGTCATTCAACTATGCATCTATTAGAACCATAGATATGTTGAGTGTGCTAATGATCTCTTTTGAATATTGCTTGAGTCTTGAGAAAAAAAAAAATATAATTATGTACTTAGAAGTTTGTTAGATGGACGAATGGACGAACTGGATGTCTTCCTTGAGAATTGGAGAGACGTTTCACAAACTCGTGACCGTTGGAAGGAATGGAGGGAGGCTTTTGCTCAGCAGTGGGACAACATAGGCTAGCTATAATAATATTATTGAATAAATCGATTTTATTGTAGCGTTTATTAAATAGCGTTCGACATTTCATTTTAAATTGGATAATCAAGGAACAAGATAAAGCACACCATCGCATCGTAAGAAGTGGAAGGAATGGGGGGAGGCCTTTGCTCAGGAGTGGGATAATACGGGCTTACTAACAAAAATTCTAGGAACATACTTTCATAAAGATTCTTTACATTTAGGCAGTAATTAGAAAAAGAAAATGTTTGTCAGATAAAAACCTTGGAAGCTAAAAACAGGTATAATAACAGGGGGCCAATTCTCGATTTTCGCCATTTATCTCGAGTTCGAGATCGTAAGTCTATCTCTATGTCTATTAAAAATATCTCTATCTCTACCAAAAAATGTCGAATTGAGCAGAATTCCGTATTCTCAGTCAAAATAGAAATAAATGTCACGAAAATGTCGAGTCGAGTGAAGATAATGTTACCAATATGAAGAATCGCACGTTCTGTTTTAGGTAGCTATGAGTTAATGAATGATTTTGTTTTAAAACGCTGACTAAACCTAATTATTTAAGTATAAAACGAAACGTTTAGTGTGTTTCAAGATTTTCGTATGCTCTTCGTGAAATAAAGAAAACAAATTCACAGTTGACTGTCTGTCAGTGTCAGAATTTGCGCCTTTTTGCGGTTCCTTCAAAACTTTTGTTATGTTTACACGTACTGTGTTTACATCATTATTGGGTGCTGTTTTACATTTTAAAAGTTTTATTTTAACATGGAGGGGAAAAAATACCCCAGTTCACTACAAAAACATTTACTGATTCAACACGTTGAAGCAGACCCGGAATTGAGGGGAGGTAAATTCTCCTCCAGTTTTTCTAGAAAGGAAGCAGAGAGAAGATGGCAAGCCATCGCTCAACAATTGAATGCTGTGGCCGGAGCCAACAATCTTGGGATGGTTGGCGCAAAGTAAGTACAATGGTTACCGATGCACTTATCTACCTTTCTGTGACTCAACCGTTTTTATACTTCATCGTTCGTTGTTTTCATTACTTACAATCACCGCAATGTTTTCCAATTCTCTACTTCTCAGTCATTTAGGTATTTATCTTTGTATATGATTTCATTCTCAAAGGATGTATGTTCGTACTAACATAATAATTTGGCCAGTTGCTCGCCACTTTCCAACAACTCCGAGATAAAAATGCTAATAAACTCGTCCATCTTTCAGTGGTTTCAAGTCCAATCGTGGGTACACAAATTACAGAGTCTGTTATTTGCGCGAAGGTCGTCGTTTCAAGAAAACACAATGCACAAATCAAAGAGTATAAATCGAATTTCCAGTAAGTATGAGATGCCAAGCCGTATTTTATTTAAAAATTAAAGAAAAGAAAACACAGTGTACAGAATTCACTCAGAAATGACGTATCTCTACAATCGACATGACATCTCTACTGCTCAGAAGCACTCGACATGAACTCTAACGTTAGCTTTCGACAAATGTCGAATTCGACATCCCCAGAATAGCAACTTTTAAAATTTGTCGAAAAAATTACGTCATTAGAAATTTTTGTCGAGTTCGACACCATCTCTAAAATCGAGAATTGGCCCCCTGAACTTTTGGAAAAGTCTACTAGGTACCCAAAGGCACCTAAAGATGGTTGATGTCTCGTCACGGATTACACAAAGCTTTGTGGTTACAAAACCCTTTGAAGATGATTAAGGCATAAGGAGAAGAGCAATTTTTCATAAAAGCTCGAGTGTTTGTTAGATGACATGGGATTATTTTTTTTATTTTTAAGAAATATTGACGTAATAAAACCCAAATTAATGATGTGAATAAATAATTATTAAATTTAAAAAAAGTTAAAAAGAGGGTGAAATTAAATACCCTAGCGTCGACACCCATACATGACAGGTGTCGATAAAACAAACTGATTTTCTAAACTCATTATTTCGATTTGCTAACTACAGGAGCAACAACTGCAGGGACCGTAGTTACCACTTGAAACATTAAGTTTAGAGAATCGGTTGTTGTCACGTCTATGACGTTACGACAGGGGGTCTAAAATGGCCACTTTAGCAGATCATAATATGAATTGCGTTAAAAAACGTAAAATAGACCTATCATAATAGTAATGCGTCTGTGAACATTTAGGCAAATAGATCATAGTAGGAAAATATATGTCTGAATTGCGTTTAAATTCGTAAAATGTTCACAGACGCAGTTTCTATGATAAAAAGTCCATTTTACGATTTTTAACGCAATTCATATTATGATCTGCTAAAGTGGCCATTTTAGACCCCCAGATCATTTAATTTGATCCTGAATAAGAAACTCCAATTCGATAAAATCGTACAATAACATTGTATGGCGAGACCAGCCCACGTTTGTCATCTAACACTCGTCAAAATAAATGGTGTAATGACCTCACCTTGTGAATAAGAACATCATCATCATCCGCAAGCCGGGTAGACGTGAGGACCGGAGGATAGTAGTCCCTGTACCCGGTGGGGGAGGGGGTGCTTCGTTGTGCGGGGTGCGGGGGCGCACGCAGCGTGTCGTCTTCGAACACGTCGTCACTCATGCTGTCGTCTGTTGCCATTTGCTGTAATAGAAGAGAAGGACATGTGAGCTTTTGAATTAATATACAGGTATAGAGGGAGCAGCGGTGGCCCAGTGGTGGCAGCCCCGCCAGTAAGTCGTGGGCTCGAACCCAGGCAGGCGCATTACTTTCTGTAATTGAATTCATCACCGCTGCTCTCAAAACTGTAAAGGGAAACATTGTCAGGAAAACCGGTCTTAGAACCAAAAAATTCGAAGACATGTGACATCTACCAACCCGCACTAGGCCCGCGTGGTGGATTATAGCTCATCCATCTCCTAGAGAGAAGGCTTGAGTCCCTGCAGTGGGAACATTACTTATAGGCTGATGATGATGATGATGAAGGCAGGTATAGAAGGTACAGCTAACACGCACGGCATTTTAATGGTAGATATTTGGTAAATAGTTTTTCAGGAGGGACCCACTTTTATGCAATCGATGTCTATGTTTCTATAATACTTACATTATAAAAACTAGCATACTTATTCAAGGGAACATTAAAGCCTCTTTCCGTGCATGTCTTTGTTAACCCATTCTTATGAACTACACGACGGGACGCACGGATACTCGTAGATGCAGTTTTTAACGTTATATAGAGAATTTGTCCGTGTTTTGTAATATAAGTACATTAAACACATTTAAGCAGTCTCAATGTTCTAGCTGTCAAGGTGAAAAGGGCTTGCAAAAGTGATACGTGAGTACTCAGAGAAATTTAATGATTCTGAAGCCGTCACTTAGTAAAGGTTTGACATATTTTTGTATGACAAAACTGTCAAAACCATTACTAAGTGATGGCCTAAGTAAACATTAAAGCTGTCTGAGTGCGGCAGTTAGTCTGTTTTGCTGAACACCGTGATTTTTCCAGATATTTATGATTGCGATTTTTTCCTTTTTTTGCTCATGTAACGTGGTTGTTTAAGCTCCTTTTCGTAAAGCAGTGCGTAGCAACTTATTTATCTGTTCATATATTTTACAATAAAGTCTTTGTCAAACGGTAACAAGTTTATAATAACAGACAGCTCCGCTCATTAGTGAAAATAACAAGGCAAGGGAAAAAGTTTATTGTTTGAGTAAGAAAGATTATTATACAGCGTCATGTATTCTTGAATATTTTCTTTTAAATGTTGAGGTTTTTTCTTTGTAAAGTTCTTTTTGAAGATGAATTAAAATGGAATTTTACAGGGCTAGAAAGATATGTTTATTATGAGAAAATTAGTTTATCTATTTATTGCCAATTGATCAATACAATTTTTTTTTAAATAGATTTTCAAAGTTTTGGGATAATTTGACGGTTTCAGGTAGCTTTAATGGCTGGCGCCTGTACATAAATGTTATTTTACATAAAAATTAAATACAAAGATAAAAATTCTCATATTGACCATTTCTGGTAGGTTACCTACCTACCTATATGAAACGAAGTTGAAATTATGTTTTTCCTACTCCTCCGCTATTCTTTGCGGGATCCAAGACAGTTAAAATCGTTTCTCTTTCATGTTTTTCGTTTCTCTATCGGTCTTCGTCGGCCTTCATTGTCTCGGCGCTTTTCTTGTGGTCGCCACTGTTGATTCTGGCTTACAGGAGTACTATTCCCCAACTACTGTACTGTAAAGTACAGTAGTTGGGGAATAGTGTGGTGGGCTTGTCCCAAAAAAAATATATGAAACGAATGGGTATATCACCCACATAGGTACCTACACTTTTTCATATTAATTTTACACTACGAGTACATAGTAACTTAACTAGGTATTATAATATAAGTAAGTACCCATATTATGCGGTATTTTTTAATTTTTGAAAAGTTATGATTATGATCGTTAGTTCGGAGTAAAATACTTGCAACTTGAACGAAGTTGAGAAATTCTACTAAAGTTTTTGTTAAAAGCAAAAGTTATAATGAGTAAAGCCACAAAATGCTGCGTCGTATAGAAAAACAACAAAAAAAATAAAAATTGGTTTTCCTTGACACATCGCGTTTTTTTTTTTAATTAGCTGGGAGCTTGGACTTTGAATTTCACAGGTTTTATCAATTTTATTGAAAATGTGGATCTTATTTTCAATAGTTTCAAGTAAACATAAAATAAACATAACGTTACGCCTGTGATCTCCGAATGGTTAGGGAGAGGTGTATCTAGATCTAATAGTTCATCAATCCATTTCGAGTTAAATTATGTTAAAGTCGCAAGCCTATTGCCGTCAACGGGGCACGCCGCCAAAAATCAAAATAGGGAAAAAAGTTGAAAAAGTCAAACCTAAATCACTTTGCATAAAAGTGTGTAGTCGCAGGATCATAAGGAAAACAAATCTGATTAAAAATAATGAGTTAATTAAGTTAATAAAGCATCATCACACTAATATTATAAAGGCGAAAGTTTGTGAGTGTGTATATATGTTTGTTACTTCTTCACGTAAAAACTACTGAACGGATTTGGATAAAATTTGGTACACAGGTCGTTTACTTGGATTAACACATATACTACGGCCGTTCAGAGAATGCGTTCCTGACACCTATCAGTTAGTCACGACTAGTGATGGGCACAACATAACACTGAGTTCGTTACCGTTCCTCCAAAATGAACCGCCGCATTATTTTAAGATTATTTTCGTTTTAAATTGGCGGAATCATTTAAAATTTATATTTTAGTTATTTAAGTGGAAACCAAAAAAAGGTAATATTCATATAATAAAATTGTTTTATTTATTCTTTGTTACAAAGTTACAATCTGTATTTCTATGCAATAAAGTAAGCACATTGAATTGAATGTGCGTACAGAATATTAATCAGACTCCGATTCGCTTGAGGAGGTGGTGTCTTCATCATCTTCGCCTACATGTATAATTATATTATTATCAATAACAGAATCAATCCTCATATCTCGGTCATAATGTTCCAAAATCAGGTTTTTAGTCTTCTCAACAACCTTTGCCCAGTCATCTCTTGTGACTTCCCCGCAGGCTTCTTTTAATAGGGTCATCATCTTTTTCGTGCTGAATGGCGGGGAAGTATTGTGGCGGGCGGCGTAACCTTTTAGTCCATTAAACGAAAGCCGGGTAATCAAATAAAAACAGATCGAAAACACTTGAAGAACGTGGTCTATGCGCACGAAACGACAACAGACGACTGTTTTAGCGTCACAAAATGGCGGCCCAACGCCATTTGGCTTACCATTTGGTTACCATTTTCAACCTAAATATAAAAATGCTACTTTCTTTCGCGCGTTCGGTTTGGTCATAGTTTTATTTTTATATTTCATAAAAGTTATCTTATAGTCCATTATTTTCAAATTCTTAAAAAGAAAAACAAAGCGTATTATTTTATATTAAAATATAAGTATAACTGTTTATGAACAGATTACGATACTTGCCTGTTATTTTTAGCACAGCACTACAAATATAAAGCGCTGACATAACCTTGTAATAGCGCAGTATAGATTTAGAAAAATATTGTTTACCAAGTTATTTGACACTCAGTTTGGCACAAAATTATAACATTCATTGATTATTGATATAATAATGTTGTTTTAATGCTCATCAATTGTTAAAACGGTAAACAACCAGCAAAAATATTTTTATCGTAACTGCAACGCCATTACAAAGTTACGTCGTCAGTTCAATCGCGACGTGTCAGGAACGCATTCTCTGAACGGCCGAACTATAATATAGTTTTATCCCGATTTTATCTTCCCGTGGGATTTTTTTCGAGGTGTATCGGGTGAAGCCGCTGGCAACAGCTAGTGTTATCATTACTTATCATAAAGATCTCACAAGTTTCAAAACTTGAAATATCTGAAGCAACATTCCGCCTATCCGGGCCCTTGATTTCAATGAATATCTCTATTATATTCGAGTTATTTCGATACTTCCTATTGAATGGCAAAACATCAAAGTGAAAATAGAGTAAAAGATCAATTCTCAAATTGGG
Source organism: Diarsia rubi (assembly GCA_932274075.1). Classification (NCBI taxonomy): domain Eukaryota; kingdom Metazoa; phylum Arthropoda; class Insecta; order Lepidoptera; family Noctuidae; genus Diarsia; species Diarsia rubi. Next base: position 6,832,056 of record OW026421.1, read on the forward strand.
TGCCATTTTCGATATTTTCAAGGAAAACTTGTGAAGTACCTACACTGAAGGTCAAGCACCGAAATATTAAATTTTGAGTGGGAAAACTTTGCAGCCAAGGCAAATTCACGAGGTGTGATGGAGCCGAAGACTGCAGTGAAAAAGGCCCACGTATTGATCGGTGTGGAGATCGGTTTCACACTAATAACATTCATATTCAACGATAAATTTCTTCATCTAGTAAGTACAACATGCGACACCACATTATTTATCAAAACTATGGACACCACCGAACATAAAATCGCCTGTAATCCCCATAGGATTAAGCAAGCAACATAACTGACTAATCCTCTAAAACCTTACTCAATTGCTTATACTCAATTGCCTAGCCTCTTAATTATTACACTAGTGTAATATACGGAATATATCTGTTCATGATCCTCTTTATTCCGCGCCGGCTCACATACAACTGGATAATATCTGTGAGAACATCAAAGGCGTGTCTATGCTTCATACGAATGTATATGCACCTGTAGATGTAGACACATTTGCCTACTGTGAGAGATTATTGCACGAGGTTCCGAGAACCCGTCGGGGCTGCGGGTTGTTCACAAGTTACCGCGGCCTCGACATATAGGGCTAAGAAGGAACACGCTCTGACCTAGAGCGGGAGGGGTTATTTGATGATTTTCCAACCGCCAAAAAAAAAGGTTCCGGGAAACGGTAATATTAAGGCGCCACTAAACGCGAAACTAGCGCCACCCACATCTTATTTATTTTACTCTAAAATCACTTCAAATTTGAAAAATCCAAAATATTATCATGCTAGTAAATAACCTGTAGTATTTTTGAAATCATTTTATTTGAGAGCAGCGGTGGCCCATCGGTGGCGGCCGCGACTTGGTGGCCCATCGGTGGCGGCCGCGACTTACGAACAGTAGGTCGTGGGTTCGAACCCAGGCAGGCACATTAATTTGTGTAGTTTACTTCATCACTGCTGCTCTCAAAACGGTGAAGGAAAACATCGTGAGGAAACAACATGTCTTAGAACCAAAACATTCGAAGACATGTGACATCTACCAATCCGCATTGGGCCCGCGTGGTAGATTATAGCCCACTCCCTCTCAAAGAGAGAAGGCCTGTGTCCCAGCAGTGGGAACAATAATATAATAGGGTGATAATGATGATGATGATGAGACTTTATTTACTAGCATAAATATTTTGGATTTTTCGATGTGATTTTAGAGTAAAAGAAATAAGATGTGGGTGGCGCTAGTTTCGGTGCTGCATGTTAGCGCCTTAACCTGAAGTAGAATGTAACAAAACATCACGCCTGTAATCCCCGAAGGGTAAGGCAGAGGTGTATACCCTTTAGAACACCCACATTTCGCGGGTAAGCCTATTGCCATCGACAATTCAAACTTCGTGACTACTGAGATATTCTTGACGGAAAAACCCAATAACGGTTTGTCCAACCCGCGCAATGAACTCAGAACGACACCAAAGAGCCAGCCTGAAGTAGAATGTTAGAAGATTCAGGAGTGCATTGGTGTACTTAATGTATAAAATGATTATTTTAAACATGGTCATTCTTTATAGGCTTGAAATTAGCGTGGAGGGGGATGTTGAGCTATAGATGATGATGATGATAATGAGTTTGCAACTGCGGCCATGATCTGAATGTAAGATATTGCGTCTGGAGTGTATAATACATATATATATATATATATATAAAAAAGGTATAAATAGTTATATTTATACCTTTTTTTCAATAGGGTATTTCACTAAAAACATCTAATTAGTCCGTCTGTTAGATTATCGAAAAATATTAGTTACTTTCGGTATCTCGGTTCACTCGTGCAAAGCGATGGCGAAATAGATCGTAGTGTTAAGCATAGAATTAGCACTGGATGGATGAAATGGCGGCAGGTCACGGGAACAATATGCGACTCCCGCATTCCCCTTAAACTCAAGGGGAAGATTTATAAAACCATGGTTAGACCTGCTGTCGTATATGGATCAGAATGAAATGACTACTGACATGACGAGAAATAGAGAGGTATGGTAGAAAAAGACATGTTGCGCCGACCCCAAATAAATTGGGATAAGGGCAGGAGAATGATGATGATGAGATGCCTACGTGTATTTTTTGTTTTATAAAATTAATAAAAAATTACGAAATTAAAACGTATCAAGGTCATGAGTGGCGGCTTGTGAAGTCACTTTGTGGGTAAAAAAGTACTAACATTGTGACGTCACACGACTTTTCGAAGCACTGTATCTCCTTCATATTTTGTTTACGTGAAAAAAGAAAAAAATACGTGTCCATTATTTTTTGGAAATCTATCTGACGGACTTATTAGATTTTTTTGATGAAATACCCCGCCTGCATGGCAAACAATAAATTGCTAACTCTATTTTCATCAATGAGAAAATATGACATTTAATTTTAGGCTTCTTATTGACGTGTGTTTGTGTCTGCATGAAAGAGCAGATTTTTACAAATAACTCGGTATTCTACGCGTCTAGTATCCAAACGTGCCATATCCTCTTGCCAGTGGCTCTTGCAGAACAACATTCAACTATAAAATCCATACAACATGGGCTCAAACTAGTGTCAGCATTATCTACGCCCTAGCTAACAATACAGTCCAATGTTGACCAATTATTAAAGCAGATGTTTACCTGAATACGTCTATGCAGCACCCGTTATTAATTCTACTGTAGCCAAACAATTTTATTGTTTGCCAAAACTGTTTGTTTTATTAAAAAGTAAATAAACAGCGCATATATCGAGCATTCGTAAACATACAATGCGATGCTCATTGTGCGATGGTGTTTTGTAGTTTTATGTTTCATTTTGAAAAAGGAGGAAAAACGAATAAGATTCGTTATTTAGTTAGTTTGTTTTATAAAAGAAACAACTACACAACATCAACATTATGTCAGCCTGAAAACGTCTACTGCTGGATATAGGCACAGATATAGGCTTCCTACACGTTTTGTCATAATATCTTCCGTCGTTGTAATGCAATTCAGTGAATTCCCGGGGCCTCCACTTGGTAACCGGTCTTTGTGAGGCCTTCCATGAAACACCTAAGCGATTCTACTTAATTCAAGGCCCGGAGCAGACGGTAGAATATTAGTCCACCGGACTGTCATGAATCTTGGACGTACAGTCACCTGAAAAAATGCATGGACAATAACGTAGTTAACTAAAAAAATCTAATTAGTCCGTTAGATAGATTTCCAAAAAATATTGGTCACATTTTTTTTCTTTTTTCACGTAACAAACAATGAAGACGATACAGTGCTTTGAAAACCCGCGTGACATCATATTCTAGGACATTAGTATGACATTTTTTAGCGGTAAGCGGCGTCACAAACCCCCACTCAAATCTTCGTTAATTTTTATTGATTTGATAAAACAAAAAATACGTATCCAATATTTTTCGATAATCTAACAGACGGACTAATTAGAATCATATTTGTTTGTCAGTAAACATCCTTAATCAGAACTAAAATCGTGTGAAGCGAAAAATGACGCCACCTAACGTAAACTAGTAATCGACTATAAAAGCTCACAGGAAAATACACATTAAGGTACCCATGCATTTTTGCAGGAGACTGTATTAACTATGCCCCAAAAAAGTTATTATTTGTTGTATTTTTACCAGTAAGTAGTAGCCAATTTTAATAGCCAGTTTCTTTGGCGTCAAAGAGACCATCGTCTCCTCACTACAATAAACTTCTCCTAAAGTGTTCACAAATAAAGATATCACCCAGATTGTCTCTGGACATACTATCACTGTTACCTATTATCAGATGTCCCACGGTACCGTTTTAATAGGTACCTGCTAGACCCGGGACAATCTGATACGGACCTGTACACAATAATAGGACACGTGAGGGTTGTTGAGAGGTTGAAACGTTACTATTCTAATTGTTTTAGTTTGTAGGTGTAAGAAGGGTGAGGCATAAAGCAATTGTTTTGTGGTTCTACAGTGAATAGATTAGACTCGACTTGTGATGCCACATAGGAGGCAAGAGTTGTAATGTCTGGTGGATAGTGGATGAAATCTATCGTTGGCTCAGAATTAAGAGGTATTAAGGGGCATTGAATTGAACAAGAGTATGTTTTAAAATGTGTGTTTAACGTACACGACGATACATATCCAATAAACCCTAACCTCTGACTGGTTTGTATAAGTTTCCCGTATGATGGGAGATCAGCGTATACTGGTTTTTTAGCTTGATTAGTCCGTGACCGTCGTGTGTAAGAAGGCGGTGCCCACACTTAGCCAGGTTATACGCTAATATTTTTGAATGCGTTTGGTTTTTACGAACTCATCAACACTGCCTTTTAAAAAGCCATTATGTCTTTAGGTAGGTATGATCTGAAGAGTTGTAGGTATATACAGGTTGTTAGGTTAAACGAGGGACACATTGAAGGACCCATTCAGTATTCGGTTCTCGTCCCAAACATGTAAAAAAGCTATAACCTTAATTTGTGTCCAGATTTCACTTTATTAGGCGTTTCTGCATCGTCATTGTCCTACTATACGCCAGTTTTAAAATATGAAGGGAAAATGGATTATACCTAAAAGTCATTGATCCGCACACATTTTCTGTGATAAACGCAAGGGTGGCGAGACTTTTCCGAAATGTTTGTTATGATTTTGTCTATTATTTATCAGTGTTTTTTTTGTTCATATTTTTATTATTATCATGTAAGCATGCCCTATTGCGGGTTTCAATATGTCCCTCGTTTAAACTAACGTACTTGTATACACAGACCTACAACCAGTCCTAAAAAATAATGTCATGAAGAGAGGTTATTGGTAATTGGCTTATAATTTCGCCGGGCTGTTTTATAAAAATGTCCAAACGCTCTCTGATTAATGATCTTTTGAATTGAAACGTTGATTAAAAGCTAATTAAGTAAACACGGCAATAAATAAAGCTATACATTTCCAGTATAATATGGCCTCGATTTGTATAGATTTCCAGCACATTGAGAGTTCCTCTTAAACTGTTTTTATAGCCTGATTGGCAGTCGACGTGTGTCGACCTCCCGAATCAAGACGACTGAAAAACCCATGAATATATTTTCCTCAGATTTTGAAGGTTCTCCATTACCTTCCAAATAAAATAAGCGTTACACGGGGAGCGTTTTATCGCAAGATTTATATATTCTTCGGAAAACGACACTTTGATGGCGGCGCAAACAGCCAGAGGCGGTTCCTCTAATGGAGTAAAGTGTCTGGTCGTTTACATGGAAACGGTCCTTTATTTTTGAATTTCTTATAACACAAGCGGCCCGTCCCGACTTCGCAAATTCGAACATTTATTTTTAAACTTGTAATAAATATAGGCCATGTATAAATTAGTGGGGAATCATTTAGAAATCTAATACTGAAAGAAATTTTTTAAATCGGCCCAGTACCTTTTGAGTTTATTCCTTAAAAACATGCAAATCTTATAAAAGTGTAGGTACACTAGCACTTTGGCCGCGAATTCGTCTGCAAAAAAAAATATAGCTTGGCAAACACATGATATAAATATAGTTTTTTATAACCTATAGAACCCACGAATACCTAATGTAACTGGATCAATAGATCCGGAGATTATCCCCTACAGCATAGATTTGTTTTATGTCTGACGGCACGGTTGGCGCAGTGGCTCAAGCAATGGACTGCTGCGCTGCGTGTCGCGGGTTCGATCCCCGCACGGAACAAATATTTGTATGACCTACAGATAGTTGCTCCGGGTCTGGGTATTTGTGTATGTGAGTTTAAATGTGTGTGAACGCACCCACGATACAGGAGAAATTCCTAGTGTGGGGCAACGTTTTGTAAAAAAAAAAAAAAAATGTCTAAACAAGATTTTCCTTTTTTGAGAGCTTAGAAATATTATTATGTAGGTACTTAGCTCGGGAATGATAGTTTGGTAAACAGATGATTTCTTTTATTACGTGCGTAGTAGGTACTCGTAACCGCCGCGGGCGTGCGTGTATGACCTGGGCCTGCAGTCTCTACAAAGATAGCGATCGCTTTACGACAAAATTCGGTCGCAAAGCTATAACGATGCGGATTTAAGGTGGACGTGAGCCGGACGCGACCCGCCGGTATTAGCTACCACCTTAAATCCGCATCGTTATAGCTTTGCGACCGAATTTTGTCGTAAAGCGATCGCTATCTTTGTACAGACTGCAGGCCCAGATGTATGAATGTAAACGAGGCAAAAGGAGTATGTAAGGATCGTAGCAGGCGTCGTCGTTCTGTGGCCTACGGGAAAAGGGCGAGAGTTTATGTAAGTATGTCTGTGATATTACTATTTAATACTTTATGTTACCATGCCCAGCCAACCCCAACTGGATTGACTGGCCTATACGATCGGCAAAACTTTATTATAAACACAGAACCTTTTTGGTGAATTCAAAAATTAACAATTTTCAATCCACGAGCTCCCGATTATTTCAAAGTGTTGGGCAGTTGTCATAGTCGTAATCTTCGAGCTTCCAATTATTCTCCAAATTCCTTCACACCGCACCTGCTTTTTGTCAAATTCTTACACTATCTCATCTATTAAACTCTGGAACTCGCTACCCCTGGGTATTAAAAAAGCTGAAAGCAAATTCACTTTTGAAAGGAAAGTACGTTCCCACTATTTAAATTTGACCAAATAGCTATTACAAGTTAGTCATGGTAATGCCAGTTATGTTTTATTTTGGTATTTGTTGCAATATTTATTAGTTTATGTTATTTTTATATGTCTATTAGTATTAATATAAGTACTTATATATATATTTTAATTGATATTGTTTCTTTTTTTCTAGTTAGTTTGTAGTCTACCACAATGTTGTCTTGTTTGACCCTAAGGTTGACTGGTAGAGAATGCCTTGTGGCATTAAGTCCGCCTATGTATCACTATTGTGCATAAAGTTTAAATAAATAAATAAATTTTCAATATAAAAATTTGCTGTTTTATCAATAGATTACTAATCTTAGTACGAACATGGTACATACATTTTTCTTAATTCAATGTTGACTGACCCAATTGATGGACTGTGTGAGGGATGATAAGGCTGGAAAGGAGGTGACTGCTGACATGACCAGAAATAAAGAAGTATGGATGAAGAAGACAAGTTGCGCCGACCACAAATAAATTGGGATAAGGGTAGGAGAAGAGGAGAACTATTCTGAATGTTGACCTATGATGTTGACTGACCCAAGCGATGCTCATCAAAGAATTCAAAACCTTTTCCTATGTAAATGAATTGTAATTTTCTTGATAAACTTATTTTAACCCTGTCTGTGATAATTTCATTAACAGATAACCCTTTTAAAACTGACCTTTTCATATTAATAAGCTTTTAAGTAATTGGCAATTGAAGTAAATACCAGCCTTTTAGTGTGAAAACCACCAAATCCTTGGGTAGTGCTGTGTATGAGGTGGTAGGTTCGATTCTCGGTCAAGCAAAGTGTAATTGGGTTTGCCTTTAAGAATGTGTCCAGTTGATGGGAATAGGCCAACCCCTCCCCCCCCCCCCCCCTATTACATGAGACTTGAACACGACTTATAAAATTGGGTGTATATTAGGTGCACTTTACCTCTTACCCTTACCTACCTTAGGGGATTTCAGGCGTGATGTTATAATGTTTTATAGTAAATGAAGGATGCCCATTTTTCACATGACATTTCACATTTCGTCTTATTAACATATTTTGAACGCGTCTCAATTACTCTGAACGCATCCAACTAATTATATGACATTATTCTCTTAACTTACCTACAGGTACTCTTTCTAATATATCTTATAACTATACATTAACTTTCGTTATCAGTTTCTTATATGTATATGAAAAGTGGGCATTGTTCTTTTAGTTGCCACTTTATCCACTGTGTTTAAATAATTTGCTCCAAAGCTGAATTGCAAGTAAACTTTAGGTAGGTATTGGTTTTTCCTTACTTATATTAATAATTGTTTTCCGGTTACATATACCTACTTCTTTACTAACCTTTCAAACAGAGCTTCTTTAGTAGTTGTGCGAACCAGTTCCCAGTAAAACTCTGAAACCAGCGACATCACCCGTTTTCAACAACAAGATGCTACGCCAACGCCATCTATCATACGATCTCGAAGTCGTCTCAAAGTTTCAGTGGAAATATTTCAGGCTGTCGCCTGTGTCGCTACGTTTCACAAGTTTACGTGACGTTTAGTTCCTGAGCTATTTTCAAGATGTCAGGGTAACTTTGAAAGTAGGTACCTACCTTGATCTGTCTAGAAAACTTAAGAAAAGTCTTGACTTGACTCAATTATAACACAAATTAAATGAATGATTAAATTATTTACAATTACGCGTAGTTCCCGTTAAAAAGCCATTAGCCTATTTTACTCAGGGTGAATGTAGCTGTGTAATGGTGAGAGAGTTTTAGAAATCGGCGCAGTAGTTTTTAAGTTTATTCATTACAAACATACAAACACACACAAAAATACAAATCTTTCCTCTTTATAATATTAGTGTAGATGTAGATAAACGACTACGGTACTCCATGACGCATTTAAACTGTATGATTTATGTATAAAGACGAAAGCGCCAGAGGAGCTCTCGAAATTCAAACTTTTTCATAGTCATTCTATGGAATTAAATCAACATAAAGAGGTTGTATTGATGACTACAATAACAGAATTGCAGTCATTATTACGTTTTACGAATATGAATCTTATTTTGTTTAACATAAATCCTGACACTGGCCGGCAAATTACAAAAACGTAAGAAAAATTGAATTTCGCAGGCTATCCTAGGGCTCCCAGTTTAATTCCATTATCACAATCGGATGTTGTATTTTGGTAGACCATTTAATTAAAATTCCGCTCACTCAGGAATTTTAAGCTGCCACGAATTCGGATATTAAATTATTATCTCTGCGAATTCCAGCCGGACGTTCATACGTTCATAGGTATAATATGCATTTATTTCGTGTAGCACCTACCGAAGATATTTAAAATATGTTGTATGTTCAAAAACTTAATTCCACTGTACTATGTTGAGACTGTGTTAATAATCATTTCATACTGCTTATTAACAAACAGGCCAATACAGCGCCTGTCTGTGTTTACAGACCAATTCGAATATAATTTTAGCGTTTCCGAAGATACTACATCTACCTATGCCTTCAAAAAAGTCAAATTATTCGATGTTTCGTTTTTGGCCTTACAAAAAAGAAACTGATCTGATTCTATTAACTAGCTACGAAAACAAAATAATTATAGGAACTGGAATATTTTTTCAGAAATAGCATGGTAATAAGATTCAAATTCAGAAAATTCATATTCTGATTCCGTATTCAAATAGTTTACGCTCCATCACTAAACTCTGATAGGCCTGATTTCATTATCCACCCAATATGCATGTAAAGTAAAAGGAAAAAGACATTTTCATAATATTTCATTTTTACCACGGGTTGAGTGTTCCCCTGTCTCCCCTTGTTGAATTGGGTCAATGTCACATTCAACTGGTGAGGGTGAAAAGGGGAGCGCTGGCAAAGTAATTGTTTAATTTAGATTGACTGTATTGATTCCTTTTCTGTTGGTTCCGTCTGTTTAAATGATTTCTGATTTTTTTATTAAAAGGGGTAACGAAATGTTATGTTATGTTTTTTTTCCTGTATGATGTCCAGCAAAATTTTGTGAGTTTTGTGTTATTTATGTTGATTTTGTGTGTTAACATTAATGGTTGAATAAATTACAAGTACTAGCAACACGTATCTATAGATACTTGTGAAATAAATCGCGTTGCTCTATTCGTGGTGAATGCTAAGAGCCTAACCACATTAGCACATAATGTTATCCTAATACCATCGGCGCGCATCTATAAAATATGCATGAATAAGGATGAAGCAAAATAGTTATTCTCGTAGAACGTGGGCTTCTGAAGTATAAATAATATAGTCACCGGCCTCTGCTTCGCACGGTTTTTACACTTGTTAAACATTGAGAAATCACTGTTACTTATTTCGATAATTGGTAGAGGTCTGGGCCATAATTGGGAACCATCTATTTAAATTCCATTTTCAATCGTTTTTTTTAATAAATATTTAAATGTTATAAGTATTACTTTACGTAAATATAATAGTTGCATCCACGTCTCTTGTACTACTATTCAACGCATGATCTAAAGCACAATGCTTTGAGTGCGTTACATTGAGGCATCATCGTAGAACGTGATTTTCCACAATGATAAAAAAAGTATTTTCCTTGAAAAAAAAGTTGCGCAGTGCTACCTCCTTGTTTGATGTACGAAATGCACGGTTGACTGCTTCAAGAAGGGTCTGTTCACTCCTTTTATACTTTAAAGGTAAGGTGAGGTAACTGGTACCTGCTGCAGGTCGTTAGAAAGAGATACCGCGGCCTCGGGCACAAAGGTTTTAGAAAAAATATGGGTGGTTTTTAGTCAGTAGAAGTCTGACAATTCCTTGCCAACAAACTGTAATACAGTTTGGCAGAAGTAATATATTTTGTAACACGGATGTAGCCATGAATAAACGCTGTTTCTTTTTTTTTTTTCATTCCGCTCCTCTCGGAGCGGGAGGACTCATTTTGATGATTTACTATCCTCCAAACAAAGCCCTACCTATTTTACCTGCTCATATTTTGGGAGTCAGTTTCCAGACTTAGAGGTTACTTGAAAGATCGTGTCGTGAATGTCGTGTGTCGTAAATTATTTATTGTTTAATGATGAAAGTTAGTACCTAAATACCTCCTACTAGCGACAGTTTGGGTGCAAGCTTTTATGTATGTTGGTGGGTGTGTGTGTGGGTAAGGTGTTAGAGTAGGTGTGAAATGTCTTTGGTATATGAAATTAATAAACTAAACTCATTTACATTACGAAAAGGCTTTAATAGAATTTACACTATTAACGACTGCCGTAGCAGTTTTTTTTACAAATTACAAAAACCTTTCGGATTACATTCTGTAGATAAACGAAACGCAACTTTTCTTATTAAAACGTCTGATTATATGAATGTGTCGCACAAACCATTCCTCTTATACATCTAAGTAGACACATTTGTATGTGTAACGGATGCCCATTTCTATGCCATTGCTAACCCAATCGTAAAAGTTATCTCATGTTCGCAGAATCATTTTCTTTCACCCGGAATACGGAAAGATTATTATGTCTTCATTTATTTTAGGATTCCTTACTTTCTTACGTATTGATGTTGAGGTCGGCTTTCAAGTTTTACTTTCGGGTTTAACTGTATACTTGTTTACATGGAGCGACTGCTTATCTGACCTCCACAACCCAGTTAAGCTGGCTTTTGACTATGGGATGTAATTAATATAAAGGGTGTAAAAGTACCCTTAACGCAAACGAAGGGCACTTGTTCTCCCCACCACTGCGATATTTTTTTGGTTCTAGACCATACCTGGGAACCCCCTAGTTATGGAGATATTGGGGGTTAAAGTTCCAAATTTTGCACAGCTGTTTTTGTAAATACTATAGTTTTTCAGTTTTTAACTTTACTTAAATTACCTCCATGACACGTTTACTATTTAAAGCACCCACTAGCTGCTAGTGGTGTATGTGGCACTCTTAAAACATTGTGCTAGTGACTAGCACAATGTTTTTAGAGTGCCACATTGAGTTTTACCGTAAAAGCTGAGCCAAGCTCCTCTTCCTTTCTTACGTATTGATATTTAAATGAGATACCTACTACACGGACATGCTGCGCCTGCCAGAAATAAATGGATTACGGGTAGAACCGCTGCGTGTGATGATTTTAGACACTTTGCTTAAAATATATTTTTGCTCGACTTGGCGACCATCAGATCTACGGCTTAATTAAATTAGCTGGTGTTTTTCTAGTTATGACAAAAAAACAATAATTATTCGTTACATCTAGTAGATTACGCCTATTAACTTTATTTGAGCCTGTTTACTTATATTTTGAAGTACTTAATCATTTCCTTTCATCATTGAACTTTCATCAACATTCTTAATTTATTTTTAGCAAAAAAGTGGATTTCTGCGAAACACCTTGACGAGTATTTAAAAGGAAATTCGGCCCAAAATTACCAAATTAGGAAGGTGGGTAGTACGTGTGGAAAATTTAAATCACTTTTCACGTATTTTACGAGGTCATTAGGGAGGTACCTTTTTAATTCCGACAAAAATTACGACTATTTAACGACAGCATTTGGATTTAAGTGACGCTTTCGCTATTATTATTGTTTAAAGTACTTAGGATTCTCGATGGGTGCATTGTAAAAGTTCTATCTGTCTATTTCTCTATAATATTATGCTATTACAGTAATTTTACAACCTGTGAATTTTTGCACCACTGTCAAAATCAAAATTAATTATCTTTATTTTTGTTACAATGAAGTTTTTATTTGGAGTTTAACAGAAATACTAAAGTAACGATGAATAAATTGTATGAAAGAGACAGAATGAGAAATATGAGTAAATGATAGCATGACAGCTGACTGGGGATAATAGAAGAAAAATTATGTTGTCCCCAAATAACACGGGCAAGGGTAGAAAGGAAGAAGTTAATGATAATAGGGATGTTTACTGACAAAAAAATGTGATTCTAATTAGTCCGTCTGTTAGATTATCGAAAAATATTAGATACGTATTTTTTTGTTTTATCAAATCAATAAACATTGACGTAGGTAAAACGCGTCAAAGATTTGAGTAGGGGTTTGTGACGTAACTAACCGCTAAAAAATTTCATACTAATGTCTTAGAATATAACGTCACACGAGTTTGCAAAGCACTGTATCGTCTTCATTGTTTGCTTACGTGAAAGAAGAAATAGTACGTGTCTAATATTTTTTTGGAAATCTATCTGATGGACTATAGTACATTGTTCACCGAGAGGAGAAAGTGACCGATTACCGTCGAGGGTGTCGTTTGAAGCCCGAGCCGTAGGGGAGGGCTTTAAAACACCCGAGATCGGGAATCGCGCTTTCTCTCGAGTGATACATAGTGCTTTATACTACACCTACGAGGAAAATAAAAAACTAAATCTTTACTAATTGAAATTTATATTGAAATTGTTGCAGTTAGTGAAGCTTAATGTAACACTTTTTCCATTAATGATTGTTTGAGATGTTTGCGACAATGTAGGAGGAATAACTGGCTGTGCTGTTGGCACTGCGCTCGTAGAAGGCTGTGGTGCCAAAGGGGCAACTGGCTGCTGAGGAGCATTTGGCATCGCCGCGCTCGTTGATGGTTGAGGAGATGAGTCTTGATGCACATTAATCGATCCCGATATTTGGTTATTTATTCGTGTTTTGTTTCCTACGGAATTCTCTATGTAACCTTCTGCAACAGCGGACGATTTCCAACCACCGTGGCGTTTTATTGTGGTTAAATCAGCACCAGTATCGGCAAGAATAGTCGCTGAAGTTCTGCGAAAGCAGTGGCCAGTGTATTCTAGTGGGTTGAGTAAATTAAGGTAGGAAGCTATTTCTCTTGGCACAGTACTTATTTTGTTTTTCCCAATTACTTGTTTCGTACATTTTTTGTTTTTATATTGTAGTAAAACCCGATTGGTTTTGGGGTCACTGGGGCGAATTTCGTTATATTTCTTCATTATCTCATAAAATAAGCCTGATATAACAAATGATCGCTGAATTTTGGTTTTTGTGTTAGGAATATTGACAATTATTCAATTTTCGAGGATTTCGATATCGTCTGTTGTCATATCCACAAGTTCTTGCGAACGACAGGCCCCATTTACTCCTAAAATCAAAATAACCTGTAAACAAAAATATCAAACATGAAAACCTATTAGATTTCTACTCATAAATAGGTACGTAATAAATCATAAACCAGTGCATTTTGTTCATAAACTTACCTTCATCAACAAATATTTGTCATCTGGAGCATTCTGCAAAAAGGAATAAACATCCTTTGTAGTAAGCACTTTTGAATTCTTACTACGGAATCCCTCCGACTTTCTTTTCAGAAATGCTGTAAGTTTTTTGTATTCTTGAATATTTATGTCGTTTCTTGTCAATATAGTACTTTTCAACATTGAGTACATAGACCATAACGTACTTGGTTTGTATTTTTGCGCTTTTTCACTGAAATAAGCTAGCAAAACTGTTTCAGAAAAAGATGCCGCATTTTTTTCACTTTTCCATTGCAAAAAATCGTTATGTTTTATTATATTTTTTAATTGATTTCTGTGGTAAAAGGTTATCAATCAGTATTTTTGCTGTTTCCTTCAACTGCGGCGGAGTTGAAAAATCTTCATCATCACTATCACTACTTATCATTTTGATAGTTTTATTTTACTTTCTACGAAAACTGAATCCTCAAACAACACACAAATTGAAAATGGCGCCAATGGCGTCTGCAATTTTTACATGTTCTTTTTTCAAATTGTTTACGCCGCAGGGTCGCACTGCCAGCCCGACCCCATCCAACACACAGCTAGTGGCCAGTGCCATTTTGCGAACTTGGAGATAAAAACTCACTGTAAATACTTTTTGGCTTTTGATATTTAGGTTACCGGCGCATAGTCTTACCCAAAATTAAAAAAAAAAACCACGTAAGAAATGGATTTTCATACACTTTTCTCTCCCGCTCAGATGCGTTTTCTCCCCGCATATTTGTTCGAAATGCAATGACGTACTTTCTACCGTAAATTTGATAAAGTATCAAGGTACTTTCCAAGCAGGTGTAGTATAAATTAGATTTTTTTAGCTAACTACCCTAATAACGGTGAAATAACTCTAGGTGTGCTACTCAGGAACAGAGTTGCTTCAGCTGTATAAAGGTAGCCCTTACCGACTAACACAGTAGGCTATAGGATAAAATAGCCATATACACGGTAAAAAAGGAAGTATATATTATCATAGGTCGTAAGTAAATCTGACTACCCCACATACACAAGTATCCATTGGCAATTGATGTTTAATAGCACGGAATCGAATCCCACGCGTCGAACGAACGTCATTTCACCCTCAATTTGTTGGAGAAATAGCTTCGACATTAATGTGGAACATTATTGGCAGAAATTACGTACAGAAAGTGGCTTGACAGCGCGCCAGCGTTTATCCAAAATAGGCGATCATTATAATATAATGAAAAAAAAATTAGAAATGGACTAAAATAATATCTGAGTACTATCCCATAGATGGGTAAAGAAGCAAAGGCCGACAAACGAAACCTTGGGAAGATGACCACGGAAGAGCTGCTGGTCCAGAATGGATCCTTTGGAGGAAGCCTTTGTCGAAGGGCAAGCTGATGTTGAAAAAATCGATCGTCAGAGAAAAATGTACTAAATATGTATTAAACTATTGTAAAATAGTAATAAAGGCTTATTATATTTATTTGGAGGATAGCAGCGGTGGCCCAGTGGTGGCGGCCCCGACTTACGAAAAGTTGGTCGTGGGTTCGAACCCAGGCAGGCACATTACTTTGTGTAATTTATTTCATCACCACTGCTCTCAAAATGGTGAAGGAAAACATCGTGAGGAAACCGGATGTCTTAGAACCAAAAATTCGAAGACATGTGACATCTACCAATCCGCACTGGGCACGCGTGGTAGATTATAGCCCATTCCCTCTCAAAAAGAGAGGAGGCCTGTGTCCCAGCAGTGGGAACATTAATAGGCTGTTGATGATGATGATGATGACGCCTGCACTGTGCTGAGACATTTGGCTTCGTAGGTACGACAGGACAATTTGGTTTTAGAAAAAAAACTTAGTTTTAAGGTTTCCGTAGCAGAGTGGCGGAACCCTTATAGATTCATCATGACATGTCTATCTGTCTGTCCGTCTGTCCGTCCGTATGTCACAGCCACTTTATTCGGAAACTATTAAGATTATACCTACAGTTGAAACTTGGTAGGTAGATTGTATTCTGTAAACTGATCTACAGTGCGGATTGGTAGATGTCACGTCTTTGATTTTTTTGGTTCTACGGCATGCCGGTTTCCTCGCGATGTTTTCCTTCACCGTTTTGAGAGCAGCGGTGATGAAATAAATTACACAAAGTAATGTGCCTGTCTGGGTTCGAACCCACGACCTACTACGTTGGACTACGACCTACGACACGTTCGTAAGTCGGAGCCACCACCACTGGGCCACCTCTGCTCTCAGGCAGTGCCGGCTTCAGGTGCTGAAAAAAAATAGTTTGACAACCGGATTACGGAAACCCTAACCGAAAATGATGAAAATAATAGGTATTGTATTATCGTCGCTAGCAATATCTAATTCCTATGATATATTGAGTTCATATTATATTGATAAGATAAATTAATATTATTACGAACGATAGGTACCTACCTGAAATTCAGGCTATTAGCGTCACGCAATATCTGTAGGTAATACCTACATAAAGGAGAATTTACCAGAATAATAGGATAAAAATATACTGAAATAAAACTATAAATCAAGTTTCCAATTACTACTCCGAGAAATTACAGGAAATAATTCATTCACTAAGAGAAGAAAAATCACACAAACAAACGGACCTTGGAAATATTCTGCAAATAGCAAAATATACCTACTTAAGTGTCAAAAGAACTCAGCAATTTCTACACGACGAAGAAAAACAAAAATCTCGACACTCGACCCGCCATCCATATTTTTTATGAATTAATAAAAAGTTACATGAATTAGGGCGACCCTCATTCATAAGGTCATCGTACGACGCGCGTGTCATTCAGTAATTTCTCCTACCCTAAAGGGAAAAATGGTGTGAATTTATCTATATTTTCATTACTTTGGTTACTTTCAAAGTTATTATTGAAGCGAAAGCAACTCTGCATCGTTTCTTGTGTTTTTATTAATAACCACCACGCTTGCTCAAGGCAAATTGGTGATTTCAGTCTTAGTGTAGCAAAGGTTTCCCTCTGCGGATTTGGCCATGTTTGCCCCGCAAACATGATCACACCGTCACGTCACCTTTCGTCACCTTCGACCTGGACGGCACTGTTTTTCCTTTCAGTCTTATAATAATTGAAAATCCAAGTTCCCTCAGATGGTTTCATTCACATGTTAACAATGGATACCCAATAGAAGTAGATATTAGAGAAATAACATTCAAGCAAAATCTATTATATTCGCCGACAAAAGCTCCTAAGAAAACATGTCATGTTTGATTCATCTATCATTGCTTGTCTACTATTGGGCTAACGTAACACATTTCTATGGATCCCGCTGACCTCGTGAATTGTTTTATTTAGAGTTCCGTGCTACCTAAAGCTTGACTCCACCGTCGGTTCGTCCGTCCGTCGGTCACAGGTTTGTTTTTCAACCGTTTTAAAAAGACACTTGAAGTTTTCATATACTTCGGCTACTTCAAAAACAATACAATTTTTGATAAAATACTATTATTTTAACAATTTTTTAAGGGTCCCGTAGTCAATATGGAACCCTTATAGTTTTGTTATGTCCGTTCGCATTATATCTCAAATACTATTGGTACTAGAAAGCTGTAATTTGGCATGAATATACAAATGAGTTACCTACGCTAACAAAGTGCTAAAGTAAAATATTGAAAAATATTTTTTTAGGGTATCTCCCTACTGGAGATACCCTAAAAAAATATAAATATACATATAAAAATATAAATAAAAATATAAATATAGATACCATAAAAAAAAAATTTTTTAGGGTACCTATCTCCAGTGTGTTTTATTTTTACAATAAAAGTCATCCTTAGTTATATCCATAGGTGGTTAATCCGTTTATTAAGTTCAAATATTTTGAAGGGCAACTACGTAACCCTAAATTGTGCATTGTCCGACATGCACTTGGCCGGTTTCTTATAAATTGTTATATTTTTTTTTTTTATGTTAACTGTAATTACCTAGTCAAATATTGTAAGACAGTACGAAACCCTTCGAGTGTGAGTCAGACTTGGACTTCACCGGATTTTCTCAGATGCGACCCTTGTTTGGACGTTTATTAGGGGCAGAAGCTTCTTAGAATATTTATTGAGGTATCTTGTGTTAGTTAGACCTTATGAATTTAGCTACCGTTACGCAGGAATGTGTGTTTAGGAGGGTTTACTTTTGTCTTGTTATTCTTAGAGTTACGTCTCTGAATATGAAGATAGAAATTGTGTGGGCGATCAACATTGCACGTAATGGATGATTCGGATATGAAATTAACAAAGAAAACATATTGAATAAAAAGAACAACGAATGGGAATTTTTGGTTCTAGAATGAACTATTCGATGAGATGACTCGTCATCCACTAACGTGGGCCGGGTCCGTGTGCTGAAGACTTGTTCCCTTACAGTAAAAACTGTTTGCTATGCTATAAAATGTCTCTGTATCTACGAGGTGTAACATAAAAAAGCAAGACCTTGTCTCTCCTCTCGTCTTGCACCACCGGACCATGAAACAATGAACATCATTTGTTGCTAGTTGAATACTAGTGACATCTAATTTTGAAACAATTTTGGTTGCATGCTATGCCGAAAATAAATTGGGTTAAGGCCAAAAAATGCAAAGCCAGCTTGTCAGGCCATTCTGTAACGTACCTACAACAAGTGACCAACCTTTTGTTTGGCATCAGGCCACGACACCTAGATTGTGTACTAATGTAATGGATGACTCGGAAATTAAACTGAGAAGGAAAACCTCTTAAGGAAACCGGGAAGTCCTAATAGAAAGATAAATTCAGAGACAAGACGTGACATCCACCAATCGACATAGGGCTCACGTGGTGGATGAAGGCTCACACCTCTCCCACAGAAAAGGCAACTGAACCTTGCAGCAGTTGCATTGAGATGATTTCTAGAGTTTCAGATCAAATTTCTTCATCAACTACCTGGCCTTTTGCCAACTTTGGTTCGGCTTCCAGTATGACCAAATACAGCCGAATACCATTATTTAACACTAGCGGACGTCACGCGGTTTCACCCGCGTATTTCTCGTTCCCGTGGGAATACAGGGATAAAAAGTAGCCAATGTCACCCGGGGATAGTGTAGCTTCCCAATGGTGAAAGAATTTTTCTAATCGGTTCTGTAGTTTCGGAGCCTATTCGTAACAAACAAACAAACAACTGTAGATGTAGATGGATCGACATCGATCTGACCTCCGCAACACATTAAGTATTGGATATTACTAAACGGCTACCGGTAACAACTGTTCAAGATCTACAAATAACGAGTGGAACCGATCGCTCGACGTATTTTCAGAGACACGGTGGAAACTCGGGATGTGATGAGTGGTCATTCATCCGCGGACCAACCTAGGCAAGTAGAGCTTAATCTAAAGATCTACCTGAGCGGCTGTTATTATTTAGCCACGAGACCGGTTTCCTACGTTCTAGGAATAATTTTGACTACATTAAAATCTAAGTTAAGTAAGTTCGTCGGCAAATCTAGAGCTCCAGCTCTAGATCAGAGGAAATTTCAGAGAAAAGGACCAGCTCATACTGGCTTAATTCCACTGACTTGCCTTATATTTCTCCTATTATTGCAAATTCTAAAACAGCATGGTAATAAAAGCTCCATCTACGCTAGTACGGACTTTTCAGGACCTTTATTTTTTTTTTTGTGCGTGTAAAATCATCGAATAACCCCTTCCGCTCTTGGGCAGTGCGAAAGGGAGTGTCAGACTTCTACTGACTAAAAACCACCCATGTTCCTTCTTCGCCTTCTATGTCGACTTTTCAGGACCTTGAGATTTTATTATTATGACAGATTTTTGATTTGCCCGAAAATCCCACTTACCTTCGGCGAATTTTAAATACGGTTACGGTTTTTAAGCCTAATCCGCCTTTACAAAATGTATCTACTTATAATTTCTTGAGCCTTATTTCGATAGGACTGAATTATTTCAAATTGAAAGCAGCGGAGTGATTCAATTATTTCTTCCTATAATTTGATTTGAATTGTAAATTCAGTTAAATCCGTTTATTTGCAGATGTTCGTGGGTTTACGGTTCCGTACGAAAACCAATTCTCCGTGGTAGTTTCATAAATGGACTCTTGAAAAACGAATTGTTGCGTGTACGTAAAATGTATTTAAATAGAAGGTGGGAGTAACACCGACACCTATGTGGTTACCGGTTTGTTTACCTTTTTACCTGGATTAACACATAGGATAGTTTTTATCCCGATTTTATCTTTCTGTGGGATATTTTTTTAGTTGTAGCATATCAAAACCGCTGGCAGCACCTAGTTAGTAATAACGGGCATCAATATATTTTGTTCTAAGGCAAGAGATATGTTTTATGTACTGACTAAATATAATTATTTAAAACTAAAAAAACCCGACTGAAAAAACAGAAAAGCAAAAAACAAGCACATTTTAAATTAAACAGAACTTGGAAGCAAGCGGGGTCCATTCTATTTTCATTTTATAATTTAATATTTAAATGAACCCTGCCTGCTTCCAAGTTTTGTTTAATTTAAAATGTGCTTGTTTTTTGCTTTGCTGTGTTTTCAGTCGAGTTTTTTAGTTTTTTAACTACTTTTTTTTATTTCCAACTTTTTTGCTATTTTGTGTTTGTTCTTTTGTTTTTTTTTGTAAGTATATCGTTTATACTTGAAATAAAAACTTAAATCATTAACTAAGAAAATTAGCGAGAATGATTGTTAAACAACTTTAAATTGTTATATATCCTAAGCTACTACGTAAAATGAAAAATGATAAAAGGAACCTAAAGATGATTTTAAAATATCTATTCAACGACACCCCACTTGACATAGTTCATCGTTCATAGACTTTTTTTTTTAATTTTGACAATATGGCGTCTGGTTGTCGCTGTGGTGAATTTTGATTACTTTATGTCTTTAGTGACACTCGCAAGGTTAAGACGAATCGATTGTCGTAAAAATGATCAAAATCGGCCTACGCATTTGGTCTCTAGAACGCCACATAGAAACAAACATACACATACTTACATTTATACTGATAAACACATTACCCAGTCTCGTAATAAAAGTTGAGCATTTCTCACAAGCGGTGACCGATTACAATAAACATATTATTATTTACATTGCGTGTCTAACAGGACGGTTCTAACTGCTCCAAAGCAATAAACACGCTTTGCAATCTAACCTAACCTTTGTTATCGGATGTTTTACGATTCGCAACGTTGTAACCGAGGTCGAAATGGACGGGCCACAGGAACCTCAATAAGTAAATAGATAGCACTCTCCCGTGAAAGCAAGCGATGCTTTCAAGCTCTCAGATGACACAATATGTGTGAATAATATCGGTTACATTCACGAAATATTGGTTCTCGAGATGATTTATTAGAATTTATTATTCTTAAGTTCACGACACTACTCCTTCTCTCTGCTGTAGATGGATCTCTCTAATGAACACATGAACACTGTAGAATAGATTTAATGATATCATCATCATGACCGCGGCAATTAAATAAATGATTGGTCGATTATTATGGAGCGTGCCGACTTGTTGTCTATTTGTTTGATTAGGTACTGGTAAATTAAGTACTTTTATTTACTTTTTTTTACTGGTTGTCGGCATATCGACGACCACAAAGAACAAACCCGAGACTTATTTGATGATGATGAGTAGCATCTAGGCACGTACCAATGCTAACGGACCAACAAATGACTCAAGGAGACCACTTTTTTTTTGGTGTCTCTCGCTCTTGGGCAGAGCGAAAGGGAGTGTCAGACTTCTACTGACTAAAAACCACCCATGTTCCTTCTTAGCCCTATATGTCAAGGCCGCGGTATCTCTTACATCATCCCGCAACCACGGAGGAGACCACTTCATTTCATATTTTTAACGCCATTTCTATTCCTTTGTATATATTTCTGTGGAACGCGTTGACATCAAATGTGTACGACTGATACTTACTTTTATATTGTTCATTTTATACTGAAATACGTATAATAAATATTGTTACGATATAACTGTAGTTCGTGATATCATTATATTGACTGACATCCGTCACAATGATTGTTTTATTTTATTTATGATACTGAACATAAAACTTACGATACCTATTGCGTTAGTTTACTGGATTATTCATTTGATGGCTTTTTTATTTTCAGATGAGATGGTTTAATATCAGGTAGGTACTACCCAACTTACCTATAATCTGTGTAATACGGGAATATTGGAATAAAATGTAGACTGAGTAGATAAGAACTTAGGAAAATTGAATAAATGAAAGGCTCATTTACTGGGTTAGGACAATTAAAACTAAACCTCAATTTTTTTCATCATACATCACATCACACACTAATATTATAAAGGCGAAAGTTTGTGAGTGTGTATGTTTGTTACTTCTTCACGTAAAAACACTGAACGGATTTGGATAAGATTAGGTACACAGGTAGTTTATAATCTGGATTAACACATAGGATAGCTTTTATCCCGATTTTATCTTCCCGTGGGATAATTTTCGAGTTGTAGCGGGTGAAGACGAAAGTCTGTGAGTGTGTGAGTGTGTATGTTTTTTTTACTTCTTCACGTAAAAACTGCTGTAAAGATTTGGATAAAATATGGTACACAGGTAGTTATTAATCCGGATTAACACATAGGATAGCTTTTATCCCGATTTTGTCTTTCCGTGGGATAATTTTCAAGTTGTAGCGGGTGAAGCCGCTGGCAACAGCTAGTTGAACAATGTGACAATCCCGTTACTACGAAACACCTGGAGTTTCTCATAGCTGTCCAAATAAATCAGGCAACAGCCTCATAGCAGCCTTTTTCTCTCGATCTCAAATAAGTGCTTACTTGAGATCGAGAGATATAAAATAACACAGAAAACAAGTATTGGGAACAATTTATAAGCCCTGAGATAGGTAACTAAGTTAAATGAAGCTACAAAAATTTAAAGACCTAGTTAGTGAAAATAATTCGGGACTTTTAAAGCTTAGTTCGTTCGTTGTTCGTTAGTGTTATAACTTTTCATAGTTTTATTTTTAAGACTCTCATTATTTCTGAAGTTTTAACGAGTAGTTTGCTTGTTAGAAAAAGTTGTCACTTAATAATGATAAAAAGCTAATTTTGAAGTTCCCCGTTATATGTATTTCTTCATTAAATGATGCAAGTAATCGTCTCGAATCGTTAAATAACATAAAACGTATTTACCAAATAATAACAAAAAATGTCACTTACCCTAGCACAACAATTTCCATATTATACCTCCACCTAACTTCGCTCACCCACTGATAATATAGAGCCAATAATTACCTCAAAAGCACTCTAAAAAACCAATATCTTAATACCTCTATTAAAGCGGTTATCAACGAAGCTGATTACCGTGTATGAGTATTTGTATTGAATCCATATGGTAACCATGGTCACCCATGCATATAACTTTCCGGATCGAAAGATAACGTAACCTTGAACTATTAGATAATACGAACCGGTTTTCCAACACTATGAATAATAAAAAACACGTAATAAATATTTAAAAAGGAAAATGTGAGAGGGTGCTGGTGAAGGAAAACTCGACATATTTTAGGAAGGTAAAATAATATCGGCCCCTATTTTTACAGTCAAAAGTTTGTTTCAATGATAGTGAAATTGGCAAAAGTAATTATAAAACCGGTGATAAAAAATACTGTAGTACATACTAATGGAAATAACTTGAAATTAGTTAAATAATGAAATATAGGTTAGTACTTACGCTCATTGTCTGCCACAAAGGCCGTTGCCGATCATTTACTTATCCAAGTGCCGACACTATCATAAGACGTAGACAAATGACGGTCGCACTGCACAACACATCCTACAACTGTCTACTTCCAGACACAACCGAATATTGGGCGAAAACGTCCCAAATCTGAGCCACAATACACACCCACGCCACAGAAATGACACACACAATATAAACGAAAAAACTACGTCATCTTTCGAAGTACTGAAGACTCAAGTCCAAAGGAAACTGTGCATAGTCGATAGCATGATCTGTCCGGGTCAAAAACTGAAATTTTGAGGTTATCTAAGGGATCGGTATACATATACATTGAGAGCAACCCCGTTGCTATAAGGTCGAGAATTGCATGCGATTTTGTTGGTGTGTGCGAAGTTCAACGTCACCGAAACACGCTTGTGTGAAGTGTCGGCGCGTGCGGAAGGGTATGTATAGGGTGTAGTGGGTATGTGTGAGTGACTGAATTCCGGTACACACAGGGTGAAACATGGCACGATGTATCTTCTATTGGTACAGCAGATCTTAACGTTTGTATATATGTATGTCATGTTCCAAGAGATTACATAAAAACAAACGTTTGATTTATTAACCGGGCATTTAGAAAAATACTTACCCATTATGAGAGGGCTTTAAGATAATAACTGTTAAAATAATTAAATGTTAATAACTGTTAAAATTTTTTTTTTTTTTTTTTTTTTTTAAAAACGTTGCCCCACTCTAGGAATTTCTCCTGTATCGTGGGTGCGTTCACAAACATTTAAACTCACATACACAAATACCCAGACCCGAAACAACTATCTGCAGGCCATACAAATATTTGTTCCGTGCGGGGATCGAACCCGCGACACGCAGCGCAGTAGTCCAATCGCTTAGCCACTGCGCCAACCGTGCCGTCAATTTTGACGCACCCAGGCGAGGCCAGCAGTGGCCTGGGAAAGCTGGCTTTACTTTATGTCTTATGTACTCTCTACATCTATTACCTGACTATAAGTACATGTATTAAGTCAACGAGGTCTGATAAAGTTTTGCAGCTATGGCACACAAATCTCATGAAAGGGTTGTCATGGTAGTCTTTACAATTACTTCCTAGTTCATTTTCTCGCGCCGTTCATTGTGTATTTTAAAATTAATTGTTCTTTTACTATTTTAATTAAGTACTAGTTACTTTTTCTGCTCTTGAGCCATGCTACTTGTAAGTTGATGTCGTGCCATACATAGTCGATTAAAAATTGGCCTTATTCTCCATCCTTGAATACATCCCTGTTAGGTTTATTTCTCAATCCATATCAGATTCTATGCGTGTACTTGAAAATGCCTCAGACGTCTTGTCATACGTGGAAATATTTCCCTCTCGCTAATCCAAGTCCGTGGAAATTTCATACCGTGTGTACCTTGCAGCTGAAAAAGATCGATCCGAGCGCTTAAGGGTAAACCCTACTAAAAAAACTCACCCGATTCTCCCGCCAATCATCCTGTATTGTTTCTCCTCTAATTGGATACTGTAGAAAGGGATACAAGACATTTAAAAGCGACCATTCTCATTAACATCGACATTGTTACAAATAGTAGGAACTTCCCTTTTTTCATTTGTACGAGTGAATTAAACACTCACACATTGAAATTAGCGCAACACTGTAATATCAGACTAAAAAGATTCGCAAGTAAAAAAGTGACTCTTTTGCTAGCGTTTAGGACTGAAAATTCAGTGACAGGAGACCTTAGTAATTGTTAATTGAGGATAAGTGAAAAATGGGGAAGAGAGATAGGAATGGAGAATGAGCGTTTGTTAGAAAGGGACATGTATGGTCTGATAGTATTTTTGTATGACTGTGTTGTATGGCAGTAATGGGTTCGTGACTTATCTTTATTTGTACTACAATCCACCACGTCTGACGTTAAGTAACCATTAGTTTGTTGAGATGAATCTCATTGTACTTGTGAATGTGTTATTCTGTTTAGGGTTTGTCTGCCAAATTATTTTCTTTTTTACGTGGTGTCTGCTACGTAACAAGTTGTTTCCAATCATGTTTGTTTTCATAGAAAAAGTCTGATTGGTTGTTTTGTTTTATATATTTTTTTGTTATTCTCTTAAAGTGTGGACTAACCAAAGTACATTTGCAAATTTAAAAAGCAAATCTCGAGCCGCGAATGTGTTTTTTTAATTTTACTTCTCAAATTCCTATTACATTTTATAGTCTACAAAATAAGAAATACTTTTGTTAATCTTGTTAGACATCAATTTTGCAACGAATCTTGCTGATCCTCACGTGTGTCACCTATCAGTACGTACGACTCATACCGATAGTCTTATCTGCCAATATAAAACGTTCTAACAGCCAGTCGCAACTCAATTTATTTTCATCGAAATGCACTTGACATGCGCGGGTGACCTCCGAATCGATGCCTCTTTGTTATTGTTTTGTCTCTGTCTTTCTTTACCATCGTCCTATACCTCTGTTTCATCTGTCAAGGTGACGTTAACGTCACTTTAGACCAATGGCAAACGACACGCGCTGGCTTGGTAGTTCGCATTTGTTCTAACAGATGGCGTTAGTGGTTGTTGTTTAGACGTGTTCGTGTCGGAATGCAAGCTTGGCAAGATCAATTTGATTTGTAACCTTTTCATTGTATTGACTTTTGTAATAGAGCGATTTAATTACGAGTTAATACGCGTTGTAGCATGTATTAGAATATTAATTAAGTACATACTTCTGTGTTATTGAATCTTTTACCTGCCTTTGGGTACTTACCATGTAGCTTACCTCTTCTTATCAACCGCTTCAATGAGATCGACTGTTCGGGATTTGTAAATTTCGATGTACCTAATAGATTTCATGATAATTCTTTAGATGGAATAATATAGATTCTAACGAAGTAATGCAGTCTCTCCTCCTTTCCTGAAGTGACTGATAATGTCGATGTTCGTCGGAAGTCGAAGCTCATCATCTAATCATCTAAAACAAAAGAATCATCAACACGACAAAAAAATCTCTAAATAGAGAATTTTCTTTGATCTTCACCGTTATTTTATTTCAGTTCATCTTGGGGACTGCCCCGAGGTCGAGTGGTTTAGGCCTTTGCCTTGTGACCCGGTGGTCATAGATTCCCACGGAAAGCATACTTTGTGAAGTTGTTTCCAGGTTGGCTAGGAGATTGCAGGCTTGAATCACCTGATTGTCTGATAAAAAGATGATTCCGTGCTTTGGAAGGCACGTATAAGCTGGTGGTCAAAAACGGTCCTCCTGCTCTTGGGCAGAGCGAAAGGGAGTGTCAGACTTCTACTTACTAAAAACCACCCATGTCCCATTATGTCGAGGCCGCGGTATCTCTTACAACAACCCGCAGCCCCGACGGGCGTCGGCCCTTGCGGGCTCCTGCCATGTAGCTGACATCTCTTTGAGGAGCGCGTGGAACGCGAACGCGCCGTCGACACGGCCTTTCGTCGTCATAAGACGCGCGGACGGCGAGCTAGCTGTCAGAGGCCCTTGAGGCGGTTTAGAAACTCTGACACTAGGGTGTGTGGGGTCGTTAGACCTAACTGCCTACACGATAAGAAGATGACTTAGGTACCTACTTAGTTCAAGTTCTTTAAAAAATATTGTCATCGGGCACAACACTTCTATCTACCTTCTCTGTCTTCATCTTCTTATCTGATAAGTCACGTATTATTGCGAAGACGTGGGGAGATCTCTTGCGTAACCTCAATTATCTCGTGAAACTGGCGAGAAAGTCGTATCTTTACATTTTTAAGGAGTGGGTAATCATCGGGCACACCTCATCTTCCGTCTTGATAAGTGGGCGGATTAGTAAAAATTCCATAGCAAGTAAAATCAGGAGGTATTTATAAACACATCGGAGACAAATCTCGAACCTCGGGACGGTGATCGAAAAAATGGAAGACATGTGAAATCTACTTACTGGGCCCGTGTGCTGGATAACGTTTCCTGCCCTCTCATTAAGACGAGAAAAATAAATTCACAAAATTCTCGTGTGGTAGACACCACACGAGAATTTTGTGAATTTATTTTTTTCCTATGCCATGATAATTAATATTAGTATTTATTGGACGCCGCAGCAGGCCTCCTTTTACCATACTTCTCTATAAAAGGATGTGTCTGATGAGATGACGAGTACGTCAACTCATCAGACACCTCCTTTCATATCATCTTTTGCACAGTCCATCGATCGTCTTTCAGAAGACATGCTGCACCAACCCCAAATTAATTAGGATAAGGGTAAAATAAGGAATGAATGAATTAGTATTTATTATCCGTGACCCAGCAGTACTCGTAGGATGACTTTAGGCTGGACCCGCTAGACCATAGATACTTATGCTACATCGAAGACTGATTCAATATAAAATAAAATCTAGATTGGATAGATATAGGTCATCATTACCGTATAAATATAATCGAACGATTTTGCTAGCAAAACGATACTATGAAATATTGATGAAACAAAAATAACAAAATCAACATCATTTAACGCGATAGTGTGCGAATCTAATGAGTTTTATTCGTTGTGCTTTGCCTTTATTATTGGAGAAAATCACACATAATATATTGATGGTTTTTGGTCTTTATAAGCTTCACCTTTCAAATGGATGTTTACACCGTTATCTATCCTCTGCTTTCCGATGAACTTAAAGTGTGGTTGCTAATTTGATTGTTTTGCCAGACATTATTTAAAGTCTAAGATACTACCTGCTTCTCGTTTCCTTTTCAGAAATTTTGCTCTTAATATAATTAACTTACTGCCGCACTCAGAGACGTATAATGATTAATTAAGCCATCACTTAATAAAGGTTTTGACAGTTTTCTGATGGTTTTGTATGTCAAATCTTTACTAAGTGACGGCTTAAGTAATCATTAAATATCTCTGAGTACCGCAGTCAGTCACAATCATAACAGTCTTGATGACATAATCACCATATATACAAATTCTCTAACGTATCGAAATGGGACGGTAACCAATAAAACAGGAGATGTTATCACGTATAGTGTATTTTTATAGCCATCGATAAAATATTACCTATAGCAAGTATAAAACGAATACCTCTTAAATTACTCTGTTGCTAGGATAACGGAGGCTGAGACATCGACAGTTTAGGATTATGAGACATTTTCTTACAATCTGTTTTGTTTTTATGCCTCGCAGTTTCTATTTTTAGCAGTCGAGTAAACCTTTAAATACACAGGTTTAGAAGACAGAAAATCGGTAACAACTTCTTTAACTGCGGTAGGGAAACCCCTAAATAAAACTATTTAAATCTCCTTTTTACGATTTTGTATGACTATGCTCATGTTCAACGTGGAAACAAATACGCTGAACTGCAAGACTCTATTAACGGAAGCTAGATGCAAGTGAATTCATATCAAAAATTTAAGAATTGAATGATGAATGACACTAACCAACGAGGCAGACACTGCCTCGTTGGTTAGTGTTGGCTACCACGACCTAGGTGGGGCAAAGAGTTACCCATGGGTTTTTCCTTCAGGATTATCTCAGTCGCAGCCACGGAGTCAGGATTTGTGCCCGGATGGCAATAGGTTTACCCCCTTTTATTTGGGACTTAAACATAACTGGCGCAATGTAAGTGTACGTCTGGTGGGTATAAAGAGGAAAGGATAATATGGTAATGTAGCTTAGAAATGGCCTATATTATGCAGCATAGGACTGCGATAGGCTGAGTTCATTGATTGATTAGATGCTTGAGTATTATATCTAAAGATCGTCGATTGAAATATCGAAAGATTAGCGAGTCTTTAGAACGCGCTGGTCTGTGGAATAGTAGCAGGAGAAGAGTAAGAGAATCCTTTTGCGTCCAGCACAAATAAAAAGTTTTTTTATAAAAGAACACGGCTTGACACTTCGATGGGATTAACTGTATCGTGGTGCATGGACTTACACATTAACGAGTTGTCATTTTACTTTTTGAATTTCCTATTTTCATGTACGAGCTTCCACCGTTATACTACGTCAACGGAACATTATAGGTTAACGGGACATCCGTTATAACTCACACCCGTGACGCTGTAATCCTTAAATCAAGTACCGTAGGACTTTTAATTGAAAAATTACTCGAGCACAATAGCCGGAAACACGGACTAAATCCAGACATAGCCTCGGGCCACAAAAAGGCCCTTAAAAAGATATAAAAAATCAAGATGTATTGGAGCGACCGCCTACCGCAGCCAAAAATAGACTACGAATAAATACGAACCCCCTTACAAGTTACGACAAATTATCCATATGGTATTTAATGGAGTTTTAACTTTATTTCCCTTTCGGTAGAGTTTATTTCAGATTATTTTTGGATGAGACTTAATTTGTTTTGGTTTGTGTATCCAGGCATCCGTGTTTACATGTCGGCAGAAGAAATTATTCCCAGGACGTGTTCAGCCATAGGTTTTAAATAACGCAACACACGCGAGCTTTTTTGGGCCACTGATAATAATACGGTGCCGGATTATTTAGGTTTCACACCATGAATGAGTTGTCATAAAGTCTTTGGATTTAACTTTTTTGTTTCTTCTTTTCGTTTTTTTACCTATAATACTGGTAATTAATCTGGAATTGTACTGAACTGAGGCCCTTTTGGCATTATTAGTTTCACTACTTTATTTGTTTTGTATGAGTTTTAAGGTTTCATAAAACTGCCAAATAAACGCAATTTCCTTTCTTATAATAAATTAGTAAAACACATAAGTACGCACTGGTTGGAATATCGATATCGTGTCAAACTAATATTGTAAAGATAAATAAAAATGCGTATAAATAATTTAAACAAGATGATAAAAAGCAGTGTCAATTCCGACAATTAGAAAAGTTGACTGTAAAATTTATTTAATTTCGTATTGGTTTGCTTCAGAATATCGAGGCAATAAATAACGTAATTAATTCCGTTCATGACAAGAAAATTATTAAAAGTCAAAGTAAGCAACGGTCATAAATCTATACAAATAAATAATATTGAATTATCAAATTGGTAATATCAAAATAACAACTTTTTATTGAATGCATATGAAAATAACATGAAAACTAAACTAAACTATATTTTTGTTTTTCTATCTGTTTGTTCCGGCTAATCTTCGAAACGGTTGGACCGATTTTGGAGGGACTTTACTGGCAGATAGCAGATGACTATAATAAGGTTGAAACTAGGGTACTTCTATTTTAGAAACAGTTCCGTGCAAACCAATTAAAACTCATTTAACAAAATTCGATTAAAAAAGGGAAGTAGTATTTTTAATAATAATTTCACGCGAACGTAGAATTATGAAAAACAACAATTTCGAGTTAAATTACCAATGTTGTTTAAAAATCTTGAAACTTTTATCAAATTAAAATACCGGACAACAGCGAGTTGGACTCGCGACCACCAAACACTAATGCTCGTTTTCATTATAACTAAGGGACACCTAACTGAATACACAAATCATTCATTACCTAATGCTAGTGTTTAGCAAAACTAAGTGGCACCTACCTTATTGAATGCCCATTTTCGCCTTACTGTAAAATCCATAAAAAACTTTCAATTTCAAATGAAGCACTGAAGTTTGATCACATACAAGTTTCTTTCTATTTAATTACCTCGAATTTGGCCTTCCTAATGTAACTTAAAAGTGTTGGAATCTAATCCTTCTAAATCTTTGTTAATGAATAAATAATGTGGGGAAAAAATCAAACAAATAATAAGTTAAATATTTCATGGCTTTTCAATTGCATCGGTAGGAAACTGACTGTTACAACAGTCCCTCGAACCAGTTCTATTAATTTATAAGTACCAGTTTCGATATCGAAACACGTATTTTACTTATATTAGCATTCATTAAAATGTACACACACCATGTCACGAACTCACGATTACAACATTATCTACTTCACAAGTCACAAGTCATACAACTTCCAAAACATGATAAAAATCTTAACAAATTACCCAATTGCGTAACACGTTATCATCAGGATTTTGTTCTCGAGTATTAAGAATATGCGGTCGTAAATTAAACTATAAATCTTCAGTAATTATACCTAGTGTTTGTATCGTGAACACCGCGACAAGGTCACCGCGTACGGCACGGAGGATTGACAACGTCGCGTGACGGGGGAAAAGAGACAAAAATACTCTAAACTGGTATGTTAGAAATAGATGTCTATATTCCTATTGTGCATTCAGAAGAGAACGGATGTTGTGGATCGTGACCCGCGAGAAAGCGGGCGATACAAGCTGAATTTTTAAGAATAAATTAGAAAGGAATAATGTGATTTTTTTACTTCACTTCAAGTACTGCAATTTGAAATGAAGGCTATCAAGTTTGACGTGTTGTTTCATGCGTAAATAATTTTAGGCCTAAATGATTTTGCGGATTCAATGCTATATGAATTTCATAATGTTGTTGTCTTTGTAATCAATCAAACATAATTATTTTTTTCTGTCAAATTGGGTCAGTTGATTAAGGGTTACTACAAAGTACCAACATAAATACGCCAAAATAATTAAAACCTACTTGGGAATTTTGATACTTTTGCGAAATTTTACTTTAACTTTCTACTTTGTAGTAAGAACAACATGACAATTAAATAATCCTTGGCCATTTGCAATAAATATTGTTTTTAATTAGACAACTAGATAAGTCTTAAAATAACTCTATCAAATAGATTTATTGCTATGAATCACGAAACAAACTATCAAGTTCCAATTTTACAGTAAAACAAAAGATTGCCAAGTTTCTTGACTATTCATTAGGCGATTATTCATAATTTTATCAGGCAATAATAACCAAATTATTACAAGATTTATTACTTAAAGCAACATTACTTGGTTTTAATAATAGTACGGATAATAATGAAGCAATAATTATAACAATAAGTACCAGGCTCACAGCAGAGCGCAGAATTCATCAGTCCGTTCGTTTAGGCCTAAATATTTGAGTGTGCGTAGGGCGAGCGTTCCGAAGGGGAACGGTTTTACTCTATATTACCATTACAAAATTAAAATCTGTACGAAATTTAATACAATAGTTAGATTAAGCATTGATTTCAATTGGAAATTATGAATAATATGGGTGAAGTATAGTATTAAGTAAGTAAGTACCGTAATACTGGAGACTTGAAATGTTTTAACAGTAAAGATTTTGTAAATGATTTCTTTCTGTTAATGTGGAAGTTTTAGTATTATCGAATATCGTCATTCTAAGGACAGCATACATAAGAAGATAAAAGAAGCGATGAGTAGGAAAAGGGTGAAACTGAGACGACCATAACAGATGCGTGGCAGCAAACGAGAAGCTGTTATAATCACAAACAGATTTGGACGAAGGAGGCAATGAACGTTTGTGATGAAGTCAAGATTTATTACAAATCAAATCTCCTACCGCATCATAATAAAGTAGGAAGGAACAGGGACAACTTAGTAAAAAAAACTGACGGATGTTTTTAACAAAAGGTTGCTTACAGATTTGGCGCTACTCAATATTTTTACACATTTCAAAAAACCTATTCAGTTACTTACCCATAACTTAAGTAAAATTCAATGCCTTGCAATATGTACTGTTAGAAAAATCGTAAAAGAAGAAAAATAAGCGGAAAATGCACGATATGGTTTGAAAATTCCTGATTTATGGCTGGATTTATCTCCGGTTTTCATTTTCTTGCTGTGCCTTCGTAACAAGAAAAGAATATACATTGAATAAATAAAATTTTAATTCGAAGTAGATACTTATCTGGGGCACGTATAACTAAGTACCTTTAGAAAAAATAATTATTTGTCGCAGAGACTTTATTTTTGCAGCGATTTACTTTTTTGACAAAAAAGAACAAGAGAATTTCTAATATTAGGTACTTTATTTTTTTATTATATGAGTATGTAAGTACCTAGGTAGGTATATTAATTTTTACTGTTTTCAATGTTACAAAAACTAAAACAAAATACAAGCCAACACCAAACTAAAAATATTAAAGTAGGTAGAAAATAATTCCATTTCCCACAAAAGTAAACAAAATATCTCATATTGCAAAATTATTAATTACTAAACCGTGGCTTCCATAACCACGGGCTACCCTCTTCCCTCCCGGAGGGTTACAGAGGGTGTAGGGATGAGGGATGAGGATGATCGACATGTAGCTAAACTTTGTTGAGCACGGTGTTATCTCTTGTGCAACTTTTAGATATGGGTTAGGATTCCGCGTGTTGAAATTAGCATGGAGGTTTTAGTTTTTTAAATGAGGCGATGATGATGGTTTTTTTAACGATGGTGGATACGAATGAAAAGATCTGTAATCAGATGATGATGAACTATTACAAAATCTTGATTTTGAAAAGTAAACTAAGGTGTCTCTACCGTCGGGGATGCGGGTTGTTCGCAAAAACGGGAGGAGTCATGATGATGATGATGATTTTCCCAAACCCCCCTAAAAAAAGTGTCTCTTTCTACATTTTTATTATTTTTCATCAGTAAGCTGATTCACCTCCGGACTTAATATTATTTGCATTAATTATATCTCAATAAGTAAGTACTTACCTACTTTACCGTTTTTATTTTATCGACCTTCTACTTACAACTCAAACGATGATACCTATATCTAGATCGTGAGGAAACGTGTATGTTTTGTAAGAAAACATTTTCAGAAATGTGGCGTGATACTTTCTGTCTTGTTGACATGAAAAATGCTGACATTTTTGTAATATTTTTAATCCTATGTTATGTCAAATATTTTTATAAACAGATCTAATAGGTAATCTATTATTTGACTAAATTAGGCACTACGTAGAGTGTAATTTACATGTAGGGAAGCCAGTGGGAATGGGCTTATAGGAACGCTTCGCTTCCTAACTGCTACTTGAACTATGACTGAACTGTCAGACAGTGTCATGAATTTTATTCGGAGGTTATATTAATTATTTCTCAATATCAATAGAACAAACACACATTTGCAGTATTTCTTATCATCAATAGAACTTATACCAATAGACGTACAATTATTTACCATTCAGTTTATATGAACCGATTTTGTTAAATAATTTTCTATAGAGGCCAGAAATTATCACGCGAAATGTGACATCTATCTACTTTTTCAGCTCAGTGTAGACTCTGAGCATCCGCATTCCGCATTCTAGAGAATGCGGAGAGCATATAAATCCCAGCCGTGGGAACATTCTGAGCTGATTCTATTCTATTTCAAACTCTACATTGACTATATTACGAATCGTCCGTCACACCTAAAAATAAAATCGTTAACAAATTGAACATAAATTCTGTTAGGAATTAAAATTAAAAATAATACTTAGGTACCCAAAAACAGTTTCAATACTTATTGGAATATTAAACGAAAGTTAATGAACAATAACATTTTTTAAGGAGGATGTTTTTTAGTCCGTACGATAAAAATTTGTGTCACGACTTTTGAATAATTTATACAAAATCGTATCCGGACTTCCAGAGATTATAACTTTTTTCTCTTTCTATTAAATACTTTTTTTACAATCAGTTTTCCATATACCAAATCCAGTATTTTGTTTTAATTCCATACGTTTAAGTTATTTTTTTTTTAAATATTACTGACAGACGTATTCTGGTATGTTTAGTAACTCAAGGCTTAAATTGTGGTGGGCTGCGAGTTGTTCTAAAGAAATACCGCGGCCTCGACACAAAGGGCTAAGAAGGAACATGGGTGGCTTTAGTCAGTAGAAGTGTGACACTACCTTCCACTCTGCCCAGAGGGGTTATTTGATAATTTCCCAACCCCTCAAAAAAAAGGGCTTAAATTGAGGTTAAAATTTAAAGTAATTACCTATCTAAGTAGGTACAATGTTTGTGTTAAATATCTCATACCTATTTAAATTATTTCAGAACTGTGCCTATTTTTATTTTTTTGGGACAAGCCCGCCACCCTATTCCCAAACCACTGTAACTCCTGAAAGCCAAAATCAACAGTAGCAAAATAACATTGTTGTAAATTATTATGCCGGCCGGGTCATATTTGTAAATCTTTAATCCTTTTTTTTAAGCTTTTACCGTCCCACTGCTGAGGAGCAAAGGCCTCCCCCAAATCCTTCCAGCTCTTGGAAGGATTTGGGGGAGGCCTTCATTTCTTCGTCTTTTCCTGTGCCGCCTCAAACCAGCAACATAATTTTTTTTTTTTTTATTCTTCACGGTAAAAAGACCCTATTGACATACGCTAAAACCAAATAACAGTAGGAACAATAAAGAATATAATTGATCAATTGATTTTCTCTGTTGAAAATAGTAATGATCAGGGGGTGTTGATGCTTTTTAGAAATTAGCTACGGGCATCGCACACAACGTACTTAGTTAAAACAATTCTTTAGGTATTACGTAACTGTACTTAGTTTCATACTTCTGAAGGTAGGTACTTATAACAAAGAAAAAACTATTAAATTGTTTCTTACCGAGTATTTCCTCATCTAGAACCAAATTCCCGAGTAACGAAATGATTAAACGTAGGCAAACGCATTTCCTATAGTCGCATTAGTACGAGCCGAGCATTAAAGATGGCGCTGCTTGTTTGCTCTCCTCGCCCGTGGGACAACCTAGAAGTCGTAAATAAAAGTATGTAATTAATATTTAATTTTTAATTGTAATAATCGTTTATTATTGTCACCTATCACAACGATATTATTGTGACTCTTTAAATTTACCGTAATAATTTTTTCATTAATATCGTCTAATTCTGTCGACATGATTTCTTATTTAATTCAATCTCAACCACATTCAATCTTCCCAATCGATAACAAATTCTTAAATTAAATACAAAATGTGAATTGAGAAATATCTCAATTTACAACTTACTTAATTCAGATTTTTGTAAAACATCAAACATAACATTTAAATCAACGAATCATCAAATCTTCCTAAAACTCTCTCACGGTACCGTAAGGACTACGTTACGACGCGGCGACGGGTGACATTTATCATAATTTCAAAGTCGTGACATCTAAAATATTTCTGACTCATCCGGCCGGGTCGGAGCTAAACCTTGCGGTCGATATTACCGTACGAAGGGTGGCCCTTCATAGTCCCTTCTATTTACATAACTGATTGGTTAGTAACCAACCGCACATGCTCAACCATGCATGAAGTAAAGCTATTGAGGACCTAAATAAATTCTGAAGTATTTAGGTAGATTTAGGTACCTAGGTACCTACCTGTTTCTGGACATAATCATCTTCCTAACTTTGTTTCATATTACTTGGGGTTGGTGAATCACGTTTCAATCATGATGCAATCATTTACTCATTTTGCTTTCTTGCCATTGCTCTCTCAATAGGAATATTTCCTGACTACAAAAAATATGATTCTAATTAGTCCTTCTGTTAGATTTTCGAAAAATATTAAATACGTATTTTTTGTTTAATCAAATCAATAAAAATTTACGAAGATAATACGCGTCAAATATTTGATTGGGGGTTGTTACGTCACTGACCACTAAAATTACATACTAATGTGTAAGAATATGACGTCACATGAGTTTTCAAAGCACTGTATCGTCTTCATTGTTTGCTAACGTGAAAAACAAAAAAAATGTGTCCAATATTTTTTGGAAATCTATCTGACGGACTTATTAGATTTGAAATGTTAACTACCCTATTTAGCCATCTCATCTTATAATCAGACGGAGCCGTTGTCTCTACAACAAGAACTCTGTCTGTCTTAAGAAAAGACGGGAGTTTCGAGGTCGGTGGTAAATAAAATTATTATTAGCAGGCATTTTAAAAGTCAGGTCATCATCATCTTTCTGCTCTTATCCCATGTCATTTTAAAAGCCAGGTATAAAAAAATGTAAATGGCTTCAGATGCTTCCAAACAAATGAGTCCATAATTCAATATCTTACCAAAATTGTCAATAAAGTATACATAAAGTCGTTACTATAATGATTGCAACGACATTGTCACGACACCGAAACGATCCACCATTAAAAAAATCGTATCGTCTAAAAGGCCTTTTGCCACCCTCCCCGTGGGAGGTAATCCGCTGGGTCGATACGCCACCCTCGACAGACGCCCTTCAACCAACTTTACTAGAACCTACCTACGTGGCCGATTAGCTGCTCCCCCCCTCCCCCTGTGGGTGTTTCTGTGAATTACAATCGTTAGACCCCGTAATTAAGGGAACTTCGAGAAATATAATAACATCTCGTTATTTTTTTAAATTGGATTTGTTTTTAATGCATTGAAATTATTTTGATTTCTGAGGAAATTGGAAATTGGGGTTCTTGGATTTAATTTATTTACGGCAATTTATTTTCCAGTACCTAACGGCTTTGATCTAGGAGTTGTACGACTTATAGGGTCGTAGGTTTGTAGGTTTGTATAATGGAAAAAATACACAAAGTAACTTGCCTGCTTAGGCAAGTTACTTTGTGTATTTTTTCCATTAATACGACTATTCTAAATCGTAGAGTCAATCATAATTGATCGTAGAATCAACCGGCTTTATCCTAGAATCAAATAATCGTATATATTTGACATTTTCATCACATCCCGCACAGAGCCAGAGGAGAAGCATTACAGCCATCACCCATTTTTTTTCGTGTCTGAATCTATCATTTTATCTTTTTGCGAAAAACCTTTGCAGTCCCCTCCATTTGATCCCGAAGCTGAAACAACCTTTGTGTATTGTGGTGGTATTTGTGGATTGTATTCTCCCCTCAGGATCATAAATGGAAGTCCCCAACGTTGTACTTCTCTAACGAAGTAGATTGGCATCACCGATCATACTGATTGGGTATCTGGAAAAGATTCCTTTATGGTGAGCCATGATAGGCTCAAGCTTTCGAAGTGATGTTAAGTTCGTTCCCACAGTCAACGTAAATACAACGAGATTTCGGGAACTGGACAGTCCTCAGGACAAGATGAAAGTCAAGAGAAGACCCATAGAACATTTAAAAAAGCTAGAGTGGAGTACAATCTACTCTTTAGTTGCTTGATAGCAAACAGAGCAGCGGTGGCCCAGTGGTGGCGGCCCCGACTTATGAACAGTAAGCCGTGGCTTTGAACCCAGGTAGGCGCATTACTTTGTGTAATTTATTTCATCATCACTGCTATCAAAAACAGTGAAGGAAAACATCGTGAGGAAACCGGCATGACCTAGAACCAAAAAATCGAAGAAATTGAGCATCTAACAAGCCGCACTGGGTCCGCGTGGTGGGTTATAGCCCATTCCCACTCAAAGAGAGGAGGCCCGTGTCCCAGCAGTGGGAAAATCAATTGGCTGATGATTTTGATAAAACAAGCAGATGGCTTACCTGATAGTAAGTGGAAAGCGATACCCACGGCTATTGGCTCAATCAATAACATCAGTGATACCGCAGATGAAGTGACATCCGATCCTGGAAAAAAATAACTTCTTCTTCTTGATGACAATAAGTTCAAATGTGTGAACTCCGCTCACTGATTCAGTACCTAAACAGATCGTCAAGTGCGCAGATAACAGGGCATGCGGTGCTTGATGAAATCTGAGCGTTTGTCAAAAGTAAACTGCAGACACACTTTTAATGAAGTATTTTTTCTATTTCTGTTTTTTTCCTCACCCAGTAGTGTTTAAGGTACCTAACTTTTTAATACCTACTAACCAGATTTACCCTTTTTTTGATTATGGGATATCATCAAATAACCCCCCTCCCGCTTTTGGGCAGCGCGAAAGGGAGTTTCAGACTTCTACTGGCTAAAAACCACCCATGTTCCTTTTTACGAACTTCTTGCGAACAATCCGTTGCCCCGACGGGCGTTGGCCATTGCGGGCCCCTTTCATGTTGCTGACATCTCTTTAAGGCGCGCGTGGAACACAAACGCGCCATCGACACGGCCTGTGGTCGTCATAAGACGGACGGGCGGCGAGCTAGCTCATTATTATGAGCGCGAGAACTATCGCCTCCAGATCCCATGGCGGCAATCCGACAAGGAGGTTCGCCGCCTCGCCGGAGATTGTGCGTTATCCCCGGACTAGCTTTACGGCTAGCACTTTTTCGGGGTTGTTCAGGTCGTGGGAGGCTCGCTTTCTCAAAGCACGCGCCCACAGCGGGGCCACATCAAGGGCCTGCATAGATCCTCCGGCAGGAGGCGTTTAGCCCCCCCCCAAATTGGGCAAGAGCCACCTGAAGGCAGCCCCGGCCCGCTCCAGTCTGGGAGCCAAACGTCGGAAATGCTCCACGAAGTTCCACCGGCTGTCGAGGACGAGTCCTAGGTACTTTAAAGTACACTCAACGCCGATTGGAACCCCTCCCACCATTAGCTAGGATCCCGACGGACCACATTCAAGTTTCACCCTCAAGTTTGCCCAATTACATTTTTGGCATTATCCCTATTTTTGCTCAAGTTTTCTTGATCAAATGTTAATTAATTCCATTGGCGATTTATCTAACCTTATGAGTCTACCAACCTTTTAGTCCCCTTCCACCGACAACAAAAAAAAAACACAAAAATAGTTTAAGTATGCAGTTTACAACAATGAAAACTCATTTGTATAACAGCTCACCGTTCAAATTTTTTTTGTACTCGTCAGGTAATGAAGCCACAAAAAGGTTCAGTGTGCTTAGGTTACAACATCCACCTAGCCGTTGCCAAATATCCGATCGAAACGGCTTAATAATTATTAAACACTTTGATATGATGGCAACTAATCATGTGTAGCAAAGTGCTATTGGGTTTTTCCATCAGGCATTTGTCAGTGACATTCACAGAGTCTGTATTTATGCCCAGTTAATGGCAATAGGGTCGCCACCTATTACATAGGACTTAAACATAACTGACGAAAAATAGGTGAAAATAGGTGTACTAATGGAGATCTCTGCCTAACCCTTTGGGGGTTACAGGTGTGATGTTTTGTTATGTTACCTATTGAGAAAAGTTGAGAAGATGAGCAGCGATTTGATGTATACTGCCATGAATAGAGTCACTTGGCAAACAAACTGGTGCACAAATAATAAATTAAGTATATAATATATTCATCATCAGTGATGAATTATATTCATGTTTTTAGTTTAGTTTCTAGCGGTTCAGAACCTAAACTAAAAGTTTAAAATACAAGTTACAATTATGATGAGCCTAATACGAGCGGCGTAAATTACGTTGATATTTGAATAGTAAAAACTAAACACAGTGTGTAGCATTTTAGTTTAATAGTTTGTAGCACAATTAGTTTCATCCAAATATGATTAAAGATATACAAAACTATCATTAACACTGAAAACAGGATAATGATTTTTATTCGAGCTCCCGATATTTCGGCGCTGTAACAAGCACCATGATGACGTACCTATAAACTGAATATATTGCGGGTCGATGTCTATAAGCAGACAAAATCTTAAATCTAAATCTTAGAATAAGACAAAATTGTAATAAAAAAAAAATGGTCTAATAGAGGGTAACCCACTTTTTCTGCTCATACGGAAGATTCCTTGTTCGTTTCGATTAACCCTTTTTTCTTGGTGTCAAATCTCCCGCTCTTGAGCAGAGCGAAAGGGAGTGTCAGATTTCTACTGACTAAAAACCACCCATGTTCCTTCTTAGCCCTTTATGTCGAGTCCGC
This sequence comes from Diarsia rubi, assembly GCA_932274075.1. Classification (NCBI taxonomy): domain Eukaryota; kingdom Metazoa; phylum Arthropoda; class Insecta; order Lepidoptera; family Noctuidae; genus Diarsia; species Diarsia rubi. The sequence continues at coordinate 6,873,216 of OW026421.1, forward strand.
GGTATCTTGTACAACATCCCGTAGCCACGACGGGCGTCGGCCCTTGCGGGCCCCTTCCATGTTGTTGACATCACTTTGAGGTGCGTGTGGAACACGAACGCGCCGTCGACACGCAATGTCGTCGTCATAAGACGGACGGACGGCGAGCTAGCCTATTACTTACCGTCCACAGGCCCACGTCTACGGTGGCCGGAAGCCGTCACGTGGTCCTCGACGCCCGGAGAGTCTCCCACGGCGGCTAAGACGTGAGGTTCTCTCCCTCTCACGTTCCGCCTTCTCGCCCCGGACCATGGCTTGCACTAGGTCCGGACGCGAGATATCGCCGCCGCCGATCGCCGCTGAGAGAACACGGCGGAGCTCAGCCCAAGCTGGGCAGACCTCCGCGGTGTGCTCTACCGTGTCCTCCGGCCGATCCTCACAGTGATTTTCGCATAGCCTTCAGGGTCTTCTCGACAGTGCGCTGTGCCTGCTGCTGTGTGCTGCTAAACATTCTCTTAGATGGATATCGAGATAACAGCACTGAAATAGCCTTTTATAATATTTGGTATTAAAATAATTATACCAAAACGTTCAAAACCACATTGCAAGTAGGACCTGTTACAACGGCCCCGTAATTGCCTGTTTTTTTCCTTATTGTTGGTTAACCGCTTGCCTACTCTTTTCCTCGATTTTATTTAAATATTGAATAAATAGGCACCAATTAAGGGGCCAGTTGGTACCTACCAAAGTACTATACGTGTAGTTATTTTAACAAATTGCTCATTATATTTGTCCAATTTGTTACTAATTGCAAAATATCCCGAAGGGGCCAATTAAATAGGAACGCAAACTTAATTAACTTAGTCAATTCGTAGGTATACCTAATTGTGATGCTACGTCACATGATTTTACCTCTTAAAATTTTGGCCTGGAGAAATTTTACATTGGAGACCCTTATCGCAACCGGATAGACACGAGCTCACACACAAGTTGTTAAAATCCATAAACACCTGGCACAAGCTGTTGCAGTGTCCATTGAGTTAATTGCCCATTATTTTCCATAGAATTCTACGCTGTTTAATGGGCAGCTACATTGTAGTAGGTACCTACTTTCATAAGTAGGTAATGCTTTCTGTTATGATTATGGCTGAGACTATAGCTTCATCTCTTTGGTTATTGACCGTAAAAAAGTGTCTGTAATGGTCTAATTGAAACAAATGATAACGCGCATTTTCATGACATGTTGGTACTTAAGTAACAATAAAATCGATCTGATAAGATTGTGGCCGGACAGTAATAATAATTATACCTACTATTACTGACCGGCCACAATCTAAGTTTTAACGAAGCAAAAAATTAGGCGAAAGCACGAGCCGGACTCGCATACGAAAGGTTCAAAATGCAAAAAAAAAATTACTTACTAAGGAGTATGGATTGTTATGGCCGCTATGACCATAGTAATACAAACTCACTAAGCTAAACTAAGTATTATATCATAAAAATCTTGTTTTTAACTATAAAAAAAACTTTCGACAAAAGTGTAACATCGACCTCCAATATCTCCGTAACTACAAGGCTCCCAGAAATCCCAGGTAAGGTATTGAACAAAAAAAAATCGCAGTGACGGGGAGATCAAGTTCCCTTCGACTTCGCGAAGAATCTTTTTACACTTATTATAATATCTTCACATACCTGGCTTATCTTCTTTTGAGATACTAATAAATTGTATTACATATTAACCATGCCGTGATTAAAATAAAAAAAAGATACGATATCGGTGATGGTGATACGAGTGATACCGATCTGATACATTGCATGCACATTTTGTGACTGACGGAGCGTATGTCCAACGGAATGCAGCTGGAATTTTAAGACAAAAAGAAAATTGTTTTTATTGTTGCAGAAGAAGCAGTTAGGTACGGTACTTATCTGCTCCTTGTGCAACTCCACCTGCAGAATTTTGTTAGACCTGTCCTAGGTCACTACTAACGCCATTGAGGTGGCAGAGATCTTTAATTCTAAAGGAATCATGGACTCGACGAAGAAGAAGAAGTATCTTATCGGAACCCTCACAACCACCAATACCAGAGCCACAACCTCTGAACCATCAAACGTCCACATTTGGTCGATAAGTATCCCTACGAGTCGGTCATAGTCACAGCGTTTCTCCTTCACATATCTAGGCCCGGTTTACACCTAAGTGGGGACGAGCAGACCGGAGAGGAGATGTGCCATGTGTAAATATTAACTAGGTAACTAACTGTTGCCAGCGGCTTCACCCGCTACAACTCGAAAATTATCCCAAGAGAAGATAAAATTGGGATAAAAAACTACCCTATGTGGTAATTCAGGTTATAAACTATCTGTGTACCAGATTTTACCTTAAATCCGTTTAGTAGTTTTTGCGTAAAGATTTAGGTAACAAACACACTCACTCACAAACTTACGCCTTTATAATATTAGTGTAATATGCTTGGTCGATTTCCGCTCATCTCTCGTCTCCACTCGTCTCCGCTTTGGTAGAAACCAAAGTGTTGCACTCCCACATTTAGTCCGTCTGCCCTCAAAGCAGGAGTGAACAGGCATCTTCTATGCACGCCCGTTCCATCCTAGTCCTTATTCAAGGCGTGGCCAACGTCAAGAGCATGCACATATTATTGTAATAAATAACAAAACTTGGAAACCGTTTTAAATATTATGCACTATGGGGTCAAACTTGCATCTAACCACCGTGCACCGTAACTAAGGACGCTGTTTACAGTGCTCGACCCTCATAGAAGTGCAGTCATCAATCAACTCATACTAATCCAGCATCTGAATTTTGGTGAGCCTAGTGAGAGTATCTCCACCTTATTGTTCATCTTGTAGGTACCTCAACAATAGGAATGTTTACTGACAAAAAAAATGTGATTCTAATTATTCCGTCTGTTAGATTATCGAAAAATATTGGACAAGTATTTTTTGTTTTATCAACTCAATAAAAATTGACGAAGATAAGTACTTATGCGCCAAAGATTTGAGTGTGAGTTTGTGGCGTCATTGTTCGGTAAAAATGCCATAAGTACTAATGTCTTAGAATATGATGTCACACGAGTTTTCAAAGCACTAAGCTGTATCGTCTACATTGTTTGTTTAAACAATGTAGACGATACAGTGCGACGAAATGTATCTGACGGACTAATTAGTTTTTTTTTGTTAACTATACCCTAGTATTGGATACTGAAAGTTTTCCACCAACACAGAATATATCGCCTTATCCTTTGCGAGATGGAACAGTACAGCACCCACTGATGTTTTCTCCTCCTAAAGAAAAGCTATAGGTAAACATAATATCAATAATACCTAGAGCAATGAAGTTTTAAAATTTTAAAATTCAGATCTTCATTCAGTCTCTCCTAGACATAAGCCTTTTTTTTTTTTTGGTGGGTGTAAAATCATCGAATAACCCCTCCCGCTCTTGGGCAGAGCGAAAGGGAGTGTCAGACTTCTACTGACTAAAAACCACCCATGTTCCTTCTTCGCCCTCTATGTCGAGGCCGCGATAACCAGAGGACTACCCGCAGCCCCGACAGGCTCCTAGACATAAGCCTTCCAATGCATAACTGGAATATTATGGAAATCCTGGATCTGCCTAGAATTACGACCTCATAAAGTTTCCACTTTGCAATATTCCGGATTTTGATAATAATTTCCAAATCCGAATACTTACCAAATTTTTCAAAATCCTGTGTAAACCCCCAAGTGCAAGTTCTCACTAGAACTAACGAGTCAGTCAAAAACTTTAGTTTTCTAAATATGCATCTGAGCTTGTATGAGTTCTAGAGTAAACGCCTTTCAAAAAGGGGTGTTCCAATATGACCCCACCAACGTGCAGTGTCCGTACCATAAGTGGGTGTATCAAATTCTAGAGCTGGGACTCAAACTCGCTACATCTCTAAAGCAAGCTCGTTTTGAACCATTACGCTCATAGCTAAAGTAACGCGTGTAATGTTATACCATTTTCCTCCTTTTCTTATCACATTAATAAAGTCATATTTTCCGTATAGCCCATAACGTATGGTAGATCGCTGTGGCACAGTGTAGCGGTGGGGTCTGTAGCGAAGCGCGCACGCCCGCGCCGGCGCAGGGCCACTCCTGGGGGCGGGCCGCGCCGCTCGCCCCGCCCCGCGCCCCGCCCTCCAGCCCTTCGGCAAAGGTACTGCAGTTGAGTGAATGGAATTCATACATTTGACGTAATTTTGAAGTTTTTGTACAACTGTGTTTTAGATTTATTGGTGTGTGTTCTGGGTGAGATGTGGCGAATGCTATTTTCTCGTAAATGCGCCTTAAGAAGTAAAGTTAACTTGTGGAATTAGAAAGTTTCAAGGGTCTTTATGAAAATTCTTACAAGAGTTGTTCGATAAGTTGTTGTAAGTGGGTGAATTTAAGTACCTAGAGGTACACATTACATAAGCGTTTGTTAGTTTCAGATATTGGTTAATTTAAATAAAAGGGATACGTATTGAAAAGAGCACCAAACGGAAATGTGCTTTTGACTAAGTAATCGGTCCGTTTTTGTTACATTTTATTATCAGGCCTAGCCTCGGTCGTTTCGACCCAAATTACGTTTACTATTATTGATGTCATTCTGATTTTGCTACTTAGTTGATGAAGATTACTAAATGTTAGTTTTCCAATTCACGTTCCGGAAATTTGAGTTTTATTTCACCAAAATTATCTAAAGAGCATGTACGCCGTACGGCATTTTATAAAAAATTTCAAGTCCTTATTTTTCCAATTTTAGTTAAACTTCAAACACCCGAGCAAAGATATTTAAGAACGTTGAAATAGTTACTGGAAAACATTTTCGAAATATGTAGGTAGGTACTTAATTCAACAAATATACAATTTATTGGAAATTTCTGTTTGAGCGTAAAATTTTAAGTCTGTCTAATATATCTGTTACCTACACTGTTTTTCGAAAATGTTTTCTACTCACTATTTAGACCTATGTATCCTGCTTGGGTGTGTGGAGTTTCATTAGAATCGCTTCAGTCCTTTAAAAAAATAAGGACATGAAAAATTGTATAAAATGCCGTACGGCGTAAACGCTCAAGCTCATAATAGAAATACAGAGCGCTGTGAAAGCGTTTGTCCATTTTGACGGCTCGAAGATCACAGACCGGATGAAGGACCGTGATCTAATTAAAATAACAATCTGTCACATATTTGCCTTTATTTAACGACGCAACAGCAGAAATGTATCGTGCTGTATGCGTCAACATCATCTACTTACCCTTTTTTTTTGGATGGTAGAAAATCATCAAATTTATGACTCCTTCCACTCTAGGCAGAGCGGTAGGGAATGTCAGACTTGTAGGTACCTAAAAACCACCCATGTTCCATCTTAGCACTTTTGTGTCGCGGCCGCGGTATCTCTTTCGAACAACCCCCATCCCGGACGGGTGTCGGCCCATGCCCATTCAATGTTGATGACATTTCTTTGAGGCGCGCGTGGAACACGAACGCGCCGTCGTCGTCGACGGCAATGAGCTAAGTATCATCTAAGTAAGTACCTGTCCTTGTCTCATGCTATTTGGGGTCAGCCCAACTCGTTATTTTCTTCCATTTACCTCTGCCAACATTCATACTACCATCAACTCCTTTTCCTTCTACATCATTCCTCAAACAATTAATATTTAATTATTTTATGTGAGGACCATGTGGGTCTTTCTTTAATTTTAACGATTGTCTGGCAGTTTGAGTACTAAAAGCGATCCACCCAAATGTCCTTGTTATGTTCGTCGTGACGTTGAGCTCGAGGCGAGCACCACATAACTGACAAATGCTTGCACTGACTAGACTGGTCCATTCAAATATGTGTGGTACTTTCTTCAAAAGACCATCTCAGACATTAATCTGCATAGTCTTCATATGTGTATTATACCAAGTTTATGTATGGACCTTAAAGTTATTGTTAACCCAAACGATTTTAAAAGATTAAAAGAGTAACCTTTGGAGTTTATTGCCGGTTCTTTTCCTTAGGAATCGACCAATGCACCGAACCGTGCAACGGTTTTGTGGACGTTTTTATAAGTGCCCGTGTGTTTGTTATTGTGAAATAAAAATATTTTGATTTTGATAATTCACCTATCTTTTCCTTGGTCTTCTTCTCCCTCTCATTAATTTTGTTTTTTAATACCTAAACCCAAATCTTCTAAACATCGACCAACGCGCAGTCGATTTTTTTCTCTTTTGTATCCTTCGTGCAATCGACTGAGTACCTACTTAATTTATTATATTCGAAGAGAAGGCCTAAATCCCAGTGGTGAGAACGTTAAACGTTAAATAAGTAATAGGTATAGTGACGGTACTTTTATAGAAGTCTAAAAGCTTTACTTGCCCTTATAAGCTACTACTCTTTATGATGATAGGGTTTCTGAACAGTACGATCGCTATAAGGGTTCCCCGTATTATTATCCTCTAGGCACATCACGCAATTACTATAGGTATGACAAAACCTCTCTATAATGGAAACTTAGCATACCTAATAGCAGCTAAATGCAATAGATACCTAAGTTAATATGTCCTTGCGCTCATGGGAGGATGCATCTGCCCTTTGCTCACATTAGTCGCCTGACTACCTCCATGAGGATAGAAGGCGTGGCTTATTCTTTGAACGAAGAAACACGACCAACTTCTGATATTAGTTTTTTATGGCTTAATGAGATTCTATTTCGTTGATTACCTACTTTATTATTAGTTGTCTTTTATTTTTGTATTTTTTTTTAAATTTGTGAGAGTTTACTTGTATGCTTGTTAATTTCACGACTGTGTTTTTGGTTTGCCTTTTAAGTGTCGTCATCAAACTGTGGAGATTGTCCTTGTTCGTGGTTTTCCTTTGATCTATGGCACCTAGCTTTTTTTTTCTTAGCAGTATGGTTTCGGTCATAAGTTCCAATTAGTCAACATTTAGCGTTACAGTTGTTGCGTTTAATTGGATTTACAGACTTTGTCGTTTAATAGATTTTCGCAAGTGTGGTTCAACTTAATAAAATCTTTAAATATTTTGCAAGAACTCTATAAATTCAATTAAAATTAGAATGGACGACGGAAGTGTGTTCTCATGACGAAACTGTTTTTTTGTGTGTTTGTGTCGTATTTAACAGGAGTAGATTATAATATTTCAAGAACGGGCTAGTTATAGGTTTTGATTAAGTATAAATTGAAGACATTTTAACGGCTGACAGATAGGAATACTTAAAGAAGGAAATTATTTCGTCGACCAAAAGTCGGTATGCCAGAAAGGTGATGAATTTTCATCATCATCCGCATGATCGTTCACCTTAAAATCGACTTGGTTCTTACGTAATCCTAAACATAACTCGGACCCAAACATCAGCATCGCTACTGGTGCCTCTTGCATCCAGCAGATTTCTTCTGCCGTCACCAACCACCAGAAATTCATCTGGCTTTCTATCAATGATGTAAAAGACATTGATAAAAGCTACAGCTAAGTATCATGCTAAGTAACAATACTTGTGCTTGTCGCAGTCACGACCCTACTTTTTTCGTGTGGTTCTTCTTCTGTTAAGTATATTTTTATTTCTATTCGTTGTATGTGATTTTGAATGCACTTTTTACCGGAAAGCTTCTATCATTCTTTTAGAATTCGGTCCGCGTATATAAAACTGATTGCTGCTCGCCGATTGTCCGTTTTGGCAGATGATACCCTTCCCACTGCCTCTTAATAAAATTGTGTTTTTTTTCTTATAGATTAAGTTTATCTTCTTTGTGCCTTGGTGTTCCTGCGCTTTGCTTTCTTGATCTCTCTTTTGCTTTTTGGTTGCATGATTTGATTAAATGATTATGATGTTTGCCTATGTTCCATTAGAATTCTGGTTAACTTTAACTTTTCATGGTTCGTTTTTTTGGGAATGCCTATAGATAGGTATGTACTTTAACATTCCCACAATCATAGGTGTCGCTGTATGTATCATTCCTAATTTAAAAAGCGTTTTATTAGGTTCGGACGAGCGTGAGGTTTTTTAGTTTATTTTATCAAGCCATCCTGCCATTAAGGTCCGTGACTGTCTTTGTATGCGCTCGATATTTTTAAGTGGATAGGTATCTTTTACTTCTTTTCTTAAGGTTTTCTGATTATTGCGGTGAAGCTGTAGAATCTTGGAAACATAGAGCATGCCACTGACAGCAGACAGACTTTTGATATTGTATAAGTAATTTTAGTTTAAAAGTAACTTAACCACCAGGTTTTAAGGTGCTTTCCTGCCAAAATCATAGTATCATTGAAATATTTGTGGATACCACTTCTGGGAACTAACCCTATTAATAATAAAGGTAGGCACCTATAGCTATCAATAAATGAAGAATAAAATAAACATTGCGTCACGGTTGTAACAGCATAATCATTATTTAAAATAGGATCCCTATTATGAAAACAACTATTTCAAATATACCTAGTATCCGTATTCTAAAAACAACTAGTATCGTCTACTAAAATCGTAATTACACAAAAGTAAAGATCTAACTTATATCAAAAGAAAGAAAGACATAACACAAAAGATACCACAAGACAAAAAAAAAAAAAATCTTCCATTCCCTATTCAAAATTCAAACCTACACGCACACACTATCAGTATCCCCGGCCCTAATGGGAGAGCGAGACGGGGAGAAGGGGCGTGGGCGTGTCCATCCACAAGTGGTGAGACAGCAATACATCTTCTCGAGTTTATGCGCTCCTGGTACCTTGACGTCAATTTTACCTGCGGGAGAAACGCGCCAGGCCGACGGGTGGCGTTATCGTTTTGAATTTGAGGATAGATTTACGAATTTTTGATCTTACGAATAAATAAATTGGGTAAAGGTTGATAAAAAAAGTTAAGAATGATGGATGGGACATGATACAAATAGATTTAATGCGGTATTTAATCAAATAACATTAAAAATCTCGGTATATCCAGACACGAGTATGACAAGATGAATATTGTTCGGAACTTGACCTCTTTGTGTAAAATTACGCATCGAAAATATAAATTCATACAATTTTAGCCAAGAATATCACTAGATATCGTAGAAACAGACTCAGATACGCATGTTTGCTGAAACAAATCAGATGAAGAGAGTAAATAAAATTCATCAAAAGAGTTTCAAGTGTGCCACCGAATTCGTAAAATAGTACTTCGAATCTTTTTTGTCGTTAATATTTACTTACACACTCAGTTTGCTGATGATAGGCTTTGGTAACAATATATCATGTTCAATTATGTGATGATGAAAAAAGATCAGATGCATTTGACATTGTCGACGTAATAATTTCTATTAAAACGATTGTGTGTCTTTAAGAAGACGGCGAATTCCAAAGGAATAATGCAATTTCTACTCAACACATTTTAGATGGCACTATTTGTTACATCTATATTAATATTGTTGAACGGGCTACGATATTAAGAATTACAGGTCTGGTAGAACTGCAGTCAGCAAAACTAGCAAGTAATTTAAAATAGGAAATATAGTTATAGATGGAGCATAATACTCGTAATATAATATTAAGTACAGCTATAACACTAGCAGATACAAATAAATAATTAGTTGTAGTATTAGCCAATAAACGTTTCTGTTAATCAAATAATATATTAAAATTTGAGATCTACTTACAACAATTCAAAGGCCGGGTAATTTTTTTTTGCTGTTGGTTAGCAAAAAAAAAAATTTACGATGACTTAAAATAAAATATTTCTGAAATGTTTGGCTGCATAAACAAGTAATTTTTATTCGGATGACGATTCGTTGCAATTTTGGGAACTCCGATTAGAATAGGCCTCAGAAACGTTAAGCGGGCAATCTTTGATGATACGAGTGATCATATTTTATTTAATGAGGTCGCCGAAATCGTTGAAAAGATAGGAAATAGAAGCTGTGTATGCTGTATAATCTGCATCAAAAGTTAGTTATTGGAATATTATTTTTTAAATAACCGTCATATTGTTGTCAAAACCTACGTTGATAACAGGATTTGCCGTAACGTCAGTATATAAAATAATAAAAATGTACGGACAAAATGTCCGTACATTCGTACGCTATTTGTGCTGAATTTGTTGTGACTTTATTTTGGCATCCAGTACCTACTGGATGCTTTTTTTTCAGATCTTTTCGAAAACTTATTTTTAGAATGTTTGATGTATTTGTGTAATTGTATTACATTTGTGGTCTTGTTAGAAGCCGGCACGAGTATCTACAAACGTGAGGAAACGTCAAGTTGGCAGATTGAAAAATAAATGTCTAAAGCTCGATGTTTAAAAAAAAAGGGTCACGGGAATCTGCTGGATTTGAGGAACACAGGAGTTGGTGACGTTTACGGGAGACTCACCAGCAGCACAACAGTGTAGACATCTTTTCTTCTTCTTTTTCTCAAGATAAATGGGTTTTTGATATTTATTAAAGACTAGCTGTTGCCCGCGACTTACGTATGCGTGATCTTTTTAAAAATATTACTTCCCTTTTTGAATAGTACAAAAAATATGGGTTTTAATATTTTTGCACGCAACCCTAATTCTTAAAAAAAAATTAAAGTAAAAAGTAACCTAAATTAATCCTTCTAATCATCAGGTCTTTGCTAGTAAGAGTCCTGCCAAAATCGTTTCAGACATTTCGAGATAAGCCGGACTTAACAGACAGATGGACAAACCAAAAAGAAAAATGTCATAAGGACCGTATAACATACTTTTATATGCATTCAGTAAAAATCTGTTTTATTTCGAACTTCAAACAGGCACTTCAATTTTACTCATTTGATTGTATTGTACGTAAAGGTGGTCTGATGACCTTTAGGGCTATAGCGTATCTTTTAAATGACAGTGGCTAACCTATAGTGCCTATCAATTACTTTCAAATGGTTCCATTTTGTACTAAACCATAACCAATTTGATAGTTAGTCCATGGACAATATGATAGCCACTGACATTTAAAAGACACGCAATAGCCATAATGGTAGCGGAAATTTAATGGCTGCGAGACACACGGGAGTGTTCAACGTAACAATTTATAGGGTAGTTAACAAAAACAATCTATCCGTCAGATAGATTTCCAAAAAATATTGGACACGTACCTATTCTTTCTTTTTTCACGTCAACAAACAATGAAGACGATACAGTGCTTTGAAAACTAATGCGACGTCATATTCTAAGACAGTAGTATGACATTTTTACCGGTGAGTGACGTCACAAACCCCCACTCAAATCTTTCACACGTTTTATCTTCGTCAATTTCTATTGATTTGATAAAACAAAAAATACGTATCCAATATTTTTCGATAATCTAACAGACGGACTAATTAGAATCACATTTGGTTTAATCACCTAACGTCCCTATTGGGGGCATCCCTATGTCCAGCACGTGGACGTCTTTCGGCTGAAATGATGATGATTGTGTATAACAGATGCTTAGCCGTATTAGTGAGACTTCGTCATAGTAATCGCAAAGTACAAGAAGAAATCTTCACAGTTGATGCCCAACCAGGAGAAGAAACCAAAGCTGTCAGCTAAGGCTGTAATGATGTTGATGGGCTTGGAAGACATTCATTTTACATTTATTAATCTTCTACTAATAATATCGTTGGTGAATACTTAAGGTGGAAACGAGCTAGATGGTATTAATGGTGACCGGTTTCAAAAACTGGTCCTTATCATCATCATCATCTGCCTAGCCTTTTCCCAACTATATTGGGGTCGGATTCCAGTCTAACCGGATGCAGCTGAATACCAGTATTTTACATGGAGCGACTGCCTATCTGACCTCCACAACCCAGTTAATACTAGGTAATACGATACCCTTTAAAAACTGGTCCTTATATTATCCGAAAATCAAGTTTGTTAACTTGTAGACTATTAATATGTGATCTGGATGATGAAGTTAGCTGTTAGGACTATGCAAGTGGATACAGTTTTTAGAGTTACGTAGTCAACATGAAACCCTTTTCTTTTTTTTGGGGTGGGAAATCATCAAATCAGAGCGGAAGGGAGTGTCAGACTTCTACTGACTAAAAACCACCCATGTTCCTTCTTACATGGATGTGTCTGTATCGCTTTCAAACAACCCGCAGCCCTTACGGGACCCGCAGCCCCGACGACAACATTGAACCCTTATAGCTTCGCCATGTCCGTCTGTCTGTCCGTCAGTCCCGTCCGCACTATATCTCAAAGACTCTTAGAACTAGCAAGCTGTAATTTGGCATTAAAATACAAATGAGTTATCGACATAACAATTTTTTTCAATATTAGGTATATTTTAGCAATTTGACGGCACAAAGTACTAAAATATAATACTGAAAAAAAAAGGTTTTTCCATTATACTTTAAAGTGGGGATGCTTTTGAAAATAGAAAATTAATGACGAACTATTGTAAACAGAACTCAGTTTTCCTCAAACAAAATAAGCTGGTACGGTAACTATGAAAGAGCAGAAGAGGATATTTATTCCACAAATTAATTTAAGGCAAAACTGAATAAAACATTACAAGTGGAGATGAAAATAGTAGTCTCTACAAGGTGTTTATCGCAATGCGGATATCAGATAACACACCAAGAGAACAAATACGGTGCCTCTAAATGTAAGGTTGGCAGGTTGGCACACACGAACTATTCGCCAATGCCGTCAACGCCACCCGACCAAAACAAACGTCACGTCAGTCATAAACTGCGTTTCTTACTCACAAAACGTGCTCGTGTTATCGTGTACATGAATTTATTAAGCAGTCAAGGTGACGATCGATGAGGTCGCGCTTGCGCTGAACGCGCCAGACCACGTGGCTGTCAACAGATGGCGGTAGCTACCACTGCGCATGCCTCATAATATTGAACGCACGCACACATAGATACGACCCGTCTATACACACTGGAACACTCTGACATAAATCATATGTTGTTCGCTCCTAACCATACGGCTTAAAATTACCTCTGCGGCGCATAATGACGCAAGTGAAATTTAGTCTTCAATTCTCAAGCTTATTTGCATAGCTGTGAAGTCCAGTTTTGATTGAGGTATGTTGGTTGGTGGCACAGAAGTGGACGAGTGAGCTAAATGTCTCACAGCGAGCAACCGTGGACTTCAATTACCGTCTTAATCTGGTTGCCGTTTACGGGACGGTACGGCATACCGCTTGTGGATTCAACGGAATATTTCCACATTCCTGCTCACAAGATTTTAGTTACTTAAGTTGAAGTTAAATGGAATTGATTGGAACGAGGAGTATTTTTATGTCCTAGCTCTATGTTGCTTTGATGTTAAATATTTAATAAGCCGCTTTTCAGTTATAAATATTCTTGTATCTATGTAAATTAGTCTATAAAAAGGTAATCTATTTCTATTAATACAATGTTTTATTGAATTCTGAGGTTAGGGATTGGTAGGCTGTAGATTATGATTTTATACGAACTAATTTAGTATTGCTTTTCAATGGGTCTCTAATATATGAAGATAAACAGATTTTTACAGTATAACTATAAAATACAATAAGACAATTAATGTGCTTTATGCCTATAGCATCCCTAATAAGGATAAGTATAATAGACAGCGGATTCCTTAAACATGTCCTATAATTATATTTCGAAACATTTATTTATTATATTGCCCCACTGCATGGTAAAGGCCGCCTTTCCTCTTTACACTGTTTGCGAGCTACTGCGATTGTTGGCCTATTGTATACTTTGAGAAAGATTCCAGCTTATCACGCCATCTCCTCTTGAGCCTAGAACACTTATTGAAACAAAAGACAAAGATCTGAAATTCGGTTTACCAGAATATTTATAAATAACGTTGAATGATAAATAATCAAAATCACAAGTATAATACGCATAAAAAGTCGAATAAAGCAAACAAAAGTTAAAGAACCTTTTTTTTTTTTTTGCGGGTGGAAAATCATCAAATAACCCCTCCTGCTCCTGGGCAGAGCGAAAGGTAGTGTCAGACTTCTTCTGACTAAAAACCACCCATGTTCCTTCTTAGCCCTATATGTCGAGGCCGCGGTAACTTGTGTACAACCCGCAGCCGCGACGGGCAAGTTAAAGAACCTGACCTTACAAAATAAGATAATTATCTTAATTATGTACCCGCGGACATTTTTGTAGCCAAGACTTTATCCACCAAGACGGATATCAGAAAGAAACAAAACAAAAACATAATCACGCATGGAAAACGAATCATAAAAACTCCGCATTCCGAAACTATAAAGGGATACTGAAAGAATAATAAGTACAGAGTCAGCAACAAATGTGAACCAGGAACTGTGAAATGGCAGTCACCAACAAAACTCCATACTTAATGGCAGCTACGGGAAGTCTGCGAAGTTCTACGAGGGAACAATTTATGTGCTGGCTATGCCAAGTTTGTCCATGACAAAGTTGAAGCAGTTAAACAGAAGCTTGAAAGTATTTTGCATTTTCATTGCACGAACGAAATTTCCATCAGTGTTGAGTTTGAATTTTAAAATGGTCTAAACAGTTACAAATAGCAGTTTTAGTTGAGTATGATCTTTTGGAGGCCGACTAACATCAGCAACATAATGTTGAAAAGTTGGAGATTTCGTAAATATTCTAAACAGACCTCCATAATCAGCAGAACAAACAAAAACAGCAAAAAAGATCAGCTTTAAAAACCCAGCAACAAAAATAACGACCCAAACGTAGGTGTGTTCCTATTTGTAAGTCAATAAGCCTACGGAAGCCAAACTCTTCGAAGAAATATGTCAAAAACAAGAATAATAAAAGGTTCACAAAAAAAGTTGGCATCTCCGATCTCTGTGACAAAACCAATAATAATACAGTTCAAAAGAAAAATTAAACCCACAAGAAATTATATGATAATGACAACTATAAAACAAACTTTAATTGAAATTGTTCAAACTTTCTTATTTACAAAGAAGTTAATGAGACCGGCGCGTTAAATGCTCAATCGGAACTGGTGACAAGTACCAGAGCGACATAACGCACAAGGAAGTTCGAAGCGAGGCCGACGGAAGCCGGGAAATGTCTCTCCGATATTGCTGCCAAGCGCACACTCGATGAAACTGTAGATAGGTAGTCGAGTTCGTTCCACAAAGTTATCTGTTGTCGCTACAAAATAAATGAGTGTTGAACAAAGTGGAATTTTATTTTTCGATTTAATTTGTTGCTGGACTTTCGGTAGGTATTTAACATTGCACTTTTGGTTGGAAACCTTCATTCTATATCAAAATTTTATGAGTTTTCAATGATCTCTGTAGATTCGCGCACAAATGATATTATTTTTGAATTCTCTTTTGTCTCTGGTTAAATGTTTTTATAGCTGTAGAAACTGCCATTGCTTACATTACGAACGATGAAGCCTGATAGTTTAGGTATTGCCAACACAATTTATATTTTTACCTACCTACTGATTAGTCATATATTTCGAAGTTCTTGGAATCCCGTGAAATTGCAGAGAGGGGATCGACAGCGTGTGGGCGGTAAACATTATTGTGAATGGGAGGCGTTAATGTATTTTCGTGACATTTTGCTTTATTTATAAAATAATCTTTTATATTTGGTGCTGATTCGCACTAATATCTAAAATATACATAGTGTACGCAATTACATGCATGCCAAATATTCTGTTTGTAGTAAACTGCTGGACTTCTTCTCCTAATTTTTAAGTACTTTACAGAACAGTGTTGTTAACAGCTCAGATTAAATAGAAAAAGTTTCTGTAAAAAAAAAAAACACCAATGAAAGATTAGAATTCACACAACACTCCGGTACAAAAGAAGTTGCGAGGAACTTTTCTGCGCACCTTATTATCCTTTCAACATTCTCTGTAAAAACTTTATTAAGCCTTCAATACTCTTCTAATCCCAACATTATCAAAAGTTTCTGTCGCCGAAGCAAACAAACTTTCAACATCTGCCGTTTTCTCAGGAGCGTGCCAAGTCCCCCTGATCGCCTTTGAAGGTACAAAGGAACCATGCGGTGCGGAGAAAAGGACCAAAATATAGAAATTAATGGGAGAGTGAAAGAGAGAGGTAGAGGACCGGAACATTACACAAGCAAGTCTCGGTTGACGGGTCCCGAACAAAATGAATGGTTGCGGCAGCGGATTAAAATGCGCCGTAACATTGGAATGAATGAAAATAATAAAAAAGCTGTAGGTAATTGCGTAACATGAGGCTAGTGGGAAGTTGAATGATGATACTGTCAACAGGGGTGCAGCTTGTGTTTGGAGACCTCGCGAAATGTCGGTCATTGTTTTAACAAGTGCTATTAAGTCGCTAATTGAAACGATGATTACATCATTAGCACCGTTTTTCAGACCAATTACTAACTCGTTTGTTGTTTTTCTTCCCTTATTTTGCATCGGTAAGTAAGAGTATCTAAGTCTAAATCCATTAGCAGCTCACCCTCTTCATTTAATGACCTCTCTCTCTCATGTTATTGCATGAATAACCCATCGGTCGAGGCATAAAATCTAAGCAATACCAATCTAGATTCAATGTGAAAAACACGAGACTGCAAAATATTATCAACAGAGAAGACATACTTCATTAATCCAAATATACCAGTTCAGTAGTAAAGATACTTTATATGATTAGGTACCACGTCGAACCCCATAACAGAAAAATATTAAACAATTTTAATTCGGCCAAAAGTCAACGTAGGATCTGGGAATCCCCAAATGTATTCACATGCAAAAGATAAACCCATGGCAAACCTGTACTCGACAAGTGTTTCACCCCTCCACGGGGCGTCGGAAGGGGTGGTTTTAAGGCGAATTAAAAATAATTATTGAAATTGCATAACTTTTTTTTTACCTGACTAGTTTCTCATTGCAGCTATAGAACAGTATTATGTAGATTTACAATTGTATATTGTGAAGACATTAATAAAAGACATGTTAGAACATTCCAGTCCTTAAAGAATATGAAATACCAGATTACAAAGCGTAGTCAATTAGAACCCACAGTTATTGACACGACAATATCGATATTCGACACATTTTTTTTTTTTTTTAATCATATCACGATTCTTCCTGCCAGATATTAGCGGATACGTTGGCGTAAGCGGAAGCGCAAGAGTCGATTTCCTGCGTGGCGCTTCCCAGAGTCTATAAAAAAGAGAAAGGTGAAGAAAGAATTGTTATCAGATCGCATCATATATTTTTGTTTTCGTATATACCGTCTTCCTTGTGTTGTGTTCCTCTGACATGAAGTGATCCTCTGCTTATAGACGATGTTTTCGCCATTTGCGCCTATCCTTATCATGAAGTGCGTGATTGTCGTGTGAAATTATTTTTTTATTCATCTATCCTCACTCACCTTGAATATTTATTAGAAAATTACGTGTCTACGTTTCCTCCCGAATTTCATCCAGATCAGATGAGATTGCTCGGGTAGGATAGATTGACAGGGTAAATTGTTCTGAAATATGACCAAACCTTAAGTGTGTCTGTTTTTTGTTATACTTCCTTAGTAGTAATTTACAGTCTCATACTCATCATCTTCATGTCATACTGTTATCAATTAGGGTCGGCGCAGTACGTTTTATTTGCTTATAAGCCATCACGCTATTGTCACACTTATTACTTTTTATTTCTTATTTGCTCGTACAATCTTTCAATCTATTCTTTTGTCTTCCTCTCCTACTCCATCCACCGTCTTTTTTTAGTTTTCATGTTCGTGGAACAAAAACACATGTACTGAGAGCAACTAACTACTGTTCCGAACTATACCGTAACTACGGGTAGACAGAGAGGCTCCATAGAAATAAAATGCCGGAAACAGATAAGTATCAACTTCCTGCCATATAGTCATGTGTACTCCTACGCAATATCACGACAAGCTGGGTTAGGTGCTGATATAATTGAATCTATAATATGACAAAAAAACATAGCTATACAATAGCATTTAATATATTTTGGGAATTTATGTTGGGTTATCCAACCCGCACTGGGCACGCGTGGTGGATTATAGCCCATCCCTCTCCAAGAGAGGAGGCCTGAGTCCCTGCAGTGGGAACATTATAGGCTGATGATGATGATGATGATGATGATGTTGGGTTCCTGAGTGAAAACCGCTGTGTGCCCTCGAAATGCATGCGATCGTGCATATATCTAACAGGAGACTGCTATGGGTTGGTGGTAAACATTTTGACATAACAACTACATTGAAAAATCCACGTCAATATTGGAAACAAGGACTTTTGTCAACTAGATTTTTTTTTGCCTTCACTACAACTTCAAGTCTGGAAAATGATCCTTAAACTAACAAAAGGTCCTCATACAAATATGAGTCATATTTTATATTTGAAGTGCAGATTAAAACTCCATATTTCTAGGAAACTCAGTCTCAGTATTCTGAAAATCATGCAGTTTGTGATATGGCAGAGTTCGTTCTTGATACGTCGGTATAATGAACGAACGACAAACATTCTATTAGATCATCTTGAGTGACATCGATTAGTATAAGATTACTCCAATAAGAAAATTTTTTTTTACTACCCGAAAGGAAGGATATATTTCTCATGAAAACGATTGAGACATTTTTCTGAAGAGGTAGGTAAGCAGCAAATAAGATGTTTTTATTTTGAAAAAGGTAGAAAAATGGTCGATGTGTAATGATTAAATGTTTGCGGTGGTGATGGTTGAAGGTTCAGAAAAGTTCTGTATTTCTGTTAAATTCTTTATGCTATTGTGCTGTTATGCGTATAGGGGACCATCCAATAACCATTAATCTGGCTGTTAGGCACAATTCCAAACCGAGAACAGTCAGCGGAGAACATATTATACCGGCTTACCCAATATCGCCACAACTAGAAACTATAGAGTAATACGAAGCAAAACATTTGACAAATATGCTCAATTGAAAATGGCTGAGAACGGTTACTTGAATAGATCCTTTCCGTCTTTTATCGCGTGTAATAAATAAAATTCGAAACATGTGTTTACACACCGTACTCATAATAATAATATGTGCTACCGAGTTGCCGACATTCATTATAAAGATATTACGCTGAAAAATTGAAACGTAAGCGCTTTATAATACCACCGTCTTGAATGTAATATTAAAGCTTTTATACTCAATATTTTGAGTGGTCCTTGAAGACGTGAACGGGAATTTAATATCGTTCGTATGAGGAGTCTTTATCAAAACAGCTACTGTTCTTAGACTTCATATCTATCAGCACTTTGTCGGAGTTCACCAAACATGGTTTGCGTCACATTTTAAGTGTCTGCTAAATATTTATGGCGTCAGCGACACCCGGGCGCAATTAGCATGTCTATCTGTCATCACTGGTCCTCCCAGGAAGAGCTTGTCTCCACCGTCTCGTCACTCATGCGCTCCTGGTGTTTAACTCGAGTGCCTGTTGAAATTAATGACGGATTCAGAACATAATTCACGGCGCATTCTTTGTAAATTAAATTGAATGAGCGGTTGTTTAAAGTTCTCAGAATGTTGTAGTTGAGGAGAATAATAAGTCTTCTAGCTTTATGATTTCTTGATCGTGCAACGCTAATTTTGTTGCTGCTAGTGAAATGATTCGCGTAAACAATTCTGTTTCTAGCTGTACTTCTAATATTAACTTCTGCTAAATGATACTTCCGAGTAGCAATTTAATTCTGTGAATAATATTGAAGCTGTAATTTTATCAGTGCAAATAATAATAATAATAATAATAATATTTTTCTTTATTTGGGACAACATAGGAACCATTTTTGTTAGTAAACAACTTACACACTAGGGTTAGTAACAAATTGGAATATACCAAAATTATAATTATTGACGAAATGGTTGCAAATGGTTTCAGAAATATTTTACTTAACAAGATAGACGTGCAGGATACTAAAGCGACTAAAACTGCATCATGCCCAATGAAACGTGTCCAATAATAAAATCCAATCTCTGTATGATTGTATGTACTTTTACCGTGCGGGCTAATGGTGCCGTGTCGGGTCGACGGCCGTGCGATAAGGACCAACATATCAAATTCAATACGTTCGAGCGAGAGAGTAGGACGAGAAGTGCGGGCAAATACGGTCGTAAAGTAAAACACGGTTTATGCTTTTTGTTCGATTTAACTTAGAAGTTGCTTGGAGCATGAGTGTAGGCCGAAAATTAGTAGGATCTATTTTTGTATAAATAGGTAGATTGGTAGCTTAATCGATTAATACGCAAAAATAACGAAAAGTTGGAGAAAAAGAAAAAAGAGCCTTGCCTACCGGGTTGACATCAATAAATTCTTGTACCATTGTTGTTAACAATGGTACAAGAATTCCATAATTAGTTAGATTATTTAGATCCCTTGGAACGCTGATTAAAACCATGGGTAGAAGATTCCGATAACCAGAAACAAGGTAAACACTATCGTAAGATTGACATTAAAATTAAATTATATATTGTAAACTGTGTAAGTTTACAATATTTAATACAATTACAATGTTTAAGTTTACGTATTTGACCATTATTATCCGATAACACAAGAAAGATTCCCCCCTTCATATAAACAGCGCAGCAGGTATCCTTTGAGCAGAAATGGATTGTTTGGTCCTTGATCCGGCTCCAAGGACTATTAATTACTCTCTTTCGGGATTTCTCACAAACGTCTTTTATAGATTTCCAATTTAATTAAGTCCTTGGCATACCTACGCTAATTATTTTTAACAATAATATTTAAATTTCTTAATAATCAGAATAACTTGTTCCGGGATATA
Organism: Diarsia rubi; assembly: GCA_932274075.1. Lineage (NCBI taxonomy): Eukaryota > Metazoa > Arthropoda > Insecta > Lepidoptera > Noctuidae > Diarsia > Diarsia rubi. The sequence goes on from OW026421.1 coordinate 6,893,903, forward strand.
ATACAAACCAGCAAAATGGCGTGTTTCTTGAGCTAATGAGACAATCTATCGGATAGCGTGTGAAGATTATATTTTTGCAGGAACAAGAAATAGTAAACTAGATCAATAATAGTACTCAGGCATTATAATTGTTTAAATTCATTCTGTTTCTGTAACTGATCCGATTTGTTTAGCTTAAAAATACTTATAAATACTGAGACAGAGAACTAGTTATTCTTAAATAAATATGTTGAACTTTATGGAAAGCAGCAAGTCCTAGAATCAAAAAATTCGAAGACTTGACATCAACCAACCCGCACTGGGCTCGCATGATGGATAACCCATTCACTCTCACGACGAGGCCTGTATCCCAGCAGTGGGAACATTATAGGCTGATGATGATGATGTTGAACTGAAAAATGCCGTCAAACGTTACTCTGTCGACATATGCATCTTAGGACAGCAACCTTTAACATCAGCCCATTAGCATCCATTGATGAATATCCGGATAGCATCCCACTTGCCTCGGTTGTGGTGAACGGTCAAATGCGAGTAACAGGTATCATCGCCATAACTGCGAAAAGTGGCTCTTGACTCTATTGTCTCTTTCTGTTGTCGTCTATTGTGGCTCTTTGCAGTTCGATTTACCAACTCTCACGTTATGGTTTACGGACACGGCACACTCTCTGCAAATGGAAACATTTATAAGCTTATTACTATTATTAAGACAGCAGCCACTCATCTTCCGACGTTGATACCCGATAAGTACACTTTTTTTGCAGGAATAAACATCAGAAAATACCAGGCAAAATGTAATGATTAAATAATGAATGGTTTCTTAGTGAAATCCTGAGCCTCTCGAAGACGCGACTGTACGCAGGTTCCCAATTTTTCTCAAAACCTTTTCTAAGTAATACCACTCTAACCAAAAAAGGGCAATTGAATGTTCTGCTCGACCTACCCTAATGGCTTTAATAAGTAAACAATGGATAGGGCGGAACACACCGAATACCTACCGCGGACAGAGGTTGAGGAGGTATTATGGAGGGATTTTCCTGATGCCAAGCAAAGGTGAGATGGGTTCATTATGAATGAATATTGTATTACAATTAGGGAAGATGAAAGGTATAAGTAAAAGAAAATTTTATTTTCAAAAATAACTCAGTTACAGAATAAGGTAGTTCATCAAGGTCACATAAAAGAAAACCTTAATAGATTCATTAATCATAAAATACTGGAATACTTGGGTTAAAAACCCCTAAATTCTTAACAAAACACAAACAACTACAAATGTAACTATAATAACTAGTGTGTACGTATTTACAAAAAAACTTTAGATATCCAGTCCATTTGATAGTTTCGTTGCTTGTAGCAACGAAAATATCTGAAGTGTCTAGTTTCACGAAGGCCAGCAAACAAAAGCTACATTCTCCGCACATCCATAAAATTATATCTTAATTTTCTTTGTCAATATAGTCTTACTATTTTATACTGTGCCAGTCAAATTAATACTTTTTCTTCCTCTTCCACGCTTCTCTTTTACTCAGCATCAAAAAAAATCTTTTACAGATTTCATCCATCGTTCTTTTACTGTTCTTCTGTTCTTTTTGCCATCTAAATTCATTGATAAAAAATTGCCGACTGGAAATTTAATCAAATAATTGTCCAACGGCATTCCTAACGAAAACAAACATTAATATTTACTTAAATTTCTCTGCAAACACTTGAGTACTGAAGCTTTGTCAGACGGAATTAGTAGAATTATTTATTCAGGGAATTTTCTCCTGCAATAAGCCTAGATATTATTTTCTCTTAGAATTTTGATATGAAATAACTGAACTGTAGATAGGTACCTACCTGTAACTATTTATAGCTTTCTACTAAGAGGCATTTGAGTCTATTCGAACGTGCTTCAAGATTATTGTACGATCTCTCTTCTAGCAAATATTTGAAAGTAATTACTTAATAATTTCTTAATTTGTGCTATAACTCTTTCTTCTTATGTCTTTAAATTCAGATTCGGAGGCTGCATGCCATGTATTCAAATGCACTAATGCGCTTCAACTCTTTTGTCACTATTTTACATTTGGTGATTCTGATTCTTACTTCATTTCTTTAATTTTGTCTTCCATCTGTAGAAGGTTGCACGTTTGAAAATTTGCTTTTTTGCCAACATAAGTTACCAATAGAAGTACTTTTAAACCTTAAATGTATAAAATATCACACATACCTTTAACCTCAGTACGTATATAGGTAAATAAATCTATAACTTAGCATACGCTATTATTTACACACACGTAAAATAATACAAGGCAATTAGGGGTCACCGAGCGTAGGTACGAACCCTTCTCACCTGCCCGTGACATGTACGGAATGATTAATTTGGGAACTTTCTGATGCTTGACATTTGTTTAGAAGCCATTATAACTGCGAAATAGATTTAAATGACTAGTTGTATAACTTAGAAACACGGAGCTAATAGTTTTATTTACAGTGTGAGAAGTTGAAAACTCGGTAAACGAGTTAAGGTTCTGTAAACCTAAACATTGAACAGGGCAAAAAAGTGAGATTCCTGCGAGAAAATATGGCTAAAAACTGCTAAAATGAGATGAATTGATATAGATTGTACTTGTACGCACGGCTGTAAAATCAAATTAAGGGCCCCTTATTCCGAAAGTTTAGGCATTTTACGCACCGAGACGGCTTGCGTCCGCGTTGCACAGGAGCCGTCGCGATATGAACTCCGGTGACCTATGGCGGCGGGCGAGCACGCCACAGTATAGATAAATAAATCAGTACTTCAAATATTATTAGCGTGCTGGTAATAATAGCTTTTTTGCAACAAAAACGTATAGCTTGATGTGATGTCCACTGCACTATTGACTGTAAACACTAATACACTTAGGTATATCGTTATAAATGTATGACTTTTTTTTATTGCTTGGTAAAATCATCAAATGAAGGACTCATTTCGCTCTGGGTGGAGCGGAAGGGACTGTCAGAATTGTACTGACTAAAATCCACCCTGTTCCTTCGGTTGCCCTTTGCGTTCCAGGGCCACGGTATTCTGATAAGACAGTCTCGTGAATGAAAAGGTAGGCGATATCATCCTGTAGAACTTAATGTATGGTTGTAGAAGATTTGGTGAGTAATATAATGAAAGACAAATATGATTAATTATAATATAATAAAATAAAAAAAAAATATATATATAGGTACCAGCATAAAAATTAATATTCATAAAAATTAAAATTCATAAAAATTTAGTGGTCGTGTGCTAGGTCCAGGTTCATTTTCATCGACCGATATATTCCTCAATGCTGGGCGCGAGTCTCCTCTAAGAGGGTCAAAGCCACAGTCCTCATGGCACTCCCCTCCGAGTTGGGAACTAGGACCTGATAGCAAATCAGGATTGTTTTGCGTTAGAGATTCCTCATTTTCCTTATTTTCTGCGCGGGCGCACACGAGGCAGTATTTATTTTTTACAGCCAGAAAAATTATTTTACCGGTTCTTCTACCGATAATTGCTGCAGTTCCAGATGCAGCTTCATAATTCGATCCATACGATCTAGCACACCAAGAAGCGTCCACGTAAACATCAATTACTGGTATGCCATTTTTGGTGCGACCTTCTGCGATAGCCAATTTCTTTTCTTCTTCTGCAGCATCTTGCATCGATGCGGCTGCTGTTTTTTCACAACATTCGTACACTTTATCCTGGAGTTGATTGTAATAATTTGTAGAAAATACAGGAATGTTCATAGCAGAAAAAAGCTCTTCGAATTGTGAGTAGCCAATCCCTGTTGCTACCATGCCAGTGGTGGCTGCAATATTTACATTAACTTTTGACTCAGTCTTTTCGGAATTTATAAAGCAAAGTTGTTTACAAATATTACATTCAAATTTAAATACTGAAATTAAGCCAATTCTTTTTTCACTAATTAGCTGAAAATTTCCTGCTTTGCAGTCGAACAAGTTGTTGTGACGTGCTTTTTCTTGTAATTGACTAAATAAGTAATTGATATCAATAACGCGTCGTCCTGTCACTGTTTGGAACTGGTCTTCTTGAATTTCAGGTTCAACGTTATAATAATCATCCTCCTCTTCTTGATTTTCAGCTTCAATAATAATGGAATCATCTTTATCTTTTCTAGTTGTCCTTTGAAGTTTGTCTTCATGGTTTTCAGTTTCAACAATAATGGAATCATCTTCGTCTTTTCCAGTTGTCCTTTGAAATTTGTCTTCTTGATTTTCAGCTTCAACAATAAAGGAATTATCTTCGTCATCCCTAGTTTTTCTGCAACAATGGAATGTCATTAACGTAATGAAACGGATTTGGTTTCAAAGTCACCGAAATAAACTTTAACAAAAATTCATTTACTGCCATGTTACATCCCATAATAGGATACATAAGACATGTGATAAGTAAGAAAACTAAAGCGCGACGGGAGATAACGTCAAACTTGTAGCGGATGGATAAAACTGCTCCGCCATAGTACCTATATTATGTAATATGTACATAATGTACTTACGCATACTGTCCCTCTTTAGAGTGCCCATCGGTACTTTTTTTGGACATCAAAGTACCTTTTCCGGTACGTGGTCTCAGAGCACTGGAATGGAATAAATTTCATTACATATTTTCAAAAAAATCAAATTAACAAACACTTATTATTACTAGAGTTATAACATGACGTAGCATGACGTAGTTAACACACCCCGTTGCGAGCGCGGTCCGAGCCTTGTATCAATGGAGCCGAGCCGCGCGCCGCCGCCAGAGCCGCTTCATTGATACGGCCTTGCGCGCACTGCCTTGCGGTGGAATGCGGTGCGTTTATTCTACCGTGCGGTAGAATAAACGCATTCACAGAGCCGCGCACTGCGGCGAAACTAACGCACGTTTTAACCGACTTCAAAAAAAAGGAGGAGGTTATCAATTCGGTTGTATTTTTATCATCATTTTTTTTTATGTTTGTTACCTCAGAACTCCTTCGTTTATGGACCGATTTGCAATTTTTTTTCCCCTTATAGGAAAAATTCAGTTCTGATGATGGGATCCATGAGGAATCGAGGGTACTTACTCCTCAAAAATTATAGGCCACCTTATAGTGATATTGGAATTTTAATCGAGAACTTAAGCATTTACAGTCAAAAAGTAACATTTGATGAAGTGGAACTGATGAAGAAGACCAGAAATGGTCAACGGAACTTCATACTCACATACACTAATAAAAATAAAATTTTAGATTTTTCTTTCATGGGAAAAAAAAAATTGCAAATCGGTCCATAAACAACGGAGTTCTGAGGTACTTAACAAACATAAAAAAAAATGATAAAAAAAAATACAACCGAATTGAAAACCTTTTTTTGAAGTCGGTTAAAACGTGCGTTTATTTCACCGCAGTGCGCGGCGCTTCCTAGATCTCTATGCGATACAAAAATATTTGCGGTAGATTCACCGCAAATTTGCAGCGAGAGGCCAACGGCGATTTTACCGCATGCGTTTATTTCACCGCAGTGCGCGCACTTCTATGATACTCCATACTTCACAGATTATGCGTTAGAAAAACGCAAGGCAGTGCGCGCAAGGCCTACAAGGTTCGGACCGTCAAGGTGCGTAATTTTTATTTTTAAATTATTCAAATCTCATAAATACCTATTTTTTTTATTCGTGTTCTACTCATTGGATACATGAAGTGGGCTGCCGTTGTAAGACGACTAAAAAGTCACGGTGTATAAAAAGCTTCTATTTTAAAATGTTTTGACAGTATTTCAGAATAATACGAAAGTACCTAATAAACAGAATCAACCATCGCGCGACATGTCGCTGTATGCGTGAGTGTCGACGGTCTGTGCGAGGCGCCGCGCGGCCGGCCGATTTCTACCTACTAAACGCAGCGCGACCATAACCCGTGCTCTAGGTACTTACCTAGTGAGTACAAGTAGTGACCGATAGCCATTGTTCAATTTGTTTCAAATCTTCATAAACATAATAAAAGAATGTAATAATAAAAACAAAACACAACATACCTAGGTACTTACATCTCCTTGAATTTGACCGGGATGCAAAACTGCACTTTGTAAAGGTATAAGAATGTTTCCATTATAGATTTAAAATTCTAGTCATACTGACTTCGCTGGTCTGTGTAGAGGAGTACTTAATTATATTGTGACGTATTTATAGAATAAGTACTTACGCAATACACTTTCGGATTTTCTTCACTTCAGATACCCTTTTTTTCTTAATTTTGTTTTTTCTATTCGCCATTTCAATTACTTATAATAATACACACGTTTATTTACGCGCGCGGCAACGATAATTTGTGGTCGCGAGCAAAAGTTGCATAGGTCCTCCCTCGATGACGTCCGGCAGGACAATGTGGGACAATGGCGCGGTGCGCGCGTGCCGTTTTCACGTATTTATTTTATTTAAAAAAAAATAAGTGCCATATTATAAATTTATCCAAAAATATCCCTGTCAAACCTGATTAGTAAATGAAATGTTAAATTTTCATAAAAGTTGCGTTCCCTCAAGTCTCATAAAACTTAAAATACTTTCAAAATCGACTTTACTTCAGATTTTTTTTTTATCGAGCAAAATGTTAAATAATGTGTTTTTAACCAAAAAAGTCACTAGATCAAAGATGTATCTGTACTATATATTTTTTTACGGATTTAAATATGATGATTTCTCTGAAAACAACTCGATCTAGAAACGTAAATTTCGAAAAAGGGGCCCTTAAGTTGATCTCTCATTTTCCGGATTCCATACTAAACGAGGTCAGTTATACTGGATATGTATAGCTATATGGGTCGCCGTGTGTACTACAAAAAAGCTTCTGTCAACCCTGTTAAAAGGTATCATCGAAATGCGAAACACTTTGAAAGAGACGTGACTATTGCTTTAAAAGTAGATTTCTATGGGATATAAAACTAGATAGCTAGAATGCCTTTTAAGTCAGGTGAAGACTATGAAATACTTGAGGACCGACAGAATACAGATGTTGGAATGCCCGATTATCGATCTTGAACCCCTAAGGGAGATAACGGTTCTATTCCCAATGCTTTACCGACCGCAAGATTTGCATAGAAGATTATATATATATTAGAAGATATCTATCTATAGGTACTATAACTACAGGAAGCGTCCTCATGAATTTTATTCATGCTAAGATACTGAGAAGATATTGTTTTCTGTCATAGTTCTTAAATGTTTTTGGAGCCAAGGGATATATGAATAGGGCTAACAATGTAGCTAAAAGTATTACCATAAATACTCATTGGTTAGATGCTTGTAAGTCATCAAAAACACACAGTAATTGACATTCAACCCCACATTACCGAAATATAGGGGTAGAATCAATAGAAGGGCTACCAAGTTGACACCGATTGAACTTCGTACCAAAAAACTGTGATTGACGAACAATTGAAACTACCATTCGTTATTCGGAGTCAAAAGGCGGAAATAATTCGGGCCGGCTCGTTCGGCTATACTGTTATTATAAACGGTGATATAGCTGTACTGCATGGCTAAGAGCTTAGTGTATTGCGTTGAAAATGATGTGGCGATTTTCATCTACGACATTGTCCCTAACAGTAGCTAGATATACTTAATTTTGCATAATTTTCATGAGTGTAATATCTCTTCTTTCTTCATTAGATTCATAGTATTCACAGATTATTGCAGGTATAGGTCTCCCTATAAGCAATCTATTGATCTAGAAGGCTCCATTAGGCTTCCTGCGTCTCTCTTCAGTAACTGACTTCTGCTAACTTGTCCAATCTTCTTTTTATCCTAGAGTGGTCTCCGCTGTAACTCTTTTATGCGTATGATTTTGACAGCTTTTCTTTTTAGCTACTGGCTACTATGTTTTGATTTTTTGAAACATTATTAGAAGGTACAGTTTTTCATGTTCTGTCTAATAACTTTTCCAGTCTTCTGTAGAATTATCACAATAAACATTTAGCCACTATCCCCTTTTAGGACAAAAGCACATATTTGTGTGCAATGGCTTGAAAGGGTGATAGGAAGCGGCGCGTGTTATTTCTATGGGGTGTATCGTCCGTGCAATGCGATTTATTTCGAGTGTCAGACATTCCCAGTGTCTGCTAAACTGTTTTTTAATTTACAGTTTCACACTATGCATGGGGTTCGTTTTGGTCATATGTGGACAATAAGTAGACTACCTTGTTAGTAGAATGGTTGCAAGCGCGACAGCTGTGCAAATGGCCATGGTTTTGATGCCCGGGCTGGGAAAAGTGTTATTGGGTTTTTAGATAAGGAATTTCCAGTAGTAGTTACGGACTCTGGAACTATTTCGGCGATGACAATATACCCGCTCTATTACTTAAAATTAAATGTAGGTCTACTATTAGATACACCTCTGCATAGTCCATCGGGGATTAGATGCGTGATGTTATGCTTATGCATAGGTTAAGGTTCTGTTTGTTAGATTCTTCGATGTTTTGTGTGGACTGTTGCAGGTCGGTTTTAATAAGGAGTCCAAACTCGGCACAGTCAAAACTATTTATTATAAAATTTTATACACGGATTACACGGACACAAAGTCTAAGGGTGAGGCCAGAAATTCTGCTGCAATAGGTTATACAGGGTGTTTGGAAGGGAGCTGTACATACGCCTAGGGTAGAAACTAGGGATAGTCTGCTACCTACCCCCGCCCATTATATTGACCTTGGCCTCAAGGTTTTTTTTTAATTTAAAATTATTTCTTTACCTTACTACGGTACTTCAGGCCCCATAACTTTTCTTCTCCACAATTTTCTGGTGTAAAATAATTTTTTGCAAGACCCTAAGACTCTAACGATTAAAACAAGACCATTAGCCGACCGGTCCCATGGATAGATTTTGAGCTACAGGTAGTTTTAGTCAAAAAATCAAATAAAAAATAATAATAAATTAAAAAAAAACCTTGAGGCCAAGGTCAATATAATGGGCGGGGGTAGGTAGCAGACTATCCCTAGTTTCTACCCTAGGCGTATGTACAGCTCCCTAATACCAAACACCCTGTATACAAAAGTCTATTTGATTCACACGGCGACGCAAAATGAGTTGTTACTTACATTATAAAACGTAGGTGCCTACAAGCTAAAAAGACGTGCTCTGTTTAAATGATAAGAGCCTCATATTTGACTACGGAACCCTAATGATCGCATGCGTGGTTATCCGTGTGTAAACGTGAGATAACAGTCCAGCGATACTCAACCTGAGGCGCCCTTTAATGTGCGACCTTCAGACCTTTTTGAGTGAGATTCGATACATAAAAGGTATCCGTTATTCGTATTTTAATATTAAAAGGAAGTGAAGTGAATTAAATGATAATACGAAGTTTTTTTTAGTCTTGTTTTTAAGTTAAAAGTTAAAAATAAATATGTTCACTTTCAAATATCTCCCTCCACAGGCTCCGTAATACTTATTGCATCAATTAGCGCTATGTTTTAAGTGTTTTTTCAGCCCCGAACAATTTTTGCGTATGGTCACTAACTGTTATTAGACTTACTGCCGTACTCAGAGAGCTTTAATGATTACTTAGGCTATTACTTAGTAAAGGTTTTGACAGTTTTGTCATACAAAAGTAGTCAAACCTTTACTAAGTGACGGCTTAAGTAATCATTAAATATCTCTGAATACCGCAGTTAGGTTGATAATACACATATAGAATGCTTAGTTGGCAGCTTCGTGAAGTGTTCGACACCTTAAGGTACCCAATGTCGCTACGAACATAGAATAATACCCCTTTTTTTTTTTTTTTTTTTTGGTGGGTGTAAAATCATCGAATAACCCCTCCCGCTCTTGGGCAGAGCGAAAGGGAGTGTCAGACTTCTACTGACTAAAAACCACCCATGTTCCTTCTTCGCCCTCTATGTCGAGGCCGCGATAACCGTTGGACTACCCGCGGCCGGAATAATACCCCTTACCTATTGGATTGCCTTTATTTCAATTTAGAAGACGTTGTTGTTTTAGTAGCTAGGAAGGAACTGAAATTGTCACTTTGCGAGCATCGAAATGAAAAACGTATAATAATAAAGGGTGTAAAAGTACCTTTAACGCAAATGAAGGGCACTTGCTCTCTCCACCACTGCGATCATTTTTTGGTTCTAGACCATACCTGGGAACCGCCTAGTTACGGAGATATTGGGGGTCAAAGTTAAAAATTTTGTACAGCTGGTTTTGTAAATACTTACTAGTTTTTCAGGTTATAACTTTACTTAAATAACCTCCATGACCCGTTTACTATTCAAAGCATCCAATAAGTAGAATAATGTTTTATGAGTGCTACATTGAGTTTTACCGTAAAATGTGATTTTTGACCCCAAAAAAAAAGTCGTTTCCCAGCAAAAAAATTAGCGTAGGGGTACCTACTTAGTTTGATGTACAGAATTCTTGGTTGACGTATGTGTGAAGGGTTACTTAGACAAACATAAATCATTTATTAGCATAAAAACATGGTATATAATGATGGTAAATTAAAATAAAATAGTTCAAACATGTTTAGCTAAGATAGAACATAGTATGCAAATTAATGTTACAATGCATCAAAATCTATTTTCAATAAATTCTTTTAAACTATAGGAATTGTATTCATTTATCCACTTGTGTAATTTAATCTACACTAATACTATAAAGAGGAAAGATTTGTTTGTTTGTTTGTAACGAATAGGCTCCGAAACTACTGGACCGATTTGAAAAATTATTTCACCGTTGGGAAGCTACACTATCCCCGGGTGACATAGGCTACTTTTTTATCCCTGTATTCCCACGGGAACGGGAACTACGCGGGTGGATCAGCGTGACGTCCGCTAGTCTTTAATAATCTTGAATTTAATATGTTAAAGTGGCTTGGTATCTTGTTATAAATCCGTACGCACATTGCTAAGCCGTTTTTATTATATTTTGTAAGTCTTGGCAAATCATTTATTACTAACATAAAAGGATCTCGTTTGTTGCGAGGATTTTAATTAAGTTAATTTACATCCTGTATATCATTGATCTAGTCGTGATAATAGCTGTTTTATGGGCTTAATTCCCTGACAGGCAAGTGACATAGGGTTCATCCATGAGGAATTTATCTGCATCATTTTATTAACTTTTTAAATATACAATCGACTGTCGTGGTATGGGTATGTGATGAGGATGAAGGATTATAGAACAAGGGCAGGAAGTTGATTATAATAAATGCGAGATGTTCCCATAATTAAAACAAACATTTACGGTGACATACAAGTTTGAGTACCACTGAAACTAAAAAACTGACTGGTGTCATGGTTTACTCCGTATGGTCGCATCTGTTTTTCTTTCTTAATTTAATTAAATAGGTTCTTTTTAAAACATACTGTGGCCTGATATGGACACGTGTGTCCATTTACACATATGATTGGTATCTAATCCGGGCTGCTAATAACAATTACATTGACGCGGTAATTGCGGTTTTATGTAAGAAATTACGTAAAGTAATTAAGTACATTCAGTAAATTCAATTACTTATTTGATAAAGAAGACAGAAAACAGACGTTAATTGTTTTGCATGGTTTTTTACAAGACAAACAGTTAACGTTGTTTGAACCAAGTTTATTTAATCGTGTTTAATTGAACATGCAATATTATAGTTATCAATAGACAATTAAATAGATCCTTGTTTTTATTTTATACTATTATCCGTCCAGACTTTGCTCGGGTACTAAAGAATATGAGTAGAGCCGTTAGAAAAAGCACGTTTTTCATTTCAAATTGTGTCAAATTTTCAACTAACGTTTCGCAGAATTTTTTTTTGCTGAATGATCATCGGCCAACTTACCATATAGTTTTGTTTTATTTCCCAACCTCGAAGTTACCAACTGTGGGTACGTTTGGTCTGCTTTCATAATGACACTTTTAAAATGCCAACTTAAGTTGTTTACCAAATCAAATGATTGGAACCTAACCCCTCTAAGCCCAGTCGACGAAGCCGGTGGTTTAAAAAAAAATAACCACAAGGGGATGGCGGGGTCTTTTCACTCGCTTCGCTCGCTCACTCGACTCCGCCATCCCCTTCTAACCTAACCTGTACGAGTCGGGGTGCCCTAAGTCCCGAGCTGGCTTCGCACGCTCTTGCATCCAACTTTTCCTAGTAGAGGGTTCGCAGGGTATGTCGGGGTCTCTGTACATACACCAAAATCACCCACTGCTGGGTATAGGCCTCCCTTTTCTTGTGCCATTGTCCACGGTCCTTATTTCCCCCCCTAAAGGCAAATATGTCCAAACACACACCTAAAACCACCAAAACAGCGGACCGAATATTAAAATTAAAATACATAAATTCAAACATCTTCGTTAGTGAAGGCATTATTAATATTACTCTCTAAATACCGACAACCTTCTTACATAAATCGCTCGCATAAAATTGCCTATTGCTCCTTTTCTCAAACCAGCTGGACAAAGTCTCACATGTATACCAAGAATTTCTTAAATTAAGTCTTATAATTCCAGAAATAAATTATAACAGGATTTTAGACGATTTATAATAGATTTTTAGTAGCCACTAATTAAATATTAACTGGCGTTAAATTATAGATATTTCAAAGTATTCATTACTTAATCAGGTATAGACGCGGTAAGATCAATAAAAGTACTAATTTATAAATACTCGATTTCCAGTCTGTATTTCTTGTACGAATTCTTAATTAAAATAAATTATAAGTTTTAAAACCCCTTATGATATAAAATATTCATTTTATGCAAACTTATAAACGTAATAATAATACCGATGGAAAGGTCGACCAATCAATACATAAATGTGTTGATTACGGATATTCCTTACTGCAGTTATTTCATATTGATGACTAGAAAAGATACTAAGTTTGTTTCAGGACGGGTAAATCATAAACAACGGTAGAATTTGAATATTTTTTTATTATTGAAGTATTGAACGGTAATATACATAATATACGTTTATTAATTACTAGATATCAATTAGGTCAACAATTGGAATTATTTTTTTTTATATCCTATAATCTGGTGGGTCAGTAACAAGATAACATTTTTACATTGAATTAATAAAATGTATTCTGCATGTACACAACTTATCATTATTAACCTAGAACTAAACATATTTTTTTCCTGAGATAAGCTGCCTTAAATTGTGGGCTATATTCGAATTTGCCTTAGATGCGAAAATACTGGAGATCTTTACCAACGCAGTACGGGTGCGTTTATTGAGTACTAGCTCCCGCTACAACCCACGGGAATATAAAATCGGGATAAAAACTATCCTATTGGTTAATCCAGGTTAAAAGCTATCTGTGTACCAAATTTCATCCAAATCCGTGCAGTATTTTTCACAAACTTTTCGCCTTTATAATATTAGTGGGATATAAAAATCGATTACACTTTTGTTAACTATAACACTGTTTTCTAAATCTATTCACACAAGTATTATATCTTTTGACTTAACTTGAATATGAACACTAATTTGTTTAAACATCTAATAACAAGGTTATCCATTATTCATATACACTAACATAGGCCAGAGAATATTCCAACAAACCACAAAATGCCAAAAGAATTGCCACATTTTTTTCCACAACATAAAATAAAAGTATACCAGTGTGCAGTTTCGCCTCATTCTATTTGCTCAGTCTAGTTAACCGAGAGTCAGCGAAGTGTTTAATTACTTAGTTCACGAACTTTCTGATCCGAATAACTTTGTTTTCAGTTGAAAACATTCTTGTTTTGTGACTGTGAATGTATTCCTGTGTTTATGTCGACGATAAAAAATGTTTTATTACTTGTAAGGGATACTGAGCGTGCGTAACTTTCGACCTACCCTAAGACATTTCTACCGTCGTCGGTGTATTTCTTATCATTATCCTAAAAAATATTTTGAAAAACAAAAATACTTGATACAAATAAGATTCGTAGGTACTTATGTCGAACATACAGCAGCTTACTATATGACCATACATTTAAGAATACAGCAGACATAAAACATACTATAAAATATCACGAATTTAAAGCATAGAAATATTTCCAATATTTATTCTTGGCACTTAAGCTAAAATCTATGCACTGTGCAAGTTCACATAAAGGAGAATGACCAAAAGCATGGAAGAAGAGTTTTTCAAAGGGGTATCACAAGATTCCTTGTCGACTGTTGCCAATCGAACAGTTTACTCAGTGGAATCGAGTGATAGGCGTCGTTGTCATCCACTGATCATATTGACATCTTCCTCCTCTCCGATTTGGAGGATGGCCTTTTGGATCATGCGCTTCAGACGCTTTCGAGACTCGTGGGAGCGGAGCGTTCGGAGCTCTGAAGCTACGAAGTCGCCAAATATCTGGGGACAAAGGAAGCTGTTATGGTCTAGGTTGCCATTTGTAAGTTTTATTATATTTTCATGGCAAACGGCGATAAAAATAAGTGGATAACCTCTTCTATCTGTAGGTACTATCTAAGTAACAAAAAGTAACATTTTTAAATTGTTTGTTTAAACATAAAATTATCATCTATTGGCAGTGGAGCCTGATCGGAGTTCCCTTCTGAAAAAAAAATCGAATTTATGTTCAAACTTTTGTCCCGTTATTTAAGGAAACCTCGTATCTTGTGTTAAAATATCTAGGACCCAGTGATTAAGGCTGTGTGTTGTCTGTCTCAGATGTCCGTGAATTTTAGATTTTCATTGTTTGATCTATTTTTGTCACCTATCTATGTATTACAATAGGGGATCGGACTGAGTCAAAAAATATGATTCTAATTAGTCCGTCATCTAACTGACGGACTACGTCAGTTAGATTATCGAAAAATATTAGATACCTACGTGTTTTTTGTTTTATCAAATTAATAAAAATTGACGGAGATAAAATGCCTCAAAGATCATATTATGTGGGGTTATGACGTCATTTGTAGGTAAAAAATGTGACGTTTTCATGTTCACGAGTTTTCAAAGCACTGTAAGTATCGTCTTATTTTTTTGTTTATGTGAAAAAAAAAACGTGTTCAATATTTTTTGGAAATCTAACAATTTTTTTTTTAAGTCCGATGTGGATGAAAAAATATTCTTTGAATTTTTACCTACCATAATTAAAGCGAAGTTATTCAGAAACAATGAAAATATTCACACTTGAAATTCTGCGTACAACAAAATCGGTAGCGAAATACTGAACGTACGGAATTTATTCGATAAAATGGGCCCCAAATAATCAAATATTTATTTGATTCCAGGGATCCGCTCAATGATTTAATCAAGTTTTCCAAGGTTTCCAGTATTTAGTAGTATTCAAGAGAGGTACACTTGTTTTGGTAGTCGAGTAGTTGTTGTGGCTGAGTGGTCACTTACTGCGCTGTTGATTTTTTATTGAACTGAAAATAGAGCTACATACTTCAAATGCCTGCATAAGTGACAACAAGTCAGCTACATTAGCTGTAGAAGTTTACCGTTGGTATAGACGTGTTCATAAAAGCACAGCCCGCAAATTTTGTGGACTACCCTGGCGCTTTCACTTAGCCGGCTTTTGACTATGGAATGTAATATACATTTTGAGTTATATATTACATCACGCCTTTGAGATGTAATATATATTATAGCACAGTGTGAACGGTCACGTACAAAATGTATGACGAGGGATAAAATATTACCTATATCCCAAGATGTAATATAGGTACATCCCATAGTCAAAAGCCGGCTTAAGTGGAGACCGCCAATCGGCAAACGGAAGGTAGGTCGCTGTCAGGTTAGGTGACGCAACAATCACCCTTGTTGCTCAGCTGGATAGATGTTGCGGAAATTCGAAAATAATGGCGTCCGATGCGTAAGTTCTGCGTCGAGCAGAGGGCTGATGCCATTTCCCTACCGTAAACTTCATCTCACCTGACATTCATCAGCATTAAGTCCAGGCCTAATCCTGGGTGTAGGTTCTTCAGGCCACATGAGCGGATTGGCACTGGGTGGCAAAGGCAGGGGGGCTGATGCTGCCACCCTGAGGGGTTTGTGCAGCCGCCTGCTTGGGCTACTGCTGGTGCTGTTGGTGTTGCCGTTGTTCAGGGCTAAGGCTGCATGCGCTCGGGCAGCTGCGCCAAACTCCTCTTCTTCATCGGCTTGGAATTCCGCAAGCTGAGTGAGAGAAGTAACTTATTCATTTTTTTTGTTAAACTTTGCCCCACAATAGGAATTTCTCCTGTATCGTGGGTGGGTGGTGTAAGTTTCACCAGTAAAAGTAAACGCGATTACCACAACTGAAACGTGTTGAAGAGCTGTAAATATTCGTTACTTAGCAATGACAACAATGACTGTCTTTGAACGCAGTTAACACTGATGTACCTACTGATTCCGTTTAAATACCGTAGTGTATCTACCGTACTATAATATTGTAGGGAATCATAACAAGGGAAGACATACGTGCTTCAATAACGTACCTTAAGTTGATTACATACAGTCTTGCTTTGCTTGGCATGTCTATTCCTCGCCGTAGGTTTTCACTAGATTGCCATTTGATTACTTTTACAGGTAGGCAAGGAAATATAGACCTTATAAAAATGACGCTAAAGATCACTTTTAACTAAACAATGGCTCCTAACGAAGTTTAATTCCGTAAATGAAAACAATAATAAGCCGGTGCCTACGTAACATAAATGAGAACATTATAACGTTTGTTTTCAAATATAAAACCACGTGTCGTTGTAGATATTTGTAAACAAATAAAACCCGTAGGTCCCTTTACTTATTATGTCAAAGCGCTAGGGCAGTCCGCGAAATTGCCCATTCACTGTTACATTACTTTTTAGTGATTTACCGGTCAATGTCGGGTTGTAGGTACCTACCTACCTACGTTGATAAAATATGATTCGTTACCGTAAATATACGGTTTTATGAAATTAAATGAACTAAAAGGGTTTTATTGATTTTTTTAAAATTACATGCATAATTCGTAATAAGTGCATTCTTTATGCGGTTGTTAATCAAATTTGTTTAACATATAACTTGACATTATCCTACAAATTGCAAAACAACCTCAGAAAATTAGATTTTCGCGGGCTACCCTTCGCTTTTTTTTACCAAGAAGTGAGACTATTATTAATATGTACCTACCTACAATTTCTAGAGTTAACAAAAAAATAACAAAGTTGTCTTTGCTAATCTCTATAATCTGTCCGAGAAATGTCATTTTGCTGCGACTTAAACTTAAATTTTTTCATGCTAGATGCAAATCTTAATGTTATTCGTTGAATTATTGAATTGTAGTGAAAAATATGACAATAAAGTTTGCAATATTCGAACATCAGTTACCTGCTCAAATATTAACAAACAACACTTGATAACTACAGCCAAGCGATAAAATCGTAACACGCTGACATCAAAAACACAACTACGCAAAATTGTAAACAAAGATAAAAAAATATCAAACGCGCAATAGTTAACACGGCGTAGTTTAACGAAGTATAACTTACCTCTAAATTAACTGCGTCAACTGTCTCCAGAGGATCGGTAGAGGGCGCTCGCATCAGGAACGAGAGGGCGTCGAAGTACTCCCACCCACTACGCACAACTTGGCGCCGCTTTATTTTCCTCAACTCATTGTTGAACTGTGTCCTTAAGTTATGTATCTTCCTGCTCATCTCCTCAGAAGTCGTCCCGAAGAGTTCCGCCAGAAAATCCAACCTCGCTTGCCGCGCATTCCGATCCTTGTTCAACGGATTCTTTGTGTCCCACAACTCCTTACACTCCTTCTCCATTGTCTCAATCAACTTCATCGTATTCTCCGAGTTCCAGTGCACTTTAAACTTTGCACTATCAAACTTCATTTCTCGTCTCGAGTACTCCCTCTCACTCTCCGAGTCCATTTCTATTTTCGGAGAATACATATCGAATGAATTTGAATTCGAATCCATCATGAATGTCGAAATTGACCTTGTAATATCGAAAGCGCTCTAGCGAGACTGAGGGGCACACCGGGCGAGAGCGGCGAGACCGGTGTCTAGCGGAACGGCAACGTTCGCTTACATAATAATAACCGCGCGACGTTGCGAGCCGGAACGATAGCGCGTGCATTTGCGTTGCATAGCACTGACTTCAAGGCGCTAAAGAGCTGAACCATATAACCATATTAGTGGCTATTAGCGCCAGATGTATTAACAAAGGAAGTTTTGTTGGAGGTTTAGCCGCCATAGTTGAAAGTGGGCTAAACAGATACAAACCGCGATCAAAAAGTGAAAGCGCGGGACGATTGTACGAAACGGAGATAATATGCCTTCGGAAATGTGATATTTATCGAGTAATACACGCTTAAATACCTACAACTCGTATTGAAACATACATAAGTACCTAAAATGTATAGTTCAGTTGGATGAGTAACAACTTAGAGGACTCGTAATGAATATCGGGCGGGAAATAAAGATTTAACGAGGAACACGTGCTCTATGAAAGTCATCAAAGTCGATCGTAAATGTGTCCTGTTTATTATAGTATATACAACGTCTAGCTAGTCTGTTGATATTCATCGACATGCTGAAGAGATATGAATTAACATACTCAATGTGTTAAAGAATCAAACAAAGTAGACAGAAGCAACGCACACTGTACCCTTTTTGGGGGGGGGGGGGGTTTGAAATCATCAAATAACCCCTCACGCTCTTGGGCAGAGCGAAAGGGAGTGTCAGACTTCTACTGACTAAAACCCACCCATGTTCCTTCTTAGCCCTATATGTCATGGCCGCGGTATCTCTTACAACATCCCGCAGCCCCGCACACTGTACCCTTCGAGGTAGATTACTTTTCATTTTTTCCTGAAAAAGATACGGCCTATGCCCAGCCTAACATCACGCCTTTAATCCGAACCCGAAGGGTAAGTTAGACAGAGCAGTACCAAATAGAACAACCACATTTCACCGGTAATTTTTAAGTCCCATGTAATAGGGGGCGACCCGATTGCCATCAACCGGGCATAAATCTCGAACCCATGGCTGCTACCGAGAAACCCAAACTTTGCCCGACCCGGGATCGAACCCAGAAACTCTTGTTCAGCAGTCGCGCGTAAGTAGTTATTAAGTTTGCACAAAATTAACCTGAACATTTAAAACTAATTAAGTAATTACTTATCTGATTTAAAGTTCATAATATAAATCTTTAAATAGGGTAGCTAACAAAAATAATCTAATAAGTCCGTGAGATAGATTTCCAAAAAATATTGGACACATATTTTTTTTTTGTCACGTTAACAAACAATGTAGACGATACAGTGCTTTAAAAACTCGTGTGACGTCATAATAAAATTCTTAGACATTAGTGTGACATTTTTAGCGGTCAGTGACGTCACAAGCCTCCACTCAAATATTTGACGCGTTTTAGCTTCGTCATTTTTTATTAATTTGTTAAAACAAAAAATAAGTATTCAATATTTTTCGATAATTTAACAGATGGACTAATTAAAATCACAAATAATTGAAAACAAATAACAATGAAAAACTTGAAAGAAATGACGAGAAAATTCCATTTTAATAGAAAAAGCAGTTCACTTTAAAAGACGAGCATTTCCCTTTGAGCTTGTTCACTCTTATCGTTTCATTTCACACTGATATCCGTGTAAAATTCCAATACAGGATGTAACCGAGAGCAGTCCCGGATATTCCCGGGAAAGCGAGCAGCTAGTGGAATTGTGCAATTCAATAACAAATATCGGGACGGGATTAGACCTCGAACAGGATATGATGCGACTGGGACTGTCAATATTTTGTTTTGCGAGAAATTTATTATGTGCGTTACTTTTCCTTGATAATGTGAACAATACTGACAAAAAATAATGTGTTTCTAATTAGTCGGTCTTAGAATATGACGTCACACGAGTTTTCAAAGCACTGTATCGTCTTCATTGTATGTTTACGTGAAAAAAGAAAAAATATGTGTCCAATATTTTTTGAAAATGTATCTGACGGACTTATACGATTTTTTTTTGTTAATTACCCTATTTGGTGTACCTACTATTTAGTTCAAATAATGGTGTCATCATATCTATAGCCTTTTCCCAACTATGTTGGGGTCGGCTTCCAGTCTAACTGAATACCAGTATTTTACATGGAGCGACTGCCTATCTGACCTCCACAACCCAGTTGATACTAGGTAATACGATACCCGTTAGTAAGACTGGATGTCAGACTTTCAGGTTACTGACTACCTGTAACGACTGCCAAAGATCTATTTATGGCAGCCGGGACCAACAGCTTAACGTGCTTTCCGAGGCACGGAGGAAACTCGGTATAATGGGCGGTCACCCATCCATAGACCAACCTAGGTAAGCCCAGCTTAACCTAAAGATCTCTACGCAACGTACGATCTCTACCTAAAGATCTCTTACCAATCTCCTAAGATTTGTTACCAACAGTTTTAAACAGCAGACTTACTATGGGAGAAATTAATTGTAATAACTTCATCTACACTAATATTATAAAGAGGAAAGATTTGATTGTTTGTTTGTAACGAATAGGCTCCGAAACTACTGGACCGATTTGAAAAATTCTTTCACCGTTGGGAAGCTACACAGCTACTATACTTTTTATCCCTGTATTCCCGGGAACGGAAACTACGCGGGTGAAACCGCGTGACGTCCGCTAGTATAATATTATAAAATCATGCCTGTAACCCCCGCACGGTTTAGCAGGGGTGTAACGTATATAGTTTACCCGCATTTCACCAGCTATGTTTAAGACCCATTAATAAGAGGCCACTGGCGAGCCTATTTTCATCAACTGGGCACAAATCCAGACTCAGTGGCTACTACTGAGAAATTCATAATTGCAAAACCTAATAACAATTTCCTGGACACGGAAATCGAACCAAGTGTTGTGTTGTTGTAAGAGATACCGCGGCCTTGACATATAGGCCTAAGAAGGAGCTTGGGTGGTTTTTAGTCAGTAGAAGCCTGACACTTAGCAGACACAATTGCGGTCACTAGAACAAGACAGTCAACACAGTTGCATTAACGATTACAACACAATAGGGTATTTCACCCATAATATCTAATAGGGGATCGGACTGAGTCAAAAAACAATGATTCTAATTAGTCCGTCAGTTAGATTATCGAAAAATATTGGATACGTGTTTTTTGAAAACACGTATCCAATATTTTTACATTTTAACGATTACAACACAATAGGGTATTTCACCCATAATATCTAATAGGGGATCGGACTGAGTCAAAAAACAATGATTCTAATTAGTCCGTCAGTTAGATTATCGAAAAATATTGGATACGTGTTTTTTGAAAGAAAAGAAAGAAAGAAAGAATAAATTTGTTTTCTTTCTTTCTTTCTTTTGTTTTATCAAATTAATCAAAACAAGACGAAGATAAGATGTGGTTGTGACGTCATTTGTAGGTCAAAAATCTACTATCATATGACGTTTTCGAAGAGTTCACGAGTTTTGTGTAAAATATGTGAATAAAGAAAAAATACGTCTCCAATATTTTTTGGAAAACTATCTGACAGACTAATTAGTTTTTTTTTGTCCGATCTCCTATTAGTCCGTCTGCTAAATTATCGAAAAATATTGAATAAGTACGTGCTTTTTGTTATATGAAATTCATACAAATTTACGAAAATAAAACGTATCAGTGGGTAAAAAAGTACTAACCTTGTGACGTCACACGACTTAACACGACTTTTCGAAGCACAGTATCGTGTTCATTTTTTGTTTACGTGAAAAAAGAAAAAATGCGGGTCCATTATTTTTTGAAAATCTGTCTGACGAACTAATTACATTTTTTTGGTGGAAAACCCTAGTACTAATTTATAGAGAGAAACTACATAGCACGACTTGCTTTACTAATTATAATCCCCAAGAATTTACATTACACTTTTTTCCTTGGTTCCCGGGATAAAAAGAATATAGCAACAGCACATCCACACATAAGAAATTCCGGCACAACAAGCAAACACGAGCATTATCTCGGGACAAAGGACAAATTAAATGGGACGCGTCCCGTTACAAGTGACCAGTTAAATGACAAATAAATACAGGACAAAGGGGTTACGCGAGGGTAGGGCACGCCACGATAGTGGCGGTAAGTCCCCTCTTTGAGGAGTGGCTTGAGAGGCGCCACGGCGCCCTCACCTTCCGTCTGACGCAGGTCCTCACCGGACACGGTTGTTTCGGGAGGTACCTGCACCGAATCAGGCGGGAGGAAACGCCCGGATGCCACCATTGCGAGGATCGGCCGGAGGACACGGTGGAGCACACAGTGGAGGTGTGCCCCGCTTGGGCGGAGCCCCGCCGTGTTCTCGTAGCGGCGATCGGCGGCGGCGACCTCTCGCGCCCGGCCCTGGTGCAAGCCATGGTCCGGGGCGAGGAGGAATGGGACGCCGTCGCCTCCTTCTGCGAAGCAGTGATGCTGGCGAAGGAGGTGGCGGAACGCGAGAGGGAGAGAACCTCTCGTCCCAGCCGCCGCGGGAGGCGCTCCGGGCGTCGGGGGTCCCGCGATGACCTCCGGCCACCGTAGACGCGGGCCTGTGGACGGTGAGTGATGGGCTAACTCGCCGTCCGTCCGTCTCACGACGAAAACAGGCCGTGTCGACGGCGCGTTCGTGTTCCACGCGCGCCTCAAAGAGATGTCAGCAACATGGGAGGGGCCCGAAAGGGCCGACGCCTGTCGGGGCCGCGGGTAGTCCAACGGTTATCGCGGCCTCGACATAGAGGGCGAAGAAGGAACATGGGTGGTTTTTAGTCAGTAGAAGTCTGACACTCCCTTTCGCTCTGCCCAAGAGCGGGAGGGGTTATTCGATGATTTTACACCCACCAAAAAAAAAAAAAAAAAAAAAAGGGGTTACGCGAGGGTAACCCTGTCATTACTTGGGTACCGCCGCAAACAACGAAATTTTAATTCCCGAATGTTAACCCGGGGATCAAAATTTTATGATTTTTGTTCCTTTGTTTATTGTTGCTTCAAATAACCTACGTACTTACTACAAAAAGTGATTCAGGGAAACAATATTTTTGATACGGTTGTTTATAAGTATGCGCCTTTACTTGCGGCTTCCCTACTGTTGTTGTCGGAAATGTATGCAGCGGGAACGTTTTGGATGTAGCCTTTGATACTCTGGCTCTCTAATTTAACTCCCCATCCGTGCAAAAAATCGAATCTGTACATCTGATCATTATCCTTCATCCAAACTTACTAAGTCAAAAACTGTACGTATTTATAATATAAGCATTTTAGCATAGATGATGAAATGACACTTGTCTATTTTTAGGGTTCCGTAGCCGAATGGCAAAAAACGGAACTATTATAGATTCATCACGTTCTGTCTGTCCGTCCGTACGTACGTACGTATGTCACTGCCACTTTTTTTTTGGAAACTATTAAGACTAGGTACACAGCTAAACTTGGTAGGTCGATCTATTCTTTGAACCGCTTTACGATTTTTACACAAAAAGAGGGGGTGGGGTCTCCCCATACATGGAACTGTAACTAAAAAAACTTTATCATCAAACCTATTCGTATTGGGTGTAAAAATATAGGTCTCTATAAAGGATGTTAGGGTACCTTAAACCATTTTTAAACTAAGAGAGTGAAAAAACTATATGCACCGAATATCTTTTGTTTGTCCTTCCCTTATCCTACTTTATTTGGGGTCGGCGAAGCATGTCTATATCTTCCAAACTTCTCTATCATTCGTCCTGTTATCAAACATCTCCTAAACTGTAAACAAATATTGTCCTCCGAAGTATATTAAACATGGTTTATTTAATCGTAGTCATCGAAAGCGCGAGAGCAGTTGTGACTCAGTGGTAGCGGCCCTGGGACCGCGTGGTGGATCATAGCACCCCTCTTCTAGAGAGGAGGCCTGAGTCCCTGCCGTGGGAACATTATAGGCTGATGATGATGATGATGATGATCGAAAGTGTGAGTGTAGTGTATGAAGTTTCAATAAAAGTGTCGGTAAAAGTGCAAAAAGGCTATTCCGTTAGAAACATCACAGTAGTAGTCTAGGACTCTTTGGTATCTGTGTGAATGACCGCAATAAGCTCGCCCCCTATTACTTAGGACTTAAATATAACTAAAATTTATAAGTGAAATATGAGTTTACTAATGGGTAGGTCCACCTCTACCCAACCCTTCGAGGTTTACAAGCATGATGTTACGTGAACAATTCAATCAAAAAAGGAAAATAACAACAACATGAATGCGGCCTCAAATATTTCAATTATGTCGATGGCTGACCCAACCACAGACGTTCGACTAATAAATCAATTATTCCATTAACTTTATATCCGCAATTTACTATCCAATAGCTACGCTACGCTACCGCTGACACGTCAATAACACACGCATTATTGTTGAGCTCAAAATAGTCTGCTATGAATTAGTAAGTTTTCGTGACTAGGTAATGTGGTTGATGATGATTGTATTATATTGTACTGAGTCCTTGACCAACCATTTTGAAAATTGGACATTAAGAGAATTAGGCTTTTTGAGAATTGGGCATACAGAGAAATAGGCTTTTTGAGAATTTGTCATTTTCAGAACTAGTCCTTTTGCGACATGTTGTCATTTTGAGAACTAGTCCTTTTGCGACTCTGTTGTCATTTTGAGAACAAGTCCTTTTGCGACTCTGTTGTCATTTTGAGAACAAGTCCTTTTGCGACTCTGTTGTCATTTTGAGAACAAGTCCTTTTGCGACTCTGTTGTCATTTTGAGAACAAGTCCTTTTGCGACTCTGTTGTCATTTTGAGAACTAGTCCTTTTGCGACTCTGTTGCCATTTTGAGAATTAAGTAGGCATTTTGCGCCTAAACCGTTGCAAGCCCGACTGCTGAGCATAAGATCCTGAGTTCGACTTCCGGATCTCTACGTTCAGTAAGCAGTATGCCCGATGGACTTTCCTATTTGCAAAAAATATGAACCCGTTTAGGGGATTATGAATTTTCAAACACCCACTTTATTGCAATAAGTTTCATGCTGCATTAAACTCAGTTACGGTTGTGCCAGTGGAAAGTCTGAAAACATAACACACAAACGTTTTTTAGAAAAAAAAATCGAACAGCGTATCTATTTCAGCCGATTTTACATTCTGTATCTATATTCCTGTTCTTTACTACATTCTGACTTTTTTGACGTGGCGCCGCTCTTATCAATTTATAATCTAGCCAATGGAATTTTTCGTCGTTATTAAATAAATATCCTTATATTGTTATGTCCATCAGGAGCTCGTGGCTATAAAATAATAGCCGTTTGGATCAAATTCCGGGTTAAACCATGCTTGCCTAGATTAGTCAGTGGATGGGTGACCGCCTATTAGGTACGTTAAGCCGTTGATCCCGGCTGTCTCTCTGTCTCGGGCCACTTTACGACTGTCAACGAGTAGATCGTTGGCAGTCGTTGAAAGCCGTTGAAAGTCTGACAACCAGTCTTACGTTGGAAGTCTGATAGGCAGTAGCTCGATAAAAAATACTGCGATAAAAAATATTCAACGGCATCCGGTTAGACTGGAAGCCGACCCCAAAATAATTGAGAAAAGGCTAAGCAGATGATAATGATATTATTATATCCTTAATAATAGTAAGAACATTCCCCAAAATTGTTTTCGAAATCTTGGCTACTAATGCACTGACACACGCCCCACATTCCCGTCACGTGCAATGATTATGACGTGTGGTCTGTGTACCTATTGTTGTCTGCACCGAGACCGTTGTTTATTATTAATGGGTCCATTATAAATTAAACTAAGGTCATTTTATTCATGATAAGGATGGCGGCGATGCAATAAATTGGCCTATTGTAATAAATTTAACATCACAATCATGTGCTTTTTCACACCTCGAAGGATTTGGCTTAGATGTAGGTACATTACATTACCACCTATACGCTTAGGTCCCATGTAGTAGGGCCCTCTATTTATAGCCCATTAACCGGTCACAAATCCAGACCCAGTGGATGCCACTGCCACACCAAATAACACATTGCACTACAATGGAATCCAGTAGGTACCTCATACTAAAAAAGGGTGTAAAAGTGCCCTTAACGCAAACGAAGGGCACTTGTTCTTCCGTCGGGGCCGCGGGTTATACACTAGTTATCGCGGCCTCGACATAGAGGGCTAAGAAGGAACATGGGTGATTTTAGTCAGTAGAAGTCTGACACTCCCTTTCGCTCTGCCCAAGAACGGGAGGGGTTATTCGATGATTTTCCACCCGCCAAAAAAAAAGGGCACTTGTTCTCCCCACCACTGCGAACATTTTTTTGTTCTAAGCTATACCTGGGAACTCCCTAGTTACGGAGATATGGGGTGGTCAAAGTTCAAAATTTTTCACAGCTGTTTTTGTAAATACTAGTTTTTCAGGTTATAATTTTACTTAAATTACCTTCATGACCCGCTTACTATTAAAAGCATCCATTAGCACAATGTTTTAAGAGTGATACATTGAGTTTTACCGGAAAATGTGATTTTTGACCCCAACAAAAAAAGTTGGTTCCCAGCAAAAAATATTGCTTAGGGATACTTAGTTTAATGTACAGAATGCTTGGTTTACGTTTGTGTGAAGGGTTAATTTACACCCTGTATAACGAGGCAGTAAGTTGAATTTACAGTTTATACTTTTGCAGTCTCTTTTATTTGTTTTACTATGTCTCGTGTTATTGTTCCTAAATAAACTTTAATACTTTTAATTCTAATTCTTAATTCCCTCATAACTGACATCAGCATAATCAGCGTTAAATGTTCCCACTAATGCGATGACCCCCCCCCCCCCCTCTCGAAGGAGAAGGTCATAAGTAATTAAATACGCTGGCCCAATGCAGTAGGTGGATCATGAGACATGCCAGTTTTCCCACACCAGAGCAAAGCAGGAGCACAGGTGACCCAGTGTTTTTGTTCCAACTGGTCCCAACCATACAATTTTATCGTGGGTTCATATACTTGCAAGCCTTTTACATTGTGTCATTGACTTATTTACCACTAAGAACTTTGAAACGGTAAAGAAAAATATTAATTAACCATATAAAAATAAGAAGTAATTCTGTCACACAAGGCGAGCTTTAATACCACGCTTGCCTTTTTTTTTGTGGGGTGGGAAATCATCAAATAACCCTTCCCGCTCTTGGGCAGAGTGAAAGGGAGTGTCAGACTTCTACTGACTAAAAACCACCCATGTTCCTTCTTAGCCCTTTATGTTTTTTTTTTTTTTTTTTTTTTTCCCTTATCTTAGGGCTCATCAATAGGATGGACCCTAATCTTATTACAATCTAGCCTTATAAATAGGCTAATAAGTAATTAAATTATAACCTAAACTAATAAATTGTCTTTACTAAGAATGTGTCCAATAGCACTTTTCTTATTGTCTCTATTAAGGCGAATACACTTCGTTCTTGTGTTCGTTTGGTACATTTACTTTACACTATTCACTATCACTAAACACTAACTCGAACGGTTTTGTTCTTTTTAGCCTTCTCACTATGTTTGTGTGGTCGAGAAGCTGGATTGCCTCGACGTTCACATGCTGATGAAGTCTCTTTTCGTGAGCTTCTGCAAATTTCTGGATCACTTTTTCGATGAACTCAACTTTTAGGTCCCGATGTAGGTCATCATTTCGTATGTATCAGGGTGCATTTACAATTTCCCTTAGCACTTTGTTCTGGAATCGTTGTATAGTTAATATATTGGTCTGTTTGGTGCAGCCCCACAGCTGGATACCATAAGTCCAAACTGGCATCAGGACTTGCCTGTATAGCAACAATTTATTTTGCACGGACAGCGTGGAGTTTCTTCCAAGCAGCCAATACATTCTTTTAAATCGGTGGTCGAGTTCATCTTTTTTCTTCTTGACGTGGGCTTTCCAGCGTAATTTTGCGTCAAGGGTCATACCGAGATACTTGGCTGTATTCTCGTATGGGACTTGTTTAGTGTCAATGTAAACTGGAGAATACTGGTGTTTTTTGTTGGAAAAGTCTATGTGAACAGATTTGGATTCATTCAGTTTAATCCTCCATTTTTTGGTCCAGTCATAAACTTGATTTACAGCCATTTGAACGTTTTCTACTGCTTCTTCGTGGCTGTTTCCTACAGCCATTATGGCTGTATCATCAGCAAAGGTCCCAACCGTGTTTTGCTCTAATTCAGGAATATCGCAAGTGTATAGTAGGTACAGGACCGGACCTAACACACTTCCTTGCGGTACGCCAGCGTTAATTTGTTTCAGTTCTGAGTAGGCGTCTTCTTGTCTTATTCTAAAGACTCTGTTCAAAATGTAAGATTCTAATATATCTGCAAACTGCTTCGGTAATAGGCTCTTCAATTTATGTATAAGGCCTTCATGCCATACTTTGTCAAACGCTTGCGCCACGTCTAGGAATACAGTAGCACATACTTTCTTGTCTTCGAGGGCGTTTTCTATTACGTCTGTGATTCTATGCACTTGATCGATGGTAGAGTGTTTTTCTCGAAATCCAAATTGGTGCTCTGGTATTATGTTTTTACTATCTATTATTGGTTTAAGTTGTTTTAGTAACAGCTTTTCAAATAGCTTCGACATGATTGGTAGTAAGGAAATGGGCCTGTATGATGATGTTTCGTGAGCCG
This sequence comes from Diarsia rubi, assembly GCA_932274075.1. Taxonomy (NCBI): domain Eukaryota; kingdom Metazoa; phylum Arthropoda; class Insecta; order Lepidoptera; family Noctuidae; genus Diarsia; species Diarsia rubi. The sequence continues at coordinate 6,922,434 of OW026421.1, forward strand.
GTTTCCCTGGCTTAGCTATCATAATTACTTCAGCCACCTTCCATAAGTCTGGTACATATTTTAGCCTTAGTGCAGCATTGATAAGGGTCGTTAACTTAACCAGACCCTTTCTTGGGAGGTTATGAAGTACTTCTCCTGTTATTAAATCATAACCTGGTGATTTTCGTGTACTTATATTATATTTTATTTCTCGTGCGACTTCTCTCGGTGTTACTAGTTTTATAGTAACTTCATTTTCTGATGTCACCATATTAGGCAAAGTGTGATCTTCAATGATTTCACCGTCATTGGGTTGAAATATATTTTCTAGATGCTCTGCAAACCTCTTAGCTTTTTGCTCATTACTAATTGCCCATTGCCCGTTTTGACACTTAATAGGTGGGATTTGGGTAACCGGCCTTTTTAGATACTTAGTAGCCTTCCAGAGGGAGTACTCAGTCTTTAGGTCGTTACTTAGATTCCGGAGATAGGTATTGGTTGAGTCATCTTTAAAGTTCTGAATTAGTCTTCTTACTTTTTTTGTCATGTTATTTAATTTTCGTTTGTCATCAGGGCACCTAGATTGATGCCACGTTTTTCTCTGCCTTCTTTTTTCCATAATGAGCTTCTTAATTCTGAAGGGGTATGTATTTCCCTTTGTCTTCTTATTGAAGTCAGGTGTATTTTCCCACGCTGCTTGCTGGATGTGCATTATGAAATTCTCAACTTCAATGTTTAGATGTTCGGGTGTTTTTAATGGGACTTTAAGGTCTATTTGATCATTCAACCTGATTTTTAAGCCCTCCCAGTCTGTACACTTATTGACAAGAGTGGGACTATTTTCTTTAAACAAAATGGTCTCGCTAATTTCTAAATAGATTGCGGAGTGATCCGAGTTCATGTCATAGCTTTGTTCCAAATGTATATAACCAGTTGATAGATCCTTGGTTACGAAAAAATCTATTAAGTCCGGAATTTTATTTGGATCTGTTGGCCAATAGGTGGGCTTTCCAGTTGACATGACATCACATTTCAGCTCTTTTATGGCACTCAGTAGTTCTTTGCCCTTGGTAGTTGTTAGTCTGGAGCCCCAATACGTATTTTTAGCATTGAAGTCACCTCCTAAGATGAATCTACTTCCAAGGCGAGTTAGAAAGCTCATAAAGTGGTCTTTTTTTATCGTATACCGTGGTGGACAGTAGATGGCAGAAACTGTAACAGGATATTTTTTGGTTTGTAGACAAATCGCGACTGCTTGGATCTCTTTCTATTCGTATTTAAACTCTTCATAGTGCTGAAGATTTTCTTTTACAATAATGGCACTACCGCCTCTTGCAGAATTGTCTGGGTGAAGTGCATGGTATACTTTGTACCCTTTAAACTTAATGTGAGATTGCTTTGTGAAGTGAGTTTCTGATATCAGGCACACATCAATTTTTTCTACGTCTAATACTACTTGTAACTCATTTTGATGTTTTTGTAACCCATTTGAGTTCCAAGCCATAAGTTTCAGTGTAGTATTCATTTTTTTGGCTTAGAAGTAGCAACTTTGTTGCTATTTTCAATTTTTTTCAATCTCTCATCAAATGATGACATTAACTTTAAGATTTCATTCAGCTTTTTGTCACTGTCCATGTCAGCCAAAGGCGCCTTCGCTATACCTCTTGTAGCTACTTGGGCATAAGAGACGTTTTTAGCTGTAGTTTTTATTGTGCTTTGACTTCTTTGATACTGACTGGTGCTTTCAACTCTTCCAGTAGGTGTATTTTGTTGAGGGGTTGTATTATTGCCTTTCGATTTTTTGTTTCGAATCTGCTGAATTTCTTTAGCTACGATACATCCCCTGTAGTTAGCCGGATGTGGAGCTCCACAGTGGACACACTTTGGCTTTTCTTCTTTTGATTTTCTGCAATCCTTAGTGAGATGTTTGCCTGTGCACTTTACGCACCTCGGTTCTTTGGAGCAGTACTTTTGCGTATGCCCCGTACGCCTGGCATCTTTTACACTGAGGTACCAGTTTTGTGGATTTTACCGGTTGTATTTCCACATTACATCCCAACACAGTTTTGATGGTATATATTTTGCTAGTTTCTTCATCATTTGAAAATGTTAGCATGAACATATTGAGTGGTTTTTTGGTTTTCCAACTCAATTTGTTGACTGCTTCTAATATCTTGTAGCCTTTGCCACGCAAGTCTTCAACAATTCTCTCCGGAATGCATGGGAAATGCAATTTTTTTGCCATTACTCTAATTGGCCTCTCTTGCTTGTTCTCATACGAGTGCCAAAGGCAATTGTTGAGTGAGAGGGCCTTTGTTATTGCCCTGTATGACTCTTCGTTTTTGGCATTTACTTTAACAGTATCGCCGTTCATCATTTTGATGCTGAACGCGTCGGCTGCTTGGTTCTCTGATAGAAAATCATAGAATTTCTGGTAGTCCTGGATACCATCTACTACAATAGGTGGTGGCAAAGGAATTTTAATGGGTTTTTCCTTACCTTTATTCTCTTCACTTTCGTGTTCATTCGGATTGGCTTGGGCGGGTGAGGTGTTCAATCTTCTTTTCTTCCTGCTTTTTTGCCGTATCCATCCTGTTTCTCGAGCTAGTTCTTCTTCGTCCGTGGTATATTCAACACGCGGCGGGGGAGAAGTCTCAGTGGCGGTTGTAGTTGCTGATTTTGGTGCGTTTTCCGCTTGAAGTTTCAGCTGTTGCTGGAGATATTCTATTTGACCTGTTAAGTCATTTAGGTTTTTTTGCAGCTCTTCACGCTGTTTTTGTTTTTGACAGAGGTACTTGTACAACAGATGTTCAGTTTCTGTTTTTAAGTTTACTCTAATAGTGTTCAGTGTTGGCCTTTCCGAACCCATTGTAGAAGTTAAGCGAGTATTAACTTCGCCTTAACAATAATATTCGCTGACAGCCGTCAGCATTACGCAATAACTAGGTCATTGCGGTGCATCCGACTGGACGGCGTTATTTTGATGCGTAAGCACTTTTACACTGCGGTACGCGCGCGGTCGCATGTAACACAACTGCTCTCAGCAAAAATCGAGCCCTTTATGTTGAGGCCGTATCTCTTACAACATCCCGCAGCCCTACAACATCCCGCAGCACAGCCACGCTCGCCTAAGTTAGTCCGTGGATGGACAACCCATAACCCATACCATACCTAGTTCCACCATGCCTCAAATAACTCGTCAAGCCGTTTGTCTCGGCTGTCAATTGTAGATCTTTGACAATTGCTAAAGGTAGCCAGTGGTCCGAAAGTATAAAGATAAAGATCATTTTATTTGTCAAAACATGCGTATACATGCAAATTAAGCATGCAAGATGTTACAATAAGATTTTTTTGTACGTAGGTACATGTTTCACCCGTAAGGCGTACATATTTTAAAACTTTACAACAAACAAAAATTAAGTACCTACATAATAAACATTGATAAGTCGGTAAAAATCATAAAATGTCACCAAAATTCAAGAGTAATAAAAAAATGTCAATAATGTACAAAAACTAAGTTGAAGGCACTGCAATCCTAGAACTTGTAGTCTAAAATAAATTAATTATAAAATATCACAAAAATTAAGGTAACAACTAGTTTTATCGAAGGGTAAGGTATAACCCACCAACGCACCAACTGGGTGGGTGAGGTCAGAGAGGCACTAGCTTCATGTAGGTACCTACAGCTGTACTAGTATTCAGCTGCTTCCAGTTAGCACATTTTACGGTAAAACTCAATGTAGCACTCTTGAAACATTGTGCTAGTTGATGCTTTGAAGAGTAAACGGGTCATGGAGTTTATTTGAGTAAAGTTATAAATTGAAAAACTAGTATTTCTAAAAACAGCTGTCCGGACCTTTGACCCCCAATATCTCTGTTACTAGGGGGTTCCCAGGTATGGTTTAGAACCAAAACATGATCGCAGTGGTGTTGAGAACAAGTGCCCTTCGTTTGCGTTAAGGGTACTTTCACACCGTTTATATTTATAAAAAAATAAAAAATGAATGTCATCCTCATCATTCTTTTGCCCTTAAGGTGAAAGCGACGAGGTAGCCCACGAAATTCGAATTTTCTTGCGTTTCTTGCAATTTCCCGGTCAGTGTCAAGCCTATGTTAAATAAAATGGGATTCGCGGCAGTAACAAATGTCTATTTATTGAGTAATAATGATTAAAATCACTTAAACAACCGTCTCAGTTCATATAAGTTCTAGACTCGTATGAACTGATACGGTTAAATTTCGCGGGGTATACCCACCTTGTCGCCTTCACCTTTTTTTTTTTGCGGGTGGAGAATCATCGAATAACCCCTCCCGCTCTTGGGCAGAGCGAAAGGGAGTGTCAGTCTTTAGCTGATTAAAAACCACCCATGTTCCTTCTTAGCCTTAGCCTTCACCTTAATGCTATTCATTCATTTTGGTGTTGCCGTAGCATGGTTTTTACTTCCATAATTATGTACTAACAATCAATTAAGTACTCGTCATCTCATCGTGAAAATAAATATTTTCCTCCAAAATATCGTTTTAAACCTGGCTTATCGTTTAATCCGCTTGTGTGGGTATGCATCCACACCACTAGGTGCCTATATGTCGGTATTCTCTGTCGGCTTCTCTCTATAAATGGATAAATTAACCACTACTGTTTATAATGCCCTTTTTTTTTTTTTTTTTTTGGTGGGTGTAAAATCATCGAATAACCCCTCCCGCTCTTGGGCAGAGCGAAAGGGAGTGTCAGACTTCTACTGACTAAAAACCACCCATGTTCCTTCTTCGCCCTCTATGTCGAGGCCGCGATAACCGTTGGACTACCCGCGGCCCCGACAGGCGTCGGCCCTTTCGGGCCCCTCCCATGTTGCTGACATCTCTTTGAGGCGCGCGTGGAACACGAACGCGCCGTCGACACGGCCTGTTTTCGTCGTGAGACGGACGGACGGCGAGTTAGCCCATCACTCACCGTCCACAGGCCCGCGTCTACGGTGGCCGGAGGTCATCGCGGGACCCCCGACGCCCGGAGCGCCTCCCGCGGCGGCTGGGACGAGAGGTTCTCTCCCTCTCGCGTTCCGCCACCTCCTTCGCCAGCATCACTGCTTCGCAGAAGGAGGCGACGGCGTCCCATTCCTCCTCGCCCCGGACCATGGCTTGCACCAGGGCCGGGCGCGAGAGGTCGCCGCCGCCGATCGCCGCTACGAGAACACGGCGGGGCTCCGCCCAAGCGGGGCACACCTCCACTGTGTGCTCCACCGTGTCCTCCGGCCGATCCTCGCAATGGTGGCATCCGGGCGTTTCCTCCCGCCTGATTCGGTGCAGGTACCTCCCGAAACAACCGTGTCCGGTGAGGACCTGCGTCAGACGGAAGGTGAGGGCGCCGTGGCGCCTCTCAAGCCACTCCTCAAAGAGGGGACTTACCGCCACTATCGTGGCGTGCCCTGTTTAAGATGCCCTGAAATCGTAATCGTTAATGACTTCCACTTAGCTCATTAACTCTGGGTGTGAAATACGGTAATTGTATAGGTATATCAGTTGATATCACTTTACTTTTATTGTTATGTATGTATTTTTATTAATAGAGAATTAGTAAATTCAGCCCCGACTTAGGAACACTAAATCGCGGGTTCGATCCCCGGCAGGAGTATCACTTTGTGTAATTTATTTGATCACCACTGCTCTCAAAAACGGTGAAGAAAATGTGAGGTAACCGGGCATGTCATAAAATCCTAAATTCGAAGACTTGTGGCATCTACCAATCCGCACTAGACCCGCGTGGTAGATTATAGCCATTATAGCCCATTCGCTCTCAAAGAGTGGGGGCCTGTGTCCCAGCAGTGGGAACATTAATAGGCTGATGATAATATTAGATGATGTCGATGACCGTTAGGTTGGTTTAGTATTCGCAAGCGTGACCGCTAAGCTTATGGTAGGGTGGTCTATTTCCAGTTCGAGCAAAGTGTTATTGAGTTTTTCCATTAACAGCCATGGAATCTGAATTTGTGACCGGTTGGTAACAAACTTAATCCCTTATTTATATGTACATGGCACTTTATCGTGTACTAGCGTAAATCTCTGCTTAACCCTTCTGGGAATATTATAGAGAGATGTTATGTATGTGAGATTATAACAGTCTTTCCACGAGTAAAAAGCTCAATCGCATACTTACATTGGAGAATTAATCGTGCTGCGTCGTAATTCTACCGACACGATTTCTGAGTGAGCACACGTTCGCCACGAACATTTTGTTTGGCGAACAAGAACGCATGGTTGCGAAGACAGAGAGTGCTGTCTGTTTTTCCTTATAATAATGGTTGACGTGAATTCTTGGAGCATATTTAATATTCGCTTGACCGACCACTTGTAACTGTGTCCTAAACAAAGCGATCGGCTGAGTGGGTACGCGAACGTCGCCATCATAATAAATGCCACCCATTTGTTCTGAAAACTGGAATGCACTCTCTGTCTTCAAAACAATGCGTTTGCCGAACAAAATTTATACGAGGCTACACTGTTTGTGCAACGATTGCTTTAATTAGGTTCCGCATGACCGAAAAAAATCTACTTAAAAATTTAGTCTCGAACTTCATTTGATAATAAGATTGGATAGGACATCCACTTGTTGCATGTTGTTTTACCCTCACTTTTCTCGTCAAACGAACTAGAATCAAAAATAGTCCCACAGAGATTTTATGATTAAAATTGACTAAAGCTGTTATGGGTGATAATGATTATTAGACAAACTGCAATGTAATTATCGATTATTACTACTTAATAAAGTAATAATCGATTTATATGTATTTTTTTATTGTTTACTGTAGTTAACAATAAAAAAATATACTTATAAAATATACATATAACAAATGAGAGAGTATTTATTGTTATTTTTTTATTATTGGTATTGTGATTTGTAGGATGATCTGGACTCCTGCAATCAAGACTCTTACATAGAGAGAAGGATGGAGACCTTTACCGCACCCTGCAGTTGGGAAACCTAGGGTAATTATCATAGTTATCATCTAAAACTCCACCAAAAACATTCAAATAACCACCACCACCATTAAAATGGCTCCCCTCAACACAAATAAACACACCATATCCCAAACTAAAACTTTTACATCCAAAGCAAAAAACTTTCACGAAAACTCAAATAAATGTAAAGTCAAAAACTTTTACTGTGGGACTCTTCAAAGTCCCACAAGTGTCGTATATTAATTAAAACTAGATGACGCGTCGCCTACCCCCCTCCCTCCCCGGCTTCGGGGATACCCTGCACCCCCTCGCAACCCTCTGTGTGCACGGAGGATAGCGAGGGAGAGTGCCGGATTAATATCTAAATAATGAGGATGATGCCACGCCCTCACTATGGTAGTGATAGTAAAAAAGCTACATATAATGTTTGAGAAGTTTCGGTAAATAAATTCTTGTATTCTTTGGCACATTGCTCGCAGAACGGATGGCCGATGAGGCCGAAAAGTTCTGGAGTGGCGACCGCGAACCGGAAGACGTTGCGTTAAAAGGCCTCCCACTAGGTGGACCGAGGACCTGGTGAAGGTTGCGGAAACCCGCTGGATGCGAGACGCACGGGAAGGCCCATGTCCAGCTGTGGACGTCTTTTGGCTGAAATGATGATGATGAATAATGATTCTTTGACAGACGACGCACAGTTTATACGAATAGGCCTTGAATGCATATGAAAGTTCCTTATTCATGACAGCAGGCAGGAAGGATTTTTGAAAAATCATCCCCTTTAACGGGTCCGTTGCTTTTTAGGTCTATCCCCAGACACAAGGTTTTTGATTCGTTAGTCTTTTTTTTTTTTTTTTGGTGGGTGTAAAATCATCGAATAACCCCTCCCGCTCTTGGGCAGAGCGAAAGGGAGTGTCAGACTTCTACTGACTAAAAACCACCCATGTTCCTTCTTCGCCCTCTATGTCGAGGCCGCGATAACCGTTGGACTACCCGCGGCCCCGACAGGCGTCGGCCCTTTCGGGCCCCTCCCATGTTGCTGACATCTCTTTGAGGCGCGCGTGGAACACGAACGCGCCGTCGACACGGCCTGTTTTCGTCGTGAGACGGACGGACGGCGAGTTAGCCCATCACTCACCGTCCACAGGCCCGCGTCTACGGTGGCCGGAGGTCATCGCGGGACCCCCGATGATTCGTTAGTCTCAAAATTAAAATGGACTCATGTTTTTTTTTTATAAAAATGTAGTCATCTTTCGTTGAGTTGGCAATTAAATCAAAATTAACAAGATGTAAAAGAGATCTGCACAAAAAAAAACGATGAGAATTTTAAAGAAAAAAAAAAAAAAAAAAAAAAAAAAACTGTTACAGCCAGATGGCAGTGTGCAGAAAGAGATGGACCTATACATCCTGTATAGCTTCATCTCTTTCTCACAGTGAAGTACCATTAAAATATTACTGTCAGGTAGGTGTTGTTAGCAAGCGGTAGATAGCTATTTACTTAAATTAATTATAAACTTACAAAACAACAAAAATTTAAAAACACAAACTGCTCACCATGCCTTCTTCACGTTTTTTCATATCACCATATTAATTCAGCATGTTTATCATGCAACAGAACTTATTATGAAACAGTAGAAGAAAGATTCCACTTCAAAACAACTAAAAATGCTTCCTCAAGATATTTTAAACACAATTTATTCAACCCCAAAAATAATCCTCTCTGTTTTGCAGACCCTCATGTACCATATCTCTCGAGACAGCACTCGACAGCGGGGCGAACTCGAAGCGAAGCGACGGCGGAAAAAATGTCGTTCCCTGTGATTTACCACCTGTCACCCTACCTACCCTGCATCCACTATCGCTGTATAATGTTCACGCTTCGATTGATGAGCCCCGATATTGGATAGGATTAACTGTTAGAACCTTCTTTATTGATGGTAGCGAATTGGTGTTGATAGAGGACGGGTTTGGCTGTAGATTTATGCGAGGCTCGATGACTTCTGATGACTTGAGTTATGTTTTTGACGTTGTTTTGATGTTTTAAGGTAGTTTTGTAAATGGTAAACGCTTTCTTGGGAAGTCCAAGGATCATTTTTGGCTGATAATGAAACGGAAATGAGAATGATATTGATCACTACCGTTATCATCATTTTATATATTTATTTATTTTTCGTTCTAACTCGTAACGGAACCTACTTGTTTGTTGAAGATCCATTTCCATTTGCATCAATCATAAATTTATAAGAAGGCCACCATACATTTCAAGTTTTATTTTACATTGTTTTAAGACCCCGCTCACAACCCAAAATATGCACATCTGATTTTTCGGATCCATGTTTAATTATTTCGGAGAAAGAAAATATCGTAAGGAAACCAGCATATACATACAAACCAGTATATTACTTGACGGCATGAAGTCAAGTCAGATCTTCATGGGCAGCATAAAACTCTGGCACTAGGTTAGGCACTAACCACACGATAAATGAAAAGAACCGTACCCACGTGGCATCAGGGACTATTATCTATTACGTATATTTTTATCTAACGCTTCTTAACTCAATAAGGTATTTCACCAAAAAATCGAATTAGTCCGTCAGATAGATTTCCAAAAAATAATGGACATGTACTTTTTCTTTTTTCACGTAAACAAAAAATAAAGACGGAGCTTCGAAAAGTCGTGTCAAGTCGTGTGACGTCACAAGGTTAGTACTCTTTTACCCACAAAGTGACTTCAAAAACCCCCACTTATGATCTTTGACACGTTTCATTTTCGTAATTTTTTTTATTTGATAAAACAAAAAACACGTATCCAATATTTTTCGATAATCCAAAAGACGAACTAAGTAATTAGATTTTTTTGGTATAAAATACCCTATTTAATTTTCTTCTAAAGCCAACAACATAGAGTGAATTAAAAGAAAATATAAGTACAGAACTAACTGTTGCTCGCGGCTGCGCCCGCGTGGATGTCGGTTAAACTACAAATATGACGATTATCCATACAAATTTTCATCCCCTATTTAACGCCTTTAGCGGTTGAATTTCGAATATTCCTCCCTTATTCCTAGTCCACATTGTAAATGGAAACCCTGTGCAAAGTTTCAGCTTTTTCGGTCCAAGGGTTTGGACTGGGTGTTGATGAGTCAGTCAGACGTATAAATACATGGAGGAAGGGCTGTATGTCATCATCAGAATAAACTTACTCCATAATGTAGAAGTAGTCATCTAGACTGACCGAATGAAGCTTAATACCTGTATGTTACAATGAGCGGTTGCCTTTCTTCGACAACCTAGTAAGTATTGTAGTTACGATGACAAAACAATGTCGGGTAAAGTCTAACTTGATGATGACCTACAGGACTGTAGGTCCCTCCATGTATTTGGACACTTATTCTTTAGAATCTTTCCTAACTAAGTTTTCGTAACTAATTTACGATGACGATAGCAGAGGCGAGGAAAGATTGTCTGTAGTTGACGTTGACGTTGTTTGTAGTTGTTAGGACTTGAATCTTAAAAGAACATAATTACCAGTTAATTAACAATCAGTCCTATATTCTACTACGTCTTCTCTGCTTGCTATACAAGTTATTTAGGCCCTAGGCAATATCGTTAGCGCAGTTTATCTCTAAACCTGATATGATACGTTATCGGTGGCAACACTTTATCCAGTAACTATGCAGAAATGCAGCCTGGGAAGAGATCTTAATTAATGCTATGCGTGCAGTTTGTTGGCAAATTCCGTGGTTTTTAAATAGATATTCTAATACAGATGAATTTGAGCCCAGTTTCTGAGGCCTTCACATAAAATTTCAATGTTCACTATAATATATTATGATTTTCGTGTTTGATCTATCTCGAGCCTCTGATATCGGTTACTGTCTGAAACACTAACTGCCGCATTTAGAGAGCTTTAATGATTACTTAGGCCATTACTTAGTGAAGGTTTTGACAGTTTTGTCATACAAAAGTATGTCAAATCTTTTTTTTAAAGGGGGATTTTAGTTGATTGATGTCCAACATAACTCTCCGTTTACGAAGGGTATCATTGAGGATATCATCCACAAAACAAAAGGAAATTTTCAATAGCAATCGAAGTATTTTTCAGCTTTTCAGAATCACAATGTGTTATGGTATCGCGCTAAAGCACTAACACCTTTTTTTTGGACGGTAGCAAATCATCAAATTAATGACACCTCCCGCACTGAGCAAAGCGGTCGTGCAGATTCTAGTGACAAAAAACCACCCATATTCCTTCTCAGCCCTTTGTGTCGAGGCTGCGGTATCTCTTTCGAACAACCAACAAGTGACGAAATGTTTTTTTAGATTCAGAGGAATAGGCTCTCATTCATACCTCATTTTTTACTATTTAGACGTAGTAATAGTTATATTGTCATGTTGTAATGTTGTGAGGAAACCATAGCATGCTTGAAACAGCACGTTTTCATGGGTGGTAGAAAAACTTCATCATCAGATTTATAGGCACTAACCATACGATAAAGAAGAAAGATTGTTAGATTACAATAGTGATGTTCCCTGACAATAAAAAAAATATGATTCTGTGTGGTCCGTCTGATAGATTATCGGAAAATATTGAATATGTCTTATTGTTTTATCAAATTAAGTAATCAAGGTTCACGAAAATAAAACTTGTCAAAGATCATGAGTGGGGGCTGGTGACGTCACTTTCTGGTAAAAAAATTAAAAAACTGTGACGACACACGACTATTCGAAGCACTGCTTCGTCTTATTTTTTTGTTAACTTAGGTACGTGAAAAGAGAAAAAATATGTGACCAATTTTTTTTTTGAAAAATCTGTCTTTCTGACGGACTAATTTGATTATTCAAACTCAAACTCAACTCAAAGCATTTATTTCAATTAAACCATTACTGGCACTTTTGTATGTCATAAGAACAATTCACAAAACAAAACTACGAAAAACTACAAGTGTAATACCTAGGTCATTCCGAAAGCCACCACCATTCTTGTCAACTACCCAATTGGCAATTTCAAGCCAGCTTTCTGAAGTAGAAATATCTACTGGCGTTTTTGATTGATTGGTTTGTCTTGCTATCTGCCATAAGATTCTCAAACTTCTCTCCATGCTAGATTTACTAATTATTGGAAATTGATAGAGTTGTGTCTTGTTAAAGCTAAAAGGAAAACATAGTTTTTATTTAAATTACTTTTCCTTCTTCCATCTAATTACCTACTCCTGTTTAGTAGTTTACTATAAATTCCATACTTTATTTTGTTTACATAAAGGAAATAATTAGCTTAGTACTCACTTCGTTTTAATTGAATGTGTAGACGAAGTAAACCGGGAAACAGTTCGATTGAAAACATAGATGGCGCTACTTACACAGTCCAGACCAAGACGCTTGAGGAAAACTCCTAGGTGATTAAAAGTTCTTGATGTCGCTCTTTGTTTGTCGTTCTTTATTTTTTCTACTTCATACTAGGTGTTATGACTATTCTCAGAACATTAGTTTTAATTTATGTGAACAATTTAGTCTACAGTGTTGAGATTTGTTTTTTTTTTCATATCCTAGAATGTGACTCTTTGTTAGAAGAGACGAAACTTAAGCTATCCCAAACTTTCAACAACCCATAGTTAGATCATCCTATTTCACAGATAATTTAATTATTTATGAGCACCCTCAACGAAATTCTTTCCCTAAAATGCCAAGTCCGAACCGCATACCTGTCGATCCTTGCCCGAAGTCGCAAAAAACACGAGCAATCTCGAAACACATTTTAATAGCCGTTATTTAGCCGACCGGTGACGGCACAAAGGCGGTTATTTATCGCACGCCCTCTCTCATTGCTTCGCCGAAGCACGCTTCAAAAACAACCTACATGCTCATAAAACTTTCGAAAACTAACCTTATTGCCTCGCGTTACAGATACATTTTAATTAGCATTCGAAACGAATACGACGTTCGAATTCAAACACGCGAGACTAGTAATCATTCGATGTCCGATTCCAGTTTGTCTTATCGGTTTTGTTTCTGCATGCGATAAGCAACCTTAGGTAGTTATTCACAGGGTTTATTCTGAGGTTGTGTTTACCACCGGAATAATATTCATGTTTCGTCTGGAAGTCCGATAATGAATCGGCGTCGGCGACGAACAAGTTCGGTCGATTCGCACTGTTTTCATGTACAGGTGTATTTCAAGACTCCGACGAGAATTATAATTTGTGCCGCAATTAGAGATTGAGAAGTTTAATTTGTTTTCTGTCTTATTAGGATGATTGATCACTTATTTGTCCGGAATTAACGTGCCAAAGATTACGTTAGAAGATATGTTGCTGTTTAATTTGAACGAAAGGTGTTATTAAGGGTCGTTTCAATTAATAACAACATGGTGTCTATATTTTACAAAATATCATGAGAACATAAAAACAGCTGCTTATTGTATTTATTATTACGTGCGATTTGAAATAAAGTTTGTCATATATAATGTTCCATAAATTTCCTACATTTCTTGTGTATTTTCTTTTCCTTTTTCCCTAAAAATTACTTAAATAGTCTTCTCGACTATAAAAGCTTTTACAGATAGGTCTTTATTATTCATTCAGGTTTCTCTGTGTAGATAATCTTCAGTCAGTAGACGGGTAGATAGGTACTAAGTACTTACATTTAGTTTTCAATAATGTTCGCAACTAAACTGATGTGCTAGCTAAAGGCCCTGCCAAACTTTTACTTTTTAAAGTATATCGTAGGTAAAAGGACAAATCCATGACTGCAAGGTCACTAGCAAATTTGCTGTCAATTTTGGACTCAATTATAGTCCAGCCAGTATTTGATTTAAATCAAAACTAATCCGTTACAATGCATAGTCTCGTATTACAATTCATTCATGTCTGCAAAGTCAATGGTAACCAGATGAAACATGAAAGAAGCGTTGATTCTCGAAAAAACAAATCCCAACTGAAAAAGAAACTACAAAATCCAATAGCATTATCGGATTATCCGACCTTTTCTGCCACAAACAAGTCAAACAACCGTAACCCGTAAATAAACTATACCGTAAACACATCACGTGAATCTATCCCGCCGCATTTTTCACATCTCTAAACGAAATAAATCCCCTCAAAGGCAAACACCGCAAAATAAAGCAAAACACACGAGGTGCCAACATTATTTATTCACTACAAAGAGAAATCGGAGGCGGAAGCCGTGAAATTGAAAGAAAGCCGCGAGTAAAAAAACAAATAAAATACTGTGAGGTACTAGAAAATGTTGGGGAAGACGACGAAATGAGAGGGAGCAAAGATAATCTCGAAATAACAGCGAATGTCAAGGAAAACAAGCAAACAACGTGACTAAACCATAACAGCCGAGTTGGTTCGATCTTCACATTGAGCTGCGCTAACCCGGGTTGGTCTTCGTATGACTGACCACTGATTAGGTACATACCGAGTTTTCTGCGTGCCTGGAAAAGCACGAGAAGTTGTTGGTCCTGCCTGTCAATAATTGTAGACCTGTGACAGTCAGCTAGTCGGTGGCGCGAAAGTCTGACAACCACTCTTGCCAGGGGTATCATATTTTTTTTATAACTTCGCCCCACACTAGGAATTTCTCCTGTATCGTGGGTGCGTTCACAAACATTTAAACTTACATACACAAATACCCAGACCCGGAACAACTATCTGTAGGTCATACAAATATTTGTTCCGTGCGGGGATCGAACCCGCGACACGCAGCAGTCCATTGCTTGAGCCACTGCGCCAACCGTGCCGTCAATACCTAGGACATATTAGATACCTGGCTAAGTATTTTGCGTATCTTTTTAAATGTCAGTGGCTAACTTAGTGTCCATCAATTAACTGTCAAATGGTTCCATTTTGTACTAAACCATAACCAATTTGACGGTTAAGCAATGGACACTATGATAGCCACTGACATTAAAAAGATACGCAATAGCCCTGCTGGAACCTGACCCCAACATAGCTGGCAAAAGACTTTATCAAATAATGCTATGGAAAACAAGGAATGGAGTTGTGGGCTAATTGAATCAAAAGCGGGTGTAATATTTTTCTTTCAGACGTTTTTCTGGCCTGTTGCCAGGTATTAGTTATTTTAAATGAACCCTTCATGTCTTCATCGACTAGTGCAGTGGTTGTTACGTGCATGAAAGCCGAAAACATACATAGAACATCATTATCATCACGCCAGTAAACTCTGACGGCCTTATTACAAAAGTGGTTAAACCTGGGTTTAACTTAGACTTGGTTTATCTCGCATGCCGTCACTTTGAATATTATCGAAGTGAGACGGCATGCGAGATAAACCAAGTCTAAGTTAAACCCAGGTTTAACCACTTTTGTATTGAGGCCGTGAAAGTTTAGATAGAGGTGGTCCTAATTGAGGACCTTGCAGCTAAAGGGAGGCAAGTCCAAATTTTAAAACTGTTGGGTATTTAAAAAAAAGGTTTTTAAAAATTGATTGATGTACTTATGTCTTATCGTTATATGGCATTATATAATATGAACATATATACACATTTTATTCAAGATTTAAGGCAATTGAAGAAGTAATACAATTACTACGATTTTTTAAAGTTTGGATCTGTCTCCGTTTTGCACCAAGATTGAAGAAAAATACTACCCTATTTTGTATTAAGGATAATAAAACAGGTAAACACGGTTATTTTTTTATTTCAAGAATTAGTAATCAGTCCACAAAGAATTAAACAATCAAAACAAATACAAAAACGAATGAGTGCTGAACAAAAAAAAAAAATTAAAGGTTAACTTCAGCTTGATCATCGTCGTCTTCGCTAGAAATATCATCTGTTGGTCCGACAGCTTCACTTTTAAGGGCCCTGTAGAAATATAGTTTATTTGGTGGAACATAGTTCTTTACCAACTGCATAACATCGTTGTATTTAGCCTTTTTCAACGGCAATGCATGATCATACAGCGGTTTCTGAGGCAGAACTGATAGTTGGGCTTGAGCATTTCTCATTATAGGTAGGAAAATAATCAAATTCTGACGTTCCCGTTGTAACACTGACTGCACTAACACTAACACTACTTAACACTAACACTGACTCCTTTCGGGCCGAGCACAAAACGTGCACTGACTTGTTTACAAATGATGTAATAATTTCATTTGTTGCAAAAAGGAGGCAGGTCCGGACCTGCTCCCTTCTTGCACCAAACAGAATAAGGTAGCAGATCCTAATTTTGTTACAGCGCGCTTGTTTGTCGTCGGATTTGCTTCCTAAATGCACCAAACCATAGCTAAATTTTTTGTTTAAAATGTATGTGAAAAAAAGGTACCGGTAAAAATTTGGATCTGCCCCTCTTTTGCTGCAAGGTCCTCAATTTAGTACACCCACATTAAGCCCGTGTTTAAGTACTTTACTAGGAGGCGAGGCGATCAGCCTACAATAGTCCACTGTTGAATAAAGGCTTCTTCAATCGGCTGCGGGATGTTGTTGGCTGCGGGCTGTTGTGGGCTGCGGGATGTTGTAAGAGATACCGCGGCCTCGACTTATAGGGCTAAGAAGGAACATGGGCGGTTTTTAGTCAGTAGAAGTCTGACACTCCCTTTTGCTCTGCCCAAGAGCGGGAGGGGTTATTTGATGATTTTCCTCCCACAAAAGAAGGTCTCTTCAATCGCACGCCAATTAACTCGATTCACTGCAACTCTCATGCAGTTGCTACCAGAAACTCTGCGGAAAGTGTCGCTCCTCCTAGCCTGAAGGCGTCCCCCCTTACGCTTTCCAATTCGCGGTTTCTAAGTACTTCTACGGCAAATGTCAGGTTGCCTATTGCTGAATTTTACCACGACGAATACTAAAACATGGTTTTGGGTAACAAGATTGTGACCAGCAAAATTAATTGGACAAGGGCAATATAATTATGATCCATATAACTCTTCGGTTATTAGGACATGGTAAATTTCTTCTCTTGACATGTTGGAGACTCGTAGAATCGTGCAGTAATTCGATCTTTTACAATAACATACACGGTGAATAACAGAATGTAGAATCAAACTAAAACAAAACTACACTCACCGGCACGGAAACTTGGCCACATGTAATTTTCACGATGTTTCGCACTTATATGTATCTTTGACATTGAAATAAGGATAGATGCACTCAGTAAGTGTTTCTTAAGCTTTTAGAACTTGAAATTGAAAACTTCACAACACGAATAAGTTTATTTATTAAATTGGGCACTTTTGCAGAAACAAAGAATTTTACACTATCAATTTTAAAACACTATAGAATAAAAAAAACCTAAATTTGGTTCATTGTCTAAACGTTTTAGTATCGGGTGTTTCCTCCTCTAGCCCTAATAACGGCCCGCATTCGATCTGGCATGCTTTGAATGATGTTTCTAACATCAACTTGCGGTATGCTTTCCCAAGCAGTCAGTGCTGCAATTCGAAGTTGGTTAAGAGTTTCTGGCGGGTCGGAGGTGGACTTTATCTTTCTTTTGAGCATGTCCCAGATATGCTCAATCGGGTTTAAGTCCGGACTACGAGCTGGCCACTGCAATTTTTGAATACCAACTTCTTGAAGGTATTCTTCAACGCAGTGTGCAACGTGTGGGCGTGCATTATCGTGCATTAGGAGGAGTTGGTCGTGCCCAATGTATCCCGAATATACCAAAACATGTTCCTGGAGGACCTCTTCGATGGATCGGGCCGCAGTTAGCCGGTTATCGACGATAACCAACTCCGTACGACCATCAGAACTTATTCCTCCCCAAACCATTACAGAGCCTCCATGGAAACTCGCAGTTTGTGTGGTGGTAATGGGTAGAAATCTCTCTCCTCTTCTTCTCCACACTCGCTCTCGACCGTCTGGGGCACGCAAAGCTATTCGACACTCATCTGTGAACAGCACTCGAGCCCATTGCTCGTGGGTCCAGCTGGCGTGTTCACGTGCGAATTGAAGTCGAGCTACTCGGTGATGTCTGAGGAGTTCTGGACCGCGTGCTGGTCTACGGGCTTTTAAATTCACTTCCTCCATTTGTCTTCTCACTGTACGCTCACTAACATTCACGCCTCTTGCAATTTGGAGCCGCTGGCGTATCTCAACAGCGGTCAGGTAGCGGTTTCTTAAAATTTCCAGGACAATAAAACGGTCGTCCCGGCCCGATGTGCATCTGACGCCTCCACTGCCTGGTCTAAGGTAATAGTGGCCTGTCTCCTGGTATCGTTTTAGGGCATACTGCATCGATGAACGTGGTACATTAAGCACCACAGCAACTTCACGCTGTGTCAACCCTTGGTCGATTAATGCTACAGCCTGTGCAACCTGTGCTGGTGTTAATGGCATTTTGATTGGTGTTAAAGCACCTTCGGTTAATCAATAAAAAGCACAAAACCACAATAATTCAATAAGTTAACCGTAAACTTTTACAACCCACAAATTTAAACTTGCAACTTAGTCGCTCAAGAGACACGAATCAACTAAAAATTAAAAGTTGCACCATAGTGCACTCAAACATAATGAATTACCCTCTTGAACTAAGAGTAAACATGTTTTTGACCTACCCTCATAAGAAACAGTCATTGGAAACACTTAAAGTTTTTGTTATTGCGAGTATTTGCGAGATAAGCGCTTGGCTAAGATTCCGTGCCGCTGAGTGTATAAGTATAACAATACGAAAATCACGACAAACAAAATTCTTTTCACGAAAATGCGAAATACTTTTGTCTAACAACACAACACATTGTCTCCCGCAATCTCCACAGAAAGGTCTATCCCCAGAGGGTTATCTTTTTGTCCATCTCCGAGTGCTTATATTATATGCAAACATTCGGAAATTTTATTTATACTTGGAAATAAAACTGATTTCAGTGTTGAGTGGAATATAAAGTAGACGATAGAGTGTTTATGATCCATCATGTTGTTTTATTGGTTCTTAGGATAACGCAGAACCACAGCTAAAAGTAGAATAGTTAGATGGTTCACTCAAAACAAAAAACCAAGGGTCCTTTTTATGGAAATCAGCTTACATTTTACGTATTGTATTATGGTATATTACAAATTCTTTGTCAAATATCAATTTTACATACCTACTAACTATGTTGTAGTTATTAGTAGGCAAGTAAAGTTGATTAACTTAAAATGGGATCGAAACGCGAGTTTTCTCTGCTTTCTCTACAATAGAAAAAATAATCAATGAAATCGGTCCAGTATTTATACATGAATAAGAAAAAAAGATTTTACATATCTCTTGCTCTGTAAGTACACCCTTACACCCCTGAATGCCGGGGTGTATGACTATCATTACAGCATAGGTTTTGGAATTTGAAAAAAGAACTGTCATACTCATACTGCACGAAGAATATTTTTAAAAAGTTATTTTTTTTTTTCTCGGTATCGATTAATTACTCGAATCGGAATCTAGACAATTTATTTTATAAAGATTTTATTTTAAATATGGAACTATTTGTTTCCACATCGTATGTTAGATGGAATTGATTTAAAAATCAAACTGGCCAGCAAGATTTGACGCGCTTGCGTGCGTGAAAAAAAAAAGGCAGTCTACTAGTAGGCGCGAAAGCATCGCGAAAATAATTAATTGAAACCTGCTGTCTTGTTGTTTACTTACCTCACAATCGATATGTAAAGCAGAGTATTTATCTCGGGCGTAAGCATCAATTGCATACTCGGGTTAATTAGCGCCTTCGCTTCGCTCAGGCGCCAAAAACCTCGTATGCAATTGATGTCATACAGCAATTGGTTAATAATCTACTATTGATCGAATACATAACCTCCTCGTTTTCTAGAACCTGCTTAAACAGTTATTATCTTATTCTTAAAAGAAAGAGGACACAATTACTTAAGTCTTTCGTCAACTGGACCCACTCGTAGTGAACCCGCGGTCAACTAAGTCTCATATTGGTCGACAGGTTGCGTGTCCAGTAGCAAGCGGGTCTAGTTGACCAAACACTTACACTTCAAGAAAAACAATGGTTTGTCTCTGATATCAATCAGGTGAAATCTGAAATTTAAAGATTCTTCTTTACGTGTCGATGAGCTCAAATCGTGTAAGACCAGTATGTAGCCACCTGCACAGCTCTATCATTTGCTTCTAGTAAGTCCTGAAAGATGCAAGTATTTTGTGCAGGATGGGCAGGATAGGAGGTGGCGCATATTCTACAGAGGGGCTCCACATTGGCAGATTGTTTGGGATGGATCGAGGATTTAGCCAGGTAATATCTACAGCGGCCAACCTGGGCTCGCAGTCGGTTAAAAGATTTCCAGATTGACCACTGCAGTTCGTTTCCGGGCGGCAGGTGTTCTTCCGGGTTGATGAAATGTGGAGAGATGGGATGTTTGTTTCGCCACAGTTCGCTTCTCTCGTCCGACGTACCGACTTCGAATGAGGTCGTATGCCATAAGAAGCTTTTTCTCACAGATTAATGATCATTCATCACCCAAGAGTACTTTCTTATTCTAGGCGACAAGCAGAAGGCACCGCTGACTAAAACATTATGTGGATATTGCATATAAAAGAATGAGGGAAACTACTTAACCGTTAATAAAGAGTTTTAAGTATGAATGTGGATATGATCAGTGCTAACTGAGATCAAAGAATTGATGAAAATACTGTGTGAAAGATGATAAGACTAGAGAAAGAGGAGAGATCTCGTAGATGTTCGAGTTACAGAAAGAATGAAAAAACTAAAACATGCCTCACCAACCACAAAGTTTAAAAGCAATGTACCTAAAGTATGAAACATTCCCAGGTGTGAAAATTTTGAAGACGTCTTGTCTTTAAAATTTAGACGCCCGGAAACATGTAAATAAATGCTAGATAAAATCACTTTTATCTAAAATCGTAAATGCTAGATAAAAGTGAGCTTTCAAACATGATCTAACAAGTTGACGTATCCTGAGAATTCGAGCAAACTGAAGTTTGGATCCGGTAATTACATTTACATGAACAAGATAAAAGCAATCATGTTCATTGATATTAAGGGCTCGAGCGTGCATTTGTGGTATTCATTGAATGTAGTCAATATTGACATGACCTTATTATCTAAGGTAAGTAAGTACTTAATAGTTGAGCTATGTATTTGTACAAAAGCAAATTTTTGGATTTAAGGAGACTCTCTTTTCTGAACTTCGAACTGATATACGCTTAATAACATATAAATCATTATCAGCATATATTGTTCCCACTGCTGGGACTCAGGTCTACTCTCTAGGAGAGGGATGGGCTATAATCCACCACGTGTGCCCCGTGCGGGTTGGTAGATGTCACATGTCTTCCATTTTTTTGGTTCTAAGACATGCCGGTTTCCTCACAATGTTTTCTTCACTGTTTTCAGAGCAGCGGTGATAAAATAAATTACGGTTCGAACCCACTTACTGTTCGTCGACTTACAGTTCGTAAGACGGAGCCGCCACCACTGGGTCACTGCTGCTCTATCATATAAATAATTCTCGTAAATGATTACTTTCTGAAGCCATATGGTTGGCCTTAACAGGTTATTTGATGATTGTCCGCTCGCCAAAAAAAAAAAAAAAGGTTCGCCACGAAGGTTGGTTAATTTTCCCCTTTTTTTGTAGGTACTGGTACGGTGACCCTTCGTGGTAATGGGTCTCTAACCGTGTCCATGTAATCAAATCTTGAAAGTCAATTATAATCTACTTCTAATAAACGTCTCCATAAAGCTTTTGCATGTTTATGTAGTCCCGATGATAATCATCATCATCATCTACAGCCCGAAGTCATAAACTGCTGGGGCCACTCTTTTCTTGTGCCACGGTCCTGTGCCAGCCCCATGTAGGTTTTTCCCCAATGGCAACTATTTCGTCTGCCCATATCGCCGCCGCCGCCGGACCACCCACACTGCTTTTGCCAGTTCTTGGACACCATTCGCTGACAGCCTTAGTCCACCTGCTATCACTTCGTCTTACTAAGTGTCCTGCGCAACTCCATTTGAGTTACGTAACGCGATTGCCATATCCTAACCTCTAACCTTGTGTCTTGGAGCTGATGTAATGATGCGGTCAGACGGTGGATATAGGAACTTTTCAGTGAGTACTGGTAAACCGTTCCAGTTTGGGTTTGTTTGACTATTTTTGCGTTGTCAGAGTTAGAAATGTGGGACTAATTAATTCTAAAAAAAATATAATTTTAGTGCGTGATGAAAGCTATGTAGTTTACGGAGTTCTATCTACATATTATAACCTATCACGTGCAAATCTACTGGATGCAATTAGCATGGAGCCGATGGAAATGGCAACGCTCGGACGAGGTCAAAAACTGAGAAGGTTTTTCAACTGATGTTAGTAATGTTGATAACAAAAAATGGGACCATTTTTCCAACAAAATCATTTTTTTTCTAATCGGTTAGCAAGCGTCGAGTTATGATACAACATACATATTTAAAAAATCGTCGACCATAAACAAAAAAAAGTTTAAACAATGCTTTTTAGAGTTACTTTTTCCTCAAATGTGTAACTTTCATTATTTTATAATAATTTTATTAAGCTCTGTCGAAATCCTCGTGCTGGTGGGCTTAATTAATTCAACGGCTGTGGTAAAGCCGAACGTATTTACCTACCTAACGGAAACCAATAAATTAGACTTCTATATCTCCCCATAACCATTTAATACGAGTTAAACTAAATTGCTCATTAATTTATTGGCTAAGCAGATAAGATAGGATACATTAAATCACCTCTACACAAATAGCCCGCGCGCATAATCATTGAATTACTAATACCTTTACTAAATAACGTCTATTAATCTCACATCAAACGCTTCATAAATCATTGAGGTCACCCATCCTCCAATACGGTAAGCAGAAACTAAAACAAGTGCTACAATCCTTCAACATTCATACATCTCAAACTCGTATCGATGTTTAAAAATAGAACGTTGAGAGCTCATCAGTAGTCTGCGCGCGCGCCGGCGCGAACCTTCGGGGGAACAATAACTAGCTGTTCGGCCGCCGCGCGCCGGTGTCGAAACACGAGGTCGCACGAAGGTGAGCCGAGTGCTAACACCACGATCACGACATACGCACACATAGACAGATGCATATATTTATAACAACCAGACTTCTAGACCCATGAATCAGTCCTGCACTCCCTTTATTGATCCCAGTTTTCCTCCATTAGCGGGGGACACTATAGATCAAGTTACACTAGTTGCTTTGATCTATGTGTGTGGTATTTACGTATTGACCCGTTTGTGTGTGTATATTGTACCGTCACACACACATATAAGGACTCGGCACGCAAAAGCAAAACATGCTGTCGAAAATTTTATGTATGGTCAGCAAACAGAGTTGTTTATTTGACTTTCTTTAAAATACGTTTAATTTACTTAATCGCTTTACCTACGCGGAGATTAAATTATTCTGATGAAGGAAATATTGTAGAAATGTTGTTGCAGCTCAGAAGCTGTAATGAATAGTAAAAGTATCCTGAGAAAATCTGCAGCTATGCCAAAATAAACAAATTCTAGAAAAAGAATATTTAATCTTAAATAGTTTAAATAAAAACTTTGCACTGTTACAAAATGCAAAATAACTGGTTATTTTACAACTTTACAATTCTCTAAATTTTTTTTACAATGCTATAACAAAATGTACTCGTAGAGAATTGTGGGAACTAATTTACTGAAAAGTAGCTGTATCTGGCATGCATTGCATTGCTCATTTTTCTACTACCTGCCTATTACCCTACCTACCTACTACTACCTACCTAGGTACCACTTTCTCACCGTTTATACCTTTCCTGGACTAAAACGAATATTTCAACACCAAAATTAGTCAAATCGGTTTAGCCGTTCTCGACTTTTAGCGAGACTAACAGAAGGGCAATTCATTCTTATTTATATAGATTTAACATTATCTCGAATTCTCGATTATATTCTTATATTTTATCTCATAATACGTCCATATGCCATAACCGGTAAGGTTATGGCAAACATCCGCTACAGCTTTTTTGTTTTTTTTTTTATGAACTCCTACGTTTAGCCTACAACCAATCACACTAAGAATTTCGCCTGTATCGTGGGTGCGTTTAGAACATTTAAACTCACATATACAATCACCCAGACCCGGAACAACTATCTGTAGGCCATACAAAATATATTTGTTCCGTTGCAGCGCAGCAGTCTAAGGATAAATTAGCCCGTTTAAATTCGGAGACGTTTCAGTGACTTCCGAAAAGAATAATAAGATTTTCTCGGTAAACAGTGATGATAATAACTTCTCTCGTTCAATTTTCATTTCCACCATGTGCACGCACCATAACCGTATAAAATCTCACCATGGTTAACTGCTTATATGCTAGTGCCAAGGTTTCGCCTTCTCGGACTATCGAACTCAGTTAGCCGCATTTCGTTAAAATAATAACACTTTGAAATGTATAAACTCTCACCCCGCACGTCATCCCTTTCATCGCACTCACGCGTATTCGTAACAATTCGTACAATTTTGGCACCTGCTACAAAGAAAACGAAAACGTCGGTCTATTTTGGCTGAAACGAAAGGTGGTATTTTTGACTGAAGCTGGCTGAAAACGAACCTTTAGCTTCCATCAGACACTACCAATCATTACGTGCTAAAAACAGTATTTACTAAAGTTTTAATATAAATTAAGAAATAACTCACAAAATCAAAGAATAATTACAAATCCAAACGTCACACACAATATTAGCCCAAAATTTGTATGCTATCCGTCCTCTCCAAGCGGGCTCAATAGGGCGTCATTTGCATTGGTAATGTGACCGCTTGCGTATTGGTAAACAGAGTGATTTACCGCGCCTTGCCGCGACTAGCGACCGCCGAGCCGCCGCGCGCTCTGTCATAACACTCTCGGCGATCAATCATGTTTGTGTGGTCTTGAGCTTTTCATGTAATGTAAGTAGGTACTTTGGTAGGAAAAGGACTGTATACCTTAATTCTTGTACATATAATACATGTAGTATAAAATAGCACAAATAGCTGGCAACTGCCTCAACCAATGTATTTTTAATTTACCACAAAAATAAGGTTTTTTTTTATTAAAAACTATTTTGATTTCCTCTTAAAATAATGATCTTAAAAAAAATGTAATTATTAAGTATAAGTAATTCTACGTATAAGTGATGTACGGAGATCGAAAGAAAATATTGAAGAGCATAAAAAATACATATTATACTATAAAAATAAAATACCAGGAATATACGGCGTAGGCTTCTTAGTAAAAAAATACCTGAAAAATAACATAATAGAATTTAAAGGAGCTTCAGGCAGGATAGCTGTCTTTAATATTATACTTCCTGACCTCAAACATCAATAGTCCAAGTATACGCTCCTACTGAGGTAGCGAGAAATGAAATGAAAAATTGCTTTTACGAAAATCTAAATGAGACAATGAAGACCTTGCATAACACTATTATTGTTATGGGAGATTTTAATAGCCAAATTGGCCAACGAGAAAAGAATGAAGATAAAAACTTGGGCCCTATACAACAGGCAAGCGGAACAAAAATTGACAAAGATTGATAAACTACGCGTTAGAAAATAATTTACATAATAATATAATTAATACTTTTTGTAAAAGAAAATAAAAAAGGAAATAGACGTGGGAATCTCCCAACGGAAAAGTAAGAAATGAGATAGATTTTATAACTACAAATAAACCGAAGCTGTTCTTAAACGTGGAAGTCCACAACAATTTTGATTATTATACTGATCACAGATTACTCCGAGTTTACAGATTACACAGGTTACACCTAAATGAACCTAAAAATTCTAGGAAACATATAAAAAATACTAAACAACCAATCACACTACCATCACCATGACATGTTCTAGAATTCCTAAACACTAAATTTATACCAATAAGTGAACCAAGAACAGTCCAGGCAAAATGTGATACCGTTGAATAAGAAATAAAAAAACTAATAAAATCCTAGAAAAAGACAAACCATTTAAATATAGAATATAGGATCTGAAGCAAGAAGATTAATAAAAAAAGAGCATTTTTATTCAAGAACAGGAAAAATAATAGACACAACATAAACGAAACAAGTAAAGAAATATACACCGAAATAAGAAAGTACAGAAACACAAAAAACTAAGTTATTACAACTAAACATTTAACAAAATTTGGTGGAATCAAGAGTGCGTGGAAGGAACTTGAAGACCTAGATTACAAACGTAACACATCACCAATTTTAAAAAAAAAATCCAAAAGAAGCGAAATATTAAATACAGCAACTGATTTCTATCACGATCTTTATCATGACGAACCAAGTACATCAGTTTCAGTTACAAGAAGCGAAACAGTTATGAGTACTGAAGAAAAGAAGTTCATAATATTTTTAAAGATTAAGTTATTAAAACCATCAAATCACAGAACGCAGGAAAAGCTTCTGGCAAAGATACAATCTCTAATCAACTTTTAAAAGGAGTATCAGAGACTGTCTT
The DNA here is from genome assembly GCA_932274075.1 of Diarsia rubi. Classification (NCBI taxonomy): domain Eukaryota; kingdom Metazoa; phylum Arthropoda; class Insecta; order Lepidoptera; family Noctuidae; genus Diarsia; species Diarsia rubi. The sequence continues at coordinate 6,948,780 of OW026421.1, forward strand.
AGACACACTAACAAACCTTTTTAACGAATTTTTAAGAACCGAATATATACCTGTTCAGTGGACTACATCTACAATAATCTTACTTCACAAGAAAGGGAGAACAGATGATTTAACGAACTACAAACCCATTTCGCTAATGTCAAACGTTTACAAAATCTTCTCCAAGATAATACTGAAACGGATAACAAAGACCATACACGAGAATCAGCCGAAAGAACAGACTGGGTTTCGAAGTGGATTTTCAACCATCGACCACATCCATACCATCAAACAAATGATCCAGAAAAGCAACGAATATAGAATAAATTACTACTTAGCATTTATAGATTACAATAAAGCATTTGATTCGCTGAAACATGAGAAAACATGGGAGGCCCTCTCCACGCAACGGGTCCACAGGAAATACACTAACATAATTAAGAACATATACATAAATATGACAGCAAAACTACGCACGGAAAAGGTAGGAGAATGTTTCCCCATTAGAAAGGAAGTTAGACAGGGAGATCCCTTATCACCCAATCTGTTTTTGGCAACCCTAGAACATATATTTCGTCCACTGGAATGGAAGAAATGGTATAAGTGTAACAAGCATGTTTTTTTTTTTTTTTTTTAAATTTGTTTATTAAATAACAATACATACTTTTACATAAAAACATGTCTGCCAAACTGCAAAGCAATTTGTCGGCAGTAGGTTCTCGTGGAATCTTATTAATATTCTGTATAAATTAAGGTATAAATCTAAGTTAAAACTAGGTTATTCTAAAACTAATACTAAGACACTAGGTTAATCAAAAATTCTACTCAGCGCGTCGCCATCAGACAACCGATGTCATGAGACTGACATTAGGCTCGCGACATTAGCCGACCTAGGCCGCGACGGCAGCCACTATGGACACATCGACAGATAGTGTTTTCTCAGAACACATTTTAGGTGGTTTTTACTCTTGCCACGATCGACCATTCCCTCAGGTAATTCATTAATTAATGTAGGTGACATCCATTGTCTCGTACGCTTACCGTAATAGTTATTTACCTTTGGCACAAGCAGCCTCTTTTTCTTAGCGAGTCGGGTTTAATATTAGTGGTAGGTACACAAGAAGATAGAAGATATAAATGTAGCATTTTAGATTGTTAATAAAGGCTTTTATTATTATTAAATTAATTCAATGTAAAAAAGAAATGTCTAGACTTACTGCAGTCATTACTACACACTTATTTTAATTATTATTTAATTACTATCGTCATTTGAATTATTAATAAGGCCTCATTCTAATTGCTAAACAGTAATTTACCGCGCCTTGTCGCGACTTGCGACAGCCACACCGCCGCGCACTCTGTCATAATTTACAGTTTCGACGATCAATCGTGGTTGTGTGGGTTGTAGCTTTTCATGTAATGTGTTTAGCTACCTAAAAATAAGGTAAAGTACTAAAGTAGATAGTTTTATTGAGTCGGATAAAGACTATATCTCCAACACATACATCAATTACACAGAAAACTCACCCAGCAATGTATTATGTCCTATGATATTTTTTTCTTCATAGTTCAGACAAAAGGTAGAAGAACTGCTTTTTTACAGCTAATTAGTCTGACTTTAGCAATACAAATTATGTAACTTATGTCAATCTGAGTTGTACTATCGGTTTATTTTTAACTATGCTAAATATTTACTTATTTGAATTCACAGAGAACTCTCCTGTCTAGACTCACTGCAGTCATTACGCACTCATGTTAATTGCTTTCGTCATTTGCATTGGTAAATAGTGTGATTTATCGCGTCTTGTCGCGACTTACTACCAAGCCAATCTGTCATTATTATGTCAAATACTTGTTTGGTCTGCAGATTTTTACACAATATTAGTTTATCAAAATCTTACAACATAATGAAAATCAAAATATACTTTGTATTTTTCCATCAAGAAAATAAAATATGTTTGGTCGGTGCTTGCAAAGCTTTGTCACTCTTGATAATGACACGAATATTGATAGCTTTTACCGACGCAAATAACCCTTACCTACTTTTTCTCGAGTAACAAAATATCTAGGATAGCATGAGAAAAAAGCTCATGGGAGTATGAAAAAATTATGACTTAGCTTTTCAACTTTAAATAAAAAATTAAAACAGTTGACTTCATGGTTCCTAAGTAGGCTTCAAGAATGCGCCAGACTCTCAGTTTCATAATCATAAAAAAATTAGTACTTACTTTTTTACCGAACGTAATTTTTTCACTTTAGACCAACTTTTTCATAACTTTTATCACAGTTACGAAGCTGATTATTTTATGCATAAAAGTACTACTCACGAAGATACAGTTGCAAAAAAAATCTCGACAAACCCATGTACTTTTTTTTTTAATTTTTTTTAGATTGGTCAGGTCGATCATTCTCAAAAAATCAGAAAAAAATTCGTAACTCAAAAACTATGAAAAGTCGCGGAACATACATGGGGGTGATTCGGATACCCCACGATACGAGGGACCTAAATTTTATTTTTGGACGTCAATGTTCCGGCCACCCTGTATTTTCAACATTAGCTCCCATGACTTTAAATTCCTTTAATTAATAAATGAAGTCGTGATTTGCATTTGTAAACACATTGATTTACCGCGTCTCGTTGCGAGTTGCGACTCGCGACATAGCGCGGCTTGTAGTGTCGTGTCAGACTAACTACACGGCCGATCAATCATGTCGCGGTTTGTGTGGTCTGTTTCACATTTGGAGCTTGGGAAAATATCAAATCGTCTCTCACATAACTTCGGTAATATGGGTAAGTAGTATGTTTTGTTACTGTCGCAGTCAGTATGGGAATGTGTTATCGAAATGGCTGTTTTTTAACCGACTTCAATACTCCTGTACCTATATTTAAAAAAATATTATGTGTTACCTAGGTTTGACTGCCTCGTTGGCCTATTGTTTATGAGGTCCAGGGTACGATTCTCAGGTCGGGCAAAGTGTTATTGGGTTTTCCCATATTTTTTTTTTTCAGAGAATTGAGTCTGAATTTGTCCGGTTGATGCTAATAAGCTCGCCCCTATTACATGGGGCTTAAACAAAACTTGTGAAATGTAGGTGTACTATAGGCACACCTCTGCTTAACCATACGGGAATAACATGCGTGATTTGTGTAGTTTTACTACTTCTACAAATATCTCTAATCATTAAAAAATAAACCTTATGTACATTCAAATTCTAATACAAACTTCCATAACTCATCCATCAAACAGATTAATTCCAAGAAAACAATAGCTCGTATTTCCTATTTTTCTCAGCTCGTTTCGTAAGCCCAATATTGATAGACCGATTACGTATAGCGATCATAGCTGGCGTTCGTCCGCATTCTTCGTCTATTCCATTTATTTATAGTTTGTAGCTAGAAACCAGACCTCGCATTGTGTAATTCATACATAAAAAATACATAAACAATAATATTATTGAAGAAACGTGAACTTTTTAACTTTCAAATCATTTGGATGTTGTATTTTTAGTAGTGTAAATAATCAGCTATAGCAATTATTGTCGTTCCTTACTTTTTAATAGACAAATCGAATAGGATTTTTTTGGCATGTTGGTTACGTACCTTAGCAACTACCATCATCAGCTTACAGCAGTCCCACGGCTGGGGATAAGCCTACTCCTCGGCTTCTGTGCTAAAGCACAAAAGCCGCTTTCTGCTAATGTAGGTTCCATCGGCAGGAAAAACACATCGGCAGGAAAAACACATCAACACTGGAAAAACACATCGGCAGTCAGACGGAGAACCCGCAATATGTCATGCTATCGCGGAAGATAAAGTTGGAAATTCACTCACTACGGCCACGTCCCTCACTCCATTTCCACACCATCATCCATTAAGCTAATTTCACTTTAAGTAATGTACGCGACGCCTGTACCGCGTATTCTCGGCGTCTGCGTTGCGCATACGTTTATCAAACGCCTACGCTGGACAAACGCTAGTGTGAAGGCGCTCTAACTGACAACTTTTAGAGAAAGATTAATTATCAATCAAAAGTGACTGTCATTTAATGAAAGGTCTCAACATTTTGAAGAAGATGCAGCAGAAATGCCACAGAATGAAAGAGACTATTATAATTGTACATTATGGTACAAGTGCGTAATGTTGGTGAATACCGCTGAGGCGCCATTGAGACCCGAGCCGTCAGGTGAGGATCTTAAGAGAGCCGAGGACGGTAATCATCAATGCGCACGTGTATCACACGACGTTTTTCAACACACTTGTGAAGAAAATAATACTAAAAAAGGATTTGGGTATTTTTTTTTATCCTGGTCAGGTCCACTTATACTGCACCACATATTACTTTAGAAAGACTATGCTTTTATCAAGTATTGGTACAGTACTCACCATGAACAATTAACAAATCGATGCTATAAAGTCATAACAATCAACCTGCCTTTCAATTCTTTCAGTGAAACGTGTGAAGTAATACCTTTAAAATTGCTATTGCCACACACACGTGACTCGTGGTGGCGTGCGCGCAGCGTCTGTCGTGACGTTGACGTCATGATTAATAGAAATGCGGCGCGCGAATCGTGCGCCGGCGCAGTAGAAAGCGGTGCGGTTTCACTTCGGGCGCCGCGCGCCGCTACTACGAAACAATTCAGTATAAATGTGTTTTTGATCATGGTGGGTGTATAGTGAGATGGGAAAGTGTAAAAGGACAGTTTAGCTCAAAGGCGTCTTTCAAATTAAATTAATTAAACATTCTCCTGTCTTTATTTGAATTTACTTGGGGTCGGTGCAGATTTCTCTATTCATCAGCTTCTGAGTCAGTCTCAGAAGCCCTTCATTGTAGACCTTCATCTAGATGAAGGTCTACAATAGCCGGGTTATCATCAGTCGGCGCTCTTTTGTTTCACAATAGACCAGTTACTGTTTGATGCTTTCGCAACCGTCTACGCAAGTTATCTTCTGCGATCGATCTGGCTGGAAGTTCCAATGTTGGAAACGCTCTGAAGTGTGCGCAGGCGCAGGAGAGTTTGCGCAGGAGCTCCACGGGCTTATTCCACCATCTCCCTTCTTCTATCGGGAGACTAGACGTACTGCAGGTTATCACCCATACCTTGTCGATGTTACACACATTCGAACGAAGCGCTTGCTATGCCTGCGTCGGTTTTTCCGAGTTCATATAACCCCAATCTATTTAAGTCGCGAGTAAATAGGTAGGTTTATTCTGGGTAAGCTCGTTCCATCGTCGACCTCATCTCTGCTCCTAGGACAAGACTGAAGTCAAGAGAAGCCTATATAAATAGCATATTAATTTCTGCTTCAATGCATTTAAATTTTTGTTCGTTATTCTGGAAGTGTGTTTTACAAACAGTATAATTTTGTTTGTTTACTATTAGTTTCATTTTCCGTTATTTCGGCGCCGTTGCAAGCACCATGATCTCAGATAAACAATATCCTGTTTTTAAAGTTGATGATAGTGTTAGTGACTATTTCAGTTTAAAAACTTTTAGTACTATTTTGGATAAACATGTCCCAATCATTTGGTAATGTCTGTACCAAATTAAAATATTCTCTTTAATCCACAGCAAAATAGACATCACCGATAAAATCAGCGTCGTACGCCATCCTGTAGAACGATCAAATTAAAAAACAAAGTCAATGACAGCGGAACATAATGAAAAGCCAATCAATTATGAAGCTACAATTTCCAATTAACATTGAATCGAGTCACCCCCGCGTTGATTGTGGGGGTGGATCTGACTCTGACGTAATCAATAAGTTGACGTCGGGGCTTATAATGTGTTCGTAGGCGGTTGTTATTGTAGACTCTGTTACGCAAGTTTATAATTTAATATCAAGTTATGACGTCATTGTCTGTGCTACTGTCAACAGCAGTGGCTTTGATCAACCCACAGTATCACCCACTCTCGTGACCTTTAAGTAGAAGTTTTTCAGTAGTAGGATAAATTTGCTTTTTAAGTGTCTTGTCTGTGTACACAGCGGCATTGGTTCAGACAATATTTTTTCATTATAGAGTCTATTGTAGATTTACCAACAATATCACCCACTCTCTCGTGACCTTTAAGTAGAAACTTTGCGATACGCCAATGCCGAACTAATACTTTTTACAACCCACTTATTTTAACACCATTACCACCACATTATGACCTTGATTATTCTCAAACAGAAAAAGTTATAAAAATTTCACAGTAATGCAACGTAATCAGAAATTGCGTACACACCAAAGATACACATATTTCACTATTAACTCGTTCACAAAAGCACCCATACACACTATCACACACTACTACTCACTATCACACACTACTCACTATCACATACGACACACTATCATACACCACACCAAACACATTATTATACTCCCATACTTGGATACATAGTTAATTTATTCGCATGCTTTGTTCCTGTAACCTGTTTTATTATTTGTTTTGTATAAGGTCTAAAATCTATAGTCTAATAATCTAATTACTACCAGCGGCAGCGTTGGAATTGTAATATATATATATAAATATTTTTCTTTCGGTAACCTACTTTAGGCCATGTAGTTTTTTGCAGCCTTTTTTGTATAGAATCCCCGATGATGAAATTTGTATTAGGCTATATTTTAATTGAGACCAATAAACGATTATTATTATTAACAATCCCAAGACAGATGCCAGAAGACGTTGCGACAGATGCCTATACAGATGACGCGACGAGCTGGACAAAACAAACTAACAGTGACCCACGTAAGTTCCAAGTAGCTAACTAATAATTGGATGATTCAAGCTGACAGTAACTATAGTAGTCAGAGGAACTGGGCACCGCATGAAAAACATATAATTTTCTACGCTACCAATTCTTGCATTGGCCTCCACCAAGCGTCGCCATCATCGTCAGCTCCTACGGGCCTCTTATCTAGCGGGTTTCCGCAGCCTTCACCTAGGTCATCGGTATACCTTGCGGTAGGTCTCAAAACCCTACTTCTTTCTATATGCGGTGCTCCTCCAGAATCTCACATCATCTTTTGCATAGGTACAAAGTTTATTCAAACTCATGGCTAATTTCCTGCGCCACTTTAATATTAAGCCTGAAATAGACTCTTACATAAATTATTGTCTGAACCAATGCCGCTGTGTATACAGACAAGACACTTTAAAGCATATTTCTCTTTAAAGTGCTGTTTGTTCGTGATAACGTCATCAGGCAACATTAACACTTGATAAAAAAAACTGGCGTGTTATCATCGTGTTGTTGTTTTAAGTTATTAAGGATCTTCATTGTCTCAATGACCGTTTTATTAAGTGTTTGCTTTATTGTTAATATTGCTACTGCTGTTACCTAATATTGTACATCACTGGAACTGATGTTTTGATAGCTTCATTTTAAACCGTTCATTTTATTAGATTCGGTAAAAAATGCGTACCCCGTAATACTGTGGGCGACATCATGCTTATGATTACCTCTCCGCTTGACAAAATACGAAATATTAGATCTTCTTGACTTTTTTCCTTCTCGCCGCCTACTGACACGTCTTCTTCTGTGTTGAAGACACGAGCAACATAATACTGTGTTACGTGATAAATAAAGTGTTAACCCAGTCAGTGTCGATAGCAGCAGCGTTGAAAGTACAAAACCCTGACAAAGTCATGTAAATAAAGGTCGATACGACTAACGAGACGACGAGACCGCCTCAATACCTACAAACAGAAGACCTGGAACACTTATTGACACGTCTTGGATAACGTGTTCATTTAGAAACACTGGCTGTTATTTTACACCTCTAAAAGATTCAGAAGTGATAGTAAATCGAGAACTTGTAGTACTGCTCGGAAGTTGAGAATGTTGAGATATCACGACTGACATTATATTTCAATTTCAAGACGGCCATTAAAATAATTAGCCCTTTTAGATGAAGATAAATCAAGTGTATCGAGATACGGCTTGATTTGAAGTGAAGTTGCTCTGAAATAAGGAAATAATCAGAAGAAAATAAATGTTAAGTCGTAATGTGAACTGGGTGTTGTGATTTATAGCGAAATTTAATCTCTCCAGGTTGATTCCTTGTTGTACCTACTGAGGAAGTTACTTTAGTCCAAATAAATAGGGATAAAGACTGGAGAATGATGATTCTGTCAGTAAGTAGGATATACAATGCAGTAACTGTACTATACATGTTTCGAGCAAAATTCAGGAAGCTAAACAAACATCATATTTCATGTCAATTTTCATGAGTTTTGTCTGATTCTCATAGTTTCAAGTTTCACTCTATCCTATAGTTTATCCTATAAACTCAACTATTACTGATTGTTTAGACCTACATTAATAATTTAATTAAAACAGGCACCCTTTGCGTCTATTCGAATCCTAAGCGGGGATTTAAAATTGCAAAACCTCAAAGAGATATATTCGTTTTGTTCTCTTAAAACGAGCTCTGAACACGAGTCTTTCAAAGGGACGTATAATTTACCCTGAGGCTCTACTTATGCCTTTTTATATTAAAGAGAATACCTCTGAAGTTATGACGGTTTTTTTCTTGAGGTCACACTTCAGTTTTATTTCGGGTATTTTTTATGAGAGTAATCAAATTGAAAGGGAATGTAACGTAGGCTGGGGGCTTACTTCAATGTATATTTCACACTCTTCAAATTTGGAACGATTCTTCTATCAAGCTTTTCTAGTTTCTAGTGCTATTGTCCTTACATTTACTTTTCCTCATTTCTAGTTCCGGTTTATATTTTTCTAGAAAGGAAGGGGAAGACCAAAGTAAAGATGGAGGAGGAATTGTGCGAAGAAAGCTATTATGAAAGTAAATTTTAACTGTGACTAGGAAAGATGGAATTTAAAATATATTATGGTGAGCGATGATGATCTTCTACTGTAGCTTTGTCTTATTTCAAGAGTTAATGGCAACCAGAAGAAGCATCATAAAATCAAGCGGTCATTAAATCAAAGGCATAAAAATGACATTAATATAATAGGCGGCCAAAGAACCGCTCGGAGCATTTTGTATCTACGCCACAACACCATCGTCTACCACAGTATCGCTTTCTAATAGGTGAGATTTTGATCAAACGCCTAATCAGAGAGACCCTGTAAGAGCATTGGTGGCACAGTGGTTGCGGCCCCGAGTTACGAACAGTAAGTCATGGGTTCAAACCTAGGCAGGCGCATTACTATGTGTAATTTATTTCATTACCGCTGCTCTCAAAACGGTGAAGGAAAACATCGTGAGAAAACCGGTGTGTCTTAGAACCAAAAAAAATCGAAGACATGTGACATCTACCAACCCGCACTGGGCACGCGTGGTGGATTATAGCCCATCTCTCTCCTAGAGAGGAGGCCTAGAAAGTCCCTGCAGGAACATAATAGGCTGATGATGAGACCCTGATCACTCGTCACTAACGCGGTTGGCAACCCACCTGGCAGACAATAAAAAACTTCGCTCAACTGAAGACATACCAAGATAAAAATCATAATTGTCAATTATTGCGTGAACGTGTAAAATGTACGTGTTTTGTCTATAAAAGAAAGTCGTAAATGTAATAACCGTGATGGGAACATTTTGGTCGTTGTTGGAGTGAAGTGAAAATTAACTAAAACACGTTAGTCAAGCGTGGTGAACGTAAATGGCTCCCACATTGTTACTTTTTAATAGTTTCTGCAACTTTTTAACTGTTCATAGCATTGTTTTTTTTTTAAATTGCAGGCGTGTGTACGTTTTTGTAAGTAGAAAGTAGTTTATGAACTTTAGATACATCGTGTTTATCCCCATGTAAGGGGTGTTGATTGACACTCGTTTATTCTTTTTATAGCCATCAATGGAACCGATCGCGTTTTTACCTAGAAACAATTTAGTGTCGAGAAATGCTCGTGATGATGTCGAAAGTTATGTTTAGTTGAACATCTCTTTACTCTGCTTCATCAAGCGATGTTTTCATTAAGTTCCACGGCCAAGCTATCATTTGGGAAGAGTCCTTGTCTAACAATAAAGTACCTAGCACAGGTAAAAATTATACCAATGAATCTGTTGTTAGGAATAATGAGGTTTATTTTTATTAGTTTAATATGATTTTGGTAATGGCGATCTGTCGTTCTTAAAACCGCTTTTGTTGTTTCAGTATCCAAAGCAGAGAATTTTGTCAATCATCCGCTAGCATTATACAAGTGTTTCTCATTATCAATGACAATAACTCGTATCATACAATCTCTTAGGTAATCCTTACCTACGTCTTCAGAAAAATCATTTTCTGTTTTTATTATTTTACGTATTATCAAAGTTTACGATTTGTCGTGAATAGTGTTGAGTAGCATGAAATCAAGACGTCTCATCACGTCTAGAATCCATTCCATCTGCACACAATTGGACACAGTTACGGTCTTTATTCATAACACGTGTCCGGTTATTATTAAGAAACGTTTCTTATTTGTTAAGTCTTTTTCAATGATTGCTTGTTCTTCATATTCGATTTAATGTACTGCTAATGAAATATTGATTTAATCAGCACGCTATTGCAAAGGATATTGTCATTATCTTCACATGAAGAAAGAAGTGCATCCTGTGATTAATTCAAAACCAGCACCACAACCGGGACATGACAAAGATGTGCCTTCGCTCGTAGATATAAATATATTTTTGCTTATTATCTAGCGTAGTGCATCAACATCTCTCTCTTGTTAATTCTGTTCTCTAGTGTTAATCGCTAGCATTTATTTATTTTTCTCCCATTGCTTTTGTGGTCACGAAATATTATGGTAATTGCATCCGCTGTTAGATCGTCATTTAGCGATGGACTAACAATTTTGTTGCAGATTTCGATACCGCGTGAATTTGATTTGGTTGATAGATAATCAATATCGCGTTTACTATTAATGGAAATACCATTAATAGTAAACACGATATTGATTAACTTGATTCTACAGATGTAGCTACGCCCACGAGTCTTATTAATTTTACTTTTTTGGTGCCTGCTTGATATTTGTTTCACACAGAATACCTAACTTATTATAGGTTTTTGGTATTGTTAGCCAGTTGTATTATTTATTAATACATGCATGAGATGAGGAAATGTCCTTATCGAGTAAAATAATGCAATTAATTAGAAACAAACAATATATCCGGAAGAATATTAGTATGCGTTACAACGTTGCTATTGTAGGAAACAACGCGAATCACCTGCGAGTCTATAATGGCTTTGTTCTCGTCTGTAAGGTGCATTCTAGATACAATAGGTATCTGTATTTATTGAACATACAGGAATTAATGGACACTAGTGTCGAAATTAGAGAAAACGTAAAGTTGTAGTACATTTTGATACAAGTGCGGAAAGTTTGTTATTGCATTCGAGGCGGGTTCAGGCGTTCATAGAGTTGAGAAGTGCAATAACAAATTCCCACGTGCATCAAACGACGTTCTTCAATACACTTTCGAAGAAATAAAGTAACAAAACGATAAGAATTTTTGTCAGCAACTTTTAGGAGACTGATTTAATTTGATTTTTTTCACGGTTTGATTTCGCCAGCGTGAAAAAGAAGTAAAGGTATTAAGTCGCTAAACAGTCTCACAGGAAAAAACATTTTTTAATTAAGAACACAACTACAACTAAATGTTAACTTGTTCATAAAAGAAAATATTTGTTTCAAATAATCACATTAATTTATAGTCTTTTTATGATGAACATAATTGAATCATTAAAAAAAATTTATACTGTGAAGACACAAACCAAAATGACGAAATTAAAAAAAAAAACAGCGCCGAGTCGGTAGTGTTTATTTTTTTAATTTCCTATTTTTTAATCGATTTGGACTTAGTGTAAGGTATAGTTATTCTATGGTAATTTTCAAAAAAAATCTAAACAACGCACGCGTGCGAAATACATTGCACGTCGAACCTAATCGTAGTGCAATAAGAGACAGTTTTCGAGAAAGTGTATTGGAAAACATTTTTTTCAGTGGTAGTTACCACTGAAAAAAATGTGATACGAGTAAATGAAATGCGAGTATTCCAATGGATTGGACTGATCTCGTTAGTATTTTTAAGAGATAAATAAAAGGAGGAGTTTCTTTACCACAAGGTGTGAACTGTTATGATGATAAAGATAACTTTTGTCACAAAAAAAAATACCATTAAGTACGCTAATGTTCTTTTCAAGGAGAGAGTAGCAGCAATGATGAGCGATGGTGATGATGATGAGCCTGATTATCGGAAATCATAAACCTAATCATCCACTTTAGCTTAGAAAATTTATTGTTTTATATTTAGTAGGTACCTGCAAAAGAGTAGCAACATAGTCGGAGTGGTATCATCACTAACGAAGGATCTTTTAATGACAGCTGTAGTTTAATTTCATTTATTTCGTCACTAATTACTGCGGAATTTACACGAATATGCAGGTGCCGACGTGAGAAATGTGAACTTGGTGCTTAAAGGTTACTTTAGTAGCTTGTTCTTATAATTAAAATTAATGCAATTCGATCAGAAGAGGGGACATGATAAAAGCAGGTATTATAAATTTGACTTTTAAATTGATTTAAGCCTAATTGAATTGTATCATGCTGTGTAGTAGCCTGCTTGTCTCAGTCATGTCGTGCAAGCTGTTAATTATTTTTTTATTGTTGGTCCGTCCTGTTGACAATAATATAGAAATATTTATTTTAGGCGTTTTGATTTTTTTAAAAGGTTTTATTTAACTTGCAATGTATGTTTGTATTTAAGTTCGGGCTGATTCTTGCACCTCAATTTTGAAGCAGATATCTTTAACCAATGGATCAGAATGTTGGGCCACAGGGATAAATGAAACGCAATTGCATGTGGCTGCGATAAGAATGCTAAGGGGGATGTGTGGTGTGACGCGAATGGATAAAATAAGGATTGAGTACATAAGAAGAAGTCTGAAAGTGGCACCGTTGAATGAAAAGTTGTGTGGTAATCGATTGGCGGGTATGGACATGTGATGCGAAGAAATAAAGAAAATCTTATTGTTGAGTATGAATGTAGATGGCTATACGAGTAGAGGAAGACCAAAGAAACTATTGATGGACTGTGTGAATGATGATGTGGCTAGGAAGGGGGTGCCTGCTGACATGATGAGAAATAGAGAAGTACCTACTTATGGAAGAAAAATACATGTTGCGACAACCCAAAATAATTTGGGATAAGGGTAGGAGAGTGACGATATCTTCCAAGAAAGCTAACCCTTCACACAAACGTAAACCAATCATTCTGTGCATCAAACTAAGTACCCCTATGCAAAAAATTTTGCTGGGAAACAACTTTTTTTTTTGGGGTCAAAAATCACATTTTACGGTAAAACTCAATGTAGCATTCTTAAAATATTATGCTAGTGGATGATTTGAATAGTAAATGGGTCATTAACTAAAGTTATAACCTGAAAAACCAGTATTTACAAAAACAGAACTTTAACCCCTAATATCTCCGTAACTAGGGGGTTCCCAGGTATGGTCTAGAACAAAAAAATGTTCGTAATGGTGGGGAGAATAAGTGTCCTTCGTTTGCGTTAAGGGTACTTTTACACCCTTTATAGATATCACGAGACAATGCAGAATTTTTGGTGAGGTGAGATGTAGGTGACCTCATGATGAAGCTCGAAGGTGGCCATAGGAACTCCGTTATAAAACGAAACAATCCCACCGAGTTTGGGTTTGTTTGTTTCATCTTGACTAGTACTATGTCTCTAGATAGTATTCAGGGTTTGATGATGGAGGAGGAAGGTGGCCATAGGAACTCCGTTATAAAACAACATAACCCCATCGAGTTTGGGCTCGCATGATTCGCCTTGACGAGAATTTGGTCTTTAGATTGTATCCAGAGTCTGATGATGGAGCAGGAAGGTGGCCATAGGAACTCTGTTATGAAACGACATAACCCCATCGAGTTTGGGCCCGTATGATTCGTCTTGACGAGTACTTGGTCTTTAGATTGTATCCAGGGTCTGATGTTGGAGCACGAAGGTAGCCATAGAAACTCCGTTATAAAACGACATAGCCCCATAGAGTTTGGGCTCGTATGATTCGTCTTGACGAGTACTTGGTCTTTAGATTGTATCCAGGGTCTGATGTTGGAGCAGGAAGGTGGCCAAAGAAACTCCGTTATAAAACGACATAGCCCCATAGAGTTTGGGCTCGTATGATTCGTCTTGATGAGTATTTGGTCTTTAGATTGAATCCAGGGTCTGATGATCCTGTCGGGGCCGCGGGTAGTCCACCGGTTATCACGGCCTCGACATAGAGGGCGAAGAAGGAACATGTGTGGTTTTTAGTCAGTAGAAGTCTGACACTCCCTTTCGCTCTGCCCAAGAGCGCCCCATTCGATGATTTTACACCCAACAAAAAAAAAAAAAAAAAGGGTCTGATGATGGAGCAGGAAGGTGGCCATAGGATTTTCGTTATAAAACGACATAACCTCATGAAGACGACGTAACCGCATCGAGTTAGGGCACATTTGATTCGTATTGATAAGTACTTAGGTCTTCTAAAATATTCGTATGCAACCTCGTCAGATTTAGGAAAATAATTTCATTCCATTAGTTACGAATGTGAATTCTATTTGATTAGAGGAAAAACCCAATGCCATTACGATGTGAGCATTTGTCATATAGCTAACGTTTCACCACTGGTTACCTGGGCGATCCTTGTTACCCTGGTCACTGGTTACCCTGTTGGGTTTGAATAAAAATCTACGTCGTTAGATTCGTCTTGATAGCACTAGTGTCACTGGCTACATTAAAATTAAAAAACAAAGAAATTTTGTGGATTTTGGGGGCCATATCGCGGATTAAAAAAAAACTTTTTCTGTTGCCATTGAGTAGGGTATCAAAATGAAGGGTTTTAAACGGAGATTACAAAAATATAAAACATATAATGTTTAAAAGAAATTCAAAGTCACAAATCCTACAAACACAAAAGTTAAATCATCTGCGAAGAATTTTACGCGACCAACGAAAGAACAAACACAAAAGAACTAAAAAGTTGAAAATAAAAAAAGTAGTTGAAAACTAAAAAACCCGACTGAAAAAACTGAAAAGTTAAAAACAAGCACATTTTAAATTAAACAAAACTTGGAAGCAGACGGGGTTCATTTGAATGTTAAATTATGAAATGAAAATAAAATGGACCCCGCCTGCTTCCAAGTTTTGATAAATTTAACTTTTGCGTTTTTTCAGTCGGGTTTTTTAGTTTTGTAACTACATTTTCGTTTCAATAATTCATGTTATTTGAAAGTCTT
Source organism: Diarsia rubi (assembly GCA_932274075.1). Taxonomy (NCBI): domain Eukaryota; kingdom Metazoa; phylum Arthropoda; class Insecta; order Lepidoptera; family Noctuidae; genus Diarsia; species Diarsia rubi. Next base: position 6,963,992 of record OW026421.1, read on the forward strand.
CTTTTGAGTGTATTGCCAGCTTCAATAACAAACTTCCCCGATTAAATTTTGGCATTTTCTCCTTACCTACTAAGACACTGTCTTACAAAAAATTACCATAATCATCATCATCGTCAGTTTCTCTTACAATACCATATCTCACATCCAAAAAACAATTGCCTTTGTAAATTAAAACTCAAAAGGCCAAATATTAAAACTCATAATTACCGAGTCATTATGGGGAACACCGCACGCCTGTTCAAACTAATTCGAGTTAATGAGCGCGACAAAAAACCGACAAAGGTGTTATGAATAAATAACCACTTAACAATCGTAAAAAATGAAAAATAACTCTCATAAAAAAATGATAAAAAAGGGCTTTTATTGAGTGCCCCTAAGACGTCTCTGTCTTCCTGGCGTAACTCTTGATGCTATCTTGTTCTCGGAAGGTTTGTCTTTTGTCTCGTTCTGGCTCGCTTATGGGGTGATAATGGCGTCCCTTTCTAACATCAATCGATACCCCTAGACACCCACGACAACCAGTTGTGAACGCCGCATGGAGTTAATGGATCGGTGAATCGTTGGTGTTCAGTATATATTTTTCAAATAAGAAGACAAATTCAAAAATAAATTACTAAAAGATTTTGAATAAAAGAAGCTTTACTTTCATATTGGTAGAGATCGGTGCGAGGAAAAAAGAAGTGGCAGTCAACAAAAACTTATTTCCCCGTGAGAAATTCAATGTTCTTTTCTCTCTACTTTTTGTGTTCTATAAATCCTCGATTAACTTTAATGTTTGTCAATTTTTATCCTGTTGTTTGTCGTATTCTGTTATAACGATCGGCTCATATGCTCTGAGATCATCTCAACTTTTTCTTTCCACTTCCAACTTCTCCAGATACAACTACAAAACTATAAAATATAATTAATTTCCACGAGCCGCAACACTGCCCCGATCCGCTCAACATTCCTATCGATGGGCTGAATGAAATACAAGCTGGCCGGCCGGCGCTTTGTGCTCCTCACAAGAGCGGCAATTTATTTAACTTTTAGAGATCCGCACGCGTGATATACAGCCGAACGAAACTCATTAAAATTATGTTCATGTGCACTACAAGTGCGGATGATTTTGTATGGAATTTTGTATTCGACGGTTTGAGAATTTAGGATCGTGGGAAGCTATATGTTTTTATTAACTTGCTAAGTATTCTTTAGCTTATTTCTATAGTGACGTTTGGGTATTAAATACGGGATCGTAAAAGTTCAGAAAACTTAGAAAGGCGAACGTAGCCCTCACAGCGTCTAAAATATTAATTCTATTCTCTCGCCCTATAATAGTGTTCCGTATATAAATCCCAGTTTATTTATCGTTAGCCCAGCACGTCTCCTACACACATCTTTCTCTACTAGAAAATCTCTTTAGAGCAAATCCGTCAACTGAGTAGTCACCCGCTGCTTATGCTATTTAGTGTTGGTTTAGTTATTTACTAGATGTAATATCCCATTGATGGAACAAGTAAATACTTTAAGTGCTGTACTTTTTTATTTTCCTTTATTTATTTTTTAACAAACTTAATACATTCTTAAATATTTCTTATAAAAACAACAAAAAACATTTAAAAATTTCAAAAAATAGTAGACCACCGGTTGCGGGAACAGGGTCCAAGCTACCGGTCAGGGCTCTAGAGAAATGAAACCTCCTAACAATACGAGCCGTGTCCAGGAGTAACGCTCTCTGCATCAAGCCCTTGATCCAGCTACCTAACGACAGCCTACTTATTATTATTATATTGTCTTTGTCAGGCGCAGTTTGCAGTAGCATATATAAAAATCAATTAAATTAAAACTGTACAGAACCATGACATACTTTAACACCCACCGTATTAAACCAATTTCCCACAGGGGACCGACCACCGCAGCTCACTTCCCGTTTATTTCGTGGGTCTAATTAATTTCATACCGATTGTATGTGCCACACAATTAATATATCAGATCTATGTATAGTGAGACCGTTAAGTAACTGAGGAACTAAACCAAACAGTTTTATATTTCTTTTTAAGTTATTTTACTTTATTTTTTAGGATGATAGGTAACAAGCCTGCCTTATTATTTCCAAACCATTGTAACGCCTGAAAGTCAGAATCAACAGTGGCAACCACCAGAAAAGCGCCGAGACAATGAAGCTTGCCGAAGTCTTAGAGAAACAATTTATATGTCTTATGTATGATAGGGTAACAATCCCATAGCAGCAGCAGAATACCTACCTTTATGAAGACATTGGCAAAAATGCGTAAGCCTACCTATCCAGCCCGCAATCATAATAACAGCTGCAGGCAAATTAATAAAAAAATACAAACAAACAAATTACAAACAGCAAGCTAAATGAGGAGTATTTTCTGTGCAGTTATTTTTCCAACCGTGAGGTGAAGAAGACGTCAGAGCAGACAACGGTTCCCTCGATACCACGAACTGTACTTAAGAGCACGAGAAGCAGTATCCTAAATGGTTTTACCAACGTCGACGTACGTACGACCACGATGCATCGGAAAAACTAAAGGTTTAAGTATTTTACAACATTAATTTCTTCTTGATATTTTTAACTAAAGGTTTTTAGAGTCCGTTATATAATCGTCATATTTATCATCCTCTGGGTACTGTATTTGGGGTTTACAGAACATGTTTTCCTCTTTCATAGATCCATACATAATATACATCGACGACCAGCCGTCATCCCACTAGAAATTCATCAGTCTTTCATTCAATCCGTCCATTTGTTTGTTTTTTTTTGGGGTGAGAAATCATCAAATAACACCTTCCGCTCATGGGCAGAGCGAAAGGAAGTGTCAGACTTCTACTGACTAAAAACCACCCATGTTCCTTCTTAGCCCTATATGTCAAGGCCGCGGAATCTCTTACAACATTCCGCAGCCCCGACGGGCGTCGGCCTTTGCGCGCGTGGAACACGAACGCGCCGTCGACACGGCCTGTCGTCGTCATAAGACCAACGGAAGCCCCGACGTCCGGAGCGTCTCCCGCGGCGGCGTCACGAGCTCTCACCCAAACCTATTATGTACAAATACCGTGACGTAGACACATAAAAAGCCACACAAATGAAATACAAAACATCTAATTTACATAACATTATTGAACAAAAAAGTTTACGACTCGTCAAACGAACTAATTGGTATATATTCCATGAGTTCCGTCGTTTTATAGCCGCTTAATTCATTGGTATACGGCCTTCGCTGCTTTGAGCTGTAATTGACACTTTAAGCGGCACTTTAATGCTATTCTCAATAGTATAGTTTATAGTGCTTTATCGTCATAAACTGAGGTGTTTTAGGGGTCAATAGGATTGATTGGAAATTATATTATCCTTGTTTGAATGTGGTTTCCGACGGAAGGTTCTTCCTTTTACCTCGGTTTCATCATCATCATCGTGTGTTATTTGGGGTCGGCGCAACACGTTTTTTTGTTCCAATCTCTCCTGCCAATTATCACACTATCATGACTATACCTTTTACCTTACCTGTGATAGTTGCAGTAGTAAAAAAAAAAAAAAAATGTTTGACCAAACACACAGTGTTTTTTAAAGACCTATCCAACGACACCCCACACAATGGACTTAAGGGGAAAAAATCATCCCCACTTTTATGGTACCTACTGGAGATACCGGTCTACCCCAAAAACAAAATTAAATATTTTGTATATATTACTTTAGAACTTTGTCGGCGTAACTCATTTGTATATTCATTCCAAATTACAGCTTTCAAGTACTAAGCGTCTTTGAGATATAGTGCGGACGGACAGTCAGACAGACAGACGGACATGGCGAAACAATAAGTGTTCCATATTGACTACGGAACCCTAAAACCCATGTACATAAGTTACTAACTAAATGAGGAGTTATGATGTAAATTTAATTACAAACACCGCGGCGCCGCATAAGGCTTATTATTATGATTAAACTGTTTAACGTTTGGGTCTTCATCGCCGACAATTGATCTGTCCACAGAAAGAAAACAATTTTATGTTTTGGCGGATCCTTAGAATAAAATCAAATAAAGGATAATCCCCTGGTTTGGTGTCAATGAGGACTTAATGTATGGATTAGTCATCGCCATCGGGATTATCATTCAACTTACTGAAGGGAGACTGTTTAATTTAGCAAACCTATTCATACTGTGCCTATTCGGTTATACCGAACGCCTATTGTCAGCAACAGAGCCAGTTGTGTTGCACAACTGTTGCATAACCCTCTACTAAATGTCCCTGTGGATATTATAGGAGTTTTGAACAAAGAATATTAATATAATATAGGTTAATTTGATGTCAAATCCGTCCAAAATGAATTGAACTTCATAAAAATCAACGAATACAAATCTTGAATTTGGCCCATGACAGGCGACGCATAAAACCGTAACTACGAGTATCTCAAGAGTGTTTTTATTCTTATTAGGCATTAAAGGTGAGCACTCAGATAGAAATATCAGAGATTCACCCATAAAGTGTTTAAAATAGGCCTCCCTTTTTATAAAAAAACTTTTTATCAAAGTTTGTCCATTTACTGGATAATGGACAAACAATCATCATGGACGGCATCTCAAACAATAATGAATAGGGATGGCCTTTGCCCAGCTGTGGGACAGAAAAGGCTAATTAAAAAAAGAAACACGCTTAACAGAGTTTATTTTTGTTCGTCCGCCATATTGGATTTCGAATTACGTCACTTAGCTAATTATGATGCATTGTCATCCACCCTAAAGATGCATACAAAATTTCAGTTAATCGAAAACCCAGAAGTGGGCCTACTTAGATTTTTTTTACACATTTGGTTACCGGTGAAGCGTGATAGAGAGCGTGTTAAAATAATAGCTACCTAATTACTGGCTAGGATTGAAGAAGGCCTGGACGTTGCGGCAGATCTCGTTGAAGATGGCGGGACGAGCTGGACAAAATCAACGACCAGCTGCTACTGTAGCTCACCTTAGCATTACATCGAAAAAACTGGCAACTACGTCACGGGCATCCTTTGTTTACCCAGTAGTGGCATGACGCAGACTAACAGTATCAGATAACTTGACCAAATTGTATGATATTTATTTTTAAAGAAATTCCAAAAATAAGATATTAAGTAAGACTATAAAGTGTTTTATACGTCAAGAAAGTCCTCGAATAGGTAAACAGTTTGTGATTTAAAAAAAAAACAAAGCTATGTGTAAATCTAACACAAACACAAAAACTCCGTAATTAAAAAACGCCTCCAGAGTCAACCACACACGCGCCGCGCTTGACTTGTACAAATTGACACCTATCCGTCGAGTACCATCAGAGTTTAGAGGAACCGGTGTGACGTCAGGGCTATAGTACCGACCACCCTGGAGGTTCATTAGATATAGTAATATGTAGTACATCGATACTTTGGCTAGTTATGTTAACTGGTTAGTGGTCATGTGGTTTAAAATTTAATTAGAAGTGGTTGAGTGACCGGCCGCGGGTTGTACACTAGTTATCGCGGCCTCGACATAGAGGGCTAAGAAGGAGCATGGGTGGTTTTTAGTCAGTAGAAGTCTGACACTCCCTTTCGCTCTGCCCAAGAGCGGGACTTATTCGATGATTTTCCACCCGCCAAAAAAAAAAAAGTGGTTGAGTGACTCTGCAAAAATAGCCTGTAACTGTAGTTCTGTTTTCACTACTTACCTAAGAAGCTGGGTATTTATTCTGTAAGTTCTTACGGCTAAGTAGTAATTAACAGCATATGCATAAGCATAATCCGCATTTAAAATCCCACTGCTGGGACACAGACCCCGTGTCGATGCTTTAGCCAATACCTTAATTGCACGCTAATGCAATGAACCCGGCCATGTGTCTCCAGCATCTAAGTTTATTACCAGATTTACTTAAAGTAAATAGACCTATTCAAACTTATCTTATTAACCGTTTAACTGTTTAATTTTATTTTGGCGTCAAGTTTTATCACAGAGTTCGCGTAGATATCCATTGCTAACCAAAAATAACAATACACCGATCCCTTCTTCACCTCAAATTTAATTAAGCCTTTCTATCAGAAAAAGAAACCTATGAAAAACCTCAATAACAACAAACTAATTACTACTCTCCCTTTTCTCTAACTGGCTAAACTTTCTACCAATACCGAAGTGCACTCTCCCCGAGTTCCAAACAAAGTTGCAAACAAAGTTTACGAACAAAACAATGTTCAGGACAAAGTTTTGTCATATTGAAGTGCTAAAACTTGCCATGATGTTTATATTTCGTTCGTTTGATAGGCAAAAGCCTATCAATCCTGTTCAATGTTTCGGAATTTAGTAGTTTTCAGAAGTTGCAGGAAAATAGGGAAAGTTTAACTGTGAAGGTGACTTCTGTTTGGATGTCTATTGGTCGATTTTTCATAAAGGTGGCACTGGTATTTACTTGTTGTTATATTAGTATGGTGTAAGGTCCTAATTATAAACTTCTGCTTGGAATATATTTCAATTCTGTTGGACAATTGATTATGATCCTTTAATAATAATTCGTTTAATAAGCATTTTTTTTTTGGTTCTTTACGTATTTGTAATGGTTTATATGTTGCTGTCTATTTGGTGCAAAACTAGGCTTGCTTTATCAAAAGATTCATCATTATGTTCAACTAACTATATAAAATCTCAGAAGTTAGCCCCTAGCTTCTTCAAAAAAAACTATAATATTTCAAGTTGTAGGTAAACCGATATAAAAACAATCTACGCGTACGTTACTTATCAAACCGTCACAGCACGGGAATCCTCTTTTAGCCATTAAAAAGTTTCCCCGGTTGGCGCTAACCTAATCCCCGGGGGGTTGTCACACATCTGACGCGGTCTCCAGTAATTACCACTCCGAAGTCTGTGGCAAATACGTTAGGGGCGATACCGTAAGTTTTGAAAAATAAAACGCAATAACTAGAGTGTGACCTAACGTAGGTTGGTAAGTACTGAAAATAAACATAATGTATCTTTTAAAACGTCTGCACAGAACGAATATATCGATTGCGGAATGCTGTGTTTTATAAAATGCTAGAACGTATCCAGGAAAACCTTAATAGATAGAAACTAGGAAGGAACAAGGAATTTATTGTGTAGGCCTACTTTTCTTTATTTTTGCGGCCCTGGAACGCAAAGGGCATTGTAGGAACACGGATGGGTTTTAGTCAGTAAGAGTCTGACACTCCCTTCTGCTCCACCGACAGCGGGAGGAGTAATTTGATGATTTCTCATCCTTAAAAAAAGGTCTCCTTTTCTTAGTAATGAAGATTTTAGAAGCCTGAAAAGTAGAATAGAAAAAAAGCACATTGCCAACAAAACATTGCTAGCTTTTGGTACCAGACTGGACCTATAACATAAAATTCACAATAGGTAGGTATCTACCGGAGAATTGTAAAGCAAAGGGGATGAAAAAGTTCCCCCAATTGGCGTCATCCTAATCCCCCGGGATAGCCGCACATCAGGCACGGTGTCCAACAATTACCGCTACTCGCCGGGAAAAGCAATTTATTTGGTTTAATTTGATTTAAACGCAAGCTGGGTTAAAAATATTGTATTACAATGAAGAATTTTCCTCGTCGTAAAGTGATTTTTTTTAAAAACGCTGCCCTTCCTATTAACTACCAAACTTTAAGAGCATGTATCTATAAGTTTACACGAATTATCAAAATTGTTTGGTTAATTAGAAATAGGTGAATGTTCTTTCTTATCCGCTCGAGCAACATGGGAAGAGCTTTTAGATAACATAGATGTGAACATGGATGTGAACATAGATGTGAACATAGATGTGAACATAGATGTGAACATAGATGTGAACATAGATGTGAACATAGATGTGAACATAGATGTGAACATAGATGTGAACATAGATGTGAACATAGATGTGAACATAGATGTGAACATAGATGTGAACATAGATGTGAACATAGATGTGAACATAGATGTGAACATAGATGTGAACATAGATGTGAACATGGATGTGAACATAGATGTGAACATAGTTGTGAACATAGATGTGAACATAGATGTGAACATAGATGTGAACATAGATGTGAACATAGATGTGAACATAGATGTGAACATAGATGTGAACATAGATGTGAACATAGATGTGAACATAGATGTGAACATAGATGTGAACATAGATGTGAACATAGATGTGAACATAGATGTGAACATGGATGTGAACATAGTTGTGAACATAGTTGTGAACATAGATGTGAACATAGATGTGAACATAGATGTGAACATAGATGTGAACATAGATGTGAACATAGATGTGAACATAGTTATGAACATAGATGTGAACATAGATGTGAAAATAGATGTCAGTCAACAAGGTGGTAGCAGCCGCCTATCACAAATATGTGATAGAAAAATATAGTGCGGTAATTTGAAGTTCTTCACGAGGTTGAAGTCAAGACTACCTACAATAGGTGATTCTGGCTATCAAACACAATTTCATTAGCAATATTCAAATCACTCGGCAGTCACACTCCTCCACAAGTTGAATACCAATTAGGACACCTACCGCATCGCCCCATACTTAGACACCTCATAATTTTATTCACGACTACTCGAACACTTCAACACGTAGAAATCCGATCACTACTAGTGTCACACAAAATCCCGGGAGGATTATCCCGATCACGGTATTATGGTTCGTAAATTTTAGGCCGTGACAGCGACGCGGCGCGGCGTGATGCCGGGATTCGCAATAATTGGCTGTCCCGCTTCCCACCAATTAGTGGGCACCCTAATTAAAACGATACTTTATAACTCATTATTTTCAGGGCTATTTAACAAGTTTAATTTATTGGTGACAACGATTTTGACACGTTTTTGGTTTGGTGTAAAATTTATTTGTTGAGTTGTAAGACCTGTAAGAGGTTATTCCTCGATAAATAATTAATGTAGGTAAGTGTGTGTTTTGGTGTTATTTTGCTTATCGTTTTGCTAATGAAGTTTTATAACGGGTAACTAATTATACTGACCTACGAGTATGTATTAGAATTACTTTTTTTTGGGGTAGGAAACCATCGATCCCGCTCCCCCGAGTGTCAGACTTCTACTGACTGAAAACCACCCATGTTCCTTCTTAGCCCTTGTGCCGAGGTTTATCGAGGTTTACCCTTTATCGGTTGCATGTATCGGGTTGTTTGAAAGAGATACCGCGGCCTCGACACAAAGGGCTAAGAAGGAACACGGGCGGTTTTTAATCGAAGAAGAAGACGCAAAATTTTAGGCCAACATATTTTATGTCTAAAACTACTTAGAAATACTTATTCTAATAAAAAACCCACCTATTAACATCAAAGCGTGAGTGAATGAAACGTGGACAATCAACCAGCCCCCTCCCCCCCGCCCGTCTCGCCATTTGTTTACTCACGGGGTAACAGGTGGCGCTAGTGTCCATCGTTCTCACGGCGATTTGATGTTTGTTTTGTTAGGGATTTACGCCAAAACTGCTAGACCGACAGTTTTGGGAACTGATTTAATTGAAAAATCAATGGAAACAAAGCCCTTGTATTTAAGGTTTTGTATAATCAAATGAGTGTCTAGAAAGTGTTAGATGGATACCTAAAATACCAATCAAAATCTTAACGGTACCTTTATCTATTTGATACTGATCAAGTTAATACCAACATAACCAAACAGAGTAAGAATTTTCTCCTGTTTTCGTCAAACCTTTGCCTTTTTACCCGACTGCGGCGAAGCCCAAAAGGAGAATTATTGATTTGGGGGTGGGCCTGATTTGATTGATTGATTGACTGGTTCTAAGTTTTTACACCGCCTATATTCTTGACTGTGTGAACTGCGACTCGTTAGTGTAATGGCCGCAATTGAAACTACTGCACATGAAGTCGATTTCCAGGCCGGGCAAATAATTGCGTTTTTCCTTTAGAAAATTCTCAATATATAGCAGCCGCGAAGTCTGGATTTGTGCCCGGGTAATAGCAAAAAGCCTGATGCCATTAACCGGGCACCTCGTGTTACATGGGACTAAATCATGACTGGCTAAATGTGGGTGTAATATTAGGTACACCTTTTTTTTATTTCGGGTGTTGGGAAATTATCAAATAACCCCTCCCGCTCTTGGGCAGAGCGAAAGGGAGTGTCAGACTTCTATTGACTAAAAACCACCCATGTTCCTTCTTAGCCCTTTATGTCGAGGCCACGGTATCTCTTACAACATCCCGCAGCCCGGGATATTAGGTAAGTACATCTCTGCCCTACCTTTTGGGCAGTACAAGCGTGGTATTACAATATGTTATGCTATAGCGTTGAAGACTGCTACACAACGACTAACTAACTTGGATCTACTCCAGAATTGTCTTTATTATCCCCAAAAAATCGTTAATCATAATCAATTTCTAACTCAAATCATCACGCTCACCAACTTTCGTATCGTTAGCAGGGGTGATACCTTCATAATTAGCTTCATTATATGCAGTAGGTAGCAAGGGGATGTTGGGGGCATAGGGGTGGAAGGGGGAACACGAGCGGGGTATTTGCGGTAGCACGTGCCGGCTGTAAGCGACGACTGAGGGTTGGGACTATTTTAATATGATTAATGGTAGAGATATGGTGGTGAACCTTCGGTTTCCTATGATATTGCCTGCCTAAAGTAAGGCTACTCGAGTTTGCTTTTACGTGTACAGTGTAAAACAACCCGTCGTAGATGTCCGTGGGATTTCAGTCCCAATAAAGTCTGAAGTTTTTAACTTAACAACGGGAATGGTTTAAGGCCTTTAATCTTTGAAAAATCGCGTGTTCCAAGTAAGGAACACATAATACTGTCATCATCAGGCGACGGGGATTTAAAAAGCTGGATAAAAGATTCCTGTATGCATGTGCATCTCTCATCCAACGATAATCCATAATCTTTAGCCAGACAGATGTACACCCTTTTTGGGATCCCCTTTTAAAATACCCAAACCTCATTTCGTCATGAAATAAGTACTGTCAGACTAAAAGATAAAGCTTTCAGACAACAACACTAATTACTCCTAATACACTAACTTTGAAATCCCAAGTAGGTACTAATTATAATTAAACTATAGCCAATCTCAAAATCGCAGTTGCAAATTTGATTCGGCTTAGCGAGTCGGCACGAAATTGTAACAATAGCTTACCCTACTGGGGTGGGCTGTAATCTGATTTAGAGCCACTTAGCGACAGGTAAAGTGCTCTGAACGCTGGTTTAACTTGTTTACGAGAATAACCCGCCTTTTACTGGGTTACACTTTTGTTTAACTGGTGGTGAGAGGTTTTTGGGTGGGTTCGGGTAAAATTGGCTGTTGTGGGTGTTTTAGTGGAAAACAGCGTTTTTGATTTCTTAGTGGGTGTCCCGTATTGTCGCGTTCTGAATTGTTGGTTATTTGAAGAAACACATCTGAAATAATCATTGGAGCTGATGAAAACCAATTTTGTTCTTTAGCTTATATCCTGTTTTATAGTCTTGCTATGTCACCATCCTTCGCAGCGACGGTACTTGGTCTTCTTCAATCAAAAAACTAACTTTATCTGATCCCTTGTTTCAATTCATAGAATCTGTAACTAAGATTTTCGCCACCGTCCATCATACCACACTTAGTGCCCAAGGCAAATGCACCTCTATTTATGTTCCCCCACTTTCGTGAACCGAGATACGAAGATGATCGATTCTGCCTCAGCACATACCAGTTGAATAAAATTATTGGTTATTAAGATTAGGTACCAGAAGCCATACAGGAGCACAGTCAGTATTAAACAGCAGCACGATTCCGTCATTATCCTCAGGATAATATGCAAGTTCATTTAATACCCCTCAAATTACTGCACCTCACAATGGGTAGGTACCTTCATAAAAATAAGCGAAATACCACAAATATCGTGGCGCAACTCATAGTCAGTCAGTATTCACAGTTCAATCTCCAGCCGTGTCGAATTCTCAACTTCAGCTCAGCTATTTTCCAACATAAATTGATACCCCAACCATTCAAAAATGACGCTTATCACACCGATTTAAAGTCGAAGACCTTGGAGAAGTTGGGACTGTAAAGTGACTGCGCGTAACGCTAATGGTCCATGAAATTGGCCGTTTGCCGATAAATATAAGATTTTTAGACATTTCAAATGTACTGTTAGGTTAGGCGCGCGATATTTGAGTGAATTCAACGTTTTGTCGATGATATTTTTCATATTTGTGTTGTTTTAGTATGTTTGTATGGAAGTTTTTCTACAGGCTTGTATGAGCTGCAGTTTATTATTGTGAGTTGACCCTCAGCGTAAAATAAATTCAGGGAAAAAGCTGTTCTAACGGTATAGGAAAAGAGCGATGAAAGGAAATTCTCAAAAGTTTCAAAAGAGAATCTGATAAAACTACTGTTCGTTCATTAGAATCATCCTTGTAGTAGTATGATCTACAACAGCACAAGAACGATGTATCATATTGTTTTCTACTGAAATCCTCCTTACTAGAAGACAAAGTAGAACATGATCGAGGCTTGGTATCTTGAGTATTTCAGGAAATTCCCGGTTACGGACAAGTCCGTATTGTGGTTTACTATTGGATCTACTTTGTGAATGATCTAACAGTTACTGGCCCAATACTGTTACGGTTACGATAAGGTTGAAAGTCTTTCGTGATTACTATTTCGGGCTTTTTCTGGCTGTTCGGACTAACCAAATATTTTTCGGTTAGCTAAGTGTACAATATAACAATTATACAGATATACTTGCCTAGTTAGTCACAGTTCAGAAGTTGTTCTTTAATGACTTAGTCAGCACCTATTGAAGTAATTGCTGTTTCTCCTTCTGCCTCTATTTCATTTATTTTTATCCTTAACCTCTACTGAATTGGTTTCCATAGATTGTGTTATGTTTGTATTATCTGATTTATTATTAGCAGCTGTAGGTATATTTGTGTACAGGTAAATTAATATTGACAGCTTCTTCAAAGGCATTTGATAAATGCACTTGTAGATATATTTATTCTTCTTTAACCGATGGCGACGATGACAACATTAAAAATTGTCACGCTCTTGAACAATGTCACGATTGTCACATGCCAACCAACGATTTTCGTTTCAGTATAGGTAAAACTATTTCACACAGTACAGTAGGTACCATGCCTTGAACACGCGTGGTGAAAAATGCTAGTTTCTGTGTTTGCATAATTATTAGTCATTTAATTGATGACTTGTATGAAAGATTGGATGAAATATAAACTGTCTCTTTATTAAATATAGATTTTTTTAACAGGTGACCTAACATGTCATCTTAAAGCTGGATTGTTTTAATCTTATTCCAGTGCGGAAAATAGATGGCGCTAATAGATACCCTGAATAGCTTGGTCGCTACCCACACTAGAACTAGATTACTGCTTTAAATCATCATAGTAACTCCACAGGTCTTTGCCACATAGTAGGACAATAATAGACTGATATTACGTTATGTGAACGTACACATAACAAAATATAAGTCTGTTATTCAACGTTTAAACAAGGACATTGTCATCACACTCATCACACAGGCAGGCAGCATGCGAGATTATTCATTCGTTATTATCAACTATCTGTCCGTATGTATTTATAAAACCAGTACCATTGTTTGTAGGTAGCATGAGTGGTGTTATTAATTTGCGCAAGCGCGATACATTCCACGTTTCAAAACATGCAGGAAACGGCCGTGACTAAATGAAAATATTTCTTCCTCAGTTGTGCAAACATCGGCTAATAATATTACAGCGACCATTATAGTTGGACTTCTTTCGCACCTTTTATATGCACCTAGTTGACACGTTTTTGTATGGGACAAGGAGAGGGGAGGGGGTTCAAGATAACTGGCGGTTGCCCGGTAGTGTTGAAGTAAACACAGTGATAAGAATACACCACATAGCGCTGATAAGATACGGCCAAACCAATTACAGCCACGAACCATTCGCATGACGCGGTTTAGGTAACCAGCTAAGTAGTGGTATTGTTAACCAGTTTGGTATTTTATTGATTTGAAGACCAGATTAGGATTGTATGGTTTCACTCACAGAACTCTGAGATCTCAAAGTTGTGGATGTTAAAATTTATAGCCCGTAATCCGGTTGTTGAAACAACGTCACTGTAAATAGTAAAACTTTCCTAAAATTTGACCTAGGTACATCCATGTGTGAGATTGGAAACATGAGATAAATGACTGTTTTTTTTTCTAAAGTAAGCCTTTTTTCCAACAACGCAATTCAAAATTTAAAATGTGATGTGCCATGGTGCTGATCAGCTCCAATCCCTCATTTCGTGACCTCTTTTTCAAGACTATGCAGGACATCAAATATTTAGCGGCGACCTCTAGCGTCCGTCCAGCCCTGGTTCAATCATTGCTTTGGAGTGAGAGCGTATGGGACGCCGTAACCTAAGTACTGTGAAGCAGCGATGCTACTGAAGAAAAGGCATTGGAACGAGAGCAGGAGAGGACCTCTCATCCTAGACGACGTGAATTCCGGTCATCGTAGACGTGGGCCTGTGGACGGTGAGTAATGGGCTAGCTCGCCGTCCATCCGTCTTATAACAACAGGCCGTGATGACAGCGTGTTCGTGTTCCACGCGCTTCAGCGATGTCAGCAAATGGAAGGGGTCGTCCACAAGAGTGGACGCCTGCCGGGACTATGGGACTAATCGAACGAGATATTGTGGCCCCGGAACACAAAGGGCTAAGAAAGAACATGGGTGGGTTTTAGTCAGTAGAAGTACGACACTCCTTCCACTCCACCCAGAGCAGGAGGAGGGCATAATGAGTTTTTGATTTGATGTTTTCCCCATCAACAAAAAAAAGGCCTGAGATAGCAGAGACAAAAAGTCTAAGGGGAAGAGTGGGGAATTAATCAGTCTAGGTCGCCGTCTAAGAAAACGGCTAACTGCCGCACTCAGAGATGTTTAATGACAAGTACCTTAAGCCGTCACATAGTCAAAATTTTACATACAAATAATTACTGTGACGGTTTAAGTAAACATTAAACGTATCTGGGTGCGTCACCGCTCCCTACTGATTCTACACAGTCTTACTGCCGCACTCAGATACGTTTAATGGTACCGAACTTAATTGACTGCCCCTCGAGATTAATTCTCTAGTTCCCTCACCACAACTTGCAATGTTTTTTACACAAGCCCCAACTTTCAGGAACTAGTTTGTAGTTTAATATGTCATGGTTTACTGAACACTCTATACTATTCTCGTGTCCGCAAATCACGAGCAAGACAGCTGCATTAAGGGATGAGCGTCTCGTTTTTAAGATTCAAAGCCCAAAGGATATGTATAGGATACCTGATAAGTCTTAATAATTAAAACAGTCGTTTTCTCAATCTACTTGATAGAAACACTGTCAGAGAATGAAGTAAGAATAAGTTTACAGAATATTTTAAAAAAGATCGAGACACAACTCACTATTAATAGGGGATCGGACTGGGTCAAAAAAATATGATTCTACTTAGCCCGTCAGTTAGATTATCGAAAAAAATATTGGATACCTGTTTTTTGTTTTATCAAATTAATAAAATTTTACGGAGATAAAACGCCTCAAAGATCATGAGTTGTGACGTCATTTGTAGGTAAAAAATGTACTGACATGTGACGTTTTCGAGGAGTTCACGAGTTTTCGAAGCACTATATCGTCTTCATTTTTTGCTTAGGTATGTGAAAATTGTGTTCAATATTTTTTGGAAATCTATCTCACGGACTAATAAGATTTTTTTTGTCCGATCCCCTATTTGAACGAAAACGTGGTTTTACTTGGCAAGCCGCCAGCTCCTGTTGCTTCTCTTAAATAGTGGATGCAGGATCAACAACGGTTCCAAAGTACAATGTAACTACTATAAAGCTATTTTAACTAATAAGGCAGGGAATCTCGACGTTATAGTACGTTCAAACATCTAAGTAAGCATCTTTAGGCATAAATCTTCGAGACTACGTCTCAACTCGACTCAACTTAGGTTGTATACATTTTAGCTATAAAGAAGGGATTCTGCTGCATACGTTTTCAAAACCCTATATGGAACTATAAATATAGAGATGAATTAGGAAAGTTAAATGACTGTCAAAATATCATTTATCTATGACAATCGGAAACCCGATAATCTAAAATCCTCTCTTACCAAGGGTGATTACATGGGTTTTGAAAATGCAGTCAGTCATAAAACAAATCGTATTCAAGAGTCGATGGAAAATACTGATATTAAAACTGCACTTGGTAATTCTGGAAGTTGATGTTGAAAAGTAAGAAACACAATCACCCAAATCTAAAAAGTGTTAAAAGTATAGAACAAAATCGTCATTATCATGATTAATGTAAAGCGAAAAAATCGTCAAATGTTCTCAATGCGTATAGAAATTATGCAGAAAGTAAAGATACAATACAAACAAAAAAAAACTAACACAAAAAAACAGAATACAGACAAAAAAAACTTCGTGTTCCTTTAATTTATTTCTCAAAGAGGGAATTCCAAACATGTGCACACAACTGCGGTAATGCGATAAGCACAACTTTCGTATGCGATAAAAATGTGTTTACTCAGGGGGTCGATCTTAACAGTCCCAAAATAACAACAAGTTTTGGAGTATCGTCATAAGACATTTGAAAAAAAACTTCGTTTGAATTCTTACACTTTGAGTAAGTTACAAACAAGCTGTAGAGGTAGATGAAATGGTTGTTAGCACAGAACTGATATGCTCGGTTTCCCGTACCAGTAGAAACTGCTTTTCTCGTTCCCTGCGATTGTAATAAGGATTACTAGAATTAATTTACTACTAAATTATTGAATCTCACTGATAAATGAAAGCAATTTATTATCAGCCTTGATGTGTCTTGATCTTGTTCCCCGTACTGGGACAAAGGTCTAGGTCTTCTCTCTAGAAGACAAACTGTCTTTCACAGAGATGAGTGAGTACGGGCTCAGTGCAGGTTGGTTACACCCCTCCTGCTCTTGGGCAGAGCGAAAGGGAGTGTCAGACTTCTACTGACTAAAACCACCCATGTTCCTTCTTAGCCCTATACTTATGTCGAGGCCGCGGTGACTAGTGTACAACCCGCAGCCCCGACGGGCGTCGGCCCTTTCGGGCCGCTCCCATGTTGCTGACATCTCTTTGAGGCGCGCGTGGAACACGAACGCGCCGTCGACACGGCCTGTTGTCGTCGTAAGACGGACGGACGGCAAGCTAGCCCATCACTCACCGTCCACAGGCCCGCGTCTACGGTGGCCGGAAGCCATCACGTGGCCCGGGTTGGTTACCTTACCTCATTTTGGAACATATATGATTACATGGTTGAACTGTCACGAGGAGCTTTTATAGATTTCGTTTGGTACCTATTAAATGTTTTCCTGTAAAAATGATGATGTCATGATAAATTGGTATTGGTACAGAATCAATCAAAAGGTCATCGTTTTTTCGTGAATAGCATCTCGCAGATCAATCTAGGAAGTGGTCGAATGCTAGATCGGCCTTTACTACATGGCCGCTGATCCTACTTGAAGCTTTTCTTGTACTTTTTGATTGCTCTGTCTATTTAGATCGAACTATATTCAAAGACCGTGGCGGTCCTTCATTCAAGTTTCAAAGCTCAGATTGGCCCTGAGAAGATTTCTGGACAGGCAGCTTGCCCCATGGCTTACTTTATACAGATAACAAGCAATAAAGAAGGATGGATTAAGAAGTAGACATGTGCGCCGACTCCAAAAAAATTGGGACAAGGGCAGGAGACAGGAGAGTGATTATAAGGCAGGCTACTTACTGCATAGAATCCGCATAAGTATGGTTTGTTAACGGTAGGGATGTACTGATTTTATTTAGCGGACACCCGTCAAACCGTTGAAGCAACTGACAGTGTATTTTCTAATTTGAGACTTATGGCTCACTTTAACTAACACGAAGCGGACCAATAAATACTTGAAATATTAACTTTCGAAAACCTATAGGTTTAATTTAGGTCTCATGTTAAATACGAAATAAACCTCAATTCCCATTACTAGAAATCGTAAAACCACCAGTTTAAACGGCCTCACGTTACTAGCAATATGTTTCATATTTACTGCTTACAAACTCATGAATATTGTAAATGTTTAATACAAAGCATTAATAGTTTTTGTCATCATAAATTATAAGAGCACTTCCCTCCATTCATACCCTAAGGTCCGTCTACAATGGCATTTAACTGTATCAATAAAATAATTATCCAATCATGAAGCAATTTACTCGGTTTGTCCCCGTTTTCTGCATCTCTTTCTTACTTATTAATTGATGTTATAGCGTCCTCTCACTCGTTACGAAGCGGCAACATTTGAGGACGGTGACACGGTTTGCTCTTGGCGTCTGGGATACAGTTTTGCCAACTTTTTTCTACAGCTTCTTTCGCCTTTGTCTCTTCTGCAGTAAAGTCCATAACTCCCTGTATTGGCGATGTTGTAAGTTTGTATCAAGTGTACACTTTGATCAACCAGTTTGCTGTGGCCTCTCGTGCATTTTCTCTAGTTTCAAGGTCTGATCTGGACGCAAGTAGTTCTCTGTATAATTTTCCAAATAAAGACTTGTAAATTAGTTTGTTTGCGTCAAGCACCTTATAAGATAGAATGGAGAGGCCGAGAATGTTGTCTCTACCTACACACAAAATTGATGATTGGTTCACTGGCTGTTAGTTCTCGGAGGAACCAATAACATAAGTACTTAGAGAAATAATAAATCGTCTGCAAAAGTATGTCTTATAAATAATAAATCGTCTGCAAAAGTATGTTTCATGGTACTTTATGCAGATCCCATTAGAACCTAGGAAGCAGACACACAGAACACAGTCAACATTAGGTGGAAAAAGGCTGCTAATTATGATGATAATTATGCAAATTATTATAGTAAACAGCCACTATTATGCAAAACCTCCTTAATAGACCGGTTTAATTAGGAGGAAGAGGTGAGAGAATTGTAATTTACATAATTACACTACCTAGCTAATTGAATAATTATCGCTTAAGTATAGCCAGCTAGTATTAGAACATCCCCTTCATGCATATCGTCGACGTCAGTAAAAGACCTTGTAACTATGTTTATTTGCGAAATACATCGTTTTATCAAATTAAATAAATTAAGTAATCTGCCACTGAGGCAGCTAAGACCTTCATACAACACATTAATCTAAGACCTTCGACAATGCTTGTTTGGTGATAATAAAAGCAGTATTTAGTTTCTCTTCCAAAAATGGGTCGCCGATTTATCATTCAATCAAAAAAGGTAAGCATTTATCGGAAGATTTGCAAGAAGGCAATTGTCGAAAATGTACTGCCAATATCTTTAAAGAATTCAAAGAACTAGTGTGACAACCAGTCTCGCCAAGTGGTGTCATATTATCCAAGACTAACTGAGTAGCGGAGATCAGATAAGAAGTCCCTCCATATAAAATCCCGGAATTCAGCTGCATCTGGATAACCTGGAAGCCAAACCCAACTATGTTGACAGTATATACCATCACCTGATGATACTGCTAACATTTTCTATTATTGCCTTTGGAACAACTTCCATACTTCTACCAGATTTTGAAGAGTCAATAGTTTTATAATCTTTACCAGGAATTATGTCAACGTTAAACATAAAAAGAGGAATTAAGATATCCTCCTTCTTGGAAGTCGGTTATAAAAAAAATGACTCTTGTCTTTATTTTAACTTGCCTCACACCTTTTACATTAACATTCTTCTACTTGCTACTTACTATATATACTTCATACTATACACAATATATTTACTTCAAACTTTAGCACCCTACTAAAGAAAAGTCTTACAAATAATGATGAAGCAATATTTCTTCCCCATTCTTGCGTGATCATGAATCATTGAATGCGTGTTTCTCATCACTATATCACCTCACGCAATGAAGAGATCTTAATCACTGGATAGATCATTATGTCTTTAGGTGAGTGTAAGTGATAACTCTGGGTGGTCTTTTGTAACACAATTGAGTTTACTTGGTGATACCCGTAGTTTTGTACTTGTTATTTAATTTTTGATGAAAGGGGGGGAGCTTTGAACAAATTGTGTGAATTCTTGAAATAGAAGAGTATAAAGATTTAGCAATTGATAGAAGTAGTTGATAGTTAGTTGTTTCGGGTCTGGGTGTGTTTGTGTATGTGACTTTAAATGTTTGTAAACGCACCCACGATACAGGAGAAATTTCTAAAGTAGTAAAGTAGTAGTAGTTAAAAGTTTAGTTAGTAGCAAAGTTAAAAAAAAAAAACATGTAGATACGAATCGAATAGTAAAAGAAAGACACAGTGTATGACCATAATAATATGAAAGACAACTTGTTTCAATGAATTCAAAAGGTAAAACATTCTTGAAAACTTTAGCTTAACAATAAAACAATAATTAATTGTTGTTATCTAAAGCGTTATAAAAAAATACGGAAGCCAGAACATTATCTTCTCTTCTATTTACGTTGCTAACTTTGACCATGCCTTCGTCCTTATGGACCGAATAATTAGTACAAATTGTGAACCAACAGGAGACATCATACATCAGACACTGAAAAATACTTATAGTATATGATCCGTCAGATTCCGCTGTACGCTACCACGTAAGCAATTAGTCTGTACCGGCTCGGTCGAAACTTTCCACATGACAGAAAGACACAGACATGAAAGAAGGCCCCAATAAGGCTTGAAGCAAAAACGAGTCAGACATTGATCACGGCTTGTACGGGATGCTGACAATTGAGAAACGGCCCATAAGCGCGTGATAGATGTCCGTAGCAAAAACTCTAGCACAAGGGGAGATTTCACACATGGACTATTACACTGATGAATGCGATAGTATATCTTGTCTTTATGATGTTATCAAGGCGAAACTCCAGGAAGTCTACATTTTATTGTCTTTAGCAGTAATACATCTTGGTTTAAAAAAAATGACGGTAGAGAATTGTCTCTCATTATGATGTTGATGGCTGCGAGAGGGAGGTAGATCAAGGAAACGAGATGGATGGGTTTTGTGAGGGAATTGAAATAGAAAAAGGAGTAAATGATACCGTGTCGGTTGGCAGAGGAGGATGGAAGAGAAAAACGTGTTACGCCGACCCCCAAATAATAAAGTAACATGAATAAGGACAGGAAGATGATGATGATATGATATCTGAAAAAAATAAACTACATATATTTATAGTCACTGACGACACGGTTGGCGCAGTGGTTGAGCGATTGACTGCTGCGCAGCATGTCGCGGGTTCGATTCCCGCACGGAACAAATATTTGTACGACCTACAAGTATTTGTTCCGAGTCTGGGTGTTTTTCTATCTATAATATGTATGTATTTACAAAAAAAAAATGTATATAAGTAGTTTATCAGCCATCTCGTTACCATAACACAAGCATTAGGTTGCTTAGCTTGGGACTAGATGGCGTTGTGTGAAATGTCCAAGGATATTTATTTATTTATTATTTTTTACTGTTATGAAATACACTAGGTGTTGCCAGCGGCTTCGCCCGCTACAACTCGAAAGTTATCACACGAGAAGATAAAACATCGGGATAAAAAGCTATCTATGTGTTAATCCAGGTTATAAACTATCTGTGTACCAAATTTTATTCAAATCCGTTCAGTAGTTTTTGCGTGAAAGAGTAACAAACATCCATCCACACATACATACACATACTTACAAACTTTCGCGTTTATAATATTAGCTGGATAGGATTTGTAGTAGGTATGAATAGGGTAGTTATCAAAAAAAACTAATTAGTCAGTCAGATAGGTTTCCAAAAAATATTGGACACGTATTTTTTTCTTTTTTCACGTAATCAAACAATGAATACGATACAGTGCTTTGAAAACTCGTGTGATGTCGTATTCTGGGACATTAGTATGGTATTTTTTAGCTATTTTTTGTTCATTTGATAAAAAAAAACACGCATCCAATATTTTTCGATAATCTAACAGACGGACTAATTATTTTTTTTTTAAGTCAGTAAACATACCTATTGTATACATTTCGACATTGATTGCAATATAAAAATAATAGTAGGTACCTACTGGTCCACGATGATTAATGACGACAAAATGATAAAGCCATAAATATGCCAGATAAAATTTTAGCAATAAATAAATAATGAAATATAGCCGAGTCAGGGTATAAACATGACGTATATTTACTAAGACCTGCGACTTTGTATCACGTAACACATAATTTAGCATTATTAATGAGCCTAGAATTAAGGCTTTATTAATTACAAGTTAAGTTTAACTACTGACATAGCTGTCTTCATACATTATGGAGGTAAATAAATCATAGAATTTTATTACCCTGCTTCGTGTGATCTTGAGCTAAGTTTAGAACAACCCTATACCTTGTCTGAGACTGAATATTATGGAGCTATTTCTGGAAGATAAATCACAGTATTCTCCAATACACGATTAACATAATAAATAGCCGGAATGACAGCTACTGGATTCTTGTAGTTTGTCCTTCCTTAAAAAAAAACTGGCCAAGTGTAAGTCGGACTTGCATATGGAGGGTTCCGCACCATTTTAGTAGGGACACCTCTATAATTTGTATTATTTCTTGTCAAAGCAGCAACAAAAAACATATTTTGTGATAAGTTTGTTTTTCATAGTGTTTGTATGAATGACAAAGTTATATTTGCGGTTTTTTAAATGTGCTATGTTTATCTCAAAAACTAATAACTACACATGGTTCAATCCAATTTGTCCCTTTTTGAAACAGCTTTTTTCTGAGGTGGGAAATCATAAAATAACCCCTCCCGCTCTTGGGCAGAGCAAAAAGGAGTGTCAGACTTCTACTGACTAAAAACCACCCATGTTCCTTCTTAGCCCTACATATAGGGCTCGAAAATCGTAAAGCAGTTCACAGAACACATCTGATCTACGAACCAATTTTCAACTGTGTAGTCTTAATAGTTTCCGAATAAAGTAGCTGTGTCATACGGACGGACAGACATACATGACGAATCTATAAGGGTTCCGTTTTTTGCCATTTAGCTAGGGAACCCTAAAAAACGCACACTCAAATAATATGCCATTTTTACTTGAACGAATTGCGGACAACCACATTTCTGTCGAAGTTTATGAATTCCTTAGACCAGATAAAACACCAGCTTTTATCAAACAACCTAAAACATACTTTGAAGGTCCAACCCGTTTCACAACTACGTGTAGGAGTAGGCTTCTAGTTTATTCGGATGTAACAGAATGCTAATATGTACGTAACGTCTAGGCCCCCGTTACTAGACAACATGATACCCGTTAGCAGGATCTGTCACTATGTTCTCGTACCTACATAATAATATTTGAGTCAATGCCTCTTTTTTCTAAATTTCATTTAGATCTAAATTCCTGAATCGGTTGTATTCAAAAACATCCTCTAGAATTCAAGAAACAATTCACAAACTTTTATAATACCGATACTTTTCCAACAAGTCCATTAAACTCCAAACATTGTAGACTGCAGACAGACAAAGTCGAAACATTGCTTTATTCCCTGTTGGCAAGCATACACCTATAAACACGTTATATGTCTTTATTTATTACCAGCTAAGTTCAGCGACTAACTGGCTACCGTATATAATGGCAGTAAACGTACATAAATCACTACATATGGCGTGATCTGTGAACCAGAGTTTATGCGTTAGTACAACGTTTACGCGATTGCAACAATTTATTGAATGACCTGCTCATATTGTAGAAATGATATAACTATCTAACTATTAATTACCTAGTTAGTGGTAAAAGATCGTGTGAATGTGAGGTTAATTTCTACCGCGTTGTAAATACTGTTGTATTAGCCTATGAATATGATGCTGTTCCGAGGGATTTGAGGTATGGCAACCGCAACAGGTTATACGTTGCCAAGTTTAACATTTAAGAGCTGGATATACCCCACTGACATTTCACCCTCCCGCACAAATTTATTGGGCGCCAGAGGGATAGTATTAACGCGATTTGCGAGTAGCGATTACGTAAAAAAACACCCATGTAAATAATTAAGAAAGTTATTCGCAAAAATAAGCTTAAGGTCCCCTCAGTATGACTTTGTATAATATATTGATGGCAATAAAAAGATCCTATGATTGATAGTTTAGAAGACAAATGGTAGTAGTTACAAAAACAGAGGCTGCTTTGCATATTTATTTAAGATAAAAATTAAAATAAAAACAAAATTATTTTTTTAACTTTCTTGAATTGAAGAGGACCGTGAAGAGTTATAATTTTTTTTTTGAAAAAAAATCCGGTAAAGGTTGCGGAAAAAAATGGTTCTAATATAACCTAAAAATGGTCAATTCACGTAAATCCACGCCTATCCTCTTTCTGTGCCTTTGGACAACAGAACTAAACAAAAAAAAACTAAATACTAGAGGGATCGTAATAGCGTCGATATTAATAACAAAGCGTAACTAGGTGGGATAAAAAGAAAAGGATTGGTGCCCTGAAACAGTGACGCGAGGTCGGGGCAGACCACGAAGAAGATGGCGGGACGAACTGGATGTCTTCCTTGAGAATTGGAGAGACATTGCACTGAATCGTGACCGTTGGAAGGAATGGAGAGAGGCCTTTGCTCAGCAGTGGGACAACATAGGCTAGCTATAATAAAAATAATAATAATTAGGTGGGACGCCTTTAAACTCGGTGGAGCGACGATCTTTGCAGGGTGGCTGGCAGCAACTGGAAGAGAGTTGCCGAGAATCGAGTTTGAGTGGCGTGCGCTTGAAGATGCATAGGCCTCTTCAATAACAGACTGATGATGATGATTCGATGATGAACAATATATATATTTTTTTTTAAACCTGCTAGGCTAAAATGGGATTGGGCGGGTCACGTCTGCCGCATGCACGATGACCGCTGGGTAAAAGTCTCAACACGATGGCTGCCGGAAGATGGACGGCGCCGACGAGGCCGGCCCAAAAAGAGGTGGCGAGACGATCTGGACGCGCACCACGAGGATTGGTTTGAGGTGGCTCAAGAAAAGAGCACTTGGAAGGATTTGGGGGAACCTTTAAAAAAAAAAAACGATGCCACTCACTAGCAATTTCTCCTGTATCGAGGGAGCGTTCACAAACATTTAAACTCGCCCGAACCAGACCCGAAACAACTATCTGTAGGCCATACAAATATTTGTTTCGTGCGGGGATCGAACCCGCGACACGCAGCGCAACAGTTCATTGCTTGAGCCATTGCACCAACCGTGCCGTCAAATTTTCATAGGGATCTGTAAATATTGCTGCTGTACTAACACCGAACCACCCTATACACTGCAACGCTGAAAGATAAGTATCTGCTACCACTCCAGCTTCAGTTAGGTTAGATTAGATCCTTTTGATAAATTATAGGCAATCTCTTTGGTCTTCAAAGGCAATCAATATAACAATTACAAGTGGCGTGCTTAGGGGCCAACAATATGGTAATCCCATGGCAAGCAGAAACCCTAACCTTATGTTGAGAACTAGGTAAAAAGGGCAAGCCAAGCTTTTCTACGATAACACCACCACCAACTATCACCAAACTATTCTAAGAACGAACGTTCGATGCTTACTTTACCTTCGTTGTATCATGCAAAAGATGTACCTATTAAAGCACATTGTGTAGTATAATCACCTAAATGAAAGTCTTTTCTTTATCTTTGTCCTTATCGACAAATAAGGTATTCAACGCATTCCGTATTGCAATGAGCTTCAATCGTGGTACCCATGTCAATAGGACCTTCAAAGCGTTTTCTCTTGATTCCGAATACCTTTGATCTCAATGTAAAGTGCCGATATCGACCTGACTTGGTTACGCTAGAAGGTAAATCTATACAAATAAGTAAAATGGAAGTGACTGTAATTTTAAAACAACAGCTTGTTTCTGAAATTAAAAGTGTGCTTTTATAACAAAAATCATTTTTGAAATATTTATTTGTGTGTCTGTCTGTTTGTTCTAGCCAATCTCCGAATCGGCTCGACCAATTTTGCCGGAACTATTAGTCCATACTAGAATTAAAAGCGCGAAAATAACTCTATCTATCGAACAGTCTGGCCGTCTGTGTGTTACCTTTTCACACCATAGCAGCAGACCGAATTTCACTGTATTTTGGTACCTACAGAGGTAGGCTTGAGTTAGGACAATTATTATTATTGTGGTTTTAAACTTTCGTTTTCTCAGGTTTATACCTGATATTTTAAGAATCTCACGGGCGTGAACCAAGGCGAGATTCTAGTTATTTGTCTGCGCATTCAAATTATTCTGTATTGCAGCAAAATTATTATCTAAGTCTAATTGTAAAAAAATTCTAACTATTCGGCAAGTGTTTAGTATGGCGGCTTTTTGTAGTGTTAGATATGTGTATTTAGATAGATTGAGTACGCTAAAACTGTTGAATATTTGTTTTGGGATAACACCTGTGGTTGATATAACAATTGGAACTATAGTGACTCTATTAATTTTCCAAACTCGCCTAATTTCCTCTTGTAACTCTGTATATTTCCTGATTTTCTCTGAGATTGTTTTTGTATGTTATTAGTATTAGGGACTGCAATATTAATTATGTATGTGTGTTTGTTTTCTTTGTCTACAAGTGTTATGTCGGGTCTTTTATTATAAATAGTGTGATCTGTAACTATAGCACGGTCATAATATATTTTATAAAATTGGTTTTCTAAAGTATCTCTAGGTGAATATTTGTAATATGGTGTGTATGGGTCCTTCATGAGATTAAGTTTTGTTGCAAGTTTTTGGTATATTATATTAACTAGCTGATTATGTCGGTGTGTATAGTCATTTTGAGTTAATGTGATACAAGCGCCTGTGATGTGTTGTATTGTTTCAGGCTACTGTACTATCTTTAATTATATATTTTCTATAATTTTTTGTGTTAATGACTTGGTCTTCGATGGCCAACATAAACCCTTCTGTTTCCGGAAACAGCCCACTTAACTCCAACCATTTGTTAGAAGCTTCTTTATCTATATATGTTTGGTGTAGGTCGTTGGGATGTCTTCCATGCAATTCTTTCTGCCTCCACTTTCTATGTAGCTCTTCTATATGTCTCGCTTTATCTATTGTCTCAATATTGCTATTATCGCTAAGATTTAGAGGTGTGTATTGTTTGTCTATTTCTGTAACTGCTTTGTGTAACTGACTACTGTTTTTCTTCCGCATGAAAAATTGCTTTAGGTTTATTACTTGTCTTTTATGAAGATGTGATATTTCGATTGAGCCTCTGCCTCCTTCTTTTCCGGACATTATGACTCTCTCTATTGCGGATTTGGGATGGTGATATCTATGTTGTGTGATGGTGGTTCTTGTTTTGACTTCAAGGGCATGTAGTTCGGTGTTAGACCATTTTATTACACCAAAGGAATAAGTGAGTATTGGTACTGCGTAAGTATTTATGGATTTAAATAAGTGTTTACTAGACAGATGCATTTTGCATAACGAATGTATTCTATTGGCGTATTCTTTTTTTAGTTTATCTTTAATAGTCCTATGTTCTAACAGTCGCGCTTGGTTGTATCCTAAATATTTATATAGTTCTTCGTCTTTCATCGCTTCTATTACTTGCTCGGTGTTTGTTAAGAAGTTTCCATCTTTGATCTTACCTTTCTCTATATTTAATTTTCGGCATTTATCTAGTCCAAAACCCATTCTTATGTCTTTCGAAAATGTCGTTGTTATGTTTAATAAACCGTGTAAATCTGTATTTTTATTGGCATATAGTTTTAAGTCATCCATATAAAGTAAATGTGTAATTTGGTGCAATTTATTATTATAGCTACTACTAACTTACCAAGCTTAACTAGCTTTATACTGTCTCACTGCTGAGCAAAGGCCTCCCTCCATTCCTCCCAACGGTCACTACTCAGTGCAATGTCTCTCCAATTCTCAAGGAAGACATCCAGTTTATCACCATCCCGAGTTAGGACAAAGGATACATTTTTACTTCGGTAGTACTTTCCCATTCTAGGATCGTTCCCGATGAATTATTGCGTACCAAGCTACTAACTGGTGTTTATTACTGGTTCATTACCTCGGGTAAGCAAAACCTACCATTATTACATTCTAACCTTCACTTTGTATTTTTCTACTCCATTCGTCTCCACGAGTAGAAGCCCAATGATGTTCAATCCATCCATTAGTAACGGATCGGAGGTTATTAGTGCAATTGGATCATCGATACCTATTATGGCCTTATTGCCTACAACTACATAGACAGCTGTATATCTTCAGGGTGTAGCTGAATACTGTGCGGTATTTTACATCGAACTTCTGCCTATCTGACCTCCACAACCCAGTTAGTACTGAGTATTACGATACTCCTTGGTAAGACTGGTTGTCCTTGTCAGTATTTTGAGCCACCTACAACTACATAGACTTCTTTCTGTAACGGCTGTCAAACTGACACAAATGACAGCCGGGTCCAACGGCAACGGCTTAACGTGCTGTCCAAGGCTGGGAAAAAACTGGGAATGTAACTTTCATTCACTGAACAACTTAAGCATGCGCGACTTAACCGGAAGGTTGATCCGAGCGGCTGTTATTATTATTGAGCCACGATCTCCTAGTATATGTTATTATTATTGAGCCACGATCTCCTAGTATCTGTTATTATGATTGAGCCACGAACTCCTAGCATCTGTTATTATTATTGAGCCACGATCTCCTAGTATCTGTTTCAGAAAACCCAATGCTCATAAAACTGGAGACGCTGAATGTCCAGCAAGGAAAATAGCAGAACAGAGAAATATCAACTCAATAGATTATGAAGGCGCCTAGTGCATCATTCAATAATACACCTTCCATATCTATTTTGCTGACTCAATGAACCCACTGTGCTGTGCGCCCCTACTATCCATCGTTGTGTCTATCTAAGCAAATTCCTGACCGCCGCAAAAATGTTGTAACAACGTTGATTTTTGTATTTTTGCAATTTATTCTTGACCGACTCAATCTTGTTTAAAATACTGCTGATTCTAATGTTATAACATTATTAATATTTGCGTAATTGACATACATTTTACCAACATGTTCGAGACATTATTAATTCTAATCTAATAAATAATAGAGTTTAAGTAAATTAGATGTATAAGTATCATTAAAATTATTCTTGTATTATTACATATTGCTTAGAAATCTGTTGTCCAAAAAGTTTTTAGTATTAGAAGCCATATCGCCTGTGATACAGGTTTATCCTAGTACAGGCATCGAACTTTGTTATACCTAAGATTATTTTTAAGATTTATGTTGTATTTTACCAAACTTAACTTTGAATAAATTTATTATTATTATTCCTTTATTCATTTTATAACATATTAAATACATTTTTAAATATTAATTACAAAAAGGTATATAAAAAACATTTAAAAATATAAAAAATAGTGGTCCACTAGTATTGGGAACAGAGTCCGAACTACCGGTGCCGGTGGTCAGGGCTCTTGAGAGAGGAACCTCCTGACAATGCGCGCCGTGTCCAGAAGTACTGCCTTCTGAATCAAGCCCTTGATCCAGCTACCAAGCGAGAGCCTCCTTATTATTATTATTTCCTTTATTTATTTATTCACATAAAATTTACATTTTTAAATATTTCATATAAAACTCATAAAAAAACATTTAAAAATATAAAAAATAGTCGTCCACCGGTGACGGGAGCAGGGTCCAAGCTACCGGTGGTTAGGGCTCCAGAGACAGGAACCTCCTCACAATGCGAGCCGTATCGAGGAGTACTGCCTTCTGAATCAGGCTCTTGATCCAACCGCCGAGCGAAAGTTTGGACAGGTGGTCGTCCAGACTCTTGGCTATAAGGCCATTGGCCGTTACGACTATCGGCACAATGATAGCCGAGTTCACATGCCACATATCGACAACCTCGTGTGCTAAATCAAGATATTTTATTTGTTTTTCTTTTTCAGCTTTCACGAGGTTCTCGTCATGTGGAATGGTAACATCGATTATCATTGCGTGGCGCGCTGATCGGTCCATCACCACTATATCAGGCTTATTGGCAACAATAGTCCTGTCAGTGATGATAGACTGATCCCAGTATAACGTTACATGGTCATTTTCGAGAACTGGGTCGGGCACATACTTGTAGTACGGTACCTCCGACTCCACAAGTTTATATTTCAAGGCAAGTTGCTGGTGAATAATCCTAGCTACTTGATTGTGTCTGTGCAAGTACTCGCCGTTAGCTAGACGAGAACAACCAGAAATAATATGTCTGATGGACTCACCCGGACGATGGCATGCCCGACACACGTCAACCGTCCCATCCTTCATAATATATTTCCGGTAGTTGTTCGTCAACATAACTTCGTCCATAATCGCACAGATAAAACCTTCAGTTTCCCCAAAGAGGTCGCCAAAACGTAGCCAGGACACGGACGCTAGAAAATCTACATCGGGCCCATGAAGAGCCCGGTAGAAGCGCCCGTGAAGCTCCTTGCTTTGCCATACTACCTTGCGGTCATCAGCAGTAAGTACCACAGGTTTGCGCCAGTTCTCGTTAGCCATGGACAGCGGGGTGAGTCCCTTGTCCACTGCGACCACATCTCGGTGCATACCCACATCGGTTTTTAAAAAATATTCTCTGAGACTGCACACCTCGCGGTTGTGGAAGGTCTTCGCGTTTAAAAAGCCTCGACCCCCGCACTTCCGCGGGATATACAGTCTCATCACCGATGATCGTGGGTGATGCATCCGATTTGCGGTCAGCAATGTACGAACTCTCCTATCTAATGCGTCAAGTTCGGTCTGAGTCCATTTGAGTATGCCGAAAGAGTACATTAAAACCGGCATGACCCAACCGTTGAAGGCGCGCACCTTATTCCCACCTGAAAGAAGGCTACTTAAAACCTTCTTCAGGCGTCCGAAGAAGCGTTCCTTCAACGATTGCTTCATGTCAGCTACGTTAATGCCTAACGCTTCCGACATACCCAAATATTTATAGCTTTCGGTCGAGGAAAGGGATCTGAGGTGTATGGAATCCGAAAGCTGAATTCCCTCGGATTCCATAATCTCTCCTCTCTTTACATACATGACTGCACATTTGTCCACACCAAATTCCATCCTGATGGCGCTACTAAAAGAATCAGTTAGTTTCAGTAACTCCATCAGTCGCAATTTGTTGGGGGCAAAGAGTTTCAGATCATCCATGTAAAGAAGGTGAGATATCACCTGACCATCTCTCCTCAACCGGTAGCCTAGACCTGAATCCTCCAGTAATGTGTTGAGAGGATTCAGGGCCAAGCAGAACCAAAGCGGGCTCAGACTGTCGCCCTGGAATATTCCCCGCTTGATCCATACAGGTTCATCGTTCCCTTGAATCTGTTGACATCCCGGATATCGAAGGACAGTCTTCCATTGCCCCATACACGACTCAAGGAAGGCGCGTAGAGTTGCGTCTATCTTGTACAACTCCAGCACCCTCATGAGCCATGTATGTGGCACCGAGTCGTAAGCCTTCTTATAGTCTATCCAGCATGTCGACAGATCCTTGCGGGCCCGACGAACCTGTTGGCTAATGGCCATGTCGATGAGGAGTAGCTCCTTAGTACCGCGGGACCCGTTCCTACATCCATTCTGAGAGGCAGACATAATAGAGTTTTTCTCAATGTGTTTACTGATTTTCGCTCTCAAAATGGATGTAAGAAGTTTATAGACCGTCGACAAACACGTGATCGGTCTATAATTCTTGGGTTCCGCGGGACAACCTGACTTATGGAGCAGGTGGGTAATGCCTGTGGTTAAAAACTGCGGTAGCGTCGCAGATTCTAAGGATGACTGGAATTGGGATGCCAGGCAAGTGTGTGAACTACTGAGCCATTTGAGCCAGAAATTGTGCAGTCCGTCCGGACCAGGTGATTTCCAGTTCGGTAACGGACGAACTGCACTGGCTACATCTTGTGGTGTTATTAAAATAGCGTCCATTTCTGGAATAGGTTCACACACTCGCTCGACATCACGCAACCAGTCAGCCTCAGTATGACAGACGGGTACCGACCAGATGCTACGCCAAAATGAACTCGTGGCAGCATCATCCGGGCGACACACGTCCGTCATATTTGGCTCGCGTCGCTCCCAAGTTCGGTATACCCACCTTTCATCGCTCTGGAACATGCGATTCTGTGAGTACCGATCAACCCGCCGTCTATACCGTCGAATACGGTTGGCCCATGCATAAACCTTCTGCTTCAGGAAGTCGATGCGCTCCGTGACATGGGACATGTAATCTCGAGGGCTAATTTCAGTCCCCGAGAATGCCCGCTTCACAGAACGCATCACACGTGGTCGTGTATTGCCCTCCCTGAAGCAGTAAAGTTTGCCAATGAGTACCCTGGCCCCGTCAATACGACGCTCGATCCTGCGCTGCCAGGCCGGTACGGTTGGTTTTGGTCGACTAGCTAAGTCACAATTTGGGAATTTGACATTAGCAAGTCGACATGCCGCAACAGCCCCACAGTACAAAATCGAGTGTGCATCAACGAGGTCCTCGCTACTCTCGAATATATTCTTGAGTTGCGAGTCCAGGGCACACACCAAAGCCCTATTTCGTTTATGCATGGGTAACCGTGGTAGTCGGGGCCTAAGTTCGGTAGAAACGGATCGATACTCACGAAGCGCATCCTCCAGTGCGCTCCTCAATCGGTCGTTGCACTGGCTACTTACCGTAGCAACCCTATCATCCTCCTCTTCAACAGCAGGACTATGACGCGGTGAGATTGTATTAAAAGTTGATGTTTGCGTCACTGTTTGAGATGGAGTGAAGATGGTATGGTTACTCAGTACCTCTGAGCGCAGCCTATCAAGCGCGGCGTCGTCCAACATGCGATTGCGCTGGATGACGCGCACCTGATCCGACAGTCGTTGGGTCGAAACGCTGACAGTTGGTTCAAGTTCCTGAAATAGAGACAGCATCCTAACACGGTACGCAGCGAGGTTAGTTCCCCCCTCTGTAGACCCGTAGTATGCGCGCATGACGTTCTCGTTTATAGCTTGAGTCCATTTCATGCGCTGCACACAACCACCGGCAGCGGGGACCCGGCTCGGGGCCGGTTGGCCCCTAGGTCCCAAGCAGTCCGGCGGCCGGCGTCCTCTCCGTCGACGAGCAGGTGGTGGCGTCGGGGACAAAGAGAAATACTCGTCGCTCGAGCTCGACGCGACTGCCGCGGCCAGTGTCACAGCACTCACGATGGGGCTGGGTTCCGGCGGCGGCGAGGCGGAGCTGAGCGACGAGTCCGGAGGTGGAAGGCGTGCGCGTCTAGTCGCTGATCTTGTCAACATTTTATTGTCATTCTTCAACAGTGTTCTTGAAATAATTTATTTTGGGATGACATATGTCATCAATTTTTCTTCTATGGTGTTTTCTTGTGGTTAGTCTCATTTTATTGTATTCTGATTGAAATTATTGTAATATATGAAAATAAAGATGAAGAGGTTGGTGCCAAACGTTCAAAATAAAATGGAATTTTTATACAAATTAAATTAAATCGGAGGAAGAAATTGTATGACAACTGTTGACTTTGGTGTTGCCAGCTCTTATTAATATATTATTTATTATTATTATTATTAACTTTAGAATGTACGCATTACGCGGGAAAGCAAAATTGTCTTTTTTTTTGTCAGTCATTTCTAAAATAAAGTAATAAGTAAGTAATTATTATTGAGCCACGATCTCCTAGCATCTGTTATTATTATTGAGCCACGATCTCCTAGTATATTTTATTATTATTGAGCCCCGATCTCCTAGTATCTGTTATTATTATTGAGCCACGATCTCCTAGCATCATGTTATTATTATTGAGCCACGATCTCCTAGTATCTGTTATTATTATTGAGCCACGAACTCCTAGCATTTGTTATTATTATTGAGCCACGATCTCCTAGTATATGTTATTATTTTTAAGACACAATCTCCTAGTGTCTGTTATTATTATTGAGCCACCATCTCCTAGCATCTGTTATTATTATTGAGCCACGATCTCCTAGTATCTGTTATTATTATTGAGCCACGAACTCCTAGCATTTGTTATTATTATTGAGCCACGATCTCATAGTATATGTAATAACATAATATTTATACCGTGATATACAGATATCACGGTATAAATAGGTACTTGTGTCGTTGTCGTTAAACATCATATCTTCATTATTTTCTTCTCATTTACTAATGATTTGCATGATCACAGTTATTTTACTTTCCTGGTAAAATACGTTCCCGTGTTTCTCATGTTCTCTTCTGATATCCATTTCCTATATAATATTCTAAAGAAAGTATTTGTTTTCATTTCAGACTAAGTGTGTCACGCTCGCCTTCATATACTCGACACTCGGACGTAGTCGAATCATCTATCTATTGGGTTATTGAGACGTTAACTGAAACTAGATGTTCATCACTTTCATCATCTACAGTCTGAATTCGCTCACTTTTGGGTATATGGTATAGGCTTCTCTTTATTTGCCAATCTCCACGGTTCTGACCCAGCTTCATTCAGGTTTTTTGATGACAGCTATGTTGTCTACCAAACCAGATGTTAGTTCAATACATTTTGTTACTAATTCAATACGTTTTTTTTTTTAATTAGCTGCTATATTATTCCTAATTTAAACTTTTAATTTGTATTCTTCTATCGATAGGTATGCTTTAATACTTTTTCCTTCTTTGTTACTGTTTATAACTTTTAATTTTTTAATAATGCTTTCTACATCTACATTAATAATTTACGAGTCCATCATACTCTCGAGAGACATTTCTCATACGAGTATTTTAACAAGCACTTCTTATAAAGCACCTCCAACAATAGTTGATTGTCCATCCTCGCTCACAAACACAATGTGTGTCACGCTCTCTCTCGTCTCATTACGCTAATGGCAATTGGGCCGTCAAAACATTGCCGACTGCACGCCGCGAACCGTTATCGTGGTTTGCATCCACGGTCGTTGGCCCCGTATTCGCGCACTAACTACAAATCACTTCACAGATTTCGTACAACTAATGGCCAGGGTTACCACTTCGCGAAACGAAATTTTTAACTAACCTTTTTCTGATTTAATCTTCTTTCATTTTAGGCGCGTCAGATTTTCGGAGGGGTTAAGTATCCTGGGATACCTTAATACCTACTTATTTCCTTTCTACACATAGACAGTAATAAAACAACAGAATGGTTTATCTAAAGAATCTTAGAAGGATATTAGGAACAGTGATAGCCCTGTTAATGGAGCAGTTGCTTTACAGTGAGCGGTGCGGTCAACGTACTTCGTGTCACGCGACGCCGAGCGCTCTAATGCGCTTAGATTACTGCCTACTACAGCGACCAGACTATCTAGACCTCTCACCATTATCTATCTCACCCCTGATGGATCTAGAATTGAAGAGTCTAGAGCGGTATGGAAGGTCTTCGTTGTCTGGTCCGTTGTGTGCTGCATTGGCAAGTATTGCGCGAACACTGCTATTTGCTGAGGTTTCGTACGTACATGCCCTTTGTTGCGTAGTTGTTCTTTTTTATGCCCATTTCGGGAGAAATTTATGTTTAATGGATTATGTAAATTATACTTTAAGATATTGCTGCATTTAAAGTACTGGTTGTGTAGTCAAGGCAAAATATGGTGTTGATTGGGGAATGGTGAATGGAATATTGTACCTTACTTTTTATGATGTGAGAGCTCTATTTCCATAGTTTAGCAAGTCACATCTATGGAATGGATGTTGATGATTAGAGAGGAATCATTTTACCAATACATTCAGGTTATGAAAAGCATCAGATATGCATCTCATATCCAGTATCTACCTAAATACATGAAACATACAAAGTGTAGAACACTGTGTTATTTGTTTGAAATTACGCATCTAAGTATGAACTACGTTGACTTACAAAAAATATAATTTCATCTACCTATTCCTAACAATTTTTGGGTCAACTTTCAATCTGATATCCACAAAACAGATTAGGTTTTAAAGACATTTTGTCAGACTTGGTGTTGAGCTGCATCCGGTTAGACTGGAAGCTAACCCCAAAATGGTTGGAAAAGACGAGGCAGTTGATGATGACGACATTTTTGTCAGACTTTTGAGTTTCTATTTAAACGTAAAAACTATCAAAGATCTATAACCTACAGGTGACACCAACGACTTTACATGCTTAATACAAATTTGATTTATTTTGTCTTCTGCGTAGGACAAACAGAAATACACTACCGAACTGAAAAAGACAAAATTACCGACATGGATATATCGGTTTTTTTGTCTTTGTAAAATGCTGAATACAAGAATACTTACAACAATTTAAATTTCAACACGACAACACAAAATAATTGCATTAAATAGACATTATTGAAAACAAAGAAGTCAAACATGACCAGGATGATTCACAAAAGAACAACACTGGTGCAGATGACGCAAACCCTGAACCAATTGAAGAAAATTGAAACAGAATATCCAATAAAAGCGAAGACGTACTTACTGAAGTGACATTTAAATCCTGCTAACACCTTAATCGGCTTACTGCTGTTCTCGACATAGCCCGCCCCAGACTGTCACCGGACTTACGTAATAGGATTGCGATCCCTCTGGTATTTACCAATAATTCGCCAAACAATCAACGATCTATTGTCTCCCAATTAAGTTAGCTTGTTGCAAAGGAAAATGTCGTTTTCATTGTTGTATTAACTGAATTATTGTTAATACCGTACTTTCCTCGACAATTATTTTATCTACTTCTTGCTCTATTC
Organism: Diarsia rubi; assembly: GCA_932274075.1. Taxonomy (NCBI): domain Eukaryota; kingdom Metazoa; phylum Arthropoda; class Insecta; order Lepidoptera; family Noctuidae; genus Diarsia; species Diarsia rubi. Next base: position 7,000,694 of record OW026421.1, read on the forward strand.
CTGAAGTATTCTTAGCCGACGTTTTTGGTTTGATAACGATGTCTAACTTGCCTCATATTATTTTAGGACTCTTGGAAAGGAGAAGGAGAAGATGAAGGGTATAGTATTTATATAAGCATGGCAGACATTGTAGACTTTGTCCCTTCATCTTGACGCTAACCTTTGGCCGGTGGCGGATTGTCGTGGACCGCGGTAAAAGGTAAAAGCTACCTTATCCGAAGATAATTCCGATGTCCTAAAAATGAGAATCAATGACATGCACGATTTATGTGCAATTTTGATGATATTATCATCTTAACACCATATATTATTACAATTTACGACTCAAACGTTTTGCTGAGTCATGTAAATAAATACGCGGCCACCGGGGAAGATTGAGCTGTTAAACATTTCATTAGTGACTGTTATTTTGAATTGGCAAATTTAATGACACACCGTTTGATGAAAACACCGGTGATCTTGGGAAAAGATGGACACAGAGTGAGAGTTTGAAAACGGGAAAACGGGGTGACTTACGCTAGAACTGTATGAAGACAGCAAATCAAAATAACCTCTCTCTTCCGAAAAACCTGGAAATATTACATCCTTAATTATATGAAACAATCCTACAGATTGTAGTCACAAATTCTTTCACCAGTTGGCCATTTCCAGAAGGCTTGACTGGTTGCCCAAAGTGATCGGTCGCTATTTTACGCCGATGTTATAACTAATGCAAAACCTTTATTTTAATCTGCGGCCAAGTCAAGAGTTGAGTGATCTAGGTTTTTGTTGCTTTTCTTACCTTCTGTTTGAATAATATGAGGATTTTTTAGAACATTATAGTTACATGGAGTTTATGCTTAGAGGTACTACACTCGCGAGCAACCAAATCGACTCAAGCCTAGACGGCGCACATATACATTGATTTTCCTAAAACGATAAATGGTAATTACAAAAGTGATATGTCATTCGAAAGCTGAAGAATTAAGCTTTCAATTAACATCAATACCTTAAAAAAAAACTAAGCGCTGATTTATTGACACATTTTAATTGGCCGTCAGCGTAAATTACCTCTTTAGGAATCCACGACTTGCGCTACCTGCTCCCGCTATAAAACCCCCCACTTCCGGTTTATCTTATCAGTTGCTTGTTACAAGTTGACCGGTACACATCTCCGTAAATTGCATTCCTTGTTTTCGCTAACCCATGGATACCACACCAGAAGAAGCCGCTCAAGTTGTTGCCTTGTTGCAACAAGGGTTAAGTCAGCGAGCAATCGCTGCCCAGCTCCACTTGAGCCAGTCTTCTGTATCCCGAGTATACAGACAGACGGTTCCAAGAGACTGGTGCCTTCAATCGGAGACCAAGAACGAGCCGCCACCGGTGCACTTCAGAGAGAGACGACCGCTTCATTGTCTCAACCTCGCTGCGCAATCGACACCTTACGGGCGTTGATGTGCAGCAAGAACTGAGACGTGTACGACAAGTGGCTGTCAGCGAGTGGACAGTGAGAAGACGCTTGAAGGAAGCCAACTTGACGCCAAAAAGACCTGCGACGGGCCCTAAGTTGACTGCAGGCCACCGACAAGCGCGCCTTCAATTTGCTCGAGAGCATCTCAATTGGAGCGTTGCGCAATGGCGATCGGTCCTGTTTACTGATGAGTGCAGAATGTGTCTGCATGGCAGTGACAGGAGAGGCCAAGTCTACAGGCGTCCGGGAGAACGATTTTCCCAATGTTGTTTCGCTGAAACAGTGGCATATGGCGGCGGTTCCTGCATGATGTGGGCTGGTATCTCTTTAGAGGGAAAAACCGAACTTGTTTTCGTGCCTGGGGGCGGCCGAGGAGGCGGGCTAACAGCTGATCGGTACATCACCGACATTCTACTGGATCATGTTGTGCCCTACGCAGGGTTTGTCGGTGAAGACTTCGTGTTAATGCACGACAATGCCCGCTGCCACACGGCACGAGTCACTCGACAGTTTCTGCAAGAGGTCGAATTACGCACGATGGACTGGCCTGCGCTCAGTCCTGACATGAATCCTATCGAGCACTTATGGGACGAGCTTAAAAGAAGAGTTCGGGCCAGAAATCCAGTCCCTTCAAGCGTAGACGAGCTAAAGACAGCATTATTAGAGGAGTGGGACGGCATTCCTCAAGAAAATGTCAAAAAATTGATAAGGTCCATGAAAAACAGACTGCGGGATGTAATTAGGGCTAGAGGGGGCAATACGAAATACTGATTTAAATAAAATAATTTTATTTTTAATTTTGTTTGTTTAATTTGTCAAATACGAGACACATACCCTTTTTCCTAAATTCCCGTTTTTCCTACTCTTGCATTCAGACATCATTTATTTCAAAAATGATGGATGGATTTCAATGATAATGATATCAAATTAAAGCTGACATCTTAAGCTTTCGAATGACATATCATTTTAATAATTTCCATTCATGATTTTAGTTGTATCAATGTATGTGTGCGCCGACAAGGCTTGAGTCGATTTGGTTGCTCGCGAGTGTATTTAATTAGCGTCCGTGGGTAACTATCGGCTTGAGCAGCGGTGGCCCAGTGATGGCGGCCCGGCCTACGAACAGTAAGTCGTGGGTTCAAATCCAGGCAGGCGCATTACTTTGTGTAATTTATTTCATCACCGCTGCTCTCAAAACGGTGATGGAAAACACCGTAAGGAAACCGTCATGTCATGGAACCAAAAAATCGAAGACATGTGACATAGAATCTACCAGCCCGCACTGTGTTGAATTATAACTCATCACTCTCCTAGAGAGGAGGCCTGAGTCCCTGAAGAGGGAACATTATAGCTGACGATGAGGATGAACTATGATGAAGTAGACAAATCTTGTATACAAGATGATTTTTTTAGTCACCGTCCAAATTCTGATATATTAATCTTTGGCGAAAATCATTGAATACGTGTGTTTTCTTTTAGTATCACTCAATACAAAAATATTGAGATATCACATCACAAAGTTTTAACATGGTTTTAACTTTTCATGGAGAACGGATAATTCTTTCGAAAACACGAATGTGAAAATTTAATATGAAAATATTACGGATCGATTTTTTTTTTTAAATTGTTTTAGTCATTGATAAGTACTATGTGACTATAAATTCATCAGGTATAATCGACTGCTACCTGTTACAGTTGCTGATGGCTGTTTGTTTGGGTGACTGCCGCGTTGGTTTTGTCGCAAGCGTGACCTTAAGTACTTGGGATCCTGGTCGTGCAAAGTGTTTATCTGAATGCTGAGCAGCAGCCAAGGAGTCTGAATATGTACCCGGTTGATGGCATTTGCCTCGTCTCCTCATGTGATTTATTCATAACTGCCGAAATGTGGGTGTATAAAATCTTTTAAATATTAGGTACGTTTAAGTCTTGCTTCGGATTAATATTGGTAAAAAAGTGAACATGGACAAAAAATCCATCACGAAGACCAAACTCTTTCCAAAAACGAAAACATAAACCACAACCCATCTGTTTTACATACCAAATCCATTCTCAAGCAACATATTTATATCATCAGAGTTAATATAGCATTCTGCTCATCACAAATCATAAGTCGTAGCTGTCAAAACAGGGCGCCATCAACAAAAGGGTCTCGGCAGGAAGAGCGGCTTCTAATGGATTTATTTAGATGTCATTTTTTATGTGGGCGGGGGCTCGAGCTGACGCCTGGGTCGAGCTAGTGTGGATACGACCCACGATTGTTTTGAGTTTTGAATTTAAAGGAGATTTCCTGAAATTATGATGGAACTTTGTTTTTCTGTAGTGTTGTCTGTTGAGATATCTGAACAGAAAATAAGTAGGTACGTAAGGTGAATTCAAATCTAACAAAAGAAAGAATTAAAAAAAATATATACAGTTAAGTCGTGAGACAATTAGTTTTATAGAACCTCTTAAGTAACTACCTAGTCTATTTGATTACTTAGTACTTTTTTAAATGAAAACAAACAAGTTTCAGATTGCAAAGAAATACGAGAACTGCTGCTCTTGATTATTGAGTAACAATAAAACAAGGTGTATCTCATTACAGGTTGTCAACACATATAAAAATACCTACTACAATGACGTCATACAAATGTCAATCAAGCAAGCAACAAAGGAGTTACGACACAAAATTAACATAGCAAATAAATCAACTATTATGATTCACAATCAACATTGCATTATGATACATATAACCTAGAATGCTGACCTAGCTCATAATACTTCCTCAGTTTGCTTGCCACTTTATATAACACTACGTTCAATTGAATCGCTTGTAATTTAATAATTCAATGTATTACGCAAGCGGTTACAACCACAATCGCTATCACGTTGCGTTGCGTTGTAAATGCGAAATAACTTGATTGTGACTCAGTTGGAGTATCGATATCGTATCGAACTAAGCTGTGATTACAACTATTGAGATCATGCACAAAAATATCTCAGTCATCCTACAAAAAATAGGTCACTTCTAAAAACGAAAAATATTAGAAGCACATCCACACTAATCCGTCTTGATAAATGTGAGCCCTCCGTTATCCCTCGAACGAGTGTTCCGTCTCACTGATCACGTTGCATGTGTGCGTGCGCCCACCACACACACATGCTCACTTTAATGCATTTCACTCTCACACAGACACACCTCCCGTGTTCATATACTTGTTGGTTACGTTGTGCGTGTGTGCCTGACCCGACATTGGTATTTTGATTGGTCATGCATTTCACGTGTTACGGCTTGCGGGCTTGCGGGTATAGACTGCGCCCGGGCAATAAATGCGGTAATTTACAGCGAGCCTGCCCGTACCTAAGGAGGCTGTATTTTAAGAGAGATAAGAGCAATGTATTGATGTGATACAGGGATACTAACGCTGTTTGGGATTGAGTTGTAGGTATTATTGCTTCGTTGGTTGGTGAATTAGACGGGGAATTTGGGGATATTATCAGTATCACGTGCATGGAGTGAGAGGATTGAATCTGGAAATTGATTAGTTTCGGGTTTGAGATATTCTTATTTCCCTTAAGATAGGGTATAAATCAGATGTTTTATTAAAAATAACTGTAAAACCCTATAATAGAGGTATTCAAAAACGTCTTGAGAAAAGTAAAGTCTACGTTGGATATCTAAAAGAAACGAGATACCTATCTAGAAGTTGTTGCTCACCAACTTTTTATTTTGCTCTATAAGTAATAGCAGTTGAAAAGGAGTTAAAAATACTACTTCCATAGACTAAACAATAGAAAATACCTTCTTTTCGAGAAGAGTAAAAGCTGAAGAAGACAGCGTAAGCTTCAGAACCAGAGACAGAAGAACTAGTGACCGTCCACCGCTCATCGTTCTTCATCGTTCTATTCCTACGCATAAACAAAGACTACTTTTGAATCCAATTAAAATCTCTGTAAAAGTCAACATCTTTTTCATTGTTAAGTACCTAATTGAGCAGTAGCTACGGTAGATACTTTTTTTTTTGGCGGGTGTAAAATCATCAAATAACCCCTCCCGCTCTTGGGCAGAGCGAAAGGGAGTGTCAGACTTCTACTGACTAAAAACCACCCATATTCCTTCTTAGCCCTCTATGTCGAGGCCGCGATAACTAGTGTACAACCCGGGGCCCAACTACGGTAGATACTTAGGTCTATTATCATCAAATAATAGGTAGCTAACTACTTTGTCTATCACCAAACACTAGTTGCTCTTCTGAAATCAATAGTAGCGGTAGACAAGGTAGTATTTTCATGGATCAATGGCCATCTATGTGGCGGTTATGACGGCACGGTTGGCGCAGCGGCTGAGCGTTTGGACTGCTGCGCTGCGTGTCGCGGGTTCAATATTTGTATGGCCTATAGATAGCTGTTTCGGGTCTGGGTGTGTTTGTGTATGTGAGCTTAAATGTTTGTTAATGCACCCACGATACAGGAGAAAATCCTAGTCCACACTAGGATTTTCTCCTGTGAGTGTGTGTTTCTCCTGTGTGTGTGTGTGTGTGTGTGTTTCCCCACGGAAACGTTTTTATAAATAAAAAAAAATAAAAAAATAGTTCTGCCCAACACCCGTCATCTCACTTACACGCAATATTCAGCTACTTCAGCAAGAGATTCAGGCTTCGACAGAGGCTACCAAACCCTAACAGTGAACAGGAGCCGTTTTGCAGTAGTAGACTCAGATGCTGTAAGCCAGATCTACGCACATGTTAAGTAAGTATAACAATATAATTGAAGCAGCATTATTTCGAAATACATAAAATAAAGTAGAATAAACACTTAAAAAAAGTACCTAAATTGTAAATGTGTTTGTTAAAACCTATTTGCTAAATTAACATTATTTATCATTTATTCAAAAAACTCTCCAGAAAACTAAAGTCTAGGTAGATATCTAAAACAAATTAGATACCTATCTAGAAGTTGTTGCTCACCTACTTTTTATTTCGCTCTTTATTAGCTGTGGAAAAGGAGTTAAAAATACTAGGTACTTCCATAGACTAAACAACAGCAAATACCTTCTTTCCGTGAAGAGTAAAAGTAAAAGCTGAAGAAGACAGCCTAAGCTTGAACCAGAGGCAGAAGAATAGGGTGTTTCACCAAAAAAAAAATATAATTAATCCGTCTGTTAGACTATCGAAAAATATTGGATACGTGTTTTTTATTTTATTAAATTAATACAAAATTCACGAAAATAAAACATGTCAAAGATCGTGATTGGGGGTTTTGGACTTTGTGGGTAAAAACGTACTGGCCTTGTGACGTCACACGACTTGACACGTCTTTTCAAAGCACTGTATCGTCTTCATCTTTTGTTTACGTGAAAAAATAAACAATATGTGTCCATTATTTTTGGAAATGTATCTGACGGACTAATTAGATTATTTTGGTGAAATATACTATTTGTGAACGTCCACCGCTCATCGTCGACTGAAGTTCCTAAATAGGTAATATAATACGCACTGCGTCCACACGTCACCGTTGTCTTGCCAGTTTGAGCCCGGAGCCGTTTGATCTGTTCGAGCCGATAGGTACGTCTCTCATTTGCAGAAACCGCTCGGAGGTCTAAGAGACTAAGGTGGCTAAGTGACCCGAGTGGCAGTTATTACTAACAAAGCTTCAAAAAAAAACGCCAAGCAAAAAAGAAAGTATTTGACTAAATATTTTCGAAGTAACGTTACATAGAACAAACAATCGTTGGTAAAACAAAAGTCAGTGTAGCGGGTAGTCCTCTGGTTATCGCGGCCTCGACATAGAGGGCGAAGAAGGAACATGGGTGGTTTTTAGTCAGTAGAAGTCTGACACTCCCTTTCGCTCTGCCCAAGAGCGGGAGGGGTTATTCGATGATTTTACGCCCACCAAAAAAAAAAAAAAAAAAAGGGTTTCGGTGTAAAGAAACATCGAACAAAAAAGGCGTAGACCAAACATAACGTCGCAGTATGAAAGATTCGAAATATAGTTTTCGGTGAAACAATATTCGCAGAATAGTGTTTCGATGTAACGTAACTTTAACGCAACCTCTTTTTAACGATCTTGAATGAGTTCCATTAGTATTTCAGCGATTTCGAGAGACTCGACCGGACTCACGAGAACTGCCAGTTTTGTACGTTTCTTCTGTAATTATTTATCAATATGTACACACACACAATTTGTATGTATAGAGAAACGATGAAGAACACAATTCCAATTTTATGTTAAGGTTGATAATTTCATAAATTCTTACGGAGAAAGTGGAACGTTTCATTTGATAGTTGGTATCGTTTATATGGCCTCGCATTACGGATAGGTACACGCTTAATTTTGACCATTTCTATTTCGGGGTTCGTATAAAATGATGACAAACCGATTAAATGACTCATCAATAAAATATTCAATAGTTAAATGCGATATGACAATGTAGAAACCGGCCTCAGGGAAATGTCTCGGGGCTGCGGAATATTGTAAGAGATACCGCGGCCTCGACATAAAGGGCTAAGAAGGAACATGGGTGGTTTTTAGTCAGTAGAAGTCTGACACTCCCTTTCGCTCTGCGCAAGAGCGGAAGGGGTTATTTAATGATTTTCCAACCGCAAAAAAAAGGGAAATTATGTCTTTCGCTAAACACATAGGTATCTCGACTAGGCGCATGTCTAGAAGGAAGATTTACATGCTTCCGATTTTGTTTTTTATGTTTTTTTTTTTGTTATTTCGAATATAAACAGCGGTCACACATACCTACTGAATTTCTCTTGACTTCGCTTTTATTTAATGTTATTATGAGGATTATTCTAGAATATATTCAAAGAACGACTACTTAAATAAGACACCGTCATTAACACTGAAAACGGGATATTTACTATGTTTACTACTACTAGTATTTATTTCGACTTCCAGATATTTCGGCGCTGTTTGTAAAATGGTGCCTGCTTCACGGATAAACTGAAGTTATTGCGAGTACCCGGTGTGTTTATGAGCTGACGAATCGATCACACTTCTAATTGATTATGACAAGTCAATTAGTATGATTATGGTTTCATAAAAAGCTTCGAGAAGGGTCTGGAAGTAAGAAAGAAAATGGAAGGAAGTGTAAGTATACATACAAGGTTTAAACCTTGTTTGTAATCTCTTTCTATACTTAGTTACTGGATTATTGGCCACGCGACCAATAACAGTGTTTTGAATGTATTGTTTTAGTACTACATGCAATAAGTAAAACTTATATCATTGGCTTTTCTAAGAGCCTAGACGATTTTAGTGGTAGGTAATCGATTTTTAAACTTTTTTTTTTATTTTCAACAGAGTTGAGTCGTTTGAGATCGAAGCGGTCAAGTGCGTGTCTCCTTTTTAAGGAAATCTCTCGCCAACTGTCCGAAGTCTTCGCGTCACCTGCTGCGGTTCTTTCTTTGGCCAACGAATAAGCATTGACATGCAACGTGGCAATTGTGCCAATATTCTAGGCACGTTCCGGATTACAGCGACGTGGCGGAGTAGGTACTTTGAAGCCTGAAACGTCCTATTGTCGTCGCTTTACTGTGAAGGCAGGTAGTGGGAGTCTTAATAATTAAGTCTTACTGCTGTACTCAGAGAGCATTAATGATTACTTAGGCCATCACTTAGCAAAGGTTTTGACAGTTTTGTCATACAAAAGTATGTCAAATCTTTACTAAGTGACGGCTTAAGTAGTCATTAAATATCTCTGAGTACGGCAGTTAGTCTTAGTAAATATTTAGTATGTTTTTAATTCATGTGTTTTAAAGAATTTAGCGGATTCTGTTATACATTATAAGGTGAATAAATCGAAAGAATTTTATTTTAGTATTTCGTTGATTTATATCAAATCAAAAAAATTACGTGTCTATTATAATATTTAAATATTTATCACTAAAATATATTATAACACGTATATAATACACATCATCTCACGGTGGTGTTTCAACAAGTTTAGTTTTCCCTACCTACCTTATCTAATGTTAAATTAAATCCTTCTCAATAAAACGCACAAGTCTCAGGTTTCTATTAGTGAAGTACCTATCCTTAACATCCATATTCAGTTTTATAGTCTAGTCATGATTAATGTTCTATACTTGTCGCGTAACAATTACTGGCCAAATATGGCTACCTGACAGACCACAGACCTCGTTGCCATATATAGATAACCACAGTTAACTTTGTAAGGCGTTTCTGTAGGTAGTTTTGGTCTAAACCAGACACTTTCAGTCTTTTAGAAATAAACCACCCTCTACCTCTCTGTATTCCGCGTTTGACCCCACTAGGGTTGCCAAAAACTTTCATTAAATATTGTAACGAAATAAATTGTATTTAATAAACTTTGAGTATTGAACGTTACATTTTATAAATTGAAATAATCGCCTTATGTAGAGTTTTATTAATTCAATATTCAAACTAGATTTTACACGGGATCTTCGACCACGTGAAATTATTACAAAAATATTATTTCCCTATCCTTCCCTTCAATCGGGTTTTGTTAACAATTTAAAACGATCAAATAAAAGTAAGCTTACGTTACTTCCTGTGAAGTTATCTGCCTGTAAAAGTCAAACAGACAGACAATAATTTAAAACAAGTACATCCAAATCTGAAACTGAGTATTATTTGGTAAAACCATTAAAATATAAAAAAAGTTTGACACTGTTTTTGATATCATGTTTGGCAACCCTAATCCTCACTCACACACTACCAAAATTAAAACCATTTCATACCACGTCTGCTTCACCGCTTGATCATACAGCACCGTCTAGCATCGGAAAATTCCTACAGCACCACACTGCTTGAAATTCAAATAACAAACGAGTGCGTACACAGTTTCTAAATACATTCGAAGCCGCTGCAGCGCTTCTGTGGAAGCCGCATTTAGTAGAAGAATAATTTGAAAGCGCTTGTTTCGCTGGCAGGGTGTAATAGAGGATCGATATAGCGGTCGTGCGATGTTGCCGTACTGCCTACCCTGTCCCCTCGTAGCTGGGTCTTTGTACTCTTGGATGAGAGGCGGCATTAACTTGGAGTGCCCGATTATTTTTGAAGGAAAATATTTTTTTCTTTAATTCACGATGTTAAGAAAATATTCTGTTTGTTTTGTTGAAATGTTTTCGTTCAAACAAGGTTTTTGTAATAGTGGGAAATCATCAAATGACTCCTCCCGCTCTCAGAGCGGCAGTGTCAGACTTTTAGTGACTAAAAACCAACCATGTTCCTTCTTAGCCCTTTTTGTCGAGGCCGCGGTATCTCTTTCCAACAAACCGCAGCACTGACACGACGCGCGCCGACGCGGCGACGGGACGATTAAATGGCTTGTGTTAAGTTTTATACTAAACTAGCTGTTGCCAGCGGCTTCACCCGCTACAACCCACGGGAATATAAATTCGGGATAAAAACTATCCTACTTGTTAATCCAGGTTATAAACTATCTGTGTACCAAATTTCATCTAAATTCGTGCAGTAGTTTTTGCGTGAAGAAGTAACAAACATACACACTCACACACTCACAAACTTTCGCCTTTATAATATTAGTGTGATATACCTACTATACGTACACTTGCATAATACCTAATTGAATACGTGATCTTAACAAAAATCTAAAATAAATAATGCAGGCCCATAACGCGAACCATGCAAAAATTTAAAACGGTGCCATTAGCACTTGGTGCAGCACTTAAAAAATATAAATTGGTACACAGGAGACGTTATTGTGCAGTCACGATCGGCTGTCACAGGCTTTTAGCGAGAAATTTAAGGCGCTTTTTTTATTTTGATTTGGACAAGACCACCACACTTTTCACTTTCTGAAATCCAGAATCAATATTGGCGACCACCAGAAAAGCGTCGAGACAATTGAAGCTCGACATAGTCCTAAAGACACAATTCAACTATCTTTATGAGGTTTTTTTTAATTAGCCTATTATGTCCCAACGCTGGGCAAAGGCCTCCCACATTCCCATTATGCCTTCTCTGGCCAATCAGTTAGGAACGAGTCGAAATCATCACACCAGCGTTACTTAGGCCTTCCTCGGTGACGATGACCGTTAGACGATTAGAGAAGGTAAATACTGCATTATCTAAAAAAATATCAGTAAGTACCGCGCCTGTCGTCTTTAGTTGCCAGTTAGACTGGAAACCGCATGCCGTTACCGAACCCGATGCGGTTAGGAAAAACTCGGCAGAAAAATGACGATCTTTTTAGTGAAGCTGTGAAAGTCACTTCAGGCCGTTTTTCTTCTCATGGCGACATGGAGACAGCGACTGTCGCAACCCCGTGCAGGGCACGCCACGATAGTGGCGGTAAGTCCCCTCTTTGAGGAGTGGCTTGAGAGGCGCCACGGCGCCCTCACCTTCCGTCTGACGCAGGTCCTCACCGGACACGGTTGTTTCGGGAGGTACCTGCACCGAATCAGGCGGGAGGAAACGCCCGGATGCCACCATTGTGAGGATCGGCCGGAGGACACGGTGGAGCACACAGTGGAGGTGTGCCCCGCTTGGGCGGAGCCCCGCCGTGTTCTCGTAGCGGCGATCGGCGGCGGCGACCTCTCGCGCCCGGCCCTGGTGCAAGCCATGGTCCGGGGCGAGAAGGAATGGGACGCCGTCGCCTCCTTCTGCGAAGCAGTGATGCTAGCGAAGGAGGTGGCGGAACGCGAGAGGGAGAGAACCTCTCGTCCCAGCCGCCGCGGGAGGCGCTCCGGGCGTCGGGGGTCCCGCGATGACCTCCGGCCACCGTAGACGCGGGCCTGTGGACGGTGAGTGATGGGCTAACTCGCCGTCCGTCCGTCTCACGACGAAAACAGGCCGTGTCGACGGCGCGTTCGTGTTCCACGCGCGCCTCAAAGAGATGTCAGCAACATGGGAGGGGCCCGAAAGGGCCGACGCCTGTCGAGGCCGCGGGTAGTCCAACGGTTATCGCGGCCTCGACATATAGGGCAAAGAAGGAACATGGGTGGTTTTTAGTCAGTAGAAGTCTGACACTCCCTTTCGCTCTGCCCAAGAGCGGGAGGGGTTATTCGATGATTTTACACCCACCAAAAAAAAAAAAAAAAAGGCCGTTTTTCTTGGACGTGGGTTGTACACTAGTTATCGCAGCCTCGACATAGAGGGCTAAGAAGGAACATAGGTGGTTTTTAGTCAGTAGAAGTCTGACACTCCACTCTGATTTTCCACCCGTCAAAAAAAAAAACCCGTTTTTCTTATGATATTCGATTTACTAATGACTATTGGTGATTATGTGATTATGGACTCATTATTAAGATTTTTGTGAGAAATATTAGCCGATAATGTCATCCATTCTCGTGCCCTTAACTCAATTTATTTGGTGGTCGCGAAGCCCAAAAGGAGGATTAAAAATTATGTGTTTGGTGTGTGTGTATTTCTTTGTTCCTTCATAACTCCTAAACGGATGAAGGGATTTGAATAAAATATACGTCATTAGATTCGTCTTGATGGCGCAAGTGTCACTGGCTACAATAAAATTAAAAAAAAAAACAAAGTAAAATTGCGGATGTGTGCCCCCCCGGGTCCATATCGCAGATTTGAAAAAAAAAAACATAAAAGAACTAAAAAGAAATTAGTAAAAAATCTAAAAAACCTAACTGAAAAGAACATTTTAAATTAATTGTTTTGTTTTGTGTCATTTCAATATTAAATTCTGAAATTAAAACAGAATGGACCCCGCCTGCTTCCAAGTTTTGTTTAAATTAAAAATGTGCTTGTTTCTTACTTTTCAGTTTTTACAGTCGGGTTTTTTTTAGTTTTTAACTACTTTTTTTCCTTACTTAAGTTCTCAACAGTCACCTCCTTTGTGCCATATCGTCACACAGTCTGTCCATTGTTTTTTTTGGTCTTCCTCTGCTCTCATAGCCAACTATTAGCCGATCTACTTAATAATCGAGAAGAATATTTCTGTGTGTGGGGTCGTATACCTTACTGCCCACACGATAAGGAGAAGAAGAACACTGAAATCTGTGTCGATCTTATGAACGAAACTCTGAAGGGTATTAAAAGGGAACTTAATTATGGGAAAAAATAAACTTGTATTCAGTTTTAAGTAAATTTGTAATATTAATTGGTAACTTGGAAACAATACAGAGTAATTGACATGTGATTTTATAATTCGATCGAACAACGAAAAAGCCATAGAGTAAGAAAAGTTTTTAAAAACGCATGTGTCTCCAATGAGGTCCGAGCACAGAGTTCGAAGGTTACAGTGCCAAGCGCTGCGCTTGCCGGAATCCTTACTTCCTTACAGTATAGATAAATAAGTCAAGGCTTATTTCAGAAGATACCATAGAAAATCGTGTAAGTGATACAAGTATCAAGAGAGAATTCATCAAGCTTTGTCTAAGAAGAAAGTTACATAGCAATTAAAGATATCGCAGGTTAGCTAATGAAAAGAGTTTTTAATGCAGTTTTCTCTGTTGTCTCCGAATGTGGATTGGTTTCGCCAAATTAGGATTTACTTAATACATTCCAATATAACAGTGATAGGTATTTAAATTGGTCGACGTAAAAATAAACGTGTCGTTCAATTAAATGTGTGAAAGTACAATAACTGCGATAAACCGCGTTTAAGTATTTATATTTATTTTGTCGCGACCTAGATATTGCATTATTATTAAAAGCGGATACGTCACAGATACGTAAAAACTGTGTAAAAAGAACAATTATAGAGAACTCGCTCTGCCAATTCCGAATATTATGTACTTAACTCAATTTGGCGCGAACGTCGAGATATTGCACTTTTCGTTAGCACGGAAGCACATTAATCCTAATACTAATATTATAAATGCGAAAGTTTGCGAGGATGTATTATGTATGGATGAATGGCTGGATGTTTGTTACTATTTCACGCAAAAACTACAGAACGGATGTCGATGAAATTTAGAAAACAAATAGTTTATAACCTGGATCAACACATAGGATACTTTTTATTCCGGTAGTAGGTATGATCCCGTGGGATAATTACCGAAGTCTAAGCGGGCGAAGCCGCTTGTTAAGTATGAAGCTTTCTCATCGTTTCAACGACACTTCAGGGCAAAAGGATTCAAGCATATTTATTGTATAGCCAATATTGTCTCAGTGTTGGGCAAAGGCTTCTTCCATAGCCTACCACTCTTCTCTCCGTGAGGTTTTCTTCGGCCAGTCTCGCATAAAAGTGGCTAAGTCTTCACGCCCGCACGTTCTACTGACTCCCTTGGCGACGAACGTATTTCCCGGCCAATAGATATTTAAATGTAGTAGATACTTATTCTCAGTGAAAAAATAAATCTATTTCAGCTCAAGGGAGGTCGTTTAAGTATTTCTTTAATACAAAGCACATCATGGTCGTACCTTTGATAAAGAACTAATAAAAATAAAGTAAACAAAAGTGTTTATTTTTCTTAGAAAACGTCTCTATAAATTTCAGATCAATTGAAAATAAAAACTCAACAAAGGGCTACTTAGTAAAAATCAATTCCATCCAATTCCAAGTTTAACTGGTTTACTGCCGCACTCAAAGAGCTTTAATGATTACTTAGGCCATCACTCAGTAATGGTTTTGCCAGATTTGTCATACAAAAATATATCAAACCTTTACTAAGTGAAGGCTTAAGTTATCATTAAATATCTCTGAGTACGGCAGTTAGTAAACTAAGTTTATTGACTTTATTGCGCGAAGGTTAATTAAACTCCCTGGGAGATATTATTTCTATTATTATAAACTGGCTTCGTCGGCTTGGAAGTCGAATATTATCCCACGTGAACGTGAAATGGAATGGAAGATGACCTATGCGTTAATCCAGATTATGAACTATCTAAGTATCTAAATTTCTACCGAATCAGAAGCAGCCGAAAGAGTAACAATCTTCCATTTAACCTTCCTCACATTTTTTCTCATTTTTTATAGTAATATCCTATCTCATCGAAACTTAGCGAATGAAGCCCTTTTTTTTTTGGCGGGTGGAAAATCATCAAAAAAAACCCCTCCCGCTCTTGGGCAGAGAGAAAGGGAGTGTCGGAATTCTACTGACTAAAAACCACCCATGTTCATTCTTAGCCCTCTATGTCGAGGCCGCGATAACTAGTGTACAACCCGCGGCTATCTCATCGAAACTTACGAATGCAGCATATAATTAAATTTCTAACACGTTCCGGATAAGTTATGTTTACGCTTACCCTCCCGCAACTAGAGTATTTTTGCAGTGACTTGTCCTTTAACCTAAAAACGCCTCTAAGTTCTGTGTGTATTACTTATGTTAGCCCAAGATTTTGCCAAATCCACGGCATCGTCAGTGGTGGCGGCGGCGTGGAGGTTGTTTTGGCTGAATGTTTTGGAGTTCATCGGGCAGGATAGGAGGTGGAACAAAATCTACCCATGCAGATTCGCACCCACTCACCGGCTCAGGTTCTTCCAGGTGAACCTTTAAACGCTTTCTGTAATGTAATCCTAGAGTATACTAATACTCTAGGATTACATTACAGAAAGCGTTTTCAGGATCAGGGCTGTGACAATTTCAGAGATGCATACATAATGTATGCTATATTGTGACTGACTCTAGGTAGGGTCACATAGGTGTAGAATAATTCCATAGTTGACGACACGGTTGCCGCAGTGGATGAGCTATTAGACTGCTGCACTGCGTGTCGCGAGTTCGATCCCCGCACGGAACAAATATTACAGCACGGAGCAGATAGTTGTTTCGGGTCTGGGTGTTTGTTTATGTGTGTTTAAATGTAACGGGATACAGGAATAAATTTTAGCTGGGCAAAATTAAAAAAAGTAATGTGTTGGAAGACAAACAATAATATTTAATTTTTTTTTTTAATTACCTAGTTGAAACAAGAAAAATAATCGTCAATTGGACTGGCCTTTAAAACAGGTTTCTAAGTACCTCTAATGAATAATTTTGTCGTTATTCTGACGTACATTTATTTTTCACGAATACTTATCCAAATAAAAATAAAAATTCGTCCATCAAAACTGCAGATTGAAACAGCAATACGCTTCGCAGCTGTCGAATTTACATTTCTTTCCTTGTCTAACATACGTTTTTAGAAAGAGATGCGGCCATTCGCCTGTTTCCGGCTGTTAGCCGAAGAAACCCGAAGCGACCGCGGGAAACAAGTTCGTCTGTTTTAGTACTTCTTATTTTAAATTCTGTTTTTAGAGATAAGTTTACGATGTACCCGCATAATATGTTGGTAATAATACGACATACGACAGCAGAAAAGGAAATAAAAATAATGTAAATGTTATGGCTGTGAGCGGAGAGCGGGAAGGTATCACCACATTTAATATGTAGTATTTATTTTATTCAAATGTTCAGATAAAATTATTAAAGAATGTAATTAAATAAAAGTAAGTCGGAACGTACAGAAAAAGTATACAATAAGTAAACAGAATGTTAATGACTTGATGCCTCCGTCATCATTCCACTGCTCTTAAGCCGGCTTCTGACTATGGGATTTATATAACATCTTGAGATATAAATCGTCATATATTTGGTACGCGACCGTTCACACTGTGCTATACCTAATATACATTACATTTCAAATGCGGGATGAAATATGTAGCTCAAGATGTAATATATAATATATTACATTCCATAGACAAAAGCCGGCTTCATACCAATTTATCTGGGGTTGACACAGCATTTCTTATTCTTCCATACTTCTTAGATAATTATCACTTGTCATCTCATTAAGCACCTTCTTGCCCTATCATCCTTCCACACAGTTCATTCATTGTTCTTTTGGTCTTCCTCTACTCTTATAGCCATCCACATACTCAAATCTTTGTATGAAATTTGCTCATAACCCTTTTCATTATTTTTCCGCATACATATACCACCTTTTCAGTCACCGGCGCCACTTTGAGACTTCTTTCTATCGCTGCTTTTCACGCTTTGTGACCTGTGACCTGCAAGTCTGACAACCAGTCTTGCCAAAGGGTATAAGGGTAGGGTGCAGTTAATACTAGGTAATACGATACCCTTTGGTAATGTGTCAGACTTTCAGGTCACTGACTACCCGTAAAGACTGCCAAAGATCTATTTATGGCACCCGGGACCAACAGCTTAACGTGCTTTCCGAGGCACGGAGGAAACTCGGTATGCAATGGGCGGTCACCCATCCACCGATCGACCTAGGCAAGCGCAGCTTAACCTAAAGATCGACCCGAGTGGCAGTTCTTATTAAGCCACGAGCTCCTCGTATTTCGTATAGTTACGAAATATTTATTTATTTATTTATTAAAACTTTATGCACAAGTAATGAAACCGTACAAAGGCGGACTTAATGCCTTGGGCATTTTCTACCAGTCTACCTTAGGGTGATGCAGAGACATTACACAGTAGGTGCATAACAGAAACAAAAGTTTAGAAAATATATATACCTAACTTATAAAAATAAATACATACATACATATATACATAAAATATTTAAAATTTCGAAAGATAACAAGAAAAACTTTAACAACTTAGTTGTGAGACGAAGCTGCCAACTTCTTGCGAATGTACTCGCGAGCTTTCATTTTGAAAGTGAACTGACCGTTTACTGTCCTGATCTCATGAGGGAGTTCATTCCAGAGGAAGACCGCCTGGACAAAGAAGGACGATTTTATAAAGCCAGAGCGATGAGAAGGACAACGTAGAAGACGATTATTAGCGGAGCGAAGAGTCTTGCTGTGAGCAGTGCATAAATATTGGCAAAGGGAAATATTAGTCATAAATGGTATGCATGGAAGCAATTTCAATAACATTACAGATTTATAGAAGCAAAACCGAAACAAAATATTACACCATTATCACAATTTTACAAAATATAGTCAAGTTTTCTGTCTCGTCCTTTTAATATCAAATTCCTAACACATAAACTTGACGATTAAAATGCAAATTCTCAATCCATAACAACTCAATTATCAATGTTTAAAAAACAAGTTTTAGACATTATGGAACAAAAAATCGTAATTTAGAATATAAAATACGGCTTTATAATGTAAATAAAGCGGAAGACATAATCAAAATTAAAGATTTTGTAAATAGAAATTAATATTGCTAATTAGAAAGACAAAACGTACTCAGAGAACTGCCTGTCGCTTAACCCCACAAAGACTAAATATATGGTATTTGGCACCAGACAGCAGCTTGCTCGACTACCTACGACCTTCGACTTGGACCTAATGGGTGAGCCAATTGAGCGAGTGTTTGAGGCGCGAAATCTAGGTCTAACCATGGACACAGACCTTCGTTTTGAGAAACACATAGCTGAGTCTGTGAGAAACTGTTTTTATCGCCTGAAGGTCTTGTACAAGATGAGGCCTTATTTATCCGAACAACTACGGGAACAACTTGTGGAAACATTAGTTTTATCTAAGTTGAACTACGCCGATACTGTGTATGGCCCGCGTCTCTTAGCTCGTACAGATCGGCTCATACAAAGGGTACAAAACGCGTGCGCTCGATTTTGTTACAACATTCCACGTAGAAGTCATGTCACACCCTTTCTAAACAAACATTCCACTCTTAAAATGAAATCAAGACGCAAACTACACTTAGCATGCCTTCTGTTCGGTGTGGTCAAATACCAAAATCCAGACTACTTGTATGATAAGCTGAGTTGGATAGCTAGTAGAAGGGAATGTGGGAGAAGACAATGTTCGCAGCAACTTTCAACTCAGTCGCATAGTTCAGCAGCTTTCAGAGGCAGCTTTCGTTATGCGGCTTCAAAAATATGGAATAACCTGCCACCACCGTTAAGACTTATCAAGTCGATAGACACATTTAGAAGTCGTTTACGGCAGTTCCTCATAGAAGCACAACGTAAGCTGGATATGGTTGCTCTAAATGTCTCAGTGATATGACGCTCCTACCTTATAATTATTATTGTGGACGAAATGCATGTAAAAAAATAAAATACTTTTATAAATATAAAATAATGTGTAATCCGTGAATAGTTATCGTGCCAAACAGGTTTTTTTATCTAGCGCCTGTGCCATTTCTCTATATTCTCTTATTTTGTTTTGTTTTACACACTTACGATATTTGTTATTTCTATGTTTCGTTTTATGTTATATTTATTTTTTATTTTTTGTACACACCTTTCAATACATAATTATTTAAGTACATATTCACGACAAACATTGACACAACATATAAAACTGTTTTACATCCGTAACCACTCTAAGTCAGGTTCAGTTGAAAACCAGCGTCGGGCAATAGTTGACCGGCATTTTGCTGAATTGGACCTTTTTGGAGCAGCCGTGAGGCACACAGTGGCACGCTTTGTTTATTTATAACTCCTTTTTTTATATACTTTTTACATTGTGTGTACTTGGGGCATGTGCCAAATAAATGCATTTTCTTTCTTCTTCTTTCTTTCTCAGATGAATTTGAACAGACTTGCGTATACAGAAGAAGACTTTTTTGGCTGTAATTAAGAACTAATCCACCTAGGCTATCTATTATCCTCCACCAAACGCAGGAGTATTAAGTGGATAATGATGGCCACAAATACGTTACGAGTACAATAAGGATAAGCATAGCGAATTCCACAATCATTGAAATTCATCGGTTAAGTAAAGATTATACATTATTGATAAGTTTGCAATAGGGGATCGTACAAAAAAAGATTAATTAGTCCGTCAGATAGATTCCCAAAAAATATTGAACACAATATATTTTTTCCATTTTCACATAAACAAAAAAAAACTGGAAAGCAAACAACAAGTACATTTTAAATTAAACAAAACTTGGAAGCAGGCGGTGTCCATTCTATTTTCATTTCATTTCACAATTTAATGTTCAAATGTGCTTGTTGTTTGCTTTTCAGTTTTTTCAGTCGTGTTTTTTAGTTTTTTAACTACTTTTTTTTATATAATCTAACTGACGGAATTATTATAAACATGTTTTTTTGACTCAGTCCGATCCCCTATTGTGGAAAAAAATACCTTTCAGAATTCACACGTAAGTTCTAATTCTTTCAAGATATCTGCGGAGATGGGTGGAAACCAATAGAGAAAATTTAAGTATTCTCTTGTAATATTCGATTTATGGTTAATAATTAATTTGTCTATTATGTTCCCACTGATTGGATATCAGCCTCATTTTTGAGGGGGACTGGGTCGTAATGTGTGCGCATCCATTACAGATTGGGTTCGACGGGCAGTATAGCATACTTTGGCATATAACTAAATGATTTGAAAAGCTTTCACAGGGTCGAATCATTCGATGAGACTAAGATTTTTGTTTCCAATAACTTTACCCTCCTTATTTTAAAGTTTTCGAAATTTTTCTATGGAGTAAATGATTTAGACCAACCAGCCCATGACCACGTCTTGCAGGAGAAAACAGATCCCCGTACCTGAAAAATTCGGGGACATTTAACAAAGTTTCAAAAGAGTGCTTTTTATCAGCAAAGTCGTAAAATCTGTGGCCTTATACATGTCTTTATATACATATTCCTATTATACTTACTTTTTACTCGTTTTGTTTAGTGTCAATTGCTTCGTTTTACCTAATTCGGATTTGCTGCTTTTTCAAATAATTATGTGAGCCCTGAAATTAGCCGTATCATGCGATCAGATATTAAAATCGAAACTTCGCTGCATTGACTATGTCATTTTAAAACATCGAATACAATTTTAATTTTTGTTACTAAATGAATAACTATGAAAACAAGAAGCAATTTATTATAATTTACTACAAACATGCTAATGCAAATCTAAACAAAAATGCTTACAACTGATAATCTTCAAGCTAAACGAATCGATTTCAAATCAAATTGAGAAAAATTGGAAACGTAATCTAGCACGAATCCATTATAATAGATTTGCAATAATTTAGCCGTGACCAAACAAATTTTGTTTTTCATTTCTTTATAGCAAATAGTAGTTACGAAGTAATAAAACACAGCAGAAAGTAAGAATCCTTGATATTATCAGACGGAGCATCAACATGTAAAACAAACAAATGAATCCAAACAATCGCGGACGCTCCGGCGCGTCTTATCCGTCGTGTTGTGTTAGTGGCGTTATTAACAGCAGTAAACATTCAGTGGCCGCGGGCAGTAGGTATGTGTAGGTACTTAGAGCTGTTTACTCGGCGACTAGGGACGACGGCCGAGGGGCCCTGTTGTCAGGGGACCCTCCCACGGCGCGGGCTGCCGCTGCCACCGCGTAGCCCCGCGCGACGGCAACAGCCGCTGCCGCCACGGTCGCGGATACGGTCGCAACCTGCCACACTGTACGCAGCATACTAGGAGCACAGAATACATGGAGAGATTTCTCGTACCGTTTCTCTGTAGTCTCTCCCAGTTGCGTTGACCTCCCCTGCCTTCATATTTACATTACAATTGAATGATGGAAGCGGGCGTTGATCGCACACGTAGAGGTCGTCATTAAATGGACAATAGTACATAAGCGATTCAACTGTAATTGTGTGCATAACTGAACTCGTATTGTGGTTAAATAGATACTCCGTCTATTCATTTTCCGAATGTAACCCAACACTCGCGCAAACTTTGTTTTTGCTGTTTGTTCAATTTGTCTTTTCTTTAGAAATATGGTATGTTACATGCATTATGTATGAATTGTTACAATGTATGCCAGGAATAAGTATTTAGATATTATTACTTCAAGTTATGATAACTAACGAGCCAATATTCATACGTATTCTCAATAAATACAATGACTTCATGAATTTCTATTATAATACCTATAACTCATAACGAAGTAAGTAGTTTTTCGTACGATTTTTGGTGCTATTTATGAATATGAATGGCGGGCGGCCTCAATGATCAAATGAGTTTTTTAAATTTTTTTGGGCACACGAATGATGACATTAACTCGCTTATAAATAACAAGTTCCAACTGATGCTGTAATAAGTTCCGCATAAACATGGCATATTTGCTTTTATTAGCGATGTCGATGGCCAAACGAGCCGGTCCGATAGGTATTGTTTGCATAATACCACTCCACTCACCCGTCAGCCTGCCTTGTGTGTGCGGCGAGCGTGCGTGACATCGTGTGTCTGGGGAGTTGCGCAGTGCGCGCTGATCACCCGGCGAGCATACTGCACAGGCGGCATTCTGACACATTCCCTTGACTTACCCACATACTCGTAAAATGCATCATGCTAAATTGCCCCTTATTCCTAAAGCGCAGAGTACAACGCGCGTAGAGTCGTAAAGAAAATTTAAACACCGTGCTAGTGCACGGCGCGCGGCGGCTGCGCGAGAATGCGCGGCGGGCTCGCCTCTTGTTTTATATGCGGCCCTAGTAGAAGTGCCCGCTATGTCGCGGCACGCGCCATCTTCTCTACCGCATCAGTGATCGGACTGGCAGCGTAGTCATAACTTGATAGCCTAGTTCCAAATGCCGCTGCTATGGGCGGCACTTCAACAACAAAATAACAATTTGTTGTGCAGGAAAACTCCTTCGCTTGTTTGCGTGATGTCATTGCTCTTTGTTTTTTAAAAACATACAATGATAATATTCAATATGCATCGATGATGAATTGATGACGTATAAACTTACTAATTGCATTAAATATAATAATGATTAAAATTTAAAAAAAATATACTGGCTGGTGGCTGGATAGGATGAAACTAACATAAACGACAACAGAATGCTGAGAACCGAAACATTTCGAGGTCCATTTATATCTATGTTACGTCATTCATTATTTATTCTGAATGAAGATCCAAAAAGGGTAAATAAACGCTACAGTAGAATAGCGGCCTACAAAGATACGAGGCAGCTACGTACGAGAACTCCGCTGACGGTAGAGAACGACCGACAACATGTTGATAAAAACAGACGCAGCGCCGCGGCCGCCATCGCCGAGCGAAACATTCCGCTTAATAATTTCCTCCACTTTATTTTTTATCAGACAGACACGACACGACCGCGCCGATCTCGGGTTGTTTCAAAGCATTCTCCACTTCGGTACAAAAAAGGAATGTCAACCACGCCAAAATGATCCGTAAGCATCGAAGTTATTAGGGTACCATAAGCTGACGAAATATAACAGAAATTCTTCACGTGTTTCAGAAATCGTTTCCATTTTCGTAGCACACACAATGGAGGTTTCGATGGGGATCATTAAAGCTGAGCGATGCGCGGAATAACAGTGTAGAACGGGTCTTATCTCAATAGCCGACGATTCCGTTTGGCATGCAGCATGAATTGAGAAGGCCATTTGCCTCGTTCCGTCGGGTTGAGGTCGTCGATAGCGTAAGCGAGACGGCATTAATGGAATAGTACGTGTAGCTCTTGTAATATTCTGAGAGCCTGGTAGCCGAGATCGTTTGCGTGTCGGTCGAGGTGGCGCGGTGCTCAACGGCTCACAATAATTTTAAATATCCGCCGGAGGAGAGACAATCGCATGTTTTCCATTGTTTTATGAAGGAAAAATTGTTTGAGTCGTTTTTGTCTTCTTGACTTCGATTAAACCATAACGTAGGTACTGACATAAGAAATAGTAACAACAGAAATATAAATATAATTTTTTCGAACTGCATTGGCGATAAACAATTTTTTATACCTCTTACCAAAAACTTTATAAAATATAAAAGAAATCTAGATTGAACACGTCCGGTGTCGGCAGGTGACGTAGATAAACTGGTATTGAAGTCAAAAGCCGTACCTACCTACTATGCAAATGAATTTCAATTAGCACAGGTGATACTTGATAAAACATTTAGCATTTTGTACTTTTTGCTATTGTCGAGTTATTTGTTGAAATTCAAATATACCAAACCAACCAAACAAATAAAATAAGAAAAGAAAAAATTACCAGCACTTGAGGAGTCTGTCAAATCGTTTATCATGTCATGCAGATAAATAAAAGACATTTCGCGAAAAGGTTGAGAATATTATGTATGAATGATCACAAGAAACGCGTGGTCAAGAATTGTGTGAAGTGTCTTTTGTTTGAGTTGTTAAGAACTAGGATCTCGCGAAGGATTAGGTCATAATAAAGACAATAATCCTTGACATAAAGAGCTCTTGTCCAATGATGACATGACGGTCAGAAAAAATAAGAGCAGCTATTTGCCATTTTGTAAAAGGTGTCTGCATAAAAACCGTGTGAATATCTTAGTACTCTTATCCTATTTGCATCCATCTACAACTTGGTAACTGAAATAGGACTACTTTAATTAATATCAAATGAATTCTACAACAGCGCAAACTTGCAACCTCCGCAGACTAATATGCCAATGCCGTTGTCTTGTATATTTTTATTTACGTGACATAATATACCGTTTAAATAGGTACCATAAGGTAATATTTGTAATGACGTAAAATAAAGAATGAATCGACGTGGGTTACCTTATATAGGCTAACCATATGGCTGTTAAATACCTTACTTGCCAATGGAATGACGCACAAAGATTTCTAATTATATTTTTACTCGACGTTAAAAATATCAACACAGGTCTTAAAATAATTATGTAATCACGGTTTGAATCTGCGTTCAGTATTGTTTGTACCTTGGTTATTTTCTTTTACAAAAAAAATAAACGGAATTAAAGAAATTCTGGTTGAACATTATTTGAAGTTACACACGTGCGTTTCAATCAACGAAAATATATAAATATTTACATGGAAGTTAGATAAAATAAAGTTATAGTAGTGATCCGGACGCGCCATATCGGGCAAAACCTTTAAATTTCTCTTATTACTTTCATTGATTGAGAGAATCTGTGAAAAAGATTTGACTAGTACCTATTGTACTACTCGTATATTATTCGGTCAATCAAAACACCAAAAGTTTATATAAGTATAAGTATAGTAATAATAATAAGTAAAGTAAGTATAAGTAATAATAATAATAATTCTTTTATTTCAATCACTAAGTGGATCATATGATAGCATAGTACATTCAATTAAATATTTAAAAACTAGAAAAACAAAACACAACACAAAACTACATTACAAATAAAATAAAAATAAAATGGCAATGGTTTAATCGCAAGAAGATCAAAAAAAAACTTAAAAAAAAAATGTGTTTCTATTTACGACTCCAAAACTCTATCAAGACCATAGCAGTGGCTTCTTCTTTGACGTTTCTAAGGCTTCCAATTCAATTAATTTAAATGGAACCTTAGGAATTGTATTATATTTTGACTTTAATATGACGTATTATATTACAGATAAGATAGGTTGAGAGAAAATGCAGATTATTAACGCACGCAAACTCAACACAACGCGTGAAAGTGCAATTACAGGTTAAGTCTTCAAAATAAAAACACGGCGTGCCACAGGGTCAAATTCCATGTCTTGTTCTGTATTACCTTGTCCTGTAGTACCTATATTGTTTTTTTCATCATTTCATTATATTTATTTGCTTGAACTGTGATGATATGTCAAAAGTTAAGGCTTGTAAGTATTTTTATCAATTCAGTTTCTGATTAATCAAAAATGGACCTACTTATTTTTGTCGAAGCGATATTTATTAATCACGGCAAGTCGACAGATCAGCAGTCGGTTGAATGTGCCACAATCTAGAAAATAAAAGGAAGTAAGTAGTGGATTAGGACTAAAAATGGTTTTTAGACTATATCAGTCATATTAAGATAAATAAGATACCTGATTTAAATTACTTTGCATTTTATTCAAACTCTATCAAACTCAACATCTAATTAGATACTTAATTTAATTCTTTACGTTGATTGAATAATTGGTATACACTTCTCACGTAAACAACAATTGAAGCTTGTTTGTGACACGATGACAAACCCAAAGTCATAACTTATCCCTCCTAATTTCCATTTTCCCACCCAAAGCGTCAAGGCGATTTAATCTGTCTTTCATCATCAATATCGAAGCCTACATCAATCTAGTACATTCCCAAATGGAACCAAACAATTCAGAAACTAAAAACAATCCCTTTTAATCTTTATGCCGTAAGCAATAAAGATAAACTAGCACTTTTCGGAATGTAAAATTAACTTTGCAAACGACCGCAACAATTCTGTTTTCAAAACTCGTGACGGTGCTCGAGGCATCACTCGCTGTGTTTCGCAATCTAATCGTAAAATAGAAAAAGAGCGAGAATATAAAATAGTTTGTGTTCGAGTGGGACGGCAAATAGTAAAAGAAGAGGGTTCAATTGATTACGGAGGGTGTTGCGCCCTTCTGTGCAAGTCTATTCATTCTGCACACCCCGGGGCGGGTGGGGGGAGCCGTGAAGCGTGCTATGAGCTGCGTTTTTTTTTCTATCTTTATTTAATTTCGCAATGGAAGATAATTTGAATATGGCATTTACATGGCAGACATGTTTGCCCATACAACGCGTGTGATTAGTTATGGTTGTCAAATGTAACGTGCTTATCTACAAAACATAACACGCAATGCTAGAAATGTATGAGTGTTTTTAATTTGTTTGTTTGTGATATTTCTTTCATACGTCAATTAAATCATGATGTAGGTAAAATTAGAAACGTACAAAATTACAAATTGAAAATCAAGAAACTTGTAAATGCTAACCCAAAATCATCCTCATCTTCACCTATTTTAACATTTTCGTTCAGCTTTAACAATTTCCATAATCGGAGTTGAAGTTGACATTAGCAACAACTAGTACTTACGACAGCATAAATTAAAATTAAAGCAATAAGTACCCCAACGAGATACGTAAATCGACCATTCTTTCAAATAAATCGTCCTATCTAAATCCAATCACTTATAGACAAAGGTGTTTATGAAGTCCTAATCCTAATTATAATCAGTTTATAAAGTTCATAGTACTGGTAAATTATTATTGGTATTTTCTCCAAGTGAACGAAGGGAGATAAAAAAGAGAAACTTGTTATTAACGTTCCGCAATGAATTAAAATCACCCGACGAATAAGAACAGAAGTAATGAATAACCAAAGATCGAAACCTTGTGGATAATGAAAAATTGAAAATTCATTCAAGACTCGGTACTTTGTAATGTAATTACAATACAATACAGTACGTGCCCATCATCCTGCAATTCAATGCAGATTAGGTCTTACTTTACCTGACAATGACTTTCATAATTTCCTGTAACATTAGACAAGTGACATTCTCAAAGATGTGCTAAAGAAAGTTAAGTGTTCTGGATCACCAAGAAACAGTATGTCATGTGACTAATAATGATTTTTTTCCATTGCCGGAAAATGAACCATTTCGAAAAGCATTGCTATTAATTGTCGATTTTCAATTTCAGACTATCCTAAAACTTGGTTTAATATCCTAATCTTATGCAGTTATCTAGGAGGATGGAGAGTTTTAGAGGAGAACTATTCCGTCAAAACTACTGCTACTGTGACGAGGGACCAGAACGAACGACGTTGTGTCTGAAGACAATTCAGTGATAAACTTAATAAGAATCTGAATATAGCTAGGTACAGTGTTGAAATCGTAACAGACAATTTTCACGGAACAGTTTAGGTGTATGAGTATGTCCGCGATAAGATTCTGCAGGGGCGATCACGTACCGGAATGCTACGAAGGCTGCCGTGAAGACTGCAGGGATCCACAGGATGTAAGGAACTCAGAACCGGCCGATGAAGATGGCGGGATTTAGGGGTGTCCCGTGCATCGGAGTAGAAATCTTTTTACTGAAATAATGTTGATCCACCCTCGGGCATCTTCATACAAAAAAAAGCTAACACTCCAACGTCATTTGAAGTAATGGATTACAAATATCTGACAAAATCATTCGAACTGTGATAGAAAGCGTGTTACACAATTGTAATGGTTCAGCTCCGGGTGTTTTTAGGCGCCCGTCTCCTACAAATTCCACCTCTTTTACAAAATATAAAATTTTATCACAGTACTGTCTCACTTGTTTATAGAAGAAACATAAGCATTTCCATATTTTATCACCGCAAAATATACACCAGCAAGAAACTTCGCGTAAACAAGTAGGTAAAGAACATTTTTATCGCGTCGCCGAGCGTAATTTATTAATCGCAACTCATTTATCTCAGTTAATGACATTCTTATCGCCTCTAGGTAGGTTAATGATAATGACCATGTATCATCGTCACCCGCCTTCTCGGAGAAGGCCTTTGTGACTTTTACGGCCAAAGAATTTGTTAAGTGACCTTACTTCACTGTTAACCAACAGTGAAGGTTTACCTAACTGCTTGAAAGTTTTAAAGTTTAATACTTTTAATGGACATTAAACTTTACACAATCGATACTGTGTCGCTACATTTAAACGTCAAAACTTACAGACATAGATACTACTGGGGTTATCAAACCACCTTCTCATGCGTGTCCTGAAATATCATCATCATCATTAGTTCAGCTGAAAACCGTCCACTGCTGGACATAGGCCTCCCTCATGTTGCCACATTGACCGGTCTCATGCGTTTCACATCTGGATCTCCGCAACCTTCACCAGCTCATTGGTCCACTTAGTGGGAGAGCTTCCTTCGCAACGTCTTCCTTTTCACAGTCGTCCTGAAATATAACAAGAGAAGATGGTGCAAACAATGATTGCATGAAATCTTTACATTGTAATTTTGATTCCTCGTATAATTTTGCTACAGTGAATATCGCTAACAATCAAATATTTAACAATCGCTAAGAAAAACGCCAGCCCAAAACACATAATGTTAAGTATATATTTTTACATGATGAGGAAATTGAGCTGCTTGTTTTTTTTGCAAGTGTGTTTCGCTTTTCGTTTCGCCGTTCTCGGAGATTTTTCCTTTATTAAATTAACTCTTGAAATTGTCAAACATGCAACTACAACCTTTATACTAATGTAGATAGAGTGGATATTTATGGCAGGAAATCTGATTCCGGACCTCGGACAACAATCCATAAAACTAACATAACTCTATCAAAGTCACATTTAATATAAAACATAACACACTATCTACTTTTATTGCCTTACACGAATAGCTCCGACATCATATGATGACAAGACTAGCGAGATATCTTCGTTCAAAGGTTATCTGGCTCTGTCTCGAATGTGCCGCCTTGATAAACTACCTACTCGGTACCTTCCGATAGTATGTATATTAATAGCTCAGTATAACATTATCAGCCTATATTGCCCCCACCGCTGGGGCACAGGACTCCTGTTAATGAGGAGTAGGGCTAGAATTCTCTGGATGTCATATTATTATGTATTCGAAACTCATAAAGAACAAATGTTTACATTTAACACCTACATGAAACCAGTCGACGCGGTAGGCCCAGAAAGAGATGCGGTGACGAGCCTTATCGAAAGGATTAGGCCCAAACAGCCAAAGACAGAGATAAATGAAAAGAGGGAAGAGAGGCCTTTATGCCCTGCAGTGGGACCCCTGGTGTGTTTATATGGCCGTAACGTACCCTGTCTTTACACAAATAAACATAATTAATATCTACACTATATAATAATATTAATATTTAAAGAGGAAAGATTTGTTTGTGTGTTAGTTTGTAACGAATAGGCTCCGAAACTACTGGACCGATTTGAAAAATTCATTCACCGTTGGGAAGCTACACTATCCCCGAGTGACATAGGCTTTTTATCCCTGTATTCCCACGGGAACGGGAACTACGTGGGTGAAACCGCGTGACGTTCGCTAGTTATAAATAATTGGGTTCTTTGGGTTTAATGTACCGTCAAATCATTAGTGATTAATCATATATTATGAGGATAACAGTATTAGTAATGGCCACTGAGTCATTATATAATTGAGCTAGTTTTGGCTGTAAACAAAATTAGTCGATGTTATGTATTTCCGCTTCAGGCTTTAGTAAAATAGGTAAATAGGATAACTAGCTGACCCACGCAACTTCGTCTGCGTCACAATAATATATAGCTCACAACCTTCCTCGATAGATCGACTATCCAACAGTGTGGAAAGAATTTTCAAAGTCGTCAGAGTAAAACAAACAAAAAATCTAATCTTTCCTCTCTATAATATGAGTTTTGATTACCTTAGAATATATTATTAAAGTGAGAATTACTAAAGGTACATATTATCATCATCATCAGCCTTATATTGGTCCCACTGTAGGGAGTCAGGCTTCCTCTCTAGGAGAGGGATGGGCCAACCACGAAACGTGGAACGTGGGAATCCACCACGCGGGCCCAGTGCGGATTGGTAGATGTCACATATCTTCGAATTTTTGGTTCTAAGATATGCCGGTTTCCTCACGATGTTTTCCTTCACCATTTTAAGAGCAGTGGCACGTGATGAAATAAACTACACAAAGTAATGCGCCTGCCTGGGTTCGAACCCACAACCAATTGTTTTTAAGTCGGGGCCGCCACCACTGGGCCACCACTGCTGCCAAAACAATATACAATAACACCTTGTAAATATTATGGTGCAATAAATATTTTAAATTTGAATTTCCCGGAGGCCAGTATCTCCATGCACGTATCTTCATTGGGACGCGAGGGCCGGCGCAGCGGACCACGTAATTATTTTGTCGCGCGAACATTTTTACATTGCGATATTTTCTAAGATATTTGTTTAAACTATATAGAGTAAAAGGCACAAATATTCTATATTAAATTTCCGTTCTAACAAACCCATTTATTTAGATATAGATTAATACCATATGGGTTAAATAAGCTTCCCAAAATATAACTCTATTGAACTAACATTTCAATGGTAAAAAATGGTTACAGCGAGTTAATCTTAATAGATAGATATATGCTGTCGCGGACTTTTTTGTAGAACTTTTAAAGAGAAACATTTCTTTAATACATCATATTTGCATAACTTAAACCATTTTCGCAGCGCACGCAACGGAACCTCTCAATAAGGAATATCGTTTCCCGTTTGTGCAACATTTTTCATTTATGCTCTTGCCCTTTTGGTCTTTCTCGATAAATGGACTATCCAACACAAAAAGAATTTTTTAATTCCAACCAGTAGATCCTGAGATCTTAGCGTTCAAACAAACAAACAAACTCTTCTGCTTTATAGTATTAGTACCTATAGATTATTTAGCGCAAGCGGGAAAATTGAGCACGGATATAGTTTGTTAGGTAATTGTTACACTATACTACCATTAATACTGACAACGGGATATTTATCGTGTTTTCTTTCGAGTTCCCGATATTTCGTTGCTGTTACATGCACCATGATCAATTGATCACGCATAAACTGAAGTCGCAATGACTTCAGTTTATGCGTGATCAATTGATCATGGTGGAAATTTAGACAGACAAATCGGTGAATACTCTTGTTCGTAGCATTTTGGCAGTTTAATAACTGCCAAAATGCTACGAACAAGAAAGAGTCAAGACATTCACCTTGTTTTAATTTTTTGCGTTATTTATGTTGCAGATTTACCAGACATTTGGCGCTATGGAATAGGAATTTCCAATAAAATTCTCCGAATGGTGATGGACACTGTGTTATGTAATTGGGATGAATGTGTGAACTGCTTTAAATAAACTGACGAGTATCAGACTAATAATGCAAGCGAGTAGCGATCATGGGGAGGAGAGGACGCAGACATGCAAACAAAAACTTGTATTTTCAGCCAAACTCTGTTTATAACCGACTTCACAAAAGGAAGAGTGTTTTATGTTCGGCGGCATGTATTTTTTGTAATTTATGTTCATCGACGTTACAGTCAATTATTGACCGTTTTACGAGATTTTTACATGTGTTAGAAACAGCTCGCGCTTTGGTCCCATATAAATTTATTTAAGCTTGCATAAGTAGTTTATGAGTTAGTTGTATAATACGCGTTGCGTTGTTGTATACGTTTTTGTGTAATATGCGCGTCTATGTTGATGATGCTCTTTATGTCGTCTAATCTTCTTTACATTCAATTATATCTCTACATAGTAATAAATAAATTAAAGTCGCGCCCGCTGTTTGTACGCTCAGATCTTTTAAACTGCGCAACGGATTGTAATGCAGTTTTCGTTTTGAGATCGAGTGATTCAAGAGGAAGTTTTATATTTATATTGCATTTGCCGTGCGAATCCGGGCGAGTTACTAGTTACAATATAAAATGAACACATGACAAGAATTTGTGTGGAATGCTTCAACTAAAAGGAATACAATAATAATTTTAGAAAACATTTTATTGGTGAAAATCAGCCTATCGTTGTAAAACGAACAAAGGCTCATTTTCTTTTATTTTTTATCAGAGGCATAAAATTATGTAAAGAAACAAATTGTAATGATAATTAGCTATATTCAGCAACGTTTGTGTTCAAGGCAGGTATTTCATTTGTCACACTTACGAGTAATCGGTCTGAAATATAAATTACGTTGTTTTAACAAGCAGTTAAGTACCTCTCATATTTTTTTTTCCGAATCCTACCTAACCAATGGACGTAAAGGAAAATCAATCAGGGGACCCTGTCAAAGTTAATTAAAATAGTTTAAAAAGTATATTTTTACGAGCGAGTCCTCATTTCCTATTATTTAAAGTCTTCATTGTTATTGGCAATGTAGTCATTTTGGCCTTACCACGGGTTCACATTTTGAAAGTCGAAATATTGTTCTAGTCGTCTTCTTCTCCTTCTTAGATACGTGACCTATGTTGTCATCCGCAAGTTCTTGAAATATTATATTTATAAGGTGCAGTTCTGAATCATCGTCAAAATTCAGTAGATTTCACAAAATACATAAATATATTTATTCAATTTAAATTATGGAATGTAAAAAAATTAAGTATTTCGGAATTCGCTGTGGTGAAGAGAATAAGAAATGATCGAATTTACTTACTTATATTCACACTTACCGATATCTGTCTTATGAGAAAAAAAGTGTATGTTATTATTGATTTGGGTCAAGAATCAGGGTGCAAAATGACAGCCTGTGTAGGTACGTATTGCATTCAAACTTTATGGCGGCTCGGAAGTTAGCAGCGAATGACAGTAAAGTTAGCAGCGAATGATTGTGTTATTCTTTTTTCAAAATTCGTTCGATTCGTTTGTATATCCTTGTTAATCCACCAATGTAATTTATAAATTAAAATGTGTTTGGCCAACGATTAAAATCTGTAATCAGTTTCATTCACCATTTTTATCGGTAGCTACTTTCGATATGCATGTACTTACAACTAGGTATTACGTTTATCGCTGCTTTAATTTACACATACGTGCTTAATCATACTAACAATAATGATCTTTATTATCCTTATTAATAAATATTTAGATAGAAACAAATGTAGTAAAGAATATAAATGTAAATATATGGAGAAAAGATAGATCGATTGGGTGAGAAAAGCAATGAAGGAAACAGAAGTAAATTAGCGTGACGATTGACAACGGAAAATGGTAGAAAAAAATATGCTATAATAATTTATATATATGAATATGTTATAAAATATATAACATAAAACAAGGGTAAGAGGATGATCCCGTCGGGACTGCGGGTTCCGTCGGGGCTGCGGGTCCCGTCGGGGCTGCGGGTCCCGTCGGGGCTGCGGGTCCCGTCGGGGCTGCCGTCTTGTGCCGCGGCCTCGGCACAAGGGCTAAGAAGGAACATGAGTGGTTTTTAGTCAGTCTGATACCGCTCCGATTTGATGATTTCCCACTCCAAGAAAAAAAAACGAAAAAAAATGGCTACAGGATGATGATTATAATGATATTGTATCTAGAAACAAATTCACATATTTGGAAATCTATAATAGATTTAATTCATTGCACTTGTATCATTTGTTGTAAGACCGCGTTGTGGATTATGACTAAATGGCATATTTATGGCCTTATAGGCGTATTGCTTCAAACGTACGTCGTACCCCAGTACGGGAAAGAGATAGAGCTAGACGTCTTGTATAGCTCCATCTCTTTCTCACACTAAAGTGCAATAAAGTTGTACTGATATATGAGATGGTGGTGGTTCAGTCCTATCACCCTCTCACTGACGGCCTGAGACCTGACAGAAACTGTATAGGCATTATTTTCTTGCCTTTATCCCAATGGCGCAGTTTGACTTCTTCTTCCATACTTCTCTATTGCTTGTCATCTTATCAAACACCTTCTCTTTTTTCTTTATCAGTAAAATTATAGGCATTTTGTGTTTTTTTAATACACTATTTTCTTACTACGGGCACGGGAGAACTAAACATCGAATTTATAAAAATAAAGCCTTCCGTACACGTTTACCTTCACGGACAGCCAATATATAATCTGTTTATAAAAACCAGTAGTTCTTTAGTAGCTGCGATCATAACCTTGTCGCTTCACATCCTCATGAGATCACGGTGACGATGAAAAACTTGACTCGACGGCTTCCGGATTTGAGTCACACCCTGCAGTGTTAATGGTGTTTTGATACGAAACTCGATGAAATAGAACACCCCATTTAGGGGTGACGGCAACCCATTATAGTGCACTTATTACTAATGAGTTTATCAATAGCAAAACATTTTTAATCTTCCAAAACTTCAAACGAATCAGAAATGAGGACATCCGCATTAGAATCAAGGTTACCGACGTAGCCCGAAGAATCGCCCGACTTAAGTGGCAATGGGCAGGGCGCATAGATGGCCGATGGGGCCATAAAGTTCTGGAGTGTCGACCGCGAACCGGATGACGTTGCGTTGGAAGGCCTCTCTCTAGGTGGACCGATGACCTGGTGAAGGTTGCGGGAACCCGCTGGATGCGAGACGCACGGGACCGGTCAATGTGGCGATACCTGAGGGAGGCCTCTGTCCAGCAGTGGACGTCTTTTGCCTGAAATGATGATGATGAGGAAAGAAATGTAAAGGAAGAAGAAGGAGTAAATGATATCGAGACCTTTGATATGAGAAAGGAAGATAAAAACTTGATTTGCCCACTGTAGAAGGCTGAAGGCAGTAAAGAGGATACTGAGTCTTTAACTCTTCGCTGTTAAAATGAAAGACGCAGGCGATACAAATAAACCTACCTTCTAGAAAAAAACAATGGTAAGTAAAAGATTTATTTGTACGCAATTGATTTGACCTGACAAAAGTTACTGACGATTCCAACTCAAGTGCAGGTAAAAAACATAGGGCTAGTTTATAAATGAAACCACATTTTAACCAATAGAAGAAGTTTTTTCATTACGAGGCACAAACAGTCGCCAGATTATGTGTTTACCTATACGTAATACAAAATTCTGATTGTTTAGGCAGTCTGGGTTTTTAGGCAAACCCTTCAGACCAAAAAGTTTTAGGAGGTTACCTACGTGAACGCGATTGTTGCGTGAATCGGCGGACTGCAGTTCGATAAATGTCAAAAGCTTAGAAAATTATCGTTGATTGATGCTTGATGCCGGGAGGCAGCCATCTGGAAATAATCATAAATATTTCTACTGAAATAAGGTACTTAATGACGTTGAATAAGCAAGAAACTGTAAGCTATCGATAAGAATTTTTATTGTTATGACAATCATTACATACTCGTATATAGGCAACATTATTGTCAATTCGCAAGGGAAGCCGTATCTATATTTAGCAAACATTTGCGGCTTGTAACTATTATGAACCATTTTACGACCTATTTTATTGTAACAGCAAAAAAATATTAAACACGTTTAATTGCGCTGTTTCTGCATTAGTACTTAATTAATGAAGCTTGTACTTAATATTAAATTATAAGGTATTCATTAAACTGCGTCGTTTATTTTACGACTAAATGGACATACAATTGCGTGTCACACACAGTCAAGTTAATGGAACTTAAAAATAGCTATATAAACGACTATGAGGTGAAACCTAAGGCCCGGTTTCCACCAAAGCGGAGAGGAGCGAAGACGAGAGGTGATGTGCGGAAATCGTCCAATCACATAAGTTTTGACCAATCAGAGAAAGGGTGAAAGGCCAGATGTAAATTTTAACTAATTTGATTGGCCGATTTTTACATATCTCTTCTCAACTCCGCTTCTCTACGCTTAGGTGGATACCGGGCCTTATGCATAGAATTAAATGACAGCACATCATGAGTAAGTTGCAGTATTAACTATAAATAAACTTACCTATTTCCATTATGCCTGTCGAATAAAATGTTTGATGATTCCGGAGTTCCATACATAAGAACTGAGCGTAGCTGAGCCATTTCTCCAGAATAGAATATAACCATGAGAATACCTACGATATGAGAGGTTTGGCTTCTAGGAAAATATAAATTACACAGCATAAATCTTGATGACTCTACATTTCAAGTGCAAAGCAATTCTATGTGCGTATTAATTTTAATAATTAACTAAAAATATATAAAATCAATATATTATAAGTATAAAAATCAATGCCACTTTTCGTTGAAATTTTAACCCAAGAACGAGCTTACCTATCCAAACCAAGTGTCTAAGCTTTGTTCGGACTATTTAGTAGATGGTTTATGTGAAGTTTGCAAAAAATCGGTCGAGCGGTTCTTCATTTATCACATTTTTTGTAACAAATTAATTCAATAAATGGCGGATCATTTTGCTAACAGGGATTTCTGGGATGGTTTAAAAACAAAATTGTACCCGATGGGTGGCGCTGCTATCCGGGCAGGACGACGTATATAAATAAATATTATTAATTTTAAAGTATTTCAATGTGCGTCAATCAAATCAAATTCAATAATCGAGGCTCATTTCATCTTGAAATCGATTCGACATGGCAATGTCGCGACTTTTGGTCACTCTATCAAACCTATTTCAAGAAAAAGAGTACACTGCTACAAGAATCTTTTGGCGATCAGATGACTTTAACAGAAATACACTGCTGGTAACACACAATAACCTACATTGATTTCGTATTCATCGATTTGTTAAATGTATTGAAAAAAACAAGACGACACTTTTCTGGTTAATTTCGGCTACGTGCTGAAAGATTCATGTGCAGCTTACCTACATATCACGACTCTTTTTCTTTCACTAGAACATTTTCAAACAAGAAGTCCGTATAAGTGCTGGAGCCTACAATACGCTGGTGTGGTGTTCGTTTGTGCATCGATACCTTTCACCCTGTCTAACACAGTGTGCACAAATATTTCACGACACTACATCACGTCGCCAAAGCGACTTCGAATCTTAAATGTTTGGTAAGGAATCCGCAGCAAACACCAGTAATAAACCATTTTTACGATCCATTGTGAGCAGTTTACGACTGGTCCGGGTACGATTGACTTCTGACCATAAACTGTGTTTTCTATGTCGCTCTTCATCATTATTTCTTGGTTTTTCATCAATGTGTAGGTAGGTTACTATATGCTGGCTATGTATGCGGGCTTGGCGTCCTGGTGGTTTTAGGTTTGGTCAAAAAAAGTTAACAAAAAAAAAAAATTTAATCCTTCAGATAGATTTCCAAATATTGGACACGTATTTTTTCTTTTTTCACGTAAACAAACAATGAAGACGATACAGTGCTTTAAAAACTCGTGTAACATCATTTTCCAAGACATTAGTATGACATTCTTTACCGGTGATTAACGTCACAACTCCCCACTCAAATCTTTGACGCGTTTTATTTTCGACATTTTTTATTGATTTGATAGAACAAAAAATACGTATCGAATATAGAACCATATATTTTTAAGCCAGTACACATCCCTATTATTTATTTGAGAGATCGTGTTTTATTTTATTCATAAGTCACGAAGGCTGGATTTGTGCCCAAGCTGATGGTAACTACACCCCCATTACATGGGAGCAAAATATGGGTGTATTAGATACACGTCTTTGTATCCTTCCGGGATTGGCAGGCGAGTTGCTATGTTATATTTTAATCGCATTGGTAATTCCGTTGTGTAATTAGCTGAATTTTTCTAGAGTCTCTCTACGTTTGGATATCCATCCTGTCGATGATTAATTACCTACGACGGCTGCGGCGTGTTGTATTTGTTAATCACAGGAAAGTATCGGTTAGCATTTATTTAGCAGAATATGGTACATATTCATAATAATCCTCATTGCCTGTAGAACTCCATCACTTGACTCCTACAGATGCTACTCCGTTTCCTTCTCCTATAGGTACCTGTAGATATCTTTACCCAAGGTGTACCGCGTAGGGCCGCGGGTAGTCCTCTGGTTATCGCGGCCTCGACATAGAGGGCGAAGAAGGAACATGGGTGGTTTTTAGTCAGTAGAAGTCTGACACTCCCTTTCGCTCTGCCCAAGAGCGGAGGGGTTATTCGATGATTTTACACCCACCAAAAAAAAAAAAAAAAAAAAAGGTGTACCGCGTAGGGCCGCGGGTAGTCCTCTGGTTATCGCGGCCTCGACATAGAGGGCGAAGAAGGAACATGGGTGGTTTTTAGTCAGTAGAAGTCTGACACTCCCTTTCGCTCTGCCCAAGAGCGGAGGGGTTATTCGATGATTTTACACCCACCAAAAAAAAAAAAAAAAGGTGTACCGCGTACGAACGGAGGAACACGTAGGCCGTCACTCGGAGAGGCTCCTCATCATAAAATTGCTAGCTGCTCATCATGAAGTCATGCTGTTTTGGCATTTTTATTTCTGGACAAAGAGTTCGTTCTTAGACTCATCGCTCATGTCGGTACATCATGGGGGAAGATCCGATTATTTTAAATACCTCCTTGACTCCTGTACTATTGAATCAATCAGCACAACGTTTCGAGTGCTTACTTTGGGTCCTATCGTAAACTATGATTATTCACACAAAATAAAAAAATGTTGTTCAAGATCTTTTGCTTAGATCTTACCTAGTTTGAATCCTTCTACCACACCAATTCGTGTTTTCTAATCCTATTTAGAACTAGTAAAGTATTTTTTAGTGAATTGGTCTCTGCTAGGTACTATATCGCGTTACAGTGATAGCATTATCAACCGATAACAGGACTAAAAATATTCAACTTAGGTACTCATAAACGGGAATATTTTCAGCACCTAAAAACTAACTTACTAAGTAAACTACTAACTAGTTACTACATTGTAACAAACCGCAAACCCGCAAACAAGGAAAAAACAATTTATTTGCAACAATAGCTAGTAACTTGTGTAATCTTCCATGTTAGAGCTTTATTAAACGATTATGAGCTGATAGTGATACTGGCTGTAAATGTAACTGTAATGTAACTCCTTACGTAGAATGTAATGTGAAACATAACGATTTTATGTAATGTTTGTTTTGTTTGTTTTTAATGATTTTATGTTTTTGTGATAAACGTATGAACTGTGTTTATTATAACACAGGATCAGGGGGAGGATCGGGTTTTTGATTTCTCGTCTAAACGCAGACAGGCAGTTTTCTTTGATTACGTTACTTTTAATTCCTATTTATTTATAAACTAGCTTGTGTCTGCGTGGAGTTCGATAATTGTCCCACGGGATCATACTACCGGGATAAGAATTATCCTATGTATTAATCCAGGTTATAAGCTATCTGTGTTCTAAATCTCATCTACATCCGTTCAGTATTTTTGCGTGAAAGAGTAACATACATGCCATACATCCATCCAACCAAACATCCTCACAAACTTTCGCATTTATAATATTAGTAGGAAGTTAGGATAGGCATGTCCGTAAACTTTCCTGAAACCAAAACTTCTTAGACTGCGACCACGAACGAGCTCGTAGTACTGGGTCCCGTGCCTCTGAAAGCACGTTAAGCCGTTGGTTTTGCTCCTGAACTCTCTCCAATGGTGTCGTCTCTCTCACTTGTCTCTCCAGCAAGTGGCAACATTAGAAAATCATGTACCTACATATATATAAAGATTTTATACAGTTTTCGGTTAATTTAAAAAAAAAAAACAATCACATTCTAAAGAGACATTTCAGATCCATTTTTATGTCACGTGTTTTGGTGGTTGGACGGGTATTACTCCGTGAAATCAAATCTTCTTCATTATATCGCTACCAAGAAATTCCTGATGGAAAATCTCATAAAAAT
Organism: Diarsia rubi; assembly: GCA_932274075.1. Lineage (NCBI taxonomy): Eukaryota > Metazoa > Arthropoda > Insecta > Lepidoptera > Noctuidae > Diarsia > Diarsia rubi. Next base: position 7,040,876 of record OW026421.1, read on the forward strand.
TTGCTCGATCTGAAAATTTAACCCAGGTGGCCCTTGAGCCATTTGCATGAAACATTGTCGACTTCGATTTCAATCGACGGAATTCAACAAAAAGGAAATATGAATGAATGGCTGATACAATGCCATGATATTGTGTGGTCCATTCATTGAATATTGTCAATACATAGTCGTCTATGTGTAGTTTATCTGCCTTTGTTTATTCAACTTTCTTTAAGATTAAAGGGCCTACATTCCTACATCGAAGTCTTGCAATAAACGATCACCGTTGCCAAACAATTTTATAATTCATCATTCTTTACTCTTAATATTATGTCTTGTACTTCTAAAATGTTTTCATCATACTAATTATGACATCATACATATATTAAAATATTTTTAATATACGAGCAATTTCGTAATATTTAAAACAAATTGCTGCTTGTTCTGGATCAATTCATCGCCTGATAACAACTCACGAGCATGACGTATCTTTTGAGATAGACACTGCCAATTATAGATTTCTATATATTTTAGACTAAACATACAAGTATTTGAACTTTTTGCTGTAAAAGAAGAAGATGAATGTGACTTATACATGTAGCAAAATATGATTATAATACAAACTATATAACCGGCCACGTAGCGCAGAAAGCACGTAGAGTAGCACTGGAAGCCTGGCGGAAGAAATCGCCGTCGAAGTAGACCACGGTGATGGTGGTGACTGTCTGATCTTGTTTTGCGGGGCCAGATGTCGCATAAGATAGAGAGGTTTGGAAGGGAAGGTCTTTGCCCAGCTGTGGGACAAATGATAAGCTACGAAAAAAAAACCATATCCGTACTTATATATAATAAATACTCGTACTTGTCCCTATCATAAAATTATTTCTGAAATGCAAAATTCCTATCACTTTTAACCGAGAGTCGATTTTGAGATAAATAATTCGATCGATTTGCTTTATTTTCTTCTTTACCTTCTGGACTTCTGGTACAAAAGTATAAGAATCTTTATTTGTTAAAAAGGCACCTAATAAAAAATGTAGGATTTTAGATTTACATAGTTTTCTGCATCGACATAATTAAACAAGGTTGTCTGTCTTTAAATATAGCTGTGTCTTTTGTCAGCCGTGGATATATTTAACGCGATGAAGCAAAAACTGCAGAAGCTTGTTTTGCTTCTAAAGTTTATTTATTTACATTACTGAAAAAGGACCTTCAAATCTTTTAACGTCAGGATATAAGTATTTGGGATCGGATACTGAAATACCATAATTACTTACGTCTACATGAAAAATACAGTTAGCAAAATACATAGGGGATCGGACTGAGTCAAAAAAATTTAACTGAGTGAAAAAAAAAACTAATTAGTCTGTCAGATAGAAATTATGAAGCTATAGAAGATTTTGGACGAGTTTCATACAACAGTTCAGTAAGCCGCTTCAGAGAATTTGCATAAAATGACATCAGTTTAGCTTATTTAATGCAAAGAGTAGCATTAAATATTGTTTTTCTATTAGGGAATTGGGATTACAGGTACTTACTCAGTAGAACAGAAAGTACATTGGTAAAAATTTTTTTTGCTTCCTCTATTTTCTCAGTAGATTACCTGCAGCGTAAAAAACATCTTTATTAGTTAAAATTTAGAGACGATTATTTTATACTTTACAGTAGCTCTTTACTGTTTTTAAACATCTAAGTATGTACGTATTTAATGGTCCGTGACGAACCTCGCACATTTTGATTTTCCTTCCACAAACGTTTTACTTGACATTATTGACATAGGACTTGTAAATATTTTATATACGCTAGGATAAACGCTTATGGATTCTGATACTAAACTGCTGATATTACATTAGGCTACATCGAAATTGTATTAGCAAAATGAGAAAAGATCTTGCCCGCTTTAAAATTGTGTAGAGGAACAATCATAGAATTCCTACAGAAGCATAAATAAATCATACAGAGAGACATAAGTTATGATCTACAAATTCTTATGATTGACGGTCAATTTAAAAGAAAAGTTTATTACGATTTCGAGGATCGTGGCTGCAGGTCACGGAACGATCTCGAAAGCCGTACAAACATATTATTACGTTTAAAATATCATTAAGTCTGTTAATTTAAAATTAAAGAATATTATGACCATAGAAAATAGTAAAAACACAAAATGTTTGTATAAAATGAATTTTTTATAGAAAATGTTTCTAGACGTCCCTATACCTAGGCCAAAATGGCCGCAAAGCATTAATTTTTTGGATAGCTTGATTAAGAAACGAAGATATCTTAAAAACTTGATATGATAGAGTAAATCTGTAGATTTAGATTCAGCTGATGCCATATTATGTAACATTATAAAAAAGTGAGATGGTTTCTTTAACAAATTATTGAAGAACGTAAGACATAATATATTTATAATCGATGTTTTCAAAAGATAGAGTCAATAGCATCTTTATTTTCCTCATGAAATACATTGTATTTGTGTACATTAATGAAGTAGGACTATTGAAATTTCAAAATTGGAGATATAATCATTTTGTAACTGAAACTAAAATGGCATTATTACATTAGGTTCTATCAAAAGACACGTTAGCGAAGATATTGGCCGATTTAAGATTGTGAAGAGAAAAATCCTCGAATTTACGCAGAAGCATTAATAAATCACAAAAAGAAACAAAGACTTGTTATAAAATACATATTATTAAGTATGACAGTCCAATTACAAGAACATTTGATTATGGTTATGAGGATTGTGGCTGTATTTCAAGAAATGGGTGCCCAAGTGGCTCTGGAGAGTTTGTATGAAGTGGCATCATTATGGGTCATTTAAAGGAGAAAGGAATACTGTGCAATCATTTTCACTTTAATTACAGAATAATATGACCAATGGTAAGTATAACAAAAGAATATCATGAAAAATATGTGTTTATCATGTTCCTTTTAGGCACAAATCGGGCCGTTAAGGAAGGAATTAATGCTTCAAAATTATGCACATCTTGATAAATATACGAAATTTAAAAAAACAGATGTGATAGTATAAATCTGTAAGTGGATTTAGATTCTGCTGATGCCATATCATATGGAACACAGGGCATTTTTTACAAAAATGGTTAATCCCTTTACAAATGAGTAAATAACGTGAAGTTTTAATTCAATGTTTTAAGATAGTAATGTCAATTACATCCTTATTTTACTAATAAAATCGTATTTCTTTACAATACTCAAAATGAAAAGTTGAAACTATAAACTTTAGGGTACGCGCTATTAGAAACTCATACAAAATTGTTTTTTTTTACATAAAGTTATATCAAAAATCGGTTAAGCAAAAGAGTTAAACCAAAAATCTTGGCCGATTTAGAATTATGGAGAGGAACAATCATCGAATTTACATAGAAACATCAATAATTTACAGAAAGAGACCATGGCAAGTTGTAATATAGACATGAATACGTTTTATTGCCAAATTGCAAGAGGGTTTATTAGAATTCTGATACTTGTGTATGATTTTAATGTAACAGCTCCATTAGTCCCTTGAGCGAAAACGTATAAAGTGATATCGTAATTGCTTATATAAGGCGTAGAGGAGCATTTTAAAAATATACTCTTCAAAATGATAAAATATTAATTTGTGTGTAGGTTGAATATAGGAAAGTCATGGTATAATTAAATGTTTCAAGTCTTCTTTTAAAGCCATATTTGGGCCGTCAAACATTCATTTATTTCCACATATTGACAAAGAAACGGCGATATCACATATACCAGATATGATAGACTAAATCTGAAAGTAGATCTAGATTAAGCTGATGCTAAACTATATGGAAATACATTGTCATTAATGAGCAATGTTATTTCTTCAACAAATTAATCAGAAATGTGTAGATTTGAATCGGTGTTTTAAAAAGTAGAGTTTACGCATCCTGGTTTGTTTCTCTAATAAAGTCGTATGTATTTATATATCAAAAGTAGAACTACTAAAATTGTAAACTTTAGGATTTATACATTTGAAAACTGGTGCTAAATTGGCTTATAACAAAAGGCTTTATCAAAAAAAGAAGCTTAGCGAAATGAGTTGACGCAAACATCTTGGCCGATTTAAGATATGCGAAGAAGAACAATCATCGAATTTACCCAGAAATATCAATAAATCACATAAAGAGACAATGCACAATTATAACATAGAAGTTATTACATTTGATTATAACATTCGGATAAGATTTTATAACAATTCGGTGGGTTCTGACTGAGTTTCATGTAACAATTTCGTTAGTCCCTTGAGCAAAGTTGTAAAAATTGATATAATTATTGCATATTTTAAGTGTATAGTAGCATTTTATAATCATACTCTTATGAATGATACAATATTCATATACCTATTTGTGGGTCAAATACAATAAATTCGTGGTAAAATTAAATGTGTCTAGTCCTCCTTTTAAGCCAGATTCGGGCCTCAAAGCATTCATTTATTTCAATATCTTGGTAAAGAAACGACAATATCTCAAAAACCAGATATGATTATACTAAATTTAAAAGAAGATTTAGATTTAACTAATGCCATATTATATGTAACACATATGGTTATTAATGAGCAAGGTTATTCCTTTAACAAACTAATGAAAAACGTGGAATCCTTAACCGATGTTTTCAAAAAGTCGATTCAATTGCATCCTTGTTTTCCAAATAAAATTGTATTTCTTTGCATTCATGAAGTAGAACTATTAAAACTATAAACTCTAGGATATAAGCATTTGAAAACTGATATTAACATGATATTTTTAGTAAAGGTTATATCGAAAATAGGACCGTAAAACATCCTTTCGCTGCGACATCTTAATAAGAAATGACGATATCTCAAAAACCTTATGTGATAGATAAAATCTGTAAGTGGATTTGGATTCTGCTGATCCCATATTATATGGAACACATGGCGCTATTAATGAACAAGATTATTTCTCAAACAAATTAATGAATAACGTGTAGCTTCCGAAAGTGAAGAGTTGAATCATTTGCATTATTTTGTTCCGTTTTAGCTATTTTCCATAATAAGTAGGTTACGTGCAGTATTGGTTATTCCTCAATTTCCATTTTATTGAATAAGTAGCATGTTTTGATCATAACATTTTGAGGATAAAACTGCATTTTCCCGAACAGCTCAATGTCCAAGCGAATCTTGTTTTGCACTGTGTTCATTGTCTGTCTCTATTTGAGGCAAACAAGGCCAAAAAACGGTAAAATAAAAAATCTGCCAACTGACATCGATTCTATCGCGTCTCGTAAAAAACGAACACAATGCGTCGAGAACGCCACGCGTCCCGCTACCCTCGGATATCACTGACAAAACCCTCAGTACGACAAAGTCCTTTGACGTAATCTCCTCAATATTCAACCATATGTCTCCTGCTTTAAGGTTCATATTTTTCAGTTTTGCTGCCGCAGTTCGAATTAAGAATTTTGTCGAACTAACAAGAATAAATTAATACAAGCTTGGAATCCGCCGGCAAGCGATGCGACGTTGCCGTTCTTGGCAAGCTACAACGCTTGCTCCTCTATGTATATGTGTGTTCTGGCACAACTGGCGCCGAATATTTATTGTATACTAACAGAATACTGACGGACGCTTAGGGCGATAGGGTTCTATTTACCATGCATACTTTATTTTGTACTTTATGTTGTTAGCATTAGGGTTGGGATTAGGCTATTGTTTAGTTGTAGGACGGTGTTTAACTAAACAGTTTTTCTATGTGACCGTCCAGGTGGCTATGTATAGGTAGTTGGGTTCGTTCGATACGCAGCACGGCAGACTTAACTTGGATAATGGTTTCGCAACTAATAATTAATTTAGCAGTGAAGGTTTTACGAAGGTAAATATAGACTTCATGAATATGTTAACTGCCTACCAATTATATCCCGTTGTGTTCTCACGGACTTGCGTAGGAGTGTGATTTAGAGATATTCGATCCTATCTGGTTATAAGTACTGTCTCGTACTGATTGTATTAATTACTTCGAAATAAATATACAACAGGTTCTTAATTTATACTTGACAGTAAGGTCAGTCTTCTGAGAGTTTCGAAATGTTTTATTGATTCAATAATAAGTAATTGTTGAAAATAACAGCGTCATCACAATTTTAACATCAAACTGGCGATCAGGGATCCCTAAAATATCCTAGACACTACTCAACGCAAAGAAGCTAGCTTTTAATAAAAACCAGTTTTAAATAAGAGGACCAATATATTCACGTGAGTTTAAAAACTATGGACGAATAATAAGAAATAAATGAAAAACTCGACATAGTCCTCTGTCTAACCTTGTCATCTACATAAATTCCAAACCACTATGGATATTCTCGAATAATGTGGTAGATAAGCCAAATGACACATTTCTGAATGCTGTTTTGCTCTTGCATAGCAAACAATCGATAATGAAGGTATTATGGAACACAGGCTACATCACAGCAAGCAATTATTCGGAAGAAAGAAGCGTCAATTTTTTTCTAAACCGAGTTTTGGTATAACCTTAAGTATGTAATAATGCCATTTTAGTATGAGATTCCAAATGCTTATACCCTAAACTTTGTCATTTATACAGTCCTACTTCAATAATGTAAAGGAATACCATTTTGTTACGAAAATAAGTGTGCAGATGAATACACTTTTTGATAACATCGATCAAACTCTCCACGTTTTTCATAAATTTGTTAAAGAAAAAACGTTGCTCATTAATTAGATTATATGTACCATATAATATAGTATCATCTGAATTTAAATCTACTTACAGATTTACTCTATCATGTCTGGTGTTTGAGAAATCGTCATTTCTTTATCAAGATGTCGCTGTGAATTAGCCTTTGCGACCCGATCTTAGCCTAAAAGGAGCATTAAAGCAACTATTTTTTCATGACTCCATTTTGTGCTACTTACCTATGGTTATATTATTTTGTAATTAATGAGACTACGATTCTACAGTGTTCATTTTTCCTTATACGAGCCATAAGGATGCCACTTTTACAAATTCACCGTTTCTTGAAACACAGCCACAATCCTCGAAATTGTAATCAAAATCACTTTTAATTTGACAGTCAAACGTAATACTGTCTATATTATAACTAACAAATAGTCCTATTTCAGTAATGTACAGATATACGATTTGACTAGGGAAATAAGAATAGGTATAATTGACTCCACTTTTTGAAGACTCCATTACACTTTACACACTCACTTTCATTAGTTTGTTAAAGAAACAATCTTGTTCATTAATAATGCTATATGTTCCATATAATGTGTCATCAGCTGGATACAAATCTACTTACAGATTTTCTCTATCACATCTGGTTTTTGAGATATCATCATTTCTTTATCGAGATGTCGCGATAAATGTAAGCTTTGCGGCTCAATTTTGGCCTAAAAGGAATACTAGAAACACATTGTTTTTCATGTCAGACTTTTTCACTAAATTCTTTTCATCATATTGTTCTTTCGTAAATTATAGCTTCTTCGAATAATAGTAAAGATGTAGTTTTAAACAAATTCTCTCGAACGGCTTACGGAAACATTCCTTGAAAGAGACACAATCTTCACAATCGCAGTCAAATTTTCTTTTTTTTAATTTTCTTTTTATTAATTTCTTGTCCTGTGTGAGACCAACAAATACTTTTTCTTTCTTTATTTTAATCATAATAGTTTATATACTCGTACTACAAGTTTTTGCCCGAGGCTTCGCCCTCGTGGATGTCGGAAATATCAAAAATGGCCAATTTCCATACAAAATGTCATGCCCTTAGTGGCCGAATTTTGAAAAATCTTTTATTAGTGGATGCCTACGTCATAAGAGAAATACGTATGGGCTTGGCCTGTGGAGAGGAATGGGACGCCGTCGCCTCCTTCTGCGCAGCAATGATGCTAGCGAAGGAGGTGGCGGAACGTGAGATGGGAGAACCTCGCGTCCCAGCCGCCGCGGGAGACGCTCCGGGCGTCGGAGGCCACGTGACGGCTTCCGGCCACCGTAGACGCGGGCCTGTGGACGGTGAGTAATAGGCTCGCTCACCGTCCGTCCGTCTTATGATGAAAACAGGCCGTGTCGACGGCGCATTCGTGTTCCACGCGCGCCTGCACCTGCAGATGTCAGCAACATGTAAGGGGCCCGCAAGGGCCGACGCCCGTCTGGGCTGCGGGATAGGTATTGTAAGAGATAACGCGGCCGCGACATATAGGGCTGCTAAGAAGGAACATGGGTGGTTTTTTGTCAGTAGAAGTCTGACACTTTTCGCTCTGCCCAAGAGCGGGAGGGGTTATTTCATGATTCCCACCCGCCAAAAAAAAAAGGGTTTGGCCTGTGCGTTGATCCTAAGTCATTCAGATTATTTTATATATACAGATAACATGTTGTTGTCTCTTTTTGTGTTCATTGATGTTTCTTTGTAAATTCGATGTGTGTTCCGAATTTCCGATTCACAATTTTAAACGGCCATAAATCCTTGCGACAACTTATTTTGCCAAACCGATTTTCAATTTTTTCCGAGTATCAGATTCCACAAACGTACATACATACTTCGGAAAAAAATTCATAAATCTTATGTGAGTAATGTAAAGAGTTTCAATTTAGAAGAAATATAAATATGTGTGATCAAGCAATGATTAGGACGAAAGACGCATAACTTCTACATATACATATGCAGATTACAAGATCGTGTCTATTAAGACGAAAAGTATACAAAACACCGTTGAACAATCGAATCGTCAATAGCTGCCAACAATGGAATATAATTCAATTGTCCAAACTATTTATTTAAACCATTACTTGTTTGCATTATATTCAAGCGGATAATCGTACGAGTATATTCAATCCGTGACTTCGTTCCTAAACATAGGATAACATCCCTATGCTTGAAGAACATCACGTAGTGCGGAGGAATGAGGAAAATATCACACGGAAAGTTCTGAGTATGAATTTGGATGGGTGTAGGAGTAAAAGAAACAATGGATGGACTATAAAGCATGATATGGCAAGAAAGCAGTGGTCGCTCTTTTATGAACAGTACCTAAAAGAGAATTATGAAAGAAGAAGACATGGTGCGTCGACCCAAAATGATTTATTGGGATAAGAGCAAGACAATGATGATGTGCTTAAAATGCAAGATTTTCACAATCCATTAGCATCCCTACTGAAAGTCAAACTAGTCGAAAAAACCCTGGATGCAACATTGTCTGTTGCTACTGCTGCTCATTATGATAATTATAATGACTTTCATGGTGGTGGAGATACTGTTCTTTAATGGGTTTCTTAAATGAGTAGTCTGTTGTACAATTTCTAAGAAAAAAATCTTCAAACGAAAATATAAGAACACAAAGTGTAAAGGTAAACCAGTGGTACGAATAGGAGGTGGACTTACATGAAGTATTATAAACAAAACGATCACTTTAGATACATAATTATATGAATTGCGTTAAAAACGTAAAATGGACCAAATCCAATTCATATTATGATCTGCTAAAGTGGGCCTATTTTAGACCCCAATCTCCTCTGCACTGCTCCCAATCTGCAACTATATGCTAAGACTGTTATAATGTTGACATATTATTTTTTAAACGTTATTTATAATGAGAGGAATTCATAAGCCTAATAAAAAAGACAACAGTGTGATTATGGCGGAGCTGGTTCATCTTTATATATTTTATGTGCGTACGAGTAAAAGATAATTAAACGTACTAACAACAAAAACGTCAGCAGCCAGTTAAAACAATCCAAAGACTTTATAAAAGCAATGGACCTACCTCAAGCCAAATCACAATCAAACTATCAGAGAGACATAACGTTTTATATCTAATTAGGTAACCATGTAAGTCGGCTAAGTGCTAGGTACAAACTACTTAACACCTTACGATAATGCATTGGATAAACAATGTACTGTACAATCTAATCGGACAATGTGCGTAAATGATAGCTGTAATCAGATTATACTCCCCGATACCTATTTTAAGGATAAATATTTTCCCCGACCACCTGATGCGCAAAAAGATCTGTATTTTCTGATGCGGACACGAGTGCGCAGTGTAGAGGTAAATGCGTCGATTGTAAAATAAATGGATTGGGTATTTCACCAAAAAAATCTGATTAATCCGTCTGTTAGATTATTGAAAAATATTGGATACGTGTTTTTTGTTTCATCAAATTAATAAAAACATACGAAAATAAAACGTGTCAAATATTATGAGTGGAGGCTTTTGACGTCACTTTGTAGGTGAAAAACCTTGTGACGTCACACGACTTGACACGTCTTTTCGAAGCACTGAAAAAGGAAAAAAGATGTGTCCATTATTTTGCAAATCTATCTGACGGTCTACTCGTAATTAGATTGTTTGGTGAAATAGGTAGGTACGTAATAGTGGGGTAAAAGTTTCTTCAATCATGCTACTATCAGTTATCGTCATTGGTTAGCTCACACAATAACTTATGTTAACGTTTCCACTTTTCCAGCTAATCAATGAATCTCTCGTATAATCCTTCAGAAATGTTGACTATTCTATTTCCCGTTTTGGCATTACAGCTAGTAGGTGAAGGTTTCAGGGATCTACGGGTTTGCGAGCTCACTGCCTGAACGCGCCTCAAAAGGTGATGGCCGTAAGGCTAGTCCGTGGGTACAGTACGAGCTCCTGCGAGGCGGCGAACCTCCTTGCTGGATTGCCGCCATGGGATCTGGAGGCGACAGTCCTCGCGCGCCAGCATGAATGGCGCGCGGAGGCGCTGCACCGGGGAGTCACTCCGTTGCCGCGGCAAATTGCTGCGTAGCGAACAGTCCTCCGGTATGATCTCATGGCGACATGGAGAGTGACTGTCGCAACCCCGTGTAGGGCACGCCACGGCGGTAAGACCCCTCTTTGAGAAGTAGCTGGAGAGGCTCCACGGTGCGGCGCCCTCACTTTCACACACACGGTTGTTTCGGGAGGTACCTGCTCCGGATCAAGCGAGAGGAAACGCCCGTATGTCACCACTGTCAGGATCGGCTGGAGGACTCGGTGGAGCACACCGTGGAGGTCTGCCCCGCTTGGGCGGAGCCCCGCGCTGTGTTCTCGTAGCGGCGATCGGCGGCGGCAACCTTTCGCGTCCGGCCCTGGTGCAAGCCATGGTCCAGGGCGAGGAGGATGCTAGCGAAGGAGGTGGCGGAACGTGAGAGGGAGAGAACCTCACGTCCCAGCCACCGCGGGAGACGCTCCGGGCGTCGGGGGCCACGTACCGTCCACAGGCCGCATCTACGGTGGACGAACAAGCCGTAAGCTGTAAGCTACGTCTTATGACGACGACAGGCCGTGTCGACGTCGCGTTCGTGTTCCACTCGCGCCTCAAAGAGATGTCAGCAACATGGAAAGGGCCCGCAGGGGCCGACGCCCGTCGGGGCTGCGGGATGTTGTAAGAGATACCGCAGCCTTGACATAAAGTGCTAAGAAGGAACACGGGTGGTTTTTAGTCAGTAGAAGTCTGACACTCCCTTTCGCTCTGCCCAAGAGCGGGAAGGGTTATTTGATGATTTCCAACCCCCAAAAAAAAAAAGTTATCGGGGATCCGCTGGATGCGAGAGATGCGGCACAATGTGGTGAGTTGTGACACTTGGGGGGGCTATGGTCAACAGTGGACTTTCGACTGAAATTATGATGATGATGAGGACAGCTTGACGTTAACATTTTTTACCTAATAAACAGCGATGATTTTATCAAGTCCGTAATAAAGAATTGATACACATTTTAACTCGCGGAATAAGTAAAGGTCTAGAAAGGAGCGACAATCTAGAACAGTAAAATTTGAATTATTTGTTTAAAATTCCTGTCAAGTTCCTGAAACTGTAATTATTCAAGATCTCCTAGGAATTGAAGAGAATCTGTCGAATATCAATAACTTATTTGTTCCTGTTGGTATGACTCTATCTAGAAATATTAACGATTATGCTCATTCTTGTCAACTGGAACTTTTAAGAACAAAGACACCATCTGTGAAAGAGAACAGGCTACTACTCTCTAAAGGTATTTCTGAAAATTTTGATAAGGTGACTGACCTACGATCGTACGAAATCAGAAAAGTAAGACCAACCAACAACCAATTACAACTCGTGACATTCTCAATCCGTTTTATAAACTACAATCCTTTCCATGGAACAAACACTCAAGTCTAAAAGTAACTGTCTTATGCTACTCTTTTCATCCAGGATTTATCAACTCTTGAAGTCAGTTAAAACATGAGGCCATAATGCTTTTTCCTGAGAAACATATCCGTTCCGCATCATGAACTTAATCAATTTTAAAACAAGAACTTGTAAGCATTATAGGAATCCAACAGCGATTTAGCCACAAATCTTAGACCATTTATGTTTTAATTGCCATTTACCACCACAGCTTTATATTCCAAACCTAATTTCGTGTGCTCCTGCTCTTGCGAAGTCATATTCCATTATCTGAAATCTAGTAAATTCAATGGAACACCCTATCATATCACTGAATGCACTGCATAACTTCTACAATCACAAATAACAACAAAACATCAAAAACAACATCAAAACATATCCCATCGCCAAATATCGGTCCCGGCAGCAAAGCGGCAACCTCGCAGTCCAGTGTAGTGCCGCCTCTGAGCTCTGGTAGAAAGCGGCACTCGCGGCACGTTTCTAATCTGGACTGTGCGACGGCGGCGGCAGTCAATGACTCCGGCACGCGACTTGACGCGACACTCACGCTCGCTTGTAGAACTGTACACTATATGCACTCGGTTTTAGGAATTATTTTGATAATTTTGAAAGGTGCCTTAATTCTGGTAACACAGGAAAATAGTAACTAACTAGAAGGCACTGTAGATCTAATCATAATTTTTGATAATTATATTAATGTCTAGAGGATAATCTACAATGATAATAGCTAAAAAGGCTACTGAGAAGTGAGCTGGCGATTATTGAATCGTTTCGGAAGCATTTTGAAGTCCTCAAATGTACAGATGTAAGGACACATCGGACATTCCAGCAAGTCGGCCATGGATTGTTCGGGAGCATCCTTTTTCTATGCTTTTTCTATCATGCCAAAGCGTGTGTAAAAGGATGACTGAATTACAGGTTGATTAAAGATATTGGAGATCTAGGAACAGAAGTACAATACTGGCAGGAATAACATAAAAGTAGATACAACAATGAAAAGGAGAAGAAGATCAAACATGATCTTGAGAGCACTATAAGTAAAATATTAAGCTGCATCCGTTTAGACTGAAAGCCGACGCCAAGTGAAAAAGGCTAGGCCGATAATGATGTGATGGAACACATAGCAGATATCTAATGTAATGGCTGTAATAAAAACGCTTAAGTAGAAAGAAAAGGATAGCTCTATCAATACTAGTAACCTCTGAAAAGAGCAGTAAATGGTACCTACTCGTCTGCTCACAACAGCGAATAGTCAGATAACTAGGAAACAACAATGCTAAAACGAGATGTGTCAAGTTGTTAGATTTCGAGGTTTCTATGTTCTGGACAGTTCAAATGAGTAACATGACATGGACATTCCTTTTCCGACACTTGATTTCGGGTGTATTTTCGATTGTCAAGTTACCTTATTGAATGCTTTCCCACATAACTCGAGTTCGGAGAAATATCTTTCTAAACCATTTTAACCAGTATCTTTAACTGGGATACTGCAGGTTGAAAACTAGTTTCATGTTACGCTACCATTAATCACTTTACTAAACTTATTAGCACCGGCTTCACTCGCGTTCTAGCGCAAATCTAGTTACGTCTGGAAATTATCCCTAGGCAACGTCCTGTATATAGCCCGACAGTGACACCCCGGGATAATGTAAACTCGACGAAGTCCCAGAGAAACAATTTAGCGATCTTGGATCCCGCAATGAAATAGCGGCGGGAAAATCAAAATTTCCCTCAATAGCCCAGTTATCTAGTACGACGGGTTCACAGGTTCTGCAGGCCCTAAGAATGATGTGCGGCGTGTGTTAGGTATCAACGTAGGTATATCATACAAGGTAATGCGATGTGAGATCCATTTCATCGCCCGCTCGATCGTGAAGACGAGCGTTGTCGTGTGAAATTCGCCATGCATCTTATTATGTACGCAGTGCTAAATGAATTCATAGACAGCAATCCAAAGTCCTGCTTTGCTGTTTGTTCGACAGAGATTGTGCATAATTTTTCGCGAATCACGGCCCACCTACCAGATATACTGGAATATGATCTGACTGGAGATTAACCATAACAGGGTTTCCTAATAGATAGGAGTCATCAAGCCAATAATCAAAATAGGTATGCGTCAGTTTAAACAGCCTATATGCCTATAACCGTCTAACAGGGAAGAATGAAAAAAAACATGTTGCGCCGACCCCAAATAGAATGGGATAAGAGCAGGAAGGTGATGAAGCCTATAACCATTTTACGCGTTAGCGGCTGAACGGATTTTCATGTTTACACACATCTAAGCTAGTGTTGTTTTTAAACAGAGACACGAGTTGACAAATTCTCTATCGTCATCTACTAGACTAACAATGATTCAGATTACTTAGTTATTTCAACATCGTAAGTCTACACCAACTGACGTATTCCAAGAAATTCGCAGCACAGCCGTAACTAACTTAAAAAATCAAAACATCAAACAAGCTATACAATAATCAGAATACCTTTCGTACCTAGTTATTGTTTGATCGGATCACGACTGTAAATTGTAGTATTTCGTTATCTGCCACAAACAGATTTCCTGGTAAATGCAACAACACGATGACGCCTCGTTGTATCGATTTGCGTCAATTGATGCAGATACTTCATTATTCACTAATTGGATGCGTTCATTGATATTGAGTTGACAGTCGGGTAGTTATTACGATTTACAATACTGCTTTCGAAAACTATAGCATTTTATGTGATCTGGTATAGCAGCATTAAATTCCTTCACCTTCCTTCCTCGTGCCTTCACCCGCGACATTGGGGAAAACCCCACAAATAACTTCTGCAGGAATCAATTCATAGGTAAGTAGATATATTTACGCGTAGAAATGTGCATGCGTAGGTGTGTGTGTACGAGTATGTGGGAGGTGGAATAGTCTCTGTTATAGCAACATTTATTTTTTTCAGACAGTTGTGTGAAGATGATGGTAAGGCTGATACAGCAGGCCTGCCGCCACAATTCTGCAATCCGATGCTACTCTTGCAATACATAAGCCACGACCGACGAAAACGCAGTTAACAAAGTTCAAGAAAATATAAGGCCAAGATCTATAAACGGACAAGTTAGTACCGCATGACGTGTCAAGACTGACAGGGCAATACACGTTAGCCAAAGTACGCGTTAAGTAACTTTTATACGAGAATGTCCTATATAAAAAAGTCACCCCATAGCTCACATAGGCTTCAAAGACCACCACCACTAGCTCCAAATAATACAGCAGCACATAACAGTCCCCATCCTCATTCGCGAACATTGAACTAGGTCCCCAGGTGTCGGTAGCGACAAAGCGCCGCAATCGCACCGATAACGCTATCAGTCCTTATCGGCTTCCGCTGCAGCTGCCGACGCAGATATTTAGCCTTGATGCACGCCCGCGCAGAGCTATCGAGATGTTTTTAATATTCGTATGACGAATAAATCTGATTCGCTTTGGGTAATAGTGCCAATTATTGGCAGCGCAGCAGCGGTGGCCCAGTGTTACCGGCCCCGATTTACGAGCAGTAAGTCATGGGTTCGAACCCAGGCAGGCGCATTACTTATTGTAATTTATTTTATCACCGCTGCTCTCTAAACGGTGAAGGAAAACATCGTGAGGAAACCGGCATGTATAAGAACCAAAAAATTCGAAGACATGTGACCTCTACCAAGCTGCACTGGGCCCGTGTGGTGGATTATAGCCCATCCCTCTCTAAGAGAGGAGATCTGAGTCCCTGCAGTGGAAACATTATAGGCTGATGATGATGATGATTGGCAAATCGTTAAGGAAAATGTAGGTAGAAGTAACGCAGATTGAAATATTCAGACTACTCTTTAATTTAACTGAATAACAGTCATAAGATTCAAGATAAGCATAACATAACCGCATCCCTGTAATTTTCAAAGGCGGAGGTATACCAACATCATCGTCATTATAAATTTCCTGCCCTATCTATATGAGGTCGGCGCAAAATGTCTTCTTCTTCTATTTCTCGTCATGTCAGCAGTCACCTCCTTTCTAGCCATATCATCCTTCACACAGTCCATCCAGCGTTTATTTGGTCTTCCTTTACTCTTATAGCCATCTACATTCATACTCAACACTTTCCTCACCAAAATATCGCCTATTAAGTATTTTCAGTTCCATGTAAAATGGTGCGATCCGAATAGGATCGCACCATTTTACATGGAGACCATTTTACATCAAGGACACAAATCCAATCGTGGCCTAAGTACTGAAAAATGCCTGAGGAAAAAATCCAATATTAATTCGTATTAAACATACATACTCGTATTATGTAATACGGCATTAGTCCCGGTTTCCACCAAAACAGATAGGAGCGGAGTCGAGAGATGTGTGTGTGTGTGTATGTACATCTGGTCGTTCGCCTTTTCTCTGTGATTAGTCGAATTTGGCACATCTCGTCTCCGCTCGGCTCGTCTCCGCTTTGGTGGAAACCGGGCCTTGTGCATTTCCGCGAGCCCGCGGGTACCGAGACTTTTAATTAAGTGCTCGGTTACGCTAGACTTAAAAAAAATATGATTCTAATCATATATAGTCCGTCTTTTAGATTATCGAAAAATATTGGATACGTTGTTTTATTATTTTTTTATTGTTTTATCAAATCAATAAAGATTGACGGAGATAAAATGCGTCAAAGATTTGAGGGGGGAGTTGTGACGTCACTCACCGGTAAAGAATGTCATACTAATGTCTTATCGTCGTATCGTAAGTAGGTACTGTATCGTCTTCATTGTTTGTTTACGTGAAAAAAAGAAAAAATACGTGTGACGGACTAACTAGATATTTTTACGTGAAAAAAAGAAAAAATACGTGTGACGGACTAACTAGATTTTTTTTACGTGAAAAAAAGAAAAAATACGTGTGACGGACTAACTAGATTTTTTTTACGTGAAAAAAAGAAAAAATACGTGTGACGGACTAACTAGATTTTTTTTACGTGAAAAAAAGAAAAAATACGTGTGACGGACTAACTAGATTTTTTTTGTTAACTACCCTATAGTGATCTAGCTACTGCAATTTTTTATCAACTATCATTTTTTTTTTTCTTTTCTTTACCCAACTGTCACGAACTTGTTTTCAAATTTTCAGTAGGTGCAGTTGAACTCCGGGTTTTCGAGTTTTGTTTATGTTTTTCCTGTACGTCTTGTGTTGGTTTTCCTTTTGGACTTAGAATATTTCTCTGTGGCTCATTAGTTAATCGTGAATTCTCCTTTTATGTATGAAAATTCAATTGTCAAATTATTGTTTTTTGGCTCAACCGTTCTCTATAATTGCTCATATTAGGTACCTAAATCCCAGACAATGGCAGCACCTAAACTCACAAAAAGAAACTTCTCATTAAAAATCACAAAGAATTCTCCACTAAATTCATTCACAGTAGGTGTCTAGCTGTGTGTCGGCGCCGTTCTCGATAATTGCTGAGTCAGTCGCCGCGGGCACGGTAGCTGACGACCAGTCCATTCAGATCCTTGTTTCCAATTGATGTTTTTCTCTAAAACGTTAATTTCAACTTTAAACTAGTAGAGTTAGGGGAGACTTTGTCACGTAACGGACGGTAATCGATTACTGAATATCGTAACAGTTTATAGCCATAATATAAATAAAAGTTTTATTCACTACTTCATTCAGATTAAGATGATTTTAGAATGGCTAGTCACTTACTAACTTACTGCTGGGCAAAAGAGTCTCCCCATGACTTTCAGTTCTGGATTACCTTCGTCAATTAAACGCTAAACTTAAAAAAAAAACAACGATCTTTGATGTTGTAGCAATCTGAACTTTATGCTTCGAGAATAAAGTCAGTTATCCAAAATCACTTTTGTTTACATAATCAGAAACTAAATCACAAACACAGTATAGTGACAGCGGTAACTACGGTAGCTACCACTAGCGGTAACCATCATTGTTTGTCTATCCGTCTGTACAGTTTCCGTTCATTAACTATCGATATTGTTCTAGAACCTTTGAGTTAAATATACGAAGCTATTGTTCTGCAGGGTGTCGTAAAGTGATTAGGGTAATTGTGTAATAGGTATGTTCTGCAATTGGTCCGAGTTTTATGGTTGTGGAGAGAAAATGAGACAAAAGAATAGGGTTATATAATGTTAAGTAAGAGCAAGCATTTACTTTTGTACTAATATTTTTTATGTTGATACGGTAGCGCATTGGTTACAGACCAAGAAAATAACAATGAACAAAATCAGTAGGTACCTAGCGAAAGAAAAATGTATATAAATGGATTTTTTAATGCGATAAAAGTACAGGTTGTTATTTTTTGGGATTTTAATCGAAAATGGCAAACGAGTTTTCAAAAATCTTTGAATGCAACATAGTTTGTTTAAAAAAAAAAGATTTGATTCGTTTTAATTAAATTTGCTATCTCTAGTATTTAGACTACCTACTTTCCCTGCAAGTGAGGTCGGAAAATTCCCTGTACTTATAATTATCCAGCTCAAGTGAATTCTGTGGAAAACGCCAAACTAAAAATCTAAGGACGAACCATAGAACAGATAAAAGAGGAAAATCACTTATCTGTTCTGTGAGACGAACTACTGATGAAAGTCAACGAGGTTTACCACATTCAGTTTCCTACGGAAAATTTGCCCTAAGCCGCACACAATAGGGTATTTAACAAAAAAAAATCTAATTAGTCCGCCAGATAGATTTCCAAAAAATATTGGACGCGTATTTTTACTTTTTTCTCGAAAACAAACAATGAAGACGATACAGTGTTTTGAAAACTCGTGTGACGTCATATTCTTAGACATTAGTATGACATTTTTTAGCGGTCAGTGACGTCACAAGCTCCCACTCAAATATTTGACGAGTTTTATCTTCGTAATTTTTTATTGATTTGTTAAAACAAAAAATACGTGTTGAATATTTTTCGATAATCTAACAGACGGACTAAATAAAAATAAAAAAAACATATTTTAATAAATAATATTTTTGTTAGCGCACACACAGGAAATTCAACGCAAACTCTGTAAAAACAAAAAGAAGGTCGACTAGGCTTACTTTTTCAAAGAGAAAACAGCCGACACACGACACAAGCCTACCCATTAAAAAACCATCGCCATGTGCTTAAATTCAAAACGCACAACGCGCCGCGCGACGTCCCGCGTCTCCGTAAATGAGGCCTAAGACCAGCGAGGCAGTAGTAGAAAACACGTTAGTTCCCGATATTATTCAAAATCACTACTAAATACCTACATACTGTACCGTCCATTACTGAGATTTCTATGCATATGTATGGCCATAGTCCGCCTTAGATGGCTATGCATACATTACTAACTACTTTTAAATTGCCTCGCTCGCTTGACGCGGTAATGGCACTTAACCCTATTATTAAGTAGGGCCCTTTCACAATTATATAAAATCTAATTTATGCCTAGAAAGACCTAGATTAAGTTTTCGTGTCACGTCTTGAGTATCGATTTTCATCCTATTGGATATTTAGCATCATATACCAAGCCTTTATCCAACTATGTTAGGGTCGCCTTCCAGTCTAACCGCATGGCAGTCGAATACTTGTCCTTTACCACTTCCCGACCTCTGATCGACCGTAAATTATTTTTCCTTTAATTTTTGTTACATTCTCTTCCTTCTCCAATGGGTTTCATCCTACTAAAATTTTCTTTACTCTTTTACCTTTTTTGAAGGCTTCTGCACTGGTCTATAATATGTAATAAGTATAATTATTAGGGTAACCTAACTAAAGTGTATTTTGCCGAAGCAGAACCTAATCAGCGTGACCGTTTGTCCTATCCTCACCGCGATTTTAATCAAACTTGCAGTTCATTTTTTTTCCGGCTTCTAAAAAAGGAGGCTATGTATTCGGCCTTCGTCTGTTTTATTTTTTATTTGTTTACACTGACTTTTCCGTTTACGCCGCGCTGCACGCTGGTCCGATTTATGTGATTCTTTTTTCATTTTTGATAGACAAAGCGCGGGCGTTGGTCTCATCAAAGGTTAAAACAAAATTAACTGTGAAAAAAATATCCGACATTCAAAAAACGTGAGATAACTTTACTTTTGGAAATCGGTGGCGTAAATGGCGCTTTTTTATTTTTAATTATGAATTGAAACTTTTTTTTAAATAAAAAAAAAGTAACAACTGATACAATCCCCTTTCCGACAAACAAAATAAATGGAAGTCCCAACATTCAATGGCAGTACTTACAGGTCAGGAGAGCGTGATACGTGACTACCAACAGAGTTGGGGAATTTCAGGGCTGACTTGACACGAGCGACGTAGGTACTCGAACGAAACAACGGCGATGGATTTGTGGTCATTTTTCACGGCGGTTTGGAAGCGATTTTCATCGGAAAAACGTGACATGTAAATTAAATAAAGTTAATATTATTATTGATAAATGCAAGAGGCGTTTATCAATTATAATTTAAACTTTGGGATAAACTAGGTTTTTAATACTTTAAATCGCAAACAAATTATATGAAATAGTAATGTAAATTAGTTAGTTTGTTTACTCACTAAATACTTAAATAATATTTTATGCATTTAAAAAAAAAAGTAGTTAAAAAACTAAAAACCCGACTGAAAAGACTGAAAAGTAAAAAACAAGTACATTTTAAATTAAAAAAAACTTGGAAGCAGGCGGGGTTCATTTGAATATTAAATTATGAAATGAAAATAGAATGGACCCCGCCTGCTTCCAAGTACTTTTTTATTTCTAACTTTTTAGTTCTTTAGTGTTTGTTCTTTCGTTGGTCGCGTAAAATACTTCGCAGGTGATTTAACTTTTGTGTTTGTTTATAGAATTTGTGTCTTTGAATTTATTTTAAACATATAGGTGTCATATATTTTTGTAATCATTTCCTTTTAAAACCCTTCATTTTGATACTACTCTATGGTAATGGATATTTTTAATTTTTTCAAAACCACGGTTTGGCCCCCAAAAGCTATTATCTTATATTTTTTTTTAATATAGCCAGTGACACTCGCGCCATCAAGACGAATCTAACGACGTAAGTATATTTAATTCAAATCCCTTCATCCGTTTAGGAGTTATGAGGGAACAAAGAAACGGACATACATACATACATACATTCTTAAATACATACATACATACACGCCAAACACATAACCCTCCTTTTGGGCTTCGCCGCAGTCGGGTAAAAAGGAATACATAAGAAAACTTTATTATGATGTCAATTATCTAAAAATGAATACCTATGTTTACGCAACATAAAAAATAACACAACTTAACAAACTCTGTAGACACTCTATCATTATTTCTTCGCACAAGCTAGACACGCTTGACAGCACACGGCACGCTTTCAACTCTCACTTTGCATACTAAACCTGTCAATTAACTTGTAACACAATATTATTACTTTTATAAAAAAATAACTCACTCTTGTTATAATAAAACATGTTTTTGTGAAAAACATGTACGGAATAATTTAGCAAAGATGATATGTAATCAGCGTTTAAATTCACAACATCATTAAATGTTTCTACCTCGAATGCCAATGTAGTGGATATTTGCTAGTATTATTAGTTTGTATTTTTTTTTCTTTTAATGAAGTACAGTAGTAAGTAGTTATAATCATGTTTCTGTATTAAATATGTACTGCTTAAGTAATTTAAATAACCAACATAATTAAACATTTACTTATGCCGTGCAATATTGTCACGCATGACGGACACAGCACGCTTTCAACTCACACTTTGAATACGAAACTTTTTTTACAGAGAATGATTACTCAACATTTAACTTTTTGCCAGGAATATGGAGATTATCAGTAAAGTTAATCGAATAATTCTAAATCTATGTTTATCTCAGCGCGTAAAGTAACTCAGTGGCACGCTTTCCACCAACAGATTTCCTTACAGAAAAATAATATTTAAAGAAAAAATAGTGAGAAGATTACCCAGGTATTGGGCAATAAATGTATCATTACATTTACCGCACAATGTCAAAAACGCGTGACGGGAGCAACACGCTTTCGACCAGACGTATAGGTAATGCCCAAGGCATTATGTCCGCCTCTGTACGATTTTTGTACATAAAGTGCATTAATAAAATCAATAATAAAAACAATATGTTTTTTTACAATTTGTATTATTCCAGAATACCTGGTGTTTATAAACTTAATTTTACTTAATAGAGCGACACATGACTCGGCAGTCGGCACTGCATACATTCAATATTCATTATTAAAAGAAACTCACTAATATTTATGACACAATATTCTCCAGTTTTCTATTATTTGTATCAACCTACTGAAAGAAACAATAATGTATTATAAATAAATAAAAATTCGAATAAATAAAAATTAAACCTTCATGGTTTAAAAAATGTTTTTATCTTAGATTTTTAACCATGATTTAATCAAGACTTTGATATTAAAAATAACATCATTGTTGTTTAAAAAACACCCAAAATAATGTATTATTGTTATGGCCCAATGAATCACACTTCACACTAATATTTTGAAGGCGAAAGTTTGTGAGTGTGTATGTTTGTTACTTCTTCACGCAAACACTACTGAACGTATTTGGATAAAATTTGGTGCACAGATAGTTTATAGCCTGGATTTATACATAGGATATTTTTATCCCGATTTTATCTTTCCGTGGGATAATTTTCGAGTTATAGCGGGTGAAACCGATGGCAACAGCTAGTAGTCCTACAAATCAAAACTAAGGAAACATAAGACAAATAAATAAAATCCTGACAAAATAACGACTACCGTAAAATAAGTCACGCGTAACGTGCTCCTAGAAACATGAAACAGCTCGATCGTTCTTTCTCTCTCTTTTATATCCACAAGTATTACAGCATGCTCCTCCATCCATCTTAGAAGCTGACAGCGTGACATTTTATTAGTTTCAGCAAAAACAGAAATTCTTACGAAATAAAATAATAAAGGTATAAATAAGTAAGTGATTATGATTGTCAAGACACGATTTAATATCTCATTTTTATGAAAACTTTTTAAATGCCACAAATTCCACCTACACAACATAATTTCCTTTAATAACACCTAATAATAAACTAACGCGCTACACCGCATTAATTGTTTTAACATTAAGTCATTTCTAATCTACCTTAGTCAATCTAATGGCCCGAAGCTGTATAGGTTATTTCTAACATTAGTAGTAAAACTCACGCATAGACGGCGCAGTGTTAATAAAAAAAATGGCGGATAGAGTCATTTGTTTACTCGCGTGCTGATAGCACTTCAGCTTTCACTGGTCATCTATTTCTTCACTTTTTACAGTTTTTGTATTTAATGAGTGGCTAATTATTGTGTGTAGCGTTATATTACCATGCCGGATTGATTTATTGAGACTTGTTTGGTTTTTGTTTGCTATTAAGTTGTCTATAGAGCTATGAGTGATTTCATTACAGTTTTTTTTTCTTTATTTGTCGTGAAGCTCTCAAAACGGTGAAGGAAAACATCGTGAGGAAACCGGCATGTCTTAGAATCAAAAAATTCGAAGACATGTGACATCTACCATCCCGCACTGGGCCCGCGTGGTGGATTATAGCCCATCCCTCTCCTAGAGAGGAGGCCTGAGTCCCTGCAGTGGGAACATTATAGGCTGATGATGATGATGATGATGTCGTGAAGTTTGGTTTAGTCTTATCATTTTTAAGGAATACAGTGTACCAAAAAAGGCTTGAATGTGCTGAAAATTAAAACTGTAATTAACTAAACACAGTTGAAAATAATTATAAATAGGTAGATACAACGTAGCCTTTCTATTATGCTTACTTACCTAAGTGGAACCAGTCGGCAGGTTTTTAGTAGGTATTCTAGTTTTCTAACCTAAAATTACACCTATTTATATTCCAAATATGGGTGCTTTTACTAAAATTACCCAGTAGATAGTGGAAAGTAAACAATTACTCGAGTACCTACAGAGTGTCCATTAGTTGGTAGTTGTCGGAACACTCACAACAACAATCGTACGGTAGCTGCAGGAATAGGGTTGGCACTTAGTTAAATAAGGGATCGTCGACAAAATTCAGGAGATTATCTTCAAAGATAGAAAATATTAATTTAAATTACGGTTCCTGGTTCCTGGTCAATCCTGAATATACGCTGGGTTTTGTGTTTTCAGTAGATGCGAGCAGTTCAGAAGCGGACAAATACTGTTCATCCAAAAGTTTTATTTAAGTACTAACTATTCAAAAAATCCACAGCTCTTTGAAATTTTATCTTAAGATTATGAACTAAACTTACAGCCAATTATGAATTTACCGACAGACCTCAACAAAAGACGAAGACTGTTATGTTGGTTAAGCATTTTTGGAGACTTGTTATAAAAAAAAGCCCAATATATTATTTTTAGGTTAGTAGTATTTATTTTTGGTAGAGGTGTGATAATTTGATCGTGTCCGTGGACCAAGCGTGGCCACAAATTTCTCAAAACAGACAGATTTGGATTGAGAAAGGGGAGGCCTCTGCCCAGCTGTGGGATACAAAATAGGCTTCTAAAGAAGGTAATAGTTACCTTTGTCTTGGAAACGTCTTAAGGTCATCTGAGATAGTTTATAATACTTGTTCCTTACAATTTTTATATTAGTAAAAGGTCTTTTTTCTAGAGGCATTAAAGGTTTGCAAGTGTGAAAATGAAACTGTTGTGAGAGTATCTCGTTAATTTTATGAACTGTTTTATGGCTGAGTTGCGCGAAATGATCGTATCTTAACATATTGAGAACACAAGTTTGCTATGCTGTACTTACATGCAATATTTGCAATATTGCAATATTGTAATGACTTCTAGGAAAGTTTAAAGTAGTGGCTTTTTTGCGCGATTGTATTATATTTACTACTAAACTTTTATATGGCACGACGAACAATCGCATCATTGTGAAGTGCACAAAGAGAGCACTGCACTGTAATAATATTATTTAAAAAAATACACACGACACACAATTTAAAAGGTCTTCATAGTTCGGTGCAGTTCACCAGACCAAAGAGAACTAACTTAGTACATTATCTTTAGTCTTAAATTTTTGGTTAATTGTGAAAACTATACACAAAGATATTACTTTCCATTTTAGCTCTAAAGCGTATCTTTTTGCAGGGTAAACCAGACGACGACACTAATAAGTATCATTCGTCATCATTCTCCTGCATATATATAAAAAAATATATATATTATATACATACATATATCCCAATTTATTTGGGGACGGCGCAACAGGTCTTCTTCTTCCATACTTCTCTATTTTCACTAACGTCATCAATTGTTACCAAAATAAATGATTACTTAAAAAATATATATATAAAAATTTCGACAACCCTGAACCCGTTTTGCAACGGTTGCGCCACAGCACAACCGCGTGCAGTGATTTAACAACACATTCGACAAGCCAATAATACACTTCGTTGTGATGCGGCACACGAAACGAAATGCATTTAATTTCTTTGTTGCTTTTTGGGCAGCACCATGTGTTACTGTTCCTTATAGATTTTTAATACTAAAGTGAAACAGCTTTCTATTCTAGACCGTGACAAAATTAATGAAGTCTTTGTAGTAATTAGAAAGATTTGTTCCATATTACCGGCTTACTTGTTCTGAAGTAATTTTACCATTACAGTAATTTCACCGTTTTATCATCAGACTCCTTAATACATAATAATCAAAAACAAAAAAAGGTGAAAAATAAACAGCAAAAGAAGATTTTCTGTATTTTTGAAGTCGGTTTTATTTTTCGATTTTCAGTTATCCTATACTTACAAATATTTGCTATGCATTTATTTTACATTGAAACCAATACACACAATAAATAGCCATATGTTTGCTGCGATAAAATTTTAATGATTAACTAATCATCGTATCCACATAATATGACTATGATTATCAGACACAGTACATGACACACAAATAATGTCAAAAAAGACAATAAATATAAAGCAAATATGTAAAGAATAGGGATTTGAATTTTACTTACTATTCATGAAAAAAGTAGACGTTTCACAGGTGTCGACGACGAGATCGACGACAACGAAGATCAGACGATTTGCCACAATTAAGTCGAGCAAGTACCTGTGAAAACCGTTTTTTAACACTAAAAGAAAAGCGCAAAATAGGTACCTACGTAAAGAGAGACCTAAGCCCTCCTACACCTATACCTACTATTCTACCGGCCAACTCTGCTGCTTTAGCTGTAACCGGGTATTTAAAAGCAAATTCGGTCTGGCCAGCCATGGAAGGGCACACGCTAGGAAATAGATTTTAAGGGTCGCGGTCGTCGGAACGTGAGAGGGAGAGAACCTCACGTCTCAGCCGCCGTGGGAGACGCTCCGGGCGTCGCGGGCCATGTGACGGCTTCCGGTCACCGTAGACGCGGGCCTGTAGAAGGCGAGTGATGGGCTAGCTCGCCGTCCGTCCGTCTTATGACGACGACAGGCCGTGTCGACGGCGCGTTCGTGTTCCACGCGCGCCTTAAAGAGATGTCAGCAACATGGAAGGGGCCCGCAAGGGCCGACGCCAGTCGGGGCTGCAGAATGTTGTAAGAGATACCGCGGCCTTGACATATATAGGGCTAAAAAGGAACATGGCTGGTTTTTAGTCAGTAGAAGTCTGACACTCCCTTTCGATCTGCCCAAGAGCGGGAGGGGTCATTGATGATTTCCCAACCCACTAAACAAAAAAAAAGGTCGCGGTTTCGTTACCGAAATCGGTATGGAGGACTACTACGTTCTATTTAGTTACATTATTAAAATATATAGTTATTACATTTTAAATGAATTCCGTTAATAAATAATGCCAACCCTAATCACTAGATAACGCCACAGTAACAAACCCCACAGTGATTCAACGCACACTCAACCTCATTAACAGAGACAACAAAAGCGTTGTAGTTTGTAGTCGACGCACTAGTTTACGCGCGACACACATTTCGTTCTAATTGCTTTCCGCGGTACCAGGCGCAATTAGAGTTGAGTTACTTTGAGCGTGTGACTGTGACGTTGTATTGTAATGACTTTATTCAATTTAATTCTGAGTAGAGATTTTTTTAGTTTTAAAATATTTTTAGTGAATGTAGGGAAAAGAATTAATTTGCTACTGTTACAATTTTATGCTTATCTTTTTAACCGACTTCCCAAAAGGAGGAGGTTTTCAATTTATAGTTTAGGTATACATAAGTAACTGCTGAACAATTAAAAAAAGAGCCCTATAGCTAAAATAGGCTGTTAATTTTGATGACTTTTCGTGATTATTTTATCCATTTTACAACATTCGATCATGCAAAAATAGTTTTTTTTTATATTGAATTGTATTACACATCGCAGTTTATAGATACTAGAGAAGGAAAGTCAGAAGAAACCTGCTGGTTATATCTCTCAAAAGTACCTATAGACCCTTAACGAAAACGAAAGACACTGTATTTCCCCCAGTATCCCCGAACTTTTCAATGCAATTTTATCAACAAAACAAAAGTTTCGCAGCTTTAAGGTGGAAGCTCACATCCGGCCCGCGAAATTCTAATTTTCTTACGTTTTTGGCAATTTGCAGGCCAGTGCTTGGTTGTATGTTTATGAAAATTTGATTTGCGACTGTAAGACGTATGAAGTTACCGAATTATAACCATCAAAATTATCAATACAACCCTCCAAGTTCATTTTCATGTCAAGATTGATTTTTGCATGTAAAAGTCATTCTTTAGTAATTTAGTCGTCGTTCTTTAGTAGTTAGTAATTTTGATGGTTATAATTCGGTAACTTCATACGTCTTACAGTCGCAAATCAAATTTTCATAAACATACAACCAAGCACTGGCCTGCAAATTGCCAAAAACGTAAGAAAATTAGAATTTCGCGGGCCAGATGTGAGCTTCCACCTTAACTTTTGCGTAGGGTTTGATAAAATTGTACAGAATGCTTGGTTGACGAGTTCCGATAGAATCCCGATTATACGAATATCCGATTATTCGGACTCATTGGTCACGGCTCTAATTAACGTATTTTTGTATCTTATTTTCTAAATAACGTATGTGAAACACTATCAATAATAATAAGTTTTTAATATTGTTTGATTTTTTAGAAATCGATTATCCGGATTCTCGATTTTGTTGAATTGCTGTTTTTTAACTACGAGTAAATCGCGTGAATCGGATATTGAATTCGACATAATTGTTACCGCTATTCATAAATTCGTTATCGTGATTACACGCACTTGTTTTTTTGTGATTCACTTTTATTGCGTCGGTATTCAATGCAGCAGCATTGAATCATAGTTTAGAAAAGGCCTACTTAAGTAAATGAAAAACATGTTTTGCTTTTTGTAGTCGAATTAAATGATAAATCCGGTCCTTTGCAGTTTAGCCTGTTATACCTACCTCATAATGTTATTAATTTTAGTTATCTAATTTCTCTATTGTACCAACATTAGGATAGTTAACAAAAAAAATCTAATTAGTCAGTCAGATAGATTTCCAAAAAATATTGGACACGTATTTATTCTTTTTTCACGTAAACAAACAATGAAGACGAAACAGTGCTTTGAAAACTCGTGTGACGTCATATTCTATAACATTAGTACTTATGGCATTTTTTACCGGTCAGTGACGTCACAAACCCCCACTCAAATCTTTGACGCGTTTTATCTTCGTCAATTTTTATTGATTTGATAAAAGAAAAATACGTACCTATCCAATCTTTTTCGATAATCTAACAGACGGACTAATTAGAATCACATTTTTTTAGTCAGTAAACATCCCTATTATCTTATTAAACCTTTTATCAATAACTGACTCTATTACCTGCAAATAATGTAAAGTTAATAAAGAAGAGTCTGAATCTGTCGATAAAAGTCAACGGGCGGGGAGTGTGGCTACTGAAGTTAACACTGGCGTAATTTTACATGATTGGTTGTCTCGTTTTTCCGCCGCTTAGTAGACCGAAGCTGTTGCATCGATCAAATCTGACCCTGACATCTCTAGTCGTCGGTATCCGAAAACAGTTTGATAAATTGACGGTAGACTTTGCCTTTCGCATCTTTAATCACACTATCACACTAATATTATAAAGGCGAAAGTTTGTGAGTGTGTGAGTGTGTATGTTTGTTACTTCTTCACGTCTAAACGGCTGGAACGATTTCAATAAAATTTGGTATGGAGTTAGCTGACAATCTTGATTAACAGATAGGATAGTTTTTATCACGATTTTATCTTCCCGTGGGATAATTTTCGTGTTGTAGCGGGTGATACCGCTGGCAACAGCTAGTTCTAAACTTACATTAATAGTGAAACTATCAAATGAATACCTCTTACGTAGAAAAGGCAAACATCACATCATCATAAATTAGAATTCGTGATATTGCATAATTAGCTTAAACATAGCACTTTCGTCTCTCCGTCAACTTTCTCAAAAGGTTTCCATTTCATATAAAACCTTATTATATTAACTCGGGCTCATCGAGTGCCATACATGGAAATGTTAAAAGCCGAGTTGTTTGCCGAAAGCCGCGACTTATAAATGGTAGTTCTTCTTTTAGATATAATCGCTTCGCGTTCGGAAACGCGTGTGATTTCGCCAACGTCAGTGGCGCAAACGCATAGTCGGTAGCGGTGAAAGTAGGCCCGAATGATTGTTGTCTATAAATAGCTTGAGATGACGAGTCATGGAGAAGTATAGAATAAGAAGAGGGCCTACTGAGCGAACTTCAAAATTATTGGGATCAGGGCAGAAGAATGACAATGATGATGATACAACACATTAAATAAGCTGTAAGGCCGACTTTTGACTATGGAATGTAATATATATTACATCTTGAACTATATATAACATCCCGCATTTGAGGTGTAATATATTATAGCACAGTGTGAACGGTCACGTACAAAATGTATAACGAGCGATAAAATACACACAATAAGCGATAAAGCGACGAAACAATCTTGAGCGATATATTACATCTCAAGATATAATATATATCCTATAGTCAAAGGCCGGCTTAACAATGAAAATAACGTAGACATTTAGCTTAACTATAGGTAATTGTTAAGACAAATAACTGCCATAAAAACCACTAAGGGAACCATCACCCGATTCGAAGAAAGAGATTTGGGGTGATTCTTGAGGAACCATGACCAACTAAACATTGTGATTTACATAACGACACTCACGACACGTCACTTTTTCTATGCTTTGGATACAACAGACAAATCTAGAAAATTGTAATGCATTTGTAAGAATTTATCAGTAGCGAACAATGCAGTGGATAGCCATGAACATAATAAATTACTACATCTTTGTCGTAGGGTTTGTTTCTAAGAGATGATCTGCTTAAGCACTCGTCGGCTGCAAGGCACTAATAGGCCGCAAATCTGTTATTAGCATTATCCGCTTTTGCCTAATCATCTGTTATCGTTTTCATCAGTTACAGCAAACAGCTTTCAGTTTCAACATGATTCCAGCCCAATTATGCTCAAATAAAAAAAGCAGACAATTTCTTATCCGACCTGCACGTCACAACCAATTATATTAACTAGTCTGACAGTATCTTTATCTATGGGTACTAATGACTCGGTAAAGACCAAACGGAAACATCCTTAAGTCGCATCTAATTTACTCCATGTCCAAAATGTAGTGGAACATTTGACATTTCGGAGTCAATTACCACATATTTAAACTAAAATATATAAAAGTAGTGAACCTTGACGACAGTCGCTCGGGCCACCGGTCACAAGCAATTTGTTTTTTTTTCTCACTCTCGCGTCAATTCTGCGAACGCGAAACTGGTCGGACTGGCCTGCGCACGAGTTTTTTCGGCGAGCAACTCTGAGCATGCGCTGGGTTGCCAGATTAAAGTTACGGGCGATTGGATTTATTACAACCCTTGAGTTTTTTATGTGGGAATTTTTATTCGGGGTGTCGAGTGAGGTGGAAGAATTGGATTAGCGATAAGTTTGTGTTTAAAGCTTAGGGAACATGTACGATAAATTCAAGAAATTAAGATGACGAGTACAAAACCAACATTTTATGATTGCAATGTTATTTAAAAATGGATTGTTACTTAATCCAAAAGAACTCGCGTAATTGGAATTATTCTGTAATTTAATCAACTTATTTAAGTTTATCTACATCAAATACGTGGAAAACATACTACTAAAACAATTACAACATAACAAATGATTTTAATTTTAACGAACGGAAATTCCATCGCAAATAAACATAAAATAACCAGTGAAATTCAACGTTATAATCCATCATAATAGCACAGTGCATTATTTAGCCGTAAGTGAAATAAATATTGGGTGAAAAAAGGTTCCCTACTTTGCAACTTCGAAGTAAATGTGGCAACATTCGCCGGTCTCCTAATTGACGAGCGCAGCAAGCATACTAATGGACAGATTAAAATAGTTTTATGGGCCATAAACGTTAGTCAATAGCAGCTATGTCGTTAAAACGTATCGCAGACTAGAACATAGTGCGCAAAGCGCAAATGTCAAATTATTGGTCAACATGTGCTTTTTGTGCCTATCAAGCAGCTTGTGCCACATAAGTATAATTAATCACTTCATAATCTAGCTAATGTATTCGATTTGGAATCGATTGTACCTAAATTCTTGATAGGATTAAATGTCAGAATTAAAAATTGAAATTGTGGCCTCGTTTAGAAGGTTATCAGGACTATGTTTGTAACATTATCAATATCAGCAGAATGTTGTTGTAACCGCTTTAAATTGTAGAAAGAGAAGAAGAGAAGTCGCTCATCTTCCTCTTGTCGCAATTTCCACAATATAGTATTTCACCAAAAAAAATCTAAATAGTCCGTCAGATAGATTTTCCAAATACAATAATGGACACATGCTTTTTCTTTTTTCACGTGTAAACAAAAGATGAAGACGATACAGTGCTTCGAAAAGTTGTGTCAAGTCGTGTGACGTCACAAGGTTAGGACTTGAAAAAAAAAACAAAAACACGTTTTCAATATTTTTCGATATTCTAACAGACGAACTAATTGGATTTTGTTTGTTAACTACCCTTTTGAACATCCCAAAAGTGTCCTGATGTCCATTGACCGAAGCCACCATCGGAAAAAATTGTACCCACATCATCAACATTCTCCTACCCAACGTTTCGGGTCGGGAACCTTTCCATACTTCTCATTACTCCGCATCTCAGACATCTTCTCTTGCCTTATCATCAGTTACTCATTCCATCCACCGTTTATTTGATCTTCCTCTACTCTTATACCCACATTCATACTTAAAATCTTTCCAACCGGTTTTATAAAAAAAAAAAAATTATAGTGTTCAGAAAGGCAACTGCCAATGCCTGAATATGCAAACATATTACAATTTTTACTAATAGTTAATTAAGATACATACCTACCTACTAGTTGATATACATAAGATAAAAGCAGAAAATATAATTTACACCGATCACGAACAACCTGTGCTATACGGATGGTGTTGAAATGATCGAATTTGCATGTAAATGTCAGAATAGATCCATTTGTACTTAAATAACTGTCTAATGCAAATCACGGTTCAATCAAACATGTTAATTTCAACATGACCATTCAGAGGCCGAATCACTCATAATCATAATAGACTCATTAATATCTAACCCGCGATCCGGTTAGGTATTATTAGGATTATTTATTTTCATTATTGAATACGGATTAGTGTTAACTACATTAGACAAAGGAGGAACATAGATAGAAAAAGGTTTTTTAACATATAAGTACCTTGGAGAAGACCGCATTCAACATAAACATATCACTAATATACTAATAAACCTGCAAATGTCCCACTTGACCATATACCTTCTTTTCGTCATATAGGGAAATCTCAGATCACTCTTTCGTGGTAATTAATAAAATTGACACCAAGCAGAAACTTAATTAGGCAACCGATAATTAATATTCAAATTAAACGTTTTAATTTGATGGAGCCAGTGATGACGCCTGAAGATGTTATCACTTGACAGGAGACAAGGGTCAAAAGTTTTGACAATCAATATCTAGAGTTCATCTGAAACTTTGAATGAACTTGACAGAAAATCATTATCGGAATTTAGTAATATAGAGTTTTCAGAATTTGTATTCTTATTTCTTAGCAAGTAGCCCGATAAATTGAAGCCTCTAAAAGCATGGCTAGCTTTAGAGCATCAACAGGAAGAAAGAAGAGCTACCGTCGTTCAGGGGAAGTGGTGATTTTTGCTGAAACCACCAGACCGCGTTACATTTCTTTTAGAACACTTAATCAACTCAATGTCATTAGAACTAGACTGAAAAACATCCCCCAGCATGCTTTGAAATGAAACTATGAAGATACCATCATGCCCTAAAAGCTATGGAAAATCCCTCGTCAGCAGCACGGAAATTGAGGACGGACGAATTAAACAATATTTCTTTCACAGACAGGCCCGAGATTGGAATTGTGTTTGAAAATCGAACTACTAAACAGGACCGGATGAATCCTCTTCGGGGAAAATAGACGGGACAATTTGTTAGCAAAATGTATGAGTTTTAAGGCGCAACCACACTGCGGTCGATTGACGAGATCGACCGTTCACGCCGATCCTGTATTTTGCCGTGCTACTAGACAAAAAGCGTGTCTACTAAGGAAATCTTACCTATTATTTTCCACGAATCTCTTCTAATAGCGTGACACCCTTATTTTTGTCTCAGATAGCACTGCTTTTGCTTGCGGCGGCGGGAGTGTTGCGCATTATATAAACGCACAAATGGAAACCTAATTACAACATCATCATCTGCCTAATAGCCTTTTCTCAATGTTGGGGTCGGCTCACAGTCTTACCGGATGCAGCTGAATACCAGAATATTTTTATTTGAAGGCAAACAATATCGACAGACAGACATCAACCACATCATGGCTTCACCTTTACATATGCATGTTGCCAAGACGCAGCAATCACGGCTACTCGGGAGGCGACAGATGCAACAACCGTTATTACCGCAAGAGAATGTGCTGGGTAATGATGTGTTCTTCGTAGAAGCACGATTGACGATAAAGAGCCCGTTACGGAGATGGGACCGTAAATGGCTTTAGCAGCATCTGGAGACTTGCGACATTTTGATGTTAGTATAATTATGGAAAACGTAAAAAGATTTTTGGTGGACTCGTACCGGGTGGATGCTGTGCGCAGAAAACTAAAACTTACCATTTCCATTTTAGTACGGAATCACCCATGGCTAATATACTATAGGCCTCCCATTTTTTCTGCAATATCACTCTCGGGTGCATGCGACCCATATTCATAGATTTTTTGCTATTTCAAAGTTCATTTTTCAGAGCACAAATCGCTGTGCAGGGCATTGCAAATTCGCATTCATTCAAAATTAAAATTAATGCTGTCGCGAATGGTGACATTCAAAGCCAGCAGATTCTATAATACGTCATTAGTGCTGTGGTGCTAGCAAACGATGACACATTTGGTTTGTATGGGAAAGTGTTGTCTAGCAGCGGCTGCTAAGGCTATTCTCTGTAATTTCAACGGATAAGTACAAAATAGGTGAAGTGTTGGAAAATAATAGATCGTACACTTAATATACTTAATAATCACGTTCAGCACTTTACATTTCTTCATTAAGAAGAAATCCTACACCTTACTCTTTGAGTACGAGTATTCAAGTGTGTTCTAGTGTTTTCAAATTTCTTTAAAAATACTGTCTATATTTTTTTTTAACTCCATCGTTAAAATTACTGCTGACATGTTTTATAGACTGTCGTTGAGATGCACATGACAACAAATAACATGTACTCATACATATCTGTTATCGATATACACGTCTAGACAGCTACTCGTCTCACCGGTGCGTTAATGTCACTAAATTACAGTTTGCAGCCACCCGTGCGTACGCGCAAGTTTTTACGTACACCGCTTAATGACGGCGAAATTTATGCGAAGACTTCGCGAAATATTCGCTGTTTTAGCACTCAATTAACTAGTAATCTGCAGGTGGATCCCAAAATTGATGGGTGTATAATTAAATAAAAGGTGCAATTTGTGATCGATTTTTCTTTGGCTAGAGCATATTAACCTTATAATGTAATTGTTTGGTGTTTTTAACTGGAATTTTAACTTCATAGCTACATTAAGCTTTCAAAGATCATAATCGTCTTCATAATTCACATGCAAGGGCGTAAAAATGATGAAGACGTAATTTATTTGGGATCGGCGCAGCAAATCTACCTACATCTTTATTTGTCTAGTCGTGTCATCTTCACATTCTTCTTCATCTTGCTCGTTTATTAAGCATTTAGGTAAGTTATTAAATTGGCAAAACAACCCAAGATATCTATGTGTTCATCAACATTCTGATTAGATCTACAGTGTCTTCATGTTAGTGACTATTTTCCTGTGTGAAACAAAAACAAAGCACGTTGTAGATCGTTCTCGCGATTTGTAGACGACAATCACTTGCTTAACAGTGTTCTCACTCAAAGCAGTAACTGTGACGACCAAGATCTGCCATCATGTCTTTGTGAAAGGAAAAGAGATGGGTTCTAAGCACGCATCCTTTTTAACATCACTTTTTATATTTGCATTGCTTGCTTGCATTTGATTGTCGTTTGCTCTGTTTCTGTCTGTGCTAACTGCTAAAGCTGTTTTATTTGATTCCTCTATTTGATGTTTTGGACTTTTGAATATGTTATATGTTACTTTATCTACAGGATATGGTAACTTTTGAGGATATTATCAGTATTAGACTTGGGAAAGCATGCACATAGATTCAAAACTAGGTACCATCTTAGATTTATAAAAAAGAATGATTGTAATTGATGAGGAAAAACATGAACATAGCATGGATAAGCACTATCAAAATAGGTTTGGAGCTCTCTTTTTCCGTCGGGGCTGCGGGATGTTGTAAGAGATACCAAGGCCTCGAAATAAAGGGCTAAGAAGGAACATGAGTGGTTTTTTGTCATTAGAAGTCTGACACTCCCTTTCGCTCTGCCTAAGAGCGGGAGGGGTTATTCGATGATTATCCACCCGCCAAAAAAAAAGGTCTCTTCTCGGAACGAATAAATCATTCCCAACGCTTTTAGGAGCTTACAAAGATAACGATGAAAAATTACGATAAGTAGTTACCAACAATAAAAAAGACATTGTACCCCTAACGAGGTTCCGAAAGAACTTCAACAAGAGCAAAGTGCGAGGCAATCAACTAAAAGCCAAATCATTTTCCAATTCCATTTCCGTTGTCCGCTGTGTCTGGTGGAAATGGCACGGAACAAAGAGGGATCACAAAGGCTGTCCGTTATCCCCAAGCCACCCCACAACCCCCCCTCACGAAGCTACGAGGGGGCATCGCCACCCCTTTCCACCCCCGAGGGATCGCGCACACTAATTGCACGCTTAAATTGGGGTAATGCACGCTCGTAGGGGAGGCCGGGGCTTCAATTAACAGAGGTAAGTATTAACAAGCGAATTTCTAAGAGACTATAAACAGCACGTCACTAGTGATTCCTTGAATTCGTCCCTGCGACAGCGGTCTACAGGTTGAAACTCTTTAGTCCAGCTCAGTGCGCTGTGGCAGTGAGTTGTGTGATGTGCGTCTATTTTGGCCAGGTAACGAACTTTTTTCAGTTTACGATTTTTTGATTTACGTGTTGAATATTTGATTTAACCGTAACATTTTTTTTTTCGCAGTTACTTGTTTTATTCTTAATAATGTGACATAACTTTACTAACGCTAATGTACACTATTTCGTAATTATATTTTATTTTATTGAAAAGGTAGCCATGGGGCTAAAATAAACAAAACATACGGGGCTAGTATTAACATGTTAATTCTTACCTCGTATGTGGGGTTAGTATTAACAGTAGGTACTGTTGAAGGCGACAACTTGCTTGATGACGTGTCATTAAATTTAGAAAATCCTGAGATTTTAAATGACATGCCTAGTTTGGATATTAACGTTTCTGCCGTGATAGCACAAATGTCTAATGAACCAGTGGCTGGGCCCTCAGGCATGCAAAAAGAAAATGGTTTTAATTCATCCAATACAAATGTAAATTTGTCTGAAATACGATCGCAAACAGCTATAATACCTATGTAAGCGGTTGCTGGTCCTTCACGTGCTCAAATAGATAACTGTTTCATTATCGAATCTGTGCGACCTCTCCCAAAAGCTCAGCAACAGGTTCAATTGAATCGTAATCGCACCAGAAAATCTGCCATACTCACCGACACACCGGAAAAACAAGCACTAGAAGAGATAGAAAATAACAGAAATTTAAAAAGAAAAAAACCACAGAATAAGGACGATGAAAAGAAAAAAAAGCAAGGTAAAGAAAATAATAAAGGAAAGGGTAAAGGTAAGGGCAAAGGAAAGGGTAAAGGAACGTCACAAGTGGAAAAGGCAAAGAAAAGGATATTGGAAGAAAGCAGCGACTGTGCAGAAGATGAATATTTCTGTATAATTTGTGGTGTCTCATACAATGAAGACACATCTGGTGCAGACTGGGTGCAATGCAATTTGTGCAAGCAGTGGGCTCAGTCCGGATGTATCAGAGGCAGCACTGTTTCATATATTTGCCAAAATTGTGATTCAGACGATGAACATGATTAAAGATGAAACATATTGTGATTTTATGAAAATGATTCCTAGTAGATTATATTGTTAAGATGTTGATTTTATAATGAAAGTAAGCTTTATTGAGACTGCTTTAGTCTAAATAGTTAGGTTATATAAAGACTGCTACGTTTAAGAATAAGCTGTATATCATTAGGTGATTATATTGTTATTCGATAACACACATAAGTCTGATTATACTACTTAAACGACTGTTAACTTAATAATAACAGTAAAAATGGTTTTAATTAGAAATTATTTAAAGATTGGTTGATTTTTGTTCTTCTACGAAGAGGATTTCTTTGAGTTTTTGTTTCTATTCATTGATATAGCTGAAATATTGTTGTTTAACGGAGTGTTACAACTTTTAAGCATAATTTTAATTATTGTTCCACAAGTGAAACATTGTGATTATTGAAAACTAACGTTTTCTTCAATAATATGACAGTGAAAGTAACTGTTAATAAGAAATCATTCAGATATTTGTTTATTTTTGTTATTATACGGAGAGGTTTAGTTTGGGTTTCTTTCTCTATATAGATAGATCGCTGTTGCAGGGACAAAGTGCTATATTGTTGAAGCCTAATGTTAATTGTATTTCTTAATAAAAAAATGTCATTGTAGTTTTGCGTTTTCTTTATTTTTAGAGGAAAATACTTACAATGTTAATTGTTGCCCCTTTTGTTAATACTTACCTCGGGACCGTTAATTGTAGCCCCGATCGCGGGGTAAGTATTAATTTCTGACTTTTCTGAGTAAAATCGACTTTTTTAAAAAGGTACCAATTTTTTGTCAAATTAAAACCAACGATATGGATATTGAATAGTTTGGACATCATTTGACACAAAAATCATTACAAAATGTTTAGGCGTTTTGAAGTTACAACTGAAAATATAAATTTTGTTAAATCGCGCCCCGGTCTCCCCTACGTATTTCAATAAAATACGAGCAGGATCAAAGCAGCCATTTATTTAAGTTAGCGGAGATTTTCTTGTCGCGTTTTGTTTAGCTTGTTTCAGATTTAATTCCTCGTGTGTGTTAGTCGTTAGGTCTAAGTTTGGATCCTGACTCATGGACACTAATTTGATAGTGTTATCCTTGTAGCGATCTACTTATATAGAGTTTTGTAAAAAAAAACGAAAATGAATTTGAAGAATCAATTGAGAACAGTTTCCAGTACGATTTCATTGCATGTTCCGAGTTGATACTTCAAATTGTGGTTCAAAGAACCACCACTTCACATTCCCAATTTGGGCACAAGTAATGGACAGCTCCATACACGTAAGTGGGACAATATTGTAACCGAACGGCTATAACCATACATCAGGTAGATCAATATCAGCGATCGTAAAAACGATTGCGTGTCAACGAAGCTAATCTCATAAACAACCTATTTTCCGAAGCAATATGCTTCGCCGACGTCACGCCGTCACGCACACATTGCGACAAACACGCTGACTCATCACGTCACTAGCTCGGAAAAGCAACGCAGTTCAATTCAAATGCCGTAAATAAAACATGTTGCGCTGTCTCCCTTCTGAGTATTTGCGTTATTGAGTTACGAAGTCCCCGAAGCGTTTTGCCGCCAAAACAACGTACATTTTGCCCCCCGGCGCGCGTAAAAACATCCACAGAATTCTGAGCGCGAGCGACAGAGAACAACCTTGTAGGACAGAAAGGGACGGACGCCTTAATATTTTACCAGGCATCTTCTCATCAGGAAATGCAATCACATACCAATTTCAGTCTTGAATCTCAGGAAAAAGAGTTGAAAATCGCGCGAGTAACTTTTAGATTGCGTGTGTGCCCTTACGTCGGTGAAAGGAAATTACAACCACACCCACGTATAATGTTGCCGCAATAAAAAACGTGTAAGAAGAAATAATGAGCGGTTACTGGCGCGTCGAGAGTCTCGAGCGGGCGATTTCATCATTTTACCTTCATCTAATTGATTAAAGGGAATCGTCGGGACGTTTAAGCTCGTCGTTAACGTCTCGAGGAGGTAATGAATGATGGATGAAGCTGGGTCCCGCAAATCTGATTACAAATTCAAATGGCGGATGCAGATGAAGCAAGCGCGGTGGTTGATACTCTCTGTGAATGGGGGCATCGTGATCTCGCATATAGACGCGATAGTTCACTATTATTGTCATTCAAAATCTTTGTACCCACGCTATGTTGGCTCTTCGAACTTTCTTTTGTGTTGCTCTAAAGACATTTATAATGATATACCGTGCACTTACTGAAAAGTAGTCTACTAGAGCCATGGTTAATGTTAAACTCACTAAGCTGAGCCTAAGTAAGAATTATTCCGTACAAGAAGAAAAATAACCTAACTGCCATAAAAGGGTGCCCACGGAATATGCAAAAGCAATTTGCAAAAGAGGACGGCCAATTCTTCATGCAAAACGAACCTTACCATCAGAGAAAACGCTAAGCTTATTAGTCATGACCTATCGACTAATTTCCTAAAACATCTACTTACTTACATCACCAGCAATGCAAAGTATCTCTTTACGCAACATTTAAATAACATCTCACCTTTGTTTCTCACCCAAATCGCCTTTTTTGTGAAAACCTCGCCAAGGGTTCGCCAATTTAGCGCTCACCAAATAAGTTATTGTAATCTTCATTAAGTTGGCATTATTAAGGTACGTATATAAAATCACTCACAATTAACTATTGGACGATCATTAATTATTCTCCGTGCCAAAC
Organism: Diarsia rubi; assembly: GCA_932274075.1. Classification (NCBI taxonomy): domain Eukaryota; kingdom Metazoa; phylum Arthropoda; class Insecta; order Lepidoptera; family Noctuidae; genus Diarsia; species Diarsia rubi. Next base: position 7,081,298 of record OW026421.1, read on the forward strand.
TTAGCTTTCAACGATGATTTACCTACATTTTGAAAAATTATCATCTCTTGCCTACAAAAATGCTATAGTTCTGTCATCACTGAAGATAGACCCATGGTTAGTATTATACAATCAAGCCAAGAATATATTTCAAGTGCTGATCAATACTGTATTGAAATCAATGGATTACTTTGAAGATTAGGAAGGAATCTTTAGCAAAACAAAGCCAGTTAAAATTACACCTCTCTTGCCTAGAAAAATGAAATGTCAGTCATCACTGAGGTTAGAGCCATGGTTAATATTGGAACTTCTACCCAAGAATATATTCCAAGTGCTCATCATAGCTGCATTGAAATTAATTAAAAAGTTTCAAGATTAGGGAGGAATCTTTAGCAAACCAAAAACCAAAAAATAAAAAATTAATACGCGTTTTGCCTAGAAAAATGCTGTACTTTGATAATCACTAACGGTAAAGCCAGGGTGTATCTTGTAAAATCTAACGAAGAATATATTTCAAGTGCTGATCATCAATAATCAATAGAATATTTACCTACATTAAAGATAACCCTAAAAAAATAATATAGTTCAACAATCACTGACGATAGAGTTATAATTATTCTTGCAAAATCTACCCAAGATTATATATTCTAAGTTTTGGTCAATACTGTATTGAAATCAAGTGAAAACTTTCAAGATTAAAAAGAAACTTTGAGAAACCCAAACGCTAGGAAATACAACGCGTTTTTTGCTTAGAATAATAATACTGTAGTTCAGTCATCACTGACGATAGAGTCAAGGTTTATCTTGTAAAATCTACCAAAGAATATATTCCAAGTGGTCATTAATGCTGTATTGAAATCAATTGAATACTTTCAAGATTAGGAATAAATCTTTAGCAACTCAAACGCCAGAAAATATGACACGCCTGTTGCCTAGAAAAATGGCATACTTAACTCAGTTAACGCTCACGATAAAGCCATGGTTTGGTTTGTTAAATGTACTCACGAATATATTCCAAATGCGAAATCATCACTGACGTAAAACCATGGTTAATGTAGTAACCTCTAAAATCTACCAATATACAATATTCTCCAAGTTGTGATCAAAACTGTATTGAAATCAACCGAATGCTTTCAAGATTAGGGAGTACTCTTTAGCAAACCAAAGGCGACAAGAAATTACACGTCTTTTACCTATAAAAATGCCATAAAAAGCTCAGTCATTATTAACAATGACGATAGAGCCATGGTTTTTGTTGTAAAATCTACCCAAAAATATGTCCCAGGTTCTGATCAATGCTGTAGGTATTGAAATCAATTGAAACCTTTCAAGATTAGGGAGGAATATTTAGCAACACAAACGCCAGAATAAATTAGACTGGTCCTGCCTACAAAAAAATGCTGTAGTTCTATAATCACTAACGATAGAGCCATGGTTAATATTGTAAAATCCTTCCCTGTTATATGCCAAGCGCCAATCAAAGTTGTATTAAATTAAGTTAAATACTTTTAATATTAGGAAGAAATCTTCAGCTAACCGAAAAAAGATGCATAAAACAAACGGGCGAGATAGCTGTACTTAACACTAGAATGGAACCTCTCCGTCTTAGTCATTATTTATTATTAATGAATTTCAAAGAATTTCAGCACCTTTTTTTTTGGCGGGTGGAAAATCATCAAATAACCCCTTCCGCTCTTGGTTAGGGCGAATGGGAGTGTCGGACTTCTACTGACTAAAAACCACCAATTTTCCTTCTGAGCCCTATATGTCGAGGCCGCGGTAACCTGTGAACAACCCGCAGCCCCTACGGAAAGCATTTCAGCACCTTACTTACGTCGTGGATCAAATATTTATCTCCACAATTCCTGTTTGCGCCGTATTCGACATTTCTTTTTCAGATTTTAGGTAACATAGGACTTATTCTTGGCGAATCTGCACAAACCTGCAGTTCAATCAGTTAGGTCCTCCATGTCTCCCTTATGTACTTATATGTAAACTATATACCTACAACAATAAACATTTCAATACGGAAGTGTGTCAGTTTGTTACTCAATCACGTATCGACGGAACCACGAATGACGATAAAATTATACAAATGAGGAAGCGGACTTCCTGGGAAACACGCCGGATTTTTATTTGACTAATGCATATTACGTGGATTGAGATATTTTAGCATTTGGAACTTACATGTCATTCTTTTTTAATCGATGGTAAATACGTAGGTATATTATATGTATTTTATAAGTATTATGTTAAACTCAGTTGAGGGTCACAAAAACCAAGCTGTAGGACCTCTATGTATTTAAAAACCGATTAATCATAATATATAACGGAACCCGCACCCTGATTTGTTATTGGCATACAACTTCACTTTGTACGCTAACAAAACCAATTACTTACTTTATGTTTCTGATAGGACTTTTAGTTAGAATCTTTGCAGGATGGCTGGTAGCATGTGTGTTGCCGTGCTTTGATTTAAAATTTTGATTACAAGTGAATGACGCAATTAAGGCGCAGCCATATGAAGAATTTCTTTGCATGGCTATTATCAAGAATGACTTTTCGATCATTGAAATCCATCCCAAAAAAATAAACAGACAATAGTAGCGAATCACAAATAATGTTAACATTCAGTACTGAAAACGAGTCTACTTGGTACTAAAAGTCACCTTCCAGCAGTGTAACACTTGTAAAAAACACCGCCGTGGTTCAATGAAGTGACCTATCGTAAGCCATTGCTGATTGAAGATCAGCGCGCGGTCTCCCTCGCAATGTCTCAAAACATCATTAATCAACTCAGCCATAGCAAGCAGCCAGTTCTTGATTATCTTTATTTAATACTAAACGTTAATTTTATACAACAGACTCGGTATTATATTCTTTGTGTTTTACATATACCTGTTTACTAGCGTTTTGTTGGCGCGCTGCCATATTTCAAAGTTGCAGATTGTATTTAAGCTTGTACCAATGACGTGAGGAGAAAGAATGCAATCTTTATTAAAGATGCAAAAAAAAGCGACCGAGTCACTTGCAGAATTTGCCATGCGCACTTCAACAGGACAGTGGAGCTGGTCAACTGACGTCATATCAGCGATTCTTACTGATGATGGAAAAATAAAAATATTTTTTTTCAAGTACTACGAAAAACCTTTGTCAATCCTTTCAAAAAAAAACTTGGCTAGTTTCAGTCATTTTGACCCGACTTTAGACTTATATTGGAGCGATGGTATCTTTTCTTTTCCCTGTCTTCTTTCTTCTTCATTCTTTGGATTTAAAGTATTCAGAATGATGATGTATCACATACCACAAGTACTGTACCTATTTTCTCCTGAATGTAAACTTTTCAAGAAATTTCTTCGAGTTGACATAAGCCCAATACTTAAATGATGCATCGGGGGACACGGCGTAGCCTGAGAATGGACGACGTTGCTGTGGTCGGCCCCACCTCGCCACCTCTTCAGGAAAACCGACGGAGACTCGTGCCGAAAAGGCTAGTTTGAGGTATCTCAAGAAAATGATAACTGATAAAGTCATGAGCTGAAATATCTATGCTACTGAAAAAAAACCTCCTTTGTAAAAGAACAACAAAATGTTCCGCAATAATCAGTTCCTAGCTACTCTAATACCTACGAAGAAGTGCTTATTAACATAATAACAAAACATACTTTAAAAAAAATGAGTTGATTCCGAATCTATTTTGTCGGATGATGCCATCATAATTCTCATTAGATGACGCACAGCATGACTATGTGGCGCAGTCGCATGATACTGCACGTGACTTGAAAACCTAAAACCGCATGAACAGGTAGGTTCTCCATTTTGTACCTAAAATACCTATTTGCATCGGACCTGGCCGTTTAAGGACAACTGGGCCAATATTGGGAACGAGTGTTGTGAAAACATTATTTTCCTTAATACTCATTTTCAGGTTCTCTTCCATCATTTGCTCAGTATGTTCCCAACTGTGTTGATGTCGGCTTCCAGTCTAACGAAGAATTTTACATGGAGGTAGCTCCATGTAACTGTCTGTTTCAATTTATCTGTGAAATTGCTTTTCTTCACTACAAGGAACCTTCTTGGTTAAGACCTGAATTGAATGATCTGAAGTAATTTGAAGTAAGCAACCTCGCTGAGATTAAGGCCCGGTTTCCACCAAAGCGGAGACGAGCAGAGCGGAAAGTAGAATGTGCCAAATTCAACCAATCACAGGACGGGCGAAAGACCAGCAGGGCTATTTCCGCATCTTTTAAATGACAGTAGGTATCTTAAAGTGTCCATCAATTAACTGTCAAATGGTTCCATTTTGTACTAAACCATAACCAATTTGACAGTTAATCCATGGACACTAAGATAGCCACTGTAATATAAAAGATACGCAATGGCTCTGCTTCTATACATTTTAATTGTTATTAACCCGCACTGTTATATTTTTAAAACAAGAGAGAGAGACTAAAGAGAGCTTTCTTTTGGTTATTGGGTTGGGCAAATTCTCTTTATAAATTACAAAAGTATCTAAGTATCTACGCATAAAGTGAAGTGGAAACCGTAACCAATTGAAGTGTTTTTGCGAACACAGGTCCGCTGCTTTGCTTAAAGGCACTCTTCTTAAAAAATTTACAGCGTTTCCATCGACACCTGTAACCAGCCCTTGCAGTTGGTCCGGGCCGTCTCTCTTTTCCTATAGAATACTTAATCAGGCACGCATGTGTACACTACACGTTCCTTTAATTAGTAAAAGAAATCTGCGTCCTTTACCTCTCCGACAACCTTTTTCTAATTTTTCGTTGTAAACCAACACCAACACAGCAATACTTCATTAGGGAAGCCTCTTAACAGAACCATTGTTACAAAATTACCTAAAATAGCATTTTAAAATCCGGACAATATCAAACAAGCACCAATTAATTCAATCGTTTTCGTATGAAATTTACGTTTCAATCCGAATTTACTGAAACTTGCGTTTAATGGGCTTTAGACTAAAATAACTTGGAAATCAAATTAATTTACCCTGAAATTCTTAAGATTCTTCAATTTACAGAAGCTGACATTTAAGCAAAAGTTTTGTTCGAAGTTAGTCTCTCCAAGAAAATTTCCGAGGCAGTCCAAATTAGTGACGCCGCTCCCGGGTCACTTTTGCAGCATGGACTTAGAAATCCTTGGTCATAGAAGTTTTTGTAGGAAATAGTGGAATATTATTTTGGCAGAATACATTGTGCATTAATACACGAAATGTTTCTCATAGCATATAATTTTTTTTCTATTTTAAGGAATTTATGCGATGCATAATACCTGAGCTATTTTATTCATTAAAATTTACGTTAAAACAAGAATTTTATAAGTAGACCATGTTAAGATACTTAACTTAAAACAAAATGAGATGTCCTCAATTAATATAAGTACGGTAAAGGTGGCGTATTCACGCAAAAACTGACATTACCATACATGGTGCAATTAAAGTATGTGCGACTCATTAGGCGCACGAATACCGGGCCGCGCATTTTTACATCGAAGGAACGGTAATGCGTAACAAACATCGTTCAGCAAAAACACATCAGCGCTAAAAATATACGCGGCAATCGCACTGCGCAACGAGTCCAAGTTAATGCCGCCGCTGGCACCGAAACGAACGATACAGCTCGAGCGTTTGAAATACGAAGCCCCACGAAGTAAGTATGTGTGCGTGAACGAAATTCGTGTTTTCGGTTCGTAACTTCCATGTGTGTGCGTAGACACGACAGGTTTGCGTCTGTGAGAGTATGTTTTCAACCATTTGATACGTCCGAATGAGGTTATCGGCTTTCATGTGTGCGTTCTTGTCGAGGGTTTACGTTTTATTCGTTTTGATAATTTGATTCTCGTCGTATGGTATTATGCTGAAAGGGTCAAGTGTGTGAATGGTTTATAAAGTTGTAAAGACGTCGACGGCGAGATGACGTGGGAACTTGTCCGCTTATTATTTATGCGTTTAGAATTAATCCCTCCTTCGGTGACTTGAATGCGTATTATGTTGGATGAAGTGTTGTTTGTCTTTGGATTTGTGACGGCTTTATGAGGCTTCGTGTCTGTTACTTTCTTGGTAATTGAATGTGGGGAGGAGTAGGATTAGAAGGTTAGAAAAAAGTAAATAAACTGAAATAAAAATAAGTAAAAAAAACTTGGACTGTGAACTAAAGCTATGAATCTAGATTAAAATAAAATAAGGGAGCATGTAAAATGCCATAGAAAAATCAAAAATTAAATTCAAAATAGTGCTGCGTAGTGGTGTAAGATTACTAGAGGAGTATGGAGCACACGTGTACAAATTACCCCAAATAAATTGTGAGAGGTAAAGAAAACGCAGAAAACCGTCGGGGCTGCGGGTTGTTTTAAGAGATACCGCGGCCTCGACATAAAGGGCTAAGAAGGAACAAGACTGGTTTTTAGTCAATAGAATTCTGACACTCCTTTTCGCTCTGCCCAGGAGCGGGAGGGGTTATTTGATGATTTTCCACCAGCCAAAAAAAAAAGACAGGTAAAGAAAAGCGAATGATAAACAGTGTAGTGATAGGTAGTGGTTCACCTAACCAGAACACTTACACCAGAACTAAATGCTCCCATTATTTTTCCAAAACCAAATGTAAATCTAGCTAATAACGAGCCACCACTGTCAAAAACGATCAAGTTCAACCTAGGCTTTGCTAAGGCTAGGCTAGACAAGGATATGTCAGTTAGACATCCAATTAAGATTGCTAATGAACAGATGTCAATCATAGGTCTATAGTTGAAGCTGATGCCTTAGAGGGCCTTAGAAGAAACGAATCGCATACAAATTGATGCTTCCGAGACTATAAATAAGATAAGGACAGTAGGAAGCTACTGTTCTTATTCCTCCGTAAACTGTTGTATACCAGTTTGAGTAATTATCCATTCTTTATTCTGACTGCATCTCGCAGATGAACCTCTCAAAGGTTCAGCTGCGCTGGCTTCTGCATAACAGGACAATCCTAAACATACAAGGCCTTATTTTTTTTTTGCCGGGTGAAAAATCATCAAATAACCTCTCCCGCTCCTGGGCAGAGCGAAAGGGAGTGTCAAACTTCTACTGACTAAAAACCACCGATGTTCTTTCTTAGCCCTGTATGTCGAGGCCTCGGTATCTTTGTGAACAACCCGCAGCCTGAACAACCCGCAGCCATACATTCAAGGCCTTACAATAAATATATATACATACCTGTATATAGGTACATTATTTGCTGCCAGGTAAGTGACAACGCTCTTAGGGCACTCCCCGAATTCATCTTAATTGTGGTTCTTTCTTTCACTTTGTTGCAGGAATGAGTTCGGTCTTAAATCCTAATCTAACTGTAGAAGGTATCCATTTATATTAATTGGATTTCGGGTCTTTAACATGCCCTTGCTGGAGCTCATCACTATTAATATTCAATAATTTCCAAATAAGAAAAATCGAGATGTTTCGCGTTGGAAATAAAATCACAGCAAACAAGGCGAAGAAGTAGCATTAACAGTAGCTGGAGATCGTGGAAGACGCACACGTTCCCATGATCCCCAGTGCAAGTTTGAAAAGGGAACACTGGGGTGGTTTTTAGTCTGTTAGACTCAGATAGACTCTTCCGGTCGCAGGGTGGAGGACATCCATGAGGAATATCTATCCTGTAAAAAAGGATCATTAACCTTGATATTAGCACCATCATTCTTTAGCCATTTATTAAATTTTGCAGGGTTTGTTTCATTTTCTTTCTTGTATACATTTCTGACTGTACTAAACTGACTGTGTGGCTATAGCCAAAGACCAGAAACGTCTGCTCTTTAGCTTTGAACTTCTAAACGCAGTCTTCCAAGAACCGAAGTCTATTCCCAAATATGTCAAGTGCAAGTTCTCCGTATTACGCACTTAGGTGGCGCAGTTGTATGCGTGTGCGCATCTCGTTAGCGCCACTCTAGGACTTAACAAACAAGTTCCATGTGTGAATGTTTGGTTAGTGTCCTGAGATTCAGAAGGTCATAACTACCGACTTCGCATACATACAAAATGAAGTACCTATAAGCACGCCTTTTTAAAGCTGAAAAAGCTTATATGAAAATATACAGATTTCTCTGCATCAGCTTCAAAATGGCAAACTTGTGTGTGTAAGTTAATAACACTGCATATTAGTTGTCACCGTCAGTTCGTCACCCAGCTATTAACAGTCCACCGAGAGGCAATTCGCACTTGGCTCTTCGTCTACCCGGTCTGCCCTCATTTTAAGTAATTTCTTAAAAAATAACAGAACATCCGTTATTCTATTAGTCTCTAAAGAAGTTTCACTTCAAAACGATAGAGAAAAGTCGTCGTTATTCTATAGTATCCGTTTACACCTTGCATAAATAGCCTACAGACACTTGATATATCTTTACTCATGACAACCGTGTGTGTAATCTTTGCCAAAGTATGTTGTAGTCTGCTTCCAGTTCGATCAGGTGCAGCCAAAAACCTACCTGCGTTTACGCCGTACCGCATTTCAAACAAATTTACAAACCATTATTTTTCGAAATGATAGAACCGATTTTAATGAAACTTCGCACACCGCAGGATACATAGGTAGGTCTTAAAAGTTAATAGAATACCTTTTTAAATAAAAAAAATACTTAGTGTTAAAAGTTCAATTACATCGATTGTCAATTTTCCAAACAAACAGACATAATATTTCCAATATTTTTTTTCAAATATTTTAAAAAAGGTTTTCAACTAACTTTATAGACACAACTTTTTAGAAAGTAAGGATTTGAAAATTGATGTAAAATACCGCCACGCTCTTAACATAGAGCGACTGAAATATCGTCTTACAATATCGTCTATCAAATCACTTTTAGTCTACGGACTATCACTTTACGTTCATGTCATATTCCCCCAATATCAAGTCACACATGTGCAATGTGTCTATCCATGTATGCCACGTGTCAATGTGTGGAGGACCATTAGAAATAGTTGACAGTTCACAGGCGCGCCTCAAGACTCGTTTGATAGGAATGTTCACGGTGGGACTTAAATAATTGTGACTCGAATTAGAATTACTGTTGATAATGTGACTTGGCGTATCAATAATTTCATTGAGTTTTTAATCGGTTTGAAGAAATTCTCAATGGTACTTCTAATTTAATAATATTATTTTAAACGGTCCATTCATTCCCGTCGCTAACTTTCCTCAATGATTATTTCTAAGTAATCTAATCGAATCGTGCTGGGCAAAAAATAATAAAACTAAGACCTTTTATTTTGATGAAAAAAATACCATAGCAAAAAATATTACATGAGGTGCTCAAAAAACGATGTCCCCATTAATCCATCATATCCTAATAAGCATTTACATCCCTATAATCTAACTAAAGCGTCTTTAAACACGTATTAATCATATAATTAAGCTTGAAAGTCTGTAACCTCAAGTGTGCGGCGAGGCATAGAGAATGATAGAGCGTCGTTGTGGCAAGCCACATATCTGGCATATGGCGTAAAGACGTTGTCCAGTGCCACTCCGGCGTAACTGGCAAATTACGGGCTTTTGTGGTAACAATGGCAATTGTCTGCGGTACTAATAGTTTAATATACGACTAGAGAGCTTAGTTTAGAAGAAAAAAAATGTTACCTACATAAGAAAAGGTGGCTGAAGTGACGGTTTTACACGTCCGTTCTATGTAATTTGTGATTTACGAAGATGCAATTTATTGAGTCTTTTAACTAGCTGTTATCTACTCTAGGTCCTGATTAAATTCTGACTACTCTGGTAACAGATCAGGGTGTGATACGAGCTGAAGTTCATGGTTGCTTCCAACATCTGAGCAGGAAAAGTTAGATCATACTTCACAACACATCTTAGGTCCGTTTCGTTAATTCTGGTGAAAATAGACATGTATTTTCTTAGAAGATTACCTTTCTGCAAGGCAGCCTTATCTACCATGCAAAAGTAAGTCAATGGAAAACGACCACAGGTAGGTAGGTAGGTAATTTTTTTTTTTTTTTTTTTTAATATGGGACAAGCCCGCCTCATTGCACTATTCCCAAACCACTGTAACTTCTGTAAGCCAGAATCAACAGTGGCGACCACAAGAAAAGCGCCGAGACAATGAAGCTCGACGAAGTCCCAGAGAAATGATTTAACTGTCTTGGATCCCGCAACGAAATTAATCAGAAAAGAATAGCGGAGGAGTAGGAAAAGCAGAAATTTCCACTTCCCTCCATATCAGCAGGAGACAGAAAAGAACAAGGCCAATAGGCACACAGGGACGCATACAACTGGGATAGGCCCAGTTGCCTAGCACCACGGATATTGTTGTCATTAATATTACTGGGTCCTAAGTTGTGAGCTGTTATATCTGATTCCAATAATAGGTATGACAAAAATGCTTGAACGCACGGAAATTTGTTCTAGTTTCTACAAGGTCCGTATAGTAAATAACTCCGGATGTAACCTGTACACTATCCAACATAATATTGCGTTCATTCTGCCAAAGACTACACTCCCATAAAATGTGATGTGCAGATTGTTCATATTCGCAGTCAGATGTAGAACATTGACAGAAAGGCGACGCAACAAGCTTGAAGGAAAATAATTTACTCTTAAAGTTACCATGACCAGTGAGAAATTGGGCAACACAGTGATCCACCTCCAGCCATGTCCTGGCCAGCCGCTCACGAACGGATGGAAAGAACTGGTGGAGGTGTCGGCCTTTGATGGAATTATCCCACCTACATTGCCATTCTGACAAAAGATCCTCCCAGACGTCAGTCTGTGGTTTAAGTAATCTAGCTATTTTAGTACGGTCACGTTGTGTTAAAAAGTCTGCGTCCGCGGTCTCTCGTGCGCAATAGTACATTGAAGCACGGCGCTGCACTTCGAGATCGACTGGAAGTACCCCTGCCAGTACCGGTAAGGCTTCAGTACTAACCGTCCTATACGCTTTACACAAGAAAATCAAGGCCAACCGCTGGCTTTGAAGTAATTTACGTCGTGCCGCTCCTATGGTGGCCCTATCGGCCCAAACTGGTGTGGACTTAGGTATACAAACCTTTGACTTTTGGTAGTAAAGCCTATTGCAAACTATTGCTGGGCACAAATCCAGACTCCGGGGTGCAACTGACCAATGAACCGACAAATTTAAAAAAAACATTTAACCCGACAATATTGGGAATCGAACCTAGGACATTTTTTTTTGGTAAGTGAGAAATCTTAGGGAGCGTCAGACTTCTACTGACTAAAAGCCACCCATGTTCCTCCCAGGACCTCAATACACCGTATAGTCGCGCTTGTAACCACTAAGTATTATCATGGATCTATACTGCAAGACTAACTGCCGCACTCAGAGATATTTAATGATTACTAAAGCCGTTACTTAGTAAAGATTTAACATACTTTTGTATGAAAAAACTGTCAAAAGTCAAAACCTTTACTAAGTGATGGCCTAAGTAATCATTAAGTCTCTCTGAATGCGGCAGTAAGCAATGTAATATTAAGTGAAGTCCATGAGAGGACGTTTCAAAGGACAACCGTGATGGATGGCAACCATCCCTTCTCTTCCTCTTATGACATAAAGTTCATCATCTATCCTGCAAGACTAAGGAATGTTATATTAAGTGAAGTCCATGCATGAGAGGCACACCGTCGATCACAGACCAGCGCAGGCGCAGTGCGTGCATGACGTTTCAATGGACAACCATGATGGATGGTGACCATCTCTTATTCTCCTCTTATGACATAAAGATCTTCCTATCCCGCAAGACTATGTAACATTATATAAAGTACAGTCCATGAGAGGCACACCGTCGACCACCGACCAGCACAGGCGCAGTGCGTGCGTGACGTTTCAATGGACAACCATGATGGATGGCGACCCCTGTCTCCGACACGCCATTGTTTTGTACATATCACGGGCGGCGCATTTCATACGCGGTAAGCGTCAAATTTTATCTACACTAATAATATTTTAAAGAAGAAAGATTTGTGTGTTTGTAACGAATTAACTCTATAAGTGACTGCTTTAAAGATTTCAATTCTTTCACCCTATGAATGTTTCAATATACCAGAGTTAAAAAAAAATGTCCACCGTGCGTGGCCGTGACGGGTGGTTCCTTTGCTATTAAAAGACTATAATAACAAAAACTGCTAATATTTTAAACAATTTTGTGCAAATGAAACAACTTAATAATGCTCTCTGAAATCCTAGTCATGATCGTATGCTGTTGCTATTATGCTATACCTACCTATTTTTACATAAAACTATAGTGACTGCGGCCGCTATTAATTGTTGTGTAATGATTTTTTTTTAATTTTTAACCGACTTCTAAAAAAAGAAGGAGGTTCTCAATTCGGATGTTTATATTTTTTTTTATTATATTGCTTTGCTAATTAGGACTTAAGGTGGAAGCTCACATCTGGCCCGCGAAATTCTAATTTTCTTACGTTTTTGGCAATTTGCAGGCCAGTGCTTGGTTGTATGTTTATGAAAATTTGATTTGCGACTGTAAGACGTATGAAGTTACCGAATTATAACCATCAAAATTACTAACTACTAAAGAACGACGACTAAATTACTAAAGAATGACTTTTACATGCAAAAATCAATCTTGACATGAAAATGAACTTGGAGGGTTGTATTGATAATTTTGATGGTTATAATTCGGTAACTTCATACGTCTTACAGTCGCAAATCAAATTTTCATAAACATACAACCAAGCACTGGCCTGCAAATTGCCAAAAACGTAAGAAAATTAGAATTTCGCGGGCCAGATGTGAGCTTCCACCTTAAGTACAGAAACTTGGTTAGATACTAAAATTGTTTACAATTTACATATTCAACTTTCAATTAACGGATTACATCTCATTGTGTAAGCTAATCTGGGATAATCTGTTTAATGTCACTGTTACCTTTCCTTGCCTTCTCATACTTTTTCCTCATCTTCTTTGTTCTTTCTTCTCATGTTTTTTTTTACTTCTAGTCTAAAAACTCAAAGACTCCGCATTTTTTTACTTTTTCATCCAGATTAAAGCTTTCAATGTCATCAGATTAACAAAATATGAAGGAATAAAGTAATGTAATTGTAAATGCTTTATATTCTTAATAGATATCTGGTATCGCCCATAAAAATTTTATGATCGGATCAATCTCATGAGTTGATCGTAAAAAGTTTTCGTAGGAATCATTCCAAGTGAGGAAAAGGAATAACATAAGATTTAAACGACTGTGCATTCTGAAATTTAGCATCGTCGTAAATTAAGTGATAATTTTGACTGCATTCTTAATCTAAGGTAAAGTCGGCAACATAACAAAAACATGTTTCAATTAATCAAATCAATTTAAACCTTTTTTTTTTTGGCGGGTGTAAAATCATCGAATAACCCCTTCTGCTCTCGGGCAGAGCAAAAGGGAGTGTCAGACTTCTACTGACTAAAAACCACCCATGTTCCTTCTTCGCCCTCTATGTCGAGGCCGCGATAACCTGTAGACAACCCGCGGCCCCTCAATTTAAACCTTATATTTGGTTTATATAATTTACTAGCTGACCCACGCAACTTCGTATGCGTCACAATAATATAATAACTTACAACCTTCCTCGATAGATCGACTATCCAACATAAGTAGTCATATTTTTTCAATTATGTAGCTTTCTAATGTTGAAAGAATTTTAAAGTCGTCAGAGTAATTTTTGAGTTAAATCCTAACAAACATAAATCTTATCTTCCCTCTCTTTAATACGACTATTAGTTTAAATTACCTTAGATAATATAATTAAAGTGAGAATTACTATAGGTAGCTCTTACTGTTATACATATTATGACAACACCTTGTAAACATTATAGTGCAATAAATATTTTGAATTTGAGATTCCCGGAGGCCAGAATCTCCACGTAATTATTTTGTCGCGCAGATATTTTTATATTGCGATATCTTCCAAGATATTTGTTTAAACTATATAAAGTATAGCGCACAAATATTCTATATTAAATTTCCGTTCTAGCAAACATATTTATTAAGATATAGATTATTACCAGATGGGTTAAATAAACTTTGCAAAAAAAAAAAAATAACCTAACATTTTAATACTTAGTAAAAAATGGTTGCAGTCAATCTAAAAAGATAAATATATGCTGTCGCGGACTTTTTTTAAGAACTTTTAAAGAGGAACAATTCCTTCATTCCTTTATTCCTTTGTACGGTTTTATTACTTGTGCATAAAGTTTTAATAAAATAATTCCCGTTTTTGCAACATTTTTCATTTATGCTCCGCTCCTCTATAAGTCATAGCGTGATGTTATATCGCCTAAAGCCTTTCTCGATAAATGGACCATCCAACACAAAAATATTTTTTCAATTCCACTCAGAATGTACTGGACATTCTGAGTTCATCGCGTTCAAACAAACAAACTCTTCAGCTTTATAATATTAGTATACTTACGCACAGGTACTATATTAGTATACTACAAAAGGCTTAAAAGTAAGTATGGGTGTGCCACAAGGTTCGATATTAGGTCCCTTTCTCTTTTTAGTCTATATTAATGATCTACCCCATTTATTTAAAAACCAACCTGAAATGGTATTGTTTGCCGACGATACTTCTTTAATATTTAAGGTAAACAGACGTGCCACAAATCTTGATGACGTAAATAACGCCCTACTGCAGGTTCATAATTGGTTCACAGTTAATAATTTAGTATTAAATGGGAAAAAAACGAAATGCATAAGATTTGCTCTACCAAATGTCAAAAGTACTGATTGTGACATAATCTTGAATCAAGAGAAACTAGAATTTGTCGATGAAACTGTTTTCTTGGGGATAACGATTGACTCAAGACTACAGTGGGGTCCGCATTTAACATCTCTTGCAGGCCGGCTGAGTTCAGCAGCATATGCTGTTAGGAAAATCCGTCAATTTACTGACATAGATACCGCGCGACTAGTCTATTTTAGCTATTTTCATAGTGTTATGTCATACGGTATTTTACTATGGGGACGGGCTGCAGACATCGAATCTATATTTATTCTGCAGAAAAGAGCCATTAGAGCCATATATGGTCTACGAAGATGCGATTCTCTGAGAGAGCTGTTTAAGGAAATTAACATCATGACAGTACCTTGTCAATACATCTATGAAAACATCATGTACGTTAGAAAAAATCTGCATTTATTTAGCAAAAGAGGTGATAGACACCACTATAATACGAGAAATAGGGACGAATTAGTTCAGCCAGGTTTCAGGCTAGCTAAAGTAGACTCATCTTTCATGGGGTACTGTTTAAAATGTTACAATAAAATACCCCCTCACATTCTTCAACTGAAGGAGGCCAAATTTAAATCTTGTATAAAACGCACACTATGTAGGCAAGCATACTATAAGTTAGGGGATTACATTGACGATAAAAATGCTTGGCTCAATGCTGGTCCTGCTCCACAACCATAGGGGCAAATAAATCGATTATCATGTGAAGTTATTGTGGAAGCTGCAGAAGATTGTTAAAATATCTTAATATTATATAATTGCATAGCACATGTGTGAGTACTATGTACTACTATAAAGCCACTTTTTACATTTAGTTATTATTATTATTTATTTTTTTTGTGACTTTGTCCTACTTGCTGAGAGAATGTCATGCTCACTCAAATGTCTCGCTGATAGTGGCGCGTGTGTCGGATCATTTAGCTCCCTTCAAAATGGTTGAGCTGAATGGTGCTGATCCATGCGTCATGTTCGTGAACGGGCGCTGTCAGTAGAGACTGGTCATCTCTTAGTTGCCATGGATATATATATATATTATTTTTTTTTTTTAATTTGTTTATTGTATCGGTTACTGGACGCTCTTAACTTGCACGTATTTTTATTTTTTTGTACTTTGTTCTCACATATGTGTAAGATCGCAGCATTTAGGCTAGCTAAAGTAGACTCCCCCACATTGTTCAACTGAATGAGACGCAATTAAAATCTTGTATAAACCACACATTGTGTAGGCAAGCATATTATAAGTTAGGGGATTAAATTGATGATAAAAATGCTTGGCTTAATGCTGGGCCTGCTCCACAACCATTGATTACCTATCATGAGAAGTTATTGTAGAGGCTGCAGAAGATTGTAAGAATATCTTTGCATTGTATAGATTCAATATCTTAATATTATATAATTGCATGGCACATGTGTGAGTACTATGTACTATAAAGCCACTTTTTACATTTAGTTATTTTTTAGTGACGTTGCCCTGGTGTCTGAGAGTATGTCATGCTCACTTAAATGTCTCGCTGATGGTGGCGCATGTGTCGGATCATTAAATTCCCTTCAAAATGGTTGAGTTGAATGGTGCTGATCCAGGCGTCATGTTCGTGAACGGGCGCTGTCAGTGGAGACTGGTCATCTCTTAGTTGCCATGGTTAATTTATTTATTATATGTTTTTACTCTGGACGCTCTTAACTTGCACGTCTTGCTACATAGTTCTCACATAATATACCATCTCAACATGAATGATGTAATGTACCAAGATTTTGTAATAATATTCTGATTGAAAAGAGTGTCCATGGAGTTTCTTGCCCTTTCTTCTCCATAGAGATCTACGCTAGGGAATGGGCAACTACAGTACTTTCACAAGTTATTATGCCTTGTGTCTGTGACTGTAGCTTTAGAGTGCAATGCGTCGTTCCGGGGGTTACTGCGTCGAGTTGCGCGGCGCCGGATGTTTGCGGCGGCGAGTGCTGCGGGTGCGGGGGCGTGCGGCGGCGTGTGCCGTGGCGGCGGGTGCGCGGGGCTCCGGGTTGCGGGGTGACGGTTGCGCATTGCATTCGTTGTTCCGTGATTCGGGGTCTCCTGCATTCGTTGTAGCGGTGTGCGTCGTTGCGTGCTTTCGTGCTCGCGGTGCTCGTTGTTGCTGGCATTCGGCGGCGTGTGATTCGGCGTGGTGGCTTTCGGAATGACGTATTGCACTCGTAGATTTGTTTTTATGAATTGTTCTTCTGACATTCAAAAGTGCCTATAAAGGTTTAATTGAAATAAATGCTTTGAGTTTGAGTTTGAGTTTGATACATTATAATAATTATTAGATACAAAACAATAATTACATAAATCAGTGATTAACTAAAAACAACTAAGTATATTTTAGACTGCAGCAGTCTCTTTGCACCTTTAACTTAACCTCCAATACTACTTACATCAATTCCATCTTACGCATTTTTTGAAGCACCATGCTTCAATTTGAACCATTTTTAATTACCTAAGTAGGTACGTAAAAATCAGCGTCCATACACGACCCACAACAACTTTTTTGATAAAAGATTCTGATGAATCACAAATGCACCACTCTTCCCACTTCCCGCCGACAAAACTGATGAACGAGTGATTGAACCAACAACTTAAATCCAATTCTTCTCATCTCATCATCATCATCATATCAGCCCGGAATCACCCACCGTTGGGTATAAGCCTCCCCTTTTTTCTCATCACATATAACTAGAAATTAAACACTTATAATTATAAACCACAATCGGCAATTCTCTCTCCGTAGACCACACAGCGATTACAGTAATAACTCTTGTACAATGGCGCTAGCCGCGATTGTGTGCGCGTGCGCCGGTGAAAGCGACGCGCTACATCAATGCGGGCCCGTCTGATGATCACTGTTAGTCATTATTTCGTTCTGCTCTCGAGATATCAATGATTTGTCTGACAGATATGGCGGGCTTGAGAAATAATGAGGCTGTTCACAGGATTTGAAATGTTTATTGTAAGGAATATTTAACTGACGTATGTACGTATGTGCGCTGGAAAGGAGACCAAGGACCTGCGTCGGAGTTCTTTTTTCCAACACTATTTTATAACATACCATCACTTCTTGTAATGCCCTTACTAAGGTTCAGAGTAGACATTTGCTTGAAATAGTTTACCCAGCAATTTTAAATCCCAGGGGCTTACCTACTATGATGCATTCATGCTCCATAAAAAACGGGATATCATCCCGTTTCATTTCAATGTTCAGACCTTTGTTTATACGTTTGTAACAATTTTTAACCTTATCGCATCGTAATTACTGTCCGTGATCTTGATCTTCGCACTTAAAAGTAGGTTAGTAATGAGCAAAATTCAATTAACACCCAAGATTAGATACGGCTTAATTACTTTTCCAAACACGATACCTAGATCGATTCCACGTTGATTCTTCGTGTGCGCCTGCTTTACTAAGTGCTGTTTAAAACTTTGTCATTTGAATTAAAACGTATTTTCAAGGAGAGTGAGCAAAAATCAAATTTTCTAACATTTTCGCCAATTTTCAGGTCAGTTTCAGGTTGAATGTTGATTAAAATATGATTTGCGACCATACCGGCCGTAAATCATATTTTTGACCGGCTTTACTAAATCATCAAAACAACCATCATCAATCCCAGCGCTTCCATCTTAATAACCTACTAGCTGTTGCCAGCGGCTTCACCCGCTACAACTCGAAAATTATCCCACGGAAAGATAAAATCGGGATGAAAACTATCCTATGTGTTAATCCAGGTTATAAACTATCTGTGTACCAAATTTTATCTAAATCCGTTCAGTATACCTATAGTTTTTGCGTGAAGAAGTAACACTCATAGGTACACACTCACACACTCACAAACTTTCGCCTTTATAATATTAGTGTGAAGTGTGATAAGAGGCACAAAGAGAGGTCAGCAGGGCTATTGCGTATCTTTTAGATATCAGTGGCTATCATACTGTCCATGGATTAATTAAATTGGTAATGGTTTAGTACAAAATGGAACCATTTTACAGTTAACTGATGGACACTATATGATAGCCACTGTCATATAAACGATACGCAATAGCCCTGCTGGACGCATACTTCCTGATTAGAACTCCGTTGTCTTCTGAATCCAATCCATTCGATTTTCATGGCCCTTCTCAATGACGATGTTTATCCCACAGCGGGATTACCTCTCTTTCTTCTTAAACATGCTGTTGGTAAGTAATATAGTTCTATGGGCAATTACTAACGAATATTAGAGAAGTCTCAAAGTTGCGCCAATTTATAGAATAAATAAAAAAAAAATATTAAAGGTAAGGAGGAGGGACAAACCTCAGGTGACTAAAAGAGTGGTGAATATAAATGGCGATGGGTGGAGAGGGAGAGGAAGACAAGACAAGATGGATGGAGACTTAGTGTAAAGAGTTATAGGAAGGAATTAGGAGTAAATGATAGCGTGACGACTGACTGCAAGAAAAAAACGTGGTGCACCGACGACGAAAAAAATATTATGATTCTAGAAGCTAATTATAATATGTGTATGGCAAGGCGAGCTGACAGGACTTACTTTGAACAAACATTGCGCGGCAATAGAGGGTGTGTAATTGAGGTATGTCGGAGAACAGGAAGGGTGCCTATTCTGTTCTCCCTCGACCTATGTATCTGATAACATTCTGTATCTTGTAGTTTTGTGTTTTTTCACGTATTTGAATCTTGCGTTGAGATCTTAAATGATCAAAGTGGTGATGATGTAGAGGAAAGTCACCAAATATGAAATAGTATCCTAATATGGAATACCTTCATTTCTCTAAGACTATAAGTATGAAACGCAACACTCGACCATCTTCTGTTCCATTCGGTCTACTAACTATCGCACTCACACCATCGAGTCAGTTGCGCGAACACTTCACTTGTGGCAGGCGTGTTTTGTTTTGTTGTCGTGCGGAAAATTTTAAAGGTAAGTAATAAATGAGTATTACCAGCTGATATGTTTGTATACATAAGTGTTATACTATTTAGTATATCGGTATTATGTTTATTTCACCATTTTGTGATCTTTTAATTTCAAAATATTGTGACTTAAAAAAATATTTAGAAGAGTTTGAACTAGTATAAAAATCCAAATATGGACAGTCGTTTGATTTGATTGATATATATTATATATTATATATCAATAATATATATATTATATATATTATTGATATATATTATTATATATATATTTGATTTGATACTTGGATCTGTGACTTTTGCAAGTAATTATGTAACTTCTTTTATTTATCACAATATGTTATATTTATTTAATTGATCTCAAAGATATTAATGTCCATTTTTGTTATTGTTATGTTGATTTATGCTTATATTCCATATATGGGTACCTATTCCATATTTGGTTACTCATTTGTGATTTTGTTTTTTATGTTAGATTTTAATTTGATAACTAATATATTTGATTAAAGGCTGTTAATTACTACATATAAATGTATGACTGATTAGTAAAAACATTAAACTGTTTTAATTTATATGAAGTTTTTTTTTATATCCCAAAAACAAAATAGTATTCCATATTTGGTGACTTTCCTCTATGAATTGAAGACAATGATGATCAATTGGAACTGAAGATGCTGGAGCTGGTCGAGAACTCTGAAATGTAAAAGAAAAAGTAAATAAAATAAATTGTCAGAAAACTTTAGAAGAGTCTGACGTTTAAAAACACTTTTTTGTTGCGAAACGTCTCCTCCAGGTAGTTCAGTTACTAGAAGTTACTTATGTCTAATCGCTTTTTTTTTAAATCAATACGGTCTGCAAAGTTTCACTAAGTAATTTAATTTGAAAATCGTCAAGCTGAAATAGTATACCACTAAACCCGAACCATGTGAAACCCACCAAAAGAACCGCACTAAAATTATAAGCACTCACTCAAATAAGTCCGCGAGGCAATCCATCGGAACCCTGCTGAGCGCCACAGATAACCGGGGGTAGATGCGGCGAGCGATGTTTTCAATTTCCGCCCCACACTCCGCTCGGGGGTAATTTTATTAAAAACCCGCCGCGCCGCTCCGGCCTCTGAATATTTATCTCTTCATACATGCGGATACGCGTGGGGCATGATAAAAGGGTTGCAGTTTGTTTTACAACTTTTGAAAGCGAATGAAATGTAGTGATTTTGGTACTTCTAGAAATGGATGCTTCCATAAAACTTTTACACAGATATTAAATTTAAGAATGGCTATGGTAAACCAGTTGATGAATTTAAGTCTTGTGTTGAAAAACGTAGTCTATAAAAAAAACGTTTGCATGTTTTAAAAAAACATTTTTCAGCATCAGCACACCTAATAAGTATTAACCCGAGCTTCTGATATTATGATTCTCGAGTTGGTAAGTTCTAATCTAGAAGCCAGCATCCATGTACATAATATCTAAGACACAACGCACCAAGAATTTCACCAAAACCAATATCTTCAGCCATAAGCAGTGCACTGCTGAACACAGGCCTCTTCAATCGGTCGCCCGCCACTCAACTCGATTCTCAGCAACTTTCATCCAATTTATAGTTGCTCCCAGCCATCCTGCAAAGATCGTCGCTCCACTGAGCCTGAGGGCGTCTCACGTTACGCTTGCCGATTCGCAGTCTCCACCAAAGAACACATCTGCCTACCCGAACGGTCATCGGTTCTGTGGTACGGCTAGGTTACTTATTCTATGAGCTATGTTAACAACCTAAGACATAATTATGAGTATTTACAAACATGCACAAACTTCTTCAAACTCAGGATTCAAACTGACTGGACTAATAGGGGATCGGACTGAGTCAAAAAAATATGATTCTAATTAGTCCGTCAGTTAGATTATCGAAAAACATTGGATACGTGTTTTTTGTTTTATCAAATTAATCAAAATTGACGAAGATAAGATGTGGTTGTGACGTCATTTGTAGGTAAAAAATGTACTATCATATGACGTTTTCGAAGAGTTCACGAGTTTTCGAAGCACTGTATTGTCTTCATTTTTTGTTTATGTTAGAAAAGAAAAAATACGTGTCCAATATTTTTTGGAAATATATCTGACGGACTGATTAGTTTTTTTTTGTCCGATCCCCTATTACTTGGATTACCTTGGAACCTAGTTCCAAATCATTCAAGACTCGACCTAAGTACTGACTAATTATGGGATGTACCTAATAGAAATCTTATTTAAACAATATATAAATTCGACGTAATGCGCAATAAATTATAATCAAGAGATAATCTTCCTTCCTCCTTGGGGGATTTCCAACTTGTTCAAATAACTGGCATTTATTGATTTCGATACTAATCTATGAAGCTTTGACTGTCAGTGTATTAAATGGCGTCCTGGCTTTGAATCGCGACGTGACTTTAGTTCGTTAATCTTGTGATTGAGTGCGAAATTATTTAGAGACCAGGAACAATACGGTAAGTAGTTCATTCTTTGATGAAGTCTAACAACCCGTCTTACCAAAGAGTATCGTATTACCAAGTAGCTGGGATGTGGAGGTCAGATAGGCTCCATGTAAAATAGTGGTATTTTTTTGAGCTGGAGCCGGTTACACTGGAAGCCGACCCCAACATACTTCAGAAAAGACTAGTCAGATGATGACATGATATGAAATTAGCTTCTCTTAAAACCAAATTCCTTTTTGCGTATCAACTTTTGTCTATATATTGTCTTTTCAAACCCAGTAGTCTCCAAGCGTGTTATACTTATAATTATGTCTCCACGCTTGTTTAAAACCTCAACCAATTGAATAAGAGTCAGCTACTGAAAATGGCCCTTATGAACCCATTATTTGGGTTCGAAATATAGTATCGACTATTTAATAGTGTCTACAAATATCGTGGCCAACATAGGTGCAGAAAAGATTGCCGTTGCAAGAGCCAAATGGATTTCCAACCGTCATCGCGTCACCAGAATCACCTCCATATTCTTATTTTCCGCCAAGATATCACACCCGTGAAGTTGGAACATGGTTTGTAAAAGTCTACTTCGTTGCAGAGATCTTTCTTCATATCCTCGTGACCTAGTACCTACTTAAACTCACCAATCAGGCGAAACATAGCAGAACCAACTTCAGTGATTTAGCAAAAGCTATTGCTTGCTTTCAAAGTTTTTTTTATACTAGTGCCTTTTACAAAAAATTCAAAAATTACTATGATTATTTGATCATCGAACACCCAGTAAACATACTTATGCCAAAACTCACTTTACCCTATTTGTTTCTCACTTCCGAACAAGGAAAGGCCCGAATGCGACAAACTTAAATGAAATTGCGAATCTTTCCAAAAGACACACGACTTTTGAGGATAAAAGTATGTAAATCAGCCCAAATATTTCCAATTTCTTGTAAGCCTCTCCTGAAAGCCTGCCTGTTTGCATGGAGTTCGTTCGTTCTTTAATTTGAATAAGAATTGAAGTTTTGATTCTTTTGCTTGCTTCGTAGCTACTTCTTTTGCTTCGTTCTATTATCGGATTTAATTTTTGTCTATTATTTTATAAGGTATATTCTATTATATTACAGATTAGCAGCATATTGTATTTTATAACAGAAACTCGATTTCTAAAGTGCGTGTGCGGATCCTGTAGTATGACATTTTCAAATTGAACCTTTCAACAATTTCACTGATGAACTTATTAGTTTGCTGCAATGCGTGAATGACATCATGACCCAAAAGTAAGTTAATTAAACCAAAACCATCTTTCGAAATGTGCATAATTCCATAGAAACAAAATGCAAAACCCATTGTTTTAAAAATTCCACGTTTCTTGCTATAATTATCAAGCAACTCGTTCCTTTGTAAGCCCAGAACCACATGCGAAGCTAAAATTCGCAAATTTGCACAGACGTGGCAAAAACATCGTCGGTTCCCAGAACGCCTATTGTCGGGACGTCATTACAACGCGCAATTTTGTCAGATCTCACATCCCCTTTATGTAAGCCTGGGTTATTACAAAACAACGGCAACACAATTAAAATTCTACCCTATCCTCCAAACCACAAGACTGCGTTTTGCTTGGAACGTTTTGTAATGCAGGGATCAATGGGATACCCCAGTTATTTCGCTCCGGGTGTCTCAGCTCCAATTTCAACTACGACAGCGCTGTATCGCTTCTATTGTATGTTGTATTCAGACCGTCTCTGTGTTTGCAGCGCTTTCCGCTTTTCGATACTTACAATAGAAAGGTGCTCGGGATTTTTCAGTTTCATTGTCAAGAGAACCTTTTGCGTTTGCCCCGAAATTGAAATCCCGACTATTAGGTATTTACAATGGCAGCTTTTGTTTTTTTTTTCCCGGTTTTTGTTGGAGCATATATTTTTTGTGGAAACCAGTTTGGTAAAAGATCATAAAGAATTTATTTATGACGGTAAAGGCGTGCCATTATGTTATGATTAGTTGGTCCCGGTAGATAATTACAGATGATGAGATAATGTTTTTTGGTCTTTGTTTCTTTATAGTATTGTTTTTTCGTTTTGTTGTACTTTTTATGCAAAGTGTATTACTTTAATGGGTCTGGGAGGACTTTTTTTTTTTACCGAATTCAGAAAATAGCAAGGACCGTTAGGCAGATTTTTTGTTCTTCTATTAAAATAGTCTTCTCCAACAGCTATTTTACGATTACCTTTAGGCACACTCATGCAAAAAAAACTTATTTTTCTACTTAAATTAAGTAACTAGCTGATAAAAAATTAAAGCCTTCTATCTTCCTCTTACTTCCACCGTCACTACCTACCATTAATATTTCCACCTACGCATTTCATTAAAATGTCATAAAAAGTTCATGCATTCCGTACAACACAATCATCAGACATCAATTCCACCATAAGATTGCTTCAATTTTATTTTTATTACTTCTTTCAAAAGCAGTCGTTACGAATTTTCTAAGCGATTAATTCGTCGGCGTTCGTGCATCATCGGGAAGGTTCGATAACGATCTCAACCTGCCCACGCGCACATTTGATACCCTCCTAAACTAATGTTAGAGGCATATGTATTCAAATGTGTTCGAGGATTTAAATTAAGCAGGTTTTTGTCGTTTGGGTTATAAATAATCAACGTATTTGATTGCTTATCGGAGCGTACCAAAATAAGTATAACAAAAAAAATGTTTTGGGACTTCCTAGTTACGCAACCAGTAGTTTAGAGTAACATTAACTAAAATAAAATTAAGTTCCCGCATATAAGTAAAAACCACTTTATTTATTGCTGACGATTTAAAGAAACCCAGAACACCATTTTTAAAGTATTTTGAGAAGTCTTTCTCATGCTTATAAGATAAACGAGAAACCTCCATATAAAATATTCTTCAGGAGATGAAACTTTAAAAACCCTACCCTCGGAACTCGTGCTAAAATATCGTGTTTGTAATAAACCTAAAGATTTGCGGAATAGACTGTTTTTTCATCAGATAAAAATTTCAAATCTTCACGTTCCGTTTAAACCAATTGAACGAAAAATCCAGCTTCAAGGCCAAAACGCAAAAGAAAGACTTGAGCAGATGCAAATGTTGCCCTGATGAATAACCGAAGCTGTTGGTTATAGGTAGGATGACCAACCAATGCGAGCAAACTACATTTAGGTAGGTATACCCTTAGTCACCGGCTCAGCGCTCAGTTCGGTGAGGCTGACTCACTCGTCCTTTGGACAAGTTCCTCGTTTCCCGGAAAATATGCGACAAACAGATATTATGCAGACGCAATTCAATATCTGACGGCAATGGCGTTAACTACGGAAACGATTTCATGGAGTACAAAATTATAAACCAACCGCCTATTATCTTATTTTTAGACTAAGTATACAATCATGGGAAGTATAAGTACAATATACTTTTGTACTTAATACACGCCACGCTTTTCTAAGTCGTGCCGTGGATTGGCTACTCATTAGGTAGGTACACACCAAGATTCCTCCCTGCTTCGAAAAGCACGTTAAGCCGTTGGTCCTGGCTGTCATTTTTAGATCTTGTTATTGGCCTGAGAAACTGACAACCATTCCTTACCAAGAGGTATCACAATACCTAGTGCTAACTGGGTTGTGGAGATCAAATAGGCAGTCGCTTCTTGCAGAATAGTGGTATTCAGCTGCATCCGGTTAGACTGGAAGCCAACTTCTAAAAGCAGCCGCCGCATCCGAAAACCGCAGTTCCAGCAAAGCCGAATCGCTGTGATGGACCACAGCATACGATTGGTCAACTGCCTACCTTTTCCAACTATGTTGGGAGTTGGAAAAGGTAGGCAGTTCCAGGCTTTGCTGGAACTGCGGTTTTCGGATGCGGCGGCTGCTTTCCGAAGTTACACAAAAACGTAACGCTTAGTCAGATACACGGTTAGGTGACCCCGTATAGTCACAGCGGCTACGGAGAAACACACTGAATAAAATTGCTTGTACTCTAAACAATTTTTATCATTACGTTGTCAGGTCTGAGGGAAAACGTGTATTTGAGTCGTGTCGACCGGTTTCTTGAATAGAACAGTCAGAATCCTTTAGCCATAGATGCCACGCCTCACCGCGGCGGTAATCACGAGTAGGCAATAATCTAGACACGCGCTTGTCGTTGTCGCATATCACATCACATAAAGTCGTGTACGGGACGAACATCGGCCAGAGTTTCGAAGCTAGGGTATACCAGTAGTAGTTGCCCGTCGGGGCCGCGGGTTGTACACTAGTTATCGCGGTCTCGACATAGAGGGCGAAGAAGGAACATGGGTGGTTTTTAGTCAGTAGAAGTCTGACACTCCCTTTCGCTCTGCCCAAGAGCGGGAGGGGTTATTCGATGATTTTCCACCCGCCAAAACAAAAAAAAAAGGGTATACCAGTAGTGTTACCGCAATCAATAATACCCGCGGGAGGTAACAGCATTATGTTTGCATAGATTTCTACATAATGCTTTTCATTATCATCATCAACAGCCTATTAATGTTCCCACTGCTGGGACACAGACCTCCTCTCTTTAAGAGGGAATGGGCTATGATCTACCATGCGGGCCCAGTGCGGATTGGTAGATGTCACATGTCTTCGAATTTTTTGGTTTTTATGCCTGTATTACTCGGACTGCTTCAAGCAGTTGAGACCGACTGTTTGAAGCCGCGACCGCGGTGAACTATAGTCATTCATTCGCTGCCGTACACACGACTGCTCGAGCAATTGCGATCGCTTCAAGTCGTCAACAACATGACGAAATTCCATCGTGCCGTCGACCGCTCGCGAGCGGTCGCGAGGCATTCACCGACGGCTCGAGCCGTTGACTGCGCTAGAGCAGTCGACAGCTCTCCGACCTCCCCACCTTTTCTTGTGACCTCATTCTCGAGCAGTCCGTGAACGGCCGCCCTTAGGGCATGGATTCTGACGAGGAAGCACAGCTTTTGCTGCTTCTGCTCAAGCGGAGACGACGGTGGCGACGTCAATTGAGAAAATTTTGGATTTTCTCTTTTGACATCGCCGCCGTCGTCTCCGCTTGAGCAGAAACAGCATGAAGTGCTTTCTCGTCAGAATCCATGACTCGACTGCGGTAGAAAATCAACTGCTCGAGCGGTTGGTAGCGACAGCTCGAGCAGTCAACAACCGACCGCTCGAGCAGTCGACGTCGACTGCTCGAGCCGTCCGTGTACGTCACTCAGCCGTAAACTGCTCGAGCAGTCCGTGTACGGCCGCCCTAAGACATGCCAGTTTCCTCACGATGTTTTCCTCTACCGTTTTGAGAGCAGCAGTGATGAAATAAATGACACAAAGTACTAAATGTGCCTGCCTGGGTTCGAACCCACCACAAGTCGGGTCGTAATTCGGGGCCGCCACCACTGGGCGACCGCTGCTCTCATGCTTTTACTACTGGAATATTCTGAAACAGAAACCGGGAGAAATTCCCGACAGAAGATAGTCTCTCTCATAGTGCATATTTAGGGTTCCGTAGTCAACATGGAACCTTTATAGTTTCGCCATGTCCTTCTGTCTGTCTGTCCGTCTGTCCGTCCGTCCGCATTAAGTCGCCAGTTACTGCCGCACTCAGAGAACTTTAATGATAACTTAGGCCATCACTTACTAAAGGTTTTGACAGTTTTGTTATACAAAAGTAGGTATGTCAGTTCTTTACTAAGTGACGGCTTAAGATCATTAAATGTCTCTGAGTACCGCAGTTAGCACTAAAATAGTCATGCCAAGTTACAGCAAAGTTGGCATGAATACAAATAAACAAACGAGTTAAGCCGCCAAAGTGGTAAAATAAAATTTAGTATTATTATTGGGTTATCTCCTCCAGTACACATTACAGTCCCACCAGGTGGACCGACGACATCTTGAGAGTTGCGGGCAACCGGTGGATGCAAACGGCAGGCTGCCGTTCTGTATGGCGTTCTATGGGGAGGCCTTTGTCCAGCAGTGGACGTCTTGTGGCTGATGATGATGATGATGACACATTACAGTGGGGAAGTTTTTTTTTTTTCGCGAAGACCCTTGTGTGGGTTGTCGTTGGATAGGTATTTAACCTAATATTGCGACTTTGTTCAAACACTTGGGATTTGTTTGTGAAATATTAGACTTATTACACTCAAGTTTGGCTACCTAAACCACCTATAAGGGTCGTGATTGAGCACGAAAAAGTCACGGTAGTAGCATTTTAACAAAAATAGAAGAAAAACTATCAAAGCTAAGTAGGCTTTACAAGTTTACGAGTTAAAGTCGACCTATAAAATATCTTATTATAAAAAGCTATGCAAACATAAATCCAACCAATTTAAAATTTTCTACATTGCGGAAAAATTTAAAATTGGTCTAATTTACCTAACTGTGGCACTATTTTTCAAAAACGTTTTCTACTAACTCTTTAGACATAAGTGTCCTGCTTAGGTGAGTGAAAATTCATAAAAATCAGGTCAGTCATTTCGTCAAAAAAAGAACTTGAAAAGTATGAAATGTCGTACGGCGTAAACACTCCCGTCGCTCATCGTATCGAGGGGAACATAAAGTCTTTTTCTCTTTTACCGATGGGTACTTGCAAAATCGATTTCGTGGCAATCAATTTGGTCCTCCCTAAACGAAAACTAGGTATATTTATAACATGGTGTTAAAAACGGCGATTGCTGGAATGCAAAAATACTACCTTCTCGTATGTTTCCTTTTCTTTGATAAAACTCTAAGAACATCTCCTTTTACTCCAATCTTCGAATTCTTCCATCCCTCATCTTCTTTGTCCTCATCTTACATCCAGCGAATGGCCCACCTGCGAGAAAGAGACAGAAAAGCCATTCAGGTCCCTGCTGCGTCGTGGTCGTCACTTTCTGTGCTATTTTGCCTGTAGTTTGTGGTTTCACACGTAAAGCAGGAACCACAGAAGAATCATTAGCGACGAATACCCCTCCATGCACCATGAAATGCTATGAAAGTTGAAACGGGTTTCCGTCATTCTATTTTAAGCCTTACATTATATTTCGACAATTCTCTACATAGATAGAAACCAGTGAAAAATCCGTAGGTTGATTTAAAAACACCCGGGAAACGGGCATGGGCAGTCGTGCAGTATCCTACAATGGAAGGAAATCGCTTTAAATAAGTATATTACCTAATTGTATCGCCAACCATGTATTTATTCAGAAAACATGGTGGGCGATCAACCATCACCAAAACCAACCAAACATTCCAAACATCATTTCTCCACATAATACCATGTGTTGCGCCCGCTGCACGATGATCTGATTTTCGGCCTACTCCGCGGAATAAATGTTTTATTCGTGACAATTCTTGGATCTCAAACGCCATCGGAGTTGGCCCCTTCTCTTCGGACGTAGCTGTACTGCTACCAGCAACGATAAATGAGGGTTCGCAACATTGACCGCGTCGGTTCGGTGATTCTGCATTCACTCCTCAGACGAAAACATAGGTAACCAGCTCCATTATTTATTGCCACACATACTTATACACTGTTAAGTAATTGCGACGGTTTCTGGCAACGTCGACGGAGTCTTCGTTCTATTCTTAGTTAGTGTGCATTTGAAGCCCGACACGGTCACAGACATCAGACCAGAGGTACCTACTTAGCCAAACTGCTCGTAACCGGGCCGAAATGGCGGCACTCGTGCATATGACTGGCGTGTGTTGCGAACCTGGACATAGCAGTGAGCAGCACTTTACTAACACCCTCTTGGAAGTATTATTGTTAAAGTTATTGTTAATCCAAACGATTTCAAAAGATTAAAAGAGTAACCTTTGGAGTTTCTCACTTAGAAATTCGGCTCGATTTCAAGCTTATATACGGCCCATTCCTGATGATCCTACATCAAACTCGTTACCTCCGAAATACTGTTATCCGACGACGCGACGTCAAGATAGGTAACTCTTGGCGTCGAACCTATCTATCTATATAAGTACTCAGCGACGTATCTTTACTTTTCCCCAATGCTTTTTGATCCTACAGGCCTCGATTTCATCCGGCTGTTACATCGTTGCAGTCTAGCCCAGCGAATTTGCCGCGATTGCGTTAGAGCAGTTCAGGTTCTTTCATGTGTCTAAATCATTCTATCCTCGTCGTTGCAACTTCTACTGAAATTACCGTGATGACGTTCTAGATCTTATAGGCGTCGTACCTACTCATCCGTCTAGCTCGACCTCGTACCTGGATGTCCTCTTCTGAATTTGCTGCTAGTTCTTATAAGCGTCGACCTTAACGTCGTAGTATGATCACCTAAACCATAGCATCGATGACGTTGTTGACAAACTGCCGCGGGCCGCCTGAACCTATGTGATGCTTGGTTTGAAGCTGTTGACAACCTCCTCGTTCCGTTTTCACCTACCGCATTTAGCACATGGTACAGGCTCCGTCCACGGTCTCTGGCAAAAAACCGTCAAGCAAGGTGTGTTAGCGTCGTTTGTTTCGTTTGAATGAGGACAATTTGCGTCGCCGTGGTTCGTGAAGCGAAACGAAAGGAATGAAATTGATGTGAGCATACCACGAATCATCATTTTTCCCCAACTATGTTGGGTTTGTTACAGTCTAACCAGGTAGAACCCAAATACCAATATTTTATATCGAGCGATGGCCTATCTGTCCACTAGATCACAGTTCGACTGGGTAATTCGATTCGCGGCTGTGAGTAAGCAATTTTCTTCCGTTTCGTTTTCTCTGCAGTGGCTGTCGTAAGAAATAAAGCTTATGTGCCGATGCCGAGATATTCATCATTTCTTCCTCTAGTCGTGTATGACTATCACCCATTGACATCAAATGGCACCATATTTTTACCTAAAAACCAACGTATAGCGAGGGAACAAGTTGTTGCAGTATTCTGGCTTGGAGCCATTGTCTGCTAATTCATGATACTTAATAACATTGAGCAAGCGCTCGAGACATGACATCATGCATGCATCATCAAGGGTGTTGAAATAACAAGAATGGCATGATAATGCTTCTTAAACGTGAGTCGACATTGGTGTTGTTCTCATTGCCACTTCGCTTGCAATGGTCATGCACTTATAATTGTTGTGTTCTACTTTCATTATCGAAATCAAGGTACCTTTTTCTTCGGTACAAAGCACTGGTTTTTATTAAAAATCAGTAGTTTTTTTTTACCGTGCCAGAAAAAAGATGAATCGCCCTTTTTGGCCTGAGCGGATTTTTCTCCGCCTCATGTTGCTTGTTACCTACGTAAAATATAAGGTAAACCAAGGCTTCGGTAAGTAGATTAGTGGTTGGACAGTTAGTTCGACAACATCATCAGAAAAGTTGTTAACTCTATCGGTTCTACGAAAACATAGTCTATTCCAACCGCGGTCCATGCATCAAACGTGACAGTTTTAAAAATAAATCGCGCTATCTAGCGGACGTGTCGACGACGCGGCGCAAGCTGTGTCTATTTATCGCGCCATATCTCTCCCTACAACAATACAAAATAAATAAATGTGCCCGAGCCCGGATCCGGCGACCCTTCTCTCTCTACGCACGTAATCCATTCCAAAATGTCCGTTTATTTTTCTATGTGAGCCGCTCTCAGTATAAAAAACAACGCGCTTGAATCGACCGAGCACCCGTGCGAGAGGGACAAAACACTCGACGACCGAACATCAGCGGGCGGGGCACTGCGTCGCAGTCTCCCATTGGCGCGCTACACGCAGACCCCGCCGCCCGAGTTTCACAGCCAATCATCTTACATCTTGTTTCTCACGTCCCGCGCCCCGCGAGGCCCAAAATACCGACCTTTCACGAATGCCAACCCGATTCGATACGACCGAAAATGCCTTAGTTACTTCACGCGCGTACTGTTGACTGGTCGCTTTCGCTCGTTTCCAGCGAAAATCGTAACAAACTGTTCTCGCCGACTCTAATCTTGCGGCCGGTTTAAACGTGAAATGTGAATCGCTTCGAGTGGTGTACATCCAACAGCTGATTGACCCAGGTATAAATTATAATTTTATGTAATATAATCCCTAACATGTAATAGTAAGGGTGGTGAAAGCAGAATTTCGATATCTAACGCGAATCGTGAGATAAACGAGTATTTTTGTGCCGGATGATCGAACGTAAAAGCGGTGTCCTCGTAATCAACGTAGGCCGTTCGGAGCGGCAACATCGCGCGTAAATAATAGGGTAGGCGCTCGGTCTTTCTCTCGCAGCTGGCGCACAGCGGCAACGTCGCGCTCGCTGCCGGCGTTATTGTGCCTCCACTGCGTCCGCGTGGCGCGCTCCCGTGCCGTGCCGTGGTGCCGCACACCGACACTGCGGGGACTCGCCGCCGCCGACTCGAGCGAGACGCATTCACTACGATCTGCCAACGCAATATACCTACAATACCGACACGACGACCTACTCAATCACGATATTACTTTACGTTTGCAATTATACTAACTTAGGGCTATTTCTAGACTTGTCATACTAATTAACTGGTGTTTACTGCCTATATACTGAGGTATATACTTTCTTATTTACTTTTTTATGTACTACATAGATATGTATTTAGTTATATTTAAGCCGAAAAATAATGATCGCACCAATTCAAGTCCATGATATTAATAATGATAGTATTTTACGGGCACATTACAAGTATACGCGCTGAAAACACAAAACTGATGAAATTAAAACTTGTTTACAGAATATCGAGCGGGTGTTGGCGGACCCGTGGCGCACTCTGTCGGCAAGAAACGAAGTGAGGCGGGCGGGGCGCGCGGGGCAGGGGCTTCCTCCCCCTACTTCAGTTTCGGCTGTGACGTTGTGTAGAGAGGACGCGCTGCTGCGTGCCGCAAAAAAGGATCGTTCGCGCGGCAACTTTGAACAGTGACAGTGTGAAGGAGAGTGTTGTGACAGAGAATGTGTATCGGATTGCAGTGCGCTACCAAACGGATGCAGTGATTTGGATCACAATACTTGGATCGCAGTGATTTTGGATTTGGATTTTTCACTTTTCCAACTTCCAAACTGGGGATGCATAAGATGGAGCTCGGTGACAGCGTGTACGCCGCTGAGCGTATCATGAAGAAGAGAATTAGAAAGGTGAGCTTTAATTCTTTACAAAACATTGCCGTAACAGATTCTAACCTTGCGAAACTTGCATGCGAGATCACATATCAGTGGCGGGTTCGATTGGTGGCTTTATTTGTAAACTGCTTGTTTTGCTTGCACGAATTTCAAAACATACTTTTATAACGCTTTATATAAAATGCATGGCTGAGCATGATCGTAGTTTACATTTTGTTTTAATCCCAGTATTGTGATGTGACGGCAGCTGTTCAGAAATTATCGCAAGGGTTTTGTGTTCCTTTTCACGGGTGTTTTTCGATTCTTATTATTATCAGGAGTCCCCTTACATTATGTCTGTATAGAGACCGGGGGCCTCTGAGAAACTGAATACTTCTTTACAAACGGTGCCCTTCTCGAGATTACATTAAGTTTTTGACATTAAACAAGTTTAGACGAGCCGTGTGAGGGGTAACCTTGCTATATTGTAATGTGCCTTTTTCATTATCGTTTTTGGAGTCGTTCCCCGTTACTAACCTGATCCCGATATTGATAACAATAAATTATGCTTTTGGGTTGAGTTTTTTATTTGCTTTTTCGTTTTCCTAACTGCATGTTGGGGTCACTGGGGGATTCATTGTCAGTCGTCGATTGTGTCTGTAACGGGTCTTTCTAAACAGGAAATAGGTTCATTAGACGGCTTATCGTCTACCATTCTCAACTCTTCCCTATTTTTGTCAAAAGTTAAGAGTAGAAGCAGTCACAAACTAGTATTATAAATATCTCATATGATACACCACATCACAAATCGACTGACTGAAATGAATCCCAATATTGTTTGTAAATAAAACAAAATCGTCGACCACTGAAGGTAAGGCTGCTGGCAAGACAAGACAACAAGGTGTTAATAAGGTAAGTGCAGTCAATCATGTGGAAAGACTTGCCATTACGCCATTATTATAAGTTAGGCAGTAACTGCCGCACTCAGAGAGCTTTAATGATTACTTAGGTCATCACTTAGTAATGGTTTTGACAGTTTTGTCATACAAAAATATGTCAAATCTTTACTAAGTGATGGCTTTAGTAATCATTAAATATCTCTGAGTACGTCAGTTAGTCATATTGCTGCTAGAATAAACATTGTCAGTTTCGAAACTATGTTGATGCAGGACTTTACATTTCTCACTTCCAACTTTGATGGTTAAATATCAGTCTTTGCATTTTTCTTTTCTTTTCTTTTCTTCATCTTCTTTTATCTTCTATCAGTATTATTGATTTCAATCAATTGGACCTACTTAACGGTTCCTTTGACAGCTTAAAGATATTTTCTTTATCGATCTTTGGCAAATAATTACCAAAATGAGGTATAATTCCTTCACCGTGTAATGATGTGATGAATTTTGCATCTTTGTCGGATTTTGGAACCATGGCAACCTTTTGCGCATTAAATTGGGGTTGTCCTCTTATCTTTTGCGTGTCAGACCAATGCTCTGACAAATGGCTTGATGTCCCTTTTTCCCTATTTTAGAATGATGACAATGTTTATTCTCCTCTTAATAATATTGAACTTTCTTTTTAAAGCAGTAATCTTACCAGACTACTTTGTAAAAACAAAACGTTTTGTAAGGATTTCAACTGGATTAATTTACGGAGATGGAAGGAATGGTTTCGGGGGATGATTTATTAATGGCAAATCTTTTCAATGCTACAGTGTTAATATTATTATGTTCCCGTGAATAAAGACCAATTTTTGTTTTTGTTTTGTAGTAGAGATAGTCCTTTAAATTCTAATTTTAAAAGTCCTTTTAACCTCCCACAGGACTAATTCTAGTTTAATATAACATGTGATATGTTGAAACTTTTCTTACGTTTTTATTTTATATGTGTAAGAGTCTGTGAGACCAATAAATACTTTTGTTTTTTTTTTCTTTTACGTAGTGTATGTAGTTTATTTTCCTAAAGTTACGTTAAACTCAAGTTTAAATATGGACACAATTTGGTCTTTGTCTACAGGAATTCATATCATGTTCTAAACTGCCGTATCCCTCTAATTTTTGTCCTTATCGTGTCGTTTTATTTGAGTTCCAATCGGTACGTATTTACACGTGTCGCACGCTATACCTACTAGGTACCTATATATTTCAATTTGTGTTTGACATTTCCCTTTCCTTTGAGAATTACTGCTCTTGAAGGTTCCTGACCGTTTTACAATTACTATGAGTGATGATACTGGCAGTTCTTGATCGCAGTTTAGATGCGTTGATCACGTTCAGCTTCGGAAAAAAAAATACTAAGTTTCGATTAATGCTCAATGCAAATATACCTACGCCCAGACGACCCATCACTGACCATAATATTCAACTACTTATTTCGAATTTTAATTGAATTCAAACCTTTTTGGTTCATTAATTACGATTTTAGAGTAGATATACCTACCTACTAACGTTTTATATTTCTGAGTTCAGATTTTTAAAGTTATCACTCATTCATCTTAATCTCACTTCAAAATCTTTAAGCAAAGCTTTGAAGATATAATAACCTGCGTCATTCGTAAAATGAAGGAGACAGACATGCAGCTCGGGTTGATCTCCAGGTTAAGCTGCGCTTGACAAGGTTGGTCTGTGAATGGGAGACCATCCATTACACACTGAGTTTCCTCCGTGCCTCGAAAAATACGTTAACTACTACGACTAACGTCCGGGCTGTCATTTGGACATCGCTGAGTATGACAGTCGCTACAGGTATTCAGGGGCCTGAAAGTCTATCAGTCTTACCAAGGGGGTATTTATTGTGTTGCACTAATTTGGTTGCGTAGATCATGTAGGCAGTCGCTCTGTGTAAAATATTGGGATGAAAGATCGCACTTTTTACATGTCTTTCTCTTTGAAGGAATTCCAAAGTTACTGTTTATTTCTTTTCCTTTATAATGCGCCAGTCGTTTTAAAAAAAATCTTACCTAGTTTACTATTTACAGTACCTACCTACCTTCAACCTAAGACAGTAAACCCAGTTGATCTTAAACGAATCTGTCTACTATCCCTTTAACAATATTTCATAAGAATCCAATACGCTTTCATAAAATCTCTCGAAATTCTGAGAATTCTCCTTCATTTTATATTCTGTATTCGTTCTTATTTTCTTGTTGAAAACTCAATAAAAATACCATTTCTGTTGAAAAGTTTTTCTTGTAAGAAACTTCCATTTCTTTGTATTTTAATAACAGCTATAACGTAGTATTCAATGAATACTACTATGGTTTTAGATCAAAGACCTTTGAATGCCGCCTATTTTAGAAAAATGACCTGTAATATGATATTATCCATTTTAAGTCACATAGACTAATTTGCTAGTTTTATTTTGCCACATGTCATTCAATTAAACTTTTAATTAAAGCACTGTGAACATTCATAATATCTCTCGAAATAAATCTATTTTAATCTGCACGCTACTTTCCTTTTCTATTTTTGGAGATCCTTTTATCCTCTGCTACTTATGGCTAATCATTTGCAACGGAGCCAACTTCTTTCTTGTCAAATCAAATGTTCAATACAAAGACTAGATTATTTTGATGCGCAATATTAGTAATGGCAAGACATGAGATCGTAAGTCCACAGCTTTTTATTTCTAAATCAAGTTTAATCACCGTCATCTTTTGGCCCTTGTATCATACTAAGTACTTGGGGTCGGCGTAACACGTTTTAGTCTTCATTCTCCCCTGTCAGACACCAAGGCATCTATTACTCTTCTCTTGCATATCATTTCTCACACAATGCTTAGTGTAATATTGACGACAAAGTATCAGTTACTAGTCCTATTTTAATTCCTAAGAAAACTTACAGCTAGGATACAAATAGTCGACAGTTAGTGAATGAAGGCCAATTATAAGTTTTCACTGACGTTAAAAGGGTAGCGCAAGAAACAATAAACACGCAAGAGAAAGTAAGCAGTAAACACTCATAGAGAATTAAGAAAAGATTGATCAGATTTTAGTGCATTTCAAAGAAGTTTTTACATACCTAGTATTTTTTTAGTTTAAGAACACTGGTGTATCATAAATTCATAAATCAAGATCATCAACACCGACACATTGAGTTATATGACCTGCTAGCTCTTACGAGTATCATATACCTACTTAGGAATTTTGGCGATTAGTAAATGCACCACACAGTGGGAACATACAAAGGTTTGATGGCTCCTTAAGGTGAAGGATGGAACACGTAACCCAATTTTGACCATGAGTTGGGAACAGTCCACCAACTTGCCAAATCGAACTAGAATACCAAGTCGGCCATTTTTCTGCGCTCAACTAGTGGAAGAATGTAGAACTTTCTGCAGCGGCTAATTATGTGAAAAGGTTTAGGCTATGCAATAACAAGATACGTACCTATTGTCTAAAATCAAAAAGAATTCCTTTAACCAAAAGTCGATCCCCAAATTGGAGTTCCCCACCAATACAATACCTACTACCTATTTTAGATGGCTTCCTTTTCTTACGTATTGAGTAAAATGGGTCAGTCGTCGTATGTAAATAAGGGCTGATATGTTTCAATTCAACCTCTTCTTATCACCATTATCTTGCTCTTATCCCATTCCATTTGGCGTCCGCAGCCTGTCTTCTCTTTCATAATTTTCTATGACCTACTCTTCGTCACATCAGACACCTTTTTTGCCCTGTTATTTTTCACTCAGTTCATCACATTTACCAATATGAATGTAAGTATCTAAACTATCTTAACACAGACTATTGAATAGACCCACCCACGTCGAGCTATAAATCCCAGATGGGTTTCTTACGCGTTACAAATATAATACCGCTCTTGAGGTACCCAATCTCGTAGGCAATTACAATATTTCTCACAGTTGTAACTTCCAAAGTTCTCAGCAAAAGTTATTTCGGCACCTATTAACGCCTTTAACGTATCTCCTAAAATAGCATTTGGTCCACCATACTCTACTCCGTTATTTTATGAAAATGCATTATAAGCGAACCACGATTCTCCAATATTTACCGTTTATTTTAAAAACCGACTGTTATCGTAAATCACGAATCATTAGATTACAAGAAACACAACCAATTAGTATGACACGAACACAATTTCACTCTATTCCATTATTTTGATAGGTCTCACTCGTGCCGCCAAAAGTTTCCAACGCCCGCTTACTAGCGCCCGTGTCAGAATTAGGAAACTACTTAATATCACAACAAATTCAAAGCAATAACAAAATTCAATCTACTGCGAACATAATAGAGACCAAATTCGTTCACAACTTACTCGCCTTGTTATCTGCCAGCGTGGTCTAATATGAACGAAACATCTTACAACAGGGAATTATGTGTTTTATCGCTCGAACATAAAGCTTAACTTCGGTTAACTACCAGGCGTCAACATAGAAACTCCTACAGAGCGCTGTAGCCCTGGTATCTCGCAGCAAACGCGCCAGTATTCGGCTTCGACCGAACAGTCATTGAGTTGCGCATGCTCCCCGCCGTTTCGTTCGGCCAATCAGCGTCGAGCAATATTCCGTCCGGCAAAATATCGTAGTGTGGGTTGCAGCGATACAAATTATACTTAAGTTTTTTTGTTATTAGTATTTTCTGACGGTTTAGTTAAATGTATAATCATAACTTCTCAATATTTGTTATATTTAATTGATGTAGTTTTTCTGTTTAGAATCATTACCACGTTTACTTGGATCTCACCCTGCACTCTGTTAGCCAAGTGTCGTACGACATAGTTCCGTGGTTATTGGACAGATGGCGCTATTTTCAATTACTGAAATTGAAGAAATTATTAAATAATAAAATATTTGTCGACTAGCTTTGCTTAGATTAAGCAACCCGTAAAATTTAGAGGGTATAGAAACGATGTCAGAACGGATTGAATCGTGTTGTTTCTATGGCAGAAAACGGTGATTTTGTATCATTAGTATACGATAAATGATTAAATAGAAGCATGGGGAAAATAATTTGGGTATGTTACCTATGCCAAGGAATAATGTAACGGCTTTTTTTTCTTCAAAATATAGAAAAAACTGACAAGACGCAAAAAATAAGCCGTTATAGGGTCACGGCAGTGTGGTGCCGATAATAATTTGAAACTCGTCCGCAGTGTGCACTCGGAAGCGACACAAAGCGGCCAAATTTTCTATAAATAATCGCTTCACAATGCTTCACCGTAATTTTATCCATCCCTGTATTGGAATGAAATAAAAAAGTCCCGGGGGAACAGAGTGATCTGTGGAGTTGACATGTTACAAGGTGATATTTTAAATGATTGACACTGATAAACTAACTACCTACCTAACTTATGACAATCTTGCAATACCTACTTTTCAATGTGGTATTTTCTTGCAATAATTAATTGAATTTTCGTACTTGTGATGAAAGAAATGTCGAATAACAAAATGTTTTGTGAAGATACGAAAAAAGATGAAGTACCTACTTATATCAGTATGGATGAGAGATTGGTAATAGCGCTATTGACAGAAAAGTTGATAGGAAATCGTTGATCTTAAAGACAGGGACGCTGCAATTTTAGACGCGGGACTAAGGTAGTGAAGAAAATAAAGTTTTATAAATCGAGAGATGATATTGGCGAACATGAAATTGTATCAACTTAACGGCTGACAAAAAAGAATAGGAAGAGAAAAACTTTTATAATAGGTACACGAAAACCTACCACCAACTCCATTTAAGTTGACTAGTTCAAAACGTGGTGCTGTAGGGCTAACCATAACTAAATTAAAAGGAACACAAAGTTCTGTCTAAAAATATGTTACCATGGCCACGAAGAAACTATCGCCGGTAAAGAATTGGTTTTCGCAATTACTTAATCGTACTTACATTTAAAGTGAGCTCCCAATCAAAACTTCAAATAGCGTGTCTACTCCATAGATATCAGTGTCATGCAGCACTCAGCATAATTACGGGTCTTATATACTCAATACGTAGGTACAAAACACCCCTCGAAACATAGACAAAAAAATCCTATGTGAAGGGTCCCCTATATTTAGAAAGCATACTTAATCGCATGCACGTACGCTCCGAATATTAAACTATTGAATACGGAAGCGTCATGTGGGGACCCCACACAATTAAAGCTGAATTTGCATTGTCTCATGCACGCTCGCGTTCCGTTACACCACAGCCGAATGCCTCCGTAGAGAACTAATAATCAGGTGAGGATAAAACAAAACCGCCAATTGAAAATCGCTTCTATCGAGTCGTTTTACAGACCGACTCTAATCGATTTTATTTCGATTGTCTGTTTGAAACACGACTCTTATCACCGACACCGATCTTAGCTTTTTAATACGTCCGTTCCATTTTTGAAAGCAGTGAGCGGTTGTGCTGAATGTGGACACCGTTACAGGAGTGAGGAGGCACATAAAAACGCAGAGACAAGTTGGCGCTTGGGCGCTCCACTGGCGTCATTATAATAATGCGCCTGTTAGCTTGCCGCCGGTCGTTATGCCCCACGCATTATTATGTAAATGTAAAACGAAAAAGAAAGGACGGTGTTTTTTTTTTGTACACCTTTATCTGATGCAGATAAGGATGGTAATTAGTGAAGGATATAGCGGGTCGGCGCCGCAGGTGAGATGTTCCCACGTGATGCCACATTTCTAGCCATTGTTCGGCAGTGGAACCGCGCTCGTTAAAATATCAACGAACACCACACGCCACGAGGCCTATCATAATTTCGCACTTTAATTTATGACTGAACGAAATAATTGAACTCGCTGCATGTCACTTGTGCAACCGCGACTCGTCTCCAATAACAACAATATTTGCACATTGTTTAATACGTTCAATAACAATGGAATGTAATCAGTTACGGTGCTGTTATGAAGGGTAGACGAGGGTCAGGATATCACAAAATATTTGTTGTCTCCCTGCGGCACCCCTACGCCAAAACCACCCGCTCGTCATCATTGTGTTCTTTTTTTCTTATCTGGCGCGGTACCCTTACCACTGTCCCGTCCGTGGGGTGTGATCTCGCTTAATTGAGTTATTGCTGACATATCTGTTACGGGATTATAACGAATGTGCCTTTGATGAACCCTTTCATTTCGTTCTCATTTTTTAGGACTCCTTGCATTCTTCATCATCATCTGTCTTGTCTTTGTTTCCTTATTTCGAAATTTATCGGAGTAATGAATTCACCCAATTCGGCACTCGATGTCGAATTTAACGAATCGAGACGCCTACTAGGCAAATCTCGCGTCCCCTCTTATAAACTAGTCACAAGTGTTTGCTCTCCGGCTTGGCCACAAGTGGTGAGGGTCGGAAGCCCCTTTGTGTGAAACGAGGGACCTGCTTACCTTGCCAGAACCGGTAATTTGTTCAAA
This sequence comes from Diarsia rubi, assembly GCA_932274075.1. Lineage (NCBI taxonomy): Eukaryota > Metazoa > Arthropoda > Insecta > Lepidoptera > Noctuidae > Diarsia > Diarsia rubi. The sequence goes on from OW026421.1 coordinate 7,122,810, forward strand.
TATCCCCCAAATACGCATAGGTGTATTAACGAATACGCTGCGTAAGCATTCTGGCACAATTTGCAGGACCTAAGAAGCGTTTTTAATTTGGCTTGACCGCAGAAGTAGACATAATTCTACTTTGGTGACCATTGGTGTTTTTTCTCGTCAAGTTTTCACTGTAGCCTCAAGCGTGAAAAAGCCGACGACAATCGGTACTTGACAAGTACGTCGATTTAATTGTCGCTGAGTCGATGACCGTGCGACCGCTGAGCGCAATCCCCGTTCTGAACAACCGTTTTATAATACCGATATAATTGTACACCAAAGTACACTACTGTTCATTTCTGGCATAAACACTGCTGCTGTTCCTAAAGTGGTGGGCAAATTGTCATGGTATTTTTTTCTTCTATTCAATTTCAAATATTCTAGTCCAGTGCCGCGTGAAAATCAAATCCTGAAACTGTTTCAAGCACGTTGGGAACTTTAATTTAAATTCATCCACTACAATATGCCCGATATCAAACTTAATTATTATGGCAGTTTAACCTAAATAGAGAATTAACTAGAAACCCTTCTGCATAAATACAAATTAAAATCATTCGACAGAAATGGGATACTTATTTCACTACACTATAAACAGCAACAAAAAATGGAGCATAAATTGAGACACTCTCATATCAAGTCATATATCAACCGTTCTCATCAAGCGCGACTATAATCACAGCCATAACCAATTCAATTCACACCGCCTTCGTATAAAAAGAACGACTATTATTTCATTCATTGAGAACGATAGTAGTAAGTAAACATTGCGATAAGAGAATAAAATTATACGTCCGCATCGCAGCTTAGTCGCGAGCCGACTGACGCCCGGCTCGGCGTGCCTACGTGCGTCGTGTGTTTGCCGCCGTTTCGCTGGCCGGCTGGCAGTCTTGCTTACCTTGTCTAACATATCAATTTTCTCTCGCACACACCGCTCTGGTTTCAATCGTATACTATTCAGCATTTCTGTGCTCCTGGTATTTGAGTTACGAAAGAATACGCGCGATATTGAACTGAGCTGAATCGAGAGAGAAAAAGAACATCTTTCTTTGAAATTGTATTCTTGTGACTTTGATTGTATTTTTTTAAATATTTGTGACCAAAGGAAAACTTGTTTTATTTATTGTTAATGTCACATTGTGTGCAGCTTATGGTTTTATGATGTCATTCAGTCGAAAATGGTATTTACATAAAATGTAGATTTATTCGTCTATTCAAAGTGAGTCTAGTAATTTGTTTAGCGGTGTCGACGTACGCATACAGAAAGGTTGGCATATCGCGGATGCATGGCAAATGGACGCTGATAGGTACGTCACGTCCGGCTCCGCGGAGGTCCGTACGTGGTTTGAATAAACACGATCGCTGTCCGGGGTGTGAACCTCGTCCAATTTAACCCGTTTGTGATGCTCGGCGCGAGGTCGGCGCGACGACAAACCTATCAAATCTAATTGTTTGTTTAATAAAGCGCCCGTCTGTTATCTAACAATCCTATGCGCTATACAGTATTAATGAACTTAGTAGTGTAGATAGATATCCATCTATCGATTAATGAAGGAACTGATTAGAAGTAGACGGAATTGACAGAGTCCTCTTTTATTGTTGAACCTAATTGATTGATTTGTGACGATAAAGGTCTAATAAACACTTAAACTCACTGATAACTCCCTTCACATAAAAGGGTTACTTTGAAAACGATGACAGCACTTCATAAATCATGATTCCAACGCAAACAGCAAGCCAGCATCAAATAGAAATTGACAAATAATTCCAAACGCCTCTGAAAAATGAATCACGACATCGTTATTGCGCCAATCGCCTGCGGCTTGTGACCCGAGATTTCATCCTGTCATTTTTCCACCTTCGCTCACCCTCCTACCCTCCTCGGATCCTTCCATCCCTTTTAACGCTTCGAGACTCCCCGGTCTACGAAATTAAACGCAGAAATTGAATTATATTCGAATCTACACCGTCGGGAGCTTTAATATTGAGCCTGTTATTCCTTGCTGTGAATACTTCTCTTAAGTGCTCTGATATTGAATTTTAATGCCTCTGAAGCGCGTACCTATTTTCAATTGTCATATCGATAATACAATGTACAAATTGTTTATATCACTGTACATGTTAGTTGATGCGTCAGCTTTTGGTTTACTGGATTCGAGCAAAGTAACATTGTCATTTGTTTATTACTAAGTGATTACTAAGTAATAGACCCTCCATAAACTAGGAACCTTACAAACGTAAACACGTATTGATTGGATTTAATTTCACACACAGAGGCAAACGCGCTGATCCATCGCATATTCACACATACCTTCATACATATCCTTGTCAGAATTAGAACTGTCTTCAAACTTGTCTCCAAGAATTCCAGTCTTGTTAGCGTGGGTACCGTAACAGGGAGGACGCTAATGAGCGTCAAAGCGTAGGTCGTGCGTAGGACCCGTCACGCTTTCCTGGGTAAGCAATGCGTCCCTGAGCAGCCCGCATTCAAATATAACTTTCTGTAACAAGAACAGCGTGCTACCAGTACGCAATTGATACGAGGTGCGTACATAGAGTATTAAACCACGGTGCGTATGACCAGTGGACTTAGTGGGCTTAGAGTGGGCAGAGCTTTGAGTCTGGAAGTAGCACATAGAAGCGCAAACGGATCCTTCGCGAAACAGGCTACCAAGCATTCTGTACATCAAACTTAGCAACTCGACGCAAAAATTGTTGCTGTTACAACATTTTATTGTGGTGCAAAAATTACGTTTCACTGGAATTCACAAATAAATAACAGACCTCGGAATTCGAAATAGGTACTTCATTATTAATACAAATCAAATCATGTTTTCCCGATAAATAATGCATTCACATTTATATTTCCAATGTACTATGAATCTATTCTGTACTAGTAAATATAAATTTATCTGAAATTCTCCAAGTGAAATTAATGATTCCTAGAAATTCGATATCCCTTGTGTGGTGTGTGTGCAGTACTCGTTGTATTAATTGCCTTTTTATTAACAGTTTGCTTTGACAATTAATGTATACTTGGAAATTGGAAATTGTGGATATACCTACTCGACTGCCGTCCTATCACTAGAAAGCCGTTACCCACAAATAATCCTTTCAAGGGCACGGTTTAAGTCATCACGACTTTCAGGTTCATCATCAGTGCTAGCATGTCAGTAGAAGTGTGACAGATTGTATGTGAGTGTGATGATATTTTTTTACTTTTGATACAGCTTGATAAAGTTCGAAATTATCTATTTTTCTGTCTAAAAAACATTGGGCCAATTGACCCATGGTTCAATTACAGTGGGGATAGATCAAATTGGAATGGATCTACCTATCCTATACCTTATCTAGACAAATTGAAATTGGACTTTATGTACGATAATGCAAATTAACTTTTACTTATCGACATCGTGCGTGACCAAGAATTAATTACTTTGACACCCGTTGTATTGGCTTTACATGTTTTACCTTGATACCAAATTGATATGGTACTATTCCTTTAATTATTCCAAAAGTTTTTTCTGACGTAGATAAGCAATAGGTTACTTACATATATTTTTTGTGTAGAATTATCATATTTTTAGCTTTTAGTGTCAAAAAAGCACTGTAAATCATTTGAAAAGACATAAACTGCTCTGATTGATTTCAATCAGATTTTTAATTAAAAACTTAACAAATAAATTTAATGTATCCTACAAACATTTTAGACCATCACAATATTCACAATGCACAGTCCATTTAGTCAAACAAACCCTTTCATGGTTCCGCAGGCGTCATCCGGGCAATTTGAGAGGATTCATGTTTAAACGCCTGATCGGTCCCGCGTGGGGCATCTAACTGGGCTCGAACCATTAATCTAACCCTCCCCGACCCTCCCGGGCCCTCCCTGGCGACCTCTCCTTACGAGAACTCGGAACAATTTGCAATAGCTTGCTACGAGCGGATGTATTGTATGGACTTGTTACTTTGAGTGAGTTTGTTAGTTTTGTTAAGCTGTAGTTGAATGGTTTTTAAATGAAAATCGAAGTCTTGTGGAAACTTGTTTACTTACCTACTGATATAGAAACCTACTTTTCAAACTTACTATTCCTTTGAAGACGTTGCGTTGGAAGGCCTTCTATTACGAGAACCGATGACCTGGTGAAAGTTCCGGGAATCCGATGGATGCGAGACGCACCGGACCGGTCAATGTGGCGACACTTGGGGGAGGCCTAGTGGTGTTCAAAGTTGCTTTAAGGCAATCACTTGCTTAATGCTTAATGCTTGATATTTTAAGAAAGCTTTTCTATATGCTTTATTGTATCATGCTTTTTTAAACGCGTAGGCATATCATGATGCCACTCACCGCGCTTGCTTTAAGTCACTTGACTTAAAGCGGTGAGGCGGCGGTGAGTGGCAGCATGCTATAAAAGAATATTACATCGCGTTTATGAATTACGATAAAACAGAACCGTTAAAAATACAATGAACTTTCCTTCATACTTTCCAGGCTTAGGACTGTCTATAATTGAACAAATGTTATTATGAAATAAAATAAGTTAGTATTACGTATTTATTTACGTAACTATATTACGTATTTATTTACGTGAGCCGCCCGAGATCGCAAAATCGTCCGCGATGCTTATAACGATTACGCACACAACCGACCGGAATCGCTAGCATGCGACGACTGCCCGGCGCCGGCCCCTGCTTAATGATTATTCATAGCTTGTTGCTTTTCGCGCGACCGACAGACACAGAGAGTGCGATCTAAAAGCAATAAGCAAATAGCAACTTGTGAGAGCCACGATAGCATTTGCTTTATGTTATGTGTATTAAGCACGGTGCTTTATTTTGCTATATGGTATATTAACCACCACTGGGGAGGCCTATGTCCAGCAGTGGTCGTCTTTCGACTGAAATGATGATGATATTTCCTTTTAAGGACAACGTCATCATAAATTCATCAGTACCTATTCTTACTATATTTATATTATTATTTTATCATTACACAAGTTAATGTTTTCGTAAAATAACTTAAGTAAGTATTTAGCAACAAAACAACAATTGGCCTAATCAATTTCATATAATTTAAATCTTTGATTTAAGACGAAAATTTTCACGAATTTTGCTTAAACGGTTTAAATCCCTTTAATCCGCTGAAGTCTGCGTCTGTGACGCAGTTACTAAATTATTAACCACGACACGCCCTCGGCCGTGAATTGAGTTTTGGTCATACACAGTTAGCCCAATATTCCATGAACAGTAGGTATTTATATCTGTATAATTTCTCCGACTTGCTTATTCTGTGAGCTATGTCGACAACTTTAGTTCTCTGCCGGATCACCTCATTCCGGATTCGATCCCTCAGAGAAACTCCAAGCATAGCTCTTTCCATAGCTCGCTGAGCGACCTTGAACTGATGGACCAGCCGTACCGTGAGTGTCCACGGAGTGAGTGCGGTACGTGAGTGTTCAAGTTGAAGTGGCAATGGGCCGGCCATATCTGTCGCAGAACCGATAACCGTTGGGGTAGACGTGTTCTTGAGTGGAGACCGCGAATTGGCAAACGTAAGGTGGGACGCCCTCAGGCTAGGTGGAGCGACGATCTTCGCAGGGTGGCTGGTAGCAGCTGGATGAGAGTTGCCGAGGATAGAGAAAAGTGGCGTGCAATTGGAGAGGCCTATGTCCAGCAGTGGACTGCTATAGGCTGATGATGATGATAAATTTCTCCGATAGAATGATTAGCATCAGTTTTATGGCTGTATTTAAAAACCTACATATTGCTAAATTCCACATGATTATTAGTCCGGTCAATTTAGACATCCGAGATTACATTAAAAATTTGCAGAGACAAAATTGTAGATCAGACAATAATCTATAAAAATGTCCTACACACTTTTATTTCTAAGATCCACCGTTTTTGAGATATAACAATTCAAAAAGTTTCTTTTTTTCTGAAAAACTCGCGTTTTTGTGACCTTTGTGACCTTTAAAGGTGTACCCATTAGTAGGTACACCCGTACCTATACCAATGGGTACACCTTTGCCTAACCCTCCAGGGATCACAGACGGATGTTATGTTAAATGATATTATTAAACTTTAAGCTCCGCTGTAGGTGTAACTATTGCCTCTTAATCTGTCAGTTACCTACATTCCACTTCTTGGGTGGCATGTCGTCCCATTGTTCACAAAGCCATACATTACGCCGACTTCCCACTAGTTGGCTATTAGCATCTCCATGAAACAAACACTCGTTAAAAATCGAGTCCGACGCAAATTCCCGCCGATATTTATTTTGCTATTTTCTCTCTCGCTTCTGTTCACGTCATTGAGTGCGGTATACTGTAGACTCGTTGTGTACGGACGTATTTTGGCTTCGTGCCAGCACTACTAAAATTGTATTCCGTCACATCCCCACTATCCTATCTTCAATGTCCTCGCACAATATTAAAAGATATTTTGACGCGATCGTTGTAAAAGATTATTGTTATACGTTAAAATAAAAGGGGGGAAGTTTCGTTTTTTATTAACAGCAGAAAGCCGTAGTGAAGAAAAAGAAATATAAACGGTGTGACATCTGCTTGTTATTACACTGTAATAATTGAGAGGGTGAGGGAAACTAGAGGAGTGGAGTGGAGAAACGAGTTTTCATAACTATCTTGTGGTTCATTTCTGTTTCTCTTTGTTCTTCTAAAACTGGGGTAATCTGACAGACTCGTGAGATAAGTTAGTACCTATAGGTACGTAATTTTAGACGATATAAGTATCCTACATTCAAATACCACTGGAAGAATTGTGAAACAGTCTTTGAGAAATATTTTATTTTTAAAACAAATTGAGAAAGGAGTAAATTATAGCGTGGCGGTTCACAGGAGAATGAAAGAAATAAACGTGTTTCGCCGACCCCAAATGACGTGGGACAAGAGCAGCGAAATGTAAAATTAACTTTTAATTTATATTATTTTATCATTTTGTTTAGAGAAAAGTTTCTAAATCACATAATTATGTGAATTGACACCTTTATATCCAAAAATAGTGCTTTTAGTTCTGAAATAAATTTCAAATAGGTACATAAGTATATGCTTAGTAGCATATCTTATCAATTAAACGACACATGCTTCTATTTTTATTGCTAATCTTATCGATCAGAACGAATGTATCTATACCTATGTAAGTAATCGATATTTAAGTATTAAATTATCTTTACTTAATAGTACATTATAGATTATATTCGATAACTAATAGGTACTTACAGTAGATTATACAAGATACGATGGGGCAATAACAGCACCCTCCTTTATTTTGTTACTCGACCGAGTCATTTGATCGTGTTTGTGTTCCGTGATATCCCCGCGCGCTTCGTAATCGTACTCGTATCCCACTCGCTTCGTAATAGTAATGCATTGGCAACTCCAGACCATAATGAGAAAGATATTCCTAAATAAATAATTATTTTCACATACTCACTCCAATTTAACAAGACAAAAAATAACAAATAGAAATAATCATCTACTAATAACAGCACTCTTCTTTGTTTTACAAATCGACTGAGCCGTTCGATTGTGTCCCGTGATAACCCCCCGGTTAGTCATGCACTGTCTGTATTGATACCCCGAGGCTATATTGCGCTCTCGTTACCAACCAAGCATGTCCTAGTAATCCCATCATTATAAATTTCCCCCAGGTTTAACACAAAATTAAATTTCGTTCCTCATTTTGGATTAGAGTTTACTGCATCCAGAGTCTTAGCTCCAGAGATCAAGACCATTATTGAGGATGATTTATTCTAATTATAATAAGTTGGGATAATATTAACGTACTCTCCCTTATTCATTGCTCGACCGAGCTATTTGATCCAGCCCGCTTCGTAATCGTCATACATTGTCACCCCCGTTGCTTCTCAAAGCGTTGCCAAGTATCGTTACCCGAATGTGTGTGTGAAATGTCCATCGATATAGTTTCCGACCGACTTCAAAGTAACACATAGGTACAACACAACCCCTCCTTTTGTATTAATAGTCTTAACTCCTAACTTTCATTGCGGGTGACACTCCAATGAAAATTCGGTTTTCAGAGATTCTCGTATTCCAAAGGACTCGATGAAAGACAAAATCAAAGAAAGAGATACCACACGCATACACGATACGTAGGGATGACCCCTGGTTTGTTTCATTACTCGACCGGAAATTTGTATCCCGTGATATGGAAGCTTTATACTGCGTATTTTAACCCCACGCTATACACCCCCGTTGTCAAGCATCCTAATCCCATCATTTTAATTTTTATCTGACTCGAAACTTCTACAATCTCTTTTGAATTTGCAACTCCAGACCCTAATTGAAAATCTTACTTGTAACGACAATCTCATTTAACTAAACAAATCTACGAAATCCAACTGCATCAAATATTTGAAAAGATCATCTACACAGACGTACCTCAAAATGAAAGGCATGAAGATTCTCTCTACCAATGCATCTATATAATTCCGTAATAGTACATCTCGATTAGAATGCAAATTATAGCAAAGCATCGAACGTAAATTGTTTAGTGGCAAACCAAAAACCATACAAAAGGGGAGACGGCATTACGCCAACGCCATTACGGCATTAGGGCCAGACGTAGGTAATGCGGCACTTTGCTTTGCGTAGACTTTGAATAGGATCGCTGAGACAATATAAGTCGTCACCTTCAATAACTTCAATGTACCTATTGATAAGCTGAATGTGTCCGTATTTAAAATGCACAGTACCGTTTTGTTAATGGGTATTATACAGACGACAAATCAGGAAAGTCAAGCCAACGAAAACCGCTGCGTCTTATTTTACAATACTATCTAGGTAACGTACGCAAAATGAGAAATTTAAGGTCTCCAAAAATACTTTAAAAACTTCTTTGAAGTTCACTGTAATCTGTTCAATCTTTTTTAATTCTCTACGAGTGCTTACTTATTACTTTTCCTTGCATCTTTACTGTTTCTACCACTACTCTTATAATGTCCGTAAAACTTCTAATTGGCCTTCTAGTCGACTATCTAAATAAAATAAAGTACATCTCGACCTTGCATAGAGTTTGAATAGGAGCTCTTTCAGTAGATTTTAAGCACACCTTCGATATATTGATACGATGGATGAATAATAATATATATTTGTAGTAAATAATAATTATGGTCGGCGAAGATAAAACAAAATAGATCAACTTTGTTTTACATACCTTAGTAAGTACATAACTAAGAATAATATCAACTATACATATCTTTGAAGTTACTTAACACGAAACCAACAGCAATTTCGGTAGTCTGCCCAGTCAAAAGCTTTAGCCAGTTCAAAACCGTTTGCGTTAATTTCCGGAATTCGATAAAGCACGACGAGGACGCTTATCGGAAAATACGTAGGTAATTCGAGGATATAAACATACTCGCAACTCTACGTTCCGATTCTAGGAAAATGACTTCGAAATTGGGTCTCCTACGTTGAGGAGCGAAACTGTGATTTATCCAAGTATCTTTCCGTCTACTAACTAACTGACTATGTACATTTCCTCGGATTCGGACCTCCGCACAAAGTTCGAATTCGTTTCGAGTGCTCATATCAGCTATATGTAGGTTTAACTAAAGCTTTCTGCCCTTGCAAAGTGTAATGTTAATGGTTAAGTTGTAACTCCGTTTTCTGGGAACTCACTGTGTTTTCTGACTGTCAGTTTGTCGAGTAAACAGGAAACGCAAACAGGAGGAAATTCGGAACAGTTTTCACAGAAATTTGACCAAAGTCGTCAACCAAAGATAATACAGCTACCACATTCTCGTTTTCCAGTAAAACAGATTATATTAACCCATACGAGACCCACTTAACCTCTACAAGTCTTCAAACAACGTTTAAATGATTTATATCCTCGTTACAATCACTGCGTTATTTGAATATGCGGGCATCTCATTTGTGTGCACAGGGCTTTAATGACATGCAGTCAACTGATAATAATTTATTAGTAGACGATGACTTACGAATGGAAAATATTTGAAATCAAATGGAAGGACACGTTGGCGCTCATGACTTAATAATAACTGCGGCTCGGGTTAAGCTGTGCTTGCCTAGGTTAGTCCGCGAATGAGTGTCCTCGGAAAGCCTTTAGTCACGGCTGGCATATACCTACATAATATATGCTATCCGGGACCGGATTTCCGTGCGTTCAAGCATTTTTGTCATACCTACTTATTATTGGAATCAAATATAACAGCTCACAACTTAGGGACCCAGTAATATTAATGACAATAATATCCGTGGTGCTAGGCAACTGGGCTTATCCCAGTTGTACCTATACGTCCGTGTGCCTAATGGCCTTGTTCTGTTCTATCTCCTGCTGATATTATGGAGGGAAGTGGAAATAATGTTTTTCATACTCCTCCGCTATTATTTTCTGATTAATTTCGTTGCGGTATCCAAGACAATTAAAAATTTCTCTGGGACTTCGTCGAGCTTCATTGTCTCGGCGCTTTTTTTGTGGTCGCCACTGTTGATTCTGGCTTACAGGAGATACAGTGGTTTAAGAATAGTGTGGTGGGCTTGTTATTAGCCTGGACCAACAGCATCAGCATTTTGGGTACCCGTTACAGGTAGTCAGTGGCCTGAAAGTCTGCCAACTAGTCTTACTGGGTTGTAGATGTCGGATAGGCAGTAGCTTCATGTAAAATACTGCCATGTTATTCTGCTGCATCCGGTTAAACTGCGACCTCAACGTAGTTGGGAAGAAGCTAGGCAGATGATGATGAGTTAGCAGCTAACGTTAGGGCATCGGTCACGTCTGATAGTGGAAAGTAAGAAAGACCGTGGATTAATTTAATAACGAATCAAAAAGATTAGGTACGCGTCGGCATTCACTGCAAACGATAGATGGACTGTGTGAAGGATGAATAGCTAGAAAGGTGGTGACTGGTGAAATGATGAGAAATAGAGAAGTAGGTACTTATATATGGAAGACGAAAGAACTAAAGAAGACGAAAGAAGACTGGCTGCGCCGGCCCCAAACGAATTGGGATAAGTCCAGGAGATGCTGATGATTCTCTACGAATGTGCCCGATAAAGCCTTTGCAAGTTACAAGTGCGACGTCGTTAGAGGCTCAGTAGGCTCTAAGTATAAGTCCTTTCACGAGCAATCCTTAGTTTATCCTTGGCTTTGACCAAAGCATCATTGTTCTAGTAAAGAAGGGAATTAAGAATGAGATCAGCTTGATAAGTTTAGTTGAGTTTAGGTAATCTAGGAATGTTTTTAATTATCTATTTCTTAGCCATCTTCTCGGCGGTTTTTCAATGTGATGACAGTGTCTTCTTCTTCGTGATTTATGATAAGTAAGCTTGTTCATAGAAAAAACAATAAAGCGATATGACGCATTTCCTAAATTACGGAGATATCTATAATCTAACACGTAAGTAAATACTTAGAATGTAGTACCTATCCAATAAGTCCATCCATGCTCATATTATTGTATTTCTACGTCAGGCACATCAATCAACTCAATCATCGCCAGACATCAACACGACGCGTCCCATCAACACATCTCACCTGCCTCGATAGGGATTATCGTTAATTATTCACGTTAATTGCAACGCGGCTTCCGATCAACGCTAATTGGCGTCAGTGCTTCCAAGACACGGTCCGCCCATGGCGCGATTACAACCATCAAACTTCCCATCAAACACCAACACCCAAACATACCAAAGTCAACCTTAACTCCTTCGCCTAAGGGCTAAGTTACCGATATAGGTAAAGTTGTAGGTTGGAACAGGCGCGCGGGGGTGGAGTGAGACGAAGCGGGGGTGGAGTTCCTCTCCCTTCGCCCCGCCTGCCCCGCTCGTCGGCCAATCACCGCGCGACAACCGAACGACCTCACCTTGCCCACACGTCCCAGCGGATCCTTTTTATTTATTTTTTAACGATTATGTCTTTGTTTGCTTTCTGACTTTGTAGTTTAAATTGACTGTTGAGTTGGGTATTTATTAGTATTGTTGAATATAATAGGCTTTTGTTTGAAATTATGTTTTGTTCTTTTTTGTTGTGGTTTGAGAAAAGAACATGACGTTTTACGATAACTGTAAGCTATTTAAGACATCTTTTTTAATCGCTTCTGATATTTTGATCATGTTTGATTTAGTAGCTGGGTCTAGACCAGGTTCTAATATTCATTTTTTTATGAATGATACAACAATATTAAGAACCTCTGAATGCAGATGTTTTCATGTGTCTGTAAAGCTGTCAATGATAATTATTTAGTTACTTATTTTTTTTTACTCCTAAATCAATTACAAACTGCACACTTGCATGCTTAGTCTTACTAGCTACTGTTATCTCTACAAATATCAAATTTGCTTAAACTATCTACTTTAATATACTTCAATGATTAACTACTTCCTTCAACAAATCTCAAACATTTGACAAGCAAATAAAAAACAGACTTAGAAACGATTTTGTTCTAAATTTAAAATTCCCACGGAACGCCGCTGCAAAGTCAGCGCTTGCAGTTCAGTTTTCACTCACCCTCCGTCTGTAAAACCAATAAGACGCGAGGGTCTGAAATCCCCGCTTCAAAAGTGAAACGCCCTAAACACCAAACGCTTCAAGCAATTTAGAACCATATCGTGTCCAGCATTGAGTGTAATTTGGTGTGTAGTGTTAATCAAATTAAGTGCCGAAGGTGAAAGGCTGGTAATAAAATATGCTATTTCATATTGGGGAATGTCCTCAAGCGTGTTGTTATGGCTTAGCCACAGATGTTTTTGTTGGTCGTCAAATTTTTTAAGGAATAACTTTATTATTTGTAGTCAGTCATTTATTTCTATTACTTATTGACATTTTTACTGTTTTATTATTTCATATCTAAACAGGTACCTAGGTACCTACCTACTTAGGTAGAATTACCAACTGTATTTTTTACTATGCCTAGCTCTACTCTGATGAATGACGTACTTAATCATTCTAATTCACCGGCCCTCCTTCCAACCTCTTATTAGCTAACTTTTATTTTACTAAATCTAGGTTAGTGACAAACCGTTACACCACAACATTAACTTAATCAGCCGATCGAGCTATAAAATCATCATGAGCATTAGTAGATACTTACACCCATTATGTACAATTAGTAGATAGGTATAGGTATACCTATCTACTAATTACCAGTTACGTTACCTAGGACATTAGGTAACGTAACTGGCGAAATAGGTATTTCGCCAGTTACGTTACCTAATGTCCTACCTATGTAGCCTATTGCCATCAACCATGCACAAAGTCAGGCTCCCTAACTGCTACTAAAAATCCAGCCTCGAACACTTTAATTTGATTAGTCCATAAGGATCCGACCACACTGGTGAAAACGCGATACAATAGGACACAAGTTTCTCCATAAGTAGATACATTAGATACTACTTAATAGGCGGTGAGAAAGAAAATCATATCTAACAATACATGACGTCTTAGAGCAGAATTGTTTTAATCTTATTCCAGTGCGGAAAAGAGATAGCGCGAAATGGGTGTCTAGCGCTATCTCTTTTACAACATCTGCATCATCAATTTTTTTATTTTTTTGCGACAGAGCTATACAGGGTTGTATAGGTCTGTCGCTTTCTCACACTGGAATAAGATTCAAACACTCTTGCTTTAAGTCAGGAAGAAAAGTTGTTTTTTTTTACCGACTATTGTTGTAGAGAAAGTGCGTTTGCGACACCTGTCGGCGACACATAGTTTTGCTTAGCTTGATTAATCGTCCTAGGTAACTAGCCTCTTTACAAGTAATTTTTGTATTTATTTAATACACATGTCAGTATCATCACAGGCTCATCTAATACAATTGTGTAGTTATAGTTGAAGTTATAATAGCTTACAGAGATTAGACTTTACAATTATTTGATTTTAATAACCAAGAGTAATTTGACTAAATACGGCCCGTGTGAATTCACTCAGAGCACAATTGCAGCAGTCAATCTGTTGAGTAGTTTGTATAATCACGTAAATACAATCAGTGCCCAGCATTATCTGTCCCCTCATAAAAAGAAGAAGAGGGCAAGTGGTGTGAGAAGAGGGGTCAGGTAATGCTGGATAAATACCTACGAAGTGTCTGAAATGCATTCACTAGGACACATTAAGCGGCAAGTTTGGAACAAGCTGTACCAACAGCCGGTTTTGTTAAAGCTGACAAAACCAGTATAAGCTGGCCTCTTTTTATTTTGCAACTCATAGCTGTTTAAAAAAACCGGCCAAGTGCATGTCGGACGCGGAACACGCACAATGTATAGGGTTCCGTAGTTGCCCATCAGAATATAGGTAAGAACTTGCTAAACTGATTAACCACCCTGCCTACCTGCCTCCAAACGATGATTTTTATGGTAAAAATAAAACTAACTTACATTTGCAGTTTTATGACCTGCGATTCTCCCTAGATGATTCTGTTTAGTCCGTTAGTTAGATTATCGAAAAATATCGGGTACATGTTTTCTGTTTTATCAAATTAATAAGATAAAACGCGTCAAAGATGAGTGGGGGCTTTTGACGCCACTACTTAGGGTGGTAAAAAATGCAGTGCAATGTGACGTCACACGAGTTTTAAAAGCACCAAGTTACGTCTTCATTTTTTGTTTATGTGAAAAATTAAAAATAAAAATTAGCCATAGACTTGGCACTTTCAAGCTTAATATTTCACAAACGAATCCCATAATCGACAAAAAGTTTTAGCAAAAAGCGAAAATTGAAAATTTATCTTAGCTTGTTGTCACTGTTTATTTGCCTACATTCTGGGCCAAGTATTTTTAGTGCTTGAATTAGATAATTAAGTAATCCACAAAAGTATCAGTGACTATCTACGCATTTACAATTAATCAACGTAAAAGAGTATTTAAAGAAAGTATACTTATTTATTTTTTTATTATATTGCCTTATTCGCATCTCTCTCTCTTCTCCAGTGTGACGACAGCCTTAGGTAGTATGTACCTTAGTGCCTTAGTAAGTAGATGATGAGGTGACTTTTTAATTGTTTTCACCGGTTTTTTTTTTTAATTATAAGTAGGTATCTAATGCCTGTTTTGCGACGTTTTCGTAATAAATTAATGTTATTGTTATTGAGCTGTTGGAATTAGAGCTTTCGACACTGAGCGGAGCGTTGAAATTTCAACAAGTCAAGGTCGCGTAGTGTTAATTAAGCATCCTTTTGGCGTTAGAGACACGAGTAGGTTACACACAGATAGTCTCTTCTAGTTCTTTACTTAGTTTAATTTTACGGACGATGACCAATAGTTTTGCAAAACTAATTTAAGCTGATCTCTCAGTGTACGAAAAGCTCATTCAAAGCGAGTTCAGGTTATACTGGATTTAGCTTGATGTTAAACGTGCAAATTAAAATACAATATTTTAAACTAAACTCGTATTTTTTTTTTGTTTTTGTGATAGGTAGGTATTCGCACAGTTTTACCTAAACATGTTGACTTAATCTTATCTCGCAGCAAGATTCCAAAGTCGTGGAATTGGAATGTTTAGTGATTACCTTCTCTTATCACTGCATGATATCGCTTCTGTCTCTTAATATGCACAATACCTAAGTTGCATGCTTATTATAATGTTCGGTGTAAAAATTGGTGTAGCCTTTAATAGCATTATGCATGTGAGCGAAGGACTAACGGTGGCTATGTGCGGGCAGAGGTGAGCGGTGGGCAGGCGCTAGGGTGCAACCCGCCAGATAGCGCGCCGCGCCGCCAGCTGGCCGGCAGGTGCGCCCCAAATGAGCTGCCATTCGCACTTCGCACGCTTTCTCACACAACTCTTTATTTATTATAACAACACTATGCCACATTTATCACTAACTTAGCTGTCCAAACTTGTCTGTCTACACCTCGCCTCAATTTAAAACTACATCGAGCAACGGTAGTGCACATAAATATCCGTTTTCGACGTAAAATTATCATCAAATAAAATCTGCAAGGCTATGTGCAACCCCCCGTTCGTCGCGCACGCCACCGCCAGTCGCGCCACACAGGCGAGCGGACACACACCGCGCTATACGTCGTTACTAATTTATACAAGTTTTTAACCGTCTGCCGTTCTCTCTTTACAGAACAAAGTGGAGTACTACGTGAAATGGAAAGGGTGGAAGCCGAAACACAACACGTGGGAGCCGGAGGAAAACATCCTGGACCCGCGGCTCATCCAGAGCTTCGAGCGCGGCGAGGAGATGCGCCGGCCCGGCAGGAAGCGCGAGCGCGAGCACTCGCCCGAGCGCACGCGCAGCCCCTCCGACGAGCGCCCGCCGCCCGCCAAGCACAAGGCTGAGGTGCTGTCGCGCGAGTCGGGCAAGATCGGCGTCACCATCACCATGAGCCCGCCCGCCGCCAAGCGCCAGCACTCGCACGACTCCTCCAAGCTCAACGGCCGCACTTCGCACTCGACGCACTCGACGCACGCGGCGCACGCAGCGCAGCCCCCGCCTCCCGCTGCACCGCCCGGTGGGGCTGCCGCTCCTGCCTCGCCTGCCGCGGAAGCTGCCGCACCTAGAACAGGCCCCAGACGAGCGCCGCATTCTCCGGAAGAGGCTGATGCTCATACCCCTGCGGAACGTGAGCGACGAACCGAGACCCAACCGACTGCGGCAGCGCCTGCGGAGCCCAAGGGCGCGCAGCCGCCGCCCCCGCCGGCGCCGCAGCCCACGGACGAGGAGGATTCGTGGGGCGAGGCGCCGGCGCCGGTGCTGGCACCGCCACCGACCCCGACGCCGACCCCCCGCCGAGGCGCCGCCTACTGGCTGGCGCGCTCTCCCGTGGCTGATCAGATATTCATCACCGACGTCACCGTGAACCTGCAGACCGTCACGATACGCGAGTGCCGCACCGAGAAGGGTTTCTTCAGGTCACGCGACCACCGGCCGCTCGACGTCACGTAGGAAGTGCACTTGTGGACTTTGTCGGACTTGTACAGTTATAGGTAGCTAGTATTTATTTAGTTACTACGAATGTTAAACCCGAATGAAGGAGTGAAATGAGGAGTCCTTGTAGGCCTAACGTAAGCGACACTAGTGTAGTGCTAAACTATCTACTCGCTTTGGGATTGTTGCGATGCGAATATTGTATGTAAGTACCTAAATGGAAACTGTCTGTTGTCAAAACTACAGGAAAACGACTTGAACTGTCAACTTTGTCTGGTATTCTCGTCCCACTGACTGCGTAAAGTTTCCCTGTTACTTTTGAAACGAGATTTTACAAATTAATTAAATTATAGATAATGACCACCAGATGTAACAATTTAATAGATAAATTGTTGTCAATTGTTAAAAATAGAGACTTCTATATTTTATAATGTTGAATTTATTGATGACTGGGTGTGTACCTCCACAAGTAGATAATGAATAAATGTTGACTTAAAAAAAACCTAATTTAAAACCACTGATACCTTCTGTACTGTATACCTACCTTCCATTATTAATTAAGAGGTTTGTCTGTGTACCTAAATGTAATGTTATAAAACTATTGTTTTATCCAGTGTAGACACCTTTATGAAAAATAGGTTGTTTGTGTAAGTAAGTACTTGAATCTCGTATGAATCGAAGTCAAAAATGTATTGCTATCTATACTCAAACATTAATTAATTTAACCGTATCTATATAAATTATTCCCTAGGTTTGTTTTTTCCTTTTATTGTTGTTGTTATTTATGCGAACTTAAATGTTAAATAATTTTCCATTCACAATTTTATCCCAGTCCACTAGCATTTCTTGTAAAAATACTGGCAATTTTTATATTATCTAACCCATCTTACGAACAATTGCAACACTGTGTGTTATTATCGGGTATTTTAATAACACGCAGTGTTGCAAGTGTTTAAAATATTTTTAATTTTAAATAAAAAACTAAAAACTTCAGACAAGTGTTAATCAATTAAATTATGTAACTACTGTTGGTTTATGAAATGAACTGATTGTTTTTTTTTCAGTAGGTAACTACATATTTAATTTTCTTTAGTGCTGCGCCTAATAAGTTATTTTTTAATACTTTTAATTTTAAGATCACAAGATTCCGAACGCTTTTTTTTGTGTTCCTCTTATTGTTATTTGGTTCCTTTAATAATTTAATGATAATAATACTGTCTTGAATGGACGTGGATGTAGTCTCCTATTAATTGAGTTAAATAATGTATATTTTACTTAATGCATTTGTATGTGAATGTGATGGTTTATGTAAATATTGTAAATATAATTTTAGAGAACTTGTTTTATAATGTGAACTTTCACATGTAGTCTGTAAATAAATGAGAATGAATTAGAAGCTGCTTTTTATTTAAATATAAAATTCTTTATTTCTCCTCACAATGACAGCTTATTCTTGGTTCCAGAATATTGTTTGTTTTTGAGCATTGTGAGGAGCTGGTGTCTGACATAGGCGTAAATCACCTGTATTACAAATCACCAGGTCCCCACCCCATGGAAGAACAGAAAGTTTTACTTACATAAAATAATAATTATGATATTATAATGTAACAGTAGAAGGTGACTTAAGATTTAACACTTATATTGGATTCCTAGATGTATCTTTGTTTATCATAAAATTCACAACCTCGAGATTATTTATTATAACACAAGATACGGAATTAGTTATTTTACCTCTTACAACTGCAATCCAACATGATGATGGCATGGTTGTGAGGCTATGGCTATGAAATTGGGTGCTGCGCTGCGTATCACGAGTTCGATTCCCGCGTGGAATAAATATTTGTATGCCGTACAGTACAGGTAGGTGTTCCAGGTCTTGACTGTACATGTGAATTGTTCAAATGTTTGTGAACACACTCACAATATACCTAGTCTGGGACAAAGTTTTTTTTTTTAAGAAGAAGACCTTATTTTCACAAAAAAAATAAGAACCTTCAACTTTTGCAGACTTATCTTTATATCAGTGATAGCAATCGTACAAAAACCTTATTGCTATTTTCACAAAGATCAACATGATTTTGGCAACAGAGGCAAACAATTCAAATAACATAACGCCATGCCTGTGATCCCCGAAGGGTTCCGCAGAGTTTTACTGATCAGTAAACCACATTTCGCCAGTATTATGTTTAAATCTAGACTCCGTGACTACTACTAACAATAACAGCTAATACATAATATCATATATTTTCTGATAGAATAACCCAGTTACATTTTGCCCGAGCCCCCGACCCGGAAATCTAACACAGAACCTTATATTCAACCATCGCGCTTGCCACCACTAGCACATAACATGGTACACATAAGGGCAGGAAGATAATGATGATGGTGATGATATGTGCTCGGGAACACAGACGCATTTATGTTATTCTGTGATTAAAACGGTGACTGAAATTGAAACTGATATTTTCTTTCAGTCACAGAAATTCAAAGGTAAGTGGCTTATTCCACTAATTTAGCGCTGGACTCTTGTGTCATACATATTACGGATTTATGACCCGCCGAATCCTAATGAGCGGAAATCCAGCATTCAGCTGTGACGGGATTGTAGTTCACCTTCACTGTTCAGTAAAAAACATAGAGTAAATAGCTCTAGAGTTGGCATCAACCTATGCCAACTCTAAAAGTTTTTAATTTACCTCTCTCCCAAATTACTTTGGCTATAAGAGCGTAGACTTTTAATAAAACTACGACAGCAACAACCGTCAGATTGCCAAGTCATAGGTCTCGAATTTGAACCCAAGGTTCACATGTCTGATTTTTCGTATTCATGCATGTGCGAATTGTATTATAATTATAAATTATCACTTACCACCACTTGGAAACGCACCATGCCTCAGAGCTCTTCCTCGATGGCATGTGAAACTAAGTCAGACCCGGTTTCCACCAAAGCGGAGCTGAGTGGAGCGGAGTGGAGACGTCCGAAATCGACCAATCACATTAGTTAAAACTTTCATCTGGTCTTTCGCCCTTTCTGTGTGAAGTTTGGCACA
Organism: Diarsia rubi; assembly: GCA_932274075.1. Taxonomy (NCBI): domain Eukaryota; kingdom Metazoa; phylum Arthropoda; class Insecta; order Lepidoptera; family Noctuidae; genus Diarsia; species Diarsia rubi. Next base: position 7,142,757 of record OW026421.1, read on the forward strand.
TATCCTCTCCGATCTGCTTGTCTCTGCTTTGGTGGAAACCGGGCCTTAGGGTGGCATTAAATCTGACACTAGACACTAAGGTATGAACAAACTTCTTCTTTTTTTCGAGTCGACTGTCGATGACTAAATTCTGTCCGAGCTACACATTCTGTTCGAGATGGGTCGATTATACCCACAGATATAGATAGACCTAGATAACGCAAGTATCACGATTTGTATGAAAACCAAGCGTGCCATTTTTTTACTACCTTTAATGACGTCATAAGCAATATTAAGGGCCGGTTTTTCAATCGCCAGTTAACTTTTACCTGAGGAATAAATGTGATGTTGATGTGAATAAAATTAAATTGATGATTGAAAACTGTCAATATGACAAACTTATTCTTCAGATAAAAGTTAACTAGCGATTGAAAAACCGGCCCTTAAGTGATGGAAAATCTGCCTGTTTTTCCTGACTTATCTATTTCTGAAACGGCTATGCGAATTTTCCGTTATTTGTATTTTTTTATATGCGCACTTTGTCATTCGCTATTCAAGGTCACAGGTGAGATAGTGGTCAAACGCGAGCCTATCTGCAATAAAAAAAAAAAAAAAAAAAAAGAGATAGCATAATGGTAAAAATGTATAATATTCCGCTACGAACCGCCACGCTTATACTCTGTGGGCCGTTTTGACAGTCAATAATAATATAATTATTGAAATATTGACGTTTTGCTCGACCCCGACTCCGCGACCAACTCGTACAAGTGAACAGGAACACAGTTTGGTGAATAATCTAACGATTGGTCGCTAGCTCTATACTGTTTATGTTTTAATTCGAGCGCGGTTATACAAATCGGGCGATGGAGTGGTCGAAAGATAGAACTCTGAAGTTGATTGAATTATTGCAAGTTAACGCAAGCCTATGGAACCCGTCTTTATGTGAGACAAGGCGAGACAAACAAAAGCGGCGAGAAGAGTTGCGGATGATCTCTGATTTATTAGGAATATCAGTGCCGGACGCTACGAAGAAGATTCAACATCTTAGGACACAATACAACCGGGAGTCGGCGCGGGAAGCCCGCGCTTATGCCGAAGAGCCGAATGACCGATATGTCAGTAACTGGTACGCGTTCGAGTATTTACATTTCTTGAAATACTCCAGCAAACCGTACAGGGTTTTACAATCGGTTAGTAACACCATCACTTAACTTGTTCTTACACAACGCCGGGTTATTATTATCTTCATTTTATATTATTTCAAAACATCCTCCAGAGCTTTTAAAACGATGCAACGAATTAAAATTGTCTTAATACATTGTTGGTTTGCCCAACAACAAAGTCTTCATTAGACCTAAACTCTTTTTTAATTATAACATTTCAGGAGGACAATTCAGAAATCGGTGTTCTACCTTCGCACTCAGACAATGCAGGGAGTGACTGCAAACTAACCAGTCTGTCACCGCCTCCAAAAATTGCTAGAATAGAGCCGCCTGCACCAGCAGCCAAACTTGAAACCGGCTACCCCACATTACCTAGACCTAGAGATGAATTCTCCGTTTTCGGAGAATACATAGCCAACGAGCTGCGCTCATTGAAAGGGGAAAAAAACCTTCTAGTAGCAAAGAAGAAAATTCAAGATATCATATTCGAAGTGAAGATGGGAATGATAAGTGAACTGAGATCTGAGCAACAGACGTTAGCAACCGTGTTTGCGAATACAACACAACCACACAGTACTACTTTGCACAGTAGCAAGTTATACTCCACTCCTGTAATGACAACAACTACTCACATAGAACCATTGACAGCCTCCCACACTCCTCCTACTACAGGAATCAGCGAGATAATTATAAATGGAGCATGCCATTACTCTAACTTCAAAGTTGACACTCAATAGCAGTGTCATCCACTTCCAGTTGAGGAAGTGGATAAGAGTGAGGGATATACTATAAGTAATTAATTGGCCTAACAATGCTCACTTTTGCTAACACAAGCATATTCAAAAAAAAAAAAACTTGGGACTTTAATGTCAGGTAGGAAGTTAAGAAAATAATTATGAAATGGCAAAAATTGTTTATAAATAAAAAATAATTAGGTGTAATCTAGTTTTAAGACACCACTGCCGTAAAAAATATTTATAAGTTAAGTAAATAGGCATGGGCCCGAACATAGCCAGAGATTGTATGGTTTAGAGAGGTTTGGTAGATGAAAAGAGAGAGCCTTTGCCCAGCAGGACTCTCAATAGACTAAAATAAGAATAAATTGAACTATGTATGTATTTTGGCAGATAAATCACAAAACAAGCCATAATTTTCTTTTGATATTTTTTATATTCATTTACAGTTTTTGAAATATTCCTTACAAAAGAACAGTATCAAAGCACCACAATCTGTGCCATGTAATCAATCATAAACTATTGACATTATGTACCCTGTGGTTGTACCTAAACTGAACTTACATACCTACTTAGGTAGTACATTAGAGCACATACTTTTTGACTAGTTTATATTTTCTAGTCATGCTTGATGCTTCTTCATCAATAAACTCGTTTTTGATTGACTGTCATCTATATTTTTTTTGATTTTGGTGTGCAACTTCACTATTTGTGTGTATGTTGATTGTTAATTTGTTCGAACGCGCTAATGCACTATAATGAATAAGTAAACTCATCTCGCGGGACCCAAATGAGTGGGGTCAATAAAGAACCTCTGAGACTTCCCCATCGTATCTAAAAAAAAACAAATCTCAGTAATAGCTACATTCTGTAGGAAAATTGTAAAGGCTGTTTAACTTCACGCTACGTAAACCGGAAGGTGAAACCAAACCAGACACAGCTATGTCTCAATAATTCAAGTCCTTTATAATTTGTACCTACTTATGACGGGAATGACAGATAGCGCTCCATAGATTCTACCTAGTCCAAGGAAAAGGCATATCTACGTTATGTATTAGTAACAAGCCTAGGTACCTATACATATTACTATATAAGTAAATACATCAGTATTGAAAATCCGATCTCAACGAAATATTTTAAAATAATGCGAGTGTAGAATACTTTGAATAAAGTGTGGTAGAACTTAAGTTTTGTTTCATTTCACAAAATTCCTGAGTGCAATTAGCCAAAATATATTCTAAAGGTGGAACGAAATCTATAAATAACGAAACGGTTGGCGCAGTGGCTTGGACTGCTGCGCTGCGTGTCGCGGACCTTCGTTCCCCGTACGGAACAAATATTTGTATGACCTACAGATAGTTGTTTCGGGTATGGGTGTTTGTGTATGCGAGTTTAAATGTTTGTAAACACACGCACGATACAGAAAAAAAATCTAGTGAGGGACAGGGTCTTATTTTCTTGGGACTTTTCATGAGTAAATAAATCGATGTTTACGCCCGGGCGTCACATTGAGTTGACCACCATTGTTCCATAACTGATTTGGTGCGCTAGGGTCCAGATAAAACTAATTGGCAAAATAATAATCAGTGTATTTTTTAGAAGGAACATCAATCGTTCTTTGGATAAAAAGTGGTTAAAAATATTTTGGACCAATGTTCATCGAACAATCGACTGTGGCTAAATCGTTTCAGTTTCGTTGCAGTCATTGTGTTTTCATTTGTTGAAAGATCTGCAGTATACACGGTGTAAATTAACCCTTCACACATACGTCAACCAAGCATTCTATAGGTAGGTACATCAAATTAAGTACCCCTACGCAAAAAATTTTGCTGGGAAACGACTTTTTTTTTGGGGTCAAAAATCACATTTTACGGTAAAACTCAATGTAGCACTATAACATTGTGCTAGTGGATGCTTTGAATAATAAACGGGTCATGGAGGTAATTTAAGTAAAGTTAAGGTGCATCAGGGTAAGTTCGGATACAGGGAAAGGTCAGATAATTCGAATTACTTCTAAACCTGTGCGTATTTTTTAGTACTGGTAACACAGCTTGAGACGCCATCTTGTTATTTCCCGCCCATCGGTACGCGCCAGCCACTACGATGCGTTGGTCGTGTTAGGTAGGCAAAAAAATAAAATCATAACTTTTAGGCAGATTTTCGGCTGATCCGATCTTCAACCAGGCAAGCTTTTTATAACTTTTCTGGTGAGTATTGTTTCTTTCTATTACTGTGTGAGTGTTATGTTGATTTTTGTGTAGTTGTTAACAATTTGCTATTACAAATGTTTTTAAAAGTCAACTGTTTGCTGAGATCCGGTCTTTACCGTTACGGTCAAACATCGGATTTTTATTATCCGGTCTTTCCCTTAAACAAATACGTCAGTGGTTCTCAAACCGTCCGTGGTTCTTGCATAAGTTTTAATTTAAATGTTTATGTTAGGTGCAAAAAAAAAAATGACTTTTTTTATCTTGTGTGTTTACTTACATATTTCAATTGTACGAAAGAATTTGTATGTGATAACCTTCTTCAGAAGTAAGTAATTAGGTAGGTTAAGAAACTGTTTGAAACGACGATATTACCCATTAAAAAATGAGCTCGCCAAAACTGTATTCTTATTTAAAAGTTGTTAAATCCAAGAAAATCTAATAAAGTTGGGGTAAACAACCATAAATATTATGCCAGAATAGTTACGTTCGGCGAATTTATAAAACAATTAAGAGTGGCGGCATTTCTGATTTCTTTTCTGTAATCTTTATCGTTCTTTTTTTTAAAGAAAGAATTTGAAACTTCGGTATGACAGATACAGTCGAGTTATGCAATACGGCTAGATAAAAAATCAATACAAAACGTAACATAGCTGCAGTTTTATTAATATCGGCAACCTAACCAGTGATACTACATAAGTTTTTTTAGTTTAAACCAAGCAATGTTCATACTAATATATTCAGCAAAATATTATACCTATACGCGATCACTGGTCATGAAATTATTTTTATCTTTTTTGTTTCAGTTCATTATGCCTTATAAATATACAAGAAAAACATCACGTGCCTCGTACTCCAAAGAAGATCTAAAAATTGCTATAGAGAGAGTAGAAAGAAATGACTTAACTAACCTCGCAGCTTCAAAAAATTACGGTATCCGGACATCGACGTTAAATGATCGTGTTAGAAAGAAGACAGGCTTAAAAAGCGAAACTCTCGGAAGGCCACCCGCAATTTCCATTGAAATGAAAAAAATAAAGTATTGTTTTCAATTTAAATAATAATAATAATAATAGACACATTACACATAATATTTACATTATGTTTAAACTTCATTTAAAACAATGTGAGAAAAATCTTACCATAATTATTTTAAAATAATTAATACACTTGTTTCGTTTTAAAAAATGTGATTTGTTTTGTAAGACTGTTAAAATTGATTATGAATGTTGGTAACATTTTCATTAAATTTATTTGATTTTATAAACAATATTTTATTATAATTACTTCATAAGTAATTTATTTTTCTCATCTACCGCATCCTTTTAGTGAATAGGTAAACACGTTAATTAATTTCATTAAACAAACAACAATTTAATTCGATAGGTAGGTTAAATCAAATCTTGGAATCAAATCCTTTAGCTAGTTTACTTATTAGAAACATTTTGATCTGGAATTACAAAGACCCCTCACATCAAAGACCTATTATGAAAAGTTTGAGAATCACATTTTTTTTGCTTATGCTAATGTAGGGTAAGATCGGACTATTAAAATATGAAAAAAAAAAAATTAAAATTCCCACCTAGTTTTTAAAAATGAGTAGAACATTCAAAGTTATGTTCTTTTATGGGGTAAGTACGGATATTTTTATAAAGTCAACCTTATGATATCAGCTATAGAACCGGTATTATAAAGTAGTCCGAACTTACCCTTCCAAGGTCCGATCTTATCTCCCTGTTTTAAAATTAATGTTGAATTTTTACGAAGTCTTAATTTGGGAACCATTAAAGGTAGAAGTATAAAAAAGAAAAAAGGTTATAGTAAATTTACTCATTAACGATGTTTGCAGCATTATTTATCTTTGTCATATTTAGAAAATTGAAAAAAAAAATATTTACTAAACCCTTTCCAACTCATCCAAAAACTGTCCGAACTTACCCTGATGCACCTTATAACCTGAAAAACTAGTAGGTATTTTCAAAAACAGCTGTGCAAAATTTGGAACTTTGACTCCCATTACCTCCGTAACTAGAGGTGGATGGTCTAGAACAAAAAAAATATCGCAGTGGTGAGGAGACAAGGAGAACAAGTGCTCTTCGTTTGCGTCCGAGTAGGCTGCCCTCGGAAGGTGGGAAGTCATCAAATGACTCCTCCCGCTCTGGGCGAAGCGGAAGGGAGTGTCAGACTTCTACTGACTTATAACTACCTATGTGTCTTCTTAGTCATTTGTGTCCGGGGCCGCGATATATCTTTCGAAGAGTTAATTGAGATTGAGTGATTAATATCGTACAGTTCCGAGTAGGTACTCATTCCTGAGTTTGACCTGAAATGTTGTTTTGTTTAGGCATGATGTGAGAAAATAGAATGTAGGAATGAGTGAGGTAGCACAAAATAATAACCGTCCTTTTTGCTCCGCCATAGTCGGGTAAAAGGGAAAAATATTTATCTACTAGGTATTGTCCTTTATAGAGGAATAAACGATTAATTTAGTACTACTAAAACCTCTTGCATAACTATCATCAACTTTGTTTATGTAAAGATAACGCGTGCAAAGGAAAAAATGTGCTGTTGGATTTAAAACTTTCGGAGCAGAACACAGCGTTAAAAATTGCCGAGCGTCGTCGTTTAATGTTCGTTAAAACAGACATAATTATTTAACAACAAAATTCCGCCATTTGTAATAAATTGTACGTACGATGTTTACCGGGCGGCGTTACATGGCATCAGTTTTCATTAAACTGTGGTCTGGCGCGCTAGTGTCCAGATAAAACTAATTGACACAATAATTTAATAATTATTATCGACTGTTATTTATAAGGAACATAATATTTATATTGTATTGATTGTAGGTACATCACAATCTACATCCATAATTTGAAACTGAATAAGTAGACCGTACCTACAGGTAAGTTTCCTATTTGGTTTGGTTTATTTATATTGATAGTCTGTTATGCAGTAAAAAGTACGTATATAGCTTCACTGTTTAGATCGATATATTGTACGTAATTATTATAAGTGTTACGCCTACCTACCTAGTACCTACACTACCTACTGACTTAGGTAGGTACCTACAAGCTACCTGAAACTGGCAAATTTTCCTCATGCGATTGGGATAAAGTAGAAAATCTATTAAAGAAATTTTAGAACCTGCCAAAGAGATTTAGCTCGTAATATGTTATTTGTTTGTTGTGTGTTTCATCACCGCTGCTCTCAAAACGGTGAAGGAAAACATCGTGAGCAAACCGGCATGCCTTAGAATCAAAAAATTCGAATACATGTGACATTTACCAATCCGCCCTGGGCCCGCGTGGTAGATTTTTCCCTCTCAAAAAGAGAGGAGGCCTGTGTCCCAGCTGTGGGAACATTAATAGGCTGTTGATGATGATTTGAATGTATTTGGTAGCCACCTACAAAAATCGGGACACCATTTGTCTAACAGCAATATTGTCAATTTATTGATAAATGTGTCTTTACCTGCCTAAGTAGCAGACTTTCTTTACACCATTCGCATCAGAAAACACCTGGCGGCGTTGGTACCTACTCAATATTCAAACTTTAATTGCATTCCACAATGTGTACAAGTAGGTGGTAATTAAAAAAAAATGAGATCATTATGGACCCTATAAAGGTACCTATTAGGTGAGGTGTCTATCTGTATTTTGATTTCCGTATTGTGTGCCTCACCTCGCTATCATTAGGGTCGAATACCGACTTCTACCTATACCATTAAATTGGTTTGGTTATGAAAAGAGAGATCACAAAAACCTTTTAGTAATTCCATTGGAATTGTACGACAAATACATAGGTAATTTCATAGACCTAAGATCTATCAAATCAATGAGCTCAGCAACTGCCACAACTGTGTAAGCTGTCGTATTGTTAGCGTCCACAATAAATAACAAAGAGTTAGGAAGGAACATGAGTGGTTTTTAGGCAGTTGAAGTATCAGAGATACTCCCTACCGCTCTGCCCAGAGCGGGAGGAGCACGGCAGAGGAGAGGAGGATCATTTGACGATATCACACCCTCCACAAAAAAAAGGGTCCGGCGTGTCTCTGAGTCAAACAGAAAACTTTGACTCAAGCTGAGCTGACAACTTTGAAACTGTCAGTGTCAACATTCGTCTGACCGTCCGATTTATTGTGTATTTTCTGTTTGTTTTTGCTAGAATTTCGAGTATTTTTAGGTGACCCTGTTTTGCGAAACTATAATTGAAATGATACAATTTTAAACTTCAGTTACTTATTTACAGAATTATGAGATTATTATTAATCTTAGTATTCATTTCCTTCTCGTATGCTGAAATAGGAAATAATATTAGAATTATTGATATCCATAATGATCTTGAAGAAGATATTATCAGTGTACCTAAGAAATTTAGCCCCAGCTGGAGTGACTTGGATACCCGGCCGTTGCCCGATTGGTATGATAGAGCTAAAATAGGCATATTCTTGCACTGGGGCATCTATGCTGTGCCTAGTTTCGGCTCAGAATGGTTTTGGACAAACTGGAAAGGTACTTTTAATTCATTTTTTAAATAAAATAATAGCAGGGTCGCAATATTTAATAATGGGAAACCGTGACCCGGTTTTGGCGGCCCCGACTTACGGACAATAGTGGGTTCGAACCCAGGCGTGCGCATTACTTTCGGTAATGTATTTCATCACCACTGCTCTCAAAACGGTGAAGGAAAAAATTTTGAGGAAACCGGTATATCTGAACCGAAAAATTCGAAGACAATTGTGATATCTACCAACCCACACTGGGCTCACATGGTGGATTATAGCCCATCCCTCTCCTAGAGAGAATTCCTGAGTGCAGTGGGAACATTCTATGGTGATGATGTATGTTTATTCTGTCTGTGGTATCTAAAATGAAGTAATACCTACTTACCCATTCATTTTAATTTTCAGCTGAAAACAACCAGAAATACAAGGAGTTCATGACAAAGAACTACCCACCAGGATTCACATACCAGGAGTTTGCTCCCATGTTCACAGCTGAGTTTTTTGATCCTTCGTCTTGGGCTGAACTGTTTGTAAAAGCTGGTGCAAAGTAATTTCTTAATATATTTATATGTGTGTAGCGCTGCTGCTAAAACTAAAATATTTATAATATTCAACTAATATTTGTTTCAGATATGTTGTCCTAACAAGCAAACACCATGAGGGCTTCACTCTATTCCCATCCAAGCGTTCATTCAGTTGGAACTCAGTTGATGTCGGGCCAAGGCGGGATATTGTAGGTGAACTGGCTGCAGCAGTCAGGAACGTGAGCTTAAAGTTTGGTGTATACCACTCCTTGTATGAGTGGTTCAACCCTATTTATAATCAGGACAAAAGCAACCAATTTCATACTCAAACATACACTGATACTAAGTTGTGGCCTGATATTAAACAGCTGGTCAATGATTACAAGCCATCAGTGATATGGTCTGATGGTGACTGGGAAGCTAATGACAAGTATTGGAGGGCTGAAGACCTGTTAGCGTGGCTGTACAATGATAGCCCTGTTAAAGATGAGGTGGTTGTCAATGATAGATGGGGTATTGGCATACCGGGACATCATGGAGACTTCTATAATCATGCTGATAGATTTAATCCTGGTTAGTGTTGGTATCCAGTTTTTTTTGCATTGCTAAATTATATCAACATTTAGCGGCCAGTAAACCAGAAAAACAGCTTACTGTATCTTTATTTTATTTACAGGCAAACTACTAAATCATAAATGGGAAAATGCTTTCACTGTTGACAGCAAATCATGGGGGTACAGAAGGGATTTGCACTTGGCTGATATACTGTCTATTGAGCAACTACTTTATCAAGTTGTATCTACAGTCAGTTGCGGAGGTAACTTTCCTTTTTTTTAAATAGCATCATCCACATCCTGAATCCTCTCACTGCTGGGTGATGTTCCTGTCTTAATTACTATTTGAATCAAAATTTAATAAACATTGTCTTTTCAGGTAACGCCCTCATCAACGTAGGCCCAACTAAAGAGGGTACAATAATACCTATATTTCAAGAACGCTTGTTGGGGCTTGGTAAATGGCTGTCTATAAACGGCGAGGCCATCTACAATAGCTCCCCCTGGCAGTCTCAAAACGATACTGGAAACGGCAATGTTTGGTATACTTGTTCTAAGGCGACATACAATTCTACTCACCCTACCCATCCACCAAACAAGAATGATAAAGTTGATGCAATCTTTGCTATTGTACTTTCATGGCCGCAGAAGAGTGTGCTCAAACTCAAAGACATAACACCTTATTTGCACAGTGGCAATTATCAAGTCGAGATGTTGGGCAATGAAGGACAATACTTGACTGTAAGTATTTAATTATGATATAAGCGTGTTTTGTGTATCTGTAAACACTCAGCTAATCTATTTGGATCGTTAACCTTAGCATACATATCAATACTTTCTCTTATCATGTTTTATTTGTTTCAGTGGAAGATAACTAATGGAGAGGTCGCAATACAGCTGCCTGATATAACATCCGCTAAATCTCATCGCGCTTGGACATTGAGATTTACTTTGAAATAAATTATATATTAATAGTTGTATCACAGTTTCTTATTTATTTATCCAATTCTCCCAATACCAATTGAAATTATGGAAAAAAAAACTTAGGTAGTATGTTGCCACATGAAAAATTAAGAAACCACCTACTTAAATTAACCCAGGAAATAAATAAATATTAAGTATAACGTTAAACAAGTGTATTCAATTAAACTTGTATAATATTCTGATATTTTATCGCTACTTACATATGGACATGATTAACCTTAAGAATTAAATGAAATATGTTTAACATTTTGTGCTTGAAAGTACTATGCAGTAGGTTTAAATAGATAGGTAGTCACAGAATTAGATCAAGTACCTATTCAGCCAAAGCAATTAATACAACTGAAAATGAAAAAACACAAGCATACTAAAACTTTAAATTACTGTTGTGCTTGGTGAGTTTTTAGCTGTTGATAAATATTCTCGAAAGCTTTTTAGAATACATAGATTGAAAAGGCATTTAAAATTTTAAAAAACAGCCTACGATTATCTGTTAGAGCAATATTATATGTAGGTATTGTCAAAATGTTTTACTGTACTTTAGTTCTAATTTTTCAGTGTTTCTAAATTACAAAATAAATTCGAAGGGCAGACTTCTGTACTGTTTCTACACTTGAATGTACCTGAAAAGCTTCTACAATTGCCCCCGAAATTAGTTATTTTATTTTAAAATTGTGTGTACAAAAATAATTATTATGAATAATATACACATGCTTATGACAATATATTGCTTATTAAGCCTATATCTATAGGTACCTACTATATATATTTTATAATCTGCTAACATTCAAAAAGCTATTTATTAAGAATTTTTGACTCTGCCCAGGTTATATTGGTTGGTTACTACAAATTCGTGAAGCGACTGGGCAAGTCCGTGTTAGATGTAAAAATATTTTATTATTATTCATGTAATGTACATATAATCTTCTGTTTAAAATACTATATTGACTGAAGATTTCATTGGAAGCATAAAGCTAGATACTTCATAAGCAACTCTGTTTTACAATTTCGTATTTTACTAAAGTTCTTATCTAGGGTATATCCTAAATATTTTATTTAGCTACAATATCAAACCATAAGCGAGTAGCGTTAGGTCTCTCACTCGACAGCTCTTCATTGAGTCCGGCAGCTTTTTCACCCTAAGTCAAGCACATTATTACGCCAAGCACCATTTACTGAAGCACTAAGGTTATACTATATTTATATCAACAATAGGCACAGTAATTGTGTAGGTACCTACCATGTTTTTTTTTTAATTTTATTTAAAATGACATTTAGCCTCTTTACAGATACATACATATTTTTTTCCTCATTTTGCTTTACAAGCTTACGAAAAACAAAAAAAGTATTTGGAAGCGAAGCTAACATCTTAAAAGTAAATGGTATCAATACAAGTGCTATAAATATTATACAGAACATGCTAATTTGTACTAATCCTAGTGTTTATATTTAAAGTATTCTGTTTAAATACACTTTTATAGATTAGGTACAAAGGTTAACTTTTTATATTACAAGCTAACTTACAAATAATATGGCTATGTTTAATTAAAACAAACTACCTATGTACTATTGGTACTGGTAGATAAGATTGATAGCTTTACAGAATTTGAAAAAAGAACGAACTATTTGCTGAATCATCAACAGAAACTTTTTTTTTACACTATTATTTTCAGTAATCAAGAATCTAGCAGATGTTGTACTAGTGTTGTTTCTGACGATACACCGTTGAGGATAAAGTAAAACTTGTTCAGAGTAACTTCATTTATTACATTATCCACTAAATAATCGTTACCGTACCAATTCTTTAGTAAACCGATAAATCAACCAGCAACAATGTTACTAAATATTGTAGTAGGTACTTATAATATTTATCTTGGAATGTTCAATGAATGTTTGCCTTCACACATTCTTAGCATATTATAGTTTTTATGTTATTTTAATGTTTTATTAACAATAACAGGCATATTTTTTACAAGAGGTTTTTACACAACAAGCATAATTTAGATTTTTATATTTTTTTAAATGGGAGTTCTAATTGCTACATTGGTCTTTGGAAAAGCCATTAAATATCTACATACATCAATTTAGTTTCTAGTAAGAGCTTATTGTACCGCCCCTGTAGATTTGGTGCAACCTAGACCACATTTACCCTAAACACCTAACCTTCGTCGAATCGACGAATACGCAATAAAAAAATGAATTGTCTCTTCCCACATAACCGGTATCAAATCTGCGTCATATCATGAAATCGGCGTTCAAAAGAGACAGTGAATTTTCTTTCTATCGCGTAATCTTCGTTTAGACGAAGGTTAGGTGCCTAGGGTTAAATACATTTCTATATACACTTTAATTTTAATATCAATTTTGGTTAAAATGATGGCTAATATTCAGTTTTAATACCGCGAAAAGGATTCAGGATTGGATGCAGGATGCAGCATCGCCCTCCGAAAAAATATTCGCCTGCGGGAAAAGCAACGGTAATTGGCTATTTGACTACTGTTAAAAATTCACGAAAATGTAATGTTATTTCAAAGAAATAACACGATATGTGAAAAAAGAGATTCTAAATGACGTGCTAGACAAAAACAGCGCCACAGAAATGTGACGTCACAGTCCATTCCGCCATAGTTACGTAGTTTATCTGGCCGTTTCGCGCAACAAAGGTAGAAAGTGCCCCCACCAAAAACTTCTCAAGCATGTAGCTACTGCATTTCTTTATCGATTTAATTACTTTTTCACACATCGTGTGATTTCTGTTAGTTGTTTGAAATAACATAACATTTTCGTGAATTTTTGACAGTAGTCTAATAGCCAATTAGCATGCCATGCACTCAAACCTAAGTATAGGTTTAGATATATGGTGTGGATTTCCTCAAAGTAACGCCTGATTCTATAACTTATCAATTTAAGATAAAAACAATATATTATCTTAAAAACATTCTTTTTTTGACTTAATATATCTACTTACGCACTATATACAATGTTTACATGGGTATAAGCGGGATACGGTTAACTCGTGGTACATTTCAGGTCAGGTGAATACATACATTCTAACACATATCTACTAAGGCCATGAATTGTTTACAAATAGCGGCTGTCTTTAAATTATTTGAACAATGCATGCTTTAAAAAATATATAATTGCATTAATTTTTTTTATAAAAGTAATACGACTTCACACTTTATCGGAATTTGAATATTTAGGGATCACGCATATCGACGAGGATCGGTTTGACGATAATGATGATGATCTACAATATAATTTAAAATTGTTACTGTACTGCAATGAAGACTTTATTATTTGTCGCATATAGCTCGAGGAGGCCTGGGTCCCAGCAGTAGGAACATTATAGGCAGATAATACATATCGATAGACTATAGTTCGGTGTGGTGGTATCACGTTGAGTCACGTGATCCGAACCGAAACGAAGTGAATTACGTCTTTTGCGTTCTTTCTTACTGGCTCAAGCAGATTCTACGTCGATGTGTGTGGTTACTTCTTGAGAAATCACTACAACAGGCTGTATGGCTAGCACGTGATTAGGCTGATGCAAAAAAGCACAGCATTGTTAAAAACATAACCCTTTCCTTGCAGTCGGGTAAAAATAGCTTCAACTGACGCCTTAACACCAAAGAGTCACAACTCAGAATCAAGATCACCATCATATCTTTAAAGCAGGGTCTACAGGCTTATCCCAAGCAACCCAGCTATCTCCACCAGCTATGAAACCGACTGAAGCCTGTCCCTCTGTCGCAGGAGTTCCAACTCTGGTAGAATAGACACCTTCTGGTTGAAGAACTCTTCAAGAGCTGGTTGGGAGAGCATGGTGGCTAGGAACTGCTCTAAACTGATGGACCAGACGCCTTCCGGTTCTGCTTCTTTGGATGGAGACGGCTTTGGGCTTTCTGGGTCTGGTTCTGTTGCGTTGCCGTTGGGGTCCAACTGGAAAATAAAATTTATATTTTAGTAATCAAGTATTTTGGGCTTAAAAACGTGGAATTTTATAATATTGAAATCTCAGCTCCTGGGGTAAGATTGAGGTTAAGAATACACCCATCTCATATAAAAAAATAGTTTTCTCTGTCCATCCCTTATAAGAGTTGGCAAATAAGCAAAATGAAGATTTTGATAATAATTATATCAAAAATTATCAGACTTTTTGGAGGACCAATATTGATCGAATTTGAGAAAAAGTTCATTTTTGTCGAACGACATCTCTCAGTAGTGCTATTTGTTTTCCAAAGTTCGATGTATATATTTATTAACTCCCGGGTACTCATTCGCTGCCTAGCCATTTCTCAACTATTTTTGGGTCAGCTTCCAGTCTAACTGGACGCAGCTGACTACCAGTATTTTACATGGAAAAATATTTTATTATTTTTAAATTATGAATGTGAGGACTATGTGGGTCTCTTTAATTTTAACGATTGTCTGGCAGTTTGAGAACTATAAGGGACCTACCCAAATGTCCTTTCCTTGGTATTGATCGTCGTGACGTTGAGCTCCTTGAATTATAAGTCGAGCTCGACAATAACTGACAAAAGCTTGCACTGACTGGACGGGTTCACTCAAAACTGTGGTGGTTTCTCCAAAAGACCATCTCAAACACTAATCTGCAGTGTTCATGTGTGTATTATACCAAGATTATGTCCGGACCTTAAACTTATTGTTAACCCAAACCATTTTAAAAGATTAAAAGAGTAACCTTTGGAGTTTCTTGCTGGTTCTTCTCCTTAGGAATCGATCAATGCACCGAACCGTGCCCCTTTTTTTGTCGACGTTTTACAAGTGCCCATGTAGGCCTATGTGAAATAAAATATTTCGACTTTGACTTTGACACAACCCAGTTAGTACTGGGTAATACGATACCCTATGGTAAGACTGATTGTCAAACTTTCAGGCCACAACGACCTGTAACGACTGCTAAAGATCTACAGGGAAGGCAGCCTATAAGTATGTAATTACAGTTACCTGTGCCTCAGGCTGCTTAGCGGCGGCAGCTAGAAACAGGCTGTCTTGAGAGATCTCGCGGTCTAGCAGCGGTCGGTGATTCAGTTCACCCAGTTGTAGGAGAAGGGTACCTGAAGATTATATTCAATATCAATAATAAATATTTTTGGGAGTTGATAGCACTGTGTTTGTTTTGCCCGGCCGAGCTGTCACTTGTCAGATTGTTTTGTAAAATTTTAATATCCGTAACCAAAATTATTTGAAACTGAATAAGCGTATAATCTGGAATAATTTCATATCCATAACCGGTATAATATAATTCCTATATCCGTATCCGTATCCAAATCCAGATCCAAAATTACATATCCGTAACATCCCTTGTTTATAGCTAGAACAATGAAGACATCAGTTGAACTCACCGGCCAGCACCACAGCCTCATATACCGCATGGTCCCGCTGCGTGAGGTCGTGCAAGACTGCCAGCAGCTGCAGGAAGTGGTCGCGCGGCAGTGGCGGCGCGGCGGGCGCCAGCGGGCTGCTGGGCGCGCTGCCAGCCAGGCCCGCCAGCCCGCACGAGCGGACCGCGGCCATGCTGAAGCTGCTGCCTAGAACATTATAAAATACTATCATTATTAAATAAGCTTGTCAGTTCGCTATTTACCCATAGAAACTGAAGGCCCGGAACAATAGGGGATCGGACTGGGTCAAAAAAATATGATGATTCTAATTAGTCCGTCAGTTAGATTGTCGAAAAATATTGGATAAGTACGTGTTTTTTTGCGTCAAAGATTATGAGTGGAGACGTGAAGACGTCATTTGTAGGTAAAAAATGTACTGACATGTGACGTTTTCGAGGAGTTCACGAGTTTTCGAAGCACTGTTTCGTCTTAATTTTTTGTTTATGTGGAAAATTGAAAAAATATGTGTTCAATATTTTTTGAAAATCTATCTGGCTGATTATTTTTTTTAGGAAATATTATTTTTATAATAGGGGATCGGACAAAAACCTAACTAATTAGAGTTAGGTTTTTGTCCGATCCCCTATTATAAAAATAATCTTTGCTTCAGTTTCACTAAGAAGCCGATTTTTTTACTAATTAATTTCGGAAGAGATGAGTGTTGGCCACTATCTTTTTATTGTTGACTGACCTGTTGGTCTAGTGGTTAGTGACCCTAACTGCTATGCCGGAGGTCGTGGGTTCGATTCCCACCCAGGACAAATGTTTGTGTGATGAGCACGATCATTTGTTCTGTGTCTGGGTGTAATTTATCTATAATATGTATGTATTTAGAAATATTTAAGTATGTTTATCAGTTGTCTAGTACCCATAACACAAGCTCTGCTTAGCTTGGGACTAGATGGCGTTGTGTGATAGTTGTGGAATATTATTATTATTATTATTATTATTATTGTAATAAGTTTTTTCATGTATGGTTTGGACGATGATCCTAAAGATAACTGTAATTTACTGCTTGATCGCACAAATAAAAATGTACTGACATGTGACGTTTTCGAGGAGTTCACGAGTTTTCGAAGCACTGTTTCGTCTTAATTTTTTGTTTATGTGGAAAATTTAAAAAATATGTGTTCAATATTTTTTGAAAATCTATCTGGCTGATTATTTTTTTTAGCAAAGATTATTTTTATAATAGGGGATCGGACAAAAACCTAACTAATTAGAGTTAGGTTTTTGTCCGATCCCCTATTATAAAAATAATCTTTGCTTCAGTTTCACTAAGAAGCCGATTTTTTTACTAATTAATTTCGGAAGAGATGAGTGTTGGCCACTATCTTTTTATTGTAATAAGTTTTTTCATGTATGGTTTGGACGATGATCCTAAAGATAACTGTAATTTACTGCTTGATCGCACAAATCGCTGTAGTAGTTTTTGTCAGACTAATTCCTTCACTAAAAATTCCAATTCTCCTATAGTATACCAAACCCGCTCTTTTCAAACTTTGCCTCACAAAAGGAAATTCAGCTATATCGTGGGTGCGTTTACAAACATTTTAAACTTACTTACAAAAACCAAACACCTAGACCCGGAAAAAGCATGTGTATACAAATATTTGTTCCGTGCGGGGATTGAACCCGCGACACGCAGCGCAACAGTCGATCGCTCAGTTACTGTGCAAACTGTGCCGCCTAAACATTAATGCAAGCTCGGGGGAGTAACATTAGCTCAACGAATTATTAGTTTACCTATTTGACTGTTCTCAGAATCACTCTTATCCATTGGATTGGCATCCCCACAAACTTCGCTGATTGAACGCTGCAGAGGTCCTGGTTCTGGAGATGCAGGCTCTTCATCTATACTGTAAGAAAATGTTATGATGATGAATTTTGCAAAATCATTTAGTTTTTTTTTTTAAATAGCTACTCCCAGTTCAACACGATAAGGTTGGTGTACTGTTAAACCGGACTAACATCCTCCGGGCTGGTGTCCTCGAATGAATTTAAGGCCCCTAGCAAGGGTTTACAAGCTATTAACGTTAAATGAATGTTCACTAAGTGCACCCCCTGTGGGGTTCGAACATCGATTTAGTGCGTCATTGAGGGGGGCAGCAATTGTCGGCCGGAGGACACGGTCGAGCACACCGTCGAGGACTGCTCCGCTTAGGTGGAGCCCCACTGTGGCCCATACTAAGAATTTGTCCTGTATCGAGGGTGGGGGATTTAAACTCATGTACACCAACAACCAGACTAGAAACATCTACCTGTAGATCATAAAAATGTAACGATAACGAACCTGTGACATGCAGCGTGTCAGTCAATCGCTCAGCCATTGTGCCAAACTGTCGCGGTCCATTAGTAGGAGTTACAACAATTTTGTACGTACTTACCTATCAAAGAACGAAAAAGCGTCCGTAGCCAGCTCCTCCCCTGTATCGGTGAAGTGCGTGGGCCTCAGATCTCGTCGGGGCAGTAGTGGCGGCGAGTGCGCGGCGTACAACGCACGCAGACGTCGCGCCGCGTCCGCTCTACAGCACAGACCGAGGGCTACGCTGAGGCCGCGAGCGCTTACTAGGCCGTCGTCGTCGTGGTCCATTAGCTGGAGTTTATTATTTATTTATTTAATTTTTAAGGAAGATTTCAAACTAAAAACTAAAATTTAAATATCATGCATAAGTAGAGTAGGCCATATTTGCCAATTACAAGCTTCCACATAGGCGCGTTGACTAGTTACAGCCATTTGAATAAGTAAACAGATAACAATGTAACATAATATTAGGTATGCCAAAATAATACACTAGGAAGGTATTTGGTTTAAATAGTACAGATAAATGAAGAACTCTTTATAACACACCAAAAGAGACATAATGCAACAAGCAAGGTCTTTCTAAGACCACACGAGAACCGCGCTTTATACACATTTTTTTATTAATAAGAATAAAAGCACTATCGCACTGCTGTATAAAAGCACTATCGATGTAGATTGTTATCATGAACCTGCGGTCTGAACCGCTCATTATATGACTTTTTCTTTATAATTATGTTAGGATCAGTTTCTAGTCTAACGAATCCACTACATTGAGTATACTGTATATGTAAAAAAATCAAACAATAACTGATGTCTTAATACATTTCGAAATTTTACCTTAAACATCCTAGCAGTGATGGCTTCAGCGAAATCCCCCTTGGCCCAGGGTGAGAGCGCGAAGTACAAAGTCTTGAACTGCGTGTAGTCAATCCTGTAGGACTCGTAGGGCGCTTCCAACCGCTCGCAAGGCACTCGCTTAGCCCAGAGGAGCTCTTCGCGAATGGCGCTGAGTAGCTCCTACAAACACAAAGTTATTTGATCAACATTGCGCACATTGACATAAAGTTGAATCAGCCAGTCAAAATCATAACCCATTTGGGTGGGGGGGGGTGAATTTATCAAATAATTAATAATCAATTCCGCTCTTGGGCAGAGCGAAAGGGAGTGTCACACTTCTACTGACTACAAACCACCCATGTTCCTTCTTAGCCCTATATGTCAAGGCCGCGGTATCTCTTACAACATCCCGCAGCCCCGACGGGAAAATCATAACCCTCCTTTAGCTTTGCCGTAGTCGGGTAGAAATAAATAAATAGGTTCGATTCCCAGGCCGGGTAAAGTGTATTGGTTTATTTGGAGGCCACGGAGCCAGGGCTAAAAAAAACAACAAAACATAGAGAAACAGAATTAAAATGCATTTCATACTCGTATATAAAATAACAGGTAAACTAAATAATATGTAGATATGATTGATAACAACCTAGACATGCAAATTAACAACGAAACTAGAAGTTACGTTGAAAATTGTTGTATCGTTGTTGTTGTTAATTGTATGGTCGACTAAATTATCAGGGAAGCCTTTGTTAATGAGTTATGCTGTTGTTCTTAGCTTGTCGTGTAGGCCAATTTACTTTCGGAAAGCGCGGCTCCAGACGTTTGAAGACGAGTTATGTGGAAAATCCAACTTCTAAAAAGGAGGAGGTCATGTTTTCGGCCAGCTTCTTTTCGTACAGATACCAGCACATTATCAACCTACCAGAAAACTTTAAAATGAACCTTAATTAAAAAAATATAAATCAAAATAATATGAATCATAATATGGATCATAATATGAATCATAACATGGATCATAATATGAATCATAATATGGATCATGATCATAATATGAATCATAACATGGATCATAATATGAATCATAACATGGATCAGAATATGGATCATAATATGAATCATAACATGAATCATAACATGGATCATAATATGAATCAGAATATGGATCATAATATGAATCATATTTGATTGTTTAGACAGTAACAGCATTTATGGTTTTATTTTTTTCTAATCGTCTAAAATGAGCTGATAATAGCTCCAAAAACAGATATCACATAAATTGGCCATGACTTGATTTTTTTAAATATTTTTTTACAAAATATAGACCATTTCAAGCAACTAATTTGCTTATTTTATTTTTTTAGGGGTTGTACATTTTTTTAGGATTTTTTAAATTCGAGGTGCTCTCAATATCACTATGAGGCTGTATGTAGTGCGGTGTTGTGCCACAGACAAATTAAAAAAGAATACAATGTCAATCTAAATCCAGAGACATATCCTTGACAGTTGAGATTGATACAGTGATTCAAGAGGAAGGTTTATATGTATAATACATACATAATATAGTAGAGAAAAACACCTGTGTGAAGCCGGGGCGGGTCGCTAGTATATAATAAGTTCATTGATGACAAGAGATAAACCAATCTTATATAAATCAAAACAATGATATAGAATACTTACAGTAGAGCCTTTGCTCCTCGTATTTCCGCTATATTGTGTTGAGTGGACAACATCATATACTCAACAATCATAGCATTATTGACCGTAGGTATGTTACGGGAATCCGTCTTAGTATAATTTAAAGAAGCCATTACAACAATTCACAACATTTTCACAAAAACAAACTTCAACAAAGCTGGCTAAACATAACCTACAAAATGTTGACATTGACAGTCTCGCAACCGAATGTTTTTTTTTTCAAGAATGATAGAATGACAAAGGAATGTTCTATTATGTTTTGTTGGAGGGTCTGAAAGGTCAAATGAAAGTCATTCGTTAAAACACCTATAACTTTTGAAATAGTATGTATTTTTCAAATCTGGTAACAGGCATGAATTCACCTAAGCTAACCCTCGAAATGGTTTTAAGACAGCGCTTGAAAAAAAAAATTTGGCATGCCCAATTGTGTGAAGAACTATTTTGATTGACTTTGATCTTTTCCCTGAAATATTAAAACACTGAGTGCTCAATACTGACCTGCAGTTCATTCAATTCAAGCAGTTTATCCTGCTGCAGCGCTCGAAGCGTATTCTTCTCGAGACTGTCCTCAAGCTGCCTGACTACCCTCAAGCGATGCTTTAGTCGTAAGTGTTCGATGTTTTCGCTTGAAACGCTGCCGCCGTACGAACGGTAGGACTGGTATATTAGTTCTTGGATTTTTATTGTCTGCAATTCATAAATTAGTAATTAAGAGATGGAAGGACAAAATCTTGGTATTCCTGAAAGAACCTGTATAAAACAGGTACATCCAAATACAGGTTGGCACTAGGGGTGTGCCTAGGGGCCAACAATACAGCAAGCCCATTAGGCAAGCAGGCTGTTCAGAAACCTTAACATCATGATCATCATGAAAAGTAGTGGGTTATAAGGACAAGCCAAGCTTTTAGGGTAATATGAAGGCTGTATTCTGGATATTTCAATCTTCAATAATAGCATGATTGTCTGATTTTAATTTTAATGATGTACTTAGAGTTATGTTACGATTATGTGTCAGCTGTGGTTACCTGTAATTAAGTGTCGCGACCACATGTTTTTTAATCCATGGATTGTTGATAATCAAAAATAAATAATTAAATTAAAATATGAAAGTACCACCAATAAGCGCGCGTTCTTTGTGCCTGTTGTAGATGGATGATAATGTAAAACAATTGAGTACAGTCAGCTGCTCATTTGTAGTCCATTGGTAAGATTCTAAGTGTAATTAAATAGTGACCTCAACTTTAATACTACCGTTAAATATCAGCTCTTTTAGATAGTACTCGCCGAAAACTGGTGGCAATAGGGTCTGGCTCTATTACATAGTACTCGTACCAAAACTGCCCCTGTATTCACAAATGCTTCGATTCGACAAGTCGTATATCTATCTTTTTTGGCATTACGAAAGCGAGCGAGATAGACATACGACTTTCCGAATCGAAATGGAATCGAAGTGTTTCTGGCCTGGTCAAATGTGGGTCTCTCCTTCATAAAACATGGATGCGTTACTAACCTTATCAGCCGTCCGTGGTTCAGTCGACAACGCCATAGCTTCCTCATTGTAGATGCCTTGGAGGTAGTCATTCAGGACTTGCATAGCCTGCCCATCTTCAGTACATTTGAGAAGTATTTCTCTGTTTATATCTAGGACTGTAAGAGTCACCTAAAAGTAAAGAGGAAAGAATTTGAATATGGTTGTCATACAAAAATGTATTGTCACCACAACGTGCGCGCAAAATTTCAGTTCAATCGGTTGGGTGGAACTGGTTAGAAATTCACTTGCAAGATTCTGAAAATATGCTAACAAACTAACACGGCAAAAAAAAATTAAAGAGCTGTGGACATGTGAATAATAAATATAAGAATAATTATACAAGAGTAACAAACCTGAAAGATAACTTTCGCACCATCATAGAAGAAGCAGTCCATGACATTGACAGCACATTCGTAAGGCATGACGCTGATGAAAAGCGTGAGGAACCAGGACAAGGAGATCATTTTCATCATGCCCAACTCATCCAGTTTGGCGTGAAGTTCTGGTAGATGGACTTCCGTTAGCTCTTCTAAAACGCCTTGGTCCACCTGCATGGAACATTTTACTTTAGGAGGAGTAAGATTAGTGTTAAGATCAGATCGTTGTTTATTGTTGGAAAGGAGATGACGCTATACGACCTATAAAGTCCCATCTCTTTTTGGTAAAACGCCATAAAATACTGTAGTTGTGTTATAAAACAGGTGCGTAAGTGAAAGGTAAAAATAAAATAATTCTGAAACATTAATCGCAGCCGATAAGTTCTGAAAGAGGACGTTGACGTTGGAAGGCCTCCCACCAGGTGAAACCGTTGAACTGGTGAAGGTTGCAGGAATCCTCTGGATGCGAGACGCACGGAATCGGCCAATGTGGCGACACTTGGGGAGGCCTACGTCCAGCAGTGGACGTCTTTCGGCTGAAATGATGATGAAGCTCGGGAATTCATTCAATCTCGTGTCTCGCTCACACCTGTTATTACCACACCTGTTGTAAAAGTTGACGTATGTAGTTATCTAAGATTTCAAATAAAGTTAAATATTACATACCAAAGCACCAACCACCCTAGTATTATAATAATCAGGTAACAGGGTCTCGCATATGGTTGCCAATAACCAGAAGGCTTGTTCTTCGGGGCAGTATATTAGCAACACCGAGGCTACAATGTTCATCGCTTGGCAGTACCCAATCTGTGGGTTCTTTAATGCGTACGCGCATAACACGCGGCGGAGCGCTGAGATTCCTGAAAAATGGTGGGGGAAACAATTTTATAGATCGTCGCAATCTTCTTTACATAGTATAAAACTAGCTGATGCCCGCGGCTACACTCGCGTGGATATCGGTTATCTTGACAAATAACCTAAAACCGTGAAAACAGCAAGAAAATCGGTCCAGTAGTTTTTGACTTTATCGTGAACAGACAGACAGATGCGGCGAAGGACTTTGTTTTATAAGCGGTAGTGATAAAATCACTCCCGCTGTTTGTACGCTAAGATCTTTTAAACTACACAACGGATTTTAATGCAGTTTTTAGAGTGATTCAAGAGCAATTGCAATATTTACCCTTGTGAAGCCGGGGCTGGTCGCTAGTGTTTCATAATATGTACATTCAAAAAAGAGATAAGTATCCAGGTACCTCCCAACTTCAAATTACTTTAAAACAATGTGAAAAAAATTGCTGTGAAGCTTTGATTTGACATGACATGAGTTATCTATGTATCCTAAGTTTTTTAGGCTATTACAACAAATAATAAATTCATAATAATGTTCATATTATGGAATGCCACTTGCTGCCATTTTTACGAATTTTAACGTAATTCATAATCAGAAGTTTTGTAACATCTTGTACAAAATTTAAAAAAATATCTTACCAACATCATTTTGAAAAGCCCTATGTTCAGGCAAAGACCGATGTAAATCCCTTTCGATCTCATCATTCGCTTGATTCTTGGTCGAAAGAGCCTTATTCACTAGCCGTTCATACAGGCCTTTGTTTTGAGCCTTCTGCAGTATGGACCCTGAGAAGACACTCCATAGCTCTCCACGTAGGAGTTCTGGTATGCCGTTGACGACTAGTTCGCTGCCTTCAGTTGTTTGGTACATGCTGACTCCGCGACCTACTTCGGCCATGTGGTCTTCCCATTCTTTTTCCTGCAATATGAGAAGATTTACGTCTTACTATACCGCGGTCTCGGCACAAGGGCTAAGAAGGACCGTCGGGGCTGCGGGTTGTACACTAGTCACCGCGGCCTCGAGATATAGGGCTAAGAAGGAACATTGGTGGTTTTTAGTCAGTAGAAGTCTGACACTCCCTTTCGCTCTGCCCAAGAGCGGGAGGGGTTATTTGATGATTTCCCACACGCCAAAAAAAAGGGCTAAAAAGGAACACGGGTGGTTTTTCGAGTAATTTGATGATTTCAAGGTTATAAGGTTACGTTTTGAAGATAGAAAAATATTTAGAACATGGCACTCATCTGGCTCTGTCTAAAAACCATTTTTTTTTAATAAACGCTGTTTGCTTTTGCCTAAGATTAGAGTAAAGCTTTAGGTTTATCTCACTCAAACAGTAATAATAATTCCTTTATTTTAATCAACAGGTGGATCATATCATAGCATTTTAAAAATAAGACAAACCACAACACAAAATTACATTATAACTTAAAAAATAATGTCACTATTCAAATTGACTATAGGTACCAAAATACTCCCTAGAGGTCCAATTGCGTTTGAAAACTAACCTTTTTCTGCTGAATCTGTTTAATAGGCGATGTCTGGTGAGTCCTGAACAGGGTCATAAGGGGCGGCTGTGGCGTCCAACCCTCGACGTCAGCCTGGGCCACTGCTTTAGTCGCCTTCTCCCTGTACACATCACTGCATATTCACGCATTTGAATTAGTACACGGAAAACGAAACCTTATAGCTATAAATCCCAATGTTGATTTTGAACTCCAGTGTTAAATTCGCAGGCTGGAACATGCTGGGTTAGATGAAGCTCCCTGTTAAAGATAATGCATAGAAAACTGGAAAGGAAGAACACAGGTGATATGAATACAAAATATTGTTAGAAAGTGAAGTAGGAAAATTACACTTGCGTACCAATGCGTTAAATTCGAAATTAGTTTGACAACATTTATATCATCATCTTTTAGACTTACACAAAATAATACGCACTTTCAACTATTCGAAAAAGTTTCGTCAAAAATCCTGACAACCTGCAACCTTACCACGGAAAAGCGATATCACCCAGGTCAGATAGGCAGTCGCTCCATGTAAAATACAGGTATTCAGCTGCATGGGGTTAGACTAGAAGTCGACCCCAACATAGTTGGAAATACGAAAAAGACAGATGCTGAAACAAGTTTCATCAAACTCATTTCGAACAAACCAAATAAGAAAACACACAAAACAGAAACACAAGAAGAAAAAGTCTAAATGTTTACACAAAAAAAAAACATATTCAAATTGAGAACTTCTACTTATTTCAAGTCAGTTAATAAGGTAAACCCCAAGATTTTGATTATTATAGCATGCCTTATAACAGACTATAGTTTAATTAAACGATGATGATTAAAAAGATAGTAGAACAAAATGACTTACCAATAATATTAGACAACCCAACATGCAAAGAGAACAACAGTAACTTACTTCGGCAACTTAGCAAGGAGCTCCGATATCTTATGGACCAAGAAGTCCCTATCAGATATGTTTCCGAAGAGAAAGCTCGTGTGGTGTGCCGTGGTGATGAGGATACTGCCGGAATCGCCGGAGGAACTGCCGGTTCCACCTGAGTCTGCCCGTTCCACTTGGTGGACATTCCGAAGAGGGATGGTGAGGCGGACTAAGTTGCGGACCTGTGAGGGAAATTGTGGTTTTAAATATTTTTGAAACTAAGTGTCAGTGCAAACAGAGGCTAAATGATTGAGCTTGTTCTTAGCTTTTTGAGGGGGGGGGGGGGATCATCAAATGACTCATCCCGCTCAGAGCAGGGCAGAGGTAGAGAGTGTCAGACTTTTACCGACTAAAAACCACCCATATTCTTTAATGCTGCGTGCTCTTGGTTGGCAAGATGTTAGATAAATTTCATCAATTGTTATTTATGAATGAAGAACTACCAGGGCTAGTTGCAAAACCAAGCTTAAGGGACAATGGGATGCTTCATACGGCAACATTTTTGCGTCCACGACTGGCGTTGCCACTCACATCTGCCTTGTAAATACCTTTCGTTAATCGCCTTTCAATCATCTTTTCTACATGACAAAACCATCTAAGCATCCTATTATTAATTTTTGTCACTGCATCTTCCTGTGCGAATTTTATAAATACTTATTTATTTCTGTATAACACAGAGCGGGGTGCGTCAAACCTTAGAGACAATGGTAAGTCTATACCCCACCCAATCTTACCGTTCTAGTGTCCTATAAATCAAGAAATACTTTAGCCAAGGTATAAGCTATTCTTGAATAGCTCGTGCCGACAACGAATAAGCAAAGATAGTAGGGTTATCTTGAACCAATGAACATTAATATTGATAAAACATTGACAATTGTTATTGTTTTCCTTTGCAATAACATAAGTATCTGTCTTGTTTGTTAAAGCCGCTACTGTAATAGCACTACACTTGATGTATTTGTACTAATATGTGCTTGTGTTTCTGATAATACAAAACAAACTATATTCCTATAAACATAAGGTTTATTTTGCAATACAAAGCCTAAGTCGTGTAATCAAAACGACAATTTACGGCGGTTTAAAGTCATTAAGTATTACGTAATGGAAAACAGTATTAACCAACCATTACTTAAAAACTTTAACGAGTAAAACCATTAAAAAAAACGACAAAATTGAAGTCCTAACCAATGTTAAACGGCGATAAATATGAACGACAAAGGTGGCAAACATTACTTCTGACTCACAAGAGCAATGATAACAAACTTGGTACACTCAGTGCCCAGCATTACCTGATCCCTCTTCACTCACCACTTCACCTCTTTCCTTAATACGAGAGGTCAAGTAATGCTGGGCCTAGACTGTACAATAAATAGTTCATAACTATTTGCACATACAACACGTATCAAGTCAACATTACATAATCCTTATTTCTTTCACATAAGGACGATAATTGCGTCTGAAAGTAGCGAGTATCTTATTAAGCACACATTCCTTATTACTTTCACATAAGGTCGACAATCGCGTTTAAAAACAGAAAGTGCATGCATTTCATAATGATGAGTTTGTTATTGTTTTAAGACCGTTCTTGTTTAGAATTGTGCATCGTCTGAGACTGGTTTTATTAATTTCTCGGCCATAGAAATGGTTTGTACTTAGTATCCAATTAAGTTGAACTATAAATTCGCAAGGGCCTACTCTTGACCTCAATCTTGTCTTGAGGATAGACATAAGGTCGTGATGTTGACGATGGAATTTTGATATCAACGAAAAAAAAAAATAGTTTTTCTTGAATGCAATTTAGCTGCATTATGCCATTAAAATTACGATACCAAACAATGAATGACGCATAGGGACACTGTTTATCAATAATCACCCATTCCGCGACTGAAACGTGTACTTTTGAGAATCAAGAAAGAAAGAAAAAGTATTTATTGGTCACATAAAGGACAAAACAAATTGTTAAAAATTATAGATAACAAAAATTTGTCATTCATTAAATTTAAATTAGTCCCGTACAAGGCCATCTCAGTCTCTCTCTCTCTCTCACACATTCATGACAAATATCACAGCGCTGATATTCTAATAGGGCCCAAAAAAGGACAACACCTATGGTATAGCTAAGCCAGATAAGAGCAAAACTCACCCGACTATCAAAACAAATAAAGTTCTGCGAAAGATACAGCCTTCCCCAATTGTGTCTCTTATTATAAGGCGTCCATAAGGTACATTCTTCCGTGCCATCCAACTTCTCATTCTGTGGTAATCTGAATCTTAGAGTGAACAGGTTGGATTGCTTTCGGGCATCCAAGTCTCTCTTTAGGAAGGATGGCTTCTTTGGCACGTTTTTGCTGAGTTTCGTTAACAATTCCTTGTCGATGTTGAATGATCCTGTCTTGTCGTCGATAAGTCTGAAAATATAAGGGTTTTGTGAAAAGTGGTGTCATAAAAACAGAAATATTAGCTGGCAGCAACTTTGTTTGGGCGATATTACCATGGGATTTGTTTCGTGTATTCGAATATAAAAGGGAAATTCTTGTGACTATTTTTAGACGTTGCTAGGCTAGTTATGGTAGGTTAGGTAAGTTGTAAAAACCCTTTATAGTCTGTTATTAAGCATTTCTAGAGCTGATGAAGAAAAGTAGGAGTTTCAAGGAGGTGAAACACTTTAAAATAAAAAAATAAAAACTCAATTTATAAACTAAAATACCTTACATAACATTGATACAATAGGTTTAAGTAGGTTTTCATTATCATGTCATCCTTTATTTAAATTGAACACAAAAACAACAAACCCCAACGAATCAATAAAATTAATTGACATTGTTATCGTTGATAACAGCTGATTCATAAACAGCCGGTTTTTGTTTTCAGCTTATCGACATTCTCATTTTACTCCAATTATTCGCTATTCACACCTCTTTTGTTTTGCAGAGTTTAATTCCAAGGTTACGAATGACGAGGCCTCGAATCGTGCGATTAGGATCAAAAATAAAAACAAAACGGTTGTAATTTCAGAAGCAATAGGTTTATTGTACAAAAAAAAAAGAAAAAGAAAAGAGGTTTATTGTACGGTTCACTCATAATTATTATGCTAGTTATGACAAGGATCTTGGCAGTCACGGTCAAACGAGAGAGCGAGAACGAGTACTGCATTAAATTACGAGTCTTTTGGAATTCCCAAAATTAAGTAGGAACAGTATTCATTTTATGACCGCGCATTTTATGACCGCGACTGCCACGAACCATAATTGCACAACGACTGCACGCACCGATTTTTTATCGCACCCTGAATTTTAAAATCTCAGCACGCATCCCAGTGCTTCGAAATAGCGCACTGTAGGATTTCCAGCACTATTGTCGCGTTACAAAGTACATAATAAAATAAATTATAGGTACACTTTACAGTAACAAGTGCAACGTAATGCGTACGTCACGACTTAACTAGAGTGCAAATGACTTCAGTAAACATGCTCATCTTGCTCCTCAAACAACAACGTACTTATCTTAATACAGTTCACACAAAACATAACTACATAACATTGTATGATGTGTAACACAATATTACTTGTGCACAGTCACCCTAATACTACACACTTTATCTTTTTGCCCTTCAAAGTGTGAACCCACACGAAAAAATGACGAGTATATCGCCCTCAAAGGGGTGGCGGTAAAGGCAAAAAGTCGCACGCGAAAAATTTCGCAACGAAAAGCTCACTCTTTACCAATTCACAAGTAGGTAATAGCAAAAAAAACTGCTAGCAAATATTTTTTAATTAATAAATACCTACGGTAAAATTATTATCTAACAGAACGTTTATTATGTTAATGGAAACCATTGGACATAAATTGGAATTTGTTATGCGGAAAACCAGTCGGTATGACGTAATTCCACTTACCATTGGAACTCCATGGTAAAACACGTTTAATACGAAAGTGTTTGTCGTGGAAAGAGGGTGGAAAGGAAATCATCACATGATACCTCCCGCTCTGGGCAGATAGGCAGGGAGTCTCAGACTTCTACTGACTAAAAAGCATCCATGTTCCTTTTTAGCCCTTCGTCTCAAGGCCGCGGTATCTCTTTCGAACAACCCGCAGACCGACAGGAGTGGAAACTAGCCTTAAGAAAAGTAAATTGTGTTGAAAGAACTTACTGTTTCATCGCAATATTAGCCAGCTGCTGCATCAGAGCGAAGGTCTCATTCTTCCTCAAAAATAATGTAAAATAATGTTCCCCATCCCTGGTGACCACTTTGATAGAGTCAGGAAACAGAAGACTGTTGGTCTTAGCCAGTTCTGTGACGTCAGCCCAACGGATCTTGATGGAAGTTTTGCGTCCAAATATGTAGGAGTAGAAACACATGTAGTGAACTGATAAGTACATCCAGCCTTGGCGTGGCATCTTCCCTTTCCAGTAACTGTAATTTATAGTACATTGTTTATGGGTTTAGGTAAAGATTTATTCATCAGGTATTGAGTCGATTCTGTAGTGGGGAGATTTTATAAATAGTACAGAACAAAATAGGCTATTGTAAGTCCGGTTAAGCAGAAGAGGACTTATGACTAACCTATGAGTTGACCTGTGAGATGCCATGTCGAAACAAAAATAAGGTTTTTGTGTTAATGCGTATTTCCAGTCTTAATAAGCTGTGAAGCAGAAATGTTTTGGCAATACGTCACCACATTCACCTGACACATACGAAGCATGGGCGTAAGCTATAAAAAACATATTTTAGGTGAAATCACGGCTGTCATGGTCAAGGTGACTAATTAAAGGCAATCTATGAACATAAAACGGCCATCCACCGGCCGCCATTTGTCATATTGGACTATAATGATGCAGATTTTTTTTTGCTATCAAATACTGCTATACTGGATTTCTAATAATAAGCAACCGAACTATGTAAATACTCATAACATAACATAACATCACGCTTGCAATCCCTGAAGGTTGTTATGTCTTTTTTCATATTTTTTTTTATTATATACTTTTTTATTATTAACTAGCTGAACCCGCATGCCTTGCAATGCCCTTTTTCCTACCTACTACCTGCCTACTACCTACCTACTACTTACCTACCTACCTACTAAATACATACCTACCTACCTACCTACTACCTACCTACTACCTACCTACTACCTACCTACTACCTACCTACTACCTACCTACTACCTACCTACTACCTACCTACTACCTACCTACTACCTACCTACTACCTACCTACTACCTACCTACTACCTACCTACTACCTACCTACTACCTACCTACTACCTACCTACTACCTACCTACTACCTACCTACTACCTACCTACTACCTACCTACTACCTACCTACTACCTACCTACTACCTACCTACTACCTACCTACTACCTACCTACTACCTACCTACTACCTACCTACTACCTACCTACTACCTACCTACTACCTACCTACTACCTACCTACTACCTACCTACTACCTACCTACTACCTACCTACTACCTACCTACTACCTACCTACTACCTACCTACTACCTACCTACTACCTACCTACTACCTACCTACTACCTACCTACTACCTACCTACTACCTACCTACTACCTACCTACTACCTACCTACTACCTACCTACTACCTACCTACTACCTACCTACTACCTACCTACTACCTACCTACTACCTACCTACTACCTACCTACTACCTACCTACTACCTACCTACTACCTACCTACTACCTACCTACTACCTACCTACTACCTACCTACTACCTACCTACTACCTACCTACTACCTACCTACTACCTACCTACTACCTACCTACTACCTACCTACTACCTACCTACTACCTACCTACTACCTACCTACTACCTACCTACTACCTACCTACTACCTACCTACTACCTACCTACTACCTACCTACTACCTACCTACTACCTACCTACTACCTACCTACTACCTACCTACTACCTACCTACTACCTACCTACTACCTACCTACTACCTACCTACTACCTACCTACTACCTACCTACTACCTACCTACTACCTACCTACTACCTACCTACTACCTACCTACTACCTACCTACTACCTACCTACTACCTACCTACTACCTACCTACTACCTACCTACTACCTACCTACTACCTACCTACTACCTACCTACTACCTACCTACTACCTACCTACTACCTACCTACTACCTACCTACTACCTACCTACTACCTACCTACTACCTACCTACTACCTACCTACTACCTACCTACTACCTACCTACTACCTACCTACTACCTACCTACTACCTACCTACTACCTACCTACTACCTACCTACTACCTACCTACTACCTACCTACTACCTACCTACTACCTACCTACTACCTACCTACTACCTACCTACTACCTACCTACTACCTACCTACTACCTACCTACTACCTACCTACTACCTACCTACTACCTACCTACTACCTACCTACTACCTACCTACTACCTACCTACTACCTACCTACTACCTACCTACTACCTACCTACTAACTACCTACTACCTACCTACTACCTACCTAAATACTACCTACCTACCTATCTACCTACCTACAACCTAACTATCTACTTACCCAAAAAAAAAAGAACAAAAACTATCCTATGTCCTTCTCCTGGCTCTAAACTACCTCCCTGCCAATTTTCAGCTAAATCGGTTCAGCCGTTCTTGAGTTATAAGTGAAGTAACTAACACGACTTTCTTTTATATATATAGATTTGTGTCTGTAGTCAATCGTAATATTAACTTGCACCTTACTATTGTATCGAGTCTGGTTCTTCTAACCTAACCTAACAGACAGATGTGTTGCTGGGGAGTTTGTTCCCACTTCTTCTTTCCAGCTAAAACACTAGGTAGTGTCGAAGGTTAGGTGTTTTGGGGGACTGTCAATTGTAAATAAGTAAAGTAAATTTCGACGTTCGAAACGTGCTGATTATCAGCCTAGTTGAAATAAATGATTTTTGATTTTGATTTAGGTACCTAACAAGTACACCCATATTTCGCCGTTAAAGTTAAGTCCCAGGTAATAGGGAGCGACGCGGGAATCCAACTCAGGACTGTTTACGAATGATTAGTATACAATAATAATAATAATAATATTCCACAACTATCACACAACGCCATCTAGTCCCAAGCTAAGCAGAGCTTGTGTTATGGGTACTAGACAACTGATAAACATACTTATATATTTCTAAATACATACATATTATAGATAAATTACACCCTGACACAGAACAAATGATCGTGCTCATCACACAAACATTTGTCCTGGGTGGGAATCGAACCCACAACCTCCGGCATAGCAGTTAGGGTCACTAACCACTAGACCAACAGGCCAGTCAAATAAAGTATGATTCACGCTAAATACGAAATGGCGGCAAGGAATAACCCTTGCGTGCAAGTTCAAACTATGTTACTATACTCAATTCTTTATTGCATTCCACAATGTAGGCTTAGGTGGTAAAGATTTTTTTGAAAGTAACAATCATGGACCCCTGTCGGGCACAACAAAAGAAATATAAATGTGAAGATTAGTACCTACTTACATTTACGTATCTTATAATCTAATTTATTACAAAAAAAAATAATAAGCTAACAGCGCTACTAGTAAAATAATGTTTTATTAAAGAAGATCTAAGTTTAAAAAAAAAAAACAAGGAATTAAAATGAAAACACATAAGTTTATCTCTTTGTCCATTCTACTTTAAATTCTGTCTGTTTTTACCTATAGCAAGAATGAATCACCCTAAAAACACAGGCAATCAATTAATTGTGTAATAAATTAATTATTGGAGATAGTAAAAAAAAAAAATATATAACCGTTACTTACCTACAGGAGTAATAACAGACCAACTTCTCATCTTTGGGCATGCGGAACCTTTCATGGAATTCATAGTCCACGTTTTTGTATGTGACTGTGTCTTCATCTGGGCAATGATAATTGAATATTAACACATTATTTGGCATTATTATACTTGTTTATTGATACAGTAGAATGCCGATTATTCGTACCCTAGGTTATAACAGTATTTTTATATCCTATTGTCTACATATACGTAGACGTAGACGTATATGAGACACTATCTATAGTAAAAAGTTATTAATATTGTTTGAATTTACTTAGAAATTGATGAATCGGATTTTCAATTACGGATTACCCCTGGTTTTAATTGATCGGGATAATCGGGATTCTACAGCAATTAAAAAAAAACAACAACTGCTTGTTGCAAATAATGGAAGATGAATAACAATTAACATACCTTCAGTAATAGTCTCTTGCTCAGTTGCAATGATAGAGTTGATTTTGCAGCAAACAAACTCGGTGATTTCTTCCTCAGTGTCAAATGAGTGTAGCGTTGGACATACATTGTCAAACAGCCACTGCCAATCCAGGCGTATTTCTGGCTCAGTTAATGCAGTGGCTATTACTGTAACATTTTGAATAATTAAAGGACTGCTTTTTAAACTCATGGTTGTTAAAAATTGGTGGCCTGATACAGTGAGGCAGCTCATGGCAGCTTATGAAGAAAATGGCAGTATGAACTTGATAGGTTACTTGAGAACTGTAACAAGGATGCACGGGCTTACAAGAACTGGAAGGAGTGCAGAGAGGCCTTTGTCCAAGAGCGAGACATAAAGGCTTAATAAAAAGTTCCTGTAGTGTCCAACAGCAAACCGTTAGCGGTGCTACGGCCTCTCCACTATCTATCCACTTCTCTTGATATAGGGTAACTAATGTGTGATAAAATACAGTACGATCAAATTATCTTGACAGGTCTGAACAGTTGTAGGTACCTATATAATTATCACTTGTTTCAGTGAAGGAAAAACATTGTGAGTAAAACCAGCATACCAGAGATATTTCTCAATATGTAAAGCCAAGTCAAAGATGCACAGACAGCTTTAAAAACTCTGACACCAGGTTAGTCGCTAACCACACAAAAAAAAAAGGTAATGAAGACTGGCCTTTGTTGACGTAATCTAACTCATCCCACTCTCTACATTTGGCAATGTTGCAATGATACTTGCCATTAAGAGGGAACCATTAGGTGTCATGTCAGTTTTCACAGTTGTCTGATAAAGAAAAGAGTGATCTAGAAATTCTTGTTAGTTTCCCATTAAAAGCTTCTATGTGAACCTTGTTTCATTTAAAAAATACAAATTGGTATTTGTGAGCAAAGCACACACAAGGATACACACATAAGTAAATAGAGAAAAGGATAATTTATGAAAATTAAAACCTGACTAACATCAGGGAAGAAAGGTAAATTCATCACCTACTCCTATTTTGGAATCAGATATAAACACATACATTAAAACCCACAATCATGGGAATTATTGGGAATG
The DNA here is from genome assembly GCA_932274075.1 of Diarsia rubi. Classification (NCBI taxonomy): domain Eukaryota; kingdom Metazoa; phylum Arthropoda; class Insecta; order Lepidoptera; family Noctuidae; genus Diarsia; species Diarsia rubi. Next base: position 7,178,194 of record OW026421.1, read on the forward strand.
CAAGCAAGAACTCAGGCCTCCTGCAGGGCTATTGTGTATCTTTTAAATGACAGTGGCTATCATATTGTCCATGGATTAACTGTCAAATTGGTTATGGTTTAGTACAAAATGGAACCATTTGACAGTATTTGATGTACACTTTATGATAGCCACTGTCATTTAAAAGATACGCAATAGCCCTGCTGAAAAGTATAAAATGGAATAGACTAAAATTAAATAAATGATGCAAAATACTTGAATAATTTCTTAGTCTTAGCAAACCTAGTTTCAACAGAAAGATAATACCAAAACCCAGTATATTAATTGCACAACAGAAACAATAATAAAAAGTCATATTCAATACATTTATCAATCACTTAGCCAACTAGAAATGTTTCGTGGTCTATATACTTTTATTTGTTTGTTGTTTGTCGGTTCATACCAGGCTTTAGTGCAAGTATTCGGCTCGAAAACCAAATAATAAACTCACATTGATGATCAGCCAGTGCAAACAGATTGATCTATGATACTCATTAACAAATGCGTGTGCTCAAGTGCTTTAAAATGGAAAACTAGAGTACTTATAGAAATAAATATGCATTACCATAGTACACCTCTGAGTTTGGTGTCTGGTGTAATATCCTATAGGGCGCAGGTTTTGTATCTCGGACGCTATCTAAAGTACCCACAAGAAGCGAGGAGAAACCTTTCGATTTTCCATGCCCTTTCCTTCTCTGCAGAACGAAGTACAGAGTCGTTTCATCGGAATCCCTAAGGGTTGTTATGAAAATATTAGTACAACTTCGCAATCAAGTTACATACATGATAAGCGGCCATCGTAAACATAATATTACCAAAGCGCACTTTTTAAGAAAATTTCTTGAGGTTTAACCCACATGTCGACAATTAACTAAACACAGTCAACAATCAGTGTTTAATTTTTGCTCATTGTCGAGTCTCAAAAATATTTTTTGAAAACAAAAATTTCAACAAGGGCACACAAACAACAAAATATCTCTTAGTCTTGACACTCTTGAACAGTGTTGCCGATGTCCACGGTCCAGATTACCCAAAAACCTGATTGAAAATCCCCAATTTTGGGGAAAATAATATCAATATTCCCCACATTTTCCCCACAAATTTTCATCAAAGAAATAAAAGCACTATTTATATAAATCAAACATATTTATTTATTAATTTAAAAAAAACTGAAGTTTTTACATTTGTAAATACTTAAAATAAATAAATAAATCTACTGCAGCTCTTCGCCAAATTTTTTTGGTTAACATGTCATTCGAAGGATCAAATTTTAAACTCCCTCCTTTCTTCACCTTCTCTAGTGGCCATAAGCGCAACTACAGTGTCAGTGCGTAGGCGATTACGATTATCTGTTTTCAAATTTTCAGAACGCTAAATTTTCTTTCAACAGATGCGTTTGAGAAAGGTAGAACGAGCAATAGGCTTATTGCGTGTTTCAAATTTAAAAATATTTCATGATCTGCACTGCTTTTAAGACGGAATATTTTGGCCCAGTATATTTGCGGATCGTCATCACCTTGCAATTGCAAGCCAAGAGCAGAGTAATATAATGTAATGTAGGTATAATACTGACTACTGAATATTCGTTTTATAACATACCTTGGAATTATCGTCGTCCTTATTATCTTTTCCTTTTATTTTAACAACCACTTGTCCATATTTGCACAAAAGCTTAATTATTAGCATTAAAGTAAATAACAACAAGCAGTGCAGTATTATTATGTTCAGCCAACAGTTGTCTGCAATGACTGCAATACTCTGTATAGTTCGTTACGAAACTTACGATTACGAACTAAAGTAATAAACAAGGTTTTCCCTGATACATTTTGATGATCATTGAATGTTGCCATAAAAGAAACTATAAAACCTTTCTGCCGGATATGTTGAGTTAATGTTGAATTAAATTTACATAATTTATAAATACTTCTAATACTACTTTTATGACTTCTTAGTTTAGTTCTCGTGTAAATATCTAAATTCCCCGCGTTTTCCCCACATTAACGCTCTCCCCACAAATTACCCAATCGGACTGAAAATCCCCGCAGTTTGGGGAATTCCCCACAGATTGGCAACGCTGCTCTTGAAGTCTTGACACAATATCTTTTTAATTTTAGAATGTCAATTCTGATTCTGTCATATATGATTTGGTGTTTCGAATAGTAGCCTTTTCACTTTAATTTTTAATATGAAAGCAGACTAGCAGACTCGCACCTGCAATGGCAGCACCGTTGCATGTCCTATAGTAATTACAATTTTTTTAATCATAATTTTATTTTAAATAATACATTCGAAAATTTTCATCAATATCGGTCCAGCCGTTTAAAGGAGTTCAGTAACCAACACACGTACAGAAGAAATTATTTATAAAAAGTTAGGAATAAGCTTTAGAGCAGCAAAAAAAGTGAATCACCGAACAAAGATACAATGTGGAAGGGACATCGTATTCTATTCTATTTTTGTTGAATGGCAATTGAAGCCGATGTCGACTATTCTGCCAATGTCAAAAGTGAGATGGAACGGCAAGTGAGTGTTCTATGAAATAAAAAATAGATAAAAACAGTTAACATAAATAAAAAAACTTCGGTTGATACAGTTGGACTTGTTGTGTTAGTAGCGGACTGAAACAAACAAAAAATAAATAATAAATAAATATTATAATTGTTAAAACAGACATATACCACAACAACATAGACGGAGGATTTGATGTAACGGCTTATAATTTTATACTGTTGTGGCGGATGAAAATCATCAACGCCACAAGCAGTTCGGAGGAAGGATATGTTAAAAGGGACGGAAAATTGATCGGGAGGGGGAAGGGACATCGTAGCACAAACGATTACCACGTATTTAGTACCTTCACGATTCCAAGGCAGATTTTTTTTTTCTAAAAAAAAAAACCCAGTACCATCGAGTAGGATATCAAAATGAAGGGTTTTAAGAGGAGATTACAAAAATATAAACACATAAGTTTAAAAGAAATATAAAGTGACAAATCCTATACAAACACAAAAGTCAAATCATCTGCGAAGAATTTTTTGCGACCAAGGAAAGAAGAAACACAAAAACGTTGGAAATCAAAAAAGTAGTTAAAAAACTAAAAAACCCGTCTGAAAAAAACTGAAAAGCAAAAAACAAGCACATTATAAATTAAACAAAACTTGGAAGTAGGCGGGGTCCATTTTATTTTCATTTCATAATTTAATATTCTTACGAATCCCACCTGCTTTTTTTCAGTCGGGATTTTTAGTTTTTTAACAAGGTACCTACTTTTTTTCATGGGCAATTTGAAAATACTCATCCACTATGTCTGTACGGTGATCAGCACCTGCGCCATTATTATTTCCCTTTTATCTTTGTTCGCATTTTTAAATGATTTTCAATTGGACAACCAGTGCAGACAAATTGCTCACAGTTTTGGCCACCGAACAGTCAGTCTTGAGTCCGTACAAGCTAATAATTAAATAGTTTTCCTTTTCAGTTAGAAATTAAAAACAACGTTATTAAGCAGTGGTACGTATGATTTATTAAAATAAAATTATAAAATGGTGAAGTCATCAACAGTAAAAATTGCAGATCCACACCATGGATCTGAAATTTTTACTGTTGAAAATAAAAACAAAATGAGAAATTAATGATGTGCTTCTTTTTCAGCAATCTTTCTTTGAGACTCTGCCCAACTTTTTTTATTCGACTCAGAATTAACTACCTTATGTATTTTACTGAAAGCCCAGAAACCTCCTAGTACACCAAATGGATAATACATCCAAATCCAATTATTTTTCATGTAAAAAAATAATGGAAACTGAGCTACTTTCGCCGAAAAGGTATACGGGAATTTCATGTGACGACCAGATTTTCTGAAAAACAATTTATTTCATTGTTGAAAAGTACATAATGTTTTTCTAGAAGACTATCTTTATTTACTACATTAAAATCTAAGCTTGATGACCGTGAAGAAGAGGGGGTGCTCCTCTTCGATTCAAAACACAGTGAATTTATGAGGGGTGTCTAATAATTTGTTTTAAAAAAAGTTTTGGTTTCAGGCAACATACCCTGGAATTATTTCTTCCCTACGCAAGTAGTTTTCCACAAACTCATAATATCGTATCAAGTCCTTAGGGAAGATCATTATAAATTATGATTTTTTAATATTGTAAACCAAAAAACTGAATAACTGACAAAATGGTTTGTAGATTTTTGACAGTCGCACAGGCAACCAGCCTGACAACCAGTCTTACCAAGAAGTATCTAAGTATCGTATGACCCAGTACCTACTATCTGGGTTGTGGAGGTCAGATAGGCATTTGCTCCATGCAAAATACTGGTAGGTATTTTGCCGCATTTGGTTAGACTGGAAGCCGACCTCAACATACATACTTGGTGGGCAAAAAGGCTAGGTAGATGATGAAGAAAGTTCATGATCGTAATCGTTTAATCGTAATCGTTTAGTTATAAGAAGTGGGACATTTACAATAAAATAATAACTACCTAGTTATAATAGAGCACAGTTTATTTTTTGCCTGAACTAGGTTGAACCTGTGTTTCAGGCTACAAGGTGTATATGATAACTGTTGATTAGACATACCTATCTTGCAACTTTCCAAAAATAATACCCCCACTCCCCTCTCTCGGCGCGTTATTTCTTCCACCACCTCACTCTCGCGCATTCAAAACAGATAATTGTTTCGCCGTTAGAAACCTTTGGTTTCGTCCAAGTTTCGGCCTATTTTGGAATTTATATGTCACGGGCTACCCTATAAACAGACTGAGAGTTGCATTGCGAGCCATGGAGCGTTCCATGTTCGGCATAAAACTATTAGATTGAGTTCCTAACTTCAAAATCTGAAGATATTAAAGGAACTCTAATGGAGTGAGGCCAAGGACCTTCTGTTCTGTGGGCAGGACGCCCAAGGCGCAGCTAAAAGTGGACTAAGGCTGACACCGAATGGCGTCCGAGAACTGGCAAAACAAATTAGGGTCATCGGGCAGTGAGATGGGCAGACGACATAGTTGCCATCGGGGGAATAACCTGGATAAGGCAGGCAAAGGACCGAGGAGATTGGCACAAGAGAGGAAAGGTGACAAAAACAAAAAGCCTTGTACGACACGTTGGTGATGTTGGCCAAGTGTACTGATGAACGCGCACTGTCTTCGTAACCTGGGGCTTATAATTTATTGAAGAGTATTTTAATCATAATGTAACTGAAATTACTAGTTTTAATTTAATCATGTAATTGTGTAAGTCGTTCCTACACGACATACAACTCCACTTGGGCAATGAAAATCAATGTTACAATTTCTGAACGAAAGAATTAAAGTCAAATCATGAAATGAAATGTCCCCCTCTAGCCCCTGGTTTCTGCACCCCCTTCGGCCCCTAGAATTTGTGATTTGTAAAATTCTAGTGAATTGAAAAGGCAACGTTCCTTGCTCGAGCGAGAGTATTTTATATTTGACTTCCTAATATTTCATTAAAATGTGTGATCACGAAAAAGAAGAAGCAGCTAATCTGGTTTGTCAATCAATTTGTCTTGCATCTGTTGTAAAATTGAGATTTATGTAGAACAATTTGTTTCGATGATTTTCTTATTATTAGATTCGTTTTGTGTAATTTGTTTTAGAAAGAGGAATTCGAATGGGTGCTTCGTGAAGAGGTACACGCGATATTACATCAACTCCATACAGTTTTAGTTGTAAGTGTCATAGATCAAGATAAAAAATATCATTTGTTGTTTTTTTAAGTGTTATTAAGACAAGATTTGCATTTTAGGAGTGCGCTCATAGATTTCCAGTGCCCTTGTACGGCAATGAGGGCCAGAAACAGGACAAATTCATACTGACATCACAACCTGAACAACTGAAGTGTATTGTGACACTTACTGGGGACAGTATAACCCATGCTGTAAGTACCCCTATGAATCATTAATAGCAATCAATACTGTGGCCATAACTGAGTTAACACTAGGGAAATATTAACTTAAAACATGTTGAAATCTTTATTTCTGTCTTCTTTTAACTGAAATCTTTTATCTCATCTGACAACTTGTTTTTTGTGAATGTTTCACCAGTGAGATGTTCAGTAACATTGGTCATAGTAGGACAAACAAAGCCAGGCATATCCTTTTACACTGTTTTAAAACATATTTTTATAATATTTAAATGTAATAGATGGTGTTCTCTTGCCAGGACATAAGTTTCAAAGTGCTACGACAAATGCACACAATATGCCGTACATCAATCAATCAGGACGGTCCATGGAAACTCCAGCAGATACAGGATGCTGCCAATCATTTGCAACAGGCTATTGGTTATATTGATAATGTGGATAAACATTATGTGTTCAGGTATGTACTGTGCCAATATAAATTAGTATCTTACATTTGTTTTTGCAATATAAACAAAAATGAGGTAAAAGTTAAATCAGAATATTCTTGGCTTTTTTACCTCTATGCTATCTTTCAGTCATTCTTTGTCTTCATATTAAAAAGAATCTAACATTGAATTCAAATAAAACAAAATTATTTGAATTGTACTAATTATTACATTGTGAACATCTGGTATCTGTCATTTGGTTATAAAAGGAAATTAACAACATTGTATACAGTAAAACATCACATGAACACAACTGATATGACCTCAACACACATGACAGAGGAGCTCAAGGCTATGCATATTTATTTCACCTGAATAACAATAATCTCATGTTTACCATAACTGTAGATGATTTCAAGTTATGCTAATTTCAAGAAGATATAGTATCTTTTGTTACATAATTTTGGTCCACTATCTTTCTATCCAATCTTGAACTGTAAAAATTATCAATATACAATCATAAAGTACGGTAGTTTTTTTATGAATCATTGAAGATTGTTGTTTTGTTTTATGTGTCACCATTTGATACACCTACATTATTATTATGGGTGAAATCACATTATCATGCTCAGATCACGTTTTTCGAGTATGTCTGTGTTATTCAGTCATGTGAAGCTGGCATTTGTGGATCGAGAAGGCCGGCCACAAGAATCCATTTGCATTGGAAGCACTTACACATGTGATTGGACTTTCACTTTAGAGAGTTGCAATTTAAAGTAATAGAAAGGGAAAAACATTACCCTTTCCTTGCAGTTGGGTAAGAAGATGCAAGATATTGCTGTTTTGTGTGTATAAATGTGATTTCTGTAGACATTAGACAGATGTTTGGGAAGCCGAGTAGTATCTTCTCATCCAACTTAACAGCTTCGCTGCCAACTGGAATTTGGTGACGTCATGAGAAAATCCAATGTATTTTTTTTGTAAAATATGCATGGGGGATGTTTCAATATTTTTATTTTGGAAATATTTAAATAGTTTTAGGAGTTTTTGGTAAGAAAAAGCTAAATAAAAAAAATCCGCGAATTTGCGGACCTGGCACTCAGATTGACAGTTTCAACCTCAGTGCCAAGTCCGCAATTTTGCGGAGTAGTTTATTTTATGTATTATGGTTCATTTAAAACTATCTATGATATTTTAACAGTGCCGGGCGCGTACTAATTCATAGAAACCGAGTGGCGCTACTCCGCATATTAGCGGGGCCGGCACCCCGCGCTCACCCCGCACCCCGCTAATTTGCGGAGCTGGCAGCGAAGTTGTTAACACAGTGTCTCAAGACGAAAGTCTATGACCAGTGTGTGTTGCCAGTGATTACATACGGGACCGAAACGTGGTCGCTCACAATGGGCGTCATCAGAAAGCTCAAAGTCACTCAAAGGGCAATGGAGAGAGCGATTCGATCACGCAAAGAAACTCCGAGCATACGGAGTTTCTTTGCGTGATCGAATCAGAAATGAGGACATCCGCATGAGAACCATGGTTACCGACATAGCCCGAAGAATTTCCAAACCTAAGTGGCAGTGGGCAGGGCACATTGCTCACAGAACGGATGGCCGATGGGGTCGGAAAGTTCTAGAGTGGCGACCGCGAACCGTGAACCACTAGGTGAACCGGTGACCTGGAGAAGGTTGCTGGGATCCGCTGGATGCGAGACGCACGGGACCGGTCTATGTGGCGACACTTAGGGGAGGCCTATGTCCAGCAGTGGACGTCTTTCGGCTGAAATGATGATGATGATGATGAATATTTTATTAAAGGAAATCTTTTATTGCAGATCATCAGAAGAAGTGCTTCATATAATACAGTGTTTGATTGGTTCACTGCAACGGGCCCGAACCGCTTTAGTGTTGCCTAAGAAAAAAGCAATTGACGAGCTTATGAAGAGTAGAAATATGGTAATTACAATTTTATTGGTTAATAAGTGGATTAAATAAGGTCATTACATTTTAATATTATTATTGGTTTTTAGCTGGACATAGATCAAATTAACATAACAATACATAGTAATATCCTCTTGACCTTTATAGCTTGCAATTCATTAAAGAAACCAGATCTCATCACTACAATTTATTTTCAGAAGGCCCTATCTCCAAATCTGCCAGAAGACTTAGCAATATCATTCTACATACAGTCCCACAAGCTTATATTTGTTGCATACCAACTAAGTTCGGTCCACGGAACGATGCGGATTGACTCTTGTCAGGCGGATTGCGCCGTACCGTGGCTAAGTGATGTGTTGTTCATGTTAACGGCAGCACTCCATATGTGTCAACAACTTAAGGATAAGGTAAATTATACATTGTTCTCTAATAGATTGTTCGTACTTGAGATTCTAAAGTACTACTGGACTTTTGTTTCATGAATCAAAGGTATAAATCAGGCTATAACAATTTCCACAGTAAATTTTTTGTAGGCTTTAGCACACATTAGGTGTCTATCTATTTAATTATAATGTTCGAATTAAACTAGTCACATTAAAAAACGTCTTATCATCCATACGCAATTTGAATATAGACTTTTGCACACAGCCCGTTATACAATACAATGTCTCATCATAACAAATAATATTTGATCAAAATAGATTTTGCGGGCTCTGACATAACAACCGAATTGACTATACAATGGAAAAATGTTTTATCTTATAAAGATAGATCAATAGTTATACAGGCCAAACATTATTTTGAATTGTTGTTACTGCTGTTCATACACGCTACATATTCTTATCAATGTTACCTAAAATATTGTTTGGTAAATATTTGCATTCCATGAACCTTCAGGTTTTTCAAGTCTAAACCCAAGTACCAATCTTTTTATCTATAGGAAGTGAAACGATACAATCAGTACCAATTTTATCTTTTGACGTGATATGACAAGAGTACAGCTTTACTGATAACAGGTCGGCGTTTTAGTTTCAATATTAATCGAATTACCCAAATTGTGGATTATAACAAATTTCATTAGGGTTTCTAAGATAGTGTATCGCACGACAAAATAATAGTCATCGCCTTACGTCACATAATTTTTCCTTATTCATTTTTTGTGGCCAGTATTTATCAGTTTGATTATCAGTCATCAAACTCAATAAAAAAAAAATCGAGGAAGGTTGTGATTGGTGATTTTATGTTGTAATCAGATGTCCCTGATTCCACTTGCAGATAGATAGCTGATCATGAAAATTAATAAAAGTGCTCAGTGTTCTGTTTTTAATGTAATGTGTTTTTATTTTTCAGCTATGCGTATTCTCCCAATACAAAGATTTCACAGTGGGATCAAGATCTGCCTCTATGGTATTTAACTAAAAATATGACCTACTGGGATGTTACCTAATTCTCAAGTGTATGTAAGCATTATATACCTAGGTATGTGTAATATACAAAACAATTGTATGTAAGTACATGTATTTATTTAGTTATAGTTATTGAGTCCATTGTTGATATTCTTGTTGAGTATGATGTAATATAATGTATAAACTAATGTTATAGCTAACTAACTATAGGAAAACTAATCTTGGGTCTGCCATGAGTGTATATTTTGAGTAATAGCAAGGGGAATTAAGTATTTTTTAATTTATTTGTACTACTTACCTTATTTAAGGACAAGATTACGTTAAACTAAGATTTAAGAGTTATGTGGGTGGTTTTATTGTAAGTAAATTGTTGCTGGCTTTTGTCCGCGTATTATATAGATGAGTTTTTAGCAATTTAATAGAGAGCACAGTATAAGCCATCCTCTGGCCATAAATAACTGAACCATATCTGAAGGCGATTGGACAAAGTTCAACAACCTAATGTCCCCAATTGGAAGTAAATACTTAGCTCGAATTTGCAGCAAGTTTAGTTAAATTTTGATTCAGTTTATCCGCCGACCGGATGGCTCTTGTTAGATAATGTACACAACGCGTTGTAGAATACGAAAAAGCAATAATATTTTCTACATGCTAAAAAAATAACGAAAATAAAGTGTGAGTGCAAAGTTATAGTCGAATAGCCCTTGTGTACGATAATGGTATTTATGTCGTGGTCTTAAAACCCATTTTAGAATGAAGGTCCTAGGTCTTGAATTACGAGTTCTAATTGGTGCGGTATTATTTCGTTTCTATTTCTGTAATGAGAGGCTATTTTAAGCAGTTTGACCCTTTGAATGTGGGCGGATTGAATGCTGGTGCCTAACCCAAATTACGTTTATCAATTCATTTTATAATCTTGTGGGTCGGTTTTTTAGCTATCTTCCAAAATTTGCCTATTCTTGAATGTGGTTTGATTCCTACTTATTCTCATCTTCACAGACTAAGATAAATATGATGTTAAATTTATATTTGAAAATGTATTGTCGATGTTGTTCAAAATGCATAATACAGCAAAATTATTTGATTAGTTATTTATTTCTTCTATGTTAATAAATAGATCTGAATGTATAGATAAAGGAATTTGTATAACTTGAAGCAATAACGCTTCTATCTAATGTCTGTATTGCCATAGTTAACAAAGATACTAATTTATAATAAAATATATACATGTATAAATATATTGTTAACTTTATCAAATGGTAAGAAAATGTCCGTCAAATAATATACAACTATAAATATCTTGCTTTCTAAAGGTTTGCTATTTATTTTTCTATATTTAGATTATGGGAAAAGTGTCTAATACTATAATTGCAAAAAAAAATAAAGTTGCCAAAATGTCATTGTAATTTCCAATCTTCATTCTAAAACTTTGTATAAATTATATGTCCAATGTCATCTTCATATTACATGAGTAACTAAATTGTTAAAAAAGAGTAAATGAAGTTACTAAAGTATGGATGCTTTTGCCTTCAATGTTCCCATAAAGTATTTCTGAGCTATTTCAAAGTCAATTAAATGCAGCGGTGTAATTAAATTAAAATATTATAAGCTTTTGATGTTTCACAATTTGTTCCTTAAATAATATGACTTGAAGAAATTCCAATTTCTAAAAAATGTGATAATAATTACATCTTCGAGTAAGAGGTAGATAAGGGCCAGTCTTGCTTCCCAGAAAGACCATTATATAAAAAAAAAAAACATTATATTCAACCTACTTTTGCTGCCTATACTAGTTGAGTTTTGAAACAGGCCTTCAGGATCTGTTTAAATAGTCATCATCATTATTTAGAACTAGTAACCCATGCCTAAAACATCCTAAAGAAAATATCTCAACAAAAAGTCTGTTCTACAATATTATTATGCTATCAAAAACACTTTATCAATGGCCTGTCTAATTATATTGTGTGAAATTACAGGTGTTACATTTTCACTCACTTGATAAAAAAGTATGATAACTTATAGTATACCTGTTATTAGAAATAATACAACCTTTTCTGTTCTTTTATTTTCAAAGCTGGCAATGTGTTATTATTAAGTTATAAACTGCTTCATTGCTTCTACTATTTCTGTGTTATTATATCATACGTAATACACATTAATAATAAAAGGTTGTGTATTAAATGTTTTTTAAATTAGTAAACCTAAAATGTAAATAATGTGATAGGATATTTGACTACTTTGAATGATTGACAAACAGTACCTTATGATTGACAAACAGTACCTTACTTTTTCGGACCGCCACAGTTGGTAATAAATTCTAACATATTGTCCAATATTGGAATAATTGTTACGTAATTAAAAAATCTCGCTTTTCAGTAGTCAACTACCCTATGATCCTTAGTGTAATTAATCTCATATTTTTCATAAATATGATACCTAATTCGAGTGGGTAAATAAAATCAAAATTCGAAAGCATAAATACGAAAAAAAATTTTTTATGTATTTGTATGAATATGATTGTAATGTTATTGGCAATGAATGATGAAATTGTATTTTTATGCACATATTGATAAGTAATAAAATTGTTAAACGCACTTTCTGAATATTCGCTACTATTTTAGTCTTGTGAAAATCTATTCTATACATTCATTATTTTAAAATTAAGACTGCACCGCACACATGGCCGTTGTCTGCCCAAGGTCATACTTGAAATGCATTTAATTGAACAAAAGATTCCACGGTTTATTGTTTTGAGGAGAATGGCCTCAATGTGTAAAGAACCATCATGTTCAAATTATTCATTTGACATGTTTGACAATAAAATTATTGTACTAGTATTATTAGGTAGGTAGTCTCAAGGCTATTTTATCTATACCTACTGTATAAACAGTTCATGTGATTGTGTTGTATTTCAATAAATCAAAATGCTGTATATGTAATGCAGAATTTATTTTCATTTAAATTATTAACAAAGAGGTGAAGAGTGGGTAGTTACTGTGCTGTCGTGACGACCATGTCACCGCTAGTGAGCAATACACGCCTGCCTGACCTTTCGGGGAAAACAGGCGTGAACAGACAGACAATAAATTATGAACTACTGATATTCAATTGGCTCTAGTCCCACGAAAAACCACGCATTAAATTGATTATACCTGTAGTTTTCCTGTAAGTAATTCGTTGTCTGAAGTCCTTGAACAAGCACAAAGATATAGCTTCAAAGAGATTTTTGTTCTGGACTAGAGTTTTTATTAATGTTTGGATAAATTTAGAACTGTAAAGCTATCTTCGTAAACTGATGTACGTCACTGGAACGTCAAAGCTAGGGATGGACACACAAAAACGTAGAACGTAAACCTTAGCACCTGTCGTTTTTCACGGTACTTACCATTTCGTAATAAACTAATTTTCAAAACCTTGTTTATTAAAAAAGATACAACATGAAAATGTTTCGATAACGATTAAATAATATTTTTGACTTTGCTCAAATGTACGATAATCGTGAATTCATGTTGTTTTGCCTCTACTACTAAGTAAAAGAGAAAGAGAGCAGCGGTGTCCCAGTGGTGACGGTCCCGACTTACGAACACTAAGTAGGTCATGAGTTCGAACCAAGGCAGGCACATTACTTCGTGTAATTCATTTCATCACCGCTGCGTGAGGAAACCGGCATGTCTTAGAACCATAAAATTTGAAGACATTCGTGTGTCTTCGAAATTCGTGTGTGTGACATCTACCAATCCGCACTGGGCTCTCGTGGTAGATTATAGCCCATCCCTCTCAAAGAGAGGAGGCCTGTGTCCCAGCAGTGGGGACATTCATAGGCTGTTTATGACTAAGTTAAAACTAGAAATAGTTAGTGATTAATAGTTATTTTCGGACTAATAAAAAATGGCCTTTAACGATTTATAAGGTCATGTGATTCACTTGCAACTAGTAACGCTCATCACTAAAGCGTCTTGACAGATAGCAAATGTCAGATTTACAAAAATAAATCGCCAAGAGTTGATGCGTTGAAGTTTGTTTTCACTTTTATTTTGTTATTATATTGTAAATTGTAGTTGTTTCAATATAGAATGCAAACATGGTTATTAGAATTTTCGGTTGGTTCGGCCTTGTTACCGTTATAATCACTGGATTATTTGGATTTGGGTTCTATTTAACGTTTCTTGCGTTCATCGTCTCCTTTCTGGCTGGGTAAGTTGATAAGAAGGCGTAATTCGTACAGAAAGAATAATATTATTGCTAGGGAGTAGTCTGTTATGATTATTTATATTATGTAGGCGTATTATTGATAGCGTTGTTATAGTGGAAAGTTGATAGACTTTAATCGGCAGTTGGTATGTAGGACACTTACAAGTTAAAGTCAGCGAAATTCGATCAAAGATTGAATTCTTACTTGCCAAAATGCGATAAAACTCTTCAAGTATCTTAGTTTGCAATATAGTCTTAGGCAACAAAACATTTGATGATTGTGTTTTATGTTCAGGATAATAACAATTCTCTACTTCACATATGACAACAAAAAGGTATTTGCTGTTGATTTGGACTGCTTGGACGATCCATTACAGCAGTCAAACTTTTCTATACAAGTACCTAAGGTATGTGAACTTTCTTGTTTCCAATGAAAGCCAATGATAAATGTGTGGTTATTGTGTTTATTAAGTATGAACTTTGCACTTTAGAAAAGAATGACTAATGAAAATCATTCTGGAGCTATGGTTTTCTTCTAAACTATGAGAACTGTAATTAGCTAAAACAAATTATAAACTTGCCATGCTATTTAATTAAGCCTATTTTGTCCAATATTTCAGGTGTTGGAACTGTTCCAAAAAGAAACTTTTTTGCCAAAATATGACAACAGAATCACAGGTAGCGAGACTGTGGATTCATTTCTTAATGAGATAATTACAATAATCATCAATGATTACGTGACTCCGTGGTATGAGATTCTGACAAGTGACGAGGAACTTACAAACCATTCTATAAAGAAATTGGTGCTTGCTGCTGGTGCTAATGTAGCTAATAGGTGACTATAAGTTATTTTATTTATTTATTTACGCAGTCGTGCCATGTAAAATACTGGTATTCAGTTGCATCCGGTTTGACTGGAGGCCAGTTAGTCAACCCCAAAATACTTGAGAAAAGGCTAGGCAGGTGATGATATTGTTAAAATTGTAATGTTTCTTGTGAGGAGCTTGTGCCTATATAAAAACAGCCTCTGGGGTCAATCTTTCTTGCTTAGTTTGGTCTGTGAGTGGAGACCACCAACATACATACATACCAAGTTTCGTCCGTGCCTCGGAAAGCAAGTCAGGCTGTCACTTGAAGATCTTTGACAGCAACTACCATCACCAAAGTCTGACAACCAGTCTTACCAAGAGGTATCTATTGTATCACCCAGTACTATCTGTGTTGTGGAGGTTACATAGCAGGTGTCATTGCTTCATGTTGAATACTGGTATTCAGCTGTATCTGGTTGTCCCTTGTTTCTCAATTTATGGATATTATAAAAGTAATAAAAACAAGCAGATAGTACATCTTTTTACAAATAAAATGTTTGATTTTGTGATTAATTACTTGAATGTTTTTTTTTTACTTTATTCCTTTTTACTGCCAGTTACTGGTTTAGAACTATTTTTACAATTAAACCGAAAAAATCTAGGTAACAGTATATTCTGTTATTTCAGAGTCAAATCTGTGGATTGGATCCACCTTCTCTCCACCCGAGTTCCTGAAGAGCTGACAACACATTTAAAACTGTTCAAACAGTCAAGAGTGAGATTGAAACATGTAGATCTGATGAGTGCCAAAGACATGCCCAACGGGACATCTAAACCGAGTCCCAAGAAACAAGAGGAAAAGAAAACACACAGGAGAAATAAGAGTGATACTGATGTGTATTGGCCACCAGGTATTTATCATATTTTATTTTCATCTTTTAGCTATTTCAAATTCAAATCTTTAGTTTTAAGTGTTGATGATGATGATTTAATGTCATTGCCAGTTGAGAAGTTCAACTTTGCATATATGAAAATTTCGTTCATTTCAAAATGACCAGTACCTAAGGTAATTTTTCCAAAAATTATACATTATGCTTTTATTTTTGCAGAAGCACAAACATTTGGCAAGTCGAAATTTTACGACAGTTCAGAAAACATTAGTGGGAAAACTCTCAAGGATATATTTTTTGATCTCGAATGCTCCATAGAAAACAGGCAGCAATGTCGAGATATGTATTGTATGGATGCTGATAAAGAATATGGTATGTTAATCTTTGTATTTTTTAGATGAAAGGGCAGATACATTTTACGGCGTTAGTCTATTAAAAATATGTAGTGATCAAAAGACTCATAATCTAATGGTGTTACTTAGGACCCAAATCTTGCACAGAAAAGGGGAAAGATAATGAAAATGGTTTATTATTTAGCAAGTAACTAGTAAGCAGTAGCGGTAGTTCTTAAGAACTAGTGCTGGAGCTTCCTCTTAAACAAACAAGCCTAGCCATATTAGGATGCTCCTAATAGAATAGGAAGCCAACAATATGTTTTAAATAGACGGCGCAGTTAGCTCAGTGGCTAAGCCATTGGACTGCTGCGCTGCGTGTCGAAGGTTCGATCCCCGCACGGAACAAATATTTGTATGGCCTGCAGATAGTTGTGGGTATGTGACTTTATCGGCCTTATTACAAAAAGTGGTTAAACCTTCTTTTGAATATTATCAAAGTGAGACGGCAGGCAAGTCCAAGTTAAACCCAGGTTTAACCACTTTTGTAATAAGGCTGTAAATGTTTGTGAACGCACGCACAATACAGGAGAAATTCCTAGTGTGAAGCACCGCTTCAAAAAAGCCATAGTTTTTTGCGCGTACCCCCCTTCTTACGGTATCTTAGTACACACAGTGACACATCAATATACACATTTCCAGTATAACATGGTCCGCCCTGCTTTGTATTGATTTCCTGTAAAATGATGAGCAGCGGATCATGTTGAATGCCCATGTAACACCCACTCCTATCAAGATGAGCGGAGGTTAATATATCATATAGCAAAATAAAGCACCGTGTTTAATACACATAACATAAAGCAAATGCTATCGTGGCTCTCACAAGTTGCTATTTGCTTATTGCTTTTACATCGCACTCTCTGTCTCTGTCGGCAAGCAACAAGCAATGAATAAGCATTAAGCAGGGGCCGGGCGGGGCGGGCGCCGGGCAGTCGTCGCATGCTAGCGATTCCGGTCGGTTGTGTGCGTAATCGTTATAAGCACCGCGGACGATTTTGCGATCTCGGGCGGCTCACGTAAATAAATACGTAATATAGTTACGTAAATAAATACGTAATACTAACTTATTTTATTTCATAATAACATTTGTTCAATTATAGACAGTCCTAAGCCTGGAAAGTATGAAGGAAAGTTCATTGTATTTTTAACGGTTCTGTTTTATCGTAATTCATAAACGCGATGTAATATTCTTTTAAAGCATGCTGCCACTCACTGCGCTTGCTTTAAGTCACTTGACTTACATCATGGCTCATGGCATCATCTTGACTGGCATCATGATATGCCTACCCATGATATAATAAAGCATATAAAAAGCTAGCTTAAAATATAAAGCATTAAGCAAGTGATTGCCTTAAAGCAACTTTGAACACCACTAATCAAGATCGGAGACTCTACTCTCGAAGTTGTAGACGATTATGTCTACCTGGGACAAACGGTCCAATTAGGTAGGTCCAACTTTGAGAAAGAGGTCAATCGTCGAATCCGACTCGCCTGGGCAGCGTTTGGTAAGCTGAGTAGTATCTTCTCGTCCAACTTACCACAGTGTCTCAACACGAAAGTCTATGGCCAGTGTGTGTTGCCAGTGATTACATACGGGAGCGAAACGTGGTCGCTCACAATGGGCCTCATCAGAAAGCTCAAAGTCACCCAAAGGACAATCCGCATAAGAACCAAGGTTACCGACACAGCCCGAAGAATTGCCAAACTTAAGTGGCAGTGGGCAGGGCACATTGCTCGCAGAACGGATGGCCGATGGGGCCGGAAAGTTCTGTAGTGGCGACCGCGAATCGGAAGACGTTGCGTTGGAAGGCCTCCCACTAGGTGGACCGATGGCCTGGTAAAGGTTGCGGGGATCCGCTGGATGCGAGACGCACGGGACCGGTCAATGTGGCGACGCTTAGGGTAGGCCTATGTCCAGTAGTCGACGTCTTTCGGCTGAAACGATGTTGATGATGATGAGCAGCGGTGGCCCAGTGGTGGCGGCCCCGACTTACAAACAGTAAGTCGTGGGAATGAACCCAGGCAGGCGCATTACTTTGTGTAATTTATTTCATCACCACTGCTCATAAAACCGTGAAGGGAAACATTGTGAGGAGAGCATATCTTAGAACCAAGAAGTTTGAAGACAATGTGGCATCTACCAACCCGCACTGGGCCTGCGTGGTGGATTATACGAGTATATGACCCATCCGTCTCCTAGAGAGGAGGCCTGAGTCTCTCCAGTGGGAACATTATAGGCTGATGATGATGATAATGCGCATAAATTAGTTTTGTATAGCTTGATTGGTCGTCATAGCATACATGAAAAACCTACTAATATTCTATGTTGTTCCTAGAGTTGCTGTGCGAAGTTTCCGAGGCTGTCCTATACCTAGTCGCCCCAGAAGAAGCTTGGCGGTGCCACGCGTTGAAAGTGATACTGATTGAGTTGATATCAGCTGTTGTGTTACGACCAATGATCAATTTATTGAGTGACCCTGATAATATCAACAGGACTATCATAAGGAGTGTAAGTACAGTACCTACGAGTCCTCTCGTGTGAAAATAGAGTAATTGTATTTTCACGAATAGGGTATTTCACCAAAAAAAACCTAATTAGTCCGTCTGTTAGATTATCGAAAATTGGATACGTGTTTTTTGTTTTATCATATTAATAAAAATTAACGAAAATAAAACGTGTCAAAGATCATGAGTCGGGGCTTTTGACGTCACTTTGTGGGTAAAAACGTACTAACCTTGTGACGTCACACGACTTGACGCAACTTTTCGAAACACTGTATCGTCTTCATCTTTTGTTTAAGTAAAAAAAGAAAAATACGAGCCCATTCTTTTTTGAAAATCTATCTGACGGACTAATTAGATTTTTATAGTGAAATAGCCATTTGAGACCTACATAAATCGATTTTTCACCCTCCGTAAACGCTTATATTGCCTTTCATCGATATCGTTGCAGCCGTTTTCAAGAACATGATTCCAAATTAATATAACAAATGTTGGTTGTTTTTTTCTAAATCAGAAATCTTGTTTAATTGAATTTTAATGTTTTTTGTGTTAACAGTGTTGTCGAGATTCGTGTCTGCCTTCAGAACTGTTCCTTGTAGTCGTCCGCTGCTGCACTGACGCCGAAGAGTTAGATGCCACTGTAGAACTGGTCCAAAAGGATATACAGAAATTAGTAAGTACCTACATAATCAAGTACCAAGACTTTAGCTACACAATAATTGATTCAATGCACTTTCAAAGGCAATCTAATTGTACTGAAGGAAATTTTTAGTCCATTATTGGTTTAGTCATCTAGTAGTCGTAAGCGCGATGGCTGAGCATAAGGTCCAAGATTCGATTTCCGGGTCTTGAAAAGTGTTATTGGGTTATTTTTTTTCTGTAATGAGTCGACTCTTGACCTCAATCTTGTCCTATGAGCAGAGATGAGGTCCCGTCGGGGCTGCGGGTTGTTCACAAGTTACCGCGGCCTCGACATATAGGGCTCAGAAGGAACATGGGTGGTTTTTAGTCAGTAGAAGTCTGACACTCCCTTTCGCTCTGCCCAAGAGCGGGTGGAAAATCATCAAATAGCTCATAGCCAATGTGACGGAAAAGGGGTGCGTGGCGCAGGTTATTATAAATAAGACCACGCAACCAGTCTACATAAAATATATTTAAATTAAAAAAATGGGTGTGGGAAGGTCTACGGACACAAACTCCTAAGGCATCCCTGTGGGATGTGCTGTACTGCCCTGATAGCCGGCGTGGCGATGACCGCAGCGAGGTGCCACGCTGGATGCGTAGGGGTGATGGCCAGCTCTTCTTTACGTCGGCCCGGCTCGGCCCACGTGGCAAGTATGGCCAACAGGTGGGAAGTCCGATGCCGGCCCGATTTTAGCACGCACGACGGAACCAGCCGCGTAACTAACGCGAACTTGAGGCTTGCTATTTGATGATTTTCCACCCGAAAAAAAAAGGGCAGAGATGAGGTCGAACTACTGAGAATGATCCTTATTTTTGCCCGGTCGATGGCAATAGACTCGTCCACTATGACATGTGACTAAAACATAACTGGTGGAATGTGGGTGGGCTATTAGGTACACCTCTCTCAGAAATCTTCATGTGTCGGAACGTAGATCCACGCGAGACACAATAGCTTTTAATAGGGATGTTAACAAAAAAAATCTAATTAGTCCGTCATATAGATTACCAAAAAATATTGCACACGTATTTTTTCTTTTTTCACGTAAGCAAACATTGAAGACGATATAGTGCTTTGAAAACTCGTATGACGTCATTTTCTGAGACATTAGTATGACATTCTTTAGCGGTTAGTGACGTGACAACCCCTACTCAAATCTTTGACGCGTTTTATCTTCGTCATTTTTTATTAATTTGATAAAACAAAAAATACGCATCCAATATTTTTCGATAATCTGACAGACGGACTAATTAGAATCAGTTTTTTTAAGTCAGTAAACATCCCTATTGTATCTGTTGTGAATGCCCTCACATTTTGAGGACATGACGCACGAATGATTAAGACATACCAGCGTGCAGCGCCATCTAGAATCATTTTTGGTGGGACAAGTTTTTAAATGCATTACGTACTTCAGCATTCCAGAGACAGCGCAGGCGAATGGGAGCTGCAAGACCGTCAAAAACTTTCCTCCTTACAATACTTGACCCGTATTATCCAAGCACGAAGGGCTACTTTAGGACCTCAAGAAGGGCTCGCCCATACTGCGAACGTGGAGAAAGTGTCGGAAGAAGTTTCAAGGTCACTGAAGTTTTTGAGGGCAACTACGGCTTGGAGGTCGAATGCACAGTATTTGTTGGAGATTGAATTGAATGAAGCTGGTGAGTTGGGACTTGTTGCATGTTGGATATTTATGGTTTTCAGGTTGTATACTACACTACAGAAATAGGCAAAGACAGAGAAAATGGAAAGAGGGAAGTGAGGCCTTTGCCTTGCAAGTTGGTCACATCAGGCTCCTATTAAATAAATAAAATGACTGAGTGCAAATGATGGTAAATTTGAAAACTTTGTCAATAACCTGCCCACGTGATGCTCCCGTCGAGAAGAGCTATTAAATGATAGCAATGTCATGTAGGGATTTAATTTTCCGCACTTAGGTACTTGCCTTGCTCAGAGACATTCACATCATCAACATCTCTGAGTGCGACAGTGAGTACTTAAAGTGAACCTTTGGACGTAAAAAATAAAACGATATCGATAAATGATAGCTAACTGCTATAAATTACTAGGGCAATTTTATTAATTTGGCGATTTTGGCACAAATCAATTTTAAACCAAATATTGCTTGCTATAAAGACACAATTGTCTCGTAGGAGATAAGAGAAGGTATATTGCAAGGGTTATTGAACTGTGGCAACATACTCGTAACTTCATTATTAGCACTGACTTTCATGTTACTCGTACAGTTTACAAGCTACAAAAATACAGTAAATGTTTCAAAAATGATTCCCTTTTTTTTGTGGGTGGGAAATCATCAAATGACACCTCCTGTTCTAGGCGGAGTGGAAGAGAGTGTCAGACTTCTACTGAGTAAAGACCACCCATGTTCTTTCTTAGCCCTTTGTGTTCCGGGGCCGTGGAATCTCTTCATTCCTTACGGTCCATTGACTATATTTTTTATATCACATATCTATATGTATATGTTTTTTGTTGCTAACTTCTAGACGCATCCCACACATCAAAAGCAGTGCTAGACAATCTACGCTCGTCGGCGCTAGAACTGTGCGACCTCTACCTAGCCCCCAACCGGCCCGGCGTGATGGGCCTACCAGAGAACGGCTACGGCGAACTAGTGAGGAAGATCACGACAGAAGGCGAGGAGTTTACTAACAATCCTTTGATATGCTTCGACGATGTGCAGAAGTGTGTTTGTGATGCGTTAGAGGTGGGTTTTGTAATTTTAGCTATACTAATATTATAAAGGTGAAGAGTTTGTTTGTTTGGTTGAACGCGCTAATCTCAGGAACTACTGGTTGGAATTGAAAAACCTTTTTCTGTTCGATAGTCCATTTATTGAGGAAGGCTTTAGACTAAATTCCACGCGCATGAAGCCGCGGGCAAAATCTAGTTTTGTTATATACCGTTTTGCAAGCAACTGAAGATCAGACACAACAGCCGTTTGGTGGGAGAATATTCCTATTTATAGTTACTATGGCGCATGAAGAACTTCCCACTTTGCTCTTCATACCGCTGCAGGAACACGCCTGCCTAACATTTTTGGGGCATCAGGCGTAGTTTAATTTGATTTTATGAAGTAATAAACTTCCGATAAAACTTTCAAAAATCTGAACGATCAATTAAAAAAAAAAGTTTAAATCGTTTATCCAGCAACAGTGTTGTTTGATTTACAGGACGACCCTTCATGGCAAAATGACTTCATGATGGATAGCGAAGACAGTTCTGATAAAAGCAGGTCCGTATATTATGTCACTAGATCGAAACTTTATTTTGTACTGCTACTATTTAAAAAAAAAAAAACAAGTGATTACTCACAAACATCAGTGTAGCTTAGTACAATAGTCAACTATTGTACTAAGAGTTCTTGTATCACAAGGGCCAGACTGTATCACAGATCATCATCATCATTCATAGCCCGACTTCACCCACTGCTGAGCATAGCAATGCGAGGCTCTTTGCTTGTGCCAACCTTAACACTCTTGTGCAAGCCTCATCCAGGATATTCCCGCGATGGAATCGAACAATATTGTCTACCCATCTCGCCGCTGGCCGACTAACATTTCTCTATCCATTCCTTATACACTCTATCACAGCTTTTTTACTCTGTTTCACAAATATGAAACGTCCTTTAAAATAAATACATTTTGTTCCAGTAACAATGACATAAAGAAAGACGAAAAACCCGACACGCGAAAATACAGCGGTAAGTAACACAACCAAACTCCTTTGAACAACTAATTCTTTTCTAACTGTCCATTACGTCCAACTTACAATACAAACCCATCCAAAATGTGCAGACAAATGCAAGAAAATTATGAAGTCATGTCTCAATCAGTTGCCAAAGTTGTTTCTGAAGTCGAAACACAAGTATGACCTTGCCAGCAAGTCGTCGACGTTTCCCCGCTCCCTCACGCGAAGAGTACCAAGTAACAAGAACCACACTCTACCTAAATGCAATGCGTTTGGTATTACAATTCAAAGTGAAGTTCTAGACCCCGATGCTGGTACTACCCTTGGTGTATTGGCGCAAATGTTTGCGTTATATCGTAATGTTGTTATGGAAATTAATTGTTGTAAATGAAAGTAGTTCAAATATTGTCTAGTTTAGCCATTTTGTGTGGCATTAAAACAATAAGAACAAGCAGTTGGGGAAAAATATAAGCCACATTAAAAAAAAAACCATCGCTCAACATCATTCAAAAGGCTTATCAAAAAAAGAAATAAAAAAATCAAAGAATGACAGTTGTGATTGATCTATAGTCTCGCAATTAATTCTCTTGACGTTACAAAATAAACTTTATATCAACAAGAATAGAGTTATTTTGTAGTACGCAAATGACGTAAATATTGTGGCAAATACACCAAGTGTAGTGCCTGCATTGACACATAGTTGTTTGTGTATTGTAGCTATCCTTGCATCGGCAACCTGATTATTGCTAGTTAGATACCATTTCCTGTTTCTTCTTCCTTCTTCTTTTTGACCACTCTGTTATTTTAGCTGTGTTGCGAGCGAAGTGTTCCAAATATATAACAGAAGCCGACTGCAAAAAAAGGCAATTGAGGTTCAGAAAATTTCGGTATTGTAAGGCGTCGTTTCTGTCACTCATAATTATACAAGGTGTAAACAAGACCCTTCGCGAAACCGTGATGTAATTTTAAGCTCTATTTATAGATAACAAGTTAAGTTATGTTTGTGAAGAGAGAATACATTTATTTGAATTTGAATATTTACTTAATGATGTATATATCATTATAAATACATACTATGACAAGTGAAGACGGTCTAGTCCTAAACCTCGATATGTCCTATTTTTGCTCGGGTACTTTAATTGTTGGAACGATAGTCAATCTTCTTACGACGGTACAAGTTACAAAGATTATACACAACAGTGGCGTAGCGTGCCTTTGCGGGGCCCCGTATAAAAAAATATTTACGGATTTCTCACGAAAGAAAAAAAAATATTTGCATAAAATTAAAAGTAATATTTATCCATCATAATTAACTGTCACTTTAAAAAAAAAATCTTGACTTTTGCATTTCGGAAATATAAAAAAAATTGGGAAAATTTTATTGATCTTTGCCTACGCACCTTGTTGGCCCCTGAGGCCCGGGGGCACCGTATAATGGAAACGTTAGATACGGCGGCAGCTACGCCCCTAATACACAACAGACTTTTTCTCAACTCTTCTGAGATCTAAATAAAATGGGAGAGGGCGCTGACTCCTGACATACAGGTTCACCTAGTTTAGGAGTCAGAGGCTTCACAAGTTTCTGTAACATAATTATGTCAATAAAGATTATTATTATTATTATATTATTATCTAACATGTCTAATTAAATTGACTGATGGGAATGAAAATAGCCAGGACACAAAAAGCTTAAAACTGGGTACTTGAGTTTCGTTAAAACACTCCCCTGCATAACCCTTTAAAGTCCCCTTTTCCTCCCAACTTCGCTTGCAACAGAATCTATATTTCTTACTTTACTGTAATAGTGAACTGATGTGATAGTGTAGTTCTACAAATTATTTCTTACGCACGTCTATGTGTGCGTAGTATTACTAGTTTTGAAAGTCGATGTTTTACTTATTTTTTTATAAATATTTGTTTCCAGGCGATATGTTGCCAGTACCTGGAACAAGGCATAATAGGTCTAGATCGGATATTGTTGGCAATCTAGCGCAGAGGATGATCAATGAAAGTGCAGGTTACAATTTATTTTAGTTTTATGTGTTGTAATTCTCAAATCGCATCTAATTAAATGTTGGGCATAATTTTGGCGATGCCTAAAAACTGAAATAGCAATGATATCACCTGGAGTCTCACTGCTGCAAAAAACCTCTTTTTATTCTCCTCCATTTGTGGGCATCAAAATACAAATTATGTAGTACTTTTTAAGTTGTTTAGAAATGTTGCTTTGATAAATTGTTTTTCTTTCAGGTCCTTCGAATTTATCATCAGCCAACACTAGCAATCTATCTTTGTCTCACTCAGAAATTAGTCGAAATGCGAAAAACTTGATGTCGCCCTTAACAGCGAGTATTATTGAAACTGGTACGTATAGAAAATGTATTATTAGAGAAATGTTTTATGAGAAGGTTTTTGATGTTACACACATATTGTAGATGAAATCGGCGTATTGTGCATGTTTAGGGCTTTCCTTTAATTTAATCTGTATCTAAATATGCGAGAGCTAATTATACCCGCAAATATGAAATTGACATAAATATTGACAAAAAAAAAACATAATTAATTGAGTTAACTTCAGTTCAGTTAAATAATTTTGTATTTACATATATTCCAGCTTTAGTACAAGACAAAGGGCGAGCGTTTGGCATATACGCCATAGCAGTGACTAGAATATCAGACAACGAGGTTTGGCACATATACAGAAGATACAGCGATTTTTATGACCTTCACGCGTCTGTTAAAGATAAGGTCAGTAGCACTTCTGTCACAGCAAGTTTAACTTTTTGAAAACCAGAGCGTAAATAAATATTCCAACATCTTATCGATAACCAATTAATCATTGCTTATCGTCCTATATTTTTTAAATCAAATATCACTCGTAACATTATTATTTTATTTTATTTGACACTTTTTCGTATATATTTAAACATTAGCTACAAAGTATAAAGAAAAACGTTTTATTGGCTTTAGCCGACGGCGTGATGGGCCATTATTCAGCTCCATCCGACCGCGTGGCGCTAAAAACTCTAAATACAAAATTCATAAGTTACAAATTCTTCTGCAGTGGCCTGAGCTGAGTAGTCTACCGTTCCCAGGAAAGAAAACATTCCAGAATACATCTAGATCAGTCTTGGAGAGTCGGAAACGTATGTTGAACACCTACCTACAAACTTTGGCGAGTCTGTCGAGGGACGCCAAGTATATGACGTTGCTGTCTCCGGCTTATTTAGGAGGATTTCTTAGTCCTGAGAATCATGCCGAGAAACATAGTAATACGGTAAGTTTTTATAAATATTAAGTACTAGTAAACGTGCTTTCGCGTAGAGATGTCAGCAGCATTGCAGAGGCCCGCACTGGTCGACGCCTACCGGGGCTGTGGGTTGTTCGAAAGAGATACCGCGGCCCCGGAGACGAAGAGCTAAGAAGGAACACCGGTGGTTTTTGGTCAATAGAAGTCTGACACTCCCTATCGCTCCGCCCAGCGGGAGCGCGAGCGCGTCTGGTGCCAGTTGTCAGTTCTACGATGACAACCAACACCAGATAACCTTTAAAATGTAAGCGCACTGCCATTTCGTGTAACGGATGAAATTGATCATTCTGAGTGTCCCAATGCTTCCGAAATTTCACCCAGTAAAAACAAAGTGGTCTCACTTAAAGGTATTAGAATTATTAGAAAATATTCATCAGTTCTGGTTTATTCGCTTGTTTCCCGAGTGAAATTTAGCTGATCATGGCAAAGGCTGCAAAAATGATCTTGGCTTCCCCGCCTTTACAATTCCTGTGCGCATGATATATCCGAGGGTCCCCTTTAGCCTAGAATAATACTTATTTAATGAAGTTTATTGCTGGACGGTTCTCCGCGATAAAGCTGTTATCTTGTATGAAAAACAACCAAACGCCGATAAGATTCTTAACGCCACCTGGCGGTAAAGTTTTCAGCAAAGAACAATGAAAATTAAATAGGTACCAGTAACGCAACCTATGCGGAACTAATAAGACAGGTTTATCCCATTGTAATAAAAATATTAGTAATCTATTTTAACTCTTTTTTAGCTCGATGCTCTTCTTGTTAACTCTCTAAAAGCCGGAATGAGGACGCTGAAGAACATGCCTGATCAGTTCGCGAATACCGTTGATGGAGTCATGGATGGTAAGACAAAAACCAGTAACTCGAAAAGTCTAGTTTACTTGTAAATGATGGCGAGTAATATTTGTGGTATTTTAAACCGCAAAATGCTAAATTCGACTTCGACTTACGCAACTTGCCTATTTTCAGAACAGGAAAACCGTAAATTTTGTTCTTTTTCAATTACCAGGTATTTCAAAAGTATTCCAAGGCAAGAATGAAGAAAATTATTACGATGGATTTAAAAGTGGGAATTCTTCTGATGGACAAGAAGTAAGACAGTTATTCCAAATAATTTTGTACCAAATAATAGTGGCCTATAAAGTTTTAATTGTTTTTCCATTTGGCAGGAAAACGACGAAAGTGTAGCTCTGAAATTATTCGAAGAAGTGTTAGGTATAAGAGGCTTATGGCTAAGAAGACGTCTGCTGGCTCCCATTCGGACATTGATTGCTGACAGAGTTAATAAGTACGTATTCATTATTTAATTGATTTTATCATGTATCCATGAAAATCGTTATGGAAATTTTTTTAAGTTATGAAGAGCGGGGATAGATGAATTTATTCAAAGGGGGTTTTTTATAAAGGGGACGAATAGTAAGAAATTCTGCCATCTGGGTAAAATAGACGCCGACATAACATGATTAAGTTAAAGGACTAGGCTCATGATATAATTTTATTTAAGTGATTAACATATTTATTCCATCACTAGCTGTTGCTAGCGGCTTTGCCCGCTACAACTCAAAAATTATCCCATGGGAAGATACCATACATGATGTCTACTGTGTGTACATAAATAGTAAATAAATAAATAAATAAAATCGGGATAAAAGTATCCTGTGTTAATCCAAGGTGTCAGCTAACTCCATACTAAATTTTATTAAAATCGCTCCAGCCGTTTAGACGTGAAGAAGTAACAAACATACAGACTCATACACTCTCAAACTTTCGCCTTTTTAATATTATATACTAGCTGTTCCCAGCGGCTTCACCCGCACGAGAATTATCTCACGTGAAGACAAAATCGGGATAAAAACTATCCTATGTGTTAATCCAGGTTATAAACTATCTGTGTACCAAATTTTATCCAAATAGTTTTTACGTGAAGAAGTAACAAACATACACACTCACAAACTACCGCCTTTATAATATTATATATTAGTTTGATAGTGTGATTAATTGATTATAATAATGTTTTAAAATTTACAGAAAGGTGCTAGAATTCGTATCATCACTAACTTCCCCCAGAAACGTCGTCCAATATTTGAAGACATTCAAGTAAGCATTTTTACATTGTACCATAACGAAATATTTTTGATGGCGTTGAGTGTGCTTTATAAAAAAACTGAATGTTTTAGACAGTGGTTGACCAGTCGGAACGGTCCAAGCTCCGGTAACCGGGACGCAGCAACCAAAGCTAGGACAAGGGTTGCCGCTAAAGTTGCCTTGCTTTCCGCTTGTTCAGGTATGCTACTTGTATTGCAGATATACTTCAATTTAGCATTTTGCCAGCTTATACCCAGGTAATTCTTTTTTATGAAAATGGCCAGTTTACTTCCGTTTGATATGGTTTGGAGAGTCCAATGAAGGATAATTATTTTAGGACACACACACACACACACACACACACACACTGGTGAAAGAGTCTGTTTTGACACTAAATGCTGTTTGGATTGTCACGTCCTTGAGATTTGCACTTCGACTTATCGCACAGCCCTGTATGGATGCTTGCTAGAAATTGAATATCCATCCTAACCACGAATCTCGAGAAGATGCGGCCTTAATTTATGTTCAGACGATTACAACAACAACAACAACCTTTGAAACTTTAATAGATTTTCAACTTTATCGCTAAAGCATGAGGTTCAAAGTTGATTGGGAAAATTTGACATGTTCGGATAGCATAATGTGCTAGCGTATGTGTGTACCTTACATACAGGCAATTGCCATTTTTTAGCAACTCAACTACCCTATGAATTTTTATAAGCCAAACTTCTTTATTTGCAGATGATTTGCGACACATCGTTGGGTCGGACACGGCCAGGAGAGGCTTGCTAACAGTATTTGATCTGTTCCAAAACCAGGAGATTAATAAGCGCTTGATTTTTGTGCTGCTTGAAAGTAAGTTATGGCCATTGCGTTTTTTTTTTTTGGAAGTCTTAAAATGGCGTCGGTGATTGCAAAGTTGTGTGGAAATCGGTTGTCGTGGATGTGATGCAGAGGAATGAGGAAAATATCGTGAAAAAGGTTTTGGTTATGAATGTGGATGGGCATAAGAGTAGAGGAAGACCAAAGAAACGATGTATGGACTGTGTTAAGAATGATAATTATGGCAAAAAAGGAGTTGTCTCATGAGATGACTAGAAACAGAGAAGTATGGAAGAAAAAGGCATGCTGCGCCGACCTCAAATAAATTGGGAAGGGCAAGAGAATCATGATATTAGAATTTTTGAATTTTTTGTGTGTCAAAAAGAGAAAAAAAGTAGACATTTGAAAAGCTTAGTTTTTTTGTTGGTTCAGTATTACAATTTTACAGTATCTACATAAATATGGCAGTACAAATTTATTAGTTACTTTTGTATCTTTAGAAGACTTACTGCCGCACTCAGACAATTTTAATGATTACTTAGGCCATCACTTCGTAAAGGTTTTGACAGTTTTGTCATACAAAAGTAAGTCAAATCTTTACTAAGTGACGGCGTAAGTAATCATTTAATATCTCTGCGTACCGCACTTACAGGATTACAGCCAAACAAAAAATACAAAAATTATGAAACATGGACGACTGGTGTCTACTGGCTATATGATGAACATGTTTGTCCCAATTCTCATATCTGCTTAACGCATTGAATTTTGGCCTTAAGGCCTAGACCTCCCCTGTCGGGGCCGCGGGTAGTCCACCGGTTATCGCGGCCTCGACATAGAGGGCGAAGAAGGAACATGGGTGGTTTTTTAGTCAGTAGAAGTCTGACACTCCCTTTCGCTCTGCCCAAGAGCGGGAGGGGTTATTCGATGATTTTACACCCACCAAAAAAAAAAAAAAAAAGGCCTAGACCTCCGAAAAATAAAGCTCAAAGACTAATTTCCCTTTAATTTTTTTCAGCCATGTTGAAGGATTTGTTCCCCGACAACGATATACCAGAGTTATTTAAGAAGATGTACTCACATTCACCGCGTGTGCCTCCGCCCAAGAAATCTGTTAACGTATAGTTGTCACAAAATAAGTTATTATTACATTAGGTATTTATTTTTTAAATCGATGTCGATGAATGGAGTAGCGACACGAATTGGCCATCCCTATTCATTCGAAGTAGTATCAAGGCTATGTTCACGTTTTATTTATATTTCAAGGTATTATGAGTTGTATGACTCTGAAATGAGACTCAAAATTGTTTGCGTTCGCGAATTTTTGAATGCAACGGCTATACTCGTTATTTTTTACCATATGGAAACTTTCAACATGCTAATTTAATGTTAGCTTATTTATTAATGTCTTTATGAAAGCTATTATAGCAAGAAAACGTCCATTTAGAAGAGCAACGAATGAATTTTATACAGAATTTTAGATTGGCTTATTTACTTTTTAAAGGGCCATGCGGTATTAGCGCCATCTATTGCGATGTGAAGTTTTTTTAAAAATAAAAACACGGCTATGTATTCAAATGACAGATTAATGTATTATAAAAATTTGCACAGTGCCAAAGACATTAGTCATTTCTTTATTGGCGATGTTAATACGATATTGTGATATAATAAAAAAATGTACCTAAATTGAAATAATTACTATGTCTTAGAAAAATATACAAATAAATAGTTAATTTTATTCATTGTTTGATGCGAAATGAAGTTAAATGTGAGAACGTTGGTTTTTGTCATGTTTTGTTGGCTGAATAGTAATAACTTTCTAATACTTCCTATCCTAGGCTTAATAGTGTTGATAGTTAAAAATAGAAAATCCTAAAACATTATACTATTGCTATATTATGAAATAATATATTAATATAAGCTGGGTTTAAGCGATTAGGAAAAAATAGGACACTTGGAAGTGTCCTATTTTTTTTAGTTAGATCTGAATGAAAAATATGTATTTATAGCGAAATATTTGTAATTATATGTATAAAACACATTTAAGTTATTTATTAACTTTCAGAGTTGAATTTATTTATATCGTCAAGTTTATTTTAGCAACTATTTATTATAGGCTAGACTCTATTTTGAGTGCCTCAGACGATATAGCTGTATTTGAAGGAGTTGCGTACATGAGCCATATTGTTATAATAGGGATTTTTATTGACTTAAAAAAATGTGATTCTAATTAGTCCGTCTGTTATATTATCGAAAAATATTAGATACGTGTTTTTGTTTTATCAAATCAATAAAATTGACGAAGATAAAACGCGTCAAAGATTTGAGTGGGGGGTTTTTGACGCCACTGACCGCTTGAAATGCCATACTAATGTCTTACGAGTATGACGTCACACGAGTTTTTTTCAAAGCACTGTATCGTCTTTAATGTTTGTTTACGTCAAAAAAGAAAAAAATACGTGTCCAATATTTTTTGGTAATCTATATGACGAACTAATTAGATATTTTTTGTTAACTACACTATTATTATATCATCATAAAATATTATTTTACTAGGAAAATAAAGCAATATCTAGCAATAAATGATATTAAAAGGATACATATCATAGTTTCACAATAATATTAGTTAAATACATTCCATCGATTCAGATTTTATTTTATTGTATTGGAATTAAGAAGGTACCTAAGTATTTATTTAATTATTAATAAAGCCTTTTTATTAAACAATATCTTATTTTACTAAGTTATCCTGACAATCCATCCTCGGAACTTCAGATTATCCTTAGAGTGAACAATTTAACCTTAAGAAAATAATATACGGAAAGCAACTGTTTTTTTAAAGTTTCTTTTTGTAGGAGTCAAATTCGTAACTGATTTCTTTTTTAACCTATTTTGTCTTTCCTGGTCAAAAGTCCCCCGTTACCTTCCACTCTTTTTTCTGTGTGTTTTTCTCCGGTTAATCTCCCACAAATGCATCTAAGTCGTCACTCCAGCATTTTCTAAGCCTTCCTCGGCTACTGGGCGTGTTCTAGTACCTACTCACACGTGCGTGATATCCTAAATATACTTATTTACATACAATTACGATCTCAAAATATTTTCCGATAAACTATTTTTTTTTTCATAGACTGTATTGTGTCCTATTGATCAAATGCTTACTTTCTCCCTACATACCTAACTAAGTTTGTGAAATATCTGGTCATCAACATGATCATAATTATCCACCTACACCGCGACGGATGACGCTTGAGAGTGAATATTCACTTTTAGGCGACGACGTGCAGGGCTATTGCGTATCTTTTTAAATGTCAGTGGCTAGCATAGTGAGCATCGATTAACTGTCACATTGGTTATGGTTTAGGACAAAATTGAACCAGTTGACATTTAATTGATGGACACTATATGATAGCCACTGACTGTCATTTAAAAGATACGCAATAGCCCTGCAGAAATGATATCGTTCGTATAAAATCCAAAAGCCTACAACGGGTTCAAGTTCTTACTTAACTTTAATTCCCCATAAAAGATAGAGGTGACACAAAATTATTCAAAACCAATAATGATGCAAAATGAATTGAACGCACATTACTATGCAGTGAAAGACTGCCAAATGCTTGGTAAACGTTGCGACCACTTCTCTCCAAGGGTTGGGTGGAAGCCAGCGATGCCCCGATGCCAACTTGCTCCCGTAAATGTGCCCATATTCGGACCGGACTAATTACCTACAATAAATTCTTCGATACGTCTCCAATCTGCTTAAAATGTTTGACCTAATTAGGTTTTCGGAGATGTCAAGAAAGAAGTTTTTTTTGTAGTGAAGAATTTGAGGTGTTCTTTAATGGGAGAAACCTTTTTAGTATTGACCATTTAAAAAATGCAAATCGTAGTTTAATTTTCTCATTCTTTTTGCTGCGAACTTTACCATATCGAATCTCGAATCACGAAATGATCACAAATAGGTCCCTAATCATAAAAGTAGAACCAGTTACACACAAAAAATCTGTACCTTATCCCAAATAACACTAAAAACATTCCCCTCCGTCCCCGTACATTTCAATTATAGACATTAGCGTCGAATCGTTATTTATAACAGGGAGTGCCACGATTTGAGCACGTTTGCTGACGATGGGTTCCGTCTACGGGTCCCGTCACCCATTGTCATGTGTCCGGGTGTTCGGACAGACCCGGACATGTCCGCTGCCTGATGAATTGATGGCACACAAAAAAGTTCAAGGACTCTGGTCATTTATATCGAAAGAAGGAGCGAAAGTAGGTAGGATTTGGTTAAATATATGTAACCAAATCTACGTACTTTCGCTCCTTCTGTTATATAGAAGGACACAAAGATAGGTATACAGGGTGTCAATGGACCCTTTACGAAGCCGTCAACCAACCATTGTGAAAACTCAACACATAACACACAAAACATTATGCTGATGGATATTTTAAATAGTAAATGGGCCATAGAGGTAATTAAACTAAAGTTATATTGTAACCAAAAAAAACCAGTACCTATTAAAAAAAAACTTGTGAGCAATTTGGAACTTAGACCTTCAATATCTCCGTAACTCAGAACGTCCAGAACAAAATAATGATCGCAATGACACCAGTGCCTTTCGGCTGCCTTAAGTGTATTTTTTTAAGATTTATTTCTGGTCTGTGAGGCTTTGTAAAAGTCCAGTGTACCAACGAATCATCACACTTTTATTGGAAAATGTAATGGTTCTCTGCTACAGTACGTACCTGGGTGCTTACTCTGGAATATAATTCCATTAGATCGACATTGGTCAAACGTCAGTTGGTTGCCTTTAACGTCAGGGATTGGCTACACTGGGCTACACTAAGTGTGTCTAGGCAATGCCTGACGTCTGACTGACAATTCCTATATCGATCTATCGGAATTATATTCGAGAGTAAGCCCACTGTTCCCGAAACGCTACCACTACCCAATTAGTGATTACCCATTATTTTAAGATTTTTCTAAAGACGACATTATTATTATTTCTTTTCCTTACATTTCCCTACTGCAAAATGTACGTCGTGATTCTAAAAAAATCTCTACCTCAAAAGGTAAACAATTTCATGGGTAGTGGTTCAATTTAATTGGAGGATTATCTTTTTTCCGCTTTGGTAGGGACGGACCGTTGTCAAGGCTTCGGCGACAGACGACAAATGATGCATCGCCGATTGTTTAATGTGCCTCAGTTAAGTTCTAGGCAGGCGATAAGTAAGTATTTAAAAATCTGGGTGGTAGGTAGGCCGTGGAAGTTATGTTGCGAAGTCATGTTAAGTAGTTTTCCAGTGGTGTTTTTTTATTTTTATTATAATCACAATCATTATTCATTTCATTCATTCACTGCGTTACCAATCTCATCATCTCAGAGGAGCTCGTGCCTAGATAATGACAGCCACTCGGATCAATCTTCAGGTTAAGTCACATCTTGCCTAGGTGGGTCTGTGGATTGGTGACCGTCCATTACATACCGAGTTACCTCTATGCCTCGGAAAGTACGAAAAGCCGTTGGTCCCGGCTGTGATTGCTTGAACTTTGACAGTTGTTAAAGGTAATCATATTTTATTAGGTACCTCTAGAGAGAGGTACCTAATAAAATATGATTACCGCGCCGCGGAGCGTTTTAGACTGGCGGGAGAGAGAGCTCTCAAGTGCC
The DNA here is from genome assembly GCA_932274075.1 of Diarsia rubi. NCBI lineage: Eukaryota > Metazoa > Arthropoda > Insecta > Lepidoptera > Noctuidae > Diarsia > Diarsia rubi. The sequence continues at coordinate 7,212,918 of OW026421.1, forward strand.
TCTCCAACTAGTGATGGTTGGCAGTCAGCTACGCATATCTGATTCAGTCTTTTGCCAGTCTAAAACGCTCCGCGGCGGTCCCGTCCATTCCCGGATATTGCGCAGCCACGATTTCTTCCTACGACCCAATGCCCTTTAACCTGCCCCTTTGCCCATCATTATCAGTTGCAAGAGTTCGTATCTGTCTTGTCTTAATACGTGACCCAGATAGACAATTTTACTTTTTGATGGTCTGCATTAATTGGCGTGACTTCCCAGCACGGCGTACCTACTTAGCACTTCAACGTTGGTCACTTGATGTGTCCTGCTATTGACCAACTGTCGACGACCATTGTCTCTAGGCCCACGACTCGAATGCTTCGATACGTTTCCGATCCTCGATAGATCGATCCTCTTAAATTGTCTAACTATGCCGAGTATAAAGACACAATTAAAAAGCTATTGTGTCTCGCGTGGATCTACGTTCCGGCACACGAAAGGTTAATGATTACTTAGGCCATCACTTAGTAAAGGTTTTGACAGTTTTGTCATACAAAAGTATGTCAAATCTTTACTAAGTGACGGTTTAAATAATCATTCAATATCTCTGAGTACCGCAGTAAGCCTCGCATCCGTAAAGAAGTATAGGCCATTGTAACGACATGTACAGTAGGCAAGTGCGCAAAGATATTTTAAAGCTGCGACTGCAAAGAACATGTGTCATGTCATTGAAGGCACCACGGGCAATTTCAATACCGATTCTTATTTCATAATCACTGCCCCGGTCTTCATTCACCCAAGTGCCCAAATACTTATATTTACGCACGCGCTCCAGCCTCTTGCCTGCCACAGATATCACGGGATGTATAGTCGCCTTCTTAGTGATCACCATGACCTTCGTCTTGGAGACGATCATTCGGACCGCCCTTATAGGCTGCCTTATAGACTCATTGACCCGTTAAACCATAAGTTGCAGTTCAGCTTCTGTAGACGCGATCCGAACTGTGTCGTCGGCATATTATTGATATTGATGATAATACGTTAATCTTGACTCCACAGTCCATCTCCTCCAGTGCTTCAGCAATGATTGCCTCCGAGTACAAGATAAAAATTTTGGTGAGAGTATGCAGCCCTGCCGGACTCATTTTTTATTTCTACCTCATCAGTTTCTTCACCATCTACACCGACTGTCGCTCTCTGGTAGCCAATGTGGTTATAGAGCTAGTGTGTGAACAAGGGAGCCTCTGTTTGCCGTACAGGTTATGGTCCAAAAACGCAGAGAAAAGGGCAGTTGACAAAAAAATCTAATTAGTCCGTCTGTGTGATGTTAGTGAAAGCTATCAATACGTTGCATTGGGCCGGTGAATACCTACATAATTATAATGGTACATTAGGTGGTGTAACCGTTGGACTGCTAAGTCTCGAGTTCGAATCCAAGGCATGCCCTTCTCCCGTCGGGGCTGTGCCCATCGGGGCTTCGGGTTGTTCACAAGTTACCGCGGCCTTTTAGTCATTAGAAGTCTGACACTCCCTTTCGCTCTGCCCAAGAGCGGGATTATTTGATGATTTTCCTACCGGACATCGAGTTACGCGCTACCCACATGATAAAGAAAGAAGATTTTAATGCTACAAGTAGATCGATGCGTAATTTGATTTTCATTTAGGTACGCAACATTTTATTCAGGCTTTAACAAAGCCTCTTTTGTAACAGCCACTCAAAAGTTTAATAACGATCTACCTACGTACCTACCCTCCCATTACAAAATCGAGTCTCATTATTTTCACTTTGACATCACTTTAAATCACGTGAAACACGCAGTTATGTACTCGTTCAACGGAAGCGTTTATAAACAAAGGCACCCACTGTTTTAAAAGGCAAAATTGTTTCCGCCATTACACTGGCCTTCCCAAAGTCCCCGCGCCAATAAATGTAGGTGGGTATTTAGCAGACTATTTACTGCGCGACACTCCGCTCGCCGACTCCACTAATACTCTTAATTATTTTTGCTAGTGTAAGCTGTTTTTCTGACGGGGAAATGCAATTGCAACATTTTGCATCCCGCCGCTACCCCCTCCGCGCCGCGCCCCCCGCCTCGCCCCTCTCATTACGTACTCTGCAAGCGTCCGCTACGGCTGAGATCGCAGAATAATTAGACTCTAAATCAAGAGTAGCAAAGCGGTCAACCGCTTGAATGTGGTATGAATAGTCAATCGTCATTAAATTGTTCAGCTTTGGTAGTCTAATGCGTTCGGGCAATAGTCTACTCTCGTCCACTTTCATCTTGAATGTGGGTGGCGTTAATGCTCTCGAAAAGTCGAAATCTTTCGGCTGCGGGTAAAATATTGTGTTTTTCTGTGAGATTCCTGATAAGTGCTGAGTCGACTTTATCTTTGAAGGTCTAAAGCATAAATATCCTTTTCTTTTCAAGAAAATTGTATCTAAATTGCGAAGGGATTTTGTTTTTGGGGTGATTTAGAGGCGGTCACAAAACGGCACGTGTGAGCTCGAGCACAATGGCCGTGTTCCAGTAGAGAGGCGAACAAAATTAAATTAATAACACGGCCTCAGTGAAGTTCGCTTCAAATTTAAGCAGTGCAAGATTTAAACGACAGCTCACATTTCGTAGGTACGTAATTATGCCGTGGCTCGCCCCCGCCCGCTCTCGGGCGCAATGTGCCAAATCGCTTACTCGCGGCTCCGCACCACTAACATTTGTTTCATACACTTTATGGCTGAATATTGTGAATAAATTAAAAGAGATTTTAACAGGATGTAGTGAAGCGCGACGCGACACTTTGTTCAAAAACTCTTGTAATTTATTCACATGGTAACAGTTTTTAGTTTAGCGGTGTCAAACATCGAACACTCTTTATCATGTCATGTTACGTTTCAGAAACTCAAACTTTATTGTATTGTAAGTATAGCGTAAGTATTAGATTTTTCAAACTTTATAAGCAAGCACGGATTAAAGCAAAAATTAAGCCATAAATATCGTAAGATTTTCAGGTTTCATTGTCCAGATGGTCCTACTAGGTACTAAGTTGCAACTGGGCGCGGTTGCAGTCATAACCTGCATTTATTTTGCCTCTACTAGTTGGTATACCAGCGATTTCTGCCTCAAAATCTATTCGCCGAAAATCACGTAATTTCCACTTGTATCTAGATTCGAGTTCGTGTGATAGTGGTATCTCTATCCTGAGTCAGCGGTGCTCGCCGCGCTCCGTTGCACCCCGCTTCCTGTCACCTTTGCTACAGACTTTCAGTTGATTTCATCGTTGTACGCTGTACGCAAATGTTATAGGAAATTGTGATATAGTTATTATTTTTTAAGATAACTTCTAGGTTCTAATTTAGGTATAAAGTTTTTGTAGACTGCGGTGTAATTTCGTTCGGGTTATAAAATGGCGTAGGAGAAATTATATCTTAGAAAATAATCTCCTGCGATTTGTTGTAAAATGAATGAAATACCCCATTTGATCTGAGGAAATACCTATCTATTTTACTTTCATTAGATTTAATAATTATGTTATCTTAGGTACGGAATTTCTAGGAATAGTCCTCGAGGAGAATTTCTAAAAAAATATTATACCGAATACTTTCTGGGATATCTATACCGAAGGATTCACTCACTGTCTGGTTTTTCGGAAAAATGACTAGAGAATAGATTGCAAATGATATTCAAACCTAGGGTGGTTTAAACTGGTGCTGGTGGCGGTAGTGTCTAGCCTGGTGACCTAGGCTGGTCTGGATAACGGACAGAAAACTCAATGAACACCTGAATATCACTTCAAAAACTATCCCCCCCTTAGAATTTATGGCGATAACGAAATATCTTGACGATTACATACGTAGGCAATCAATTAGTTCCGATATCAACTTTACAAAATATCTAACATTAACACTACGAGGTGAGACAACGAAATACCATATCTAACAAACCCGTTACATAATCATATCCCAGAAACATTTCCAAAGCTGCATTACAACCCACCACAAGATACCTAATGTAATCCTACATCAAACAGTTCGGTACAGTCGGCAGTAAATAATCAAATCAGTTTGATTTATTAGTTTAAGCCCGGTATGCTTATTAAACTGCGCAATGGAATAGCAATTTGATTGTGTTCGTCTGTGGTGTCTAATCACTGTATGCGTTGTTTAGTGATTATGTGTGTTGTTTGACTTTTAGAAAACGTACGGTGCATGTTTGGTGCGGTTTCGTGGATTGGTTATTGGTAATTTTGATGTAAGTTTAAACCAGAATCGTACCTACGTCATTATCACTAGAATTTTACGCCTGCTTGTACGATTACGGTCTTGTGAATAGCTCTGAAGTTTTATAACTGCAAAGCAAAATAAATTGAAAAAATAAATAGGTATCTAATTAATAGGTATCTAAAAATATATGTAGAATTAGAAACATAAATTGCCATGTGCTTATAAATGAACTAGACCTGTCCGTTTCTGAAAACCTACAGACAAAGATACGACATCTTTTATCATAATTTTATAATTTAGCCACTATTTGAATTTGTATGCTATGCTAGCCTTCGGTCAAAAATATATAAAAAAATATGCTTTGATTGTTGGTAATACTTTATGACAGAAACCATGGCACTCAGAAAGTACATGACCAAACTTATACTGTCACTTTCGGGTTATCATCCGTGATAATCTTTTAGTATGAACTACCGATGTTTCGACACTGTTGCATGGTCTATCAATGATCTCATAATTGTTGATTTTGACAACACCAAACTTGTCAAAATCAACAATTATGAGATCAGTGATAGATCATTCTGACACTATTGAATAGCAGACTCGGGGCCCTGATTGTGTGATGACTGGAGATTCATGATGCGTTTGGATGGTAAAACTTGATAGTTTAAAACAGCGTTACCTGAGACAAGTCCTAACGATAACCTCTAAAAACCCATCGGGTCACAAGAGTCTTTACTGACTATCCAATCTTGCTGAAAAAAATAACAACTGAAAAAGAGCACTATCTCTTCATATAAACTTGGAACATTTATTACATCTCTAATTAAAGTTTGAATTTAATACTTAAGATTTATCTATAAAAGATTTAGTTTTTATTAATGGAGTTTTCGTTCAAAAGTATTAAAATGAATGTACCTAATGCTCGAGAGTTGCAAGAGTTTTTTTTAAAGTTTGTAATCTGATTCGAATTTTAATTGGATATGAAACTAGAGATGATCAGATGTATTGTAATGGTGAAGTAGTTCACAGACAAGTGGCATCCTACCAGTATCAGTGGTGAAGTAGGTACAGGTGCATAGACACATCAAGATACCCAAATCTGTCAAATTTTCCCAATCAACGTTGAACCGAATGATTTAGCGATAAAGAGCAAAATCTATTGCTGCTGGCGTCTATACAAGAATATGTCCTTCATTTTGGTAGTCGCTCTTACTGCCGCACTCAGAGAGCTTTAATGATTGCTTAGGAAGTCACTTAGTAAAGATTTACCATACTTTTGTATGACAAAACTGTCAAAACCTTTACTAAGTGATGGCCTAAGTAATCATTAAGGCTCTCTGAATACGGCAGTTAGATTTATACCCCTGTTAGTTAAGGTAAGTAATAAAATTACAAATAATATTTTGGAATTTCCGTTTTCCTTACTTATATAAATGTTTCTAAACACTCATCTTCCATTTTAATACAGCACCACATGTAACCTCAAACTAAGTGCTTACATTGTTCCTCCAGCTTTCCTAGGACCAATAAAAAATGTCCAAGATTGCCCTGAATCAACTGGCCTGTCTGTCCGCAGTTGGACCATTTATTGAACTTTTGCCAAAACAAATGTGTAGTACGTGTGATTCGATTGCCCTGTCTCACTTGAACCAAGGTTACTGGTTCAGTTCGGAGCGTTTCAGAATAGTATTAGTATTTAGTAAAGCCGTCTGCAGCGGATGTCGGATGACTAATATTCTGTCGCTGAATGTGGGTGGCACTCGCTTATGATTTCTTGTTTCAATATTTGTGTTCTGAGCGCTGTCTTTGACTGTTACTGTTTAGTATTACAGGGTATTCAGAAGCCTTTAATGAGGTTTCAAAGCAAGGTAACCGGTGGCTATAAGAAATTCTATTCGTCTAATGTGAATCTATTCACGCGTGTGTTTCGTTAGTAAGGCGTTAATTCTGAGGAGGAATCTATTCATTACTTGACTTTGAACTATTCTGTGGAGCTTTATGGTTTCAATAGATGGTTTAGTCGCTATTAGGAATAGATCAAATCTTAAATTGACGCCTTCCAGGACTAAAATAAAGAAAACGATGGCGATCTCTAGACGGAATACGAGATGAAGAAGAACAACCAAATGTTTTCGTAGAGTTTTGTTTACTGGAAGCGTTTTTATACACGACACCTAACACCCTCGAGCTATATGCAAACTTACTGTGGCAATATTCACGGGGCGGTATTGCAATACATCCTACTAATATTATAAACGCGAAAGTATGTATGTATGGATGGATGGATGAATGTTTGTTACTCTTTCACGCAAAAACTACTGTACGGATTTGGATAAAATGATACACAGATAGTTTTTAACCTGGATTAACACATAGGATAGTTTTTATCTTCCCGTTTGATAGTTTTTAAGTTGTAGCGGGCGAAGACGCTGGCAACAGCTAGTATATTTTGTCAAAGGGAGACATCTCTTTACCACAAGTAACGACCATCCGATTATACTGCTCTTTCAAAAAATCTTGCTCAATCTACCCATAAATTTTTTCTCCAACAAACTTAATCCCTCTCATCAATTAGTTTCATGCACCAGAACACTTGTATCCTAAATTCACACGATGATCCTCCTCTGGCAGTTTGTGGCCGCCGGCTACGACTTGCCAGTTAATTGTAATCAAGGAGAGCAGGCCAATTTGAGTGGCGTCCGCACTAATGTCTTGTTACTGCTGCGTCGCTCCGACTGGACTAGGATTGGCTTCTATTAGTTTATTAGCTTCGCAATCGATTATATTGCGTTACGTAGTTACGAAATGTGGAGTTATTATTTACACTTAAAACGGAATATTATTTCGAGTTTCAGATATTACGGCGCCGTTGCAAGCACCATGTTCACGGTTATGATCAGCACCATGATCACGAAAAACCATTATTTCACCCGAAAGACGTCCATTGTGGGTTCGATTCCCACCCAGGACAAATGTTTGTGTGATGAGCACGATCATTTGTTCTGTGTCTGGGTGTAATTTATCTATAATATGTATGTATTTAGAAATATATAAGTATGTTTATCAGTTGTCTAGTACCCATAACACAAGCTCTGCTTAGCTTGGGACTAGATGGCGTTGTGTGATAGTTGTGGAATATTATTATTATTATTATTATTGCTGGAAATAGGCCTCCCCAAGTGTCGACACACTGACCGGTCCCATGCATCTCGCATTTAGCAGATCTCCGCAAACTTCACCAGGTCATCGGTCCACCTAGTGGGAGCCCTTCTAACGCAATGTCTTCCGGTTCGAGTTCGAGGTCGCTACTCCAGAAGTTTTCGGCTTCATCGGCCGTCCGTTCTGCGAACAATCTGTCCTGCCCATCGCCACTTAAGTAAATAACGTAAATTAGTGACACATAATGTAAGTGACCATGTTATTTTAAAGCTTATTTGTGAAAAGCTGTCATATTTTCCGTCTGAGTTGTGGTTGTTCGTGATTGGGTAAAAGTTACAGGTTAAATTCGTTTCTTAAATATTTACAAGACCATTTGAACTTGGCTAGAAAAGTACTTCTATAACAATGCAATCGTTACCTTTCATAAGAATATGGGGTATTTGTATGCAGCAAACTAGATGTTTATAAAAATATCTATTTCGAATCAGAGGATGCTAAATGTTTGTGTAGATATTGTAGGTTCCTAATACCTATACCACTGCCTAACCCTCCAGGGATTTCTGGTGTAAAGTTATGTTGGTATCAAAGAAGTAGACTATCTCTAGTAAATTTCAAGAAATAGGCAAACTTTGAAGCCGTAAATGGGCTGACAGGGAATCCAAATTGTAAATCATTAGACGATGCTTTGACTCGTAGATCGTGTGCGACTGCTGAACATGAAGATTTTGGTTTGATTCGTGCGTCTGGCAAATTGTTTTTGGATTATTTTTCATCAGAATTTCTCTGCAGAAGATACGGACTCTCAATTTGTACCCAGTTGATGGTAATAAGCTCTCTCCTGTGTGTGTACATGTGATTAAAAATATAACTAGCGAAATGTAGGTGCACTTCTGCCTAAACCTACGAGGATTACAGGCGTGTTACCCGCTGCTCAAACTTACTATCCACTAGAGCATCGTTCATGTAATCATTTTCAATTGACTCCCCCTGACATGAAAGCCATCTCCAGACTATTGTCGTCTGCAAGTCTCAAAATACATGGATGCGTGGTTGTAAGCGATAGCCATACAACATAATGTATGTATGGAGTACAAACACCATTGCACAATTTGCCTTCAGGCGATATTACACCTTCTGTGTAGATTCCGTTTGATGTTATGAATAGGAGCTTCTGTATCACAAGTCCGAGCACCTTAGGGTGGCTATTTGTGGTATTCATATCTTTATTTGCATTTAATTTTAATGTGTGAAGATCGTACAATAGGCCTAAAGTTAAGGCACAATAACGGACCCTATAGAGTATTACAAGAAGTGAGTTATAAATAGTATAATAATTTAACCAGTAAGATTAAAATAAAACATGTTCTTAATTTATCAAGAAAGCTTATGTAAAATCCAATTACGTTTAATTTCATATTTCTAATTAATCTGTACTGTTCCATTGTTGCGCCAACGTTATCCCCGTTTTCTAGAGATACGGCATCACCCGCCACTTTTCCTATTTTCGGGACTCCTGTATAGTACGAACTTCTGTTGCCTGGTTCAGTTCCAGGTCTTTACACCAACAGCTTGTAATTTTATGTTCTGGGGCATATGTAGCCTGCCCATTTTCAATTCTTCAGCATTACCGCTTCATTCTACTTTGGATCTCTGTGTTTTACGGTACGATAACAAAGAAGGACTACTGTTATGTTTTTGCTTATATTCAATTTATTATCATTCACTAAAACAATAACAACAGTCATCACTGAGGAACAAAAGATTACGATGTAAAAATAGACGTGATTTTCTTAAACATCCGCCAGGTTACCAAATTTAATATTAACAAACCTACTCCCCCAACCAACAATACAAACAACCCAATACTTTCTAACAGAAGCCATCAAATATTTCCACGAAAAGATAGAAAACTTTATATAGAGTAAAAGACTTGGAGTTTAATAGAACGAACTTGTCTAAGTGTGTCCAAGCTGTCATAGTGTTGCGTGGATGGTACGCAGCCATTGCTTATCTGTCCAGAGTTACTCGCACTAAATAAAATAGGAATTTTCTGTGTAACAATGTTTATTTCCCGAGCAGGATATCTGGGAAATATAATCTATCTGGGAGTGTAGATAAAATATGCGCTTGAATAGGTTTCAAGGCAAGACGTTTTCGTCAGTTTTTAGGGTTCCGTAGTCAAAATGGAACCCATGTCCGTCTGTCTGTCTGCTTGTCCGTCCGTCCGTCCGTCCGCACTATATCTTAAAGACTCTTAGTACTAGAAAGCTGTAATTTAGCATGAGTATGCAAATGAGTTACGCCGACAAAGTGCTAAATTAAAATATTGTAAAAAAAATTTTGGTGTATCCCCAGTATACATTAACGTGGGGATGATTTTTTTTTCCCGCTAAGTCCATTGTGTGAGATGTCGTTGGATAGTTCTTTTAAAAATATTGCAAGTTTAAATAAAAACCTGGCTAGCAAAGTGAGTACAATTAATTCAAGATTTTGGTAAAGCGGACAAATTAATTAAATTAATTAAAATAATGTATGGACATAAAATGTTGATGCATTAAGGTGGAAGCTCACATCTGGCCCGCGAAATTCTAATTTTCTTACGTTTTTGGCAATTTGCAGGCCAGTGCTTGGTTGTATGTTTATGAAAATTTGATTTGCGACTGTAAGACGTATGAAGTTACCGAATTATAACCATCAAAATTATCAATACGGGTTGTATTGATAGAATTTCGCGGGCCAGATGTGAGCTTCCACCTTAAATTGTAACATTTTGCTAAACCCTAAAGTTTTACATGTTATGTTCTATTTTATCCAAACATGTTTGGACCATTTTAATAGGGTAGTTAACAAAAAATATCTAATTATTAAAAATATATAACAGATTACCAAATATTGGACACATATTTTTTCTTTTTTCACGAAAACAAACAATGAAGATGGAATGAAGAGTGCTTTGAAAACTCGTGTGACGCAATACTCTTAGACATTAGTATGACATTTTTTAGCGTTCAGTGACGTCATCAACCCACACTCAAATCTTTGACACGTTTCATCTTTGTCAATTTTTATTGATTTGATAAAACCAAAAATACGTATCCAATATTTTTCGATAATCTAACAGACCGACTAATTAGAATCACATTTTTTTAAGTCAGTAAACATCCCTATTATGAAAGTTCTAGATTGTACCTAGTAGTCATTGTATAATAAATAGAATAAATAGTCATTGTAATAATAATAAATAGTCATTGTAATACTACAATGACTACGAACATATAAATCAATGGTTTCTCTCAAACTATTGGACACCTGAATATGCAACGTGCAATCTTAAAACGGGAGATACAAAGTGCAAGGAGAACGTGCGATCTGAGGCACGGGTTAAACTCAGTATGTAATTGGAGGTCACCCATCCACAGACCAAGCAAACGTTGCTTACTCTAAAGATTCCGAGCGGCTGATATTATTAAACACTTTATCTACTGCCAAGCCGACTTAATACGATTATTTCACCATGAAACAAACTGAAAACCACTAAATCTTCGGTGCGATTACATTCAAATCCTTAAGGTATTAGTTAAACCAAATCAAGTAATGCGGCGGCACAATTTGATAATAGATTCGTGTGACGCCTATGACTATGATTAAAGCTCTAGGGACTTATCTCACGACACTAGCTACTGGATCTAGGCGGAATGTTCTAAATTATATCTAGAATAGTAGGTCTATGCTGACATAATTGTATTTTAGGAGAGGCTTAATGTTTACGATTATATTTCTATCAATCTACAATTATTTAATAGTCCTGCTCTCAGCTTTTAAATAATTGTAGATTGATAGAAATATTGTGGATGTCGGGGTTCAGTTATATAAAATCAGCAATTCATTGCGAGGAATTTATTAAAAATCAAGATGTTTATCGTTTATTTTTAAAATAGTGAGTGCTCAATATTCTTCTCTCAGATTTTGGACACATATACATTATACAACCCAAAAAAAAATCCTTCACGAAGCCTTTTTTTTGGGTGAAAAACCACATTTGACGGTAAAACTCAATGTAGAACTTTTAAAACATCGTGCTAGTAGATGCTTTGAATAGTAAACGGGTCATAGAGGTAATTTACGTGAAGACATAACCTAGTATTCAAAAAACAGCTGTGAAAAATTTGGAAGTTTGACCCCCAATATCTCCGTAACTAGGGGGTTCCCAAGTATGGTCTAGAACAGAAAATCGCAATCACGGGGAGGAGTTTATTAATACTTTTACACCCTTTATAATAGTGAGTGCTCAATATTCTTCTCTCGGATTTTGGACACATAAAATATTCGTTACGAAGACGTCCTAAAACATCTAAATTCATTTATTACCCATGTTAGTTTAAAACTGTTTAATCAATTTAATATTTTTATCTTGTTTAGTAAAACTGGCTCATAGGTCTCGTGGTAGCAAGAGCGACTTCTGATCATGAGGTCTTAGGCTCAATGCCCGGATCGGGCAAATTATTATTAGGTGTATCCGTAAGGAATTTCTCAGAAGCAGCCACGGAGTCTAGATCCGTGCTCGGTTGATGGCAATAGGCTCGCACCCTATTACATGGGACCGTCACGGGACATTTGGGGATGACAGGCATGATTTTATGTATGTATTTATAATATAATATACACCTCCTGGGACAGTACATGTCTTAAAAATCGCACCAAAAACGTTGCGTATCTTAGACGAATAACGCAATCACGGGGATAAAGCATTACCTTATAAAGCCTACACGGTTGCAAAAAGAATGCCCCCTCCAAACCTTTTCACATAAAACACTAAAAATAATCACTTAAACAATTTTCTTTTGATTTATGAACCTTAGGCGTTGCCTATAACTCACAATTTACAGACTAGAAAAATATTACCCACCTTTAATTACAACACCTAACAGCAGAAAACCTCATATTATAACCATGAATTTATTGTGATATGAAAAAGATTGTGTAAAGACCGTCACGCTACCTACGTCACTTGTTTGCGTCACCAAAACTGTGACGTCATTAGAAATATTTCATTCACTCCTGTAGACCCCTGTATTGTTCGTTTGTTTGTACGAAATTAATGGTTCCATTTATCGTTTAAAGGCCTTACGTCGATCGGTTTTAATTGGTCAAATATTTGTGTTCGTTAGCTCCTTTCGTTGAAAAATCGGTGTCTAATTTTCACTCGCTGATTTTCTTCTTTTCATTTCATCCTGCTTTCGCTTTTCCTTCCTCTGTCTCTTTTTAGTATGACAAGTCAAACATGCTATGTCACCCATTACATTATTACTTCCTCGTTTCTGACGTCTCAATGCGGGGCATACGAATTTAATGAAATCTTACAGTCAAATCCGTCGTGCGCTGAAATTCTGATATCACCAACCCGCAGTGATGCAGTACAAGCAAACCTTGTGATCAATGGCCTTTCCTTCCGTATATCAGAAGCAGCATTTACCCAGCAGAGGGACAATAACAGGTTATACATTGTCGGTCCGATTCCCGTCGCACGCCCACTAAGACGGCTAGTTAGTGCGACACGAAGACAAGCCGTGTGTATGTATGTTAATACGGATTATATGGCACTGCCCGACAGTTGAAAGCCGGGGCATTGGCTCAGCATTAATTAAATGCAGTGTATGCAACACGTAAATGCACTTTAGTGAATAGCATAGATGCCTACATTGAGTTATTGGATTTTTTGTGTAAGCCTTTCCTGGACTACAAATGATTTATTAAATAGCTTCAGGGTATTTTAAAGCTTAGTAGAAAGCTGCTTAGTGTAAAGTTTCTATTTTATAAAAGAACGGGTCATTCTATTTGTCCATTTGCTGTGATTGCTTTATATTTGTACTGATGTAAAAACTTCAAACACAGATTCGTCTATTTGGTTAGTTATTATAACCAGATTCTAGAATCTTCCAACGTAAAACATTTATAAGTCGCAAAAAACGAAACACCATACGAAATGTCCCCACAGATATCAGGCGAGCAGAAATCACATGGAACACGAACATACACTCACACACGAACAAAATATTCGCAGCGGCGGCGGCTACGAAAACGAGATTTAAATACGGAACACACAAAAACCGTCCCAATATAGTTTGTAAGTTATCGCATAGATGACATCAAACGAATCGACAATTCAATTCAATGTCAGAAGTTGGCGGCGTACTGGCCGGGAAGGAAATTCACAACTAAGTTGAGGCGAATTTTTGAAAAATATGATATAACGGGGCAAGAGGGCCGCGCAGGGTTGGCTACAAGTTTGAAGAGGAATCGGGCCCTCGGGGGCTGTGATGAATCTTTCACGCGTTTTATCGCTTTGCATCGAGAATCGAACCTCGGAATCTTCGCTCCGACGGACAATGTAGGTATTTACGCTGAATATTTTGGATGAAATATTAAATTGTGTTATTGAATCGCCGAATTGTGCGAAGTGCCTGTTTGGTTTCATTAACATTGTTGTTTGTTTGTTACGCATCGCTCGGAATTGGAAAAGCTATTGGAATCTTCAAATTTTCATCATTGCGTCTTCAAATTTATTAACAGCTACCAGCATAGATAAGATTGGTAAAATAGAACAATCCTTCATATTTGCCATGGTTTCTGTATTCGCGAAATGTATTACCTAGGTATTAGCTGTCAAACCGTCACTCTACACATCCATCAAGGCTTATGCACAAATGCGATCTATAATTCTCATAGATTACTGCTATTCACGGCTGCAAATGGTACATGCCACACATCTCTATATATGTATGTATCTCAAGGTAAACATAGCACGTTATTGATAATGTAATAGTCTTGTCACTGCTATACCTAATTCCCAAATGATGTCTATGGTCTATCTATACATAATTGTATTTGAATACCATCGATTTTCCGGATCGCACAGAAGAAGAACAGTATTCAAATTCAAATTCAAATTCAAATTGTTTATTGCAATATACCTTTACTCTGTTATTTTCAGTAGTAATAAATCGCATCTGTAGTCACTGGGAGACAAGTTTTTCCCAATAATAACAGACTTTACAAAAACGAGGTAAAATTAAGTTTTTGTTTCTAATATATTTTCCCAACATTAGTAATTTCTTCTGTACTGTTCAAATCAAATCAAATCAATTTTATTTGTGAAACATAGGATAGATGATAGATGGATCTTAAGAACTATATAGTGCGCTATGTCTTGTCAATTTTGACATACAAATATTTTTAGAGGAAACATGCGTAGTCAATTATAAATTATTAAAGAAAAAGAAAAAAAATAACAATGAATTAAATGGTTGGTTTACAGTGAATTTCAATATTAATTAACATAATCATTTAAAAAGTCTTCAATTTTATAATAACATTTGTCAATTAGCAATAATGTGAGAGCTTTTTTAAACTTTACTAGAGGCATATTCGTAAGTTTACAAACATATAAACTCTCACGAACAATAAAAAATAATATTTGTTTCGCGAGGGAACCGAACCCGTGAACTCCTTTCTTTACAACGCCATGCTAACGTGTAGTTTTTGTATTGTCGATATTTCTTAAATAGAACACTAAAATGCTACAAATGCGAACTCAAGGGCTGAGGTATTCTCTACCAATAAATCAAGTATAGTGGGATCTGTTTACGATATTAATACATCTTAGTTTTTATCATTCCCTCTCAGCAACGTTCATTCAACAATTCATAAACTGTCTCTATTAATTTGCAAGACACTGTAACCAAAACAGGAAAATGTACCCGAAAATCAACATACACTGAACAAAATGCTACATTCATTCCACTGTCGAGCATTTCGACTTCTTACCGTCGCGGTTTCCGTACAGTGCAGGACATAGTTGGAACGACGGGGGTCGGCCGCACGCTGGCCACACTTGAGTCTGCCTCAACTTGTCTGTTTACCCCTTGTTACCTAGTCTAATGAACTTCAAGTCTGTTTAGAGGAATTTTCGAGGAAATGCTGGGTTTTTAATCAGATTAGGTTATTACTGTTCGCTAAAATGATATACATGCCACAGAGTACATAATAGTTAAAGTAATATAGGGTGTAAACTATAACTAAGTTATTGATTTTTTTAATAAAAAATACTATAACTGATCGTTTCGAACAGGTGATTTTTCACCGACTGCGGCGATACCCATAAGAAGGGTCATTAATACAGTTAAATCAGTAATTGGCTTTTAGAAGTTAGTTTTACCAACAAATCACTTGATTTGTAAAGTTTTGATAAATTCAACACGTGTCTTTTATTAATCATACTATTTGTTAAAGTTACAGCAAACAATTCAAGTCAACCAAACCGTAACCAAAGCAGAAACTAGATTTTATGTCTAATACCTCTTTTTTAAACCTATTTTTGGAACACAAAAATCAAAACTTTATATTGCCGATCGAATTATGGGGCTCGCACGCAATAAACCAATCGGGTTCCTGATATTAATATTCAATCTATACTAGTTTGGTTCTAAAGCCGATTAGCCGAATATTCGGTAGATATCGAGCGATAAATATTTTGCGTGTTTCTTTTTTATTTTCAGGATTCGAAACTGATCGCTTTGGGTGTCGAATTTTAGCTTTATTATACTAACTTATGTTCTTACCGTTTGGTCCAACCTATTAAATAAAATGTATGGCTATCTGGTATCTTTCGGTAAACCGCTAGTAACCGGCGGTTCACCACCCTGAACTTAAATCGAATACTGGTGTATTCAATTATAATACAGGGTGATTATTCAAGGAAGCTTCAGCTCAAAAACTAATTTCAAAATTGGAACACGCAACCTGTTCAGACAGATTGACAGAATTTACTTTCTTAGTTATTATCTTGCACTATCAGAACATTCTAATTTGTTAACTTTTTTTTTTTTTTTGACGGGTGGAAAATCATCGAATAACCCCTCCCGCTCTTGGGCAGAGCGTAAGGGAGTGTCAGACTTCTACTGACTAAAAACCACCCATGTTCCTTCTTCGCCCTCTATGTCGAGGCCGCGATAACTAGTGTACAACCCGCGGCCCCGACGGAAATAATTTGTTAACTTTACGTAGGGTTTAGGTCACCAAGCTACAGATACAGTCAGTATTCTATTGTTTATTGTACACTAAAATCAGTATACGTCTGTTTTACACTATTGCTATTTCCAAAAGTGCAATGGCAAAATTTCGTATTAAGTGGGTGTCAATTTACCCTTCCACTGAACTTTCTATTGTAAAAAGTAGTGTTTCCTAATATCCATGGGACTATGTCTAAAAGAAAATTTTGAATAATAATGTATCAGCTGCTTATCACCCTGCCTAGTCGTAAATGTCTATCGATCCGCGAGCAAAGGGTAACGGTTTTATTAGTATAAAAGGGAGAGGGTTGCTGGCTTGTGACTATAGTTACGTATCACACCTATTTAGTTGATTTGTGCTGTGCCTCGGTATAACTTGGAGTTTTGTTGATTTTTTTTCCAAAAGGATTTGGACATCGAAGTCTGATAAGGCCGAAAACTTTACTTTAGCGTACTCTAAGAGGAATTAAATCACTTTTAGACATTGAAATAGTACATGCTGTCTGGAATATAAGTGGAAATCTAATCGTCTTTCTTCTTTATTTCCTTAAAACAACACAGTGAATGTCATTACCGTTAAATCCATTTGTTACCGTCTATTTAGTCTTACAATTTGCACCTAGAGATACGCATCTAATCTACTCTCCTGCCGGGTTTGCATATTTCTTTTGTACTTGAGACACTTACAAACGGTACTTTTTCCTTTCTTGAGCTTAGACAATTGGATGTTAATTGAAAAAGATTTTTATAAGAGGTATTGTGAGGCCGAATATTATTTAAAGCCGAATATTCGTTGTATCTTTATTTTATATTTCTTCACTATTAAAACAAACAAAACGAACTTTACGTAAATAACATAACTAAGTTATTCAGAGCAGACACGACCAAGACAGTCGGTAATTTAATAATTTACGAACGCAAAGTTTTGTCGAAGTAAGTTATTAAATTTTTAAGCAGGTATTTTTTAACGTTTTTCGAAACAAACAAAAAAAAAGAATGTGTTATTCAGAGAGTTGGCTGAGGGTCGCAGTGGCCCGAGCCCCGGCTTCGCCTAACTGCAGTGAGTGTCGGAAAACTTTCGCGAAACATCTTTTACGGGCGCTCGATCGACATGTTAGGTTTTTAGATTTTCACTCGAACGAGCGGCA
This sequence comes from Diarsia rubi, assembly GCA_932274075.1. Lineage (NCBI taxonomy): Eukaryota > Metazoa > Arthropoda > Insecta > Lepidoptera > Noctuidae > Diarsia > Diarsia rubi. The sequence continues at coordinate 7,230,494 of OW026421.1, forward strand.
CGGTCCCTTAGTTATGGGCCAATGTCTTACTTGTTCGGCTATTTTCATTTTACTTTGTTTTGTTGCTCTTTTGCTATAGTTGTGTGAGTGTTTTACTTTATCTTGGTGGTTCTACAAATGTTGTCATATAAGCTGGGGAGAAATTCTCTTCTTTGTAATCTCATAACACATTTAAAATTGTTATACTGTAAATAAATTGTTGACTTTAATTACCTAATAACAATAAATTTCAATAAAAAATAAAAAATGGGAATTAAAGTCGCCAATTTATTTTCCCTCATAAAATCTAAAGAAACCCCAATAAATATAAACTTATACAAAAGGTCAATTTACCCCCTTTCAAAGCTATGATTGAATAACAAAATACTAATTGAATTCCACCGTGCAGTGCACGTGACGGCGCAAACAACCCGCGAGACAAACATCGTTAATTACACATAAATTACAAATTCCTTGTAGGTTTCAAAGTCGCAACCGCACCGAGTTTTATTAAGTGCTGTTCAGACGCGAGACATCATTGTAAAGTATTCTCCAGTTACCAAGAAACACTGCAGAAACTCAAAACCATGCTGACAGACAGGAATAACTTAATTCCGATGGAAAGCACTTAAAAAAGAATGGGTCTTAAAAGACAAGCGCAATTGTTACCGCTCTTCAGTTGTGCAGACGCCGTGAAAATCTGTAAAATAATACCCCGTACTAGTTAAGCCCGTCCCTAGCTGACGATACAATAAAATAAGTAGTACTCAGGGACTAAACTACAAATTACGAGAGAGCTTGCTCAGCTTAAAATAATTAAGATTCTTTGTTCCGCTTGATGGCAGCACTGGAGAAGAACTGCAAGTAGGAGTACTCCATACATAAGTACTTGCAGTGTCCGGACAACACAGTCGAATTTAGAACGTTTTTTATCGTAACTATGAAAGTTTTCGTTTAATTTTACCGTAACAATCGCAGCATTTTATCAAATGAGCAGACTTGTTATTTTTTATTGGCGCACGAAGTTTTTTCGACAGATGTTGGAGTACTTTGCTAAGTGAGGGTAGCTGGTACAGTGTTATACTGTTAGTTTTGCTCGTAGTCATATTTTTTGTGCGGACTTATTTAATTTCGTTTTCTCGTCTCAAGGTTCTAAGTAATACTTTATGTGATATTGTTGGCCTTAAATTTTTTCGAGTTATATTTTTTCATTTGTTGAAATTCCGTTGCTTTTTTCCAAATTTTTTCATTTGTTGAAATTCCGTTGTTTTTTTCCAAAAAAACAAAAAATGGCATTATATCTTGTAACGAGCACGTTCTAAACAGGCCCTATTTCTCCTAATCAGAGATAGGAATAACCTTGTGAACAAAACTTCCTTACGACATTATAACCTCCATCGCAATTTCGCAAGTCGTAGTGCCAAAAAGTAGTTGGAATTTCACACAAGGTAAGTTTGAGAGGTGTCAGAGTCAAGTGGCCGGGCGTGCGAACTATGTCTTTGTTTAGAGACGCTTTCTGTGGCGGCGATGTGTTTATTTGATGACACCTATAAGAATTTAACAATAACACGTCTTGCATAAGAGCTTTGGGAAGGACCTTGTGATTTATTAAACATGGATAATATAGACAAATATCGATACATATCAATGTTTAACGGAACTGTTTTCTTTGAGTTGAGCTTTAATTTTGGGTCAAGTTGTTTTTACCCGACTACGCGACCACAAATATTTTTTTGGATTTTTTTTTATATAAACTTGAAAATGATGTCAAACTCAGACACTCATCAAAAATTATAGGCCAACAGCCCAACATCGTAGAAAACATTTTATTGTTTTTTTATAATGACCGAACAGAATATTTTTGATACAAAGTGTCACTTTATTATCGAATTTGACCACCCTACTCACCAATCAACAATTTATTTCCACACCATTGCCCACCAGAAATGTTTCCAAATGACATTTCAGCACCCCTATCTACCACCAATCACGACACTTGTTATCAACACAGTCAATTCATAAAGTCGTGTCCTAAAAACGTGATACCACAAAGAGTATCGTTCCAGCGAGGGAGAGCGAGGTCACGCCAGCTCCGGAGGGCCCTTCGCTTTGTTCCTCTGGCAACAATGCCTCACTGAGGGTCCACAAGAGCATACTTGTATCGGATGCAAGCGATGTTTCGTTGGCGAGGATTAGGGCTTGCGGCCAGGACTGTACTTAACCACGAGACTTTAATGCGAAAGAAACGGTTCAAAGGGTCCCTGAATGTTGAGAGGGAAAATTGACGGTTCGAGATGTGGGGGATAAGGATTAGATGGATTTTGGGGTTTTATTCTTATTTCGTTTGGTTTTGACGATTATGTGGCCATAGGTAAGCCACACCATAGGCTTCAAGTGCAGTAACATCGACATTCTAATTTCGAATGAATTAGATAGTAACCAATACGTAATGTTTGGTTTAAAGCATTGCTTTGCACAGCATGTTCTATGTAACACATTGTAATACGAGTATTATATGGGTGTGGTGTGTTTTTATGCTCCAACATGTTTTGTGTGTCAATCGGAGGTGTCTTGAGATTTTCCTTCTCCTTCAAATACTGATACAAGTAAACATATCAGCAAATAATGTATTACTGTTTCAATGAGATCTTACTCCCTAGACTCCTAAAGGGAAATATATTTAAGATTTTCCGATGTTTTCTTCTTTAGTGTTCTCTGTGGTTACGGCTCGGCGTTTCTAAGTCCGTCCCTGTTCACGGAGAGTAGTAATTATACGATATTTATGCGCTGGCCCTCCCCCACTCTTGTCTTGAGAACTTGCTAAGAAGAAAAGCGATGTGAGTGTCGAAACTTATGAGCCATAATTCTCTTTAAGCTAGCGAATTTTTGTCAACTTACAACGGAAACTCGTCTTACAACTTACTATAGAAGTACTTCAATTGAAATGCGATCAAAGCGATCATAAGGCTTGTGAGCTACGCCTGTAATAATGCAATAAAGAATCCTCGTCTTTCGCTTCTCTATTAATAAAAGTACTCCATGCTAAAGCCGCATTCGTAAAGCCACTGACTGCGTAACGGCTCCCAGTTGAAATTGTAAAAAGTTTCATATTAAAAAAAAACATATTAATCACTGCCTGAAATCGTAAAATTCTTTGCAAAATACAGAGAAACAAAATTTTCCATTTCAAGTTCCGAGCTAGTGTAAAGTTTTCATAAAATTTAATTAATTTCACACGTATGTGTTCCGCGTATTTTTCCATGAAACGTTTAAAACATCGCTGGTTGCATTGGCTGGAAAGTAGGCAGTAGTCACACCACGCGTTACACACTGCGTAGGAGCACAAAGTCCAGCTAAATACCGGAAGATGTAAGCCCTCCTCGCTTTGTTACTGCTACAATGAAAAAGAAATGTCTTTTCCATTTTTCCAAGGTTCAAACCATTGAATACCTGCCCATTTGATAATACAAAGCGGCCTTAGTGAAACACGGTGCGGATTTTCGGGATTATTAACGGCAAACAGTAAGAATTATTTATTACCAGGTTCACTTCCGAAGTGCTTAACAATTAAACCGCGTAATCTACGTAATTAACCGTTGCGCACACGCGCAGCTCCTTACTTAAACGTGACGTGTGAACGTAATTAAACTAGAAGCGGATAGGTTTTTAACAAATGTTGCACTTAATTATTATGTCCTTGGTCGCAAGCTCTATGGAACGAATGAGAGTTTCGGAAAACCACGTGTTCGTGGGTTGGTCGTGTGCAATAGTGCAGGACCGTGCACCTTTATTGCAGCGCCCACTATTTTCTGTGCAACGGGTGCACGGCAAGAAATAAAGGAACCCGAACAAAAAGGACATTCTTTTAAAGTTCTTTATTTCAAGGGATTGTAGCAGTAAAGTGCGGTTTAATTGCATGGTAGAACTTTCACAGTTCCACACTTTTATTTGTGTTCGATGAATTTAGATTCGATTTCTTTTAGTTCGCGGATCGCGCCCGCCCCGCCTTCGAGAAATATAGAAATAGCTGCAATTTTCTCGGCATCTCTACTTTTACTGTAACAATAATAAAACTACGGCACTTAATGGAAACTCGTTTACTTTTGTTTTTTTCTGCGAGTAATGAATTTGCTTCGACTCGATAGGTAAATTGTAGGTTTACGATTGCGTCATGGTAGTTCAGGTGAAGGGTGGTGTTTGAGAAGTTGGCGCGTGTTCCATTTTGTTCTGGAAGAAGGTCTTGTCGTGTCGCAAAAATTATAGAAGTTTCTTGTGTCCAGTGAGGAGCGACTTCGAAGTTGGTGGTTGTTGGCGGCGACCGGTCGCTTCCGTCCCCGGTCCGTGCCGCGCCGCGCCGCGCCCGCTCACCTATGCCGCTACCGCGCCGCTGCCGCGAGACAATAGCGAGCCAATAAAACTTTTACTGTGCGCTATGATTTTGGAAACAGTTTACGAGATGAGTTCTATAAAATTCGTAATTTATTCAAACCGGTTTGGACGTTACTTCCACTTTATTGACGTTTACGAAATAAGCTTAACAGCGACAGGATTTGTAGCTTAACTCACTAAAATGGTTGACAGTTTTATTAAAAAAATTGAAATAAACATGGTTTAAGTAAACATATTGCACCAAGTTTGGTAGTTAATAGATTATATTAGTGTCCAGTCATATTTACGGAACTTGTAAATGGTCCTTGTTATATGATTTGTTGTAGGACGAGGGCTACTTAAACGCATTAAATATAACTAAAGTTTGTTTAGGAACCTATCAGTATTCCCATTAGATAGAGAGAGTATGAAAGTTTGTGATTGTATCAAACATTTTCGTTGTAAAGTATAAGTATGCCACAAAATTTCCTGAAAAAAGATAGACGATCTTGTCTTTCAAATGGACTTTTTCTTTACAAAGAAAACATTTTACCTGTTTATATTTTGGATGTTTGTGGGGAGGTGGGGGGTGAGTGTAGTAGAGGGAGTGTGTAGGTGAAGCGGGGGGATGAGATAAGAATCAAATAGATGTTGTTTCGCTGCATGGCGCTGTGTCGCACGGGCCATATGCACGTGCTGACGGGTGGCCGACTAGTCTTGACACTTGCGCTAAGATATTATCCACTAGTGTAACAATATCTTAGCTGCAACTGTATAGTTACGCTACCAACAATGTTTTGGGATATTTCGAGCTGTTTTCCTTTACTAGGTTAGCGGAACACTTGGGTTTCTTAGACGTTGCTGTTTTGGAATCTTTTCTTCCAAGACGTTGGACTTAGTATCTTCTTGTCAGATTACACAAGTAGGTCACGGATAGTTTTTGCATCTTTTACCTGTTTCATAAATATACCATAGATGTACCTATTATATTTTAGTTTGGACCGTCTGCAGCATACAGAGTAATCGAGATTTTTGAAGTAGACTTTATAACGTCTTAATAACAGTAAGCCATACGATTTATAGTAACCAATGTGGACTACGAGATGAAACATATCAAGCACATTTTCATATAGACACCGTAACGTGAAATAGTCTCGTCTCCAGTGATCTCAAGATATTTATTTATCTGACAGACAGACAAATGAGTGCTGCGATAAAAGCTACATTTTAGAAATATGAACCGTAAAAGTCTTAGTAACCATAATACAATAATTTACGGACGCTTTGCACCAAAAATGTGTAAAGCAAAATAACTCATTTGACGCCAAAAATAAACTGCATACTGGAATAATGTAAAATATGAGGGTGAGTGCAATGGGCTTGTAAACATAAAATATTTCTGGTAATACTGTGGTTACCTCCAACCAGCACTTGTGCGGTGTTCAAAGAGATTTTTATAAATAATAGCTTTTTGTGCGTAGTACTATGTTTTCACGGAATGTTTAACAAAAACAACGCGTTGGCGAATGTGGACATTATTTTTATACCAACTTTCCACAATTGTTCCTGGTTTTATATGTACACGAAGTTGTGGTGAAAATATTTGTCGCTAGCAGCGTGCAATGGCTTACTTCGAATGCGTGGAAATTTTTAATGGTTCCGTATGAAATACCTGTCTATAAAGTTTTTACTTAAATAAGCATTTAATAATCCTCAAATAAAAATAATAACTTTTCCAAAAATTACTAAACCAGTAATTAACCATAATTCATTGCATAAAAGCATCAAAACTTCGAACTCGCGCTATATTTTTCACCTGAAGTATGTTTCGGCTGACGTAACAGTCATGAAACGTATTTTGGCAGAGCGATAAGGAAATGACACAAAGAAAACAAACTACAGTCCGCTTCGGCCGAAAATTTGTGAGGGCGGGGGGAGAGGAGAGCGCGAGCGCGGGAGAGGACACGGAGCGATAGCGTCGCGGGGCGCGTCAAACTTATTGGAACGGTGTCAGAGATCGCTCGCACTATCTACCTTTGCACTCGCTTCCTTGTCCACCCCCTCAAACAAAGAACGCTTTAATTAATACCGAGTTTTTTTTAAATCGGTATTCGTATTCTATCTTACTGCGACTCAATTAGCGCCGTACGAATTCATAAATAGTTTGAAAGCTTTTTAATTAAATGTTCGTTGAACGACGCATTAAATAACGCGCTGAATCGACGATTTGATTCGGTTTGGGTTCAAGTACTACTTCCTTACTACTTATGAGTTGTTGAAATATTAATCCTCACTGAAAATGCTGATAAATATGAAAGCTTAATTAAGTATTTAAAAGGTTTCCTTCCATTTTCATCTGCAACGACAAAGAGAAAATCCTTAAAGACTGAAAATAGTTTTTATAAAAATCCATCAAGCTACAACGGTCAGCTACGGAAAACCGCCAGAGCCCCGTTCACTAAGCCTTTGTCCTGTATAAAGCTGTTAAAGAAAGAGCTATAATAGGACAGACATTTGTAAGATTGCCTCCACTCGTAACCCAGATCGATATATCGCAGGCATTGTATATTCACCAGCCTATTTCAGGTTAGAAATGTTAGAACCAAACGGACGCCACGCGAACACGATTGACGTATTATAGTTTTGTCTTGGAATAGCCTTCGCCGAAACGATTTCAATGGCCGACGGCCCATTTAATTTAACAGACAATGTATACTGAGTGCAGAGCGGCGATTTGTCAAGGGAATGAATTTCAACAAAGGGCGTATTCATTTGAATGGCTACTTGTTGTGCGGGACCGTTTTAATTTCATAAGTCGTTTATCATAATCAAGGCGGGGTGGTGGTACCACCAGCGAGCGGCGACGGACCCATATCAGTGTCTGAAGGAAATGTCACATACCTGCTCGGACAATGCGGACATTTTGTGGACACGGCTTTGCTATACTCGTTTTTGGGCATTTTGATTTGGCTTAAATGATTTAGCTGTTATTTTTAGAAGTATAGGGCGAAACTGCTTTATCGCTCGGGTTTCGCACAGAAATACGTGTGACCGAGATATTTGTCAACTCGCTTGGGTGATTATAGGTACCGGCGGAGTCGGGCGGTGAATTTATGTCGAGACATTATAGCCTACGGTGGAAATAGATTATCTGTTTTACCTACTTACGTGCGACAGTGATATAAAGCCAAGCCAGTTTTTTTTTTCACGGCTAAAACTTGGGCTACATTTATTTGGAGATACCTCAAGCCTATACGTATCAATTAGCATAAAAAAACGAAGAAACAAAAGACCAAGAGCGTTGTCAGTTTCGCTAAATTGAATTCATTGGGATCTAAAAATAGTGTAAGTACCATTTAGGTAGATTCATGTTAGGTAGGTATAATTCTTTTATAGTAAAACAAACAAAATTCTCTTTTAACAGAAAAACACAACATTTAATCATCGGAACACAACCCAGATTTAAATAGATCGGTAAATAGTTGGTGGCAGCCGACATCCCTAATCTAATATGCCACCGGATTCGGGCGCGTCGGGTCGGCACTGCAATCTTGGACCTACTGCGGTGGGAACAGCGACGTTCGCCTCTCTATTACCTACATAACGGCACACTTGGACCCTCGCTGACGCAGACTAACTATCTATATGAGTTTCGACTTGTTCTAAATGTATCACCGCGCCGCTGTTTTGGTAGAATTTAAATTAAACCCCGCAATACTTAACTTTCTCGTTCAATACAGCTACGTAATCAATACCTATTAATTATTTCAAGTACGGCAGGTGTAATTGAACAAAATTTCACCATGTAATCCGTTACTATCGACAGGTTGGATTTTATTTCCGCGAATTCTTCTTCGTTCTATCGTCAACAAGTAGATTAAATTCAGTTCCGGCGTTCTAATTGGAGTTGTGAGCGGGCTTTAATATGTACGTACACGTCCTAAGGATAATTTTAAACATTATAAATGTAATTTGCGTCCTAATATTAGAGTGGGTTATAAAACATTTATGACAGGATCTTTTCATGGTAGTAATGACCTGGATTAAGTGGAGAAAGCATGTTGTATGCATAAAGTATGAATACAATGGAGGTATATATTCAGATGTGCAGTATATTCTCAGTATGTTGAGTCAGATTGTTGACTCGAGACGATCTCATCGCTATTGTGAAGTGCGCCATAGGGGATACCCATAGTACGGAGCGTCGGTAAACGATCGAAATCTAAATAATAAAGATCGCGAACCATCCCCCTAGCTGGATAGGCTTAGTCGTACAAAATTGAAGTAATAAAAGAGGAATGCTCGCAAAAGTTTTGCAATAAAGCCAACGAGTATCGACTGTTAAGGAGTAAAGAGTTCTCCGCTATAACGCTACATGAGGGTACGCTGTTGCGTGTTATCAGACCAAAGATTTCACGTGTAATATGTGTATTCTGGAGAATTATTAACATGCTTTTGTTTTGGGAAAAATGTGCTATGATTCTTTTATGAACATAGAAGTTATTTTTGGCACGTGTAACTTACGTGGATATGTTAGGTTATAAAAGGAAGGGCGGATTTATGACAGGCTTATTTAATCCATACATTATTAGTTTTTAGTTTTTTAGAGTTTTGCTTATTTGGGTGAGCTTTGTTGTTTACATTATTCATTATAAAATGAAGTTACATGAATACCTATATATAAAAAATACTGTTAGCCTACATCATCCCCCCCCCTGCTGGGCAAGGGTTGTTTCGATCTAAGGCCAACGCGGACCCCGTCGGGGTTGCGGGATGTTGTAAGAGATACCGCGGCCTCGACATATAGGGCTAAGAAGGAACATGGGTGGTTTTTAGTCAGTAGAAGTCTGACACTCCCTTTCGCTCTGCCCAAGAGCGGGAGAGGTTATTGTGATGATATTCCACCCGCAAAAAAAAGGCAAACGCGGACCACTGGTCGTTAGTCTAAAAACACATGTTACAAATATAATACTAATACCAAAATGTTAACTCACCTGTCTTAAGCCGGGGACCCACATGTAAGTAAAAGTTCATTTCTCGAGTAACATCTAGAAAGTTCGATCCTATTTCCAATTTTAGCTTACTTTGGGAATATAGGACACGTGGAAGGAACCTGGTAGCGAGCCAGACTTACTCTGGTAGATGCATCAACGAAATTACAATGATCGCTGGCGAGAATATCGTACTGGATTCTCGTAGATGTATAGCGAAATAGTTGCAGGGATCCGTATGTATTAATATCATTCCCTTGGGCAAAGAAAATGAAATGAGTTAATGAAATATGTATTTTTCTGTTTTGGTAAATATGGCGGAAAATAACACACGTTTACTTTGAAAGCTACGAGATGTTTTCGTAACTATGGTTTAGTGATTGAGTATTTCAACTTCTGCAAATTGACGGCGAAAGTCACCCAAAGGGCAATGGAGAGAGCTATGCTCGGAGTTACTTTGCGTGATCGAATCAAAAATGAGGACATCCGCATGAGAACCAAGGTTACCGACATAGCCCGAATTTTAAGAATTGCCAAACTTAAGTGGCAGTGGTCAGGGCACATTGCTCGCAGAACGGATGGCCGATGGGGTCGAAAAGTTCTGGAGTGGCGACCGCGAACTGGAAGACGTTGCGTTGGAAGGCCTCCCACTAGGTGGACCGATGACCTGGTGAAGGTTGCGGGGATCCGGTGGATGCGAGACGCACGGGACCGGTCAATGTGGCGACACTTAGGGGAGGCCTATGTCCCGCAGTAAACGTCTTTCGGCTGAAATGATGAAATTGGCGGCTCCAATGGTATATTGAATTATTTCTGAGTACTGCATAACTAGGGAATGTAATCTTGATCTCGACTCATTTTTCGAGATCAATCTCGAAGCATAAAATGACGAGATCGCGGCCGAGATTGACAAGATCAGTGGCAGTAGTCAATGACGTATGACAGTCGCTGACAGACAAAGGAAAGTGTCGGTCCGAATACGAATGACATAAAATGCCGTTTTACATAGCGAGTGACATAAGATGCCGATTATCTGACAGCACTCTAAGCACTATTTGTTTATTTAAGAAGCTATTACCAAAATCACTCTTAATTTAGTTTGCAGTGATCACTCGTAATCACTCCTAATTTAGGAGTGATTTAACTAAAATAGCAATCTTTGTAAATTATTGTTTTCACTATCATTATAAAATAAGTAAATTCTTTATAAGAGATTTTACTTGTCAGACTTTTTTTCAATTATTTACGTTGTGTATTAATATATAATCACAACTACTAAGCAGTTTCGATCATGTTTCAGTTATCTAATTAAAAACAATACTTTTCGAATACCGAGATCTCGCCGAGATTGATATTCTGATCCCTCGAGATCTCGACTTAGCGATCTCGTCTCGAGATTGCATTGCCTATGCATAACATAACATCATGGCTGAAATCATTGAAAGGTTAGGTAGAGGCGTACCTATAATAATACACCAGCATTTCGCCTGTTATGTTTAAGTTTCATGTTATAGGGGTGAGTCTATTGCATTCAACACTGTGCTGTACACATCCAGACTAAGTAACTGCTACTGAGAAATTCCTGATGGAAAAACCTAATAACACTGTGCCAGACTTAGGAATCTGACCTCAAGGTCATTAGTCCACTAGACTAACTCGGTACTCTTGAATGTAATCATTTTCAAGGAAATACAATTCATTCAAGATGCTCATTCGATTATGTGGACGTTCTCTCAAACCTAAAAGGGACAAAATCCGTAAAATCATAGGAATTTTAACAGGTTTTCGGAAGGAATGAAAGAAGGAATTTCAACATGGGTGTAACAGACAACCCACTGTGCGAGAGGATGCACGGAGGCGGAGGAAACGCCACAGCACGTACTTCTAGAGTGCAGGAGCGGGGCAGATCACCGGGCACAAACTCTATGATCCCCATTAACTCTTCCGGAAGCCTGCAGCAGTCTGGGAAGGCTGCTACAATTCTGGGACGACGTATGTTGGTTGGCGTAGGTATTCTTTCAACAACACGCACAATAGCCCAATCAAGAGGCTAAATGCGGATAAAAGCCCAGTTAAACTAAACTATGTGGACGTTCTACGAAAGTATACTAATGTAAACAAAATCCCTCAAAAATCAAATGATAGTCCATCTCCAAAAACAAAAATTTAAAACCCACTGCATCAATAGTTAGATTCAACCGTCCAACATTCAATTTGTAGTAGACATATCGCCAAATCAGCTCATTCGCAGCGTTCAAAATCACCCTCGCCCATATTTGAGCACGCCCTTTGTAAGTATGTCCTAATGAAGGCGCATAGACAAATTAAACAGAACCCATAGAGTAACGACTCTCGTTCCAAAGATGCTTCTCTAACGTTTTTCGTGTGCTTCACCTTGGAAATAATTACATGGTTTCTGTGACATATGGGTGCTATTTAAGCTCACCCTAAGAGTAATGTCTACGATAAACAGGAGCAATTAAAACATTGCCACGCGACGCACGCTTTTCTTTACACCGTCAGTAATAGAGATTTGTTGTCTGCGCGTTTAGTTCTACCTTCTACAATTGCGAGATGTAGAATTTGTTGTTAGTACGGAATCATTACGGAGATAATGCTGGAATTTATTTATGTTGTTATCTGCATGCTGATCTGAGATGGAAGTGCTTTTGATAGAATTTATTAAAGATATTTGCTTTATAGTTGTACCTGCTGGTATCGCCATAATAACTCCCTTTAGGATAAACGCAAGTGATATCGGAACCACAACGAAACTTGCGTAGCTCAAAATTAGTATTGACGCATTTTGAGCTACGCAAGTTTCGTTCATCATCATCAGCCTATATTAATCCCACTGCAGGGACTCAGGCCTCCTCTCTAGGAGAGGGATGGGCTATAATCCACCACGCGTGCCCAGTGCGGGTTGGTAGATGTCACATGTCTTCAAATTTTTGGTTCTAGGACATGCCGGTTTCCTCACGATGTTTTCTTTCACCGCTTTGAGAGCAGCGGTGATGAAATAAATGACACAAAGTAATGCGCCTGTCTGGGTTTGAACCTACTGTTCGTAAGTCGGGGCTAACACCACTGGGCCTCCGCTGCTCTCGTAAGTTTCGTTGGTTCATTGGAACTTGCGAATTTCGGACTCGTTTTGGGCTTAGTGTTACAGCCGACCCAAACATAGTTGGGAATTGGCTAGGCAGACTATGATATTGCTCAATGTTTTCAATTCTGGCGATTGATTTTTCTAGAATATTGCCGCACACTAGAACTTCTCCTTCTTTGATGCGCGACGCTGTGTTTACAAATAGGTATTATATTCACAAACAGCCAGGCCCGGAACAATGATTGTGGACCATACAAATATTTGCTACCCGTGACACACAGCGCAGCACCCAATCTCTCGCCAACAGTACCGTCGTTGATAACCGCGTATTTTCAGCAACTCACATTAAGCAGCGTTCTTTACGCTCCAAGTATAAATCTAGTTATCAAAACCCGCTACTCAATCGAGACGGCCAACAGTATAACAACAGTACAGACTGCAAACCAGTTAAGTGGACAGGCAATTAACGAGCATAGCAGTACGCATGCAACTGTCATTATTGTTGTGTGCGTTTAACTTTTATGCTCAAAACACGCTCAGACGAGCGATGACAAAGACTTCGCCACTTAGCTCACGCACACTAGTGAAATAGAAGAGCGTAATTAGTTGGTTGGTTACTGTATTTTGTATTACGTTCCGTAGTAGTACGAGTTGGGTGATTTTCTGTCTTCTATCGGTCAAGTGATTGACAGACTGAAGAACAACGTACAGCCAAAATTGCTGGAGAAAGAAATAAAAAAGTTGATAATTTCAACTATATAAAGATTTTAAGGATGCATTGGCACAATATTTTTAGATAGGTACTGCAGTTGTAAGCTAATCAATAATGTGGTTTTTTTGTTTGAATTTGACCTATTATCAAAATGTGTCGATGGCGCGTTCATGTTCCACGCGCGCCTCAAAGAGATGTCAGCAAGGGTGGATTTTAGTCAGTAAAAGTCTGGAGGAGTCATTTGATGATTTCCTACCCTCTAAAATATAAAAAAGGCTACCTTACCGAATGGTACCGGGTATATCTAAGTCACAAGATTGCATCTTCTTACCATACTATATGACCAGTAGTCGATAAATAATTGTTTTTTATGACCTCTACTTCACTGCATGAGTTGCAATTTCCTTTTGTTTGACAGAGTTTATTTTACCAGTAAGACGTCTTAATAACCTAAAATCATGTAGGTATTATCCCGTTCGTGTTTCCGTACCCTTGGTCAAGCAGCAGTATTGGTAGTTAATTGCGTGTCGATCATACTCCGAGCTTGACACTCAATATTACGGAGCATCCTAGTAGTTAGTGCTTGCATGACAGGTAAATGCTATTTATTCCTAGAATAAAACCTCAGCTTATACATGCTGTTATAATTACATTTTGCTGATGTCATAATACAAGCAATTTGTTTATTATCTACTTATTATTTTATTGCTAACTAGCTTCTGCCCGCGACTTCGTCCGCGTTAAATTTCTTGTACCCCCCACCCACCAACCCCCACGCATCGCCTGCCCGCCCACCATCATTACTTCACGCTCGGCTCCTAAGGGCCCTAGCGTGATGTTAAATAGACTACATCCTTCCGCATCGCCTGCCTGCGCTATTACTTCGCGCTCGGCTCCTAAGGGCCCAAGCGTGATGTTAAATATCCTATATCCTTCCGCATCGCCTGCCCGCGCTATTATTTCGCGCTCGGCTCCTAAGGGCCCTAGCGTGATGTCAAATAGCCTATATCCTTCCCCATCGCCTGCCCGCGCTATTACTTCGCGCTCGGCTCCTAAGGGCCCTAGCGTGATGTCAAATAGCCTATATCCTTCCCCATCGCCTGCCCGCGCTATTACTTCGCGCTCGGCTCCTAAGGGCCCTAGCGTGATGTCAAATAGCCTATATCCTTCCCCATCGCCTGCCCGCGCTATTACTTCGCGCTCGGCTCCTAAGGGTCTTAGCGTGATGTTAAATAGCCTATATCCTTCCGCATCGCCTGCCCACGCTATTACTTCGCCCTCGGCTCCTAAGGGTCTTAGCGTGATGTTAAATAGCCTATATCCTTCCGCATCGCCTGCCCGCGCTATTACTTCGCGCTCGGCTCCTAAAGGCCCTAGCGTGATGTTAAATAGCCTTTATCCTTCCGCATCGCCTCCCCCCGCGCTATTACTTCGCGCTCGGCTCCTAAAGGCCCTAGCGTGATGTTAAATAGCCTTTATCCTTCCGCATCGCCTGCCCGCGCTATTACTTCGCGCTCGGCTCCCAAGGGCCCTAGCGTGATGTTAAATAGCCTATAGCCCTCCTCAAGAACTGGGTTATAAAATGCAAAAAGATTTTTTCAAATCCGACTGGGGTAGTTCCAGAGATAGCGCGTTCAAACAAACTAACAAAAAAAACAAACTCTTCCGCTGTATTTCACCGAAATTTTGCACAACGCCATCTATGGGTAAATTGATAAAACGTCCGCTCTAAACATGTTTGCTCAAGAGGAATCGGTATGAATTAAAGTTATTTTGCGTTTTAGTAATTTTATATTATCTCCGAAACTGTATGACCAATTGCCATACTGTAAAGGCCAAATCTTATCTCCATGATGTCCTTGTGATTATAAAATATCTTATTTTGATAAGGATTAATGTTTTGTTGTTTAAATAATCATCCAAACATAAGTATGTCTAAAAAATACTTTTTTAAAACAATAAGATGTATAAAAGATAAAATATAAAAGATAGAAATATGCTGTCGCGAACTTTTTTGTAGAATTATTTAAGACGGACCAGACTGCCATACATTGTTCTCAATTTTAAACAACCGTTTAGACAGCGCATGCAAAAAAGTCTGTTTAAAAGAGGTATTTCTTTCCGACTTCTTAGACAAAACTTGTGATAGCTCGACTAATATGCATGATATAAATATAATTTATAGCCTATAGCACTCAGGAATAATGTAGCTTTCTACCAGTGAAAAAATTTTTAGAATTGGATCATTAGTTCCGGAGATTACCCCCTACATACAAACTTACAAACTTACATACAAATTTTAAATAAATAAATAAATAAATATCCTTGGACATTTCACACAACGCCATCTAGTCCCAAGCTAAGCAACCTAATGCTTGTGTTATGGTAACGAGATGGCTGATAAACTACTTATATACCTACATTTTTTTTTTGTAAATACATACATATTATAGATAGAAAAACACCCAGACTCGGAACAAATACTTGTAGGTCGAATTTACCTCTTTATAATATTAGTATAGATGAATATGGGTAGGGCATTTCTGTAATCCAGTTTTTGAGGTCATGTCATATTATACACAATTTGATATAATTGTGAAAAGTTTGTTATTTGCACTCGAGGCGGAATTAACACCCGAACCGTACGGTGAGGGTGTTATAGAACCGAGAAGGGTATAACACTTTTCTGAAATTAAAAAAAACCACCGCGCTTAAAGTTATTGTAGTGTGCGGAAAAAAGATTTTTCCGCCCTTGGTTGGGGTACATGAAAAAAACGCACGCGTTTGCAATAAATTTCATGTCGAACCTAGTCGTAGTGCGATAAGGGCCAGTTTTAAAAAAAGGCATGTTTATATACGCTGTTTATCTAGACAATCTTTCAATATCTTCTTCTTTATGGGGTTCAGGTTTCCGCACTTAGTCCTTGAAGTGGACCATTGTGCGTGAGCCATGGTGGCCGATTACTCCAACCAGACTTCCCGGTCTCCTCAGGGCAAGGGATCTTGGTGTACCAAGGGTCTCCTCACGAATCTTGGTAACGCCTGTACACTCAAGGAGCACATGCGCCACCGTTTCCTCTGCCTCCATGCATGCTCTGCACAGGGGGCTGTCAGTGATACCTAGGTTGTGGAAGTGTTTATTTAGTGAACAGTGTCCGGTGATGGTCCCCGCCACCAGACGCAGGCTGTCTCTGTCCAGGCGCAGAACGCGCCTGGTCAGCTTTGTATCCAGGGATGGCATAGCATCCTTGGATTGCCTGGCATCCTGGTGTCAAGGTCCACCGTTCCTCCGCTTGTATGCGAGTGTGGTCTTTTAACCAGCTTCTTAGCTGCTTGAAAGGGATGGGCACAATGGGTTCGGGTCCGTACGGTTTTGTCTTAATCTTTCAATATATAAAACCGGAAAGTCGTCAAAATCGTTTGTAACAGACGGACAGTCAAAAAAGGTGAGATTTTGTTTATTTCTTTTTAGTTATGAATGGAATATCGATTGTGGCAATATTATTTAGTCTTTGGCGCGTCAGGTTACGCGTGATAGGGGAGCATTTGAATCTGAAAGTACTATACGCAGACGCATCGGGTGTACTTGTGTAGTGTAACTAGTCTGGGATGTGTACTTCAAATTAATGGTAATGTAAACACTGCCTTACACAAGTGGAGTTTGTTAATACGCAATAATTATTTAAAAAACAAATTTGAGAGTTTTTGTGGAACTATAATGTAAGTAAGTCTAGTAAAATTATACAATGCGTACGGGATATTGTTATTAGTAGTATTAGGAGATTCTTTTTTTAGGAGAGTATGATTTCATTTCCTTTTTTTCCGCGGTTTGATTTCGCCAGGTTGAAAAAGAAGCAAAGGTATAAAGCCGCTACAATAGCCTCACAGGAAAATATAAAATTCAAATATTTTTCAGTTACACAAATAAATGTTTACTTGTTCATAAAAGTAAATAATTGTTTAAAATAATCATGTTTATTTATAGTATTCTTTTTACAAACACTATTTTATATTCAAAAATTATTTATGCTTTATATACGCAAATGAAAATGACGAAATACAAACAAAACACCGCCGACTCTATAGTCAGAGGTGCTTTTAATTTAAATTTCCTATGTTTTAATCAATTTGGACTTAGTTCAAGGCATAGTTATCTGTGGTTATTTTCTTTCCCGCCCATGGTTGCGGAAAAATAAGATAACAGCACGCGTGCGAAATACGTTGCATGTCGAACCTAATTGTAGTGCAATAAGAGCCAGTGTTCGAAGTGTATTGAAAACGAAATTTTCACATCCTGAAAATGTTTTGTTTTTGTGGAGGTCAGATAAGCAGACGCTCCATGTATAATACTAGTATATTATTTAGCTGCATCCGGTAAGACTGGGAGTTGACCCCAACATAGTTAGGAACAGCCTAGGCAGATGATAATTATTATTTCCTTAAAGTCTTCCTATTTCCTACTATTTATTTGTTAGGACGAGAGTAAGTTTGATATGTTTTTCGCGTACAACACATATTTGGTAGAATGGAAAAAAAATCATAAACTGACATAGAATCAACCTAAGCCTACTTCTTTTGGGCAAATATGTATTCGCTTTTTAAATGATCTTACCACTCTCAGCGTCAAGGGACCTTCGAGGCAAAAGTAGTGGAATTTTCTTCTTTTTTTGTAGAATTGGCTTCTCCTGGAACTAGAGTACCAAAGCAAACTTTTTCCCATAAAAGATAACTTAGCTTATTGTATATAAATCGTACCGGTTTCCCATTTCCTTAGAGTTGTTTGCAAGCGGTTGTTACTCCATATAATTCCAGGTAACTCCAGGTAAGCTCAGGTATTGGTTGCTTACAATTTCCTACCAAACTTTAGTTATGGTAACTGGAATCTGGCAGTTTGCAGTTGTACACTTAGTTTGTTTCAATACTTGGAATAGAAAAGTTTACACGAGTGTGTGTTGGGTGTTTGATGATTAAATATTGCGAGGTACTTACGAGTAGTTTGATGGTTGGTTGGTTGTTGTTAATTTATAATAATGTTACTTTTATAAAATAGTTATTTTGAAATATATTTAGAATTTAGTGTTTAAAATTATTTAGTTTAAAATTATCCTATGGGATTTTATTACTGGATTACGGTACTACGATCCGATACATACGTGGGGTAGTTTACTTTTCCAATGTGATAATCCAGGTTATGACCTATATATTATTGTGTGCTAAATTTGATTCAAAACCGCTCAGCCATTTCTGCGTGAAAGAGTAACACACAATCATTCATTCGCCTTTACAAACTTTTGCGTTTAAAATATTAATGGAAAATTGGCTAAAGTTTCGATTATTAATTATTTTCATGAATGTACGTAGAATAAAATAATAGGTACTTGCATAAAGCAAAAGCTTCAGTTTTAATTATTTACATAGGTCTCTCAAAGCTCCTGGCAGAGCTTTTTGATCAACCAATTAAATATGACTGTGTAAATAATTACACCATTCTAGAAAAAGCAAATTACTACTATTCTAGGAAGCAGGCGGGGTCAGTTCTATTTTTTCATTTCATAATTTAATATTCAAATGAACCCCGCCTGCTTCCAAGTTTTGTTTCATTTAAAATGTGCTTGTTTTTTTTTACTTATCAGTTTTTTCAGTCGGGTTTTTTAGTTTTTTATTTCCAACTTTTTTGTTATTTTGTGTCTCTTCTTTCGTTGGTTTTTTGCAGATGATTTAACTTTTGTGTTTGTTTTTTAAACGATTTGTGACTTTGAATTTATTTTAAACATATATGTGTTATATATTTTTGTAATCTTCTTTGAAAACCCTTTAAATTGATACCCTACTCGATGGCAATGGATTTTTTTTATTTTTTGAGATATCTGATTTGAGAGATCTGGCCCCCAAAATCCGCAAATTTCTTTTCTTTTTTTAATTTGTATGTAGTCAGTGACACTCGCGCCATCAAGACGTATATCAAGACGAATCTAATGACGTATATTTTATTCAAATCCCTTCATCCGTTTAGGAGTTATGAGGAAACAAAGAAACGGACATACATACATACATACATACACGCCAAACACATAACGCTCCTTTTGGGCTTCGCCGCAGTCGGGTACTGTTTTTTTACGATGTAAAATCTCTCTAAGGATATACATAGGTCGGATACTGTTTCAACAGCACAAGCCTCAAGTATCGTACATCGCCTATACTCCCCCACACTTCTCTTGTTTCTGACATATCACCTCACGACACTAGACATTGCTCGAGACAGTGTCGCATCACTATCGTATAGCTATGGAACGTTGAAGAGCTTTATACACACTCAAAACGCCAGGCCCATACAAGCTTCTAATTTAGAACAAATTGCCATCATTCAACAATAAGAACCGACATCTTTATGATGAAAAACAGCTTCCACATAATATTTGCGCACATACTTCCGCTTTATTTTACTAACACTCGTATACATACTCATGCACGCATTAGCTCGTGAATCTCACTAATATTATAAAGGCGAAAGTTTGTGAGTGTGTATGTTTGTTACTCTTTCACGCTAAAACTCCAGTACAGATTTGGATAAAATTTGGTACACAGATAGTTTATAACCTGGATTAACACATAGGATAGTTTTTTATCCCAATTTTATCTTCCCGTGGGGTAATTTTAGAGTAGTATCGGGCGAAGCCACTTTGCCAGTGGCTTGGCCTAGTTATGAAAAAAAACAGCCACTAGGTAATAATAACTGCCACTAGGTCGATCTTCAAGCTAAGCCGCACTTGCCTAGGTTGTTCTATGGATGGGTGACCACCCATTACATACCGAGTTTCCTCCGTGCCTCGGAAAGCACGTTAAGCTGTTGGTCCCGGCTGCCTTATGTAGATCTTCGGCAGTCGTTACAGGTATTCAGTGACCTGAAAGTCTGACAACCAGTCTTACCAAAGGGTATCGTACTACCCGGTATAAACTGGGTTGGCCAGATAGGCAGTCGCTTCATGTAAAATACTGGTATTCAGCTGCATCCGGTTAGAGTGGAAATCGACCCCAACATACAGGATGTAAATTAACCCTTCACACATACGTCAACCAAGCATTCTGTACATCAAACCAAGTACCTCTACGCAAATATTTTTGCAGGGAAGCTTTTTTTTGGGGTCAAAAATCTCATTTTACGGTAAAACTCAATGTAGCACTCTTAAAACATTGTGCTAGTGGATGCTTTTAATAGTAAAAGGGTCATGATCATGGTCATGGTCTGAAAAACTAGTATTTAAAAAAAAAGCTGTGCAAAATTTGGAACTTTGATCCCCAATATCTCCGTTACTAGGGGCTTTTCAGGTATGGTCTAGAACAAAAAAATGATAGCAGTGGTGGGGAGAACAACTGCCCTTCGTTTGCTTTAAGGGTACTTTTACACCCTTTATTTCGGAAAAGGCTAGGCAGATGATGTATACCTACCTACGTACGCATGTAAACGTGTACCGTTAGCGCATTTATATTAGTTGAACGCACTTGTGCATGGTGAATGCGTGCAAACGCGTTTAACAATGCAAATTTATTCTAGTTACCGATTTAACGGTTCATCATAGAAGCACTTGCGGTAATTATGTGAACAGGCCGCGGATCCTCGCGAATATTCAATGTATCATTCGCTGGGATTAACTGGTGCTGATTAATAATGCGGCTAGTTTCGTTTTTCCTAATTTGTACTTTGTTTTTGGGCGCAAACGGTAGTTATTAATAGGATTGTATAATCAGGAGAGTTGACTTAAGAGCATGTCATATTTGAAGAGGTCTGGTAACTTTCTGGCTTAGAGTCAGAGCCCAAAATGATATTGAATTCTGCTATAACTACCACATAAATAAACATAATAATATTATCCTTTGCTTTGATGAAGAAAAACATCGTGAGAAAACCAGTACGCCTAAGAGATATTTATTGAAGGAATGTTAAGCCAAGACAGAGGCTCATGGGCCACATAATAACTTTGACCCCAGTTCAGGAACTAAGAACACGATAAAAAAGCAAAGAATTAAAAAAAAACACATAATAAATGTCAATGCATACAGGGTGTAAATTAATCCTTCACACAGCCGTCAACCAAGCATTCTGTACATATACAAAAAAAAATTTGCAGGCAAACTACTTTTTTATTGGGGTGAAAAATCACATTTTACGGTAAAACTCAATGTGGCACTTTTAAAACATTGTGCTAGTGGATGCTTTGAATAGTAACGGGTCATGGAGGTAATTTAAGTAAAGTTATAACCTGATAAACTAGTATAATATTTATAAAAACAGCTCTGAAAATTTTGGAACTTTGACCCCCAATATCTCCGTAACTAAGTGGTTCCCAGGTCTGGTCTACAACAAAATAATGATCGCAGTGGTGGGGAGAACAAGTGCCCTATTTTTTGGCTGGTGTAAAATCATCAAATAACCCCTCCCGCTCTTGGGCAGAGCGAAAGGAAGTGTCAGACTTCTACTGACTAAAAACCACCCATGTTCCTTCTTAGCCCTATATGTCGAGGCCGCGGTAACTTGTGAACAACCCGCAGCCTAGAACAAGTGCCCTTCGTTTGCGTTCAGGGTACTTTTACACCCTTTAATGTGGATACATTAATTCTAAAACAGGACTTAGTAAAATATAACGTATCAACCAATCTACAACAATAAAGCCACTTTCAACAAATTTCATTGTCATACGGATTGGCGGACTTTGTGGAGTTACAGAGCTACCTAATTAAATTGTGAATGTAAAGTTCTCAACTGTGCCCGCGTTTGTCATCATACGCCAGACCAAAGTACTCCGGTTCACTGGGAAGCTGCAGAAATGTGTAGAAAAAACGTATTTTTCATATGTTACGTTAAAACATGGGCAATTGCGTCGTGTGGTACTTTAGTTACACTGTGTTTTAGTTGCTATCTCGTGTTGTGTTTGAGCTGCATCTAATTTTTATGTATGTTTTTTTTTTGTTGGAGTTAATTGTAGTAGTTTTATGAAAGTGCTGGAGCAAGAAGTATTGAGAATAAAGTTGAGGTTCAAGTTAACCTTCTCAGTCTGGGGCAAATTCTTTTATACGGGTCTTTTCCTGTGGCTTTAGGATGAACAAAGGGATCCCCTTTAATATACATAACGTCATGGTTACTAATGCCATTCACAGTCAAACCCAACAAGGTAAACTCGCGGACATAGCATTTTTACACGCGATTAATCTCAACCCAACCTACTACGATATAAAACTAAATATTTTCATCAATATAAACACACACGAAAGTTAAATGTCCAACGGCTTCATAACGGTCAAACATACTAATAAAGTGCGTTCCATATATTGTAGTGTTGCCGCAAAAACATTTTCATTTTAGCATTTTATTGAGCTTGTTGTAACTGATTTACGTGTTGTCCGTTCCGGCCGTTTTTAACCTTTCCGAGAGCCGCATCATAAACGGTTTAGTGCCGGTTATGGAGCTCAAATTACGAAGAATGGAAGTATAGCTCTCCCTCATTGTCTGGCCTTTATGAAGGGTTCGAGTGTATAAAGGAATACAAGCGAAATGGCCCGTAATTCGAATAACATTTCTGTGACCTATAAAAACTTGGTGAGTGGCAAAATTGTTTTAGACTACATACACTGTATACATTTACTGGGCAGAATAAATGTGTTTCGTGATGTAAGTAAGTTTTCTATCTTTTGTTGAGCAAAGGGTAGAGGCTTCCTTTCTACGGCTCTGGAAGTTTGTAGGAGCTAAGGGGAGGTCACACAATCACAATAGATTTGTATCTAAAAGTCTCGGCCTTACGTTCTGAGAATTTTCACGAGCCTGTTTTGTAGTTACTATGTGATAGTACTACACCGAAACTAGCTTCCGTAGCTATGTGAGTGATTCACATAACATGTCCAAAAGAAATTAATCAGGAGTATCGTAAGAAAGGTCAGTTAATCGCGCCGGACATCGGCAACAATAAAATGAAGACGTCCTAAATTGCGCGCTACTTGAATGCGTTAATAAAAATCGTGGGGAGTCGAAATTAAGGCTCCTATACGAAGCGTCGTCATTAGGGCCGAAATAGGGTTGTATCCTGGTGGTTGTAATAAGTCATGTCTGCCGCAGGACCCCCGCCCGTCCCGCCCCGCGCCCGCCACCCGCCCCGGACGATCCCGCACCATTTCTCGCCCTACCCTGAAGATTATCGCGCACTAAGTATGATCAATAGTCAATTTAACGGGCAAGTGGCTAAAAGTGGTCAGATTAATCAGTGACGAAGCAAGACTTTTAGTCAGTTGTCATTAATTAGTGGCCTAATGACATGTTAGTAACATTACGCGTGATTTCGCTTTGATTCCATTTTGATTGAGCATGTGTCCGAAATTACCTTGTGTTTCTGTCATATCTGCGGGAGGTTACATTCCAAAGGCGAGGATTACCGGGCTGATTTGAGTCAAACTATTATATGGCTCAATATTTCTAATAAAAAAAAGATAGAGAGACCTTACAGTAATTTTTGGCACGCGTTATCAAAACAAAATTCCATGTAAATTCGTCGCGCACACAAATCCTAAGCGTAAGCTTGGGGCACTTCCCTGGGTCCCCGGTATCAGTTCAGTCCATAAACTACCATGCGCGCCTCCCCCCCTGCCCCCCTCGCCGCATCCTCGCTGGCTCTTCCGCCCGCTTCCGCTCTCTCGCTCGGAACATAAGCTGTGCCATTTTTTAAAATGCGTGCCTCGGACCTTGTAGTAGTTCTATGTTATATCGACGTTTTGAACTTACTTTTATTTTCTTCGTGTTGCTCGTTTTGTTGAGTGATAGCGAGCGGCGCAGTTATTCAAAGTCTGTCAGGTGCAAACGATCAGTTTATTTCCTTGATAGAGCATTGTTGTGAGTTATTGGCGTAAATGGAGAGTGGGAATATTTTGAGCTGATGGTAATGGTAATACTCAGACCAAGAAAAAAAGGAAGACAGCGCGCCGCGAACACCAACAGTGAAGCCACAAAAAACACGCTACTACAAGTAAAAATGTGTACGTTTACTTGTAGTAGCGTGTTTTTTGTGGCTTCACTGTTGGTGTTCGCGGCACGCCGTCTGCCTTTTTTTCTTGGCCTGAGTGGTAATACGAGTATTGAAAGATCTCCTTTTATTAAAAAAAAAAATTAAGGTATTTCTGTCACATATTTTTGTGTTTTCTTTTTTTTGTCACATGTTTTTTTTTTAGAATACAATGATAACGTATTCATCAAAACTCGTATTTTTTTTTGGCTCGCGCTTCGCTTGCACAATCGCCAATATGTAGACACTTAGGAAAATTCAAATGCAATTTTCTGGTAAAATAGCGGTGTCTACTTTGAGATAAGACCTATTTCGTAATAGCATGTCCTCCAAACTACTTTATTCGTAATAGTATGTGCACCAAACTACTAAGTTCATGAAAACGAAATTTTTTTACAAATACAGTGAAGTAAATATATTTCTTAAGTGGCTTCGTACTTACATATCAGTACTCGTGACTGCACCCACAATATTTGACACTTAGGCCCCTAGCACAAGGCGTACTTTAAACGCGCAGACGCAGACGCGCAGATGACGCGCGTATACGCACTTCAAACGAGAATTCAACGCAACCTTGTAACCTCGGCACACGGGACGATCGTGAAACGCGCGTCTAGTGCGTATACAGACGCGCTCTATAGCTTCCGCGATTTGGTCAGAGACTCCTCGTCAGTTGTACAATGGCGTTGGTTCACTGGTCACTTCCCTTCCAGCGATGGAACAGTGCGCAGCTAATTATTTCGCTCGCGATTAAAATTACGATTCTCGTGTTCCGCGCTCGATTCCTGGCTCGTGAATTGTCCCTGAGTTTGTGATTTTGTGTGGAGTGCTGGTATTGTATAGTTTTTTAACGATTTTGCGTCGGTTTTAATGGTAATAAGTTAATTTCGTTGGCTATCGGTGAGTACAGTTACTTTTTTTTTATTTTTTTTGGGTGTGTGGGTAGGTACCTCGAATAAGTTTCATCATAGTTTAATTTTGTTTTTTTGTTTTACTATTTAATACGTTTGTGTTTTAAGTCCCATAATCTACAACATGTTGTCAATTAATGAAGACCCTCCAGATAGGGGAAAAGACCCACCGCGCCGTAATAATAGTACAACCAGGTCACCAACTACCTCCGCTAGTTCGAAACGGTTGTTTAGCGAAATGTCTCCTTCTTATATTTCGCCCGAGGATAGATCGAAACGGCTTCAAACATCTGATTCGATTGAAAAATCGTCGCCGATATTAAATGTCAGTCCGACCGCGAGCAATAACGACTTTAATTATTGTGATTTAGTCTCACAGGCGTCTGCATACTTAAGCAACATTAACGAACTTGTCAGTGATCTAGGTTCCCGCATTAATGTAGCAAATAAATCCGCTATCATGGACATGACTCAGCGCGTAACGACCATAATTTCGCTGTTGGCCATAAAGTCATCCTCCAACGAAACAAAACTAGCCAAAACGGAACGCGAATTGGATAAATTTAAATTAAATCCAAATCCAAATATCAATACAAGTGAGTGTAAAAAACGTTCGTATTCGGATTCATTAAAACTTCGCCTACCAAAGGTTGTGCCTGCTGTAGAATCACGTGCTCCGTTACCGTGTGTTGTCGCGTATCCTATCCCGGAGCGGGAGGCGGAGTACTCATCGTCATCCGCTACTAAACAAGCACTCATGAAGGCGATCAAGCCCAGTGATGACGGGTTTCAAATTGTAGGCGTTAAAAAAACCGCGAAATCTGGTGTTGTACTACGTGTCGCTAATGATAACCAAATTAAAAAATTACAATCGGTCGATGCCATTAAGTCCGCGGGCTTGCGACTTGAAAAACCGAAAGGCCGACGGCCACGTATATTAGTTAAAGACGTGCCACCCTCAATGGAAGACAATGCTTTTTTGCACGCGTTATACTGTCAAAACATCAAAGACGAGCTGCCAGTAAATGAGGATGATTTTATTAAAACAACCAAAATTTATCGTAAGCGTTCTTTGGACAACGGTCGCAAGTGGATAGGCGTTGAAATCGAGCCCACCGTACGTAAACATTTAGTGTCCACTAAGGAAAAGTTATTTATTGATTGGGCGACTTGTCGGTTTATTGATGATATCGATATAGTTCGTTGTTTAAATTGTCAACAGTTCGGTCACGTTAAGAAGTACTGCGATAACAAGTCACCTACCTGTGCTAATTGTTCCGAAGCACATGGAACAAATGACTGCCCGCATAAAGACAAATTAAATTTTATACCAACTTGCGTGGCGTGTAAGCGTTTTAAAAAACCATTTGACCATCGTTGCGGGTCACCCGAGTGTCAAACCTACAAACTGAAGCTCGAACAGTTAATCCTCAACACAAATTACTAAAATAATGGATAGTTTAAACATAGGACAATTAAATCTCCACAACGACAGGGTAGCGACTTCTGAATTAGATAAATTAATAATCGATTACAGCTTAGATGTAGTACTCGTTCAAGAACAATATCAAAGCGCACACTTACGTCACAAAGTAGTTCAGCTGGATTCAAAGTCACGAGCCGGAATTTACGTGGCTCGTTCTCCTAACTTTACAGTAACGTCTTTGCGTAACCTCATGACGCCGCACTGTGCCGTTGCGGAAGTCTCGTCGGCTTCCTATAAAGTTTACATTGTGAGCTGTTACTTTCAATATTCAGACCCAGTTGGTCCTCACATACACAACCTCCGTCATGTCTTGCGGTCACTCGCGGGCTGCAAAGTTATCGTTGGCGCGGATGTTAACGCGTCATCGTCTCTGTGGTATGGCAAGGTTCGGTCTACGGATTCCGACCGACGTTCCGCTGTCGAAGATTTCATTGCTGAAATGAACTTATCGATTCACAATACCCCTGATGCACCACCTACTTTTTGCAGCCAAATGGGCGAATCTTGTATTGACGTCACACTTTCTAGTGCAGACGTTCGTTTGGATAGGTGGCGTGTCCTACCAGACGCGTCATGTAGCGATCATCGGCTTATCGTGTACGAATTTGTTCCGATGTTTACTCAAGGTCCGTCACATGTCATTGGTAACTTTAGGTATAAATGTAAGGGCGCGAATTGGGAGTTCTTTAGTTTGCTTTTTGCATCTCACACCAAAGACTTCACTCGAGACGGGCTGTCAGCTGAAGAAAGTGCTGAAATTATGTCAGACACCTTCACTTACTGTGCTGACATTGCCATTGGTCGCGGATCTATGACCAACATACGGAGATGTGATTGGTGGTGTGACTACTTAATTGAACAACGTAAAAGTTATCGCCGAGCGCGTAGACATTTGAATAAGCTTAAAAAACAGACGGTCACCGGAGACCCACTTACCTCTGCTTTAAATGCGTTTAGAGTTGCCAAGTCCCGCTACAGAGCATCGGTAGAAAAATCTAAAGGTAATTTACTGCGGAAAATAGTAGAAAAATTGGATAAAGAAGGTCCGTGGTCTCCTTTGTATCACGAGTTCAAAGCAAATCGATCAGTGGATCTTGCGTTCGTAGAAAACATTAAAGTAAACAACAAACACACTACCGGTATTGAGGAGACAACCGAAGTTCTATTAAATACTTTGATACCTGATGATTCACCTGATAATGACAATGACTACCACCAGCAGATCAGGGCGTGGGCGGCTGTGCCACCTGAATCACCAGCGTCAGACCTTCCATCCATTGACGAATTTATTAACGTTGTCAGGAAGCTTCCACTTAACAAATCGTCAGGTGAAGATAAAATATCGAATCGGATGATAATAGAAGCATGTAAAACAGCGGCCGACGCAATTTTAAGGGTTTACAACAGTTGTATTGCAGAAGGCGTTTTTCCTCGTGTATGGCGTCGCGGCTTCATACGAATAATTCCGAAAAGCGGCGACAAGCCACCGGACGACCCTAAGTCTTATCGCCCTATAACACTACTACCATCCTTGGGGAAACTCCTGGAGCGCCTTATCGTTCCACGTTTACTACCAGACGGTCCAAAATTTCACAACAACCAATTCGGTTTTACCGTTGGAAAATCTACCGTAGACGCGGCTCTGTCTGTCAGGAAAATTGTCAATACATCTCAACACAAGTACGTAGTTGGGATCTTTCTTGATATTTCTGGGGCTTTTGATAACGCATGGTGGCCGATGCTACTCCTAAAACTGAAAACTCGTGGTTGCCCTAAAAACATATACAATCTTGTTTATTCGTACTTCTTGAATGGTTCCGCGAAACTCAAGCTCGGACATCATTCTATGTCAAAGTCCCTCACCATGGGATGCCCTCAGGGTTCGGTTATGGGTCCGTATGTATGGAACGTAGGCTTCGATGACTTCCTCGCGATTCCGCTTCCATGTGGCTGTTCATTAACCGGTTACGCGGATGACGGCCTGCTGCTCGTTCAGTCAAGTACTCGGGCTGGACTCGAAAATTTGGCTGACACTTGCCTAAAATTAATATCCCAGTGGGGCGCTCGTAACCGTTTGACCTTTGCACCACACAAAACGTTTCAACTTCTTTTAAAAGGTAATCTTAAATCATGTCCTAGTATTAAATTTAATAACGTTCCCGTGAAAAGGAAGCAGTCCGTGTGTTACCTTGGGTTTGTCTTAGAGAGGAATTTTTCATTCATTGAACACATAAAAACCGTCGGTGAAAAAGCTAAAAAGAACTTTTATGCCTTAACGAGAATATCTAAATCTACGTGGGGTTTATCATTTTTAACTCTAAAGACGATCTATGGGGCTACTTACTTGGGGTGTATGTGCTATGGGGCACCAGTTTGGGCCGATAGGGCCACCATAGGAGCGGCACGACGTAAATTACTTCAAAGCCAGCGGTTGGCTTTGATTTTCTTGTGTAAAGCGTATAGGACGGTTAGTACTGAAGCCTTACCGGTACTGGCAGGGGTACTTCCAGTCGATCTTGAAGTGCAGCGCCGTGCTTCAATGTACTACTGCGCACGAGAGACCGCGGACGCAGACTTTTTATTGCATCGTGACCGTGCTAAAGTAGCTAGATTACTTAAACCACAGACTGACGTCTGGGAGGAACTTTTGTCTGAATGGCAATGTAGGTGGGATAATTCCATCAAAGGCCGACACCTCCACCAGTTCTTCCCATCCGTTCGTGAGCGGCTGGCCAGGACATGGCTGGAGGTGGATCACTGTGTTGCCCAATTTCTCACAGGTCATGGTAACTTTAAGAGTAAATTATTTTCCTTCAAGCTTGTTGCCTCGCCTTTCTGTCAATGTTCTACATCTGACTGCGAATATGAACAATCTGCACATCACATCTTATGGGAGTGTAGTCTTTGGGAGAATGAACGTAATATTATGTTAAATAGTGTACAGGTTACTTCCGGAGTTATTTATTACACGGACCTTGTAGAAACTAGAACAAATTTCCGTGCGTTCAAGCATTTTTGTCATACCTATTATTGGAATCAAATATAACAGCTCACAACTTAGGACCCAGTAATATTAATGACAATAATATCCGTGGTGTTAGGCAACTGGGCTTATCCCAGTTGTATACGTCCCTGTGTGCCTAATGGCCTTGTTCAGTTCTGTCTCCTGCTGATATGGAGGGAAGTGAAAATTATGTTTTTCCTACTCCTCCGCTATTCTTTTCTGATTAATTTCGTTGCGGGATCCAAGACAGTTAAATCATTTCTCTGGGACTTCGTCGGGCTTCATTGTCTCGGCGCTTTTCTTGTGGTCGCCACTGTTGATTCTGGCTTACAGGAGTTACAGTGGTTTGGGAATAGTGCGGCGGGCTTGTCCCAAAAAAAAAAAAAAAAAAAATGGCGTTGGTTGAGACAACACTGCTTACGCTGGCTTTAGTTCTGCTTTTAAAAAGAAAAAAAGAAAGAAAAATAAACAGTTTAACCATTATGGATAGTTCAATTTAGGAGTGAAAGAAGATTGTGTGGTTATTATCATTACAGTTTAGAAAATGACTAAAACATAGTAAATGGGTTTTTTTTTTGTATGAGTCGAATGTCATAATCGTCATTTCAAGAACTTCTTTCTCCTCTACACTCTTTCCCATTCAAACTTAAAACGCGCGTTTGTATCGCGTTTTACATGCGTTTAAATCTATAAAAACGCAAATATCTGCATCTACGGCGCAGAAAACGCGCGTTCCTGAAAAGCGCGTCGTGTACTTCCAAAACTACAAATCGACAGTACCCTCCTCTCAGACCCTCACATATAAAGTGTGAAACATTCCGATCAGGTGATGTTTCCTCATACATCTTACAAGGCAGATAAGCTGTACCGAGCGCCACTAAAACCCTGATAGCGGGTGTTATTAATTTGCCAACCGCTGCTAAACCAGGTATCTTCCTTATGCACTATCGTAACCGTTAATCCTTATGGTCATATCCTATACAATAGCAGATAGTTTAATGGATAAGGCATGGGATCTTCGGGTATAAAATGTAGCGATTTTTATGTTGAACCAAAAAAGGGTTTTATAATTATGTTTTCTTGCACACTAGTATTTCTCTATTTTGGGCACAAACAGTCTACGAAAGAATTTAAAGGTAGTGGGCTGAAAGTCTGGCAGTCACACACACACACACATCATATTACCAAATACTCATTGGCTTGTGGAGTTCAGATAGGCAGAGGTTTCATTTAAAATACTAGTGTTCTTTTACATGTGGTAAGACTGAAAGCCGACCATCATAGTTAAAAAAATCTAGGCACACAGCAAAACTTTGTGTCAAACCCATTTTTTTTAGA
The DNA here is from genome assembly GCA_932274075.1 of Diarsia rubi. Lineage (NCBI taxonomy): Eukaryota > Metazoa > Arthropoda > Insecta > Lepidoptera > Noctuidae > Diarsia > Diarsia rubi. The sequence continues at coordinate 7,261,431 of OW026421.1, forward strand.
GGTTGGAAAATCTTCAAATGACTCCTCCCGCTCTAGGCGGAGCGGAAAGTGTCAGACTTCTACTGACTAAAAACCCTTCATGTTCCTTCTTAGCCCTTTGTGTTCGGGCCGCGGTATCTCTTTCGAACAACTCGCAGCCCCAACAGGACAACTCGCAGCCCCGACAGGACAACTCGCAGCCCCGACAGGACAAATCGCAGCCCCGACAGGACAACTCGCAGCCCCGACAGGACAACTCGCAGCCCCGGCAGGTGTGTCAAACCCCTATGAGATGGATAGAACACTCGCAAATCACACGCAACTAGATCAGAAATCTGAGTTTATGGTGTCTGTCACTGGTTTGTATGATCGAGTTTTTCATCAAAATTCAAACAAAAGTCTTCAGTGTTTTATGGCAGCGTTCCTAATCCAGCAGTCACACAGCACGAGCCAAAGCGCTGAGATTAGAAGCATGGAATTTTGTACAAGAGTTCTGTTTACAAAAAGCTTAGTTCCAAAGGAAGGAGTTTTGAAAATTCAAAACCAAAAGGAGGAAAGTACGGGATGAAAGTTTATATAGATGTTAATCCTATTTTTACCCAACTGCGGCGAAGCCCAAAAAGAGGGTTATTGGTGTGAGAAACTACATGTTAATACTTATTTATTTGACTTCTGTTTTTAATTAAGTTTCTGTTAGTCGTACCATCGGTTTTTTTAAACTTATCCTATAATATACTTATATACTTTTTTAATTTGTTGGTCACCTCATAAATTACAATGCGTTAACAGGCAACTTAGTATAAGAACCTATTGATATGGTCTTCAAAATTCATTACACTTACTGCCGTACTCAGAGATATTTAATGATTACTTAAGCCGTCACTTAGTAAAGGTTTGACATCCTTTTGTATGACAAAACTGTCAACACCTTTACTAAGTGATGGCCTAAATAATCATCTAAGCTCTCTGAGTGCGGCAACTAGATCGCTATAAAAAATTAATTAGAATTTAATGCTCCTGAAAGTAGCCTATGAAAGATCCCATACCCGGCCTACCTTTATACAAACATGTAGGTTAAGACAAACTTATTTCTATGATCTAGGTGGGCACGATGTATTTTATTATACGCACCCCTCATATCTTGACGCTAGTGTGCGTCGCATACGGTGCTTATAATGTTGGCGTGGCCCCGGTTATTAGTAAGGTAAACCCTTCTCTGACCTTATAGTGAGACGCACAATTTTGTATGTATACGTTGCTTCTGAGGTCATGTTACAAGTTACGGATCGGTGAAAAGTGAATATTATAATCTACTAGCGCGTAGTTCCCGTTCCCGTAAGAATACAGGGATTAAAAGTAGCCTATGTCATCAGGGGACAGTGTAGCTTCCCAACGGTGAAAGAATTTTTCAAATCGGTCAAGTAGTTTTTAAGTTTATTCGTTACATACAACAATACAAATCTTTCTTCTTTATAATATTAAAATTACATATTAGTAGGTATAAGTGTAGATAAATACACAACATTACAGTACAGCTACATTTTGCTATCAACTAGGAACAAATCCAGCAAATATACTGAGCAATTATTTCGAGCCTCAAGTATAGGTCCTGGTGTATAGGTCATACGTCTATTTGATTGGCTCAGTATAGCGTCAACAATAATATGACATTACGTACGACTAACACTATGTTTTTCTAAGTATGATCAAGTTTAATGTACCAAAGCAGTATTGGTGGACAATCAGCATATTGCCAATATTACAAGGATTAAGTGCCGGTTTTTCAATCGCCAGTTAACTTTTATCTGACGAATATGATTATCATTTTGACAGTGTTTGTTTAGGTAATCTGTCAAAAATCACATTTATTTATCAGGTAAAAGTTAACATTCGATTGGAAAACCGGCCCTTAATTCAACAACTTCACGAAATCAGTTAGCGATTTTACTATAACCATTTAACTACGTATAACTATTTAACAAACCACAATAAGTGATAACCCAAATCTCAGTACATCTAAACCAACACATTTGCGGCTGTATACAGCGTGTAAACAACTAAAACGTGTACATGGTGTAGTTTTTGCGAGAGCTTAGTCATGACGGGCGACCACTCAAACCGCTCCGCTGCCGCCAAGTGTGGCAATTAAAACTTGCGAATGTCAAGTGTGGTGTTGCCAGACCGGGGTTTATTATTTTTTTATTCTATGGCAAGAAATAAAGGTAAAGGTATCTTGGTTTAGATAGAGGTTGATGGTTGTTAGCTGGTTTTGAATATGATTTAAGTAGAGTTTTGGTAGAGTATTGCTTGATATGCTTTATAGTATTTTTTTCAGGAAGCAGTTTTTTTCAGTGAATAGATATTGTGTGTAGGTATTTGTTAATAAAACGAAATATAAATGTCATTGCGTTGAAAAACAATATGACGAATCTAACAACTTTTAAATTGTGAATATTTTACAGTGAAACTATTGAGATTCAAAAAATATTTCTTTGAAAAATACATATTTTGTTCCATTGATGACAAACGCTACAATAAATAAAATAGATACCTCTCGTTGAAAAGCAACAGTGATACTTTATTCAATTATGTTTATGCTAATAAGTCCCAGTAAACACCGTCTAGCTTTTAAACTCGGTCGCACAAACAATTTGAACATTTCGTTCCTAAAATTGGGTTCGAATTTGTGAACGGCCTACAACAAATCAACAGAACAATCTTGACATAGTCATAATAATACATTGAAAAGGACCTTCGAACATGTACATTACGTTTTTATGTTCTCCGTAAAGTACACATACACGTCCAAAAGATTGGTGCGTAATATAACGCAAGCATTAGAGTACTCCACGATATACAGTCAATTCATTCCGTAACGAGCACGCATGAATCCTCAATGTGGCAACAACATTTAGAAACGCATACAAAAAATCGTGTAACAGTTACGAAAGGCTCATTGTAGCCCATCAAGTAGGTCATTAACGATTTCATAAAAGGCTTAGAGGGCTCGCTTCCCCTTTCCCCGTGTCATATTTTTCATGGGCTCGACCATTTCCGTGGTGCTTATGGGGATGGCGCGTACTATACCTCAGGTAAACGCGTCGTGGGTGCCGCGAATCGATTCGCCACGTCCCTACACGCTGCTTGTATAAATTCACCTTTATGATTTTATTCGCCCAAAATCTTGTTATTTTTATTCTTATACACAATAAGTTTAACCTCTTAAGTATACTTGTGGACTGTGAACGAGAATTTGTAGGTAGGCAGTCATTATTTAACTTATGAAGTCAGGATTCGTATTTTAAGAAAAGTGGATGCGAGCTTGTTTATTCGATGTCCTTGTGTGAGGACACTTCTTGAAAGTCTGTCAGTAATTGAGCTAGTTTTACGGATATTCTGTTTGACTAAGGTATTAAAATGGTTTGATTGACGTGTAATTTGTTGTTTGTTTCAATTTAAAATTACTGTGGGTAAACTTTTCTTACTTTTCTAAGATTGTTTTTATTTCTAACAATATAGGTAAGTAAGAAATACTAGAAACATTCTAGTCTTACAAATAAAATGTTTCACATGTTTCGCTGACTTAATTTAGCCTGAGTACTTTTTTTTTAAATTAAATTAAAATACATACGCTATGCCGTTTTCACAAAGTTATTAAATGGTAATAAATCAAATTGATATAATTGTAAGTTTAAAGTCAAACCAAAGGTCGAAAGCAGCATTACTAATTTAAAATTTAATTTAACTATTTTACTTTTCAGAGAAATACAGATCCATTATCTGAGGTTACAATGAGTTTATTATATAATGAGCTCCTGCAACTTGCATAATGATGTAGTCTATGTAAACTTTAATTTTCCTGTAGCTTCATTATGACGTATTCACTTGAAAACAAATATTTATTTTGTATTACAGGACTTTATAAATCACATAATTTGTTTGCTTGAACGCTGAAGTCGCGAGGATCAGTGGGAATAGAAAGTAGGAGCAATTAGACAAAAATAAACGCATTATTAAGAGGATTACTACTACCTACATTATTAAATAGACTAATAACGTAGTCTTTTAACTGGAATAGTAATTTAAAATTTAAATTAATAAATAAATTTAATTTAATTTTTTTAGTAATTTTTCCCTCTCCTAGAGAGAAGGCAAGTGTCCCTGCAGTGAGAAAATTATAGGCTGATGATGATGATGAGTGTTTCTTCAATAAACTTCAGCTCATGCATCAATTATGTTGGGGTCAGTTTTTTGACTAAACGGATGCAGATGCCTACCATTTTTTTTCTACATGAAATCCATTTTTTTTAAACCGTAGCATGCCTATCAGGAGACCTGGCCGAAGCCCAATTTAAGCTCTGGTAAAAAGCTGGCCTTCTCTCGCTCTCTAATTACCACCAAGTAAGCATCTTCCTGTAGGGTCGAACCTTCCTTGGTCTACTTGGTAGACTTGGAATCGTCTCCGGACTCATGTGGGAAGATGTAACTCCCACCTCGGGCAATGAAACAGCAACAGGGTGTCGTTGTGCAACTCTGTCACAAACTATGGTCCTCCTTCTATTCTGCCCTCGTTGCCAAACACATGCGGCCGAAATGACCTTTGCACTGCCACGGATGACGCAGTGGAAGTGGCGAAGTTCTGGGCTCACAAAATATAAAAATTGTCCTGCCTGCTACACGAAGAAGACTTGGGGGTCTAAAATGCCCAATTAAGCAGATCATATTATTTTCCTATTATGATCTGCTAAACTGGCCATTTTAGACCCCCTGAACTTCACAGTCTAGTCACAGGGTTACGTTTAAAATACAGTGTCTGACTTTTGGAATAAATAAATATACATATTTGCTTGGCAAAATTTAAGTACGCACATTTTCGGTGTTAACGAAGCTCAAAGTAAAACTCGTAATTTACAAAATTGAACAGTTTTCGACAGAAAACCAATCAATGTTCAGCATTTTAAGATTTTCTCTAAAAAGTATTGTTCACCAAGTTCGACATTGTTATTTTTAGTTTAACAAAAAGTACCCTCTACGGATTTTCAAGTCAGACTTGGGTCATAGAGGTCAACTTTTTAAGTAACTTTAATCTGATTACGCAATATTCGTGACGACTTTTTTTTAGTTCACTTGTATTTACAAAAACTAGGCATTAAGATATTGAGCTAGTCACGGAAACTAATATGTGTTAATTTAGCCCCAGACAAGGTTAATTTTTATGAGCTAATTATCGGTCATTCACTGTTCGGGAAATACAAACATACTACCTAATTATTTGACGTTTTATACATACCACCTTTAAAACAATCACAAAGGAATCTATTTGTTGGTTTGACATCAACGATACTTCAGAATTCACTATTTATATACGGTACAAACTTCTAACGTGTATTTTTGCTTCGAGCTTTAAAAATGACAAATGCTTACTCCTGCAGTAACTCACGCTGCGAGCAACTAATACTTTTTCTTCCACGTCTACCCCAGAGTGTAAACTAAATCTTATTCAAAACAAGAAAACAAGCACTAAGCAATCTCTTTCCTTCATCACAACTACTTTATAAACAATCAAGAGAAAATTGCAACAATTTATATAACCGCAAGACGAGTTGCAGTATATAAAAACTATAGCACCCGTAATTGATACTGTAAAGTATGATAATAAAGTAATATCCCCTCAACAAAGAGGAGGGGTAGGGGCGCTCAACTTTTAAAAAGTTTATGAAGAAAACAGAATTGAAAAAAAAAATGTGTCTCTGTCATTATTTTAGTAAACAAGGTGGAAAGGACACCGACTCTAAAAAAATCTACATTTATAAAGGTAACGGAAAACTATTGATGCAAAAAAAAGGAATCAGAAATGTAACATTTACACAGGGTAAAAATATCTCCAAAATTACAGGTAACCTGGTTTTGGGTATCATCGTTTTAACACCACATTTATCTGAAATTAACCAATTATTGACGATTATTTCTACTTTATCATGTTTAACTCCCACATAATAAGAAGCAAGTCAATTCAACAACCAACAGAGCACAATCCAGGCTTCAGGTTGCACCTGTAATTGACAGTATAAAATATGATAATATTCAAAAGTGCGGGTTTACTCAGATCTCGGCCGCTGGAGCAGCAGAATCAATTGCCACCTCGTGGCTAACGGGCCACGAAAGGCGATAAGCTTAACTTACGACGTCTTTTGTATTCAAATGTACTTTTATTTTGATCTGCGGATTTTAGTTTTTCAATGTATGTGCTTACGTAGTGAGGTTTTAAACAATTGTATATAGCTTAAACATAAGCTTATTTTAAATAATAAAAAAAAAAAACGAAAATAAATAAATAAATTGACTTTTTTGAAAAATATTGTTATTTATGATAGTCGATACCCGAGTCGATTTTCTATCGGCAAACACGATGAAATTCCATGAAAACGTTCATCCCCTTTTTCAAAAACCTTTAGGGAGAGTATTTTTTTGTTCTAAGCTGCCTGTTTCTTGCCGGTTGTCTGTCGGTAAATGTATGAATTTTAAGATTTTTATTTATTAGAAGATTTATTTTATTTAATATTGTCATCATTCCCTTGTTGCCCTTCTACCACGCTATGTGGTGGTGCAACATGTATTTTTACCCGACTGCAAGGAAAGGGTTATGTTTTTCGCGACTGTCTCTTTTCCATTCACCCCTGTCAATCGTCACGCTATCATTTACTCCCATTTTCTTCATAGTCACTCACACAATTCATCCTTTCTTTGGTTTCCTTATATTTTTTTTTTATTAATTCTGTCATTTCTTTATTACCTGATTATTACTTACTATTTTATTACCCGTTTTTCATGACTACCTCCGTCAAATTCATATCCATCAAGTCTAACCAAATGTTATTGAATATAAACTGCACAAAATATACCCAGAGCAACTTTTTCCATATATTCCACGAGGTCTTCCGATAGTAATTTGAATAATATGATGTAATATTGTTAGGTATCGATCACGCAACCGCGAACCCTTCTGATGCAAGCAGCTACGGAGGTACCTACTATATTTATTTATACAGGTCACGGAAACCAATAACATATTCGTTCGAATGTTCGTAGGAATTCACAAATTGTGATCAGCTGTAATAAGTGGTCACGCTATGCTAATAATGTTTTGAAGTAGGTATCGATGTTGATTTAGAAATATGAGCCCTATTGTTTAATGTTTAAAGGTTGTTAACATTTCAGTGCAAAACATGTCTTGTATGTTATTGCTTTGGTAAGATTGATTACATTCGTACACAAATCATACTTAACTACTTAAGCGCCTTATTATAGACATAATTAAAAAGCCATTATTTTATGTACAGATGGTGTTCGTAAGGAGCACGAAGAGTTAGGTGCAGAAATCTTTAGCATCGAATTGAAAAACTCTTGATATCTAATAAAAGTCTCCTAATCTCTAGAAACAAAACGAAACGACAATCTACGAAACCTTTTTTTTTCATCATGTTATCTCCAGAAAGGAGGCCATTTAATCCTTCACACAGTCTATTCATCGTTACAAAACATTAAGATCTATCTACACGAATATTATAAAGAGGAAAGATTAGAATTGTAATATGTTTGTAATGAATAAACTCATAAACTACGCTGAGTAACATAGGCTTCTTTTTATACCTGTATTCCCACGGGAACGGGAACTACGCGAGTGAAACCGCGTGACGTCGGCTAGTTTACAATATACAAACACACTGTTCAGAACACAAAGCACAAACGCAAACTACCGAAATCTAACACAAACCCAACATAATGGTTCCTCCAGCAACCGGTTATCAAGTCCGCATTAGAGCATAGTATTTCATTTCACAGCTTTTATAACTATTCACCATAATGCGTGTTCAACCTTTCGGAGGACACGGGGTATCGGCAGGAAACCCCGGCTTCACGGGGTCATTAGCCAAAAAATAAACGATCACACTTTGTGTAATGGTGGAAATTTTCGCTTATTGTACGCGTTTTTTTCGGGTTTAGCTTATTTTTGGAGTTGGGATGTAGTACTTTTATGTTTAAATACCTTTGTAAAGTGCAAATGGTTTTTTTAAGCGTTTTTTTTTGTGATTCTGCTTTTGCTTTAGGCTTTTGCAATGTTGTACGTGAAAAGTGCCAACTATATAAGTTCTGTATTTACATCATACACGTTCGTTGCGTTTACAGTTTGTCTTATAAAAACTTTTAGCAACGTGCCTTGTTATACTAACCGTATTCTCAATTTTTCTCATGTAGCTCTACCATGAGTTGTCATAGAAAACTTACTCGCTAACGTTGAACTCGCTAGCGTGCTAACGTGTATCAAATAGATTTCGATAATGCTTGCACCATGAGATTTACGGAGTCTTACGCAGGCGCTAATGTAAGCTCGATAGATTGTGTCGTCTAGCTAACTTCACTCTACTCATGTTTTGTTTCTTTCTTTCCCACTAATAAGAGGAGAGATCGATATATACCCAAATAAACCGACAAAATAGAAAAGTTGACGGTTATTAGACTACTTATAGTATTTAGTGGTTTTTGAATTTTTATTCCTTATAATATGTCACTGTCGTGTATTCAATTTGTAATTTTGTTTGTTGACCTTGTGTCACAGAGCTGTGTTGTGTTGTTTAACAGCTTACATTAGTAGATTCAAACAGATTATTTTAAACAATGAGGACCCTGTGCCTCAGTTTCAATTGTTGGTAGAGTTCATAGAATGGAAGGTTTCAACTTTCGTCAAAATTATTGTTTTGTTTTGAGAGAACTGTATGGTACCTTTAGTTCTAATTAAACTCGTTGTGTTGACATCAAATCCGTAACATTATTCATACATATGGACAAACCTTTAAAGTATTCTTTAAAGAGTCTATAATGTTTAATAAAATTTCATTCATTTATATTTTGCAATTGGTGTCTAACATGAATTCTCATTTCGGAAAATCATTTCTCGAAATTCACGTTATTCACGTCGTTGGTCTTCAAATTCAGCGGCCACTAACATAATTTCATACCAAATAAGCTTTGCAGACATTATTTTGACTGCATTAGACTCAAAAACGTACATAATTTTGTTGTAAACATATGTTTCACACGCCAAAATGCTAGTGAGCTACGTAACCACTATTCTAGTGAGCTACGTAACCACTATATCCACTAGTAAGCGAATTATTCGATAGGTTCAGTGAAATTAGTGACTCATGGTACCGTTTTGTATGGTGACAGCTGAAAAACATTAGTAACTATAGAATAGATTACGTTAGGTTTTTAACCTATCGTCATCTATAGTGCTCATGTTACGGATTGTAATTCTTTCCGTGACCGCTAGAGGCGCTGTACGATATTTCATACACATAATTTAAGTAGACGCTTGCGAGATTTGGCTGTGTAAACTCATGGTAGAGGTACTGACCGCGAAGATGAAAAGCTTACTCATTAAATTTTCTCCGTTCCTATCAGCAAACACACAGACGTAGTTTTAAATTTATAGCAATGCGATTAGTTTCTATTCAATACAAAATAATGACGCTAATGTTTAAGGGGGTCAATATCCTTGTTATACCCATAAACCTGTTTGATAATTACTGAGAAAACAGTTGTTGCAAGTTTTAATCTAAAAATCATAGCAAGATTAAATGTAAAGTGGCTTGAAGTGATTTTGATTTTTTTTCGACAATTCTCATTACTAATCAAAAAGATACCAAGCTAATTAAATGTTTTACTGAGACACGTTTCAGTTTACTGTTTAGGATTAGCGGGTCTAAAATGGCTGCTTTATCAGAATCCAAGCAGAATCTTAGTATGATTCACGTTTAAATTTCAAATTCTTAAAATGGACTTAATGTCTCTAACTATAAAGTCCAGTTTAAGAATTTTAATTTTTTAACATTATTCATATTACGATTCTGCTAAAGCGGCCATTTTAGACACCCAGATCATAACTAAATTCATATGAAGAAAAAACAAAACGCACCCCTCAAGTCTCTATACAATTTTTTACAAACTTGCTTTCCAAATAGTTTTTTTGACGTCTCGCAGTAAAGAAGCTGCAAGTTTCAATTGTTATTGTTTTAGTTTTTGGCATCGCATAGGTTATTCATGTTCAGATATTATTGTACAGGTTCTTGCGTTATGCAATATTTCCCTTCTTGCGCTATTTCCCTGTATGTAGTATGTATTATTCAAATTAATTTTCTTTGGAAGTTAGGACGCGACGGCTTTGGATTCGTAATAACGTGGAATCTTTTTGACGTTATGTAAATTTTTCTGAATATAATTCACATGGTATAAATATGTTGTTAGGGATTTTGGTTGGAGAAAGAGCGTGAAATTTGTATAGATAAGAGTTTTATATAAATAAAACATATCCGTAAATAAAATGTTTGCGACTTTCGGTTGCCATGCGGCCACCGCTGAAGGTCTTTTAGAAGTAAAGTTTAATACGGTTGTCGTATTCAGAAATTGAATAGATAAAACGTTTCTTTGCCTTCAACTTTCGCAGATATGAGAATATATGAGCCTTGCCTCGTGTCTCGCATTAGTTGGATAAAAAATTAATTGATTTTGTTCATATGGGTTATGGTGTGCCTAGTCTTACCCAACTATGTTGGGGTCGGCTTCCAGTCTAGCCAGATGCAGGTAAATACCAGTATTTTACATGGAACGACTACCTAGCTGACCTCCACAACCATACTAACCGTACTAAGAAATATGATACTCCATGGTATGATTGGTTGTCAGACTTTCCTATAATACAAAAAAAAAATATCGATCAAATTCATTCATTCACAAAAATTAAGCGCTCATTCCACGAACATGGTATTTCAATTATAAATCCCTCAGTCAAATTTCAACGCCTAATATTAACCATTCATTGATAAAACCTCAATAGCACTCAAAAGTATTAATAAATTTCAGAAACGAACTTAACTGGATATTATTATATCCATAATTTAACTGCAAAATACTAAAGTAGCTTTTGGCCTCTGCTTCTCTTGAAGTCTGTGATTATCTCCTGGGCACTTAACATAGCAATACAGAACATCTGATGTCCAAAACCATGTTATGGTCAGCGTGTGTGCCCCACACGACGATTTTTTCACTTCATAGATGATCCAAAATATCGTCGTGTTATTTAATACGTCATAACTTAACAGGTGTACATAAAACATATACATAATACGCCAGCAATGTTTAAGTACCATGTAATTGGAGGCGAGCCTATTGCTTTCAACTGGGCACAAATCCAGAATCCGGGGCTGTTATTGAGTAAATCCTTATGCAAAAGCCTAATAACAATGTTGTGCAGTGGCGCTTGCGATCATTAGACCAACGAGACCATATTACATACCATATTAATTTTAAAGATTTTTTTACAAAATTACATTATTTTTTAAAGCGAGTAAAATTATAGACAGAAACACAAACCGACTATCAGAGATATAATTTTTTTTTTGGTGAGTGGAAAATCATCGAATATCCCCTTCCGCTCTTGGGCGGAGCGAAAGGGAGTGTCAGACTTCTACTGACAAAAAACCACCCATGTTCCTTCTAAGCCCTTTATGTCGAGGCCGGGGTATCTCTTATAACATCCCGCAGACCCGTCGGGGCATGTCAGAGATACTTAATATCACATTTATAACATTATTACGGATCTTCGTTCTGTTTCGAAAACTCGGCTTTTTGTCTTTGTCATGAATAAATATTGCTTTTAAAACCGTGCCCTGTTTTTGGTGGAGTTCAAGTAACAAAGTAGCGGGGATATGTCCACGTTGGTACATATATCATTTTTATCGGTCGCACTCGGCCCGACCGTTTATTCATTGCTTACCTATTGCATACGAGGCTCAGTGACGACTGCTGCTACTATTTGTTCTCGTGGGTTTTGGAAAAGTGCATTTTTCTATAAACAATGTCTTTGAAAGGGCTCTGTGTCAATCATCATTATCATCATCATTTTAGCCAAAAGACGTCCTCTGCTGGACATAGGCCTCCCTCAGGTGAATCCAGCCAGACCCCGCAACCTTCACCAGGTCATCGGTCCACCTAGTGGGAGGCCTTCCAACGCAACGACTTCCGGTTCGCGGTCGCCACTCCAGAACTGTTCGGCTCCATCGGCCATCCGTTCTGCGAGCAATGTCCACCACCACCACCCACTGCCACTTAAGTCTGGCGATTCTTCGGGCTACGTCGTCAATAAGGGAAATAAATTCATACTTACACCTTTATCACTATCGTAACAAAGAAAATAAAGTATAGATTCCCACTCACATCTACCACCCACACTCACATTCACTCACATTTCGCCGCCCAAGTAATTGTACTGGGTGAAATGTCGGTGTATTACTGGGAACACGTCTTCCTAACCCTATCCGGATCATAGTCGTGATGTTATGTCACGTAATAAAGAATCTAGAATGGGAAAATAATGTAGAATATTATCATTAATCTATCTACGAGTATATCATCATAATATACGGAATAAGACAATAAACTCTAAAATGGTATATTTTTAGCAAGTAGTTCCAATTTATGAACTAAAAAGCACGTCTTTAGAATCACTAATTTAAATCAATTAAACGATTTTAATACATCAGAAAACTCCTGAAAACATTACTTATGTATGAAATAAATTTACAAAATCACATAAAATACGAATATGCTAAGCAGAAGTATGCTACGCTTTCCGTAGCAGGTGCTACGAGACTTAAGTGAGAATAATTAAGACTTAAATCTGAAGTCCAATAATTAAAGCACTTCCCGTTATACCCTATACTAAGTTTCCAGGCTATATATACCAAGTCAGTATAATCCAACTTGGAACAAACCCGTATTAGTAACTCCTTACAACTTCGTAGCAAACCGCTACGCAGGCGACGTAGCACACTGTTTCTTTCTCTTTGTAAACTAGCGGTTTTATTAGTTGAGATTTATATTTTTTAAGTAACGTATTGAATATAGAAGTATTTATTTTTGTTTTATTCGTTCTCATAATGTTTTGATATTATGTATTGACAGCGTCTAAAGTGGCTACGAGCTTTTTCGTAGCAAGAACTTTTCTTTGTTTTGGTGCAAAATATTATTGTTTGAAGAATGCTTGATTGTACTAAGATTCCATCTAGCTCATCTAAGTTGATAAAATATGTTGAACCTAAATTTGCAATTTCCACCAAACATTTTCAGAAGGTTCTGCTCCAAACATTTTAACAATACGAGGTAAAACTCATTGTAAACTCACTTCATGTCCAATTTCAGACCCGAAGTACGGTCTAACTGGGTACCAATCGCACGTTCAAGTGAGACCATATTTCTTTTTTTAGAAAACGCCGTTTAGTCAACTATGTATTGAAGATGAATGTTTATCGGTTTAACATTCGTTCTGAAAAAGGTACCGCAGTGATTTATCGATAACTACTAACATCAGTGCTGTTGAGATATTGTGCTTTCACAAATTAGACCGTATTTCTTACCGAGACCGCACGTTGAAATATCGTTGGTAGTTCGAAAGAGTTGAACGGATGAAATTACGTTCGATGGTTTTGTTTTACTGTAAGGAATATACTGTTTAAGTTATTGGCGGTATAGGTAATGAGATTTTTTTAATAAATGGCTTTATTGATTAGCTGTAGGTATATTAAACGGCAATATCTATAGTCAAGAAACGTAACTAGAAGGATTCGTTTCTATCAAGGCATACAGGTACATACACTATACCTCCATTTGTAAACATGCATGGCAAAATAACATTCCTAAATTCCATCCAAATATTAGTTTGAAAAAATCGCTTTTGCGGTGAGGTCGCTTATTGTGACACATGTCTACTTTCTATACCCGTAATTGAGATGGTTTACATAATCAAGTGAATTCCTTCTCTCTATGTAAAAGTTATATGCGATGGATCTAACATATTCAATAAAACGTGCATTCGATTCCGCCACTTCTACGAAATAATCAAGCAAGAAAAACCTAACCAGGGCCTAAAAACCTCTTCATATTTAATGCACATAGGTAACACTAATCAGAGCATACATCGCGTGAGTATTACCAACTGATTTGTTAAGACCACAGAGTAAAGAGACGCCTCCGCGGCCGAATATAAAAAGAACCTTTTTCTGCGGAAATAAGACGCACATTGCACAGTATGAACTAGAGATGGTGTTGCCAATACTTTCCAAACAAGCGAAGGATTTCAGTCTTCCGTCGGGGCTGCGGGTTGTTCGAAAGATATCAGGACACAAAGGGCTAAGTTGGAACATGGGTGGGATTTAGTCAGTACAAGTCTGACACTCCCTATCGCTTTGCTTAGAGCGGGAGGAGTCATTTAATGATTCCCAATACACCAAAAAAAAAAAAAATCAGTCTCAGCCTGAAAACGCGTCGTGGGCTCCGCTAAAGATAATATTTAATACTTTTCATACCTGCCACGTTTGTTAGTAGGCGTCACCAGGTACCTATGGAAACTGACGGCCTCAAACAATTTAGAAATGCTAACATGTGACATTTGAATTTGCTCATAGTACAGGTTCGGCTACACCGGTGTAGACAAATTGCAGACTCGACTTCGAACAGTTCAGTGTAGCTGTCAGAGTCCCGTGTCTGCTGCCATTCCACTGTTATTTGGTACCAGTTTGATCCTGACAGATACTAGATCCAGTTCAAATTTTGAAATGCTTTCGGAATCAGCGTAGGCTAATTTGAACGTTCTAATTAATCTTTCTGGTAATTCTAAATTAATTCGTCATTTGAGTATTGTCAAGAGTGTACTAACATTTATCGATTTAAGACGATTTCGATTGCTGATTTTTTATTACTTTTCACACTGAATATGTACACACGGCTACACATCAAGCTATACATTTTCAGTATAAGCTGGCGAGACCAGCTCCAGCTCAGTAGCCGTGTGTACAAACCAGTTCGATAGAACCTTAATGGCGTCTTGGCTCTATGGTTACAGCAGTGCCTCGTATAAATAGACGGCGATGCACCAATAATAAATGATTACTAGTAAGTAAGGAATCGATTGCAGGCGGCTTGGCGTCGAAGAAAACGATTAAAATCTTAAAATAGAAGTCACCGTCGAAGAAGCGTGTTTGTTTCTTGAGTTAAATGTGTGGTATTGACTTTCAGAAAGTAGTTTGTTTGATACTTATTACTTATATTTTGCGTTGTTTTTCATATTGATGAAAGTATTTTAAAGTTGTTACTGCTATAAGTGCTTAAATTGTTATTGTACCTAAGGACGTTCAAAATGTTCAGTATTCAGTTTATGTATCAAGACAGTATTCAGTTCGATTCCCGGGTCGGCCAAAATGTCATTGTGTTTTTCCATTAGGAATATTTCAGTAGCAGCCTCGGAGACTAGATTTGTGCCGGGTTAATTTCAATATGCGCCTCCTTTATTAAGTGGGATTGAAATAAAACTGGCAAAATATGAGCGTATTATTAATTGCAGCTTTGTGGGGGTTAGGGGATTACAGGCGTGATGTTGTGTTATTTTTTAAATATGCAGAGAGAGATCTTAGTTGCATTATATACAGTTTTCGAATTAACATAGAAGTTTCCATCAAACTAATTGGATACTACGAGTATATTCACGAACCACATATAAGGTCTCTTTTTCTAGGAAATGTATGACTTTTGCCCACAATAACGATACCGTCATGCTCTGATCACCATACAAAATGGTTTCATACCGAGACGATAAGAAAACCCGACCTCATTCCTGGTGACATTTTGTCAACTAAAAACACGACGCATACTAACTACGCCTCGTCGTACTGCAGTAAACTTTACATATGTATACCTTCTACATATGTATGTGCGGGGAAATTCAAAGCGTGAACTATTTAATCAACTCATGAAATATGTATTCGCCGAAATTCTGGCTGGGCCCGTCCATCAGCAGACGGCCTTATCGACGACGGCGCTTATCATCAACAGGTCCCACTACCAACTCGTGTGCTGTTATCTCTTGCTACAAATACTCATGACTACATTACTGGCAAGGAGCCTTAACTGACATCCAAATATTTATAGAAAACCAACTGTATTTTTGAGAGTATAGAGTCTGTTATTGTAGTGTGTTAGGGAACTGGTGTGGTGCATGATCACGGACAAACGCATTGTCACAGTGCACTACGGGGCCGCTCGCCTAATGCGCCTAATTCACGACAATGTAGACAAGTCGTTTGCAACTATACTTGTTATTATTTCAATTTGGGTGTGTTTACAAAATTCTGTTGCGGCTCCCATTGTGTACTGCCAGTGTGCTTTGTTTTAATGACGTAATTTCAAGTGTTTTTCACATTTTTTGGGCTAAAACAAAGCTTTGTTGTTCTGTATAATGAGGTTTAAGGTTCCAAATGAATGGAATAATGGTATATGTGTACATTTGGGTGGAATTTTTCACGTAATGGTTGAAAAAGTTAGTTCTCTGTAGGTACCTACATGATTAGTCGTATACACTGAACTTAGCGCTTGCATGTGACTATTATTTAATTAACTGTAAAGTATTTCATAGAATTATGTTCTATAAAATATAGAATCTCTGCATGGTTCTATGAAAACCTTTGCTATAAAAAAAAACAAACAAATCGAAAATAGGTACTTACCTAATTTAAATAGTATTTACTCACTAAAATGTAATGCCATTAAAATTGTACTATGTTATGTATTTATCACTGTACCATTAAGCATAGGGGACCGAGACTGTTTCTCGTTAACTACTTAACATATTCTGTAAGAACTTTGCTACTATAATCATGTATACCTACTACAATCTGTCTATTTGAGTAAATAAATCTATTTTTACTTAATCTTATTATCAATAAGTAACTGGAAGAGACTCATAAATACCTAGTTTCTACAAAAGAAGAACATAAAAAATTCAATTCTGATCAGTTATTGAGTTGCACAATCAATATTAGATTGTACTAACTAGATTGTCGTCTCCATAGAAACAGACAACATAGCACTCTGGAACGTCTCGACTTCCTCCCAAGTTACATAAAAAAAAGGAAAGAAAACTTAAATAGACAGCTAGCCAACCTACCTACCTACCCACCCACTCCACGATATTATTACAGTTATTGCAAGTCGTGTCATTGACACCTCATAGAATAGGTTTTATTTTTACACCTATAAAGTTTATTTTGCTTCCTGTATTCCTTCTTAGATATATTTCCTTTAAATATCCTTTTTGCATAATAGTGGTAGATAAAGTGAGCCTTAACGACATAAAGCATTATCTTCAAAAGAATACCTACTCCTTTTTCTAACAATGTTTGGGTTGGCTAACCGAAGCCAGCTGAATACTAGTAGATTATATGAAGTGACTGTCTGTCGATGCCTCTTGGTAAGGCTGGTTGTCTGACTTTGGAGCTTCTAGTCAGAAGTCTACAAGTAGTCGCTTGTATCGACTGTCAGAGAAGTATGGTTCAACGTGCTATGTAAAACGCGGAAGTCTGGGTGTTGGATCGTCAATACCGAACCGACCTCGGCAAGCGTAGCCTAAAGTGAATGCGACAAGGACCCGCGAAATTCAAATATTCATACGTTTTTGAATGCCTTTTTCATCAAATCGTCACTCATGAGATTTATATGAACTGAGACGGTTGTATTGGTGATTTTAATCATTTTTACTCAGTAAAGTCACATTTTTTACGGTCGTGAATCCTATTTTGTTTAACATACAACCTGACACACTGACCGGCCAATTTCAAAAAACGTAAGAAAATTTGAATTTCGCGGGTTATCTTGTCGCCTCCACCATAAGGATGAAGATTGACCTATGCGGCTATTAGGTAAAACGGGGTGAATGGGGATGCAGGAGTGAATCGGGACGAAACTTTAAAATGGATTTGAACTTTAAAATAATATAGTAGTAGTTGCTAACAAGGACACTTAATATTTAATTAAAAAACAGTAAACACATTACAATCTTTTCTGGCAACAAACTATATTTATAGAACAAAAAACCCCCGACTTTAAAAAAAACAGACATTTTGACGAGTGAATTTAATTATTATAGAGGACAGCCGTAGTCGCATGCCACTGATACCTAATGCGCCTTCATGGCGTTCTCATTTATACAGAAGTCAGCTGATAGTTGCCATTAGCAAGATGGCATGCGACTACGACTGTCCTCTATAATTTATCAAATTATCTACTTACTAGACGATTTTTCTTGTTTAATACTTTTAAGACCGCGGTTTTATTAGTCTGCGTTTTTATTCGTAGTCAGGTTTTAGTTTTTAAACTTATTTTTTTATTTGAATTTTATTTTTGTGTTATTCAATAAATACGTAATAATATGTTACTTTCATAATGTGATATTCTACTTAATGTGGGTTTGTTATTTACATAATACGAGTAAATAACACAGACTAGACCGCGAGAACTGTTTGACCGCAATCTAAACGTAAATGTTGACTTGAACTATAATATAATAGGTATACATATTTGTGATGTACTCGCCAAGACCTTTCATTTGATAGACTGCCAAAATCATTACCCTTCCTTTTGGCTTCGCTGTAGTCGAGTAAAAAGGCATTGCAAATAGTGTTTAATAAAAGACAAAAAATCGTAAAGTAATAATATCTAATACTACATTTACTGTTAGGAGGGTAAAATTGACTCACCACATATACCTTTGATTTGGAATTCTTAGAACAAGTCTTGTAGGTTCAGACCAGTTTGAGATCTTGGAATTGAACATCCATACATTGTTAAGCAGTTCCTAGACTTACTGATTGATGGACTGTTTGACAGTTTACAGACTAAACCGGTGAGGGTAGAATTGTGTTTGGTACTCGTAGATATGTTCTGTAGAGCGTTTACAGGTGATCCTTTGTTTTCTTCGTGGTTTATGGTATACAAGCTTAAGATTTGGGTTGAGGTAGTGGAAAACACCTAGATTTTTTTATTTAAATTAATATTGTAGATTTTACTACAGCCACGTTTCGTGTACTATATAAGCAGAGGTGTACCTACACCTGACAATCCTCTTCTCTGTCACCTGACAATGGTGCTATCCTTAAGATATTAAATTCGAATTAAAGGTTATTAATTTATGATTATTTTAACACATTATCGTAAAAACATAATAATAAATCTTTATTTCGGCTTATGTTTTGACATTACCTACCAATGTCCTTTTTTTTTTCGGTGGGTGTGAAATCTTCAAATAAGGGAATGGTTATTTTGGCTCTTGGGCAGAGCTAAAAGGGAGTGTCAGACTTCTATTGATTAAAAACCACCCATGTTCCTTCTCAGCACTTCATGTCGAGGCCGCGGTATCTCTTACACCCGTAGTCAACCTACCAATGTCCTTGACTTAATTTAGTAGTTTCACAAAACTAATAACTTAGGTACCTCAAACATTAAAACATGTCAAACACGCCCTATTCAGTAGCCGTAACAGCGCAAAGATTTATGACAGCATACATGTCTGGCTAACAGAATCACTGTAACATTGTCAAGCTTACTCCTACGAACATAATGCTCAATGGACAACGTTTAATTACAATACAATGTCCCAGATATATGAGGCTTTGCGACACATGTATTTGACAAATGTTCAAGCAATACCACCGATATGTCACCGGCAGAGTTAATGAATTTCTCTTGTGTCAGGTTTTGGCAGGTAGTTGAGGAAGTTTGTTGTGTGGTCCATAAATGTTTAAAAGCTCCATAATAGGATAGTTAACAAAAAAATCTAATTAGTCCGTCAGATAGATTTCCAAAAAATATTGGACAAGTATTTTTTCTTTTTTCACGTAAGCAAACAATGAAGACGTTACAGTGCTTTGAAAACTCGTGTGACGTCATTTTCTGAGACATTAGTATGACATTCTTTAGCGGTCAGTGTCACAACCCCCACTCAAATCTTTGACGCTTTTTATCTTCGTCAATTTTTATTGATTTGATAAAACAAAAAAAGAATCGATAATCTAACAGACGGACTAATTAAAAACATATTTTTTTTAATCAGTAAACATCCTAATTGTATGATTTGCTAGTTCGATGTTACTATTTGCATAAAGAAGAAAAACCCGATAATTATTAGGAGTATGCTTATCGCTTTCAGAGATCATTCACATAATTTTATCACGGTACTAGCGTCCCTCTCAAAGAGAAGAGGTCTGTGTCTCAGCAGTGGGAAAATTATTAGGCTGTTGATGATGATGACTAGCAGATCCAGCAGACGTCGTCGTGCCGGACAGCAGCGTGTTTTCAAAACATCCAAGAACCCATTTAAATATCCCCAGAAAGTTTCATCCAAATCGGTCCAGCCGTTTAAGAGGAGTTCAGTGACATACACACGTATAATGTATAGACTATATAGATGTACTGAGCAGTAGGTAAGTGTGAAGTTCTGATAAATAATTGAGTTAAATAACGTATCTATTTAAAAAATGCAAACACCATAATCAAACCTTTTTTTTTTGGCGTGTGGACAGTCATCAAATAACCCCTCCCGCTCTTGGGCAGAGCGAAAGCGAGTGTCAGACTTCTACTGACTAAAAACCAGCCATGTTCCTTCTTAGCCCTGTATGTCGAGACCGGGGTATCTTTGTGAACAACCCGCAGCCCATAATCAAACCTTGTTTGTGCTACTCTACCCGCAAGAGATTAAAGTTTTTTATATATTTTTTTCATGACACATATCTGATACGTACGTGTGTTTAATTAATGTTTGCTATATATTATTTACAAAAATGATTATCAAGGATGACAAGACACACCCACATCCCATCAACCTTTAACACCGCAACAAAAGTGCAACAAAAATAATCGCAACACTTAACTGACAAAGTAAGACGCAATTGAAGAGTTGCAACACTTTATGCGACGAACAGTGGCTTTAATTACATTCTCCGTACGTCGCGCGTCGCGAAGTTACGACAAAACGCTGCGACGCGCGACACGACGGCGGTAAAACGCGCGCTTTATGATTATTTGCTCAACAAGTAGATAGTTTTGATGGTAGCGTGTTACAATTACATAAAATGACGTTATTGCATCGTGCAGGTAATGTGTTCATTAAAATATTTTATTTGCTTGTGTTATATCGTGTTGTATCAAGAGGAAAGTCGAATTTGTGACTGGATTTATGCCCGGTTAGTGATAGGGTCACCTGATTTTATATGAGACTGAAACATAAATAGATATGTGGAATTGTCCAGTACTACCTATGCTTTTGGCGATAATATTTTAGGCGAGCATAAATGTTCCGTGCACTTACAGAAAATATGTTTACAGGAAATATGTAATAAAAAAACCCGAGATATTTCAAAATATTTTGAGGTTAGAATGAAATCGTGTTAAACAAACCAACACCCAACGCACATAATAGCATAACAAAGTATACACAGAATAGCCAAAAAATTTGCCTACATAGCTATACAAATTTTTATCCAGAACTCTTCTCAAGGAACTTTCTTATATTTGTGCTGTTTTTTTTTGGGAATCGATTATTTCCATCTGCATAGTAGCTTCAGCTAGTATCATGAATTTGACTGTTTCTTAATTATAAATATTGCTAGTTAAGGACACATTCGGCCCGTGCAAAACTCAGAAATTCACGGAAAAAAAAAGTAAGGACATGAAACTGAAGACAAGGATATGACGAATTTTTTCACATCAATAAATTTTGCGATTTAGCCTCTGTTGCCTCGCACTGATTGCTGAAAGTGGACTCGGACTTGCGTTGAGCCCGAGATACCTCTTTTCAAAGCCTGATTAACCCAACAAGAGCGAGTTTTAAGAACTTGAAAAAAATACGTAGTTAAAATAAGTAATAATTTCCATTCATTAACAAGTTTAGTCGAAAAAACATTGTAAAACTTGTGCGAATGTTTCGACGGACTGTCAATGTCACAAAACTTAAGCCTTAAGAACCTAAGTCACACTAATATCCATCTTCATTAGTGCGATAACTTAGCGAATGAGACTTTCCAACTACGACGCACCTTAAAAGAGTTTGAATAGATGCTTTTAATATTTAGTTTATGTTTATAAAATCTTAATATTCATCCCAGAAAATGTCCCCAGAAGGCTATAACAAAATATCTCAGGGATACAGCCATAATCACTAAACTTGCCGGTGGATAGTTGACGGCAAGATCTTATCAGTTTAATTACTATACCTACCTTCTAAACTTTATACCTGGATACTGGGCGACGTAAATGAAGGCACAGAGACTATAATACATACAAAGGTAGGGTTACATCAATCCAGAATTAATGGATTTAGCTTAGAATAGATTTATGGCCTATCTCTTTCTATTGTGATGGAAGATTATATCGTTATAAGCTGTTCTGAAAACCAGTGGCTTGATAATGTTGTCTGGCAAACATATAAGTTATTATCTATTGTGTAATGGAATCTGTTCTATTACTGATTGAGTCTGTGAGCATAATTATGTAGCCTGAATTACGTAGATATTTAGAATTCTATGAGGATTTATTGAAATTTCACCCACGAAGGGGTCAAAATGACGCTTGTCGGAACTGCAGGTTGTTAGAAAGAGATACCCCGGACACAGAGGGCTAAGAGTCATTTAATGATTTTCCGTCCTCCAAAAAAAAGGGAGTCGAAATAAAAACTTTATGGTTTTATGCGAAAGTAGGCAGGGGTTTAGGCGATTTTGGACCACCATATTTTATATATTAACAGTGTAATTGAGTTACTGGCCATACAGAAATAAAAGTATTAAAAACCGAAAATTGGCCAGTTAGAATCTAAACCACAAAAAAAATGCAAATGGCTATTCGACTTTCAAAAACCCCAGTTGTAAGCGCTTTATCGGCCGGCATTGTGTGGTCCTGCCCTAACATGACCATAATTCAGGATACCTTGCTAAGTTATCGCCAGTCTTTGAACCCATGTCCCGTACGCTAATCGACCCACTGTCAGAAGCACTTGCCCCTTCCGAACGATCACACAGACACATCCTGAAACTTTTGCTGTTAATTCTAGACGAAAATGAACCTTATTAGAACGGTATAAGGAGTGTCAGATTGTTTGTTTCGGGTAATGTGGGCTGTCAATAACTTGAGTAAACAATGTAGTTAGATGTTGTTTTATACTTTGATGATGTATTCAAGTAATATGTTTTCTGATTTTGAGACGAATTTTGGTTTTAGGATGTCCAGTGGTCTAATCTAGATTACGTGAAACACTTTGAAGTTCTGACAAGATTTTAGGGTAGTTGACTGATTACAAAAAAAAACATGATTCTGTTTAGTCCCCCTGTTAGATTATCGAAAAATATTGGATGCGTGTTTTTTGTTTTATGAAATTAATAAAACATTACGAATATAAAACGTGTAAAAGATCGTGAGTGGGGGCTGGTGACGTCACCTTCTGTTAAAAATGTTCCAAACTATGACATCGCACTACTTATCGAAGCACCGGTTTGCCTTCGTTTTTTGTTTACGTGAAAAAATAAATAATACGTGTCCAATATTTTTTGGAAATCTATCTGACGGACTAATTAGATTTTTTTGTCAACTACCCTATTCTCCTCGAGACTGGTTCTGCAACAATAGAACTGCCATGTATTTAGCTAGCTATAAACTCAGCAAAATAACCCACTCTTAACCATAATAATTTCATTAATAAAACCCATGTGTGATTTTCTCATTAACACATTGTACCGACCGAATTACCTAACACAAACATTACAACAATGAAATATCGCCTCTTATAACTATAATAGTTACATTAATATCCTCTTTAATAGTACCGTACCAGTCAGCAACAATCGGCGTGTAAAAATACGACCTATTAACTACACCCTGTGCATTATATTTTATACAGGTGAAGTACCACACTTAGATGAGCTATAAATACGGCAAACAGCGTGCAAGATACAATAAAAATGAATTATTATCACAAAATGTATTCGTACGTAGCGTATTTATTTTTATGGTATTTCTTCTGTTATCTTTACTTGATATAAGAAGGCAAAGTTGTTTTTTTAGGCGTTCTCAGGACCGCTAAAGCGATTTGCGCTACTCTCGCCATGTTTAGATGCTTTCTTTCCTCAAGTGATATAAGAAAAATATTATTATGATGTGCTTAATGCGAAATGAAGGGGAATGCGTATTCAAATGTTTAAGTGGGTTGTAAGCTTTGTGATAATGTGATTGTTTCAGTTTAATTTATTGGGTGCCCGCTCGTGTGAGTTCGTGAACTTTTTCTGTGAACGAAGATGGGTTTATTTTGAAATAATAGGGTAAGAATGAGCCCTATGGTCACAACGGACGATCCCCACCGAAAGTGATAATCGCGCCATCATTTTTCTGTCGTATGGGGGACAATATCACGATAATACGTATCATCATATTGCGATAATCAATCCGCCTGTCAGGCCTGACGATAATGGCGATATTACTCTATGTTCACCGATATTTCAACCAAGTGGTAGAGGTTCTAGTTCAGCGATGGACATTTACATACAGAGCAAATTGCTAGAGAAATTAATTTCCGTGAGACGACGAGGCGTTAACTAAGTGTGTCGCAGGAAAATAAATTAAATTCAAATGGACTGTTGAACGTACAGACTTCGGAGCAGATGAACTCACTCCTTGGTTAGCTGCTAACGTGGGCAGATCTTGTCTTAATTTACTAGCTGAGATTGCTTCAGTGGTAGTCATCGTGCGTAGTTTCTGTTGAAATGCAATTCTCCTTTAGTGTGTGTTAAAGAGCCTTGTTGTATGTCGCAATCGCAAAACCGGTTAAATTCTATGAGGATACTGATTTTAACGTTTAGCGCAAAAGTAATTAAGTAGTATTTAAAAGAATTGGTTCACAATAATGTTGTGTAAACGTTTAAAGTAAATATTATGTAATATTTGGACTTATGAAGGAAAGTAACATAATGGTGAATTTCATGCAATGGTAGGTATTTTTAAGGCGGTTACACTGGTTTTTTATTTGTGTTTCTAAGCCTTAATTATCAATACAAAAACAAATCTGCAAATCAGCCATGGTTTTGCTTGTTCTGAAGATGCTGCCCCAAATTTTCGGCTCCTCCACCACAAGGTAATTTTCAAAAAGCCTCCAGTTTATTCGTACATCAACGAAAACATACTCCAACACAACAATAGAGTGATTAACCCCTCAGCTGGGTCTCGGAACAAAGAGTGCTCGCGCACACTATCTGGCACTAAAGGTACCGCACTTCGAAGCTCCGTACGCGTGCCATTACCATGCAAATGAACGTACCAAGTCTCCTCAGAATATGTTGTACATATACGCTGAATAATCGATGGTGTTGAAAGCATAAATTTTAACGCTAATATTCTTCGGTGAAAGTAGGTTTTGCACTGAGCGTTTCATGTTAAATAGTTGAACACTTACGTGGCACGGTTAAAAAGTTAAGAGGGTTTGTTAAGATGTTGTAGTTACACGTGTAAGGAGGTAATATAATTCCCGTCGGGGTTGTTTGTTGCTCGAAAAAGATACCGCCGCCTCAGCACAATAGCTAAGAAGGAACATTGGTGGTTTTTAGTCAGTAGAAGTCTGACACTCCCTTTCGCTCTGCCCAAGAGCGGGAGGGGTTATTTGATGATTTTCAACCCGCCAAAAAACAAAAAAAGGAGGTAATATAATTCCCGTCGGGGTTGCTTGTTGTTCCAAAGAGATACCCAGCCTCGTCACAAGAGCCAAGAAGAAACATGGGTGGTTTTTAGTCAGTAGAAGTCTGACATTCCCTTTCGCTCTGCCCAAGAGCGGGAGATTCCCACCCCCCAAATAAAAAAGGAGGTAATTATAACTAAACAGTAGGTACTTTCTTAGCTTCGATTATAAAGATAATTAAATATTCATGGCTTTTGTTTCTATTATCATAGTATGACGTGCCATAAACGGTAGTGTTGAAAGGTTTTTTCCTACAAGGTTTTGGGAGACATACATACATACATACATACAGGGGTGGACATGTAACTGCTGATATGACGATGAAAAACATCGAATTAAACTCTGAAAATCGGTAATGGTAGCCTTGAAGGTTAAAATGATTTTAAAATAGATTTTACTTGACCTTTTTTTTTTTTGGGGTGTGGGATATCATCAAATAACCCCTCCCGCTCTTGGGCAGAGCGAAAGGGAGTGTCAGACTTCTACTGACTAAAAACCACCGATGTTCCTTCTTAGCCATAGGGCTAAGAAGGAACATGGGTGGTTTTTATGTCAAAGCCGCGGTATCTCTTACAACATCCCGCAGCCCCGACGGGCATTTTACTTGACCTGCGAGTATTTTTCAAAATACCGATGTCGTTAATACATGTTTTAGTGCATTACTTACATAGTCTTATAAATAATTCTTAGCTTCATTTTATGTCTTGTCCTCTCAGTAAGATCTGTGCTAACTGTAGTAGAAAGTTAATAGGTCCCAAAGATATTGTCAACAAATAAAAATTAATGGCCAAAGTTTCTAATGATATTACTAAGATATAATACCTCAACGGTTTTAGTGCTTACAAGTTATACCTAGAACTGATTGTGCCATCTGTCAGAAATATGTAGTTCAAGTCAATGTATCCCTTGATGCTATGGCACAAGATCTAAAGTTGCGTATTCTGTTTCTATTTAATGTCATTAGTTCTATATCTGCGTGAGGCCCTTCATTAGTTATATTAGAACGATATTCTTGATCAATGTTGATGTTAATAGCTTTGTTATGTAAATCAAAATGCTGAATACAATGCCAGCCGTTCTCTGCTTTATCAAGTATCTGATTCATCTTCATTTCTAAATTATTTGATATAAAAATTTAAATGCGATTCGGAATCGAACATGAAGGGTTCCGTACCAACCCGTCGGAGCTGCGGGATGTTGTAAGAGATACCGCGGCCTTGACATAAAGGGCTAAGAAGAAACATGGGTGGTTTTTAGTCAGTTAAAGTCTGACACTCCCTTTCGTTCTGCCCAAGAGCGGGAGGGGTTATTTGATGATTTCCAAACCACCAAAAAAAAAGGGTTCCGTACCATCGCAGTTTTGAAGCCCCCTATAATTCGTTGTATGTATTTGTTGCTAAGGCGGTAACAGACATATACATTTTGTAATAAATTTGTATTTCATAGTGTTTGTATGAATGACAAAGAGCTTTATCACAAAAACTGCTAACTATATCTCGTTCAAACTAATTTTGGTTGACAGTTATAGGATCTACAACATTTTTTTTTAAATTTTTTATTGTCTTAGTTTAAAAGTTAGCTGGGGACGGGACCCGTCGGGGCTGCGGGTCCCGTCTGGACTGCGGGTCCCGTCGGGGCTGCGTGTTGTCCGACAGAGATACCGCGGCCTCGTTACTAAGGGCTAAGAAGGAACATGGGTGTTTTTTAGATAGTAAAAGTCTGATACTCCCAACCGCTCTGCCCAGAGCCCAGTGGAGGAGTCATTTGATGGTTTCCAACACACCAAAATAAAAAAAAAGTGTGGGGGACGGGACACATTTTACCACTTTGGAAGTGTCTATCTTTCAAATGATTGACTTTGAGAAAAATGGTTTTAGAAACCATAATGTCAATTTTAAAGACCTATCTAAAGTCACCCTATAAATACATCTGCTTATCAAGTTTCAGCGGTGTAGTCTTAATAGTTTGCGAATTAAGTGACTGTGACATACGGACAGACAGACAGACACGACGAATCCATAAGGGTTCGGTTATTTGCCATTCAGCTACGGAACTCAAATAAAAACTACTGATGACTTAAGTTTAGTGTTACTGAAGTTGCTAGCATTGATTGAATATCTGGCTTGCTAGACGCGAAAATAGCTGATAGAGTAAAATTTTGACTGAATGGTGTACAAGTTTCAAAGGTCTTAATCAGGATCAACCAGAAGCACGTTGGATTTAGCCGTTAATAACAATACTCAGGTTCCTAGGTATTGATAAATGTACATCAGTGGTAGCAATTTTGAAATTGAGACCGCTTTCACGTCGGAGCAGTAAGGGTGGTTTTCGTAGTGAAATTTTTTCATCTAAGATTTGGTTACTCGGCTTGACTGCAGCAAAATTAAATCAAGGCTGATATTATCATGATAAGTCATTATTATGATTATTTACCTCATCCCAAAATTCCAGTTTATTATTGACTTGCGGACGTCACGCGGATTCACCCGCGTAGTTCCCGTTCCCGTAATACAGGGATAAAAAGTAGCCTATGCCACCCGGGGATAGTGTAGCTTCCCAACGGTAAAAGAATTTTCAAATCGGGCCAGCAGTTTTGGAGCCTATTCGTTACAAACAAACAAACAATTTTTTCCTTTTTATAGTATTAGTGTAGATATTATAGTGTAGATCGGCGCAGCATGTTTTCTTATTCCATAATTCACTAGTTGTCGTCGTCTCAGTGATCGCTCTTTTCACTCCATTCATCGTTTATTTGGTCTTCTCCTACTCTTATAGCCATCCACGTTCATATTCAAAACTTTCCTGGTGACGTTTTCCTCATTTTTACGCAATACTCCGCTGAATAACCTGATAGAAATATCTTAATTAATACTATAGAATTCGATGGCGCAATAACAGCTCTACTATGTACTATTAAGATCCTGGAATGTACCGATACCGTTTGAAGTACGGACAATAGTTCGAACTGTGCCAAAACAGTTTGTGTTCATGACATTCGATGCCTCTGATTTGTTCATACAGGAAAATCGGAAAAGCAAATAAAAATTTGTATATAATTATAGTAAAAAAAAAGCATATTCAATGTGTTTATTTTTCATAAAACTCGTTATATTCTTTAAGTAAAAATAATTCAAAAGGCCCTAGAATTTGTGATCTAAAAATGCATATTTTCCAAGATACACTAGTCTCTCGATATGTGTATGATAAATACGATGAATTAATTTTCATTATCACCAATATCATAGATTCAAAGCTAAGAAAATGCGATGTTGTCATATTTCATGGAAGGGTATTTACACCCCGTCGGGGCTGCGGGTCTCGTCGGGGCAGCGGGTTGTTCGAAAGAGCACTTGTGGCAATTACGATTATTAATGTAAAACACCCTTTTTTCGGGGGTGGGAAGTCATCAAATAACCCCTCCCGCTCTGGGCAGAGCGAAAAGGAATGTCAGAATTCTACTGACTAACCGGTATCTCTTTCGAACAACGCGCAGCCCCAAAACAACCCTCAGCCCCAAACTTCCATACTTGACTCTGCTTTGTCCGCAACTATCATTCTCTTGCCCATATTCCATTTCATTAAGGGTCGGCGCATCATGTCGTCTTCTTCCATATTTCTCTAAGTCATCTCATCAGAATACCTCCTTCCTTGCCATTGCATCGTTTACATAGTGCATGCATCGTTTCTTTGGTCTTGCCTTTAGAGAACGAAACGAACGCACGAATTCACGTTATTAGTCAAAACTTTCCCCTCGACATTTCCATACTGCATACCCATACCACGACAACCAATAAGATAGTTGACAAAAAAAACCGAATTAGGCCTCTTTTACGGAGACGCGGGGCGTCGCGCGGCGCTTTGTGTGTTTTTAATTCAAGCACATGGCGATGTATGAAAACGGTAACGATTTCAAAAGACGATTTTATGAGAAGCGATTTTTCGTTCGTTAGTTTAAAATGCAGCGTTTGTTGCGGTGGACCCGCCTTTCAGTAAATGAATAAAAAAGCACGCGACGAGCCTTCTGCACTCCGTTAACGAGCCCTAAGTCCGTCACATATATTTCTGAAAAATACTAGACAGGTATTCTTTCTTTTTTCGCCTAAACAATAAATGAAGACGATATAGTGCTTCGAAAAGTCGCGCGACGACATAGTTTGATACATTATATACTAGAAAGTGGCGTCATTACTAATGATCTTTAAAAAACACGTGTCTAATATTTTTTGATAATGTAACAGACTGACTAAACAGAATCATACTTTTTTTAGTCGGTCAACTACTCTATTACCAATTTATCACATAACTTTGCAGCCATCGGCACCACTATGTTGTCCGTCAGCTAGCCACTGAATATCAGATTTTTACTAAGTAGAAGATACACGTTAAATAAAGATCTTCCTCAGTCAGTTCATTAGAAATATAATCTTTCCACACTTTCAGACAACTTTAACAGTTTTTACTTAAATACGATATTTCAACAATCCCAAAAAGTTTTATTTAAATTTTGTATTTCTTCTGTATCTTGCATTTTATTTTAATTACTTAATGTGCAAAACAGTTTTGTTTTGAAACTACAAAGTTAGTGTTAATTAAATTAAAATGATTCTGTTTTTCCAACTCTTTAACGAATTGACTTAAAACTAGCCTTTTAAAGGCACCTTTTGAATGCTCTGCTTTTGAGGAAACTTCGTATCAAGTTTGTGCTTAGTTCATGTGAACTGTATGACAACTATTTCTCATTACTCTTGCAAATTGCGTCACTTTACTTCCTTAGTGTTATAAATGAAGAAGTTTAGCCAATTTATTACGGTTCTTTCTTTCTTTACCGTCGGATTAGTGCCTTGGTTTTTCCGTCCATTGGCCATGAGCCATGGGCGTGGGACATGGACGTGGTTTTAGAGTCGAGAAATATCTCTCAGGCGAGATGGTTTGGGCTGCGAGTTGTTGTAAGAGATACCGCGGCCTCGGCTAAGAAGGAACATGGGTAGTTTTTAGTCAGTAGAAGTCTGACACTCCCTTTCGCTCTGCCCAAGAGCGGGAGGGGTTATTTGATGATTTCCCAATCTCCAAAAAAAAAGGCGTGATGGTTTCTCAAGATGTTGTCCTTCACCGAATCAATTGATAATATACAATACGCACATCAATCCGAAAAATCCGAAGTGCGAATTTTGAGTTCGAACCTATGACTTGACAGTCGGACGGTGACAGTACTGCTATGATAGTTCTAAATTTAAAGGAAAAAAAGACCTTTTACTCCACACCCTAATGAAAACGATTAGTCGCGCGAATAAGCGGTCATCACGCTCATAATATAAAAAAGCGGAGGACGCTCTCTATCGACATTACCAAGCATACGCGATCGCCGATCAAAATAAACGCGACGATTCGCACGTTTGATCGCTGTTGTATATCACGAGTTATTACTTTCATATCGGGAACAGTTTCCAAAAAAGACATACCTCTACGTCACGCGTCACACGATGAAACTTCACTGAAGAACAATATTTACAGCAAACGGATACACACAAACTGTACAGCACAATGCACGTACCGAAAAAATCCGTGCAATAACGATGTTATGTACGTACCTGCTCCTATATCTGTGAGCCTAGTACAAACGCACGGAATAAATGGAACGTAAGTGTATGAACGATTTTTAAAATGAAAAATTCCCTTTTCGCAATAAATATTTATGACTTTCAGCTTCACTAGGTGATAGTCATGGTGCTTGTCGAAAAGTAAAGTATTACGTGCATAGCATAACATTACGTCTGATAAACCCGTAGGGTTAAGCAGAGGTATAGCTTATGCAAATAAATAAATTTAAAGTAGATTCTGGCTTACAGAAGTTACAGTTGTTTGGGAATAGCGAGGCGGGCTTGTCCCAATAAAAAAAAAATACCAATACCTGCATAAACAAATTTAATTATTTTTTTAACACATACATAAAATCACGCCCATTTCCCATGGGGGTAAGCAGAAACGACAAAACGCCACCTGCTACGATCCTTACATACTCCTTAAACACGCACGGTGCAAAGTGGTTCGCTCATGTGGTGAGGATGAATGAAAGTCGATTAACAAAAGGTATAGGATAGATTGCCAAAAAATAATGGATACGTATTTTTATTTTTTCACGTAAACAATAAACGAAAACAGTGCATACTGCTTCGAAAAGTCGCGCGCCGTTACAGTTTGGTACATTTTTTACCAGAAAGTGACGTCACGATCTTTGACACGTTTTACTTTCGTCAATTTTTAATAGTTTGATAAAACAAAAAACACACATCCAATATATTTCGATAATCTAACAGACAGAAGCGTAAACTGGCTAAACAGAATAATATTTTTTTAGTCAGTTAACTACCCTAGTGCGGTTGCGACCACTCGAGTAACCAGTACGGCTTTACCTATAATAAATAAATAGTTTCACTTTTAATTTAAACCCAATTAAGCTATAGGTTAACTTCTATTTTCAATTAAAAATACATCACGTTTATGTCACGCGTTCGCACTAGAGCCTCTTTTATGCAATTGCGAAGTACTGACCAATATACCTTTTGCTGTTGACATTTACAGTCCTGGTTCCGCCGTAGTAATCCGATTACCTCGGCAGTGGGGTGGCCAGAGGCTCACTGGGACTTCTAAAAGGTGATAGTAGACGGCCGTTCAATATTTTGGTGAGCCTAACGATAGGTGAGCGGTTTTTGGTAAAGCTAGACGACAAAGCGCTGGTTATAATCGCTTCGGTAATTGGATGATACGTTCTATTCGCTGGCAGTTTGTGAATGGTTTGTTACTGGTTGTTTAAATTGTTTGCTTGACATAATGTTAGAGGTAGGTACATCAGATATATGCGTGCAGGTAAATAGGCCATCCATATTTTATTTATTTAAACTTTATGTACCTACAATAGTGGTATATAGGCCTAAATGTCACAACCCATTCTCAACCTTTGTGTTATTTAAGACAAAATTGGTTTCTTAAATTGGTAATATAGTAAAACACAATTAGACAAATTCATATAAAATAAACATATAATATTGTAACAAATCAAAAACCTAGTAACAAGTACAGTGCTGATGATTTCTTGTCATCTACATTGATATTATAAAGAGGAAAGATTTGTATTTTTGTGCGTGTGTGTGTGTTTGTGTATGTTTGTAACAAATAAACTCAAAAACTGCTGCGCCGATTTTAAAAGTTCTTTCACCATTAGAAAGCTACATTCACTCTGAGTAATATAGGCTACTTTTTATGCTTGTCGTCCCACGGGAACGAAAACTAGGCAGGTGAAACCGCGTGACGTCCGCTGGTCTTGGAAACACTGATACTGTTAGCCTGTCACTGTCATCGCATTTGAGATCATTTATAATCAAAACTAAAATGAAACCACAAGCGATTAAAGAAGAGAGAGTCGCTAACAGTTAGTCAGTAACAGTAACAGAACCTTTAGTAAAAATCTTTATATCAACACTAGCTACCTACCTACTACCCTACCTACTACCCTACCTACTACCCTACCTACTACCCTACCTACTACCCTACCTACTACCCTACCTACTACCCTACCTACTACCCTACCTACTACCCTACCTACTACCCTACCTACTACCCTACCTACTACCCTACCTACTACCCTACCTACTACCCTACCTACTACCCTACCTACTACCCTACCTACTACCCTACCTACTACCCTACCTACTACCCTACCTACTACCCTACCTACTACCCTACCTACTACCCTACCTACTACCCTACCTACTACCCTACCTACTACCCTACCTACTACCCTACCTACTACCCTACCTACTACCCTACCTACTACCCTACCTACTACCCTACCTACTACCCTACCTACTACCCTACCTACTACCCTACCTACTACCCTACCTACTACCCTACCTACTACCCTACCTACTACCCTACCTACTACCCTACCTACTACCCTACCTACTACCCTACCTACTACCCTACCTACTACCCTACCTACTACCCTACCTACTACCCTACCTACTACCCTACCTACTACCCTACCTACTACCCTACCTACTACCCTACCTACTACCCTACCTACTACCCTACCTACTACCCTACCTACTACCCTACCTACTACCCTACCTACTACCCTACCTACTACCCTACCTACTACCCTACCTACTACCCTACCTACTACCCTACCTACTACCCTACCTACTACCCTACCTACTACCCTACCTACTACCCTACCTACTACCCTACCTACTACCCTACCTACTACCCTACCTACTACCCTACCTACTACCCTACCTACTACCCTACCTACTACCCTACCTACTACCCTACCTACTACCCTACCTACTACCCTACCTACTACCCTACCTACTACCCTACCTACTACCCTACCTACTACCCTACCTACTACCCTACCTACTACCCTACCTACTACCCTACCTACTACCCTACCTACTACCCTACCTACTACCCTACCTACTACCCTACCTACTACCCTACCTACTACCCTACCTACTACCCTACCTACTACCCTACCTACTACCCTACCTACTACCCTACCTACTACCCTACCTACTACCCTACCTACTACCCTACCTACTACCCTACCTACTACCCTACCTACTACCCTACCTACTACCCTACCTACTACCCTACCTACTACCCTACCTACTACCCTACCTACTACCCTACCTACTACCCTACCTACTACCCTACCTACTACCCTACCTACTACCCTACCTACTACCCTACCTACTACCCTACCTACTACCCTACCTACTACCCTACCTACTACCCTACCTACTACCCTACCTACTACCCTACCTACTACCCTACCTACTACCCTACCTACTACCCTACCTACTACCCTACCTACTACCCTACCTACTACCCTACCTACTACCCTACCTACTACCCTACCTACTACCCTACCTACTACCCTACCTACTACCCTACCTACTACCCTACCTACTACCCTACCTACTACCCTACCTACTACCCTACCTACTACCCTACTTACTACCCTACCTACTACCCTACCTACTACCCTACCTGCTACCCTACCTACTACCCTACCTACTACCCTACCTACTACCCTACCTACTACCCTACCTACTACCCTACCTACTACCCTACCTACTACCCTACCTACTACCCTACCTACTACCCTACCTACTACCCTACCTACTACCTTACCTACTACCCTACCTACTACCCTACCTATTACCCTACCTACTACCCTACCTACTACCCTACCTACTACCCTACCTACTACCCTACCTACTACCCTGCCTACTACTTTCTCACCGTTTAAACCTTCCCTGGACTACCACAAATAATTCAAAACCAAAATTAGCCAAATCGGTCCAGCGGTTCTCGAGTTTTAGCGAGACTAAAGAACAGCAATTCATTTTTATATAAAAATAGACTAGTAGAAAGGTTACGTCAAGTAAAACTATTATAGCGTCCTTATGTGATCACTGGCCACCTGTTACTGGTCTACTTACAATTAAAAATTTAAAACCTGTCTTGTACTTTAAGTAGTACTAACATACCTCGTACTGAGTTTTGTTACGTTCTGTTAGAGGAAGGAAAGATCAACGACTGCCATTCGTTCCCGCTTAGATTTCTTCGTTTTCAAAACTATTTGGATTTTTTGTTTAAACTACTTTATGTGGATTTTTATATGTTGATGTTACACACACGCATACACACAAACAGACGCACATGCATACAGACACAAACACATGCATACGAACGCACACATACAAACAAATGATACTAAATTCAATTTAAACATTTTTTAAAGGTTAACTTTATATAAACTTAAACTTTATCTTTTAAATAGAAACTATTTTTGTTTTAGTAACATGTTACGCAAATGTTTAGAAATAAAATAGCTGTGTAATATAAAGTACAACATGTTATTTTGAAATAAACATTTTTGATTTAGATTTTTTGATGAATTAAAAATCTTCTGGGGCTCTACCGAAATATCCTACTACCTAACGCTTCATAAATTTTACTGTTTTACGGGTGTGTACCGTTGTGTGTTTTTAGTAGGTAACTTAGTGTGTGATCACCAATCCACAGACCAACCCAGGTAAGCGCGGCTAAACGTAAAGTTTGATCCGAGCGACAGTTATTATTAAGTCACGGGCACCTCAATATAATAGAACTGTAATAACAATAGTATAAATCAAATAAAACAATACTAGTTAAATTAATAACGTAACCAACAACGTAACATCGGTGTTATAACTAATATATTGGAGTTATTAACGTAACTAAACTGTTCTCATTTATTTTGCCACATGTGCGACCGGCGACACTTCTAACGTTTATCAGGAACGTTTTAGATGTAACAATAATTGTAATTATAATATAATAAATATAACAGATTACTCATTAATAAGTAAGTATTTCAAGTTAATGGCCACATAAACAGCAGTCGGGAGGGAACATTTATCAACAAAAAGTGGTAATTTTCGACGGACGTATTTCCAGTGGCGCAGTTATGACGCCCGTTACGCAGTTGTTCAAAGTTTCACTTTGTCCGTTTAGTGGGTTGGTTGGTTGATCAATTTGGTCTGCTATTAATGTGGAAATTATATTCCGTTTTAAATTAAAAAAAAAATTAACAATGTCATCATTCCATGGTTGTTAAGGTTTAAATAGTTTACGCTAATTATCCTATAAAAAAAAAACGCTGAAAAAGCTCTCAAAATGGTGAAGGAAAACATCGTGTTGAAACCGGCAAGTCTTAGAACCAAAAAATTCGAAGATATATGACATCTACCAATCCGCACTGGGGCCGCGTGGTGGATTAAGCCCATCGCTCTCCTAGAAAGGAGGCCTGAATCCGTGCAGTAGGAACATTATAGGCTCTATCCTACATTCTTTTCCATGTGTAAAAATAAACATTTGATAAAAAGTCACATATAACATCACGCCTGTAATCCCTGAAGAGTTAGGTAGAAGTGTATCTAATAGTACGCCCAAATTTCGCCAGTTATGTTAAAGTCCCTAACACTAAGAAATTTCTGATACCAACCTAGTAACCTAGAAACTTAACAGAAAAAAAAAACAAAAAAATATACCAAACGAATTGAGAACCTTCTCCTTTTTGGGAAGTCGGTTAAAAATACCCGTATTATATATTATATTAGAATTCTTAAATTTTATCATCGATACCTACAAATTGATTCGGCGGTTTGAAAAAAAAGTAATGCATATTTTTATTTAATAGTTTTATAATTTCGTACTCTTTAACTTTATTTTTATTATCGTTATTGATGTATATGCCAGTAAAACGGTCGTTTGTTATTTCCATAAATAATGTCCATTTGGTGAATTTTATGCATTTTTTTGTGACCGTGATAAAGTGTAAAGTGATATTTTCGGTAATGAACATTGAAATTACTGATACATTTTTATGAGCATAATTTTCATCGAAATCGCTAGAAGAACCAGCTTTTCACCGGTACTACGATATTTCATGTCGAAACAAAACTAAGAACTAATTCGTGGAACAAAACAATAAGACAGCTTTAAAATTATTTCCGCTGAATCTGCAACATATAGACACGCACATTTCCTAGTACTTAACCGAATTGCTAATTCTGACATGTTAACAATTTCACCGGGATCTGTAAATTCTCAAAACAAGAAATAAATGTACTGGAACATTTGCATAACTTCTCTTTCCTCGAAATATCCTCTATATAAGAAGCTTAACTACAAATATACTATATTTCTCTTTACTGTTTTTCTAAAATACTTTTACAATTTTTTTTTTCCGGAAATCACAAGACGATATTACCTAACTATTAATAATACTCGGAAACCTATTATTACCTAAGGGGTATCCAATCTACAACTGATGAGCGGATCTATTAACGTCATTAAGGGCTGCATTGATAGCGATCCGCATATAGCAATAATGTGTGGGATTCAGGACAGATGTAATGCATTGCGAATGACAGCCCGGATCCGTATACATCGGCGTATAAATGTATTATACTGTAGTGTTACGAGTATATATCTTTTCATATTTCTTCTTTTTATTTTTTGGTATGTTTCTGCGACAAATAAATATTTTTATTTTCTTTCTATAACTATTATTCAGTTGTTTTATTTTCAAAGCAGTGAAGCGTATTTAAAAAAATATCTCTTTAAAAAAACGCTCGGTGAAAATTATGCCCACAAAAATAAGAGATAATTTTTTTATGACTAATAAAACATGTTTGTATCAGTATACATATTTTGATGAGTAAGAGAGCTATGACAAGCTACGATAACATAATAAAAGCCACGGGTTAAAAAAATCATCTAATCATCGTCATCTACAGCTCTTTGATGAAGTTACAAGTCAACATGTGAGGTACAAGTCGTTTTTTCTAGAAACTAACTTCAACAAAAGATTATATCTAAGCAACAGTAACAATTTAACCTCATAACCTAACATAATACTTCCGAATCTGAATGCTATTTGTAAAGAATCAAAGAACACACGATAATAAACAAAAACAAATAAGCAGTCATGCATTTCATAACAGTTACAATGGAAAACTGTAACCAATTTACAAATGTCACAATCTTGGTAGACATGCATGTCGCAGCCGTGTTTGAAGACGAAAATAGATAGGAATCGATACTACAAAGACAGACGGTTCATAGGTTGTAGCAGTTTGTGACAATCTACCTTTAATTACTGACGAGTTTTGATCGATATTTAACTGTTTAGGACAAAAATAGGACCCCTCTATCATTAGCTTCGTGTTGTTGGTGAATGTGAGTTGTTTGATTCTCGGCTTTGAAAATTATTTATGAGTGTGAGAATCTTTTTATTATACGTAAAGTACTTTAATTTGCTACAATGAAGTTTGGCAAAGTTTTTTTTAAAATATAGATAATATATATATTATTTTTATTTTTGTATAATACATAAAAATAAAAATAATATATGTGGTAAGTTTTCAGCCTGACTACTGAACTGATTTTAATGTAAGACTGAGAACTTGACTCTAAATATAAACCAACCTCTTTCCTCCTCCTAAGAGTCATCTACATCTATCTCATCTGCAAGTTAGTTTTGCGAACCTACATTGACATTAAAAAAATAAATAACCATAATTTGATTGAAGAGAAGTTTTTATTCAGTCTGCATTTATTACATCAAGATGAATAATATAACTAGATATATTATCTCTTATCAACCCAAACTGCCTCCGTGATCGAGTGGTTGAGGCGTTCGCTTTGTGACCCGGTGGTCGTGGTTTCATATCCCACGGGAAGCATACTTTATAAAGTTGTTTCCAGTTTGGCTAGGACATTGCAGGATTGAATCTGTCATTGAAAATCTTGAAGGCTTGTCTGATATAAAGATAAACATTCCGTGCTTTGGAAGGCACGTATAAACCGCTGTGGTCACTGCCGCGAAATGGCGGTCGTCAAACCATGTCGCAGGTTTTTTTTTTTGGGGTGGGTAATCATCAAATAACCCCTCCCGCTTTTGGCCAGAGCGAACGGGAGTGTCAGACTTCTACTGATTAAAAACCACCCATGTTCCATGTTAGCCCTTAATGTCGAAGCCGCGGTATCTCGCCGCTACAAGAACACGGCGGGGCTCCTTCCAAGCGGAGCAGACCTCCTCGGTGTGCACCACAGTGTAATCCGATCCTTACAATAGTGACATCCAGGCGTTTCCTCCCGCTTGATTCGGTGCAGGTACCTCCCGAAACAACCGTGTCCGGTGACGACCTGCGTTAGACGGAAGGTGAGGGCACCATGTTGCAGGCCCTTGAGGCGGTTTAGAAACTCTGACATCTGGGGTCTAATGGATCCACATATCCTACGGTGTGTGGGGTCGTTAGACCTTACTGTCCACACGATAAGATGAAGAAGATCAACCCAAAACTTATAAAAGGCTATGCACTGATTAGGGATTTGAGAAATAATGCTTTTTGAGAAGGCTTCTTATTTAATAACACAGCTAGAGTGATCGATAAAGATTAGAGAAAGAATGCGTCTGCGGCTCTCGTATAGTTGATGAACCAGCTTAGTTCTATCAGTTCGACTAAAAGTCAATCATTTAGCGAGAGTACCGTCCATGGAAGGAAACAATGCGCATAATAATCAGACAATCTGAATGGCGCCGCTAATTAGGTCTGACAGTGACAGAACGAACAGTGTTTGCGTAGTGCACGCCGCACTCATTGTCCCGCCGCCATTGTACCCACCGCTTTGTCGTATGGAATACGCTGTTTGTTACTATTGACTGTTTAGTTGCGGATTTGTTTACGAGGATTACAGCTTTTCGCTCGATGGATGTCAAATTAAAAAAAGTACCTTTCGCTTTCGACATTCGAATGTTCAATATTCAACATTCGAATTTTGGTACAGTCATCGCGAAAATGATTACGTAGATAACTCCGATATGCTATAATGTAACTAACATCCGAATAAAATAATGAAGATAAACCAATATTATTCGTAGGCGTCACTGAAGCTCACGCCAACTTATGCATACAGTTACTCATAGCAAAATATGATTTATATATCCGTGATAGAGATTATAATCGCTCGGCTTTTATTTTAGGGGAGTTAGTACTATGTTTGCATATGTGTAATGTTCACCGCTTAGTGTAACTCTGTCAGTGTCAGGCCTAATTAGAGCCATTGAAATTGGCTGATTAATATGCGTAATGCCAACGTGGTGTATGTGCGTTGCTCTATTGTGGAGCCGGCCGAGTGAATTATGCACATGAAGTGAAATGACGTGATTATGTCCGATATTATCGTTACATATTGTCGCTGCATAATTATTAAGTACCTATGTTCGGGACGAAAAAGGTACTCTGCCTCGAGTGGCAAGAAACGCTACTACTAAGAATGAGGTTATGAATTTGGTTCCAGGCTCGGCCAAAGCGTTATTGGGTTTTACTATAGTTACAATTCTCTGATCCTTTTAAGCTTACAAGTTTGATGTCTATCTTAAGTGTTAACTGTCAACTGCAGTAACCCTTTTTATAGAATAGGCTTTTAGCGAATACAGGATTTCCATCCAGTTCGAATTCCCTGGAACTCTGTGTTAGTCAAAACTGTAGGAAGGACAGCTACGTCATTCCCTATTTGCTGTATCTCTCTGACTAACTAAGCTAATTGAAATTACAGTAACATTTATTAAATTACTGAGTGCGAATGTGAAATGAAATTAGTTCTGATAACAGCTTTTATATGATTAGGTCACAGTTTCAATTCGCGGAATTTGAAAATCTATTTCGTGATGTGAGAGAGTGAAAACTAAAAATTTAGTGAAATGCGATGCAATTTATATTACTTTGTAAATTATATTTGAAGTTGTCATTAGTATTTATTAAGCATCACGTGAAATGTAAACCAAACTGAAACGAAAACAAAGTACTTACAGGTATGTGCCATTGTGCATAATTTTCAATAATATCCGGTTAAATTTTATACCAATTACAATTTCCATGATCATAATTCCCGAAAGAAAAAAAGTTAGATCATAAAAGGGCCGAGTTTTTACGGATTACTTACAAAAAAAGCTGTCTTGTCACACAAGAAAATTAAAAAGCAGAAACATAATTACGCCCATGTCCACAACATTTAAGCCAACATAAAAACATAAACAAATCCCTCTAATTTCGGAACCCGCATCAAGCTCGACTTAAAACCCTCCAAAAACAAGGAGTCCACACGTCAAACTAATCCAAATATTACAAACGCTTGAGCGTCGTGCACAATGGGATAACCATCTGTCATCCGGACATAACGAACTTAAACTGTGCCTGCCTGTACAACGCTGCGAATGCCTGTCTGGCCCAGGCCTCGCAGCCGGATTGATTTGTCAGGCCCATTGTTTAAACGGTATGTTACATTGATAGTTTTAATTGTTTAGCTTATTTGCGTGTTTTGAATTGTTTTGTGTGCGGATAACGATTTTGTTAGTGTTTGTACCTATGACGACAGTTTTAAGTTAGTTTTGTACTAGATTGTACTTATCCAAATCAGCATACAAGACGGTCAACTACATTCGAGAGAGACAAGATTTCTTTTCATTTTTCTTTCAGTAACTACCTTTTTTAAGAAGGTGTCCCTGATCTTTCAGTTATTATTTCTAAGAAGAAAATAATTACCTTTTTCCAAGAAAACACACAGGTTTTTATAAAGCGACTACTAATAGCAACCTTATTGATCAGAGGAAGTGACATAGACAACTTTTTATGTCGACGAGATGGTTAATAAGAGAACTATTCAAATGTTCAACTCACATTGTCTGTCGGATGTTGAGAGAAAATACCAAAATTTTCTTTACCTATTCAAGTTTCGAAACCTTTAATGGCAAGAAAACTACCAAGAAATCTCTTTCTATTAGATTGAAGTAACAAGAGATCTCAATCAAACGCGAACTCTTACACAGTAAGCATTTCTCATTATAAGTAAACTTCAATCAATTAAGATCACTTTTCACGGCAGCTTGATGCTGCTGTCTATAAGTTCGTTGGTGTTGTTTCTATTAAAATTAGAGGTTGCAATCGCGGCAGCCACCTCACCAAGAACCGTCTTGATTACACCTTTAATTAACAACAAAACTTGGAAACACGGTCATTAAAAATTGAAGAGCCCTTTTGAACTAATTAAAAATGGGCGCGTCTCCGACACAATTTAGACTATTTAAGTGCTTACGCGGCCCGCTTCTGTCCAAGTCCAAGTTGTTTCGAATGAAGAATTAATTATGAAGAGAATAAGGCCAAGTTGGCAGGCGGGAACGGGCGACTTGTGAGTTGGAACCGGTTACAATTTGTGGGAAAGTAGCAGGTGTGACACAGGCCCGGAAAACTTGGGTCGCTTCTACACACGCTTTGTTGCCTTCTCTGATGATAAAGTTGATTTGAATCGCAGATTGTACGGTAGGTGTTTTAAATATAGCTTCGCCGTGACACTTTGTTCCTGTACTTTGCGTTTCATTGTACATTATTTGCAGTTAGCACGCCCACATAAAATTACGAGTATTACACCACACTAAAACCGACCTCTATAAATATTCTAAATTGTTGTTACAACCGCACCAAAATATGCTAAAGACTTTTAGAGATTAGGCTAAGCGAGTGGACAGACACACGCACGGAAACTGTTTTATAATTCATAGTAATTCCTTGTAACATTATTTTGTTTAAAAGTTTAATGGAAGGCGTGATGAAGTAATTTAAAATAGAAGTGGGCGTTGTTGTGGGCGGACCGTTTAGATGAAGAGTTCACACCACTTTGTTATAAAAATAACACGGGGATGTCATGTTCATATCAAACTGTGCTATCCGTGTCCGTGGGCTTATTCTTTTTCATAAAATTAAAGAATATTTTGAAATGTTGACGTTATTTATGTATTTTATTTACACTGTATGGCATGTATGAAAATGAATCGGTTTTCAACACGTACCTACATTTAAACGTGAACTCGGCAGTTTCAGAATTTGAGTATGAATCTACCCATCACTCTAATGATGTGACCACAAACACAACCTTAATATTTTAATCGGAAAAGGGGATACAGGAATACCTAGCATATATCCTACTATGTCATGAGCACTAAATATTTAAACTCTAAACAAGATTTCGATTTAAATTGCTCATATTGCGTTAATTATAATTTCATATCATTATCGACGCAGTATTACAAAATTTATAATTACTTATTACGACATAAGTCAAACTAAGTCTTATTTTAATTGACGATCGTTTTTCAATAAGAAAATCGCTTTAGAATTTCACTAAGTGAATATACACTTCCTCTCCACCCCCTACATATTAGTGCTCGTAAGTGTAACACAATTCACGAACCATACACGTCGCTGTTCTTTTTTTTCAGGCAGTACTTATTTCTAAATCTTTCTTGTAGAGAACAGGGCGACAGAGATTGCGACACAGGTGTCCCACACGGGAGCAGCAATTTGTGTCGCGGTCCAAACATCCCTGTCTCGAGATAATTTCACTACTTATTAAAAAGAAAATTTTCTTAATTCTTTTCATGGTTGAGCTAGAAAAATGAACAAAGTAATTCAGTATGGTAGGTAATGTGGTTTCAGAGATGATATAGTAATCACGCTTGTAGTCACAGAACGGTTAGGCAGAGGTGTATC
Source organism: Diarsia rubi (assembly GCA_932274075.1). NCBI lineage: Eukaryota > Metazoa > Arthropoda > Insecta > Lepidoptera > Noctuidae > Diarsia > Diarsia rubi. The sequence goes on from OW026421.1 coordinate 7,305,219, forward strand.
TAATAGAACACCCACAGTTCAACAAATATGTTTGAGTTCAATGCCCTCCATAGGAGGGACGAGCCTGTTGTTTATAATAAAAGTCACAATACAAATTAAATTTAAAGACTACATCAGTTTTGACTTTCCTTTTAAACAGTTTCATCGCAATTATTCTTGAAATACTACATATATTTTAATATTAAGATAATCGATTAGTTTTTTAATTGATTCTTAAATAAACATCATCATTAATCACTCTTGTTTACCTGTTAAGTACTTGTGATAGTTAATTCCATTTTAAAGAGGGCTTGCATCTTAATTACCATGTTCAATGACAATGATGATGATGATCAAAAGTACAAAACTTGTTTGCTTGTTTTCTAGCTAATCTTCCTCTGCCAGAACTATTTATCTCCTATATATTATGAAAAGCAACCCCAGGCGGCTTAGTAGACTCATATAATTGTTTACCCATTAGATACAATAAAGGTAATTGCCGCTGACAAGCCAGTTTATATCAGTATTGTCAAGCGACATTATTTCAATGTGACAATCTAAACAATGCATAACCAATGTCGTTGCGATTAATGTCCTATTAACTGTTCCAGTGTTATTGTATATCGTTTTACGTTTATTAATAAGTTAATGAGGTGTTGGTTAGCCTATAATGATGTTACTGGAATGGAACGGTGTGGGGAAATAAAACATGGGGTTTTTAGAATTAACTGCCACGTATAGTCGGGGAATATGTGACTGTCGCACAAATTACTGTCACACGAGTGATTTTTCAGTTAAGCCGTGCTTGCCGCGCGTGGTTCGTGGATGGGGTCCCATTACATACCGAGATTCCTCAATTCCTTGAAAAATCTTTAAAATTACTGATTAAAAAGTTGGCTCCAATGTTAGGTTTTCAGCTCAAATGGCATAGCATGTGTTCACACATTGCCCGTTACCATGGCATATTAACCCCAAAACATGGAACGAGACCCATAAAAGTACAAAAACTATAGTAAACCTCCTCATAATGCTCCTAAGTCACAAAATTTCCGAAATTTCAATACATATTACGTTCTTAGAAAAAACAGATGTCTATTCCCGGCTATATTTTTAGGTAAATCGACTCGAGTTTCACTATTTTTCCTATCACCTCGCCTTTAGGTAGGGGCCAAAAACATTTTTTCCCGTTCGAAATTTTCTTTTTTTTTCCAAACCATCGCTTTGAATACCTAAAGCGATAAAGTGCTTTTAATGGCATGTATAAGTACGTAGCCACATAATTGATTTTGACTGTAATTCCGCAAGCGAAGCCCTTAAGCATGGGCGAAGCGAGAGCGGGTGTAATATAGACTTAAGTTGTATATTATGTACTTGGATGTATGTAGTTATATAGACGTAAATTGGGTCGTAAATGTTCAACTTAAGATTTATTGATAATTAACACCTTGGGATGAGTTATGTGGGACGCTGTGTAATGTTCTGATAACATTTTTTTGGGTGTCTAAATGTGTATAGAGTTTTAGGGTATAAAAGTAGCAAAATGTCGTTAATTTCTGCTCTTTTTATAAACAAATAATGTAATAATAGTACACTGTTAGCAATCTTTAAAATTTGAAATAGAAAAGAAAGAGCTTAAAAAAATGGCATTGGAAAATTAACTTTTATGTTAATAAGCCATTCAACACACTGATCAGCAGGAATCATTAAAATTAAAACAAACAATTTTTTCTACTTGTAATTTAGTCGCTATCTATCGAACCACTCTGTTCAACGTACCAAGGGAGTATGGAGCAGGTAGGTACATATCTCCAATACATAATTACCAGCAAGGATCCGATGTCCACATAAAAACAATAAGCTTACGATGATAAAATTTCATAGAGCCTTTATCTAGGGGCGGGGGAATCGGGGTAGTAACAATATGTATATGATATTCGTTTATGACGGAGACAGACGGACAGGTCCATTAAAATATTAAGTGACAGATGGGATATCAATTTGAAAATACGTATTGTAATTAAAAAATTGTAAAAATACATTGTTAACACTGCGACTATTAGTCATGGTACTTATGTACAGGAGGTGACTTCAAATAAATATAGCACTAGTGCTATAAATGTTTACAAACATTGTACGGAGGATGTTCCATATGTCACCGTGGAAAATTCTCAATTAGGAGTTTTTAGTGATGGAATCTTGTTGTCTGGTGATAGCACAGGAGACTCTGGGCTGACTCCAGATATTAGTTTAAACTAGGAAGTAAGACAACAGAAGGTACCATTAACAATATTGTTAAACCTACCAACAGAAAGGTATCTTCTTGCACTAAATTAGTTAGTAAAAAAGGGCCTCAGCAGAACACTTTGAATTTATTCCACCAAAATATCCAAGGCATTTCTTCCAAATTATTAGAAATAGAATTGTTTTTAGAGAAAAGTATGTTTGACATTATTTGTTTTACTGAACATTGGCTCAAAGATTACCAAATGCTTATTAATTATGAAAACTATACGGTGGGTAGCTGTTTTAACCGTAAATCAATGCTGCGTGGAGGTTCCCTAATATTATTAAAAAATTGTGTTAAATATAAGCAACGTAATGACATTGTAGGTCTTTCGGTTGAACATTGCGTCGAACTGTCCTGTGTTGAGCTAGATAAGCATGTAATTGTGTGTGTGTACAGACCCCCAAACAATCAAAACTTTTCCTTGTTTGAATCAATAGTAGAAGATGTCCTGGCAAAACTTGCTGCCAGTAATAAATCTGTAATTATTTGTGGCGATTTCAATGTCAATATTTTAGAAGAAAATTCAATTAGCAGTAGGTTATTAAATCTTTTTAAGTCATTTAATTTAACCAACATTTTTATAGAACCTACTAGGGTCACCTCATTTTCTGCTACTTGTATAGACAATGTTTTCTGCGATTGTGATTACATAGATAAAGCCATAGTAAATTGCCTGCCGTCTGATCATAGCGGACAAACCGTAACTTTTAAGTGTAACACACCATTACAAAAAGTTCAGATTACATTTAGACCTTTAACAATTAGCAAATTAAATAAATATAATATTTTCCTACAGAACAAGTTATGTGAAATGAACCATCATGTGGATGATATTAATATAAATAAATTGTACGATAACTTCTTTTCAATAGTTCACACAGAATTCAATAAAACTTTTGAGAAGAAGATTAAAAGTGTTAGCCCTAAATTTATATTTAGTGATTGGGCAACTAGAGGTATCAGAAAAAGTAGGGAAAGACTGTTTGAACTGTATGGCCTTAAGCCTTATATAAACACTGAAACTTTTAACAAGTATGTTGCAAAGTATTCAAAAATATTTCGAAATACTTGCAAGGTTGCTAAAGCCCTTCACATAAGCAAAAAGATCAAAACAGCAGAAAATAAAATAAAAACAGTTTGGAAAGTCATAAATAACGAGACTAACAGGAAAAAAATACGTACCACTAGCTACACATTAAATACAGCATGTGGTCCTAAAAGCGATAATCAGGAAGTAGCTCAAGAATTTGTAAATTTCTTTACTGATATTCCTTTAAAAACAACGGAGGCTCTTAATTCCTCACCTGAAGTCTCAATTGGTTTATTGAAGGCGAACGTGCCTGGTTGCCTGGCTGAATTTAAATTTAAACATATAAACCCTACGGAGGTAATTAAAGCTTTCCGGCAAATAAAAATTAAACTGACCGAAGATCTATGGGGAATGTCTATCAAAGTTTGTACATCCATAGTTGAGACTATTGCACCATACTTAGCTTCAATATTTAATTTGTGTGTAGACCGAGGGGTTTTCCCAGATTTAATGAAACACAGTAAGGTCATACCTCTTTTCAAATCTGGTGACAGTAAAGATACTAATAATTATAGACCTGTATCGGTGTTGCCAGCTTTTAGCAAGGTTTTTGAAAAAGTTATGCTTAACCAAATGCTCAATCATTTTAACACCAACAGAATCTTACACGATCAACAGTACGGTTTCACTAAAGGACGTTGCACAACTGACGCCGGTGTAACTTTATTAAAGCACATATTTAATGCGTGGGAACAGTCCCAAGATGCTGTAGGAATATTTTGTGACCTCTCAAAAGCATTTGATTGCGTGAATCACGACACATTGCTTTTGAAACTTGAGCATTATGGACTAGGTAAACTTGCACTTAGTTTAGTAAAATCTTATTTGAGTGAAAGGCAACAACATGTTCAAATAAATGGTGTTAATTCACAGGGTTTAAAAGTAAAAATGGGGGTTCCGCAAGGCTCAATATTGGGCCCTTTCCTTTTTCTGGTATATGTTAATGATCTACCCTATTTATTGAAAAACCAACCTCAGAATATGGTGTTATTTGCTGATGACACTTCCCTAATTTTTAAGATAAATAGACGGGCTCAAAAGCTAGATGATGTGAATAAAGCCCTACTTCAGATTCATAATTGGTTCACAGCAAACAATTTAGTATTAAATGAAAAAAAGACAAAATGCATAAGATTTGCTTTACCGAATGTTAAAAGTAGTGATTGTGATATTCTATTAAATAACGAGAAACTAGAATTCGTAGATGAAACGGTTTTCTTGGGGATTACGCTTGATTCACGGCTACAATGGGGTGCTCATTTAACATCTCTTGCAGGGCGGCTAAGTTCAGCAGCATATGCCATTAGAAAAATTCGTCAGTTTACTGATGTAGATACCGCTAGGCTGGTCTATTTTAGTTACTTTCATAGCCTAATGTCTTATGGCATTTTGTTATGGGGACGAGCTGCAGACATTGAATCTATTTTTATTCTGCAAAAACGAGCCATCAGAGCAATATATGGTCTTCGTAGGCGCGATTCTCTGAGAGAAATATTTAAGAACATTAACATTATGACGGTGCATTGTCAGTACATCTACGAAAACATAATGTATGTGAGAAAAAATCTGCATCTTTTTAGTAAAAGAGGTGACAGACACAATTATATTACTAGGAATAGGGACCAGTTAGTGCAGCCAGGCTTCAGACTCGCTAAGGTAGACTCATCTTTCATGGGGTACTGTTTGAGATGCTATAACAAAATTCCACAAAGCATTCTTGAACTGAATGAGACGAAATTTAAAACATGTATCAAACGCACACTATGCAAGCAAGCATATTACAAGTTAGACGATTATATCGCTGATAAAAATGCTTGGCTCAATGCCGGTCCTGCTCCACAAGGACAGGACGCTTAAATGAATAGCATTTAATAGGAAGAAGAAAGAAGAAGAAGATTGTACAACTATCTTTGCAATGTATAAATTCAATCTCTTTAGTATTATATAGTCGCATAGCACATATTGTGTGAGTACTATGTACTAGAAAGCTGTCATTCTCTGGAAACCTACATTTATTTTTCTATTTTTTATTTGACTTGGATATGCCCTGGCGATTAAGAGTGTGTCATGCTCACTTAAATGTCTCGCTGATGGTGGCGGGTGTGTCGGGTCATTTCGTTCCCTTTAAAATGGTTGAGTGGAATGGTGGCTGATCCATGCGTCATGCTCGTGAACGGGTGCTGTCAGTTGTGACTGGTCACCTCTTAGTTGCCACGGCTTGTTTGAATTATTATATTATTTTTAAATCGTCGTTTTGGCTTTACTGTCGACACTTATCGTGCATAACTTGCTACATCGTTCTCACATGATAATATACCAATCTCGATATGAATGATGTAACCAAAGTTTTGTAACAATATTATGATTTAAAAGAGTATCCATGAAGTTTCTTGCCATTCTTCTCATGAGACCAACGCTTTGGAATCGGCAACTACAGTACACTGACAGTTATTATGCCTTGTGAGTGGGACTGTAGCTTAGTTTATTAGCTTATTAAAATTTAGTATTTGTTCGACTATTCAAAAGAGCCTGTAACTGGCCAACTTGAAATAAATGATTTTGATTTTGATTTTGATTTTGATTTTGATTTTGAACATTGCAAGGCTTATTGAATCAATTATGTAGTATTTTAATACACACTTGAGTAAAAACTTGTGTATTATTTCTCACTAGTATCGAAATATTAGAAGAATTAGTGACATGGGAAGTTTATAAGTACATCTATTACTATTAATAGCATGAAATAGTAATTACAAAATTATAGGTTTGTTTTATCTAAAATATTTATTAGTCTTTTTCACGACAAAAATAATTATTCGTTAATTTATTAATAAAGGTTTGAAACAATGATGGTTTGCTTACGGTTTGGGTATTCATCAGGAAATATAAAAAATAAGCTTTAATAATTGTATGACGAAACCACTCACCCGTTTATAATATCAGTAAGCCTTACATGAACAGTGGAGCGTCCAATCAATTTATTTGAGTTCTGTCAAGCAGGACACGGCAAGGATTCATTGGAGGGTCCCACTGCCCACTAGCCCGTCGGTCGTGCCAGCCAACTGCAATTAATTCACGTAATTGCTTGTCATCTGTTGATCTGGCTTGCACATGTCATTAGTCAAAACGAACGCTATGTACAGTGAGCATCAAAAACATGTGAACACCGACTAGAATTCACTTGATTGTGATCCATAATAAAAACAATATTATGCTACAATAAAGTACCTAGTACGTAATATGTTTTCTGGCTACAAATCAATAGAATATAATGGTGCTCAGATTGCAGACAGTGAAATTAATTATTGTTAATGTATACATCTTTTTGAGGCTAACTGTACCAACAATATGTTCGCCTAAATACAAGTCTAAGGGATATAATTAGGTAGTAATAGGTGAGGCGTGATCTCAAGATTAATAGCTTGCGAGTAATGCGTGATTGATGGCCTACAAGGGTTATAGATATTAAAATAATTTTAGGTGACTAACGTTGGGTTTTGGTGATGAACGAGTTGTGTTAAAATTAATTATGTGTGTGCAATATTCATTAACTCCCTCTCCTGTTCATTCATTGGCAGCCTTTTTTCCATCCACCACCGAGCCATGGCTAAGTCTCTAATTTGTGAGATGGTTTCTTGGTCTGCGTGAGTCATAGCTAGGTTTTCCAGCGATCTTTTGTATGCTGTCCCTTCCATTTGCCTATCCGTTCTGATTTGTCAAAGTGCGCTTCTATGAACAGGTTTTTTGTATCAGTCACATATTAAAAAATAAACTGCTTAGTATAAAACCTCAAATTCTTCTCGAACCAGCCAGTGTGGGCCAGCTAATATATTCTTTCGCGATTTCGATAGTGGTCCCATAGAGAAAATTGTTCAGTTTGATGGTCTAAATCCCACCATAAAATATGACCGCACCTGTTTGGTACACGCTGTATGTTACTGATGCTCTTGACTAGTGCTGACGTATTATATTACTAAAAGTGGTAATTAACATCTAGTAGCAATGCGATATGTTTAATCGGAATCAACTAGATAAAAGGGAATCATATTATGTTACTGTGATATTTGAAACCATTGTAGTACTATTTTCGGTTTAATTAATAGTACGTTATTATACTGGTCTGTATACAGGATGGCCGGAACATTGACGTCCAAAAATAAAATTTAGGTCCCTCGTATCGTGGGGTATCTGAATCACCCCCATGTATGTTCCGCGACTTTTCATAGTTTTCGAGTTACGAATTTTTTTCTGATTTTTTGAGAATGATCGACCTGACCAATCTAAAAAAATATAAAAAAAAAGTACATGGCTTTGTCGAGATTTTTTTTTGCAACTGAATCTTCGTGAGTAGTACTTTTATGCATAAAATAATCAACTTCGTAACTGTGATGAAAGTTATGAAAAAGTTGGTCTAAAGTGAAAAAATTACGTTCGGTAAAAAAGTAAGTAATAATTTTTTTATGATTATGAAACTGAGAGTCTGGCGCATTCTTGAAGCCTACTTAGGAACCATGAAGTCAACTGTTTTAATTTTTTATTTAAAGTTGAAAAGCTAAGTCATAATTTACCGAACGTAATTTTTTCACTTTAGACCAACTTTTTCATAACTTTCATCACAGTTACGAAGCTGATTATTTTATGCATAAAAGTACTACTCACGAAGATTCAGTTGCAAAAAAAAAATCTCGACAAAGCCATGTACTTTTTTTTTTATTTTTTTTTAGATTGGTCAGGTCGATCATTCTCAAAAAATCAGAAAAAAATTCGTAACTCGAAAACTATGAAAAGTCGCGGAACATACATGGGGGTGATTCAGATACCCCACGATACGAGGGACCTAAATTTTATTTTTGGACGTCAATGTTCCGGCCACCCTGTATATACTATCTGCTTTGTTAGTTTCCACGACACTTAAGAATAAGAATGTTTACTGACTAAACAAAGTGTGATTCTAATTGGTACGTCCGTTCGTTCGTTCATACGTTCTGTTAGATTATCGAAAAATATTGGATACGTATTTTTTGTTTTATCAAATCAATAAATATTTACGAAGATAGAACGTGTCAAAGATTTGAGTGGGGGTTTGTGACTTCAGTGACCGGTAAAAATATGACGTCACACGAGTTTTCAAAGCACTGTACCGTCTTCATTGTTTGTTTACGTGAAAAAAGAAAAAACACATGTTCAATATTTTTTGGAAATCTATCTGACGGACTAATTAGTTTTTTTTGTTGTAAATATTAGTAATAGGGTAGCCTATTACCAATAAATATTAACCAAAAAAACACGGTTTCTTTGCAAATGCAAAGAAACCGTGTTTTTTTGGTTTTTGCATTTCTTGCCACGTTTTTCAGGTACAGAGTATGGATGTGAACCTGGTTGATAGCAATAGGGTCGCCTTCCATGGGACTTAAATTTAACTGTCAAAATGTGGGTGAGCTGTAAGGTACATCTCCGCCTAAATCTTCGAGGAACTATACGGACCTTGTAGAAACTAGAACCAATTTCCCTGCGATCAAGCATTTTTGTCATACCTATTAATTGAATCAAATATAATGACAATAATATCCATGGTAGGCAACTGGGCTTATCCCAGTTGTATAAGTCCCTGTGTGCCTATTGACCTTGTTCTGTTCTGTCTCCTGATGATATGGAGAGAAGTGGAAATTATGTTTTTCCTACTCCTCCTCTTTTTTTCTGATTAATTTCGTTGCGGGTTCCAAGACAGTTAAATCGTTTCTCTGGGACTTCGTCGAGCTTCATCGTCTCGGCGCTTTTCTTGTGGTCGCCACTGTTAATTCTGGCTAACAGGAGTTACAGTGGTTTGAGAATAGTGTGGCGGGCTGGCCCATAAAAAATTAACCCGTCGAGGATTAGGTACAGACGTGATGTTGTGATGTAATTTCCAACCATCAAATCCAGCACATTCGAACTAAATTCAGGTCTTCAAACAGACTTAACAGTTAAAGTTTACTCCCTGACACATGTAATCACAGGCTGTCACCCAACATAAAGGCAATAATATATATAGCTCTCAACAAAATCTATTTACCAGATTGTAACGTCTCTGTAGAAAACAATTCTATCAGGTTGCGTAAGCATGGATCGAGAACAGGACGGTAAAGCGAGGACACACGATTACGCCTGACAAGGCAATTAATAAGGGCAGATGGCGATTGAGCACGAGTCACCCGGTCGCTCGGAATTAATCATAGGCACGACGTTATTGCGTGTAGACAGACACTATTGCTATTGGGTGTCTTACTATCAAATATGCGAAATGCGACCAATCAAGCTATAGAAATTTAGTTTATGCGGGAGATTCGCATAAACTGGATTATATATTGGAAATCGATACAAAGTGAGGTAATGTTATGTTGAAAATGTTAGGTAGATTTGTCGTAAAAGCGTAGATTTTTCCCGAAAATTCAATAAATTTTATGAAATGTCTAAAATTAAACAAAATAAAAAAAAAATACTGACGAAAGTTAAAAACTATAAATTATAGTCACAAATTACAAGCAAAAAATTACATCATCATCAAGACATGAATGAATTAGAATTTTGCTGGACTGCTTGCATATATTATTCTATAATTTGTATTAGAGAGGTAAATTTGGGCGTAATTTGTGGTCTATGGAATGATTCATCAGATCACTAAAACTAATTCACTGAATTTTAGTTACACTATTTTTGATTGACAAAGGATACTTTGTTATTCTAGTAAATACTCGGGTCAGTGAAACCGCGGGGCACAACTATTACATTATACACAACGTAGTTCTACAAATGGTGGAGTATTTTATAGTTTTGCGTTTATTTCTAAAAAAGCTGCGGTTTTTATCGAATGTTTCCGAAAGTTTATTTTTCCGCACTAGGGAATAAAACCCGGTAACGGTTGTAGTGTCATTTCGTGTAGGTGGATATGTAAGCACGATGTGTAACTTGATTCTCTGCTTGAAACCGAGCCACTAACTAAAAATATTGAAAGGTTTTTTGATTCTGAAAGGTTTCATGAGTCCTGCACATACTAGAACGCAGCCTATGCTAGTGTTTGTCCTTAGTTATGACTGTATTGGATCAAAAAAATCGGTTGCTGAACCAGTGTTATCCCTTTTGTCTTACTTTAATTAAGCGTTCTAGCTTGAATTCTCCTTAACAGGTATAACGTTCGTCTTAGAATATTGCTATATTCTAGAATCAATGTCTTTTATAGGAAACCAGCGGACGTCACGCGGTTGCACCCGCGTGGTCTCGTTCCTGTGTAAATACAGGGATAAAGTAGCCTATGGTTACTCAGGGTGAATGTAGATTTCTAATGGTGATAGAATTTTGGAAATCGGCGCAACAGTGTTTGAGTTTATTCGTTACAAACGTACACACACACGCACAAAAATACAAATCTTTCCTTTTTTATAATACACTTCTCATCAAAAAAATCGAAACACCTCGCAGTTTATGATTTGATAAGGATTATCAGAAAAATGTGTATATTTAGGAATAAATGTAAAATGTCATTTAATAGTGAGTAGTATGAGGTTTTTAAATCCTAATGTTAATGTTCTAAATTCAAATGAAGTCTTCATAGGTTTCGTATTTTGTATAATGAGTAATTTTTACCCTGTATGGAATATGAAGGAAATGGGTAAAACAACACGCGTAAATGAAAAAAAAATGTAAGAAACGTTTATTTAATAACTTGTATTCCCTCCGCGAGCTCTTATTACTGCTTCCATACGGTTCTTCATCGATCGGATGAGAGTCACGATCACATGTTGTGGTATATTATCCCATTCCTCTTGGATTGCATTTTGCAGCTGGCTAAGTGTTTCTGGGGCTGAATCTCTTGCTCGAATTCGTCTCTTTAATTCATCCCATAGATGTTCAATGGGATTCATGTCCGGGCTTCTTGCTGGCCATACCATAATGGAGATACCGACTTCGGTAAGATAATCTCGTACGACGCCCGCGGTGTGAGCTCTAGCATTGTCGTGCATGAATATGAAGTCGTTGCCAATAAAATGTGCATAGGGCATCACATGAGGTTCAAGACACTGTTCGATGTACCGATGAGAGTTTAGTGCAGGCAGCCGTGGCCCAGACACAAAGGCAAGTTCTTTCTTACCGTCGGCGCTGATTCCTCCCCAAACCGTCCACGAACCGCCACCATAGCTGACCTTTTCTTCAATGCAGCATTGTGCAAAGCGTTCTCCATCTCTTCTGTAGACCTTGTTACTTCCGTCGTTACCATACAGCATAATTTTACACTCATCAGAAAACAGTACTTTGCTCCACTGAAGGTATGACCAAGTTAGGTGCTCGCGTGCAAAGTTAAGGCACGCTCTTCGATGGTCTGTAGTTAATTTCGGCCCATTCGCTGGCTTATGCGGTGCCAATCCGCGTTCCTTCAACCTTCTTCTTATTGTAGAGTCACTTACAGCTACTCTTCGTACAACGCGAAGCTGCTGCTGCAGTTGAAAAGCGTCGATTTCGTAAAGAAGTTGTTACAATAAATCGATCATCTCGCTCAGAAGTGACCCGATTCCTGCCAGATCCTGAACGGCGCGTAAACGAACCAGTCTCCCGATAGCGTTTGTAGACTCTATGAACAGATGATAAGCTTAGATGCAATCTTGCAGCCACAACACGCTGACTAAGTCCAGAATCCAGCAATGCCACCACTTGGGCGGCTTCTGCGGGCGAAGTATCCATATGTTTTAGAAAAAAAAGTTTTTTCAGACGTCCCAAAGTCACAGTAAATGAAATAAGAAACAAAAAGTTTAAAGACAAGCGCTAATTTTTTAGTTTTTAAACGAGAAACGTACTCCAACCCTAAATACACATTTGTCTCAAAACAGTGATTAATTTCATTTATAGGATAAACAAATGAAATTCTAATTTCGAATTTTGATTTTTTTCTTCTTACTGTAATGACCAAACTGCCAGCTACACAATAATGTTTTTTTTTCATGGAATTAATTCTCTTTTGTAAAAAATTAGGACAAAAACAATAAAAACGAAAGTGTTTCGATTTTTTTGATGAGAAGTGTATTTGTGTAGATTAAGTTTGAACCTTTCCACATTTAAATCATGTAAAACATGAAACACACGAGTTCAAGTTCCTTTAGAATATTCGTCAGCAATAGCAACTGTATACGTAATAAGGGCAACGTATCAGTCTTCGTAATGACGTTTTACTTGCGTGATTGTTGCTGTCAGTGCGTCGATGCGAGGTACCCTCATTCAAACTTCTTGGTTCTAAGGGAACCCGGGCATGTACGAGAATGGACTTCTTGTAAATACTTGTGATTGCATTACGTACGGAGTTTGTTATACTGAGTTTGGTTCATACAATGATTCTGTTGATGCATTAGCTGATTGGATTTTTGTGAAGATTTAATGCTTTGTGTGTAAATGTTTGCTACGATTTTTCGTAGAGGCTCGCCATGAGTACGCGTCGAAAGCGCTACAAGACTGCTACGGATGGTTCCAAGACTAGTTTTAGTTTAGTTTTATCTTTCCTGTAATATTTGCTAAAAACTAAATTGTTATTTAAAACCGAATTAACGCATTTATTCTACATAATATAAATATATAAAAATACCTACTTAAACTGTCGGACCCCAAACCGAAAACAAATAAAACTCCAAACCAAGAAACAAAATAAACACAGTCATGTACCTAGGTCAAAAGCGAGTTCTTCGGGTGGTATTATGCACAATGCAAGCAAGACAGCAATTCCATCAAGTACAGAACGGGCGGGTGATCTCAGCGGCGCTTATCGGGCACCTGTGGACTCTTGAATAAACCCGTCCATTTGACGAATGGGAATCTTCCTGGAGCCACGTACGATGGGTGCATACGTCTGATAGTGTTTGCTTTGCGAAAAATGGTATTATTTTTTGGTATTATACATTTGGAGAAGGAAATAAGTTAGGTTTAGCGTTGTGTAATCTACTTAAAGGGCGGCTCGTGTTAGATTGAAGACTGACACGTTTTGTTGTTTAGTAAGGAAGTTGGACGGCACATTATTGTTCTACAATGATGTTCTCACGACCTTCCAAATTTGCAGGTATGGAAAAGATGTGCTTAATCCTATCAATGATAGATAGACATAATATTTAGTTTGATTTTACAAAAGAGATGTTTACTGACAACAAAAAATATGATACGAAATAGTCCGCCTGTTATGTTATCAATTTTTTTTTTTATCAATTCACTAAAATAATACGAAGATAAAACGCGTCAAAGAGTGGGGTTTTATGACGTCGCTCACCGGTAAAAAATGTCTACTAATGCTTTAGAATATGACATCACACGAGTTTTCAAAGAATTTTATTATATAATTTACGTAATAAAAAAAATACGTGTCCAATATTTTTGAGGATCCTATCTGACAGACTAATTAGATTTTTTTGTTGACTACCCTATTCGTGATATTTCATTAATATTCACTTTACGAAAAGTGAAAATAAACCTGTTCAACCATGTGATGCTAGTCATAAGAGGTAGGAATTGTTACAATTTTTTTTCAAGAGTTTTTTAAATTTCAATATATACAGAGTGAAAACAAGGTTCAAACTTCATAAAATTTAACTCCATAATTTCGTCCACCTATTCAAAATTACAGCCAATGTAAAGAGAACAAATGATAAACAATTCAGTTGATACAACAGCGATAAGCCGACGGTTCACGTACGGTATGTTACACGGCTAACGATTATAACTCTGGTCCAAATGAGCTCTGTGCCAACAACAGTCCATCAGCCCATTGGCAAACATTACTGTTGACTAAATAAACCGAACAATTTATTAAGTATTTTTGAAATACATATGCGGGTAATTTTGTGGTGTTTTCACTCAGTTTTCGTGTATGAGTTATCTGGTGGGATACGGGGTAGCGATGTAATTATTAAAAGTTGGCACAGAGTGGCTAAATGTGTTCGTGGAACGACAATGAGTTTGATTTCCGAAGTGTGAAAAGTTGGGAAGCTTACGTTTTCAATTTGATTTTTGGTACGTCAAGCCTCTATACCTTTTTTTTTTGGGGGTGCGAAAACATCAAATAACCCCTCCCGCTCTTGGGCAGAGCGAAAGGGAGTGTCAGACTTCTACTGACTAAAAACCACCCATGTTCCTGCTTAGCCTTATATGTTGAGGTGACTAGTGTACAACCCGCAGCCGAAGCCAGCCTTTCGGGCCCCTCCCATGTTGCTGACATCTCTTTGAGGCGCGCGTGGAACACGAACGCGCCGTCGACACGGCCTGTTGTCGTCGTAAGACGGACAGACGGCGAGCTAGCCCATCACTCACCGTCCACAGGCCCGCGTCTACGGTGGCCGGAAGCCGTCACGTGGCCCCCGACACCCGGAGCACCTCCCGCGGCGGCAAGCAAGCACCTTGCTACTTATTCTTAAAGTTCGGACCAATTAGGGATCGGACTCTGGGCTTCAGATTAACAGGTAATGTACTTAAAAATCTGTCTCTGGAGACAGCCCCCATTTGTCCGTTTCAGTATCGTTGATACTGACTGGCTATTCTTTTAAAACACTCTTTTTGAACTGAACTCTCTTAAAACACATCTTAAACTCTCTACCAATATTGACTTACAGAAAGAAAATTATTTTTCCTAGAAGGTTCTAATCTTCCTAACAGGTATGCCAACCTTTCGTAGAATCTTGTTTGTAGAGAACAAGAAAGAGCATTGACCCTGGAGCACCCCTACAATACTCGTAATGAGAAGGATCAAGTAACCTCAGCATTTGCTAATGAGCTGATAAATTTTCGATACGTTAATATATAGAATGATTATTGTAATCCCTTTAAAACCCCATAATTATTTGTTTACACAATCGATATTATAATAATTAAAAAATAAAATAAAACTTAACAAAATAAATACATGTTAGCTAGATATACGTTATTCTGGTTTGTGTGGTATTTTATGGTTTAAGTTTTTGAAATGATTGTTATTTATTTGTTACAGTGTTTATTTAAAAAAAATTTTTCTTTTTCGTGTTTTCCTTAGAAAACCCCTTTTAATTGATACCATATCATAGGGATGGTTCTTTGGAAGTCCGCCATATTGGATTTAAAATGACGTCACTCCGTTAACCATATATTGTCATCCAAACTAAACCTGTATACAAAATTTAAGCTCAATCGGTTTAGATTTAACTGGAACTGTTTTATAAGCTTGTTATTATATTCTTTCGTCATGTTTTGTCATTATTCATAACATTACGCCTGTAATCTGTTGAAGCAGCTATGTTCAAGTCCCATAAATTTGACTGACCTGTTGGTCTAGTGGTTAGTGACCCTAACTGCTATGCCGGAGGTCGTGGGTTCGATTCCCACCCAGGACAAATGTTTGTGTGATGAGCACGATCATTTGTTCTGTGCCTAGACACAGTAATAATGACATGTAATTTATCTATAATATGTATGTATTTAGAAATATATAAGTATGTTTATCAGTTGTCTAGTACCCATAACACAAGCTCTGCTTAGCTTGGGACTAGATGGCGTTGTGTGATAGTTGTGGAATATTATTATTATTATAAAATATGGGCGAGTGATACCGAAACAACCACCGATGGCCCATCACCGCATTAGATGGCGAAAAGTGGAAGTAGGGAAGGAAGGCCCTGCAGTGGTACAGGAAAAAATAATGAATACAGGCTTCTAATAATACCGAATCAATTTTGATAGATCATCATCATCATCATTAGCCTATAATGTTTCCACTGCAGGGACTCAGGCCTCCTCTCTAGGAGAAGGATGGGCTATAATTCACCACGCGTGCACCGCGGTCACATACATATATCTTTTTTGGTTCTAAGACAAAGAAGAAGAAGTTTTCTCACGATGTTTTGCTTCAACGGTTTGAGAGTATTTCTAATGAAATAAATTACATAAAGTAATGCGCTTGCCTCGGTTCAAAATACGACTTACTGTTCGTAAGTCGGGCTGCCACTATTGGGCTGGGCGTTCTGTCCATTGGAACCTAAGCCAGGACTGTTATCCTGTGTGTGTGTTCAGCAGTAACATTTATGACCACTAAACAAACGCGCTGTTCTAGGCAGAATTTTTGATAAAAAATTGTATGAAAAAAAAACTGGTTCAATAAAACTGTTTAGCAGAAAACAGATTTATAGCATTTCATGAAATAGAAGTTGATTTGATTACCCTCACATTCGCGCGTAGTCGCAAACAAATCTACTTCTATTTACCATAAAATTCAATGAAGCCAAAATAAAACTTATTTTTGCACCATCCTCTCTGCAAACGAAAACGTAGGTATCTGAATTGTTTGCGCAAAATTCCTGATTCATTTACAGTGAACGCCAATAACTGGCGAAATTTCAACGATTCACGTCAAACAAGCATTTAGGGTAGCACATTTAACGCTAACAATATTTGATGGCTTACCAGGTGTAGGTCTCGTCTCAATTTCTAGTCCTACAATACCACGAAATCTGTCGACGTCGGCCACCCTCGCCACTCTAGCTGCACTGCAAATTAATACACGTTGCGACCCTGGTTTTAATTTCAGTAGGCGCCTCTGATTTACGATGTCCATATGAAAGAGCGGTCTGTGCGTGCGTCCTGTCAATTTGGAGCCTCAAATTAATATGACGGTCCCCTCAGACGCCTTCCTGCACTCAACCTGCGGGGGGCAGGGTAGTTTACAATTCGGTGGAACTATAACTACGCCTTTTCATGTTGGTAACGTAGAATTAGTTGGAGGCTATTCATTACGCGTTGGAACGCGGTGTGATGTTGATTGCTTATTGAAGTTGTTAATAGTTCCGAATGGGTGCAAGCGTGGAATTTTAGTTTATAAAATTACCAAGCATTTTGTAGTTTTAAAATGGGTCGTAATTTTTAACAAATGGCTATTGTGGTGGTTTATGGAAGTTCCTACAGGTAGATGTTTTTATATTAGCTACTATGACCGACTGTTTCTATTTATGTGTGTTTCCAATGTATCGCTTTATGTACCTAATAATAATAGATCGCTACATGTGAGATAATAATTTATTGTAGCAGCATTCGAAAGATAAATGTAATCAAATAACTCACAAATGAAGTATTTTTACTTCATTCTTCGTATTTCTGAAACTCAGACACAATTTCATCCAATCTCTGCATTCAACTTTGATATTTTACAAAATTGAATGCAATTACATTTACAACCAGTATTATTTCTTTGAAAGAAACAAGATTTTCTTTAAAAAAATGCAGCTACATTGTGCAGAGGTGCAGGTTGGCACATACGCTGCGCAGTCGGCATATTTCGATATTGAACGCTCGACTTTAATGCAATCTTATTCTGAGAGGTACTGGCAATCTGCTTGATGTAGATACTCTATGTAGGTATAATTTATCTTAACTCTCAGCACTTTGCCTTCGGTTAAATATAATTAGATTATTGTTTTTTTCTCCATTCTAGACTTTATTGACCTATTTACTAGGATCGCTTGTTTTCAAGTTAGGTAGGTAAGTGCTTAAAAGCGCGAGGTTGATGATTGAGCAAAACGGGTGACCACTGAAAACCAGCGCTGTGCTGTGGGTGACCATAGCACAGCACCATGCTGTGGCAACCTAATTGTCGCAGTCACGAGGTGAAACATCTTCTTTTTTTTTGTAATCCGTGCTTGTTGTATTTTTTTATTAATATCTGTTAAGCGTTGTTTGTGTATTGTTTTTTTTCCTGTATGCTCGGTGTGTTTCTGCGACAAATAAACATTTTTTCTTTCTTTTCTTTAAAAAATTGTGAGTGCTTTTAGTAAAGTACAATATTACATTAATACACACACAGTCATGTTATCAGGGTATAAACACATGCTTAAATTGATGATATCACGATTCTTGTGTATTATTGGTTACTGTTACTTCTACTTAATTTGTTACGAATAACCTTTCTTTCCACCTTCTGTTTAGAAAACAAATCAAGCAAACAAACAAATCCTCCCCTCATAACTTATTACCTAAAGAATAAGGATTATATTATTATTTTCTTTCCTTGTTCAGAAAGTAAAATAGAATACATTTTATGCAGAGTCAGCAGTATGAAACAGGAGATTTAAACACCAGGTGTTACGGTATTTTATGTAAAATATTAAAATGGAACCGCGTCTGTTGGAAAGTTACAAATTAGAGACTCGAATGACCTTTGCCGTTTAGAGTTTATGGTCAGGCTTCATTTAATATGTTAGCTGAGCTACAACAGCGTGCAGCTTAAAATATCTTCATTGTTATTTGACCTTTGGTAACTTGGGAGCATAAAAGGTTTTTCTTTCAGAGGGTTACCGCAAGGGATAGAAATAAAATTAGTCGACTTTTTGAGTTTGTTGCGTGCAAGGTTTTTGGTATAGTGTAGTATCCTAGATTGTAATACAGGGCCTTTTTTTATTTGGGACAAGCCAGCCACTCTATTCCCAAACCACTGTAATTCCTGAAAGCCAGAATCAACAGTGGCGACCACAAGAAAAACGACGAGACAATGAAGCTTGACGAAGTCCCAGAGAAACGATTTAACTGTCTTGGATCCCGCTACGAAATTAATCAGAAAAGAATAGCGGAGAAGCAGAACTCCTCCCTTCCTTCGAAGTAGCGGCGAAGTAGGCAAAACATAATTTCCACTTCCCTCCATAATACAGAGCCTATTTGTCTGGTCGTCTTAAAGAAAACATAAATAGCTTTCAGTTGTTCAGAATGCAGTTCATTTTATTATTCTCCCTGCCCTTATCCCATGGAGTGACACGATTTTTCTTTCATTCACTTCTGTGAACCGTAACGCTATCATTTACTACTTCTTCTTGGGGCTGGGGAATGGTGATGATGATGATGATCATCCCTCACACAACCAATCCATTGATTCTATCATAAGGTAATCTTTTTCGCCACAGTTACGCAGATAAAGTAGGTAAATAATAACACCTACCTATATTTCTAACAATTTCTTTAAATAAATTGTTTCATCTTTGCATATCTTTTTTAACAAAAAAATGGCCTAAAAACAAAGACTTAGAGAGTTTTGGTTATTGTAAAAGTTTAAGTAGCATAACTAATGTCCCGATATAAATTCAAAATAAAATAAAGACAATTTGTCTAGTAATATTGATCTCAAATAAATCTATCTAAAAAATTGTAAGAGCCCTTAAAGTAGCTTCACATAAGAATATATAAATAAATTTATGTTTGCCTCAAACTTCGAAAGAGATGACTTTTGTTTTTTTTGGTAAGTCTTATATACTGTAAAAGTTTAGTTTGATGTGTATTTTCAACCTTTATCGTATTAAACTAACATGTTTATCAATTTGTTTATTATATAGACGATGGATAATTTCTCAAATAACCTTCAGTTTTCTCAAAGTATGAATAATATATACGTTTTATACTTTGGGGAGCAACAATGTTATTTATTGAAATCTTAAGTTACCCACTTTACATTTCAAGCTTATGCTACTTTTCTTCCTATTGCTTATTTACCTTCTCAAAATTATTAATGTCCATATTACCAAAAATACTTAATAAATCTCCACAGCAACACTCGTAATAAGCAACAATTCCGCTGGCTATCGCAGTTCGTAAATTGCTACAAAAATGAATCTTCCTAACACGCATCTTATAATACATTTTGGCTCAATGTGCGCACGATAAAATATGTGAACAGGTGCTTTATCATATCGCAAAGCCTCGTGTCACGTGGAGCGCCCGCATGATGTACAGGCTCCTTACGGGCTTACCCTCAGCCCCCTGCAGCATCTCCAGGGGAAATTAGACAACGCCATAATAGATTTTTGGGGAACCCTCTTACTTAACCTAAACTCCCAACATTTGTCTAAAAACTCCTTTTTAACTTAGCAGAAAAGTTCTCGCTTTTTATTATTATTTATTTAAGGGTGCATTCCCAACCCTTTACTGTTGTACTGTAAAGCTGCGCGTTGAAAACTTAACGTAATTTGTTACTCCGCAATAATTAGCAAATTACACGGGGCTATTTTGCGAGCCGTCCCTAATCAAAGGAGAGCTACTAAAGAGAATAACTTATTCGATTTATCCGCTAATAGACCTAGGAATAAACAAACAAGATTAAGTTGGAGTAAGCGGGCTTTATAAATTTATGGAGTGAATCCCTTAATTCCCGAAACTGATGTTAGAATTTTAAGTTGGCCGTCCGGGAAGATTGCGCGGAACTTGCTTAATCCACCAGAGTGCGCAATGTTAGCCAACTTGTCTGGGCCAGCTTGCATCTACTTCAATAGTTTTGTGCATTATAAAGCGTATTACTTGGGAACGGCTTTTATTGGTAAACCTTGCAACGGATTAGAGGCAGGGTCTTGAAACTTCAAGTATTTACCCAATCCCTTATTGTGGCAAAAGTTGGGTTGTTATATCTGTTGCGGAGTGAGAAATTGGTTTTAGAAATTCTGATAGGGCTGCTCGTAAATTCAATCATTAACACATTTGGATTTTAGAATTAAATTCTTATTGCAATAAATTTTGGATTTTATTTAAATTTACAGTTTGTAAATATTTTAATTTGGATACACATGGTTTAAAAAGTTTTATTTTGTAATTATGTTGTTATAGAAAAATTAAAATAGTAAACATTGCTGTATGTTTATATTTACGTTGAATTAAATATATATTTCATTGATCACTTGCTTTTGCCCGCGAGCTCACTTTAATAATCATAATTAATAGGAAAATAAAAGATAGTTATATCCAGTTAAGGTCAACAGATAATATTAATTATTTGAATACTAACCCAAACCACTTCCGTATTCAAACTGTTCTAAAGTGTGATATATTCACACGTTACTTATAAGTACACATTTGTTCGAATTAGCTAAGTCTCTCAACTTTAGATAACACACTCTAACGCTTCGTAATGAACAGCTAAACTAATATAACTTATGGAACAAAACTAAGATGGATAACCACAAAAAATTGACCTGCCCTACTCCCTCCACTCACCTGAAATATATTCTATAGAGAGGTTAATTCATAGGTCTCAGTAAACTGGTGGTATTCACAGCTCTTTCATATGGAACTCATAAATCAACGAGTCCTAGTACAATTAAAATATTTCTACAGATTCAGGCAGGTACTTATTGTGTTAATAATTTGAATGGTGTCCTCCATTTTGGTATTTAATATGATTTTGATAATAAATTGTAATTTGATTGAATTAATTTCTTGTCTTGGGTTACGGAACTGTGTGTAATATATTTCAGTTATAAGAAAAAATATAATATTGTTGATATTCGTAAAGGCAGGTATTTTATAAATATTTGACTTGGCTACTTTCAAAAATTCCAACTTCCGCCGTGTGGCAACCGCTAGCTGGCGCGAGCGCTCTTTGCTACGTGCTACGTCGATGTGCTACGCAGAACTACGGCGTAGCACACTCGTGCTACGACCGCGTGGCCTCTACCGCTACGCATTCGGATTCTAGCGAAAAAGCAAACATATTATGACTGATTTTGGTTTACTGTGTATACAGGGTGTTTGGAAGGGAGCTGTACATACGCCTAGGGTAGAAACTAGGGATAGTCTGCTACCTACCCCCGCCCATTATATTGACCTTGGCATCAAGGTTTTTTTTAATTTAAAATTATTTCTTTACCTTACTACGGTACTTCAGGCCCCATAACTTTTCTTCTCCACAATTTTCTGGTGTAAAATAATTTTTTGCAGGACCCTAAGACTCTAACGATTAAAACAAGACCATTAGCCGACCGGTCCCATGGATAGATTTTGAGCTACAGGTAGTTTTAGTCAAAAAGTCAAATAAAAAATAATAATAAATTAAAAAAAAACCTTGAGGCCAAGGTCAATATAATGGGCGGGGGTAGGTAGCAGACTATCCCTAGTTTCTACCCTAGGCGTATGTACAGCTCCCTTCCAAACACCCTGTATACAAATCATTCTATATTTTTAATGTTTGTCATTTATTAATTTTTAACTATGTTTCTTTACTTGCTGTTTTAATTAAGCGTACGTCAAGGCTTAATTTAAGCGCCTCCACAACAATGTAATTAACTAAAGAGCAAATAATTCAGCCGGGAAACCTTAAATCCAAGGTGACCCATCATCTAAAGTTCCTAAGTCATTAAGGATAGATTACCAGATAAGAACATACCCACTTAGTAAGTCTAAGTTGAAGATAATTCGAGTTACCCACACACTCGCACTCCAGCACGTTCGCACACATAAAGTTGTGCTCAAACTCAAACCGGAAGTCGGGCCCACATCAATCTGACGCTAATGTGTTGGCATATGTAACTTGTAGTAGGATACAATGTTGGTATACCCGAAAAATATGTTGGGATTATAGGAAACTGCCTGTGAGATAAAAAAGGGTTAAGAAAACATAGTACCAGTGTTATGTTTTGAGTATGAGAATTTTAAGAGTATCCAAAATTGTTCTGGAAAATACTTTAAAATATGCCACGAATTCCTAGGAATGCGAATGGACATAGCTTAGTAAATAATTAACGTAACCTTCAAATAGCTCACAAAGTGTTTGGGGAAAGTATTATTCAACAGCAACCAAGAACCTGGATTTAGATTCACTCCTATCTCTGCAGGCGAAGTATCCATATGTTTAAAAAAAACTTTTTAGACGTCCCAAAGTCACAGTAAACAAACAAAGAACAAAAACTTTTAAGATAAGCGCTTATTTTTAGTTTTCAAAGGTGAAATGTACTCTAAACTTAAACACACATTTGTCACAAAAAAAGTGAATCATTTCATTTATAGGATTTTAATGTAATGGCCAAACTGTCAGCTCTAAAATCATGTTATTTTTTAATGGAATGAAAACTCTTTTGTGTAAAATTAGGACAGAAACCATGATTTGATTTCCTGATGAGAAGTGTATATTACAGAAGTGCACTATAAGTGCATCTACTGCCAAACCTTATGCAAAACACAAGCATGATATTATGTAAAATACACATTACAAAATCATCTGTACCCCCAACAAACAAACCATCTCTACACAAAACAGGATTACCTCCTTCAATATAACGTAATGCAAGTTTAGTTATTATTGCAATAACATTTTGTTTTAACCGGATAACCGGGTAACCGCCACTCGACGAAACTCGCTACAAGGAGATTATCTTGGCTTTACCGGAGCAATTCTGCCGACCGATAGATAAGACTACAATCGATTAAATTTACTTGTACTTCTATAAGTACATGTGTTGGACGTAATAAAATAAGGTAATATATTTTGTGCCAGGATTCTAAGCCCTTTTATATGAGTTTGACCTTATGGTCATTCAGTTCACGTTTGGCAGATGAACATAACCATACGGTAGCACAATTTTGTATTATTTAAGCCAAAGGTTGACTGGCACATAATGCTTGCACTTTGTTTGCCACAAAGGCCAATGGGCCTCTGATAGAGAGACCCAGGCCAGAAAGGCCCAGCTGAACCAAAAAAAACTGGCACCAGGCTAAGCACTAACCCCGTCGGGGCTGCAGGTTGTTCGAAAGAAATACTGTGGCATCGACACAAAGGGCTAAGACAATGGAACATGGGTGGTTTTTAGTCAGTAGAAGTCTGACACTCTCTGTCGTTCTGCTTAGAGCGGGAGTAGTCATTTGATGATGTCCAAGCCCCCCCCCCCCCCCCAAACAAAAAAGAAACGTTGAAGCACTAACCACACGATAAATAACATATTAAGTTCCCACATGTATCATTGTTGTACAAGATTGATTTAAAATAAGTGACGTCATGTAGGTTACTGCATAATTTGCTGCATAGATGTCGTAATCGTTATTTTTGCCAATTTTATCACGTGTGGTACGGAATAAACTTCAACACCACATAGCCTGATTAGCTTACATAAATTCTCAATTTCCTGTCTGTGGACCTCACCATGAGGCTCTGCAGGGCTATTGCGTATCTTTTAAATGTCAGTGGCTATCATATTGTCCATGGATTAACTATCAAATTGGTTATGGTTTAGTACAAAATGGAACCATTTGACAGTAATTGATAGGCACTATAGGTTAGCCACTGTCATCTAAAAGATACGCAATAGCCCTGCTGGTGTGGGTTGGTGAATGTCACTGTGGTGTCAAACTACAGTACTACTATATGCCTTTAAATAATGTTAACTAGAAAGCCATTCCCATTATTGAAATTAATATTATTGACATTCTTGATTATTGCTTTTATTATTTTTCATGACTATTTTGACATTTATACAATAAATACAATTTTAATGGAATTACCTGCATAATGACTGCATGATTATGATCTTCAATTAATTTAAATACAAAGAAATGTGTTACTTTTATATTTGCACGCCGAAATTAAAGGCAGAGAAAGAGAGCAACTTTTTTATATTTACCAACCTTCTGTACCTTATTTACGGAAATAAATGATTTTGATTTGATTTGATTTGAAAAAAATAGTTTTTTGTCAAACTGAAAATTAAAGATGCTCCGAATTACTACCGTTGTAAAATAGCAACCATGAACCACAACCAAAACCACTCTTTCCCATCAACCATAATTAAGTCAACATCAATTACCTGATACCAACATAGTACATATATTAGACAATATAATTATTATCTATTATGGGTGGGAATCCGCGGAATCCTAATGGTTGATAGGATTATATGAAACACATTATTGTTATTCAATTTAGATTTAAATTACCGTTGCAACCGGTCGCTAATGCACGGTATTTGATTAGATTTATATTAATGCTTAGGAAGCTTAATTCAATGTACCAGATATGGCAATGCAGTTAAAATATTTTATGTCTCAGTGGTTTTAATCTAACGAATTGTTTGAATTGTAATGCGGTTTGTTTTGAATTTATTGTTGTAATAGATTCTGTGTAGCTCTATGAGTGTATTTTGTTTTTAGTCCAGAGATTAATATAGCTTAGTGATGTTGTGTGTTGTTATTGGAAGTGCACAACGTTAAATTGGCATTTAATTTGGGCAATCCATTAAAGTATTTTTACTTTTGAATTGATTTTATGAAGATTCAGTTATTTGTTTTATATAACAAAACATCACACATGCCAATCCCTGAAGTAGGTATTAGGTTGAAGGCCATAAACATGCACACCCATATCTCACTAGTTTTAAACATAGCAAGCCCCTTGCAATTGGGGACGAGCCTAGTCAATCAATTGGGCATAAAAGTAACATCATGCCAAAAAAACTATAGTTGCAACACATTTTCGTTCGTCCGCATCACAAGTCTATACCACAATAATCAATGCAATGGTACATTATCGCTTGCTATATCATAACGAGCAGTAAGTCGCGGTGGGTTTGATCCCAGGCAGGCGCAACACTTTGTGAAATTTACTACATCAACGCTGCTCTTAAAACGATTAAGGAAAACATCGTGAGGAAACCGACATGTCTTGAGACCAAAATAATGTGACATCTACCAACAGGACCCGCGTTGTGGATTATAGCCAATTCTACTCTTAGAGTCTCCACTCAGACTTAGACCTAAGTCTCTGCAGTGGGAACATTATAGACTGATGACGATATCATAACTAAACTCGAAACCCAGATCATAATGATTCATCATCAGTAACAAAACCCAACACTTGATAAACTATCAGGTAAGCACAGCACACCTTAATCCCAACAAGCGTAGTGCAGGGTAATTGCCAACTTATGTCGCCGAACCAATCGCTTTCATTATCCGCCCGACCCAACCGAGTGTGAAGATTATTTCGACTGCCAAATGCAGAATATATTCGTTTTAATACAGCACTGCCAACCGACAATGCGATACGCGAAATCAGATTACTTTATTAATTTAATTTAATTTCAATGTCAGATTACAGAGATCCACAATGGTTAGTAACAATTGGAACTTAAAAACTATGTTAGTAAGGTTTCAAAAATTCAATCACAAAAACACATACTTATAATTACAATTAATTTCCAAATACATTTAAAACACACATTAGCACACTTTATTTATTTTGCAGTCCCAACGACGATGCTCACCCAGAGCGAGTGAATTGGACACTGATATTTATTAGAAATGATCTTCAGAATGTCGTTGCTGCTGCCACGTACTCTGCGTAATAGTGACGACACACGTTTGCGTCTTATTGCATAAAAGTCATCAGTACGCGCTTCAGCAAACATCGCGGAAGCACTGCAGAACCGCGGCAACCGCAACAACATTCTGAAGACATTATTGTATTGCACCCGCAGAGCGCTGTATGCCCTTTGAGTATAGTTGACCCACAGGCTGCTCGTGTAGAAAGATTGACAATAGGCTTTGAATAATGCTAACTTGACCTTAGCTGAGCAACGAGCAAACCTGCGAACCAACATATTACCCCGGACAGCCAGCGCTCTGCGTTCACGTTCAATGTCCTCATTGTCCCCCAGATCATCGGTGACGATATGCCCTAGGTACTTAAATTTTTTCACTCTATTGAGAGGAGACCCATTCAAGCAAATAGGTGGAGTTTCATGAGGTGTTTTATCACCCCGGCCGAAAAACATACACTCGCTCTTGGTTGCATTGTACACCAGACCATGTCTCTCAGCATACCTCTCACACACCCTCAGAAGGTTGCGAAGGGCCCCTATTGATGGGCTCAGCAGCACCATGTCATCGGCGTAGCTTATATTATTGACAGCGACCCCATCAATATAACACCCTGCATGCATGCTGCTGAGCTCGCCAATCAGGCTGTCCATATATACATTAAAAAGAGTGGGTGAGGAACATCCCCCCTGCCTCACGCCGCACTGCAGCCTATACTCACCAGACAAGCAATCCGCCCATTTAACAACATTTAATTGATTGTCATACCAAAATTTAAATATCTCCACTAGTTCCGTCGGTACATTTTGTTTTCGAAGTTTCTCCCACAGGACCTCATAACAAACCAGATCGAAGGCCTTGGACAAATCCAAAAAGCAAGCGTAAACAGGTGTCCTGCGATCCAAGTAATACCTAACCGTGTGCTTCATACAGAGAATGGCACTCTCAGTAGAAAGGCCGGGTTGGAAGCCAAATTGCGCGTGATGCAATTTTAGGTTGTTTCTTAAATGCCTGTTAAGCAGATTATCCAGTACTTTGGCTAAAATGGTTGCCAGGGAGATAGGGCGATAATTA
Organism: Diarsia rubi; assembly: GCA_932274075.1. Classification (NCBI taxonomy): domain Eukaryota; kingdom Metazoa; phylum Arthropoda; class Insecta; order Lepidoptera; family Noctuidae; genus Diarsia; species Diarsia rubi. The sequence goes on from OW026421.1 coordinate 7,332,725, forward strand.
CTTTTATCACAAATATCTGCAGTTTTACATTTAACTATAGGTATGACTATTGTTCTCATGAGGTCCCGAGGAAGATACTTATGACTTAAACACAGTGAGAAAAACATGGCCAATACCCTGGGTAAGTGACAGCCCGCGTGACGGAGATGTTCAACACTCAAGCTGTCATGTCCAGGGGATTTACCACGAGTCATGCTGTCAATAACACTCTTAACATCTACAGATCTTATTTGTACAGTGGTAGTATTAGGAGTATCAGTCTGGAGGCTGCATTGTTCCGATACTGGAGACATAGGTGAGCTTACTTGAAAATGTGCCTTAAACATCTCAGCAATTTTATTGGGATTTCTTTCAGAATTAATACATTCAGCACGATGTTGTTTTATATTTAATTTATTAGTACATTGCCAGAATTTTTTGAAGTCATGATTACTACAATGAGATGCCAAAATGTCCATTTTAATTTGTTCAGCGTGGTCTTGACACCACTTAAGCCTGGATTTAAATATTTTCCTACTATGGTACATAGCTTCATAAATGTGTCCGGACGACGGCTTCCCATGCCAGACCCAAATATTAAAATTATTTTTGGCCACTTGATGAGCCTCTTTTACATGCTTATTCCAGCCTGATACCACCTTTTTACTTTGATATCTCCTATGAGTACCACTTTCATAACTCTCTATACTTGCCTCATGCAGCGTTTTTATAATACTATAATACATAATATCTATAGCTTTTTGATGTTCTAGATTATTGCAATATTTATCAGCGCATGTCTGAAATTCAGGCGGAAAGTCGATACGTTTAAGATTTCTATTACAAACTTCATGATACCACTGGATTTGTCCTGGGGTCCTATTGCCCCAAACTATTTTGTTAGGCATATAATTTGAAATAGATTTCCTATGTCTCACTCTGTCGTAATCACATTCTATTTCAACAGGGAAGTGATCAGACCAAAATACATTATAATGAATTTTTACATTTGATATAGCTTTATAACCCATTTCAGTACTAACACAATGGTCAAGCCATCTGCAAGAACCATGAACGTCACTTACAAAAGTATAGTCACTTGCGTTAGGACCTAAGCGTTCCACGTCCGCACATACCCAACTTTGTTCTCCACAAAAATGCATGAGTTCACTATAAAAGAGGCCACCCGGGTGGGCATTAAAATCACCCAGAACGAACACTGATTCCACGCCACTGCTGTCTATTATTGCACAAATCTCGCTCAAGCATTCTGTGAACTCGATAAGATTATCACTGGACTCAACGGGCATATAAACGCACATAACTAATACCGCACATTCTTTGTTTACCACTACTTTACAAGCCGCTAACCGATCAGTACGGCAATCCACAGGAGTGACGGATACAAACGCATTCTTTCGCCATAAAATAGCAACCCCGCCATAAGGTCTTCCTTTCAGACATCCAGTTGACGTATCAACCGACGATTTGCCAATGTAGTCATAATCTGCACTAATTGTGCCCAACAGTGGGATATCATGTGGAAGTAACCACGTCTCCTGTAATGTTATTATATCTGCCTTGCCACAGAAAGATCTCACACATTCCATCGAGCGCTTAAGGCCTTTACAATTAAATGTCATAATTTTATTATGTGTATTATCCATTATATTGATTCATTATTATTAATTATCATGTCAGGGCGTTTGTCCGCGGTCCGGTACTTAAAGTGTACAAACCGACGAAAAACAATCCCTTTCGGCCACATTGATTCATTTAAAAAGATATGTAACGTATAACTCGGTACAAAAAATTTGTAGGCATTATATTTATTATCATTCTTAATGGATAACTTTGTCAATGAAACTTTTTCTCCAGTCTTCTTTAGGATGTAAGTGGTGATATCCTCTATCGAAGTTTCCTTATGTACATTTGTTATATATATAGGTAATCTTTTCTCTGCTGCCCTGAAATTTAATTCTGTATCTTTAATGGCATTACCAACTTTTCCACTGAAGTAATTCTTTCTCTTAGGCCTCTGCACCAATGTCCAATCATTGCTTTCCTCTGCTTTGTTAGATTGCATAACATTACCTTTACGCAAAATCTCAGCCATCGTTATTGCTCTATTTGGGGACACGGTAATACAATCAGTACCTAGTAGATGCGGCGCGGGCGCGGGCGCGGGTGCGGGCTGCACCGACTCGTCAACATCAACTCGGCTCTGCGGTAGTGTGTCGGAAACCGGTTCGCCCAGCTGTTGAATACGCGCACAAGCTGTTGTCACCTCAACAAAATTATTCAATTGCTTACAGTTAACTTCGTCAATCGTGATCGGTGATTTTTATTGAACAGGAACAGATCATGAATGAAATTGATAAAATCGTCTGCGGTGCGAATCGTGCGATTTATATGAGTTTTCAACGATATGGAGGACGGAGGAATGTTAGATTGATATTTTAGATAGCGATGTTTTGTTGGTTGTTTGTGTGGACGATTTTGTTGTAGTATCCATTATTGATATTAGTTTATTGGTGGGGTTCAAGTGAGATATTGACAAGTTTGTATGTAGCTACTAAGTATATTATGAGACATTTTGTTTTATTAACCCATAAATTAAAAAATGGAATTTCATCTAAATCTTGATAAAAACTAAAAAAGACACAACCTATTTGTAGTTTACATATGTAATAGAAAAAAAATGAGCTTCTGAAGTCGGTGATATTTGTTTGTTTCATTTCCTTTTGTTTTTGCCACCGACTTCAAAAGCTGTTTATTTTTCTTCTGATCTTTATTTTTTACTTTTTGTGTTTTTGAAGTCGGTTTTCTTTTTACGTATGTGTGTTTATGTATGTATGTATGTTTGTATGTTCCACCGTAGCGCCTAGACTACTGAACGTAGTTTAATAAATGAGGTGTCAATAGATTCGTAAGAATAGCCCGGATGACATAGGCTATATACATTTTAACATTTTTTTTTTATGACGGAATTTAAATGTCAAATTCTAAGCTCTAAAAAAATTAAATTGAGATAATCATAACATGTTTGGTATCAAATGAGATGTATATTATATTATAGTTTTAGTCAACATACACGTTTTGAATGCGGTCAAAAAGTTCTCGCGGTGTAGTCTGCTATTTACTCGTACTATTTAAATAGTAAACCAACAGTTGTACATCACGAAAGTAATAATATTACTTATTACAGTCGTAGTCGCATGTCACCTTGCTAACGGCAACAGCAGCTGACTTCTGTATCAATGAAAACGCCATTAAAGAGCATAAGGTATAAGGTAAGGTATAGTGGCATGCGACTACGGCGGTCCTATATAATAATTTTACATATATTTAAATAGAAATATACAAATTCTATATATGAATATCAGACAAGAATTATTTTCTTGATTTCTACTTTTAAGACCGCGGTTTGTAGTTGGGTTTTAGTTTTTAATCTTATATTTTTATTTGTTTGTATGTTGGTAATAAACTTCATAGTTACTCTTTTAATCTCATCCTATTTAACTTTTGCGAATTTCCAATGCATAATATTTATTTTATTCTTGAAATTTCTTCTCGCTTTTTCAATTACAGCATCACAACTACAATAGCAGCCTCCCTCCATACATCGACGCCATATTCTATCACAGCTCTGCTTATTCACCTTACAGAAAACTCGCGCGATATATTTCTACAGCTTCCGACATTTTCAGCAGCGATACGGAACCTATTGAAATTGAATCTAATAGTCGGGCACCTCCATCCGAGTTTTGTATAGATTTTTTTAATAATTGGACGCCTGACCTCTGTATCCAATTTAATTCCCCTCGTTACATCCTCGAATAATACTTAAAGTAATTGCTTGTACTCAATCCGAGATTTTCGACAAACCACTTAAGTTAACATTGCACAAATTGTATATGGCATCACAATGCTTCAACAGATTGGTCTATTTTCGTTGGGCGAAGGTAAATTGGTAGAAAGAGGTCGGTTGCTTTCTAAATAGAGTCACGTAACGTATAAGAAGGTTCTGTATTACAGGCAAAGGTGACTCTGTTAACAGGCGAGGGCTGGCTCGAATAAAAGGCCAGTAGGCTGAACGAATGAACGAAATTGCCTTTACAAACGGAAACACATGTCTTGAAACTGAATTTCAATTCCAACTATGAGATTTTCTTTTGATTTAAGAGTTGGTTTAGTTCTCGTCACTTTCAACGTTGACAAGTCTAACTGGCTAGTTTTTATAATCGGTCTAAAATACTTTAACGAGGCCGTAACTAACCGTTGGGAACTATCTACCGTTCAACCTTCTTCTGCGGTCAATGTACCACATGTTTTTTACCCGACTACGGCGAAGCCAAAAGGAAGGGTAATGATTTTTAAATACAATAAAATAAGGAAGGGTAATGTTTGGTATTATATATTATTTGAAATACCTCTATTAGGTCCCTTGCTATTCAGTGGATCAGCATAATGTGTTCATTTTTGTAGCAATAAGAAAGTCGCGTCGCAGCAACAATTTGAATTACTTAGTTTTATGCACATAATGCTTGATTAACGGTTTCATGAAGGGTCCGTTTAAACCTTGTATTTGACTTGAAATCATACACGATAGTTATGTAAAGGTCTTTATGTGAAGTAAGTTTGCAGGTTCACAGAATTCGATTGAAAGTAAAGTAACTAAACTAGCGTCAAAATCAAATGTGACCACAGAACGGTATTGGAGAGTATTGCGTCGACCAAGAACGTTTGCAATGCAATACCGTACTTAAGCATGCAGGTGAATTAACTAACACTGGTGTGATATTGCTTTGAGTCAAGGATGACTATGTTGTGTAGTGTAAAGTGACGAGCACTAACATGTATACACGTTGGGATTTTTTAAAGTGATTTTCTTCCAAACTTACTATAGTGACGGCACGGTCGGCGCAGTGGCTCAAGCAATGGACTGCTGCACTGCGTGTCGCGGGTTCGATTCCCGAACGGATCTAATATTTGTATGACCTACAGATAGTTGTTCCGGGTCTGGGTATTTGTGTATGTGAGTTTAAATGTTTGTGAACGCACCCACGATACAGGAGAAATTCCTAGTGTGGGACAACGTTTTTTAAATAAAAAGAAAAAAAAGTGGTATCTGTATTATAGGGTGTTTCACCAAAAAAATCTAATTAGTCCGTTGGACGGATTTTCGAAAACTAATGCACACATATTTTTCTTGTTTCACGTAATCAAAAGATGAAGACGATACAGTGCTTCGAAAAGTCTTGTCAAGTCGTGTGACGTCACAAGGTTAGTACTTTTTTTACCCACAAAGTGACGGCAAAAGCCCCCACTCATGATCTTTGACACGTTTTATTTTCGTCAATTTTTTTTAATTTGATAAAACAAAGAATCACGTATTCAATATTTTTCGATAATCTAACAGACGAAACTAATTAGATTATTTGGTGAAATACTCTAATAGTTAGTGTATACATATCAGTGATCGGGACTATACAACATTACTCATCTTTTACGAGTATTGTGCTTAGAGACTAGTACCTATACAGTCTATAGGTACATTGATAGCTGTCTTATTGTTTGTATAATCGTACATTTGAAATCTGATATCACGTGAAACAGATATCTCTTGTAACTAAGGCAAAATCTCGTTAATTTTCGGATAAATAAATGTTCTTCTCTTAACGAGTAATTAGGCAATAACGAGAAAATTCTTATATTAATCAATACCACAATTAATAACCTGGTGGACTAGCTTACCTATAAGCATGAATAGATGCCATAATAATAACCATTTAGAGTACACATTGGGTATAACGATCTTTTGAAAGAAAGGGCAAGGCGATTACTTTGGTCGTTGTGGCTGCTTTGGCTTTTGTATTATGATACTTGGATTTAGGCGTAATACCGATAGATTTTAAACTGACGCTAACATAGTTTGCATCAGCTGAAGGTAGACTTTATTGATGAAGCTATCTTAGTCCTAAAAAGTCATAAAAAGTAACCGTTTTAGACTCTTTGTGTGGGTGTGAGAAATCGTCAAATAACCCCCTCCCGCTCTGGACAGAGCGGAAGGGAGTGACAGACTTCTACTGACTAAAAACCACTCATTTTCCTTCTTAGCCCTTTGTGCACAACTCGCAGCCCCGACGGGAACTCTTGGCATGCTCAACTTATACACAGTTTGACAGCACACTTACACACAGCACACAGATAAAGCCCTGTTAGTGATGCTCATCATTATCCGTTTTCAACCTTCCCACTGCTGGGTCACAGGCTTCTTCTGTAACCAACCACGCAAGCCCAACATGGCCCATTTACAACTTTATCATCTAATAAGATATTAAACCAGCATCTTTATCTCAAACCCAAGCTGCACTTCAAAACAATTTCGTACCAGCTTTAAATATTGAAACAAGAAAGGCTAACACCCATACTAGTGGGAGAACGCTTATCGTCTACAACAACACGGTTACCCTTACATATTTATTTTATATATTTATTCAGTATTACCACGATTCGTAACACCTGTTAGCTAGTGTTCGCCGGTACAAGGTCGTAGTGAGGCATATTGGCTCGAGGTATTATTTTTTTGGATAAGTAATGTGAATTCAGGTGTTCTTGTTATTAGTTTATGTGATTATTGAATATGGAACAGAGGTTGTAGGTAAGAGAAAAATTTTCTGGAAATAGAGAATTGGAATATTTCTAATAGATTATTTTACGAGCTGCTGATAATACAGACTGGAATGGAAATCGACGCACACATGGTTATCATGTATTTATTTCAAAATTGTTAGTTGATAATTTAAAAAAATCTGCGTTTTTTACCGTGTGACATACATACATTTTTGAAGAAAACAGTAGATTTTTTCAATTACTTTTGGTTTCAGATTGATGTACTGAATACATGGTAAGCGTTTGGACGTTGGTGGCCATTCAACCTTGTGGCAAAACAAGTGGTAATCGTTTTCTAAGACTTTCCAAAGGACAATCTTAAGAGCATGAAAGCTTTCAATAGCACAGGTCAATCGATAACGTTTTAATCTTGTCCATCAGCGGTAATGCTAATAATGTAATTACGTTAGGTTCAAATTTAGGTTATTATTTTTAATCATTCGTCGTTGCATTAATTTCGTGGTGATGCTCAAATTAGGGCATAAGTATAATAGCTTATAAGTATGAAATTAGATACTAATCGATGTTAAGTTCTCATAGTCTCATCATTTGAACTCATAGCCGTTTTGTGAAAGTGGTGGTGTCCTTCCATAATTACGCTTTACTCTGCGGTTCAGTATTTTCTTCTAACTCCAATAAATTGTCCATCGAATGTCAGTTATAAATGAGGATATTAATCAGCCCAGTGAAAATGATCGTCAGTCCAGTTGTTGATTCGATTCTTAGGTAGGGCAAAGTGTTATTAGATTTTGCTGTCAGAAATACCTCATTAGCAATGATGAAGACGGTTTTTGTGACCAGTTGAGTCATCATTTGAACTATCAACTTAGCTTTAACTGCGAAGGCAAAGAGGCTAAGCCGTGTGGGGTAACATGATACGCTTCCTGATATGCTACGTCAGTGACAAATTCCAAGCATAGTAGTATAGATAATATAAGGCAGTAATATAGTTTATAAGACACCTCGTGAACTACGCAACCACGACTATAACTTGTAGCAGGAACAGCCGATGTCCTGAACAAAACTGTTTGGATGCCCGGTTGTCAACCAAACTTCTTAGATGAAGATTCTGGGACCAAAAGACGTGGTCCTGGCCGTCTAGTACTCGAGGTCTCTAAACCTTTCCTCTTAAATTTTATCCGTTCTCTATCATTATCATATGCCTAGACCCGGATACAACTGAATGCTAGCAGTTTACATAAAGCGACTGCCTATCTGACCTCCACAACCCAGTTTGTAATGGGTAAATCGATACCCTTTGGTGAGGCTGGTTGGATGGTTACTGGTAGCTTTTGGACTACTGACTACCTGAAACTAATGTCGAAGATCCTTCCGTTATCTATCCGTTCTATAACATCTCTCACTGCCGTACTCAGAGCTATTTAATGATTACTTAAGTGAGTAGAGGTTTGACATATTTTTGTATGACAAAACTGTCAAAACCATTACTAAGTGATGGGTTAAGTAATCATTGGAGCCCTCTGAGTGCGGCAGTTAAACTATCATTTACCGAGTTGTTTCCATCAGATTGTAGTTATACTTACGATTCATGAATATACTTACGAAATATAATATGTATGCGCCAAAGCCATGCTCCTGCAACACCACGAAGATCTCTCGCTGAAGTTCATCGATGTTTTGGTTTCATGAAACGGTTGCTGCTGGCTCAAACGATCTTCAAGAACAACTCAACTGCATTTGTGTCACTCTCACAGTTACTTTGTTTCAGTATTAGGTACTCTGTTCTAGGAATATTTATGTATTTGTATTTTGTGATCTCTGATGTTTTGGTTTGCAGTGTTGCTTCAATATTATCTTTTATTTAATAAAGGCCAGTGTCAGATATAGTAGGAGCAATGTTTTGTTTATCAAATCACTTTACTTATTAATATTTCTGCACCAACAAACTAGATATCATTAAGCATAAATGTAGTGTGTAATGTACAATCACATACATATTCAGTAATTGCTAACATTGCTGAATATTTTATGATCGCTTACTGGTATTTAATTAATTAATATATGCATATCGGGATTGGTTGGGTTTAGGTGATTAACAGAGTAAATAAAACAACTGGTTATTGTTTGAACAATGTCCATATTATATTTATTACCACATACACACGGCACGATGTGAACCTTGTCTTAAATCATTGTATTATATAAGGTATATGTACATTGCACAATGTGTATACATACATCGCCATACACGCGCGCCCCGAAAGGCTGTATGATTATATATCTCATAGTATTATGTACGTTATATAATGTAATATTCCAATAAGAAAGTGCATTGGTGCACGAAATCGGGGCGGCGGACATACCCACCGCTTTTTACAAAACGTTTTGATATTATCATTATTTTAATAAAGAGATGCCGTAAAAACTAATTTATTCATCATTACGATTTATATCCATATTGTATACAGATTCATGTAACATATTATACACGAAGAAATGACGAAAATAATGCGCCGACGCCGCGACGGGACAGTCGCGGATCGTTCGCCTATCGTTACTCCTTTCTCTAATATTTTAAATGTACATGACACCAAATTCGAACGTATATAAATCCAAATTTATTTTAATGTAAAATCTTAGGTAATTGATTTTTATTGCTATAGAAAATCAGTCAGCACGCGAAGCACGCAATCGAGAAGTAACCGCGAGAACGAAACCAAGCGGGCGGCATTGCGCGGGGGTGGGGGCCGGGGAGCGGGACGGGGTGCGCGGGCGCGGGCCCGGTGCTCTGCTGACGACCATCGGCCGCTCGGCTCAGGTCGGAAGTGTTCGTGCGGAGCCAATGCGCCTCCGGTTCTACGCGAATTAGTATACCTTTGGTCCAAGAAACTCTTAGTTGGCCATCGCCGAATATGCAAAGCTACTTGATCTATGGCCGCCGCGGCGACTCTACGAACTTTACCAGTCTGTCATTATTAGATTAAAATTAATTATTATCTTTAATATAAAGTAGATCGAGTGTAAATAAACGTAGAATGTTATACAAAATATAATAAATTATCTTTTTAATTTTATTACATACATATTATAAATACGATAAGTCGCAATATTAGGATCACACAACGAATTTTTAAAATAAATTTGAGATCTCGCTTATTATTACGTAGTCTTTATTCTGATATAGAACACGTCTAAATGGTGACTGAAGTAACTCAACTATCACGTTTACGAACAAGCGAGAGGGACCGCGCGGTGCTTGCCGTGCCCGCTCGTGACCGCAAGGTGGACGTGCGGGCACCGCAAACGACCGCACTTAGAAGGAGTGGCTTCCGAAGTACGGGCCATATTTGTTACCAAATAATTCTAAAGATAATTCAAAATATTGAGTACTCTAAAGTATAAAACTGAAATGAATAACTGTGTAACAAAAAATGATTTCTAATTAACAATAAAATTGAAAAAACAGTTATTGAAAAATCAATGAAAAAAACATTACACAGATAGATAATTGATATGACAGAGCCGGTACGCAACATGGCCCGCACAAAGAAGCCCTAAGGGTGATACTAAAGAAAATCACAAACATTATAACTTAACAACAATAATGAAACTAATATCGTCAGCTAATCCTGATTGCTGAATGAATCTAATATCGACCAGATGGTAACTCAGTGTGTCACCAGACTTATACCACGACGCTTTTAACACAAGTGTCGAAAAGTTGTTGAAAAATTTGCATTTTATGTGAAAACTGTGTGACATTCCAGATTTTTTGGCATGTGGTAAATGCAGTTATCGAATTCGATATTTTTAAGTGTTTGCTGTACTGAAAGTGGATTTTATATTTTGTGTTATTTGTGACATTTAGATTGTTAAAAAGGTTATGGTATAAGAGTGAGGCCACACTATCGGCTCGATGGTCAGCGCGGGGTACACTGCGCTTCTGCATCATCTGTCGCATACAATTACACGCCACACTTCGGCGTCTACCTAAACGTCTTTTTACACATGCGGCTAACTATGTATATACAATAATTGTCATTATGTATCGTCTCGATGCAATCGCGGCGAACCGATGGCTTCTCACGAACGTGGCGAAACGAACGTCTCTCACTATATGTTTGTCTGAATGTTTGTACTCGTATTCGCACGGGGACAAGCGGCCGTGTGCGCTTCTCCTACATTAAAAAGGTCGGTAAGAAAATATAATTATAGTGAGGATGTGAGAGTGAATGAGACGACCGACGGCGCGCGGCGGCAACGAGCACGGCCGACCGCCGCCGGCCCGGGCCTAACATACATAACATCTCATCGTAATAATTAAATATTCTAAGAAAAAATGTCTTAAATACCTATAACACCGTAAATATAAAACAAATAATTACGTTAATTTGTTAGGTATGATATCGATATTCCGACCGTCCTAAAGACTCACACCTTTTCACGATTTCATTATCAATTTCCTAGCTAACGTTTTAACAAATTAAACGCGGTCGCATCTCCTGCGGTGTGTGCGGCGTGGCGCGGCTCTACGGCCCGGTGCGGCCTGCGGCCCGGTGCGGCTGCGGCCCGGTGCGGCCTCAATACGGCCTCGACACGGCCTCGGTACGGCGCCTGCCGCACGTGACGTCATTTCAGCGAACGAATTCGGCACATACGAACATAAAACGCGAAGCGAGCGCGCCGCTCGGCGACGAACGCACTCCATCTAACACTCCTTTATTCAATTAACTACATACTCATAAGTAATAAATTACCTTTAAAAAGAATATTGATTTTATTTCGTATCATTTTCAATATTTTTTTTTTGTAACAGGAAACATTTATATTTATAACGTATTTATATAATAATAGCTTTAAAAGATTGTTTATTATTATTACCTAAAATTTAATACCTAGATTTATAATATTAATGTTTAATTGATGTAGGTAATGAGTAATAATAATAGTAAAGAACGAATGAATGCAACCGAGTGCATGTGAATAGCGAGCGGCGAACGCCTGCGCGGTTTGGGCGTCTAGCAGCCGGTCGTAGCACTCGTAGCGCGCTGCTACGTCGTAGCATTGCGCTACAGCAACTGCTACGCGCGCAGCCCGCGTAGCTCCCTAACTGCTGAACCTAGACAAAGTGGTCGATTAAAATGTCTCCAGTACCTAACGAATATGATTAATGAATTGACGTCATATTTTTAATCTATTACCTCAAACCTGCGCCTTTGGCTGTAATTTTTTAATATCCCTGTCTTTATTTTATTGAAATGTTTTGTGTCGTGTAACTATACGGTCTGTACGAAATTTTACTGTTATTAATTATTATTTTGATTAAAATTTTAAATACAACTAAGTACTGTGTGACTCCTTAAATGAAATGGAGCCGCGTTTTTTTTTCTGAACAGTGGTCTTATATTACGGTAAATACAATGTAAGAAACAATGAAATATTTATTACGTAATGCACAAAATTGTTATTTATTATAATTACAATACCTACGTTCAAAGGTATAAGATAGAAACGAATTATCTTAACGCGATGAGAGATATTCTGAAATGTACCGACTTAGCTTTCCAAACGTCCTTAAGAATCGTAAATATGATCATATTATCCTTAGGATAAAATTTTATATCATAATACATAATATTAGAAAGTATGTATACGCGTAACTAACGTAGTCTTATACGGAAGTAATCGAGAAACTTGATCGCTACTGAAACAGAACAGCCGTTCAAAGAGGTGATTTTATACAATTCGAATTAGGCGAAAATAATTACATTCATAGGTAAAATATGCGTAATATAATTATAGTAGTATAATAATTATGTTAATATTTGACATTAATATTAAAAATAGATAGAATAAAATATGTGTAGGTGGACGAGCGGACAGGCGCGCGGCGGTCGCGTTATTGTCGGCGGTGCGCGCGCGCAGCCCGCCGGCGCCTACTGCGGCACCGCGCATGCGCGCTGGCCCACTGGACCCACCCACCGATACGATACAATGCACAAAGAAATAACACCTTCCACTACTGAGTCCCGCGCGTCGAGGACCATTTACACCTTACGCTGTAATTCAACTATGAATAATAAAATATGTTAAGATATACCTCCCTGCAATAAATCGTCTAGATGCACTTTATATAATTATGAAATGTATTTTTTTTTTGGAGTTTAAATCGTTTATTACTCTGACAACACATCTACGGTACAGTCGAAAGCGAGAAAAGTTTGAAAAAATACCTGTTCAATCGATAGACTATCTCTCGTTCACACGACAAAAAGTAGATTATCGTTATTTACAATAGACTGGGTCACAAGACCGGGTCGGTGGGGGGAAAGTGTGTGAGTGTGTGAAGGGGAGGGGGGAGCGGGGGGGTCTAGAAGAGTGAGAGTGGGAATGAGGATATGGGAGGAAGAGGACTGGGAACAGGACTTTGGAGGGGGGGAAGGTGAAGACGCCGCGGTTGACGGAGTGATGTTGAGGGGAGGTCCGGTGGTGTCCGGGCTCCGTCGGTGGCGCGGGGCTGGAGGTGTGCGGGCGGGCAGCGGGGCGGCGGGACGCGGGGCGTAGGCGCAGGGAGGCGCGCAGCCGAGACCGGCGCACGCGGCACCCACACGGAATCGCTAAGCGCCGCCACACCGCTCGCCACCTGGCCCAACACAATTAAGTTAATTCAGAGAAATTCTTTGATGATTAGTCTTTCAGTTTATCTAGGGTTGAGAAGTTATAAAGGAGGGTGGTCTGCTGCTGTATCAACATTTTCAACAGCGCAAGAGAGCACTCAACTTGGTCAGCATGTAACTATTTCTGCCAGTGAACCAGCAAAACTTCATAAACTAATAATACGTGTGACCATAAGTCTTGCAAGACCATTTAAAAAACATTTTGTGTAATTGCTATACAAGTGTTCATTTTCGCGGCGCTATGAACACACGCCGACGTTTTTATTCAGCGTAACGACATTTTAATAGAGTGGAACGCAAAAGTACATCAAAAACAGTGTAATACTCACGTAAAATATTTGTGCTATAACACTTTCAATGATAACCGTTGGTAAACGCCGCAGGAATCAGGGGTCCCTGAAATAAAAAAAGTAAACAAGAATCAGTATTAGATAGCAGACTTGCTCAGCCCAAAATTATTGGCATGCAGTCGAGGTTATAATTGAATGGGAGTATAAACCGTTCAGGCGAACATTAACCTCTCCGGGGGCAGATTTAAAGGCAGTAAGTTTGGTGTTTGCAGTCGATAGAGTGGTAGCCGGCTCGGTGGCCAACAAAATAAAAACAGTGAGTGGATGAGTTAGAGCAACGCGCGCGACCGCTCGGCAACGGTAATTACACCGCTTGTTCTCCTTGATTTACGGTTATTGCCCGTGGGGGCATTCCCGTTACCTAATAAGACCGTTTTACACCCGGGAACCACATGCGCCGCCGGTCCGGCCCGCCCGACGGCCGGACCGTTCATTCTCTCATTAGCGACGTATTTGTTTTGCCCCGGCGATTACGGACGATTGAGTTAATATCCCGTTTGATATATGACGCGCCTGAAACGGAAGGGTAGCTCAGTGTAGCGCCGCGAGCGAATGACTCAAATTAAGCCTCGGGTAACAATTAGTTAGCTCGCTCGTGTCCAATACCTGTTCTACATTTAATTACACAGAGGCTCTTGTAGATTGACTGTTTCCCGATTATTTGATCAACGGAGGACCGCCGCTTCGAATTAGTCACCGTTCTAAAACAAAGGGGGTTCGACCGTTTAATAAGTTGGCAAAGGGTAGCGTTGTGATAGTGTAAAAATTAAAGCAGCTTTCGAGTGCAGTTTGAAAAATGTGTCGAGATAGCACGACGTGAGGAGTTAAGATCTCGGTGGCGGTGCGCGGTGCGCGGTGTGGCTGGCGGGCGTCGACAAGCAATGAAGACTGATGGCGTCTCAGGGAAGCAGTTATGGAGCGCGGTCGCAGTTTTAAAAAGCCATTACCCGCGGCAGTGCACCACGTAGATTGCGGCCTCGCCCCCGCCTCCCGCCGCGCTCATATTTCGGAACACTTTATAATCGCATCTCTCACGCTTCACTCGCTCGCTAACTTATGGTGATTACGCTTTAAGAGCGACAAGGAAGATCGGTTCCATAATGAGATTGGACCGTCTCGCTAAAATTTTAGAGTGTCGTCGGCTGCTAATTGCGTCTGAGTCTGGAGCCCCCCCTCGCGCCTGCCGTACCGCGTGTTCCCCGCGCCTCTCGATGCCGCACCGCATCGCGCCGCGCCGACACCGCGTACACTTAGTGCCTTATCCCGCGATGAGTAACTGCTAATGAAATTCTTACACCGGCTAGACACACCAAATTTACTACAGCTCCCGAGAAATAAGATTGTGTAAACACACAGTTATTTTTCTTTCCTGTTATCATGAATAATGCAAAAAATAATTTTAACATCAGAGAACGCGAATCAAACGTCCTGAGAAAAACAAAACAGAACAAACATTAATTTGAATGCTGTGACAGTTGAAAGTTCTCGAACAAGGACAATTTTGGGAATTGCCTTCATTTGGGCGTTACTGAAGGCATTTTGAACATGACGTAATAAATGAAAAAAGTTAGAATCAAAAGTTAATAACTTTATCCCATTCATCATGAAATAAAATAAGTATGAGAAACTTTTTTTATATTCTTTCTATAAAATACTTTTTATATCTAGGATTGCTATTTAATTCCATTACTCGGTTCTTGTTTCGGATTCTGATTCTGCTCTTATAAAATGAAACAACAACAAAGTTTCATGTAGTCGGTGTCACGAACATACCATTTCACTTGCCGTGAGTTTCGCAACAGGTGCCTAAGGATTATATCAAGAGGAGGAACAGTGCACCCACCTGCGTGTTAATAATATCATACTGTGATCACCAAATTGCTCGACAAGCATGACGTCATAAGCTAGGCGGCTTTGAACCGGTTTACTGGATAACGCGTCATTCGGTCGGACCTGAAACGGTATATTGTGGTTCCACTTACTGGGGTGTAATTGAGAGGCGCGCGGCTGACGGCGATCGCCGGGAATCCAGAGGGTTGCGGGCTTGCGGCTTGCACGTAACCAACGCTGTCGGCAGCCGAGCCGTATACGTCAAGCGCCGGTCCCGGCGAGCTCGCGGCCGGAAACCCAGCTCGACCTCCGGCACCATGCGGCGACGCCGGCGGCCCAAATCCGGCAGCGGCTGCCTGGTAGTTGTTCATCACTGGGGACATGACATAGCCTAAATTAAGAGTGTGTCATGTCGTCTTCATCAGCCCAGAGTAGGGGTTGGACATGTCGAGGCTTTCCTGCTTGCAGGTTTGGGATAGCCTTGCTAAAATAGACCTCTCAAATTATAGGGACGTCGTCCCTGTTGATGCTGCATGTCTTAAAATAATCTACAATACTACTACATTGCATTGTGCGCCAATAATGATAGTTGATATATTTCTATTGATTTTCATCAAAAATCTTCAAAAACGTACCATCCTCCGACTTTGATTCAGTGAAAAGTCCCATCTGGATTCACCAATATGCGATTTTAAGAATAAAAATCGTTTAAGTCAGGCTTGCTCTGGCTGGCAAAGCTCAGTGGCTCGGTGACGGAAGCGAGATAGACAGTGAGCCACGTGTTTATTCAGTCAGTGAAAATGCGAAACATTGTGCTATTCGTACTGGTTTTTTTCGAATCACTGGGTGGCGGTTTTTCAATTCCAAGGTGTAATTTTAACTCTGTTATACCATTGCTCTTGGGGGAATTAGACTGTTATCGCTTTTTGGGCTTAAAAATTGAATAAATCTACTAAAACTCCGTAGAATGCAGTCAACACGCATCTCTGGTCATTTAAAAACGTAGCACGGATTAGGAAGATGGGAAAAAACCACATACACATAAAGCAGTAACAGAAGCGCTTATTTTTGTAAATAATGTTATGATGACTTGTCACCGGCGAGTGATGAATGATGTTGGTGTCAAGTATGAAGTCAGTGCTGTCAGTATGAAATATATACAGTGGTGTGTCCCGAGGTCTGGTGTGTGAGCTCTGTGGAATGATAAAAGTGTGTCCTGTCAGGGCGGATGTTAATTGGCCAGGGGGCTTACCATCTACTTGTGACACAGAGACTTAGAGAAACATGAATGTAGTAAAGTTAATGGTAACGCCCCAGGTTAGTGTACACCGTCAGTGTGTAGTGATGTGCAGTGAAGGCATGTCGGCGTCCTCACCTGAGAGCGCCTGCGCCAGTAGCGGAGTGTTGTTGTTCGGTGTCAGTTGGCCGTTGGTCAGGTCAACTGCAAACATACACACGGTTCGCATCCGCTCCACGTACACGAGTGGCGCACACACTCGTTAGTGATGCACACACACACATTCATGACTGAACCATCGAAATTTTCGAAATTCAAAAACTCCCTTCGCCATCCCGGCTACACCTCATCTTTCCTCAATTTAGCATATTGAACGGTAAAGTGACTATCGATGTAATCCCAACTCAATATTAAAGTTTTCTAGCGCGGATAAAGTTGAAGCGCGTAAATGCATGAATAATTTAACCGTTGGAGACAGATGCGGAGCTGACGAATGAGGACAGAGAAGACTCCCCAGCCTCAGATTATGTCGGAACAAAAAAATATCACGTATGTCACGTGCATTCAAATGAAAAAGAGAGCTCGAAGTTTCGCGGGTATAAATCACAGAGGGCGAAAAAACTTTTACAAAATATCCAGTAAATTATCCGACGTGAGTTCTTGGTGGCACGCGGCGGTCTGCTTATTGAATAGGGAAGGGCATTAGCATACGGCGCACGTCGCAGCGTCTTGCGACTTGCGACGCGCACCGCCCGCGCCCGGCCGCCGCCCGGCCACCGTTCGGCCGCACGCAGCCTCACGCGCCTATTTAACCGACTTAAACAGGAGAATAAATAACGATGAGAACTCTAACTGAGTTACACAAACTTCTGCCTCCAGTCGTAATCTCCATACGTACCTACATGTATGTACTTCTCATTACTTAAACATTCCTACGGTTAGAATTGAATTTCAGCAAAATCTGACAAAACTTAGGCTGTAAATTCATTATAAACGTAACCCGACATCTCAACAATAACTAGATTAATATTCGTCCCGAATTTTTGCTTGCTCATAGTGTCACCATTTACCCCTATTGGCTTGTACGACAAATTTTATTTTTGTCAGATGCGCGAGTTATGATTTAGTGTGAAAAATGGAGGTCCGCGGTCGCACCAGGTGATTACCGGCCTGCGAGTGACTTTGCGAAAAAAGTACAATATAAGTAATGGAGGATGAATGAAATAGCGCGCGGGTGCCCACTCCCGCGCTCGCGAGCGCCACTACGCCCGCTCGCGCCCTCCCTACTAAAATGCTGACACATTTTAATAACATTACTTTGCGATGTGAGAGGCTATTTATTTGAGGGCCCAGTGTAATAAATAAGAATTCGAGTGTTGGCAGACACGTCTCGGGATCATTAATATGTCGATCGGTCTTAGTTCATTGTGTTCCCATTACAGCGAGGCGCTCGCCGATCGACTCCTTATACCCATTAATTTAAAGGAGAATGATAGCTAATAGGTCTTCTAAGAACAGTTCAAAGACTACTGCAGTCAAAGTATTCCTAATACGTCAGTAAGTTGTAAAATAAAATTGTCATCAGCTAACCTGTAAAAGCGCGGCGGTTTTATTGTTATTAAACGTTGTTTATCGCTTCAATCATACTTCACGGGTCGGTTCACAGCAAACAAAGTCACAAACAGGCCCAACTAAGTTGGGTGCGAAGCGTGTTCCTGACCTCAAATAATTTACGACTTAAACAATCCAGTTTACATGCGAACGGCGCGAGACGAGTTATCTACAGCGGTCATATCTGTGTCGGACGTCGCTCCGAGCTAATACATAGTTTGTACCGACATGTTAACGCATGTTCACCGTGTAATTTGTGCGTGTAATAGTTAAAGTTTCTTGACGCTTTGAACGTAACCGAGGAGGTAGAAACGAAGACGCGAACAACAAAGTTTAAAGTTCAAAAAGTTGATGCACGTGTAATTACGGAGTTTTCTTCGTTGTTAAACTTTTGGCTATCAAGCTTGGTATTCCAAATCGCTGGCATACTCGTTGTTCGCTACCTAACTGTTACTTAGTTCTGCAGTTAATATCTCTTTAGTAAAGTGGTTCATCGAATTATCTTTAGGTGGCGTACATAAGTTGGTGTTAGAGTGTCCCACCTTACGGGTTGCGGGGTGCGGGGGGCACACACATTCATCTATAAATTCAGAGGCCGTCTGGTGAGAGCTATTCGAACTTTCATAATTGCGAAGTTCGGGAGAACTTAATAATTCTTCTTCAGAAGTAGGATGACGGCCGAAGGAAATATTCACGGAGCGTACAACCGACGTAACACCCGCCCCTGGATCCACTATATTACGCGGGACTTTTTATGTGTTACAATGTCCCCGCTTCGAAAATCAGCTCCGAATTTGAAGGTAGAAGTAGGTAAGTATTTTATTAGCTTTACTCATGGAAGTAATAACAAAGAAATGGAAAAGTTATAATCAATAAGTATTCTTTTGTGTGGATATTAAAGCTTTTCCATATTTCGTTTTTGTTCTGTAATGGCTGTACTATTTATGGAGGTACACAAATTTCAGGAGAAATATGTTCGATGTTTATTTGTGAAGGTATAATCGTTTAACGTTTGGTTGCTTTTGTCATTGTTTGAGTTTGCCCAAGTTAAAAACATTGTACAGTAGAGCTTTATGTCTAGCATTGCTTAAAAGTTAAGCTTTGCTAAATATGGCGTAAGTGTGTGTGTGTGTGTGTCTGTGGTGTAGGTGTGTAAAAATACTGTGGTAACTAAAAGTAAGAAGTTCTCATCCGTCACATAGAAGATCGTAATACTTCATTTCCCGCTTGGCTCGATTGAAATGTTTTATTTGAGCGTTTACCGGGGATTCTCGCACACGTCTCGCCCAAAACGTATATTTAATAGGTGCCATCAATAACTCACCGTGAAGATGATACGCTTTTGCGGGTTTTCGATCGTTTAGCCGCTGGGACTTATCTCAATTGCAAATTAATCGAATATCTATGCTGGGTGTTGTGGGGCATACGCACGCGCGCGAACACATTTGTAATTCAAAGAAGGTGCCGCGTGTCCTTTCTTTAAATCTCAGGAGCCTTCGAGTCTACCTTTTATAGCGGGTCGCTGCCTCACTCAATAAGGTGTTTACTCTGTCACGGCCACGCGTTTCCGTGGTTCAGCCATAGAATGGGATTAATCGTAACACGTAAAGCGACATTAAAGAAGCGAAAAGAAACTCGAGAAATATGAATATTCATAAAACACACAGATTATCAAATAGAAAAATGTAAAATTATCTCTCTCTACGAATTACTAAAACTCTTCAATTAAAATTACTACCCATGTAGTCAAATTATAATGTACCTACTTGCGGAGTAGTTCCGCTTACAGCTACAAAATCATCTACAGCTTAAATAATAACAATGTTTTTTTTCTATTCTATGATCAAAAATATTTTGTTTGCTAATTGCGCTTTTATCTTAGAGATTTAACACTTCAAATTGAAACTATGTCGCACAAACTCACTGCCTAAGGCAAATAATCACAAAATTACAATAATACTATTCTAGAACAAAGTCTTAAAACTAAACAACAATAAATACATCTATAGAAAGTTTGCACCACCAATCACATTATTTTGTTTTACCACCAATTACTATTCTAGTCGCTTACATTGCTACGTTTTGTACAAAGAAAAAGCAATTTTATTTTCCAGCTTTAAAGTTGTTATTTTTTACACAAAAACCTTGTAAGTCGACACTAATTTGAAGCTCGTCTAATGTACAAATATAAAAATCGCCCGAAATAATTTAAAGTAGCTAGTCTAGACTATCGGGAATTCGACTATTTGTAAGTTTATTACACGGCCAGAAACTTCTACGGAGACAGCCTACTCGGCATTGCTTATTTTTAGTCTAACTCTTATTCTAATCTAGAGGCTATTTAACAATTCGGCTACTGTTGGTCTAATTTACTTCTTAACTCCGAACCACTATGAAATGTCTACCACACTCCAGTCTTTACTTTAAATCTTCCAAATGTTACACACATGGTTACACTATTCTAATGTTCAACGATAGTGATCAAACGGTAATGTTCAAAATTAAAGTTACTCGCCCTGGAGATGTAGAGGACGTTGCACTCCTTTGGCGAACTGCTGTTCTCTTGGTATTCACAAACTGTTTACTCGCACAAAGCGTGCGTGGATAGGTATAGGTAGGTTCTAGGTACTAGGTAGGTATTTACACAATTTGTGTGTATGTAAATCCCTTATCCCCGTCCGGAGCAGTTTAGAGAGTGTATCGGCTCGTTGGTGAATGCGGACACGGCTATAGGCTATTAGAGCGGTCGGCGGCTAACGCACCGCCAGCTTCCGGGCAGGGGAGAAGGGACTTACTGTGCGTACTCCGCACATTGCGCAGGATTTGTGCGCTCAATACGACACTAACTAGAAGAGATTAGTATGCTAATAGTGCCCATTATGCACTCACGGACACACTCCAATTCGGTGGAATTCTACAATAAAAATTTATGGACGATGGAGCTCGCTAGACTAGCGCATTTATAGTCAAAATCTATTGGCATCCATAAAACAAAATCTATCTAAAGTAAATAAAATAAAGAAATAAAAATTTCTGACCCATCCAAACACAGCACTCGTAATGCTAGATCAGCGTGGGACCGCTGGGCTATGGAGGTACACTATCAACTAGTATTTACATGAGTATCTAAACAAGTACTGTAGAGGTTAGTGCGGAACGAGGTCGCACTCAACTCCGACCTAAGCAACTAGCACTAAACGTTACAGTTACTAACACAATTAACGGTCAAATATCTTAAATTACAAATGGAGTTGGCACTGCCCGCGACGCGCGGCCACTCGCCGCCTCGCCAGCTAATTATTTGGATTCAAACCGACGGCCGTGTGACCCTTCAAGGAATTTCGTTTCAAGGCGCTAATTTGTCGTAGCGTCGCTTCCTTATTTTTGTTTTGAACTTTGTGTCGGACGAGCTGTTAATTTAATTCGGTACCGGAGAGCTGTAATGATACGGAGCGCGATTTGTTCGGGTTTAAACGTTCATGGTTCGGGTAAGAGTGCAAGTGAGTACCGAACTATGCAAAATAGTTGTGTGGGTGTGTCTGGTTCGCGGGTTGCATTCTGAGGGCGCGCGTGTTGAATGTGCGGAATGTTGGCGATGCGGCGCGGGCGGCCGCGGTCGCGCGTGCCTCCGAGCTCCGGGCTCCATGCGCGCTTACCGGCTTGCTGGGCATGGGTAGGCACCACGCTGCCGCGCCGCGGGCACCACGCTGCGTGTGCCGCATTGGATGAGTCAGAAAAACGAAACGCCAAGTTAAAACACGTTATAGACCGACAGTGATGGCCCCACTGAGGCATAGTAATCAAAGTTCACCGCACGCTAGCCAACTCCACGGTACACACTATCTCTTCCAGTTTATTTCGGTCGCAATCGATATGCGATGGTAAATACTGAGGCACTGATCGACCTCCATTTATAAACGATCAATTGGACAATAAACGATAAAACGTTTTGCTTATACAACGGCAATTTCCTTTATTTTAAAATATAGCGGCTTCACAATATCATAAAACTTACGAATAATGATATAAGACGATATGTCGGAACAGCGATAAGAACAGTTAGTACTATTATAAACTTATGAATCTAAAATAGACTTAATTATTATTATTATAAAGAATTTGACACATGGGTTACAATTATTACAATCATGAAAGAATTGTGCATCATGAACGACACCTAACTAATTAGTTTACGTATTAAATGTTAAAATATTGGAATTACTTCCTGAGGGATACCGCAACTCATTGAATAGAAATGTTTCAACATTCAAATAGTTTACATCTGAGTTTATTGTATCGTGCTATATGGGCAAACCTAGTCGGGCGATTGTGTCACGCATCTGCGAAATCGGGCCTTATTGTTCAAAAACATTTGTTTTTGCGACATTGCATTCCTTGATTCGAGAGGGGAACGTGGGGCGTTAATACCAAAGAGCGATTCGCTTGAGAAAAGATTTATTTATGTTCTTAAGATTTTCCGAGAGCCGTTTAGTGGATGTTCCGTGTACGAGAGGTGTGGGAGATGTGCGGCGGTGCGGCGGCGGCGCGCGCGCCTCAAGAGCCCTGGCCGAGCACGCCCGCGGATACGTACTCCGCACCGACCAACAGACGACTTTCCGGCGGTATTACTCCCACTACACCTGCGGCAACAAAATAAAAAAAGCTACAAAGCCGGCTACGGAGCTACGAGGGTTCCGCCAACAGAACCGCGCTTAAATAAACAAACACTCCACATGAAAGGAAAAACGTTACGCGGAACCCTGATAAGAACTCATAGTCTAATTCAAAATTAACATGAAGGGGAAAAACAAAAGATAAAAAAATATCATTACAGCGAAGAGTAAAAGAGGAAGAACATCGCCCTGTGCTCCACTCATCGAATCTTTATGGGGAAACTTGGAATTGATAGTTTCCTGTTTACTGTTTTCGGGCTATTTAAAATTGTTTGCACGCACGAAATGATGGACTGGCTTTATTAATGTAGATGGAGGGCTGTCTGCACGCACGGGCGCCGCCGCGCAACCGCCACGCTCCCGCCACGCCACGCCGGGCGGTGCAGCCCCGGCTCATTACGTGTTATACCTACGTATTGATTCCATCATCAAAACTGTATCAAGAACACGGTGTTATTCACTGAATAATACATTCTGTATTAGTATATTTAAACACGCAATGGATCACGTAAAGGGGAAGTCAATTTGAATGCCCGAACACTAATAACGATTACAGTCGCCGTGGCTGAATGTACGGTCATTTGCTCAATGAAGATATAGAAACGAAACGGGTTCGTTTCTGTAATTGGGTGTAATGGTAACTTAAGTGGTGGTCACACGTTAAGGGTACACTTACACGTCGCGATATACATAATATTTCAAGCTTACTTTACGTATGACTAGTTTAGAGGATGGCGATAAGGACGGTCGCACACGTAGCGATTTAATGATCGAACTTATTGTTACGTAATAATTTCGATAAAATACCTTAATTTTGACAAATAATTATTGCGAGGTGTGGTGATATATAAAGCAATGATTTATTGCTATAGAGTTCGATGAGTACGTAGACCGCATAGGGAGGCGAGAGCTTCCCGTGTGGTTGCACCTTTATGCTTCATTCAAATACACTGAACCACTTTACAATGTCAATAACACGAAGAAGGTAGCGTAAAATAGATGCATCCAAAAATATTATACAACAACAACAATAAATATTAGTATCAATAACATTATCATTTAAGCAGTGTAAATATTTAAAATATAATTGAGAAATAACTTTAAAATTAAAATTAAATACATACATATATTACAATATAATTATAGCGAATATTTAATAAACTATTGAAATAACACTTTTCAAGCTCGATGTATTGTTTACTTTATCATTATAATGAGTGAAATCAAAGTTACCAATCTAAACTAATGCTAAACCGTGACAAGCTATGCAAATGAAGATCTAAATGTCGGTTAGTTTTCATCCTCTAAACTTAGTAATTTTCTCATCTAATTGCGCTACAATCTTATCAGTCTAATATTTATTTAGTTTACTCTTAGATAAATACTAAGTTACTATGATGTAACGACTGAACACAACACTAGAACCCCATCACTTGAATACGTTGCGTTCATTGTTTTTGAGAAACACAAATTGAATAAATACGTTATTATTCACTCGAGCGAGTATGAATAAATAACGTTGTAACGTATACGTTGAAATGCGTCACACGTAAAGTTATTATTCATTATTTATACGTGTTATTACGAGCTATTGCTACTATTGAATTTATTGTCGGACAGTATGTGGATAGTTGAGGGACAAGGATAAATTACTTGATATTAATTTTATTGTTATATACGAGCCGAGTTCCGCCTCATTTCGTATGCATGCACGGGGATTTGGGCTCCCTACTACGGGTTCTAGTTTTGTTTACAATTTACGATAAATTGTCCGCAAAATGCGATACATTTACTGTATTAAACTTTTTACTGTTGTCAATGTTATGGTTAACTTCATTTGATTTTATTTGAAAAGTTTTTTTTTCAAAAGCTAAACGTTGTGTCCAGTCCGTACCTATCCCCCTATCTATAGAAATCCAAACACTACAAACTACAGCATGCTATGTAGAGGATATCGATATAATGATTACTGAATCTAATAAATTACCTAAAACTACATCTATTTGCCGCTATCATTGTTACACCTAAGATTTATTAGAGAAGAAGAAGATAAAACATCTACACGTGTCTAATATTACACGTCTATCTATCACCGAGATTACTATAATTTAGTCCGGACTACGATTTCAATAAATATGCAAATAAGATTATGATCTTAGTTATTCCAGATTGTAAAGCTTAAATGCTTTGATTATCTTGGCCATCACGGCACTTGTAATTGAGTTTGTGAAGGTGTCGGTTTAGGTACAACTTTTTCTCGAACATTTCTCGTCCGATGACTACAAGTAGCGGATGAATGTCTGCGAGTTATTTGACCGCATAGTGAAACTATATATATGTAAACTATGCCCTAGTGACCTCATGTTTTCTCGAACCGTATTTAACGATGTTGTCTGCCGAAAATTCTGTGTAGTAAATATGTATTACAGAAAAGTGTCTTCGTACGCCGCGCAACTACAGTGCCACAAATTATTTGACATTAATTCCGTCCCATTAGAGACTAACAAAGTTGTTTATACGTTCGAGAACTGCCTTCGTCGGAGCCGTACGTGCAGTCGTTTCCAAGTTGGAGGAAACGACTAGTTCATATTAAAGGCGCGCGACGAAGTTGCGGATCGCTGCGGCGCGGCACTTTGTCATCGCATCTGCTGCATCAAAGGACGTAACCGCGTTTTCATTTATAATCAAATTGTAAGGGCGAACGATGCGAAGCGCTATGGCATTAACATTCAAATCGTGGAAATTAATAAACCGACTTCTGACCAGATATCTGCGGTTTCGTAATTTATGGTCGATTAAATATTGGTGATGTAGATGACTTTACCAATAAGCCGAAGTGGTGTCGGCTGAGGAATGATAATGGGCGAAATGGTACTCATTAATTGTGAGGGCCACGACGGCGCATACTGCACGCACGTTGTGAGACGCATATACTGTTTTTTGTATATCATATTCCTCTATAATCAAATATATTTCTGCAACAATTCCTATTCCTTCTTACAATACCGTACTCAAGACTTGGCAAGTACATTGCTTAGCTACGAATATTTTAAGTTCGAGAGCATCATTACATTAAACGGTTCATTCGAACAGAGTAATTATAGGGTTCTTTGGTTATCCAATTATATTTACAATTCAACGACTGCCCGCAATTGTTTTTTTAACGGCAAGGAGATGGGACTGTCTCGCGTGTCGTAAAGCGGTTGAAAAGTAATTAACGCGGAACGATTTGTACAGCTAATGCCGAAGAAAAAGTTGACCGGTTGCGGTGCCGCTTCGCTGCGATAACATCAATCGTTGTTCACCGACGGAGGCGAGGGTCCGACGGTCCGAGCTCACTCGAGTCCTGCGCTCAATTAGAATTTCCAATAGTGTTCACGTTTCTAGATTCCGTCTGCGTCCAACCGAAAAATTCTCGCGGCGTGCCCCGGCCCCGGCCGCCGGGAAAAAAGTGGAAAGCCAAAGCTTAGTGGCGTAATTATGGCGGAGCGGAGGCAGCTCAAACACGGAGTGTGGACAAATAACGAGAAGAGTGTTTGTGCAGCTGCGGTCCGCACTCACCTCGTCGCTCCCCGCGCCCGCCCGCGCTCCCTGCGCACGGCCTACTCCTCTACGGCGGTTCCTCCCGAGCACGCGACCAACTAATCCCGAAAGAACAATAAGAACCGCATAAAAATTAACATTCTAGTCTCATTCGGCGGGATCGACTGGAAGCCGGTGGACTACTTTTAATTAGTGGGAATTCTTTTTCGTCCGTCCCGAGATTTACATAGAAGTCACCACAAAAAGGACGTCACTTTTTCAGTACTTTTGTTTGAATCTGTTTAAATCTCTTTTAAAAGCTTTCGTTGTTAATGAGGAGCAGGCGATGGTGCGATACTAGTAGCGGGCGGGGCGAGGGCGGGAGAGCGCTCGCTCACTCGCCCCCGAGCGCGCTGAACGGCGCGAGCTCGTGTTTGCGCTAGTGTTTGTTTGCCCGACGCGTAGCATTTGAGAATCGTTAGGGCGAATCGTCTGTAAACATGGAGCGACGCGCTCGCAATTGGCCGGATTGTCTCGACAAAATTCGGGAGATAAACAATAAATAGCATTTCTCAAAACATGGACGTTTTGTAATTGACGGCGTGGCAGATTTATCTAGATGGTTCAGTCATTGTTAGGGGTGTTAACTTGTTAGTAAAGTTGTTAGTGAGAGTTCACACGAACTTTTGCCTCGGCGAGTTAGTTGAAATGGGAAGTTAGGACATAGTCACCACAGCAGATTACGAAAATTAGCGTATGGGTAGTTAAGTTTGTAAATGAGCAGCATGTCAGTTGTAAGCGGATCGTGTCGACTGCGAGATAGACGTTAGCGGTTAGTGGAATGCATTGTCGCGGCGCGAGTTCACAGATGCATGGCGTGTACATTGTAAACCCCGCTGAGCTCGAGCGGGTGGTATGGCAGGAGAGTCGCCAGGTGGTGGTAGTGATTGCCGGACAGTTGGTGGTGCAAGCTCGCCAGGGGATTACCTGCAGGGTATGGCAGCCCGAAGCTAGGATAGCCCGAATAGCTACGTCCTGCCGCGTAGGCGGCGTACGCTGCTGGGAACCCTGCGCAACAAACAAACACAAGTTATTACGTTGTCCCGTTGTCGCCGCCCAATGGAGGTGAGAAGCGGAGGCTAATCGCCGAATCGCATGCTTTCATTCGGTGTTATGTCGTTTCAAACGTTGCTTTTCAAATGCTGCGTCGTCGATAGTGATTCATTGGTCGATATAAACATTCAGTATGTAACATGTGTCCCAGTGGCCCAATTCTAAAATAGAGCCGTCACATAAAAGGTAGGCAAGTATATCGCTGCACACGCTCGGTACGACATTGCTTTGGACAATGTCCAGCGGATGATATTTTGTAAACATCGTTTAATGTAGCACAGTGTAAGTGGACTAACGACGCCTCCATACTGCCGTAACAGATACCTACAGTGTTTCATTAACAAACTTACTGAATTATCAACAAACAAAATGCTACTCTATGTGAAAACATGGCATTAACTCTAATGTGAAACAAATAGTACGGCGGGCGGTCAACGTAGCGCGTACTATGAGTTTTGTTAACAGTATGAAGTTGGAAATAAAATGTACGATGAATGATGGCCGGACGGTGCATGGCTGCTACAATTACTACACTGGATCGTTTATTATATTATTGCCAATCAAAATAGTGTATCTGTCAGGCGCGCGATCCATCACGAGCTGACGTGCGAGGAGCCGACACACGGCGACCAGCGCTCAGTGCACAGAGTACAGTGCACAGCGCGACTCAACATTGATTGAATCTACTCCGCCAACCAACACTTTAACTGAATTAGTGAGTTAATTAATGACTGCCATCACCCGCTTTGGCATGTACCCCAGATTAGCACTTCAATAGTCCGCTTACGTATGTCGTATATAAGCTAATACGTACTCTATGAATAGAGTGAGGAATGGTCTGACAGATGCAGGGTATAGCAGATATGAAGTGACTGTTCGAAATATAATGTGAATCAACTTACCGTCAGGAAGAGCACCCAATGACCACATGAAATCTAGAAATGTAAAAACATTTACATAAATCGATCGATTCTTACACCTTACATTTATATATGTGTGTGTTTTTATAACAGATATGAATATTATAAATTGATAGTATAGTGTAATTGTGCCTTGAGACACTATTTTGCTTGGCGAAAAATTTTGAGCTTACGAGTATTGAGTATATGGTGAAATATTATGTCTATATCTAATTTATATTCATATAAAGAGCATACTAAGTTTCTAGATGGCAGACTACTTCAAACATTTTCTAAAGTGGCTCCAAATATGGGGTTTGTTAGTATACTTGAGCATCATAAAGATGATATCCCTTCACTTGATAATGTTAATCTATTCTACACATTGTTAGTCTAGAACTAAACATGTTAAACAAACAGACATTTTTAAATATTTTAGAAATGAATTTATTAATACTAAATTCTACCAAAATTACCTACTTAATAAGTTAATAAGTACAATTAATACTATTAGTTTACGAGAGCTATGTATCATAATACAAATATTGGGAGTATCAAGTTAGATCGAACTGTCACATCAGCGACAGAAGACCGTGAAGAGTCGGAAGGTATACAACTAAAATATAAACTAATAGTGAACATATGTTTAGTCGTAATTGCATTGCACAATTATATAAATATATATGTAAAGAGTAAGGATTCAAATTAAATAGATTACCTAATTTTATCACAAGTACTATGGACACACAATAATTTAATGGAAATTTGGATTTACCTAATTTAAATATTTCTTTACAAAACAATATTGTAAATAAATCAACATAAATAAATAAAATGTCTAATGATCTCCATAAAACTGATAAGAAACATCCACATAATAGGTACCTCTTTCCTTCCACTGATAACATTTTTGAAAAGCCGACATCAAGCTGTAAAGCTAGTCATGGTAGAGCTAAAGAATTTCAATATATCATTTATGAAAATATTGTCAAACAACAGTGTCACCCGTCCGCAATCATGACATTCTATGCTCTGGTGCTAAGTTTAGTTACTTCATGGATGGATGTGTAGCATAACTGGCAAGAATCATTGAGACCTTAAGGTCTGCGTAAATAGTTCATATTAAAAACGCTACTCAGAAATCAGAAAATACCAGGCTCAATACTAGAAATCTTCTAACTATTTAAGAATGTATGTATTTCAAATTAAATAGAATTAAGCACCTACTACCTGGTAGAAAAATATTGCTCTCTATTAACCCTACGCAAAATTGTTCCAGTTTTCACTCTACTTTTCATCAAAATGTATGAATATTTATATAAAGTATTGTATAAGAACTGATTCTATAGCTCTTCTAAATTATTTTGGTACACATTTCGAAAATCTGCTAACTAACTGATTCTCTAATGGCAATTACTAAAAATAAGACACTTTGGATATTATCCGTTTCCTTAAAGTACATTAAAATTGTCACTTTGGCTTGGTAGGAGAAGAGAGTAGGAATGTAAGAAAGAGCTAGGAATGGACAGGAAGCTGTCTCAGCATAGAGGAATGCACTGAAGAATAATTTGAAGTTCTGATCGGTGAAGCCCTAGCGGGTGCGAGACTAGAAGGGGTGGTGCGGATGTTGCTGAAAGAGGATCGCGGATCAGAGGGGCAGAGGGGTCGGGATCGTGGTGTGAGTCAGGGGCGAGTACAGGGCCTGGATGTCGAGGGCATGGGCGTTGAGGAGTTCGGAGACAGAGTAAGTGAGTGGTGGGAGTGCAAGAGGCGCGAGCGCAGGACGCGGGGGGCGCGGGGATGGGCGAAGCGCGGCTAGCGCGCGGCGGTAGGCGGCCGCGGCGGCCCCGGGCGCGCCCGCGCCTGCGCCCGCGCCGAGCAGCAGCTGCGCGGGCGCGTGGACCGGGTACGGCGCGTACCGCACGCCGCCCGCGCCGGCCACGCCGCTACCTAGCAACTCACCGTAGGCGCCGCGGCCGGCGGCTCTCGTCTTGGCCAAGTTTGCTGGTAGCATGACTTCTTTCGGTTGTGCTTTTTTGCATTCCACCTGTAACAAAAATGGTTTGATTTAACTATCGTACTACCTTTATGTCAAAGTCATATGGAAGTATGAATAAAAATAAAGTTAAGAATACGTTGTGTGTGAATGTAACTGAAAAATATGAGTCTACTAATGGGTATAACTCTGAGTAACCTTTCGAGTATTACAGGCGTAATGTTATGTTTTTGACACATACACATTTATTTTGTCCTAACTCCCATGTAAATAACGATCGAAATCGTGAGTATCAACCGAAGCCTATGCTTAGTAAAGTCCCACAAAAGATAATTCACAAAAAGAAACAATCAGTGATTTTCCCTTTTCTCAATTCATCATCTTTTTCTTTTTCGCTATCGTTTTTGTCATATTTCATTCATTGTTTGTACTCTCAGCTATAACTGGAGTCAGCAGAATGAAGCAAATATCTTCAAGATCGGGTGACTCGCAAAATTATGGAAGAAAAGGGGCGACGAAATCGGTCGACAATCCGTTATGCTTCACGGTTCGAGTAACAAATTGAATTTTAATTTGCTTTACGAAGTCAAGGAGCTTATCATTGAATACTTATTATACAGCACGACAAATTTTACGAGCTCCGATGTAATTATTCGCTATCATTATGACGAATCTTACAACTTGTTTGTAACCAACCTGAGACGAGACCTGTTGATGTCGAATTTTAAATATAAACACATTTTTCAACGATAAGTGGATTAAGCTGTGAAAAATATCGGCGAATTTAAGCGCGGCTATAAATAAATAAAGCATCAACGTAATCCCGCCGCTCTACCACGGACTACGAAAACCAAAGTAAATTAATGTACCTCATAATTAAACCCTACGTTTAATCGATCCATTAAGTAATTTTAACGAACAGCATGGCTCTCTTCAGTGCTTGTATCTTCCCCTCCCCACCCCGCGCCGGGGGCTGGAGGCAAGTATAAATTACCCAATCTACGCTAACCTAAACCTCTAGCAATAGAATTTACGCTACGGAGCGCCGACATTACAGAAAAGTATATAGGCTTAAATTAAAGCCAGCCGAATGAATGACTCGGGCGTTGTTCATTTTTCAGAGGCGATTTAAAAAATGATGTGGTAAGAACAGATCGGAACATTTAAAGTCTCGCCAGAGTTACATTTTTCATAGTGGTGCATAATCGCGACGTGTCCTCGTTCGGTGCGGGGAGGGAACATAAACTCGCGTCCACATTTGTCACGCGGCCGTCACAAGCCGACAAATGAAGGCTTTACCACGCCGTTCGCGCACTTTGTGCACTTTGCACAACTTTCTGCGTCGACATGGAACTACGTGCCTTTGCATTAACGTGGGGAAGTGAGTGAGCGAGGCTTTACTGCGCTGAGTGTCTTTCCACCAAGTTTTATGCCTAGATAAGGCTGAATAATCAACACGTAATATTAAAGTTGGGGACTGAGATTACGACGGCACATAATAAAGCACGTTCTTAACCACACGACGACAGATGTAAAAAAGTTGAGAAACAAATATCAAAAGCAGTGTTGTTGCGCCAAAAATACAGCTAAAATTGTGTTAGAAATATCGGTGCTAAATTGTCCCGTAGCATGGACGGTATTCTTCGATCGTCCGCGACATAAAAATAGTGAGTGTCGCCATTTGTCAGGAGCGATAAAGCTTTACAAATGAACAGGCGCCTACGCCAGCAGCGGCCGCCAGCGCCGTGGCCACCCCCCATTTGTTCGGCAACACGCAACCAAGGGGACATGCCAGATAAATGCCAGCCTAACTTAAAACTCAGATAGGAAACATCGTTTGTTATACTGTCACATGCACCTCCGTGTAACACGGTCTATCTAATTGAATGGAGAAGTCGAGACGAAACACGAAAACACAATCTGTTCTGTGTAATCAGCAGCGGAAAATGATTCCGTTTTAAATCTACCTACAATAATACGAACAGCCATGAAGAAAATTCAGCGAGGGGATCCGACGTTAATTGATGTCGCGTCGCTGGCGAGCGGAGTGGGAAACAAAAGCTCACAAACAATTCGCATCGGAGTTCGCAATCCCGATCAAGCGTTCGAGATCGCGACGCAGTTTAATGACACGAAAAATAACAAAGGTAAATTGTATTTAGCCCCCGCTAGGTAGGCGCGCCCTCCCGTCGATATATCGATCTGGCAGGATCGAGGAGTGTTCGACACCGACCGACGCGAAGATCTCGGTTTAACCGAGCGGACTTAAGATGTGCTTCAGTGCGGCGTGGCTTAATGCGGCCCGAGCGAACCACCTCGCGGAAACCTGCTCCTAATCCCATCGATGTATGAGGAATTTAATTGTTTCGCGAGAAAACACAGCGTTTTATGCTCCACCACCTCGACTGAGCATTTGCACGTAAACCTGAATTAATACGAATCTGAAAGCAGTCATTAAATTTTCGCTCGATTGATTTTGAGTGAAAACCTTTTAAGGTAAAACAGTAATGTCAATAAATTCGACTCGAGAAGAATCGTGCCTACCTTTTAAGAACATTGATTTTGTATTTCATCGGAAGGCAGAGTGTTTGTACATTAATAAATGATTAAATTCTGTAGGCACAATAAAATTAATGTAAGTTTTTGCTGCTGTCACGAGAACAATGATGAACTTTTTGCGTCACGTTTACTTTACTTTAATTGAATATTAAAGTGGAAGATAAATGAGTTAAATAAATGTAAGAACTCTTCAGGTATAAAACATTTACATTTTGAGAGATAAAAGGCAGCATTACCATTTTATTCATTTGTATAGGTATTGTGGTGTGTAATATTGCGGGTGCCGATGAGTTATTACCGGGCGGGACCTGGCGGGACCCTTGGAACAAAGACGCTTAGATTAAGCGATGGTGTTGTAACACGATACAGAATAGGTATTCGTATTCGAGACGGGAAACTTGTGCCCAGTGCCCGGTTCCGCAAACAAAATTCTACCGTAGACATTATTCCGAATTCCAGACGCTTCTTTCCTATCTCAAGGAGCTACAAAATAAGGACAGTTCTAAACTACGCGCTCTTCGGAACGACTCGCATGTGTGTTGACGTTAAATGCATTTTATAACATTCTGCGTTTGTTTCTTTGCATCTTTATTTCTTTTACTTTGAAATACTTGTGGAGGACTACGGGCAGCCGGCCAAATAGACAACTTTATAAAAAGATAAAATATCTCGGCTCTTCCTAAACGAATATAAATTGGCGCTATGAACGAGTGGCATTTTGATTTGAATTCGGAAACGAGCTTAGAAAAGGAGGCTAGAGACTTTCTTCTAAAAATGTGAGACGATTTTCATATTAGCGGCCTAACGTAGAAGATATAAAAAGTCAAGAAAGTACTAAGCAAGCAACTTTGCTGGAGAGTAATGCGGTGCGGGCGTAGCGTACGAACATACGTGAGAGATAAACGGAGACGACAGGGGGAAGGGTTAGATGGCAGGGGGCCGGGAGGCGGAGGGGGCTTGGCGTTCTCGCTAGATAAGTTTATCAGGGAAACCTCTCGCCTTCGTATTGACAGAGCGTCGCAAGCCTGGCCCTGATTGCCGCTAAGCGGAAGCCGGAGCGTGGGAACCGGAGGCAAGGTAAGAGCTCTAGAATTACATATTTACCGAGATAAAATTCTAAGAGTACGTTCATGTGAGGCTGACTCAATAAAACTAGAATTCACTTTGGAATAAAACCTTGATAGTTCCTCTAGTTTTTAAAATAGCAAACGGAAAATTTGGCATAAATATTGTGCATTAGCATTTAAGAGACTTGGGAAAATACGTAGTACACAAATGTTTGGTCTTAAGAAAAATCCTACAGCAACGTACGACGTTACGTAAAGGAGATGAGTCACAAATCTTGCGCTCAACAGGTCACGGATAATGAAATACTCCGCCGCACCCCGGGAGCTCTTTCCATATTTACGTAACTGTTGTTCGAAGAAAAAAGATAAGCGCGACTCGACGTTTTCCGTTGAATTTCGGCACGGTTACTTAAAGTGTTGGAGTGTTTACTGAGAGGGTGAAGAGGTGGGACGCGCCTTGATGGGCTGTAATGCGCAAAATTCAAATCAGATATAAGCGATCGAGTTGTCGCGTCGCGTCGATATGTGAACCTGCAGCTATACCGCGCCCGGCGCCCGCAGTATTGCACACACTTATAACGATACGATATTCTCAAATGTAACGCCAAATTTTCACGTCGATGCTCTTTAAAATATTCGATTAAAACGTGTCGACGGTGGAAAATACGTTTCTGTTTAACAATGTTTATGGCATGCTACAGACATTCTTTACGATACAAACTCTAATAGGCATAAACACTGTAAATATCAACCGTTTTACTTCTAAAGACCTACTAACGTATTCGCTTTAGTATATCAACTACAAAGTAGACATTAAATGGGGCGAATGAAATTTACCTCCACAAATATCGAGTGCATAGCTAAACAACCTACTATGCAACCGAAGACTTGGAAATAATACTCTATGTCACATTCACGTTGAATTTTAAATTACAGCCGCACATTCACCGTCATAGAAATGTTAGTTAGACATTAAATATTAAGGGGTGGCATACACGGTGCGCGGCGTGCAACATTCATTGCAGTGCGGAAGCCTGTCAAACGCCCACAGCTATTTCTGGGAAATCGATTGCAGTCGATGGCACCGACGAGTTTGTTACGCGGAGCCACCAAGACGTTGTAACATGGCTCTCTTTATTGCTATCAAAATTATTCAAAATCAGACAAGTTTGATTTTAAAAACGTTTTAATTCGTATTCAATAGCAAATGTTGTCAAAAACATCTAAAGTAAAACTACTCAATTTTAGAATCTACAGTGCAAAATTGAAAAGTAGAACTATGTAAACTTTAAAGCAGTTCCGCTAGTTGCAGTGCAGAACGACAAACAACTTGGATAACTTCTAACATAATCCAATTTAATAGTTGAACAAACAAAATACCAATTAAATTGAAAGCAAAACGAGCAAAGTGTATATTGGCAGATACTCAGCGGTATTAGCGGCGTTTGCAATTGTAAGCAAACACACGATTACCAAGCACTCGCTGCTTAACTAATTCGTATCACGCTTAAGAGCCCACTCGAACATAGGGAGGAAAGAATATAACGTTCGTAAATGTCCGGCGACCGCAGTTTGCCCAATTGAAACGTATAATGAAATTTGTATATTAGCTCAGGAACAGGCCAACGAAAACCTTGTAAAAGTGTTTCCATGTACGAATTGAAACGCCCCGGAAAATTTCTCCGCGAAATTCAAATAAAATTGCAAATACGATGTATTGGTTGTGTGAGCCACGTAAGAGGCGTATGAGTGCAGTTTGCATTAAAGTAATAGTTGAGTGTCGGCCGTTTGTGGCCGCACTGTGTTCACGCAGCTTCAATTTGCAAAATTAGATGCTGTTATACAAGATGTGGCTATTTTTATTCATCAAATAACATTGCTTTATTAATTAAAAATCCACAAATCTTTTAATGTGGGTAGAGATTTGTTTTTAATTTCTGCATTTTATATACTCTTTGAGTCTCGGTAAAGCTACTATATAATTTCACATCAAGTTAATGTCTCTAAAATAGAGATAGTAATAACAAATGAACATAAATCAGAAACTTGCTCATCAGAGTAAGGGAAGATAAACCAAAACGTACAAGACAAATTCAGGTGATATTCAGAATTAATAACAGCCCGCGAGAAAGTTTATGACGCACGTACATGTATAAGCTGTAGCAATTAGTTGTAATGAAGTAGGTTGGAGGTCGGGGCGCCGCTTGCCTTGTCACACTACCGACTAGATTAAGGTCTCCGGCACGCGGTCCCGCCGCTCGTAACTTGTTTTGCATGAATCTGTACGCGACTTTCATATGGCTCTCAGGAGAAGCCTCAGTTCAGCACCACTAATGTAAATGAAATTGTGTGCAAGAAATAAAGCAGGGCTTCTCGGCCGCTATTTATCGCCGCTCCCGTCTCCTAACTCCCACGTAACGGGAATGTGGAGACGACGCAGAGCGCAGTAATGAACTGGCCTGCCTTAACGTATGGCCTTTATTGATGACACCCGCGCCCTCAACACACTTACTACTTTATTGTCACCCTACGCAGGCATAGTTTCAATTACGACGCGCTTCTTACGATACTTTACGCCGCCTCTATCTGAGCACATGCTCCAATGAAATCCTAGGCTCTCTCAGTCCCTTTGTTGGGTTTAATTACTATCCAAAGAGGTCTGGTGAATGGGTAATTAATCACGGAATAAGATGGATTACGAACTGGTTGATATTGAATATGAGTGATTAATGTATTAATTTTGTCACTTCATCTCCGTTAAATTAGGTGCATACTTTAATATTTTGATTAGGATTATGAACAGATCATTATTTTATGATCATCAAATTAATCTAAACAAAAGCTCTAATTTATGTATGTAACATTATTGGAACATTTTGGTTAGATTAGTAATTATAACATGATTGCCGAGATTATTGGTGTGTGTATAGAGCGTGTGTGGGGTGCGGGGGTGTATTGTGCGGTCCCTCGGTATGGTGGTGTGTACTCGGCTCAAACACAAATTCTGTCGATCGTTAGCCGGTACCACGTGTGATTAATTAAATTTCTTTCACGCTTCGAATTTAAGTTCGAGTAGAAATCGTTAACGTCCGGAAAGGCCTGTTGAGCCGTAATTTACGTCTTTTCGTTCGACTCTAGCTACTTGCGTCATTTGAGAATTGCGTGCTGTGTGCCTTATAACCATTAAATTTATATACGTACATAGGAAATTAGGTAGTTGTTCAAATAGTGATTGCCGTCAGATTATGATCGTAACTTGTAAATTTTTACCTTAGAAAATATTAAGCTTTATTATTATTTTTTATTTTACTCGTGTTATTAATGTAAAATTAATCTGTTATCCGTGTGGGATCGAAAACAGTGTTTACGCTAATACCTTCCTACATTAACGTTTCAAGCATATAAATGATCATTTGTAGTTTTGAAAGCGACTTATTACTTTGAAATGTCCTTTTATTGCACTTTACAATTCCTGTAATCAACGAATAAAATCTTGCAGACACCAAAAGTTCAATATCTCTGACATACAATCAAAACTTTAGCCTCATAAAACGATGAAATCGTTCTGTAGTTTATAACTTATAACACTCACTTCCTTCACCTTATTCGAACAAGTAAGTTTAATTAATTCAGGGGTTGCGCACCGCGGGCACAAAGTGTCGTTACCAACACTAGTGCACCTAGGGCATGGACATGTGTATTATTAATGACGCGACACATGTGCGGTCTCCTTTGCATTGTATATCAATTCGTGGTTCAAGTTTGTTAGGAAATTTTTGGGACGGAATAATTAAATTCTGTTTTGGATTATGAGAGAAAATTTTGCCATAATCTGAACATCGGAAGGGTTTTCGTGAGTATGGAGGTTTTTATCACCATACTTTGCAAAGTTATGTTGAAACTCATCGGAAAAGCTATATTTGGAACAACCCCGATACTAGAAAATTATTAAAATAACACACTATAAAACTGCCTTGTCAGGAATTGAAACAAATTTCTCTTAATCTTAATGTAATTGCTCATTTAAGAAAGGAACAAAAACTTTGACAAAGCGAAAGCTAGCTGGCAACAGAAGCAACCGTAACTTTAATTCTAAAGCTTTTCTTTAACAAAAACAATCAAAATTTTATCAAAGAGAAGTCAAGAGCCGCAGACAATAGTAACGCAAGTAAAGAACAAAATGAATTTCAATCTTTTCTACTTACCCTAAAAAAGACAAAGTGAAAACGTTCATTTGAAAATATCAATCCGGTACCTTATATTCAAGTTTCGGTATTCAAACGAAGTCCTTTTTATACTTCAATCATTACATTCTTTCTGAATAAAAAAGTTAGAAAAGGACTAGACAAAATCCATCCAAATCTTGGGCCCACAACTTGCCAATTGCAAGTTTCAATGAAAAAGGACGGTCACACGGAACGACTGATATATATAGAAGGCGCAAAAATGGCCGCGGACGAATCGATAAACCTTAGAAGAAGCGCGCTGGGTCCTGCTAAAACGGGAAGTTTATGGTAATCACGGCTGCGGAGGAACCCGTGATTGATTGTTGTAGGCGACCTACTGCGGCCCGGGGCTCGGGCCTGGGCACACCCACGCCGCACTACTACACCACACGTGTTCGCGTTTTGTTGTACAACTATAATTTTCGTTAGCGAACCTTTTTGCGAACGTGCCCGCCGAAACTATTTATTAATGGCACCCGTGACTGTGCGCCATAGAAAAGCTTGCCCTTATCTGTCTAGCTATCGGCGCGTCTGTTACGCATGGGTGTGTGCCATTCTTTAATACGGCAGTAACGACAAGGGTGCGACTTCCAGCCCTACGGCCTGTTAAGACGGTAAGAGAAATGGCGATTGAGGATCCCAAGATTTAAGTGGCAGTTTCAAGTGTGCCTACTTTTAGTGTTATTTCCTAAACGGAAACCATTTGTTTGCCTCATGCACGATCGAAGAGAAAAATTTACGCAATAGCCGAGTATTTCTCTCAAGTGTTTATGCGATAAGATTGCTCCGATGGAAGTGCATTTGCGCCATTATATACGCTTGTATTGTTTTGTGAAATATATTTGAATATTCGAAAAGATACGTTGAAAATATTAAAACGTACATCGTCGGAGTGCGTGCGCCTAAAAAAGAGAAGTTGTGTATGAATCATCGAGTCCTGCTGTCACGTTGTTTTGGGAAACCATTAGTTAAACGTCCAATAAAAAGTAGTGGACCTCGTGAAATAAAACTGAGCCGGGTGTGTGCACTAGTGTGGTTTACGTTACTACGGTCGCGTATACGTGGAACTTGGCCAATCTACACCAACTTGTAACTCGTCCGTAATGGCTACTAAAATTTCCTTCCGTAACTCAAAAATAAATTCTCGCTCAAATATGTCATGAGATTCAGGTTCCCTTATTTTATAAAAATATCGCTGTCTAAAGTTGTAAGTGATATGTCTCATAGAACTTATGGTTGTACTTTTCTGTTTTACTGGAGATGTAGGCCCAACTTGTGTAAAACTTTATGCTTAAGCGAAACTAAATATTTAACGATATTCGTGACAGAAGGCAGTGTTATGATGAAACTTGCTATATCGGGCCATTTAGTAGAATATTTCTGGAGCCCAAACTTGATGCGTACACCCTCATATATCGGGGGGCAATGTGACTTTAACAGGTGCGAGCTCATAAAGAAGCACAGGTGTACCCGTCCCTGGGACGGTTAAATCCGGCTAATAGAAATTGATGTTAGTAGGTGAAATCTAAACTACACTATATTTTAGCCATTTCGAGGCGCGTCGGTGCTTTGTTGTTAAAATTCATGGTAAGCGGAAGCAATTAAGGGAGTAATATGTAAGGACGTAACAGAGTGACGGGAATTTGTTGCCAGCGTTTTAATGGACGTCCGTATTTATGTTTCAAAATGCAGCACCGCGAGCTTTCCTGTCTCCTCGCATTAATAATTATCACAATCATTTATAAAGCAATTAAATGAACACAGTGTCTTATTAAAAACTCCATTAAGTATTTAGTTAATGCCGACTTTATTCCACTGTTATAAATGTTTAAGTTTATAATTATGGCGTACCCTTATTTCAAAACGGAAAAGCTGAAAACTTAATTGTGTCTGAAATATCAGTTACTATTTCGGAACTCAATACTATTCGCTCGCTGTAGGGTGTCAACCATTTCCCTTGTCTATCATTGTAAAACCGTATTAACAATCCAGGAGCGTCCATCTAATTTGTACATTGATATTAAAAAAACCGCTGACAATTTAATCAAAATTACAATTTCAGCGTCGCCGTTTAAATCTGTGTCATTTACTTACTCCTCGGTCATTAAACACAAAAACCGTCAAAGAAATAAAGATATTTTTTATTATTCAAAGTGAGCCGCGGTATCACCCTATCACTCCGTGCGGGAAGGCGGAGCAGCTATTAGCTTAACGACCATTTTAATATAAGAGATGACATATTAAATTTACGAGGGCGAGCTTCCCGTAGCGTAAACGTTGACGCTGACGTGACGCCTCTGTCTTCTTTATTGCGTACGTAAATATAACTATCAGATGAGTTTATGATATGCTAAGGCGAATTTTTAATGGCCAGAATCGCTTACGAGTCACGTACACTGCACACACTGTATAACCGATGATCGTTACTTTAACACTCTACCGTCGAGTACGCGTTAAACAAACACTGTCTTCACTTTGTGACTCAAACGTCGCACGATGTTTACGAAAATTGTGTAAAAAGCGAGCCCGTAACATTGATCATTTTCTCCGACACGCAACAAAAAAGGGACGAAATAATAAGCGATTAGTTTCTCGCTCCGTCGTATATACATTACGCGGATCGCAGGGAGAAAAGCTTGCTTCATGCACACCTCTCGTTTCGCACGGAAGCGAACCGTAATTACTCTAAAACACTACCCATTTGTTTGATGTCTTTGTTCGTTGTTTGCTCCACTTAGGGCGAGCATCACCCTTACGATGCCGCCCGACACATGCCCTGAGTTTCGTACAGCCATTAGGTGCGAGACAATGGAGCAAGACACAAAAAACAAGCATTAATAATCAGGAATATGCATCGACAACGGGAAAGGGTGGTATCTGTTCGCAGCCCTTTCAGCGGGGACGAGACATAATGGCGGTGGAAACTTCAACCGACAAAGACAATGGTAATGGCTCGAACGGGTATAGGCAGCGTGGCGCCGATTTTTCGTACTTTTTCTGCGTACTCCGTTGTACGTTGAGTAAGTATGCAGGGTCCCATTGTTTCGGCGAAAAAGCAAGACTGATTGGATTGTTTAATATCACTCGCGTTCAGACAAAAGGATTGTTAACGTGACGGAGTCTCATTATAATAATTTACAAGCTGTAACTTTATAATCGCAATTTGTATCAAGAGTCCAAAGATAAGGAACGCTCACTAAATTCTAAGTTAAGTGGAAATATTTTGTGAAGTTACAGCCATTGATATGCAGTGTTGACTGGATTATGTTTGCTTAATTATTCCTTATAGTGCTATCAACCGTTGCGTGGATGACCACAATAATTTGATTATGTCCTGAAATTTACATTAAAATAATAAAGTGGCATTAGTGAAAGACAATAGCTGTGTTGTGTGCGTGTTGTAACCCGCTACAAGTTAATCGGGGGCAAGCTTTATGAGCGCACATGATTGTAATAGTCTTGTAAAGGGTGACTGGTAATGTATTACGACAAATGGATGGCGCTAACTGAGACGGCGCCAGTCAAATAAAAAAAAAAATTCTTTCGAACTTTTTATCCAATTTTCTCATTCACATCCACGATAAATGTGCATGAAAACATTTAATGATGTTAGGAATCGAACGAACAAAATTCATAGTTAAAAGTTTAATGCGCCAAACATAATTTCAAAGTGAATAGACGGACTAAAGCGCTAACTACTGCAATTAAGCCGTTAATCTATCTAGTGTTAGCAAAGTTCATGGTTACATCTGGAATACACATGTCACAGCGGCGCCCCCAGCCGCGGGGTGGGGAAAAATCTAAACACAGTAAAAGCCGGCTTTAGTGGCATTTTATTGGCTCCATTTGGAGTCCCGCCAGCTCTGTTCCTTTGGCTCTAATTGATATCTGACCAAAACGTTCACTTCACGTACGTAGATTTCTTGTAGACAAGTGTAATGTGTACTGTTTTATCTTTCAGTTACCATTTAGTGATAATTAAACTGGTTCTATTAGAAATTTGGATCCAAAATCTTTTTTTAGTTCTCTTTAGGTACATAAGTTGCAGTTTCATGCCTTGATTTGCGTGCATTTAAAAAGACAATTCTGTTTAACTGAATTGTGAAATATTTAAAAAATACTCCTCAAAAAACCTACGTACCAAACCTAAGTTCGCCAATCTGTCAAGATGTGCGATAGAGGTAAAGTTTATACAAAACACTTTAATGTGACAGACTATAAGGAAAACTGTATTAAGCATAATCAATATCAAGGGTGTAAACGTACCCTTAACGCAAACGATGAGCACTTATTCTCCTCACCACTGTGATTTTTTTTTGTTCTAGACCATACCTGGAAACCCGCTAGTTACGGTGATATTGGGGGTCAAAGTTTCAAATTTTTCACAGCTGTTTTTGTAAGTACCAGTTTTTCAGGTTATAACTTTACTTAAATTACTTCCATGGTCCCTTTACTATTCAAAGTACCCACTAGCACAATGTTTCAAGAGTGCAACATTAAGTTGAACCGTAAAATGTGATTTTTACCCCAAAAAAAAAGTCGTTTGCCAGCAAAATTTTTTGCGTAGGGGTTACTTAGTTTGATGTACAGAACGCTTGGTTCACGGATGTGTGACGATTTAATTTACACCCTGTATATCATTCATTCATTCAAAATGTAATGAACCTTATTTGCTTCTTATAAAAGGTCTTCCTTAATCTTCCTAGCCTTTTCCCAAATATGTTGGGTTAGCTTACCACCGGTCGGAATATCAGTAATTTACATGAAACGACTGCTTATCTGAGCTCCACATCCCAGTTGGTACTGGTTCATAAGCCTTTGGTAAGACTCGTTCAGACTTTTACTGACTACCTGTAACAACTGTCTCAGACATCCCACAACTGACAGCCGGGAATGGCGGCTTAACGTGCTTTTTGATGCACGGAGGAAACTTGATATGTAATGGATAACCTAATGGATAACCTGTAACGGACCAAACTAGGTAAGTGCGGCTTTACATGAAAATAGGGATGTTTACTGACTTCAAAAAATGTGATTCTAATTAGTCCGTCTGTTAGATTATCGAAAAATATTAGAAACGTATTTTTTGTTTTATCAAATCAATAAAAAGATTTGAGTGGGGGTTGGTGACGTCACTGACCGCAAGAAAATGTCATACTAATGTCAGAGTATGACGTCACACGAGTTTTCAATGCACTGTATCGTCCTTATTGTTTGTTTACATGAAAAAAGAAAAAATACGTGTCCACTATTTTTTGGTAATCCAAATGAAGGACTAATTGGTTTTTTTTTTGTTAACTACCCTATTGATCATATTATTTAGCCACGGGCTCAAAACCATTTTTTTTT
This sequence comes from Diarsia rubi, assembly GCA_932274075.1. NCBI lineage: Eukaryota > Metazoa > Arthropoda > Insecta > Lepidoptera > Noctuidae > Diarsia > Diarsia rubi. The sequence continues at coordinate 7,376,449 of OW026421.1, forward strand.
TAATAACCATATTTTGGTTCAGAAACCTGAAGTTTAGGCTTTTCACACCCTAACATGAAATGAGTGTAAATAATTAAACTCACACTTTACAGCCCTTCTCCTTATGCATTATAAGTGCAAATGAATATCTAACTCCTGAAGGAAATGAACATGAATAAGTAAAGAATAATAACTTGGTCCGCGTGCACAATGTTACAAGTTACTTATGTTGCGAACTTTCGCTCATTTGTCTAACATACAAAGTTTTAGGATAACATCTAATCGGTAAAGTAGGATTGGAAGGTTTTTGTATGAGAATAAAGTGTTATTATTATATAGTTTAGTTTCTAGTGTTTTTGCCAAAGATTTCTAATTAATGATGATTGTTTGATGCAGAACAAAAACCGTTCGCATTTTAAAAGTTACGTCCTATACTGCACTGCGGTTAGGTTTTGTTTGCTATAAAGTATCATTTATCTTTCTTACCATGGCTGTCACTAAATTTCTACCCCTTTAAAGAATGGCTGTAGTGTGGTAAATGGCATTTATTATCAATTAATTGAAAAAGTAATTTGTACTCACCATTTTGTTGTTGATTTCGTGAAAATGTATTTCGCACACTTTGTCTACTATGTCTTCACTTTGAAACGTGACAAAACCGAAACCTGAAACAAATAAACATTGATATTAGTCAAATATAACATTGATAGTCACTTTGAAACACAAAATGAATGAATGAATTCATATCAAGATAATCCACCTCGGAAGTATTTATTCGACTCTGATATTTTTACTTTACTTCGTGAGTAAAGGTATCAGATTTGGACACAACAACTCAAAACCGACTTTTTGACTTCATGGTCGTTTAAGTAATCGAAAACATAAAAGTATCGGCTTTGATATCGTTTTAATTAAAGGCAATTCGCGTCAAGGTTATTTCAAAAGCGCGTCAATCAATTTTCGACAAAACCTATCAAAGTGTTGTAGTTGGTCGGCTCGGGCAGGCACAGCAGCTTTGTGTTGCCAATTTAATAAAACTTGCGCCCTTGCCGCCGTCGCGCGTCGCCGCCTCCGCCATCACCGCCGCCTGCGCCACCGGCGTCCAACCAAACCAAACAATACCAACCCTCCTTTAAATGTTCCCAGACATTCACGTGGTCACACAGACGACCAACTTCGCCTATATGTTCACCGTCCGACTCAAAAGATCGTTCAAGTTCGCCCAGCACGATTCATGAATTACAAATTGCAATTTTGAGTTTCGCACTCGAATCGCTTTCCAATATTTACACGATTCCATGCGACAACTTACGACCTAGCTTACAATCTGTCGCACAAATAAATCCCTCCAGTTCGAAACACGTCGCTCGGCGCGTCGTGTTTTCCGATTCGCAATCACCTGACGTAGACCAAGTTTCCGCTTAAAGTGGCAAACAAAACAAGGCGATGAGCAGGCGTGTTTCTGTCTGCTAACGATTAAGACACACACACGTGACGTATCCACCCACGACGACAAATAGCATTAGCGAGCCGCTCCGCAAACAGTCGGTGGCGCCGCGATTATGCTGACACGTACACGAACACCGGCCTATCGCTACAACTTTCTCGTCCCGTGTCCACGTGTTGATATGGGCACGTGAGGGCGACATACATCTTCATGAGTCGGGATCAACGTCGTCAATCCCGAAAGTTATACAGGACCGTTTCAAAACTGAACTTGTCCGACAATAGCCGCCGGCGACGAGGCGCTAATCGATACCCTTGTAAATGTTACGGCCGAGCCGATACTTATAATCTGACAGTGCGGCTCTTTGTTCATATTTAGTTCATCACCTTTCACGACTTGGGCTGCCCTAAACAAACAGCACGATCCGGCCCCAAACTAGGGCGCACTTGGTATTTCACGCGCGGCCGGGTGGCTTTGCGTAGGAATCGAGGCAAAGATAGTAACACCCGAAAAGGCAAATAGGGGTTCAATCGAGTTCCGTTAGATGACCGTATTTTCTTTATGCATTATAAGGTCGGTGCGGTATATCAAGTGAATCGTTTCTGCGTTATTGCTTTCCCAATAAAAACGATTGGAAACAATCCCCACTTACATAAAACATGGCGTCGGCAAAGCTGTACGGAACTTGATAACGCATTGTTTTGATGTTCGGATATGGCAAGCGAGTGAGAGAGCCTCGCAGGACAGATATAATGTAGTCGCGTGCCGAGTGCTGCCGGCTCCCCTTATTTATGCGGGTCTGCAAACCGAATAAAGTGGGAGGCAAGCAACATCGACGGCCGCCGAGTAAAGTTATCTGCGGGCGGCATGGCTGAGCAAATATGAAATCGGACCACACGATCAAACTAAATGAACTTTTCTTAATGGATTAGCAACGTTAAAATCACCAATGTTTTGCTGGCATACACACAAACTGAGCAAATAAATACAATACCCGTAAAGTTTGTAGATGAAATGTTAAGAGAAAAGGGAGAAATAGCATTGTCACTGACCACGTAAAAAGTTTTGGGTTTCGTGTTGCCTTTGTGTGCTCGCTCTAGATAAATGGGGTATTTTCGTGAAATTCGTCCGCGTCACTTCTCGTAACAATGGCGAAGATAAATAATCTCTGCGTAAGAAAAGGATTCCGTTAACATAATTATTTGAACTCGCAATTGTAGCTGTGAAACGCAAATGAAAGTTCTCCTGGGTCGCTTCAGGAATTAACTTTATTTTTCTCCGACTTCAATTACACTGGGTACCTTTACTTTTTAAGCGGAATACTTTAATTAAATCTGGCGGCTTATAGGTGATCTGCGTCCCTCTGCACTGATTGGTCCTTTACGTTGTTTGTTAAATTAAATTCACATCACTCCGCTTTACCGACGTGAAAATTGTAAATACTTTTGTCAGCAAATTGTGACTTTTCGCTGAAATGGGTAAATCTTGATATTTTTAACATAAATAATAATACTAATAATTAGGTCCCTATTCCCGATACCGGTGGGCTACAATTATTTATATTTTGAAAAGATTTTTTATTGTTTTTTGTAAAGAATATTGTAAAAATGTACTACCTACGTTTGTAACAAAATAAATAAAGGGAATAATAAAACTAATAATGACTGATGATGACTGTGTGAATCCAGTTTCTAAAAAAAAAATTGTATCAATATGCCATTTTTGTATCAATATGTCTTCGATATCAATAGGCATATTTCCCTACACCTGCTCTGGCGTGAGGCACGTGAACCTCCCCACTTATAGCTATGTAAACGTCGGACGATTTTCATTAATTCCCATCGAGTTCGCACCTGCGATAGCGGCACTCGTTATTTTAATATAAGAAGCGAGAGGTTGAAGCAAAGATTATGAATGTGTCTCCCGATATCGGATATCTCGACACATCTGTCGGGCGGCACGTGGAGCTGACAGTGGGCGGCCCGCCCCCGCTCGCTGCCCCCCTGCCCTACCGAATGCTCCCCCGCCCCCGAATCGGGGCCATAGGCAGTATAATCTGCCCCGCCACTGTATGAAACACCGGCCGGTGGCGTTTATGGCGCTATAATAACCGTATAAAACGCGACTTATTGTAGGCGTCGATAACGGACGTTATACAACCTTAGGCCTCCACTTTGTGCCAAGCCGACGCTCCCGGCTTTACCACATTTTTTCTATGTTACCTTCGCGCTCCCGAATGCTATAATGGAATTTATTGCGATATCTCCCACTAATGTAATTCCCGCAGTATTCATTTGTCTAATTGAATATTACATTAGCACATACATTATGCACAGGGTTCTATTCCAAGGCATATAATAAATAAGAACTGTGTAGGTAGGAATTGTAGTTCGCCTTCGATTTGTATTTTTGTTGGCACACTAATGCAGAATTTCCTCCCCGACATGCAGATTTTCTCAAGATGTTTTCCTTTACTGAAAATAAATATTTACCTACGCTGCGAAAAATTCAATGGTGCAAAACGTGGATAGAACGTGGCTCACGTACGAGATTAATTCTCTATCGATCTTATCAATACGTACTTGAATCTAGCATGGATGATACCACAGTATTCGTAGCTACGACATTTACTACTTGTCATTTCCACAACAACAACTGTATACAAGTTAATAAACAGTATCTTGTTACACAGAAAGTGAGTCAACAGGACTCATTGTAGCGTCAATTTTGCTTGTTTTTGTACAGAATAAAAGTAATGTAGTATGTCGGCGATAACTAGCAAGTTTTCATTAGGAGCTCGCTCAACAAGCTCTCAAATGATCAGCGAGTTGGCCGGTTGCGCTCGCCGTCGCAACTTTTGTTATTGTTTCGCTTCATTATTGTAATACGAAATACGCGGCACAATAATTAAGAGATCCTCGTCTATCGCCCCTTCTGACGTCATAGTTGGCCTAAACTTTTATCAACGGACTCTCATCGTGACAGAATGTTTGCTACGTAAATAATTGCCGGATTGCTTCTGAGCTCAGCTAATAATAACAAGTTAATCGCAATAGTTATTATCGAGAAAAAGGCTAGGTTATATGAAACGGGATTGGCTTCGTCGAGCTCGAGTGCTGTGCTTCATGTTTATTAGAAACCTATTAACTGAACATTTGTTTCCATGTGGGTTACCTAACTACTTACCTACCTACCCACCCGCTATTTTCATATAAAATCATTCTTAGTTAATATTGATATACGTAAGCAGTATAGTACGGCTTCGGCTCACGCCTATTGGATATCGAACCTGTTCCAATCAGTTTTTTTTCAGCTTTACGTTCAATTAATCACAGGAAAATGTCGCGACGTTGGTGGGTAGATGAGGTAAAAATATATAACATACCTATAAAAAGTCTCAAGCACCTAATACGAATTTTATGTCTATAAATCACACTAAAGCTGAAACTGCAGAACGAAACGATTCTTTTCAAGTTATTTTCTTATCAACATTACATTATCAGTATAACACTCCAGTTTATACTAATGGATGATTGATCACACTTTCATACAAGTTCTTATTAGATATTTAATTCTGTTTCAAATACTGCGCGGTATGTAGGTAAGAACAACAGTCATACATTACCCCACTGTATGATATAGTAATCTATCGAGAATTCAAATAGTTGATCGTAATAGCCGCTTCAAAATAATACGCGAATCCCGTGCCAATACAAATACGCTCCGGTTCTAATGCATTCGCTGCGAGGTGCAAATTCATTTCATTTCATTTCATTTCATTTAATCATTTGTTAACACAGGTACAATAAATAGTTGTTATAAAAAATTACAAGCTCGCCATGTTATACCCGGAGGTGTACAAATATTTGTAGAGGTCATTGACATCAAAATTCATAATAATTAAATTAATGGAATTAAAAATAGAAATAATATAAAAATGTCAAAAAGAAAATCTATGAAAAATGTCAAAAGAAAAAATATAAAATAATGTCCAAAATAAATCAAAAAATAAAAATAGAATAAACGACAAAATAGTAAAATAATAATTAAAATAATACAAAAATGTCACGTGGAATGTCAAACGGAATAGAATTTTATAACATAAGTACTAGGTCAAAATGAATACCAAAGTCAAAAAACACATTCATTCATTTCATTACAATTTGTCTGAGAAAAATTCCGAAATGTTGTAATACGCTTTAGTCAACAGCAAAGATTTAAGCCTTTTCTTAAATAAGGATACATTTAAATCTTTAATTGATTTTGGTATCTGGTTGTAAATTAATGGCGCCATACAAAAAACACTTTTTTTCATTAATGCTGTGTTGGACCTTCTTACGCACAAGTTATTATTTTGTGGTCGAGTTCGTGTGTTGTAAAATGTTAATTTGGTAAACAGATCTGGATTGGTCTTAACAAATACAGCTACCTCGAAAATATATAGGCACGGAAATGTCAATATTTTGTATTCGGTGAAAAATGGCTTACACGAATCTAAATAGTGGAGTCTAAACATTGACCTAATGCACCTTTTTTGCGCTTTAAAAACTATTTCTCTGTTGGTTGAGTTACCCCAGAAAATGATACCGTACCTTAATGCTGAACTCACCAAACCATGATATGCAGTAACTAAAGCATCGACGTTAATCACTGGGGTCAGTTTAAATAGGGCATAGGCTGATTTGCTAATACGTTTAGTTAGCTCCTCCGTGTGTGCTTTCCAGTCTAATTTTTTGTCAATCGTTAAACCTAAGAATTTTGACGAGTCTACTTGTGTTATAATTTTATTGTTATGATATACTGTCATATTGGGATTCGCACGTTGGCTAAAAATCATTAAATTCGTCTTATCAATATTTATTTTGAGATTATTATTATCTAACCATGTCACTATGGAGGTTATTGTCTGAGTAACAACGTCGTCGTGGTTGCGATCATCAGTACTTGAAATGGTCACAGTGCTGTCATCAGCAAACAGTGACATAGGGTGACTTGTTACTTTTGGAAGATCATTTATAGTATAAATAATGGAGGCCCCAAGACGCTGCCCTGGGGTACACCATAAGCAACTGTGCGATGACTAGACTTATAACTTCGTTCGCATTTAGTCTTAGGATCTATGTCAGTTAATTCTACGTACTGTTTCCTGTTTTGCAAAAATGAATTTATCAAACTGAGTATATTCCCTCTAATACCATACGCATCCAGTTTATTGAGCAAGATATTGTGATCGACATAGTCGAACGCTTGAGTCATGTCACAATAAACGGAACAAACAGGTATTCTTTTGTCAACATTCGTAACGACATTGTTCAAAAAGTCATATATTGCCATATTAATGGTTTTATTTTTGCGGAAGCCTTTCTGTTCATCGGTTAATATATTATTTTTATCTAGATATTTAAAAATTTGACTATATATATATTTTTCAAATATCTTTGATATCACTGGCACCAGCGCTATTGGTCTATAAGACTCGATACATTGCTTGTCGTTTTTTTTAAATAACGGTTTAATTACGGCTGTTTTTAGGTTGGTTGGGTAAGTACCATGTAATATGCAGAGATTAAGAATAAGGCTTAAATGTCCACTAATGCAATTTGCAACATGTTTAATTACTTTAGTACAGATGCCATCATTACCTGTACTGCCAGAGTTTTTCAAACTTTTTATTATTGCATTAATGTCAGTTTGATTGCTTGGTGCCATAAACATCGAGCTGCTAGTCTTTTCTATATTCGAAGTCACTTGTATGCCGCAGTTAGCAATAGGTTTTATTTTGTCAACAAAGAAGTCATTAAATGCGGTTGCTATATCAGTTGGATGTGTCACTATTTTATTTCCTATTTTAATGCTACGAATTAAGTTATTATTGGGTTTATTTAATTTACTTTGATTAATTATTTCCCACGTAGTTTTAGATTTGTTAGATGATGATTTGATCTTGAAGTTATTTTGAGCACGTTGCGTTAATTTAATTATTTTATTATGAACTGCTGAGTACTGTTTAAACGTTGTTTTGTCTTTTTCATTGTGAGACAATCTGTAACGCCACAGAAGAGTTCTTTTTTTCTTGCTGCATGTTTTGATACCTCGGGAGACCCATTGTGGTCTTTTGTGTAATCTTATCGTAACACGCTTAAAGGGAAAACATAGGTTATATAGAACACTAAATGTCTCTAAAAAGTTATCATAGGCTATGTTCGGGTCATCAACCTGATATATTTCTGAAAAGGCAACACTTTGCAAACACTCCCTAAATTTATTCATGTTAACTAGATTATAGTCACGGCGTTCGATATACCAATGCTTCATTACACATATTATTTTGGTGGGAACCTTGAGTATTTGACAGGTGTGGTCAGAAAGAGCAAGATCAATTACGTCACAATCACATTTCTTAGTCAGATTATGTGCAAAAAGGTCTATGCATGTGTCACTGGAAAGTCTAGTCGGCTGATTAATAGCTAATTTGAAATTAAAATTGAGTAAAATACATTCTAGTTCTAAGGTGACCTTACTACGCTTCAAAATATTAATGTTCAAATCACCACATATTACAACATTTCGCTTATTTTTCTTTGTTATAAGTTGACATAATTTGTACAGTTGCTCAAAAAAACAGGTCAAATTGGTTGAATTTGGAACTCTGTAGATACAGATTACAACGGTACCAGCCTGAGTCAATTCTATAGCACAACATTCGAATGTGCTACTTATTGCTATGTTCCGAACTTCAGGAATTTCTTTCCAGAGGTGTCCCTTTTTTATCAATATACATGAACCTCCTCTTTTAGTATCTTTCCTGCTAAAGCAAATCCTAAAATTTCCTTCTAAATGTAAACTTTCGGCAAGCTAAGAAAATGGGAAATAAAAGCTGGAAAGAATTGGCTCATCCTCATTTTCTCTATTGTTAAGTTGAATAGGACACGAACTATCAACTTGCTAGACGCGCTGATTGTGTGGAGACACCTATATTGTCTACGTTCAGGTAAGTAAAACAGAAACATTGAGCTCCTACGACGCTTTTTCCTTCAAGATGTTCAACTTTTAAAATCCCGAAGTTTGTCCAAGTTGTTTTATTGCTTCAGGAACGTTTTAAAGCTTTTGACACAACAAGAATTTTCGGACTCTTTCCGTAGTGTTTGGTAAAGAATTCGCAACATGATTTCTTATAGAAGCGTGCTCTGTACCAGTGTCGTATTGTGACGTATCTACTGCGTGGGCAGACTATCTAATATAACAGAAAAATGTCCTCTTGACGTGTTTACTTGGGAATTTCTTTGAGAACTTATCAAAAGGGCGTGAAAGGAAATTATGCCATAAATCAAAAGCAACGAAAATTTTTTTTAGAGCGATCAGTAACAGGAGAATATTTGGGCGAGTGGCCGTTAGGCCGCAAGCGGCAGGACAATTTATCAAGGGCGTCGGTACCCTCGTCCAATCGGTTGATAGCATTGCCATAAATATTTACTTTAATAAGATTCCGTCCTTTTTATTCGCGTGTGTTTTACGACACTGTTTGGCCCGTAATGTCAACCTGGTAGCAGCGTAAGCGCATTGTTTTTTATAGTGTCGGAATTTGTAGCGGAGCAAGTGAATATCCCTGACCCTGTCGTAATAGATTGTAAAGCTGTGGAATGTGCCAATCGACTGTATTAGGTTCGGGTGAATACCGAATGTACACTATCACAGTTTTTAGGTTAGAATAAATTTGGTTGACGTGGAGAATTAACTAGGAATATACCTCACTACTGGTAGAAATTATTGGCAATAACATAACATAACATATAACTTATAACTTAACATATTCGATCCTACGTAATAAAATGCACTGCAAACATGAATAGGCCAAATTAAACCTTTAGACCATCTTAGGTGGAATAAGTCAATATATAAATAGCTAAGGATCAAGAAGGTGGGGAAAATTCCAGTGTTCCAAAAGATCATCTAACGATTTTTTTAAAGTTCATGATTCAGGTGATGTCTGTTACACGAAGAAAATGCACATATGAATGAGTTCACACCTCTGAAAAATCACAGAACCGTCAGTGAACCATTCGCAGACTATTAGCAGACTGGATGTAAAACTACAGATATGTTTAATATGTTTTTATATATTCACTAATTTTCAAGCTTTAACTGTCAGGATGGAAACTAATTGTTATTTACTTTGAAAGTATCTCTAATCAGGTGTTTCGTTTTATGAAGAGAAACCACAGAAATTCAAGATTATTCATTTACAGCAATTTAAGAAACATAGGTTTATTTATAACACATATTTCTAGCACATACTTAGGTATATTCCAATTTTATTATAATATCAAATAACTGACATACACTTTACACAACCCAGAACGACTTCCGTCCTCGACGAATGACGACGACGAATGCGTTTGAACCTACACGTTTTTTTGTATGAATCTTTTAATTTTTTTATTTACTGTCTATAAAGAAATAAATTCAAGGCTTGGCAGAATTGGAACATCGTTCTAGAACCTAAACAGGAGTTAGTGCAGATCGTAAATACAGAAACAACCAAGGTTATGTTGGTTTCAGTATGTAAAACTACAAAAACACCACCTATTTGAGTCACAAAAATATTGTACGGAAAATTGTAAAGTTGATCGTTCGTCGCACGGAATGAAGCAATAAGAATTTGATGAATTTAATAGTAAACTGTAACCCGAATTTGCGATTTATAGCACATAATAATGTAAATTGAACATTGTTGAAGGGAGACCAATTTTTCTATGAACGTCATAAACATTGTTTTACGATGGGTTGGGGAAGTCTAGGTGGAACAATTTACTAAGTAAGCTATTTATTACTACCACAGTGAGTTCCTGTCTCGTTCCTAGTATTTTATTAGTTTAAACAAGGGATTTATAATTTTGTTGTGGTTAGTGGTTGACTGTTGCAATACTATTATTTTTAATTTGAAGTATAAAAATTTGGAATGGGCATAAAATAATGATGTTTTTAAAAGATTGACTGTCATGTTAATTATTTATGTCAATAGTTGTTCTGATCCCATGTTGGGCGCCACTATATACTAGCGCAGACCCCAAATTATTGTTTTTTATCAGACAGCAAAAATACAACTGAATTGAGAACCTTCTTTTTTTTGGGAAGTCGGTTTAAATGATTAAAAATCAATGTTTGTGGTTATACTCTGGACTGCCATATGGGCTACTTTTGAACCCAAAAAAATACACCAAAATTTCAACGCGAACGAAGTCGCAGGAAACAGCTAGTAAAATAAAAAAGTATAGACGTGAGAATGTATCGAGAACAGAGAGGTATAACCATTACATAGTGCGCTTAATTGCTTTTTAACTCAAACGAGCTACGCGTAATTAAATCACAATGGTGAATTTTATTTGTATGTATTGTCACTTTACGTAAATGTACCGACAGTTTCACTTGATCACATTAACATGAATTTGAAAGCACAACTTTGTTTTCAGAACTGTTTTAAAACTTTTATTGTTCTGATGGATGTATAGTTAAATGAATTCCATGAATGTGAAATGTACGTAGGTACAATCAAGTGTACCTATGTAAGCACTACTCCTTCAACGCTTTATTCTACAGTTATGCCCCATTTCAGGTATTTTTCAATATTTATAGCTTTATGATTCCTCCTGTTACTATAGAGGCTTGATAAAGTAACTTCGTCTTATTGTCATTCCACACAATAGATTCTCCCGATCGATTATTTATAATTTGCAAAGATTACATAGAAGGTATCCGAGGTAGTCCGGTATGATTGTTGCGGTCATTCGGCATCGCGACAAGATCGTCCCGTGAGCGCGTAATCCCACAGGGCGACGTGCCCGAGACGCGAGGGACGGGATTTGCGGGATCATCGGACACAAGACGGGAATACCCTTGTTGTGGTTACAACACTACTCGATGTTCTCCGCTATTGTCCAACGAACGGTTCAGTTTATTTACAGAGAGATGCTTGTGTTATTAAAACTATACTCAGTCTTTAAACTTCTTCCAACTTAAATATCGCACTAGATGAAATGATACAATAACAACGGGAATCTCCACTCGTGCAAAGTTATAATATTCTATATTGGATTGCTCTGAGAAAAAAGTCCAATGTAAAAGTTATGACGGGGGCGAGTGCATGACTCTGATAATATCGTTTTAATTGCGAATAGGAGTGAATCGAGAGGATGGGCAGAGGCAACATTATGATGCGAGTGGCGCAGCCGGGACTTGCGCAGATTGAGAATGAAGAGGCCGCACGTACGCCACGGTTCACTTGTTAAGAAGACCGCAGCGAGAAAACCAAATATTTACAATTGCATCCGAAATACAGAGCTTTGCACTCGAAAAAGAGCCATCTTAAAGTTGGTGAGTAAAGTTACGAGGGTTGTATTTCGAGCTGTCCCCGCTTGAGTTCTCGAGTGACCAGTCTCGCACCGGTCCGGGTTATTGCGGGACCGACCTTGTTTGCACAGCACTACAGAACTGTTCCGTGCTGATTTTGGCAATATTCCTTGTTCCACGTCACGAGACAGCTGCAACCGTGATGCGATTGTTGCGCACTTTTTATTGTTATTATGACACGAAATGAAATATTTTCCGTTTGTGTTTCTGCTCCATTGTAATGTTTCGTTAGTTCGCAATCGAAACACAATTTCTCGTGACGGTAGATCTGGTTTCCAACTACTGAAAGCTAGAAAGTAATAATTTAAAAGAAATTTCATAAAATAACAAAGCCAGGAACAGAAAACGAATTGTTTTGTCAACGGAGTCTGTAAATCTAGCAATAAAAGCGTCCACTCAACGTCGCAATTCACGACATTTCTTCAAGTAGCGGCGGCGAGGACGGAGTTGGGAAGCCTTAATTTGTCTCTCTCCAACCAGAGACACAGTGTATTTCTTGGCCTTGTCTATCGCCGGATCTCGGTAGTCCATGTCATCATGAACTAAGTCTAAACGATGCACTTTCTGGTTATCTCAATGTTGGATTATTGAGGTTTATTCTTCATATAAATATATGTAACAGATGTGACGAAGATGATGGGTTTTCTTTGTAGCGAGACCTAATGATAGTGAATATATTCGTCGCTAAAGTACGTATTCGTATCTCTTAGGTTTCTTTTTCTGTTGCTTTTTATGTCAGTCTATTATCAAATTATGTCTGGATGGCAGTCGTTAGGGCCGCAGACCTACTTACCTACAAGGTGACCCGACTTTAACTTGCTCTATATTTATCAGCAATTTATGGCTCATATCTACTCGGTTGCCATAAAATCTGCTTTTAAGGTGAAAACAATGATTTTCAGCAAAATTGGTCGAACAAATTGTGGAAACTGAAAAACCTTATGACATAAAAGGGCGATGTATACACTTTTTAAGGGACTTCATTGTCGTAGTTACAAAGTACGACAAACTCTTATTTAACGTGAATCTTTTCAGCTTCGCGTTCAGAGGTCCATCAGAAAAAGTAACGGAAAATCGTTCATCGGTATAAAGGGTTAAGTCGATTCTCAACACATCAACGCTTCATCCGGCGCTTTGTTCACGATAAGGACTTGAACACACACAGAGCACCTGTTTCGAGTGGCGAGCAATAAGTGCTGAACGTATTTGCGCAGCGCGATTACGCGTCGCTCCAGCCGAGCTAAAATTGAGCGTTGAACTGAAGCACGTAATGATTTTAACGACTGTTCCGATTACACAATAAAAACCTAACATTCTTTGTTTAAAAAACTATTGTAAAAAAGGTTTGTTTCCAGCAGGCGACCATTTCAGACCAATTGGATCACGGCGTTATTACTATTTAAGTGTTATGCTAATCTCGAAAAAGTTCCAGTCCGATTCACGGTCTACTAAAAGCTCGTAAAGCTCATCTAATCAAAGCCGTTAAGGGGGCATCAGATTACAAATTTACAGGTAGGTCGGCCAATAAAGATGAACGTAAGAGAGAGTTAACTGTGCGAAGTAATCGCGGGCCGAAACGTTGTTTTACGAGTCCGACTTTGCATAACCCGACAGATGTTAGAACAATAAACCCGAAAGAGACGCCCGGGTATTGTGCCGAGTTGTTACTTGTTATTCTGTCGAAATCTATGTTTAAAGGTTTAGAGACGTGTTCAACTAGAATTTTATGAAACAACTGCGCACCGGTAGGGTTACACTTTGATTTTTAATGTTCTCGGTGTGGCTCAGTTTGCAACTGGAAACTTTGTTATGTATATTTTATGGCAATCATCAACAATGTTACGACTGAATTTATGACTTACATTATTTATGACAAATACGAGCTAGACAGTTAGACATTAATGAAGCATGTAATATTGACACCCATTGCTAGCGCCAGATTAAAACATTTTATACAATTTACAATACAAAAAACGGCTCAATTTCAAATTAGCTTTAAAGCACTCGGTCTATTCGTTTCACTAGCCATATAATTTATTTTCATTTCACAGAAATTGTAAATATTTCAGAATTCGAATAGGGGAAATCTCATCCACTACACGTCGAATAAAATCAAACATCTATCACATTTAAAATAGCCGCTGTTTCATTTAAAAATCGAATACTCTTTCACATTTAAATTTGAAAAGTTGTCGGTGAGGCTCCGACCCGCTCGGTAAAAGGGTATTACTTATGAATCAATAGTTAATGAGTATCAATGGGAGGCTTTTGAAACTCGCCAGCCTCTGTGTGCATTCTCGGCGCATCATTAATATTGAAAGTTACTCGGCCGTCCATTGTCTCTGGAGTAGCCGCCTCTTTGTATATTATGCGTCTACTTCTGTACGGAAGCGAACAACTCATTTCCTTTAAACAAAAGTTTTACTTGCAAAAATATTGCATCGTCCCATTTTCTGAGGCGCGTCACCCGATTTTGTTGTTTTTTGCGCCACTTCCTATTTACATCGGGAAGTAACAAAATTAAGTATAATAAAGGATTTAATGAACGCTAAAGATGTTTGTTAATATTAAGGGGTATCTGCACTTAAATGCCACGGCCCATAACGCGCGTTAGGTTTTGGTTACATTTAGGCTTTATGCGCAATATACATAATAATGAAAACAGCTGCGTAAGCACAGATAATAATCATATGTGCGGAGGCATAACCGAATTGCACAGTCGGCATATGCCATTGTGGTCGTGTGGATCCGTTCCATTCGCGTCGTTTCGCTCCAAACTAGTTCCAATCAAATGCGAGCACCGATCGGATGCGTTCCACTGTTGTCGTAATGTTTAGAAACTTAGGCCAGGGATCTAGGAAACGGGAGCCAATATAGACCGCTGCGGGCGAAAAGAGCATAATACGCATCGGTAAAAATACTGTCTAGAAAAATTCGACGGCTGCGAATAAATGAAGTTAGCCCCTTACTATTTTTCCCGTCAAACTATTTTAATTAAAGCCGCTCGAATGGAAGGAGTTTATAGAGGGACAAATCGGTGGGCGACCGATAGATTGGGAATGTTCAATTTCGGGGGCGGCCTCTCGATGAAGCTTGGAGGCTGCCAGTAATTGTCGTGGTCATTAACATTTACGATAATGACGAGAATAGGATTGACGTGGCTGGTTATCGCAGCATCCGATATGGCGGAGACGTCGTATAATCCTCACTAGAGCACGTTACGCCGCCACCGCGAGATCCAGTTTCGAGACGGATGGTAATTCGCTATTTGGTTACACGCGGTTAATAATTGATCTCAAGTTTTGTTCGTCTTAGTTAACGCCATGTTTGGCAGTAGGAGCTGTGAGTGTGATTAACATAGTTTTAGGATTACGATTCTATCAAACTTGAAACGTTTCTGGGGAAATTAATACGCCAAAGTTTTTAAACGAGAGACAAATGCACTTAAAACGCGAACGTTGTTCTATGTATTAATTCGCCACGATACACAAGTAGGTAGCGACCTACTTAATGATCTAAAACACGGTTGTAACGTATCAAAATGTGAAAGTAATTCGCGTATACAATTGTATATTTGTTCACGAGAGTACTTCCAGGACAGGAAACATGTTTAGACGGGGCATAACGGGATTAAATTTTCAGACAGATGTGTAACAAAATTGGAGGAAACATAATGTCATGTCTCATTATTTTAGGTCAAGATTTACGTAGAAATTGTCGGATATTTTTTATTTTTTGAAACGATTCTGTTTGGATTTTCGACGCTTTGAGAGCTGTTGAGCTGATTTGATCGTCAATAAATCTTTGAAGACATGATTCAACAGAAATGTTTGATGATTCAAATATTTGTAGTGTCTTAAATATGCTTGTTGTCCTATTTACTTACGCAAAAGATTTATGTCGTGGAAAACCAATCAATCATTTTAAGGAAACAATTACTGAAATTCTAATTAAATTAATAAAAAACCATAACAAAATAATTCTGAATCATTTGACACTTCCAAATAACAGTAGACACACAACAGGAGTCAAGTATATATCTAAAAACCTACCTAACCCTTCTTCAGCCGCCTAGCAACCTAAAAATATTCCTAAAACACGTCTCTAAAACATTTTAGGTTACCCAGAAAAACGTAACAAACCCTTCCTCCACTCAACACAATGGCTTACACTATTACTTCAATCCACTTAGTCACACACTGTCACGCTAGCATTATAATGTGCCTGTTTCGAGTCACGGGCGAGTCATTAAGGCTTTGGTATTCTCTCGTCTCGAAGAAGCCATCTGCATGATTTGCGCATATTAATAACGCCGAGCTTGCATGTAAGAGCATACAGCCATACATGCTATAACGACGAACGTATTATAAGTTGGCGATGAGTAGTTCTGTTTAATTTCAGACATGGTTCCGCTGTTTTCATTTTGAATGATTTGCATGTAACAGGTTGGGTTTAAGTTATTATAATGTTAATTTAGATTTATTTGGTTTGGGATCGTGTTTTGTTTTAGTTTTGATGACAATCATAGGTTAGTTTATAAATAATTTCATGAAACTAAATCTTAGATCTAATAGATGTCTAAACACACATTGTTGAGTAAGACAATATTATGTTTCACACATAGCCGGAATGTCAACGTTTCGAACAATATAGCCAGGATTATCATAATGCTGGCGAAACTATGTTTCACTACGTATTTGCGGCATTACAGGTGTAAATAAGGTCGAATAAGTCATTTCGACGTAGCCTTGAAGAGGTGAAAACGTAGGAAAAGTACCGAAACATTTGCTCATGAAAACAATAAAAAACGTCCTCCAAGTAAAGAAATAATACAGCCAAGTTTTTGTATATAAACCTAACATACGCTAATAAGACGTGAAATACATAAATCTTTAAAAACCTACGCATAGAATTTCGTAAAGAGGTGTCTTTTTTAAAGAAGTGTATAATCTTTGTATTCAAAAAACTTTTTTCAAAACCTTTATGCCAAGACGTGGCGTGTATGCACTTTGGTAAAGACGTAGCCTCGCGATGAGTAGGTACACTATGTAAACACACCTTTAAATGAGATATTAGGCTTTGGTTTCACTCGTAGCGGACGACGGAACCATTTTTAAAACAGTCGGGTATTTTTTAACTGCGGTAAATTTTCATAAAAATGCTAGAAGCAAGTAATTCATTTCTTTTCACCGCATAATACAATCTTAATTAGATTTCCAAATAACAAACGGCGTTAAGCTAAAATTAATGAGTGCTAATTAAACTAAAAACAAACCAGAGTAAAATAATAACGAACTCGCATAATGTCTTGGTCTAATGGCTTTAATTTATTTCATGTAATATTGTGTGATAAATAACAACTAGACTATGTTTTAAGATAAAACTTAGTTCACCTATATTTAAGTGAGAGTGAAAATGTTTTTGCGCTATTTTACTTTCGTGTAACAGATTCATACTTCGATGTAGGTATTTCGATTAATTAGGCACGACACTTAATTTGTTTAAAGTTTGAATAAAAGATAGGCACGTTCATAATAAAGTTTTTCCCCGCTATCGCTTCCGCCTGTCGTCTAATCAGTCCCTACCCTAACCACTCAACTCTCCGCGGCACGCCACACCCCCATAATGATGCATCTCGGGAGATACAGCATAAGGCTTTACAGATTTTAACTACGCTACAATATTTATCTTTCTTTTTACGCGTGGTCACGCACACATTTCTTGTTTTTTCTTCAAGACTTTTTATTTATAAGTCTTAGGGGACGGCCCGTATAAAAAACGCTTTATCAAAAATAACTGAGAATTCACCTCTCGATTTTATTTAGCCAGATATTTCGAGAGGTTTTGTTTCTGAGTTTGACGCATATATCAAGAAAAATGGAAAGAAAATTCTGTAGGTATATTTAAGTGCTAAGAGATTGGGATTTTTCTGTTCTGAAATAATCGTTGTGTTTGATATTTTCTCGTTGATATTTTACGCGTAGCTAGATATAGATAAAGACTAAATCATAGAGTCGTATTGAAAAAAAAGCAATGATTTTGTAGAGGATAGATAAAAGGGGCTTGAATTGATTGAAATTTGAACATTACTGTTGGCTTTTAGTATTGATTGAAATTTGAACATTACTGTTAGCTTTTAGTATTGATTTTTTCTACTATTTTACCAGCATCGCATTTATGTTGTTCCTACTGCTAGATTACAGTTCAGAACCCAGAGACCTTCCCCATGTAAAAAATTGTTGCCCGTAATTTAACGCCTGATTTTTTTTAATTTTAGTTCGAAGACATGTCGATATTCCAGCATAAAAACCAAAAAAAAACGTGTCAAACTTTTAAAGTACAGCAACGTTAACTTTGTCATACATAAACAAAGTGTAAAGCTATGGACGAACAAGCTAAAAAGTAATACCTCAGTTCGCTTTGAGTTTCTCCTCGACATTGCACTTACCTAATTAGCAGTGCAATACTTAAACAAAAGTTTGTTTGACTAATGAAAGATAGTATTTTTCTGTCCATACTTTAAGTTATACTACTTTTAGACGACACGACTTTTCGAAGATATTCTTGTTAAGAAAATACTCAGATGTAAGTAAGGGAATGCTAAGATTTTTATAAAACACGTTAAACGGGTAGCTATACATTCTTACTTTGTAGTTTATAATCGACATTATTAATAGCATATTTTCGTGAATAGAAAATTTTACCAAGCTTTTAATACTGTCTCTAAAACAATTCACATATTTGCATAACCCGAAATTTGCATTTTAAACTGCGACTACGATATTAAAATAACAACATCTTTGCAAGTTACTTACAATAATGTATTCACATTGTTCATATCATTAATTTTTGCGGTCTAGTGGTGGGTCCGATTTCCTCCTTGCCGGGGTGGAGTGACGTTGCATTCCCTCGGTGCTCTATGGTCGCTTCTAATGAAGTCTCGTGCGGCCACAAAGCCTCCCCCTTCTCCCTGTCACTCCTCCTATCGCTCTTAAGAATGCACGCTCTAAAATGTATGACGTCAATGTGACGGCGTTTTTATGGCATCGGTTAAGAGAAAAAGTGATGCGACGTTAAAGTTTTCAAACAAATCGACTATTAGAAGTAGTTTTAAAGAAAGTTCGCTTTTTTAATACCTCGTGGCCGCTGCCTCAATTTTATAAGAGATAGATAATGCAAAGTAATTTACGCTCCACAAAATAAAACATTAAAATCCTTATTTGCGAGGAATATGAAAAATTATTTTATCATAACTACATTTTACCTTGCAATATTCTTACATCAAAACCTTTAAAACGACTTTTTATCGAGTGAAGTATACGCTCAAAGAAAACGCTGTAGTGTTAAAATAACAATATCAAGCGAAATATCCCTTTTTGCTTGTATTTTCTTTTTGACTTATATCTCTGGTAACAACGAAACATTTTAAAATTTTATTTTAAGCACGAATATTTATCAAAAGATAGAACATGACCGCTCGAATGGTACGCAGATGCGACGAGTCCAACTGATCCCGCCCGGGGGAGTGGGAAACAAACATTGCAAAAACTTGTGAATATTGCCAACAATTCGCAAAACTTGTAGGTAAGTGAGCATTTTTCTCGTTTGTAACATTTCTGCGTAGTTCGTGAAATCGGGCGTCTGCCTGAAGATCCCTGCGTGAATAACTAATGGAAGAAAAGTGAAGCGCTCAGAGAACCCACCAACCGAATTACACGACCTCTCAATAGCTAAAGACGCGATCAAGTATTTTATTTTGCATATTACAGCTTAATAAAGTTTTATTGAGATATTTTGCTAAACCTTCGTTATCTTGTGATATTTGGTTATTGAAAAACGGAAGATTAAAGGATCGGTTATGGCGTCGTTTCCTGAAGAGATTAGTTAAATGATGGGAGGGGTTGCTAAAACTCTCGTTTCTTATCGCAGGATCTGTTAAATCGCTGCTTAGTCTTTTATGTAATACAAAATGATGTCAAAAACAATTTTATAAATACCTGTAGTAGGCACCACTTTAAGTATTCACGTCATCATCATCATCATCAGCCTGTAATGTTCCCACTGCAGGGATTCAGGCCTCCTCTCTATGGAGGGATGTGCTGTAATCTACCACGCAGGTCCAGAGTGGATTGGCAGATGTCACATATTTTCGAATTTTTGGTTCTAAGACATGCCGATTTCCTCACGATGTTTTCCTTCACCGTTTTGAGAGCAGTGGTGATGTAATAAATTACACAATGTAATGCGCCTGACGGGGTTCGAACACACGACTCACTGTTCGTAAGTCGGGGCCGCCGCCACTGGGCCACCACTCACATAGCAGCGGGCAGTATTCACGTAGTACGTACTAATTATTTTAATACCTATTTTTGCTCTTCTCTTCCTAGGTGTTTCGTTATTCCCAACAAAGAAATGGCCTCCTCATTAGCAAGCTGACGACCATTCTATCTTCCAAATGGCAAGTTTTTGGGTTTACTGCCTCCCTTCTCCGACCATTTTAACCCTTCGGGGAACTAATACAACATGAAATCATTAGGACAAAAGTCTGTATATAAAGAAGTATTTACATGAAAACTTGAACCTCTTTTCAATATGAGCGTGATGTCGTTTGTCGATGAAGTCTGTTGCCAAGAAGTTTAGTATTTGTTACTGAGTTGAAAGCCGTGGAAGAGACGCTAAAATGTTTATCTGTACGGAAAATATTCTGTATCAAGAAAGTGTTTACGATTCGAAGTTAGTACTTATTTGACAATGCATTGGATACAAAGGCGGGGTGCAATTTGTAAGTGTTCTGTTTTTAAAAGATTGGAGAAAAGTTTTGAATATCAGAGATATTATATTTATTCTTCAGTGTATGAAAGAGTGTATTTTTCATTTTTACTTTGGTTAATATTTATGTTGTAACGATTTAAACGATTATTCTTGTTTTTATTGAAAACTTACTAGCTATTATAAATGCAACATATTGGATGGATGGATGTTTGTAATGTAATCAGGATGTTAGTCTAAAATTGCACATAAGTTTTGTATATTTTTCCACGTACATGATTTCCATGCAAGCGAAGTCTCGGGTAACACTAAGTTATAATAAAAGAAGCAAAGTAATGTAATATATTGCCCAATTTTAGCAAAATTTTTGTGAAGACTATATTGAAATTTCAAAACATAACCACCTAGAATTAAAACTGTCTACATATCAACCCTCATTATACACCATTACAGGCCTATTAAGTCCTCAGTAACACCATTATTTACTTATAGTGTGGAAACCAAACCATCTGCTATCCACCGCCGCCGTTGCATGCAGGTAAGCTAATGTGAATTATCATTATTATACTATAACACGTTTGTTTCTTAAAACTTTGATACTTACATGTGGGAAAGTGCATGTGCTTCTGTATTATACGGAAAAAGTTTGTGAAAAAGGATTTATTTGACCCCGATTCTTTTGAAACTGGGAAGAAAGTTGGGGCGGCTCAAATATAAAGTAGGTAATCGATTAAGATTGTGAAGCTAAACATATCGTTTAACTTTAAAAAGGGTGAATAATGTAACAAAAAAAAAACGATCAGAACCGCATGTGGATTCCATACCATAAATATGTATATTGTGTGAAATTGGAACTAAAATTTTTAGTGTGTTATAAAATATATGTCAAGCGAAACGCATTTAATTTTCTCAAGTTTCCTTGCGTACTATAATGCAAGCTTTTTCGTCGTTCCAAGAAACACATACATAACCACAATTAATCAATCCACAACAAACTTCCGACTTGTTCATAAAGCAAGAATATATTTACTGTAGGTCGTCAGCAAATCCTCAGTCGTGTCTTACAAATTGTCGCCGAGCCGCAGGCTACGCGGTGTTATGAAAACTCCGGGGCAGGTAAAGAGAAGCCAACAATTTGTTCACCGCTTACACCCTGTATAAACATCTTCATCTGTGTTATAGATACCGCTGTGTTTTATGTTGCCCTGGTAAGTTTCGAGTTCGTTAGGCTTGGCTGTGGCTTTTTTTTCGTAGCTTTTTCCCTTTTTTGCGGAAGTAAGTGGCTTAACATGTGTTCAGATAAGTATTGGACGTCCTTTTCTATACTTACTACTTTGTGAACAAGATTTTGTTATAAAAATATGGAAATATAACCTAAAGAAAGAAAAACGGACTTCCTATTCAGAAGGTGTTTTCATGAAAATATCGTAGCCGACGGCATCGTCCATTAAGTAATAATAAGAATACAAAACAAACAAACTATAAATACGTGCTCGTTTTCACAGAACAAACATACCAACAACGTTTCAAAAATACAACGTTATTGACTCGACACTAATTCACACTAATTCCTAACTACGTTTAAGCACTCTGTAAATGAGCGCGCAACACGTTACTCAAATAGCACAATACCATTTTCAATAACACTTAAAACAATGATAATGATATTTGTCACCAGCCATGTGGCTTTAAATACCATCTTAATAATAACAATTAAGTTAACGGCTCACAAACTGCGTCTCCACTCAATATTTATGTACGTTTATTGGCGAATCCGTGTATATAAGTAAACAATTATTTTCGCTAATTGCTAGACCGGGATATCGGGTCCAATTACACCACTAATGAACATAAACGTAATAGATATTTTCTGACCTCCTATAATAATGTATAAATCGTTAACGTTTGAAACGAAGGTTAGGTAAAGATCTTAATTATTTCAAATGAGAATTATATTTTACGTATAAATAAGGAATAATATTATTTGCTATAAGTATCACCGCGCGACTGTTATGGGCCCCAATAAAGTGATAAGGAAAATGTTCGTGTTATTGGAAAATATGATATCCGATTGTTAATAACGCAATAAGTAACCAATCAGTTCTAATTGTGCTTTCCTTTTATTGGTTGGTAATGTGTTGCCACTGACGAAACTGAGACTGATGGGCTGCGGGATATTGTTGGGCTGCGGGATGTTGTAAGTGATACCGCGGCCTTCACATAAAGAGCCAAGAAGGAACATGGATGGTTTTTAGTCAGTAGAAGTCTGACACTCCCTTTCGCTCTGCCCAAGAGCGGGGGGGTTATTTGATGATTTACCAACTCCCAAAAAAAATACTGAGGAAATGTCTCCTAGCAACACGCTAATATCATATTAATAACAACAGAAATAATTACACTTTCTATGATTCAGCTAGTTTAAACAATATTTTAAAGGTCTTCTTTATATTTTAGTCTTTAACCTTTCAACTACAAAGTTAACCAACTTTGTTTAGTGTGAAAGTTATGCCTTATTTTAAACTACTACTCTCCATGTAGTGATTGAATCTTTTCGCATTTATTTTAAGACTACTCTAGTTAAATTGAACCGCCAGCGTTTGACGTGTTACGGTTACTATGTCACCTGAACAAGTTCACCTTTCGTAAATACATTGTAGGTACAAAAATTCAACATATTTCTCCCTCTCCATTTATTTCACTAACCACACGCAAAATCTATTGCATGTAAGCTGTCTTCGCAGGCCCATTCCGGCTACAGATAAGCCGAACAATAAAAGTAAAATCAGCGTTCGCGTGCCACTGTCTCATACATGACCCTGAGCGACCTATTCGCCCCCATTCCGCTACGCCGCAATGATACCATCTACGATACGCCGTTAGTGATTTGTTGAAACCTTAATTACAGTTCGTTCGTAGATTAATGATGTTACACGGGATTTTTTATCTCTGATCTAGATATTTGTAAGGGTAGGGTCTGTTATGAGCGCAAAGCACGCCGATAATTGCCGCTGGTCTGCGGAAAGCGGATGTTAGATAAAATATGTTCACGCACGCCTGATACCTCGAACATCGCTGCTCCGGCCGTTTACGCGCAAACGGCCTTAAATATGTCGGATATAATGCTGCTATAGCTTATGTACACCCTATTCTTATGGTGTCCCAGTTTGCTTGGAGCTCGGATTTTTCATGAAGTTTATCAAACTACTTTAAAATTCCGCAATTTTGTTTTTTTGGACAGGTATTTTGATGGTATGTTTTTGATATATAGAATCAATACTGTTGTGTAAGTGCCTAATGGTGACCTGAATTTTTGTCATCAAACATCAAGCAAGCATTTCGAAACTCCTCCTCCATATTTCTCCAAAGTTCTCGTATGGTCTGTTCGCCTGTTCACTTAAATGTGTAATCTAATTAACTCGCAAGTTGTTAGTTGAACAATTTTCAAGAACATGTACGTAAGCGCTTCTGTCTTTGTTGGTATGTGTACCCTTGTTTACTCATAGAAAATCACTGAACCAATCTTCATGTCTTTTCCACATGAAGTAATTACTCTATGTTCGTAAAATGGAGAGTGATCATTGCACGGGTTGTCTTGAGTTTGGGTGTTATTTGATGTTGGTTATGTTCAACACGACATGATCTACTTTTCTTAAATTCAGACATAGGTTTGCTTGTAACACTAAAATTCAATAGTCAAATGGATATAAACTTAATAAATACATGACTGATTTGTTAAGAGGGGTTGCTGGCGCTAAACAAACTTTTACAACATGTTTTTATCGGAATCATAACATAGTCAACATGGTATATCATACGACATTTCTAACACTTTGTGCAACACAAGGTTCAGAATAAAGTATGAAAACTTCAGATATCGAAAACCCATCACCACTACTCTAAGTTAAAAGTCCATTAACAGTTACACTGTAAGTTAAAAATGATTGCGGGGAATCCCCATCAAAGATGCACTGCCACTACATCTTCAAGATTCCACTTGAACTTTCATGAATGAATAAGAAAGTGGGGAATGTTTGCTTCGCAAGCGATAACTATGCTTTTAAGTGCCAGTAGTAGAATTGCTAAAAAGTTCAGTCGGAGTTACGTGAATACTTCTAATCTTGAAGTCGAGTCGAGTCAACACGACCAGTCGGCTGCACTCTAGAAAGTTTCACTATTACGTACCGTCTTTAGACTAGATTCAACTTTTCTGCCTAATACTAACATTGTGGATTCAAAAAAGGTATTCCTTCCTTTCTTTACGTTCAGTTTATGGTAATGCTCTATAGCTTTGTTTTAAACTACGCAGTACTTGTTGGTTAGTACCTCCGTGGTTTCAGGTGCAACACAATACCAAGTTTCTGAATCTTTGTTTGGTTAACTGATAATGTTTTTAAAGTTGTAGTTTTTGTAATAGCTTGCCAGTAGCTTCTTTGTTTCATTTTCTTGGTAATGTTTTGGTTTTCTTTTTATTTCATTAGAAATTACTTTGTTTTGTTTAGGTTCTTAGTAGGTAGTAGAATATATTTTTTTTTAATTTAAAATATCGCTTATCGCTAATTTCTTCAAGCTTACGCTCAAATTTGGACGTCCTGAATTCTTAGATCCTTTGCATACAGCGAAATTTTAACAAAACTTCTCACAGAATTTCAAGCTAAAACACTAATCAAAATAACATTAAATTTTACCGAAAATCAAGTGTTAAGGAGAAGTGTGAAAGCAATATGGGGCATAGCGGATAGGTTCCCACCTACCCACCTACCGGCCGTCGCCAGCGGGTTCCGGCTCTTATCACGGCGATAACACGGTACTGCGCCGTACGACCGGCGACCGGCGTTCGGTCCGGTTTAACCCACTTGTGTGTTTGTTAATACGAGGATGTAGGTAAGACTGTTTGTGTTACGAGTGCTGGTTTTATTTAAATTTGTTGGGAGAGAGAAAATTATATTCAAGTAGGTGTAAAAGCAGATATTTTGAATTAAACACATAGCTGTTGTTTTTATTTTATTATTTTCAAATTCATGTTTCATTCATTTGAATAACGCTAACTCATGAGGATAAAGTTATGAATTTGTTAAAATGAATGAATTAACTCTTTTCTGAAATTTTAAAATAATCATAAATCTATCGAATCATAACATGAATTCTTTGATTCTTCCGTTTCACAAGTTATTATAACCGTTCATTTACAAATTGCCAAAAGTACTTAGGCGAGAGGTAATTTTCATAAATCAACAACGTGAGTATCTGATGAGGATGCTAGATGATCCCTCAGTCCCGAAGCTACTGAACCGTCCACAAACTCGTTTATATTTACACAGAAAGAACACAGTCCCCTTCGACGCCAACGCCGCCTTATCTACTAATCTTGTTTAAGAACATTGATCCCCTTTTTATAAGGCGATTGAGTAGAAACCAAGATAACTGCGCTTATTTCCGAAATTAGTTTCCAACTACGGTGTTATCGAAACTTGTATACGGCTCGATTGGCCCAATCTGCGTAATATTACACAAGTTCTTGATTAAATTTAATAAAACCAAGACGTTACCTAATTGCGCGGGCAAAGTTTCATTAACGAGTGTTCGATTCGCACTGTTCCGGCAGATCCGATCGGATCGATCTGTCGTATTCCGCGCCCCTTCAGATTGCCCGGACAAAAGATACGCTGGGGCTATTACGTGTCTTACTTCCGACCAACTGAGATAGCGTTGCTCGGTATTGAAATTTTGAACTAAAAGTTTTTTGCATATTTTGCGGAGTAGTTCTGATTTTCATATTACATTGCGATTGGAATTAAAGTTGTGGTTTAGTTTTTAGTTTTGTGAATGGTAAATGAAAAGGTTTTGTATTTGGAAATATGGAATGGAAAATGAGAAGGAAAACTTGTTTAATTTAAACATTTCAATGAGTTGTAGTACTCTGTTGAAATAGAATGTACCTTTGTTATGCGTCTACAATAATTAAATCACATAGGAACTTGTCTTTACAACAAAGTTTGTCGATAATCAAACTCATCTTATTCTAAAATCGTCAGCATTTCCAAGTACAGTCTGAACACAGCCTTACAAACTCATGAACTTACAACTTTTTAATCAATCAAAAGCACCTATTTCTGACGCGTCATCCGGCCCAAAAGTCTTTCAACAGTCGTCCAACAATCGCAATTTCCTTAATAGACTTTCAGAATTTTAATTCTAGGCACATCACTTCGTACGATTCGTGCGATTAAATCATTTTGAAACGTGCGAAATGAAAACGAGGACGGCACCAGCCGGCAACGGGCAACTGAGCCAGTGGGTACTTCCCCTTAATGAGATTTATAAACGTGGTTGATTCCACGATTACCCGACGTCGTAAGATTTGATTCTCTTTAGATATCCTTAGAATAGCTCCACGAATCACTACGAGTTACTGTTTTAATTAAAAAAGGTGATGATTTTTTGAGAGCTTTTGTGCCTATTGGTTTTTCTTAAACGTTTCAATTTCCAATTTAGTTAACGAAATTGATTTTTTATTAAACGAAAAGTTCTTTTGATGGAATGGAACCTTACCAAAAAGTAATTAATTTGAAGGACGTGTGCGTATTTAACTCCGCATGAAATATCTACAAAATAATAATCGAAAATAAACACAGGATGTTCTAAACTCCACGAACTAAACACTCTACGAATAACACCAATATTAATATTAACAATGTTAGTTTAAACGATAACAGTGTTACGGATAACTCTATCGTGTTAACAGCAGTTGAAAACATGCCGTGTTGCACATAGCCTCGTTAACTGAACTCGGAAACTTAACATGAGCGCGGAATATCGGCGGTTGTTGCTTATTAAACTTCGTTTTACCTTGAAATTATACCGCGTTTGTGCATCTTGTGGTATACTGTTCTTCTGTACACTGTGGTATTTTGATAGCGAACTGATTGTAACGAGGTATTCATTAAAACTTGTATCGTTTTGAAGATACTGTATGCTGTTAGGCTGTGCAGTGTAATGGTTTTTGAGTGTAAGAGGATTAAAGCTCTGTGCTAGTTTTCAGTTTGTTTGCGAATCAGTTTGTATTTTCTATCTTTGATATAACAGTGGTTGTTACCATTTTAAATGATTGTTTATTAGAAACCAGTAGTAATTAAATGTTAGTTATTGATTAGTAAAGATACACTGTGTCAAAACAACTCAACAAAATAGCAGTAAACAATTTCTGATAAATGTATTTATTAACATAATTGTACCAATAACGGCCACCACAAGGTAACAAGCGACATAAATATTCACTGAACTGTCGTATTTCACTGACAAAACGACATAATTATTTAGTAAAAACACATAAAATTTGAATTGCAGTCGTTAGTTGCATTATTTTAAATTCAAAAGCTTTATTATCCATGACACACGCTCGTACGGTTTGTAAATGATGCAATTACAGCCACCAATATGTTGTTTGTTTGATTTGTTAATTTGTATGGGAAAAAGTTGCATGCGGGCACAATGTATCAATGATTTTGTGTTAATTATCACATTGAATTGCATTTATTGTCTTTTTGTTTGGACACTGTGATTTATTCTGAGGTTTAGTTACATTGCTTTACTGAATAGTTTATGAAATGCAAGCAAAACCATACCTGGATCTTCAAGCCCATTATTCAAGCTTTAAATATAGTATGTCATGTGTCTCTCCCCTAGCGTTTCCTTGGCCTTTATCAAAGGAAGTAGTTCCGCGCTCATTAGCAAGCGGACGACAAATTCCTTCGTTCATAATCTGACAAGGGCTTGTATTTATATGGATATTTTCCAACTGCGAATATAACTAAAACTTGATACAATATACGTAGTCCACAGACAAAATCTTTAAAACTAAGTTAAACAAAATAGTGTGGAGGAAATCCTCGCAACAGGTTACATACAGTCCCATAAGAGACCGCAGTTGCAGAAACAACCCCTCCATTCTAAAGACTCCAACAGTTTCCCCAGCTACCTGTTAAACGGAATAAAAATCACGTGAAAACAAAACCGAAACGAGTAATATCGATATAAAATCGAGAAGAACAAAATGTGCAATCGAAACACAACAGCAAATCGGAAGTAATGAAGCGTATTTTATCAATTATAGTTATGAAACGTTGAACGAACCGCCGACGAAAAAAACCTCGTGTCCATCGGCACCGGCAGGGGTAAAACGGGAAATAAAACGTATTAATTTAATCGAAACTCCTCTTCATTAGTTTCAGTCGTGTGGTTGAATGGGCAAACAAATAAAAATGTTTGATCTCGCCAGTTATGCAGTTGAACGATATTCGAATCATTACAAACGGATCGGACGCCATCTGTTATACTTGCGGTTTTTGTTGCTTTCGTTATTTTTATGGTCTTTTATGAGTTGTGTGTTTGTAATCGAGTTTCTTTGATTGGGTTTTGTATGTAGTGGAGAATACTGAGCTCGTTTACACGTTTGACTTCTTTGTAAATTGACAATTAAACTTTTTATAGGCACTTGGATACGAGACGTGAACCATATAAAATATAGCACGTACTGCAGTTAGCACCCAGTTCATGCATTTTTTCTGTTGATGTTCCTTGACAATATACTGAGTTTTTTCTAAACATTTCATAACCTTCAAACAAACAAACAATGTTTCAATTGATACTAATCAGAACAACACAAATAAATATTATTTCAATTGAGCGTTCAAATGAGTCGTTGGGGCCTGAATTCTATCTCTCTCATTATTTCCAACAAACAGTCTCAGTACTTACCCGTTTTAAAAACACTGGGTGTTTCTGAAATGCAAATGTGCCACGATCCTTTCTAAAAGTGTTTGACCAAAATAGGTGAATACTGTAAAATTCTGCGAGTACACAGCTCAACATTTTATCGTATAAACATACAAAAGGGATTATCAAGTGGAATTACGTTACTGGATTGATAACGGGATACTGCTGTTAATTAATTTACACTTTTTAACATTAGCTGTCTCGTTTCCAATAAATACTACCTACGTATTTTTCATTTACCAAAGTCGATATTAATATAGGTCAAAGAATATCGGTACTAGTAAATTACAAATAAATTACTCCGTAGTTTATTAACTCAGCATATCATTAAAAGAAAAAGTGTCCCAATAAATTCAAGGTAACAATTTGCTTTCGTTTCTTTTTAACTCAGAACAAACTAAATAATAGTACACAAATAAAATACCCAGGTTAGCGCTATACGTTGTAAGTTAACTACAAATTTCAGTTAGTCGTGACCTGTGTTTCTAATAAAATAGTATATCTAGTAGTAAAACCTTTTTAAGGTAAACGTTTTGAGATAAACTACGTACCGTAAGTAATGGAGATGAGGAGAAATTTATTCTGTCTATCGCATTTTTTTAAGTTCTACCTAGAAAATGTGCCTACGTTTTTATGGAGGAGATGGAAATTTCGTACTAAATGAGGTACGGTCTACGGTACGTGTTTTTGAGTGGGATAGTAGATGACTGTTCGGGATCCACATTCATTTCATTTTAAGGACATTTCTTTTTCAGAATAGATGACTTTCAGTTTCTGCTGAAAAAATATTTTTCAGGTCTAATTGTAAGTTACCTCTAATAGTTTTCTAGATAAAAAACATTAGACGTGGTCACTATTTTTACTCAATAATCACACAATTTAGACACGTAAATTCTCTAGAATTTACTTTACACACATTACAGCCTCAACAAACCTTAAAACCTAACACAATTTGCGTCTATTTAGATTTTCCTGGTTCGCACTAATAAGCCGAGCTCTGGCTCACGTCTGTGACCTCTCGAGTCGAGTCGAGTGGCCACCGCGTTCGTTAGCGGCCGCATGACGAGCCCCTGTGTCCCACTCCTAGCCTCTTTTCATTAGGAAGTAATTCCAAGTACCTGCCACTCTTCCACCTCATTCCTCCACGTTTGTGAGCAGAGAGTACTTCGGCTCGCTGAATCAGGTGACGCTTTTGTCACTAGATTAAAGAGAACTCGCTTTCTTGGCGCGCTAGTATTCTTCGTGAGCTATTTTTGGTATTAAGGTCTTGGTTAAGCTGAATTGTGGGATTTAGGTGCTGTTTTCGTGTAAGTGGGCTGGTTTTATGTTAGTTGAAGTTAAGTTTCGTTTTATGTGTTGTAAAAGTAATCCATAATATTTATGATTATCCAAATACAATGAATTTTGATAGCGTTCAAACTTTTTTAAAGAAAGCAAAAACTAACACACAAATGCAATCGCAGGAATCTACATATTTATATGAGATCCAATAAATCTGCAAACATTTGGAAAGGCATAAAAAGCGTGCGTGTCACACATTTAGTCAAATATTTCATAAAATTCAGGTGTAGCGCTATTTCACAAAATGACGAGTGAACGAAAACACGAGCTGTCATCCTCCGCCGTCGCTAACGGTGTGTGAAAGCAATTTGGTAATGCACTTTTTATCTTAGACATTATTCGTACTACGTGTTTATGTCGAAAATGAGAATCCTTCAAAAAGCGGGAACGTTCTACAAAGTTCTAAGCTCGGCTTTAGCCTAAATAAACCTCATATAAATTCAGGAGTTCACAAATCACTACACATAAATCTTAGATAAAGTAGAAGCCTAGTCTAGTTTCTATTTAGGAGACAATGAACAAAAATGTATGTATTTGTTGTAAGGGCATGCGCTACGCTCCACTTACGCCACTATTATCTGCTGTCGCAAATTGAACCGAGGACTTAGCCGGCAGCCCGGCACACTCAGCGGACTCCCAGCCTAATCGCAAAAGGCTCTATATGAGAGAAAACTTAATCCCAACAATTACACTAATGATTACATAACACTGGGGACGCAAAGTATAAACAAAAGCATCTAGTGTCGCACCACTGATCCCGCGCCTAGAGGACGACTATTAAGTAGGGTCGGTTCACTTAAAACGACCTCCGGGATTTGAAACCCCGATTTACTGGACATAGAATGAGCAATAAAAATATAATTACATTGTTTTACTCCGAATTAACGAATAATGTAAGGAAAAAAGGCGAGTAAATTACGTATTTAGGATAGAAAATCGGTACTAAATTACACTTTTGGGAGCGTTATAACAAAATAGCGTATTATTTAAAACACTCCGTAGCGACAGTTTTGGGTATTTCGAGGGAGTTATTTATTGTGATACTCGACAAACCTACTCCATATATTTATTTGAACATTTATACGTTTGTTAGGTAGTTTATTGAGTTTTTAGTATAAATCGTTTTCATATTTCTGTCGATGATATGTGGGTCGTTCTAACAATTAGTGCTATTAGAATTCCACTTGGCGTAATGTACATTGATATTTTAATTAAGGCCGTATGTGGGTTGTGTGAGGGCCGGTAACGTGAACACAAAGCCTTCGGCCTGCATAAAACTTGCTTGAATATTTACGCAAAAAGCGTATCGTGAGGATCAATCGGTGTTTATCGGCGGACGCGATCTGTTGCGCGTGTGTAGGGCACGTACCGCGTACTATCGCGCTCGGCGATCGCGAAGCGAACGATATTAGTACCATTCGTCTTTGTCGTACCGTTACCTAATTTGAATAATCGTTGGTGAGAATGCAGAGTGATTTGCCGCAGCGCGCCACCGCTCTCAGAGAACTTCAAGCACTACTAATGCCTTTAAGATTCATGTTCGTTCCGTCTGAATTTAAAAATAATGACTAAATTTGCTCGACATTAAAAGATATTATGAAGGAAAAATGAAAAAAAGATATCCGACCATTACAAAGGGGGAAGGGAAAAAATTGCAAAGTGAGAATTTTCTCATTACGCCACAAATCAACTGTTAAAACAAATATTTAAAAAGAGAAAGGAATCCGCAGACTACAAAACGCTCCTCACCCTGGCTACTGGCAAATGCGAAATCCGATTTAATTTATTTTTATCGTGGGGCTTTATAATTTCATTTTCGCACTTTCCATTTGGAGAGGAGGCCCGCGCCCGCGGACTGCTGCTCTATCCGAATGAGATCTCCACGAAATCAGGTACAAAAGAACGATAATGAACGCTCACTGCTTGCTACGTAATCTAAATTATTATACGAGTCGAAATTCTTACTTGGCAGCGAAAGAAATCTACTTTATCTCGGGCAACGGGAGATGTTTAATAAAATTAAAATGTCAGAGTTGGGCCTTTTCGATGTTTACGGTGGCTCTGCAACAGTATTTCGATTCAAATCTTTCTCGTCTGAGGAAAACGTTTTAATCTGTCTGTCAGTGGATTGGAAATGAAAAACTGAGAGTTTCATTGGATACTCGGAATTTACGAGTAAATAAAGTGAGTCCAGAAGTTGTGAAGACGATTCTTCATGAAGTTGTCGTGAGATCACTAAAATCACTTTAAGTTCTAACATCGAAGAGAGTTAAACGTTAAAACTCAAACTGTGCTGTAAGAGTGAATTTATTTACGTTTTGTCTCGGAGTTTATTCGATTGTTGTGTCGGTTCGATTGGGACGTAAATATCAGACAGGCCTGTCTCAGGGAGTTAGAGAAATGCGGAGCACCTCGAGTACGGTGGTAGGCATCCCGTCACTCCACTTCGAAGAGTGCATCGGGCGGGACGCGCCAAACTTTCCGCTGTTTCCCGAAATACACGGCAACGCGAGGCTCCGCCGCCGCCGCGGCGCCGCTCTTCGATTCCACCCTCTGCACTAACTCTATTTTTCGACTTCCTTTTCCCTGCCAGCCGTACGACTGACTTATATTAACTTCATAACTTGTTAAACACAACTTTTAGAAATATGAGATAAGTAAGTAAGAGAGTTGGAGAGATTCGAAAGAAATGTTTCAGACGGATGATACCTACTACATGACGAGTCGGGGTTCACTTAAGGTTTTTTGTTGGCTGCATATCGGGTTACTGTGGCGAACGACCCAAAATGTTCGGTATTTTATTTAATAAGAGAGGTCGAGCTATAACGGCGGATGATGGCTGAGCTATTCAGTAAAACGTAATCCGAATAGAGTGGATGTCTTCCGAAATAACCGTTTCGGTAATCACGAATTGTCACACCAGTGAACTGAGCTGTAATTAGGCAAATGCACCATGTAACGCGAAGTCGGCAGCGAGACGCGAGGCGCTCCACCGTATTGTTCACCGTAATTATTATATAACCGTACTTTTACTACACGATTAAAATTTAAGCGTTCCTAAAATTGTACGGTACTCTATTTCATCTCGACGGAGCGTGGCGAGCACCCTAAAAGGTTGTTCCTAAAATCAAAAGTAAATGTTACAACCGTGTATAAATATTACGACAAGCGAAGCAAATGTTTGCGTTAATATCAGTTCCCAGTAAACCTGGGTAAAACATAAAGCCATTAGAGAATGAAACCCGATGCTGTCTACAAAATAGAGTGAATTAAGTTTACTATTGTCAAGGCAGCGGAATATGAAAAAGCAGCGTTTTGTTAAGACGAATCCTACAGAAAGGTTAAAATGTTCTCGTCAGCAAGTTTACCGGCGCACTCAGAGTTTATAAAGCACCTTATTCGAAATAACAACGCGAACCGCCGCGGATGTCTAACTTAAATAAGATTTAATATTCCTATCCGGCAGGAAACTTCTTGAAGGAGCGTGTGTAATCAAAATCTGCACTGGGAAACTTTCTACGGGAATCTCCAAGCAATTGCAGAACCGGCTCGCCGGTAAAAAACTGAAATGAACTTGTCGCTTAAAACTAATTTCATTCCAAACTTTCGTCTTAGAATAGTTTTTTTTATCATGTTTCGCGCTTTTTCCGTCCTAACTTGTGCACAGTTTAAAAATCAATTTCTTAGAACTCGCCAAAAGGGCAAGTTGCGAGGTGTTTACTCCAGCCCGCCGCCTGACGACTACGGGCCGATGTGAACGAAAACTTAAACCTCTTCTCTCGCTCGCTACCAGAGAATTTTCTTTTCGAAATTAACCAACTTTTGGAAAAATATTTGCAAACAAGTTTCCTCTACACAAAAACGAGTACACCCTCACGAAATCTTTTCACAGGTTACACGAAGAATATTAAAAACAAAACTTTTTCTAAAATAAAAAGTAAAATTTTCGTTCGTATTATATTTATTTATTGAAGTTTCTGTAGCGCGACGTTCGTCCCTATATTTCTGTTTACCGGCCTCTCCCCTATTTGTTCTTTGTGTCGCGTTTTCCTTATTATTTACTTACATTTTATTTTGCATGTAGTACCCGGTCGTGGCGAGGAATCAATGAGATACGAAAGAATACGGACGAATCAATTTGTGATTTCAATATTAATAAATTGAGATTACATTGAGTGCTGGAGAGCGGAGTAAGCGTGCCTCTGGAGAAATCCTTGGAAAACAGAAAAACTATTAAACGTGACTAAGTACATTTGCGACAGAGCGCGCGGGGTGGTCCTTGTCCTTCAAGAGCGCAATTAGTTCGCTTTTTGCTGCACTCGAATGCTTTGAGTAATGATTGGACGCCGAGCGCGACCGGCTTGCGGTTGTTTACGCTCGCAACAAACGCTGATTTATCGCCCGGCACGGTTCGACCACTGCCTCCCGCATTTAGCTACATAAAATCATAATTATACCACCGTTTAATATTAATTTGAGTTGATTTGACACCGGAATCATGATAAGGACTTCGTGATATAAATTATAGAAATTCCCACAGTTCTGGTTTTTGTAGTTACAGCGAACGAATTGCACCAGATACGAACATTTGTAGAGATATGTGTAGGTTCTATGTACGTACAGTGTATGATGCAAATGTGTAGGCGTGGCGCAAGAAACTTGGCAGCGTACGCGCGGTCGCGCAATCCTGCAAATCTGCGCGCCATGCTTATCAGCTGTGATTCATACTTATGTTGTATACACAACGACAATGTAGGCGCTACGGACCTCTGTGTGTACGAACACTACGTACAAACATTACGAGAGCATGTGGCGAAGCTACTTAGTAACTGCGCGCCACCAGAAATCATTTTATTTTGTGGATAAGGACGCTCATATGTCCCTGGGATTTACTGACGCTTTGTCGACGGAGGAAAGAATACATCGTGATGAGAAATGTTCCGGAATAATTCATCTTTGGGTTAGTTTGAACTAAGCTCATCTCCAGCGCAAGCAGAGGATGACGGCTTATGTCTAATTCAGAGACGCGTTTCAGAGGGAGAGATAAAACGTTGCGAACAATAACTGAATAAAAACGATGACTCGCAAAGTTGTATGGAGGTGAACCATACATTGTTATGCGATACTAAACAATACCTGTATGGCGGTGAAACAATAGAGGAACAACAACATGGCAACGTTAACAACATTTTTTCAGTTGCAGGTCCTTACAAAAATACAGATAACAGCGCACGTGCCGTTTATGGCTGAAGATGTTGAGCGGGAGACGGCACAAAGCGGCCGAGATTTATTGGCCCGCCGTAAACGCGCGTAAGAGGAAGTTTGTACACTAGCGCTCGACGAATCGCAATATTTAACGTTCAACTATTTCCATCAATTTGTTCTATCAAGAAAGGAAAAACTTAAATTGGAGCGATTAAAGCGCGCGCCCGATCGTGATTGATTTCTTGCGCGGGTGAGGAGCGCTCGCGCTGCCCTGCGCCCATTGTGCCCCCAGATTTATTTCTGTTTCACCGTTTTTATTGCGTACTCGGAACTTATAACGAAATAGTTACGGCTGTTAAAAGGTTTTATTGGTTAACCTTCGGCGTGCGCGGTCATAAAATAGATTCGTAACCAAAGAAGCGTACGCATACTGCTAGATTTATAACTGTATCACGTGAAAAAGAAACAAATTTGCCCTGCAGAAGGATATAAAACAGGAGATATAGCACGAATTTATCGGTAAATTGTGGAAATCTCAGTATAATAAAATATCTTCTATTGAATATTGTATGAAAAGAGTTTTACGGGTCTCACTCATTTCACTCCATTTTACTACCTACCTTTTTATGCAGGACCTCTATATCTCGGAATACAAAATAGCATTTACGGTGGATGTAAATTGTGTTATTAGTGATGTCATTGGAGTTCTTACCTGAAACAAAAGAATGTAAGCATAAATAAGGGAAGATGGTAAACAAAATGACGGACTGCAATTAAAATTGTTAATATCGCGGTGATCAGATTGAGAGAGACGGGGCGCGGGCGGCTCCCCTCGAGCCTACGAGCAAATTCACTTAATTTACCGCTCGTGTTGAAGCCCCGCTAAAACTTTACGCACTTAATAAACTCCGAGACGAATTAAAATTCCGTCGGTTTAGTAACAATCGTGTCGGAACGCCGTTAACTCTTTCGCCCGGCGCCGAGTTATTAATAAGGGACACGCCTCGGTCGCAGTGATTTATCTACAAAAATAATGACAGCGGGCCGTGGCTAATCAGAATTAACAAGTTTATGGGTGGCCGGCGGATTAGCGCAAGTTGCCGTGTCGCGCTTCTTTTTAAAATATGAAAATTATTTTTGAGTGTGCGCCGTTTGAGTTCGGTTGCAGGTTGTTTAGCATAAACAAATCGGCGCCGATATACGCGACGTTCCCGCGCCGTCTCCACGCCGGCCCCGCGCCGGTATCGCGCCCGCTGCCGGCGCCGTCGGCTGAGTGTTAGACAAGCGGTGGGAATAAATAATCTCACTGTTAGATGCTCCTTCCTCGAGGGGCGATCGTATATCAGGACAAGACGAAATTTCCGTCTAATGTGAATGTAAAATTTAGAGAACAATGCCACTGTGTGCTTGCAGAACAAACCCCTTTGAAATCCTAGTGAGCGCTAGTTTAGACGCGGTTTAAGGTTGATTAACTGAAATTTATGAGCTCGACTCACTTATAATGTTTAACTAATATCAAAGACATTCTTGTTAATATTAAGTAACACCTTCGATCTAAACCTTCTGGTCTGAAATTCTATTCTCAAAATAATGGTTTACCAGAATGTTAATTATGTAGATTGTTTGTTGGTAATATTAAAAGCATATAGTGTCCCTTATATAAATAATATATATTCTAAACTAATAATAGTATCTTTAGCAAATGTTATAATTGTATTTAATTTTAGATGACTTATGAAAATATGAAAGTAAATTATAAAAAAGGGGTGTTGTTCGAAGAGATACCGTGGTCTCGTCACAAGGGCTAAGACTCCATTTCGCTCTGCCCAAGCGCTTCCCACCCCACACAAAAAAAGTTAGTCATATCACGAAATGTTCAATCAAATAAGCGTTTAAAGTACCTAGACTTTTCTGAATGATTCACTTATTTCCATAAAACATGTCAATTAACTTAAGTTATTTCATCACAAAACATAACTTTCGTTACACGAAAATCTCATTAAAGTATAAAAAACTTTCACAACGATTTCTTATGTAAATAACCATTTAAGTTCTCTGCACCTGTTTTATTTTTTTATCATTATCGTACATAATTGATAGGTTGAGTATACTTATCAATTAAAATATTTACTTTTGCACAGATTGTTGTCTGCAATTAAAATGCTTCATTTTAAATTTATTTGTTGAAATATTTGTTAATTTATTTTCGTCTGCACATAGGGTACAGTTTACCTGAATATTTTGGAGGCAATATCTTTGATTATTCTAGTTTAGCCGGTCCTAAGGTGTCGGTTTATTGGTGTCTCAATACCGGCTATAACCTCAGAACCCAGGATTAGGAGAAGTTATCCGCTCTGACCCTCCCAAGGACTATAGTGTTATAATCCAAATAGAGAACCTCTTCACACGTACTGTGCCACTGGTAATTTCAGAGAGATATCAAGAGGTACCTTTGTGTATAAAATATTTGATATCGAAACGAAACAACCAATCAGTATTTTAACAAACATAATTCTTATTATAGTTTTCTGAAATACGAGTATATTTTTGCAAGTAATTTTAAATTTTGATTTGATAAGTCAATGCTCTCACTACTGGGTATTATTATTACATGTATTGGTTTTAGCATCAATCGAAATAATAGGTAGTATAATAAATATATAAAAATATAATATTATTTTTATAAACTGCGAAGGGTTAAGCAGATCTGTACCTAATACCCGGTACCCCCAAATTCAGTATCAGTAATGTTTAAATCTCATGTCAATATATAAATTTATTTTAATTTTATACATATATGTCTAGGTCCGCACCTACTGTTTTCAATCGGGTATAATTTCAGACTCTGTGACTGCTTTTAAGAAAACCTCATATAAAACAGTGAAATAAATAATAATTACGTCTCCGTACTGTTGTAATAAAACAAGTATGATATTCTATGTGCATATTTAAAACAGACCTACCGCTAAATAAAATATATCAACAATATTTAACAAAAAATGTACGAACATAAAATCAAATAAAGAAGTACAAGGTTTTACAAGCAGGCTCATTTACTGAGTCCGGTTAAAGATGTATCTGACAGAAGACTCCATTAACGTGAAGGGACGTCGGGTTAAATAATAACTAAGCCTCGAGATTGTTGCTTGTAACCGACCCTTAATATTGCACGGGAGTTATTATTATTTTTTGTTTTCCTTGAGATTACAGGATTAAACGTATTTTTAGGTGTCATGTTATTGATTATAAATTATTATTTATCGAATTAAATGGAGCTATAACTGAAGAGCAGTAACATTTAACAAAAAATAAACTGAAAATACATTTAACGGTTCGACGATGATATTTTATTATAATAGAACATTGGTTCAAAAAAAAATACGAAATAAATTGAATTTAATTTTTTTTAAGCATTTACTTTTATTATTTGGATCAAGCACATTAAATCAGATATACTTAAGTCTTTATTGAACATAAAACTTTAAACAATAGCAACTAGAAATACCGAGACATTCGTCTTCAACTGTATTTAGAAACTCTTAAGTGTCGATAAACAATTTATCATGCCAAATTCACCCGTATCGGTACTTTTAGTGTACTTGGCAATATCTTGAGAGGTACCAAGAACTTGTAAGAGATTCCGTGTAATCCTCGAGTGAGATTTATACGAGCCGCGTAGGTAACGCAGTGCGGCTACGGCTTGTAGCTTGTAGCTACACGCTACGCCGTAGCCGCGTAGCAACGTTCTCGTAGCACTTCGTAGACGTGTAAGCTTTAAGTGATTCTGGCTGGAATATCATTTTGTACGAACACTAGTTTGAGAAGTTTTAATTTTATTTTACTGTTTTAGCGGCGTAGTTTTAATGATAACATTACGTGGTTTCCTCATTTTTTTGTGTATCAACAATGTTAATAATTAGTAAGTTCTCGTTAATTTAGAGAATTTTAATTAACGCAAATTAAAGTATACACCGAATACTTTTCGAAGGTAGCACGAATTTTCGAGAGGGTAGTCAAATATT
Source organism: Diarsia rubi (assembly GCA_932274075.1). NCBI lineage: Eukaryota > Metazoa > Arthropoda > Insecta > Lepidoptera > Noctuidae > Diarsia > Diarsia rubi. Next base: position 7,416,391 of record OW026421.1, read on the forward strand.
TCGCTGCATATTTATTAGTGCGGAGAAAAAAAGAAACAGAATAAAATACTAATTCCGACAAGTCAGTCCATTGCTTTCATTCCGCCATCATTGTGCAGACATTATTACACGAGGTATTCCGAGAACTCAGCCGAAGTACTTCGTAATCGAAAAAAGACTTGATATTTCACGAGACGCGGATAAAATAAAGGTTTATTCGGCAAAACCGTCTTCGTACGAATACGTCGTACGTTGTAGTACGGGGATTATAGTATCAAAACGCGAGTAAGCAAATAAAGTAATACGGTGTATCACCTGCACACGATATGTCCTTCCCACGCGTTGGAGCGATCCTCTAAGTAGGTACATCGCTAATTTGCTTTTGTTCTTACATTTACCCATTTGCTTTAGCTATTTCGGTTTCTCGTACGCATTCGAGCAAACACACACACGTGGATTAGCTAGTGTACTTAAATGAACAAAGTGAATATGTAATGTTAAAATTTCGCAAATATTAACGTAATTTCTCGTTTTCAAATGTACACGGTTTAGGGAAAAGCTTTCAAGTGATACATTCACAGTTTGTTTTGAATTAGGTTCTTGGGGTGTATGAATTTGTGATGCGTCGGAATTTAAAGGGGTTCGGTAGGCATTGCTCGTCAAATGAATTAAAGATTTAAGCCTGTCACCTAATATGTCTCGTATTTGTACTGTAACAATCGTTTTAAATAATCCTAATTTCCAAGCCGTTCAATAATAAATTATTTTATAAGACTCATCTCAAGTCGAACTTTCCAAACTAACACCTAAACCAATAGGACCAAACTGCGTATCATTGCAACGTATCTCAAACTGCAAACAAATCGAAGTCATAACTTAATTGCCAAAGAGTTTAACTTCGCATCGATTAGACATAGGAAGTAGAACTCCGTTAATCAACAAGCGGGCAAAGATAAAACCGAAAGTTTAATCGTAACTCACGTTATGATTACGGCTTACTCCCGTCATCAAAGTTGTCGAAACGCTGAAGGGAAGCGTGAAATCATTAAGGCCTTAGATAATACGGTTTGGCTAATGAAGCGGCGTGTCCTCTGGTACTAAGGCAACTCGGTGACATGCATGTGTGTACGAGTTTTGGTCCTAATCTTCCGTAGTAACGTTTGAGCCTGGCTCACTTTGGGAGCAATGGTTAAGTCTCATTAGCAAATGTACGGCCGGCTTTTGTTTCTTATTGTCGTCTGATTTGGCCTAATTTTTTCGGGCGGCGTTTTTACTGTGAGCCCTGGATGTTGATTTATTCGTTTAGGTAATTTTGGTCTGAAGTTTTATTCTTTTTGGTATAAATCTATACTGCGAAAAATCTTTTAGGCGAGTTACTCTTTATATGATTACTTAACATCTTTGACAGATATCTAAAAACATTTTCATATTAAGTCTTACCCTATCACCTTGTATTTCTTAATCCTCATCCTCTACAATTACTCTTACCCACTAAGGCGTTAAAAATAAACCGCTCAGCAAACACTACGAAACCCACATCTTCCTCAATAAACCGTACAATTAATTACCAAACATGAACATAATTTGGACGTCCAACTATTCGAGATCAAATGGTAAGCCGGCCTGACGAATCCCATGATGCCTTCCATCTCTGCTTAGTTGGATTAGCTCGCATCATTAATCGTTGGAATTGCGTTCGACCCTCGCGACCCGGCTTCCCGGGAATCTTCAATTAGAAACAAACTTTACTATTACAATCGCATCGATTGGTACCTCTGCGTTAACGGAGTTTGATTTAAAGTGGGGCTGTGAGGAATAATTTGGTGTTTTGGTTTGTGTGTGTTAGGAGTTATGACCGCTTATTGGGTAAAAGGAACAGTTTGTCTATGATATTTGGTCTTTATGCGTGACGGGGTATCGAAACCTAAGATTAATAGGTAATTGAGAAAGTGATACAATATAATTGTAACAGTAAGTTAAGTCATCGGTATACAGTACAAGGTATGAGTTATTACGGAGCTCACAAAAAAAGTTTTCATCCTGTCCAACTTTTGACGCTTTCATTTAAAACTTCCAAAAATTCTCTGCTCTCAAATTCTGCCCAATATGTGAGCACATATTTTTTGGCATTAATTTTCAGTCTGTATGTATAGTGAAGCCACGATAGGAACGCCAGACTCGCAGAGACGTCAACGATCAATCAGGCGTATGACTAGCGCCATCTATCAATATGTCATGGCGGACGACGTGCCACGCCAGATGGCAGCACTGCCCGAAGAGAAATTAGAAAACAATTTTCGGCAAGTGATACCTATAGGTACTACTTCTTTAGCAGTGTTTATAGGCAGTTTGGGTTAATTTATTAGTTTTGAAATTGCTGTTTTTGGTTTGGAAATATACCATAAATTTTATTAACTTGTACATAGTTGAAATAATGGCTGCCTCGCTTGTAAGGGAATTATTAAGGAAGATTACGAGTATCTGATTAAACCAGTGTTATTACGAAAGGGAAAAGTTTAAGGAAGTATTTAGGAGCCTTGAAAATTTCTCAAAAAATACGAAATTACCCAAAAACAGAAGTATTAAAAAATAATCACGAATAACATTTTCTAAAGAATTTGCCTAATATATTCATTGAAAATAAAGCCTCATTTTATAATGCGGCAGAAGATGATCTTTATTTTTTTATTAGGGCGGAAAGCGGGCCGTTCGGTACAATTTAATCACGAATTTAACGTCCGCGGCACGTTCCCGGTTCGGACACTTTTATGACATCAGACACTCGGCGTTAAATGCTGAGGCTTAAAAAGGGTTGATAGCGAGGCGCCTGTCACCTGGAAAAGCTTGGGACATAGCGGTACCTTCATCATAGTGCCACCGGACGTTCATTGATAATTAATGGGTTGTGCCAGTGTAACGAAAACAAACGACTCGTGGCACGCGCACGATAACGATTAATATCTTCGCGGCGCAGCAAAAACAGACCTACGTTCGTAGCCTTGGTGTGATAAATCATATCTCCTCGAGGCACAAAAATAAATGAAGCTAATGATAAATGACGACGACTACGAAGAGTGCCACCGTCGATTGAGTGGAGTGAATTTGAAAATTAAAAAAAATGTCTGGTGACGTGAGGGTGGATGCATAAGAAAAGAAAATTTTGGAACCCTCTTTGCTTTCTGTTCGCCCCTCAAAAAAGTGTATTTTTACCAGTTTGTCGGTTATACGAGTAACGTGATTGAGAGAAATCATAACATAAACATCCGCAATTTTTAATTGATTACTATTTGCATTGGGTAAATAACAATATTACTCGAAGCATATTGCCATCTACATATATTCGCATAAAATCTACATACCGTACGTTTTTAAGCAAACAACCCTCGATGTAACATTTCTCGTAGCAGATTGCGTAGCCACGTAGCCATTTTGCTGGCCGTAACCAAGATACGTTAGTCAATCAGCTGTGTCTACCGAATGTACATTGGAATCACTACACGTTGTAGCCATCTTGCTACGGCGTAGCATATATCTTAATGTACCTAGTAGATACGTAGATGTATCAGAATGTTTTATATATTCTGGAAATTTTCGAATAGGATAACGTGGAAAAACATTGGCACGTTATAGAAAACTTTTCTTCAATATAAGATAACTACATTTGAGATTTTGGAGGCGTACCTAACTCGACAAAAAGCTCTGTATATTGTCAATAATTTTGTAAGAACATTTTCCCTAGTAGCGAACTGTCAAATATTTGTATCGTTTTCTTTTATTCTAAGCTATGTCAATATTCTTTAGTCAAGAATGTAGAATTTGTGTCTTGTTAGATTATTTTGGATTTAATAAAGAGAATATTGCTTTATTGAAAACACGCATTTTTATTGAAATATTTGGTTGATAATGTCTGTGTTTGTAAGAATGTAAGATGAATGTTAAAAATGATTTTATTAAATCAAAAGGACTTTTACCTTCTTTAATAATTTAAGTAGGTTCCGTACCTGTACGCAGTTCAACGAACGTGGGATTTGATCTCAAGTCCTTCACAGTCGTTAGCTACAACGCGTCGAATACGTCATATTGAAGTAGATTTATAATGTTGTTTTCAAGTAAAATTTATTGCTGAATTAAAAATCATTTAAATCTCTTTTATGAGCTGTCATTCACCATCATCATAATCCTATAATGTTCGAGCTGCAGGGACTCAGGCCTCCTCTCTAGGAGAGGGATGGGTTATAATCCCACACGCGGGCCCAGTGCGGGTTGGTAGATGTCACATGTCTTCGATTTTTTTTGTTTTAAGACATGCCGGTATCCTCACGATGTTTTCCATCACCATTTTGTGAGCAGCGGTGATGAAATTCACAAAGTAATGTGGCTACCTGAGTTCGAACCCACCACTTACTGCTCGTAAGTCGAGGCCGCCACTTCTGGGCCACATGTATTTTACATGAAAACATAATAATTATTTAGAGAGCTCTAGTAACTCACTTAAATAAAAACCATGTCTATTGACAGTTCGTCTCAATCATATAATTTGAAAAGACTCTTTATTTGATTTTACGATAATGGTCCCGAAGAAGCGAGTCCCGTTCGTCCCCAGGTACCTTATACATAGTCTCGGAAATTGCGTTAACCACATTCGAGTACCAGGAAATTAGAAACGTTCAAGGGTATAATCGAATGTCTCTCTCTAGCAGAAATATACTTGCCGTATGTTATCGATGTGGTTCTGTATCCATTTGTGCGTAATGCAACGTGCTTTGATTTTTCGGTTTCCGTTGATAACGGATAAATTGATTTTACGCTCGCGCTTTGATCTTAAAAGGGAATGTAATTCATGATATAAGAAGAAAATGGTTTTCTTTCGAGAATTTTCTTAAAATATCGAGCTGTTCATAATCCCTCTATTAACGAATAAGTTGAGTAAGAAAAGCTACTTTTGCACGTTAAAGATAAGTGCGTGAAGTCGCAGACTTGAATATCCGTAAAGAACTTTGAGAAACAATTGACAGAGATGGAGACACTACAAAGACAATTGAAATTCGATTTGCTTTCAATTCGAGCGCTCTCACTCCCCTTCAGTAGGAGCAGTGCACTAATAAGTTCTGATTGTTTCAATACATTTTTCTGAAGATGAAGTTAGTTGACGCCGGTACAGACGGCGACAAACTGCGCTAATTACGTTAGTGATCCCCGTCCCCAGCCCCCAAAGTAAACGACTCCGCTTTCAGTGTAAACAACCGCTCAACTTTACCAGGAAAAATTCGCAAACCCACTTATTTACGTCTCAGAGGTATACAGTGACAGTGCGACGACATAACAACGTCGTACGACGTACTCAACGTACTCCACAGTACCAACAAATTATGTCGGTACACCGCTGTACAAATAATATCCCCTAACTCAAACATTTAAGAAAAGAAACGGTTCTAAGATTTCAAATAAATTCCATTATAGTTAAAAAGTTCAGAATATTTTTGCATATTTTTCAGCGTTCAAGAGATTCCCGAACATTAAAACAAGTTTTACCTGATATTTATTATAATAAGAAGTGTTTCTTGTACTTTAATTCTTAACAAAAATTGTTTCGGGCATATTGCGAGCTTGTATTTCAAACAACTCAGCGCCGAGGGTTAGGCCGTGTACTAAACTAATATAGCAGAAAAAAAATATTGCAAAAAGTCAGAATCTCAAGTCGAGCGCGAACTATCCAGATATTATATTTCCGAACGTATTGATCCCTCAGGATACTATGTTCGGTTTCGTTTCGGTAGAAGTTTTCAATCCCTCTGCGTTTTGGGAGTTGCACTGGACAATCTTATCAGGGAGGGAAGAGGGGAAGATTTTCCACTGTCCGGCGCCCTCTCACCTTGAAGGATTTCCCAGGGCGCCGAGGCAGGCCAGCCGATTGGATTTCAAATTATTATGCGTGTATTTGACCGGTAAAAGATTTACATTTTTTAACGTCGGAACTTTTTTTACGGAATTATAGGGGTTATGTCGGGTCTGTAGCTGGGATTTGGAATTGAATATTTTATTTGTGTCGGTCGCGTTATGGTACATGTCTACTTTTGTGATTATGCGCGTTTTAGTATAATTTACATTTGTAAGTATGTTTTGAATAACATAAGGTAACTTGGGCGTAAATAAGTTTAGAATTAAAGTAAACGTTGGAACATTAAATATGTTTTACATTATTGTGATGCCTTTGTAGTTTGTTTGCATTGACATTTAACCTGAATAATAACAGAAACATACTCAAATGTAAATGGCTATCTGTTAACATTTCTATTTTACCCTAGTTAAAGAACTTCCAGTTTAAAGTGGAAAGAGCTCGCCATTTTAGTAGATGTAACTAATTGTCAATAGGGGTGGGAGGGAGAGAGGGCAACGGTAGGTAAGTGCTGGTAGGCGGTGGAAGCAAACGAAAGTTCTTAGTAGAGATCGCATTAGAGACCGCGCGGCCCACGACTGTCGGAGATAATGCCATTGCAATACCCGAGATCCGATTGTATTGGCAAATTGGATCAAATGCAGCGCTCACCGTACAAAAGATAAGAGCCGGATACGGGTATAGCGGTAATATTATGTTGCGGCTATCTTCCCGGATCGCTCCCGTGCGCGGCTCGCGACGATCGGAACTATCGCCCGTAATCGTTTCATGTTGTTTCCAACTTTTTCAAAAATCTTTCCATTCTGTTCGCCGTTTCTTTTGTTGCGGCGCAATCGATTTTCAACTGGATTATCAGCTTATATCATTTTGTGAGCTCATTCTCTGCTTATAAATTTTCATCGACCTTTTTAATACAATGGATCTCAGAATGGAAGGATCCTATCTTGTTTATATTTTTATTCCCTCGAGTGAGCTGAGATGCTGACTACGAGTTTTCAGTGGTGTACGATAAGCTGTGAAAATATCCTGTATTTTATAACCAGCGTGACAGTTAGTGCTACCTGCATAACATAGATAAAACACCTCCTATTTTTTAACAGACGTAAATCTGATAATAAAGTAATGTACACGCGACTGTGCAACAAACATATTGTGAGGAACAAAAAATATATTTGTAATAACGTGCGATATGAAGCGCCGCGAGCTCTACGTACCGATGTTTTTGCGACCAATGAAAAAATATCGTCCATGTAAACGACAATGCAGATTATTATTGCCCGTTGGGGACACATAAAGAGCAACACAAGAAACATGGCGGATTTACTCGGCGCACAGATAAGATACGACACCTTTTCGATGTTGTGTAGCGTTCTGTATCGCGATCATCGTCCAAACAGCGGGCCTCATTTTCCCGTCGTTACGGGGTGAATTTTAAATTCACTGCGAGGGTGTCCCACTCAACTATGTATGAAGGACCGGCCTCTCCACGCGACTCGCATCCGGTCGCACGCATACGCTATGAACCTTCATTGTCTGCCCGAACTCAAGGTAAACCGATTACGTGCTAAAAATTCATAAAGCCATTGTCATCTTCGCATCAAGCTTCACATTTAGTAAGCGAGCTCGACGATTACTCGAAGCGTATCAACGTGACGTCGATAAACTGAAATGCCTGGAGCTTAATAAAAATACAACGCTTCAGCTCGGCTCAGCGGAACCTCAGATAGCAACGTTTTAGAGACGCGAAATTAATAATATCATCAACCCTCATTGTTAAGCGAAAATCTCAATTGGGACGTGATAAACAATACGGCACGCTTAGGTTATCTCCCCTTGACTTATGATATCATTATGTCCCTTTTTGCAAAAATTTACCGAGCAAAAACAAGAGCGCGGTGGGCATACTAATTCTCCTCGGTCAATATATTGGTATCGGCGGAACGCCCGTAGGACCCTTCCTAATATTACTAAAGGCAAAATCTTTATACAATAAAACAGAAGCAAGCAATTTCAATGTTAAATCTCATAATTCAAATTTCTCTCGTTGTTTACCGGCCACGCTTCGGCGGCTATATAAACTCTCAAAATCTACCCACATCCGTAACGAAAGCCTGCACCGTTATTTATGGAAAGCCACGTTTCATTGTTGTTGTCGGTTTTCATTTTAACGCTTAATTTTTTTTCTATTTATTGTATTTTTGTGATCGTCGGTGCCTACAAAATGATTTGTTTTTCGGTTTGCTCTTCCGACGCGCTTAATTCCGGTGATGTTTGATTTATGCGAACAGCGGTTTGGGCACTCCACGTATGTACATCGGCACTGAACAGATCACGCCCGAAGCTAATGCTTTCCCAAGGAATTCTCTTCTTTTGCGTTGTGTGAATAAGGGTCCATTATCAATCTTCCATAAACCGAGCCGATTTACCAGAAAATATCGCTTATTTGCATCACCAACACATCTGTCCGTGTGAACGTAAAACATTCGGACGTAAAATCGAATGGACGAAATAAGATATAAATGGCCGCTTGCACATAGAATCTCGGATTTTACAACCATCTCGTATATCTTGAAGTGAAATATGGTCCGATATCATATTCAATCGTTCCGGCATTATATTCTAGAAACTTAGATAAGTAAGTAGATTCTAACCGAAGGGAATTCTTTGCAATTTTATAAATTTTAACAAAACTTATGGCATCTAAATAATGTTTTGAAGTTTTCTACAGTATGCAGCCAATAAATCAGGGAGTAACTCCATAGTATCTTCCAAGAATAGATTATACCGACGATGTCGTGAAGAAAACTGTTGCAAACAGATTTATCGAACAATTTGGATGGTGAGTAGCTTGAAGCATAAAATTTTAAGGTTCGATCTGGTAAGTAGCTTTATACATTTTAAGGTGAATATACTTCAATCTATGTAACGTAAAACTATCCAAGTGTTATTAAACTGCACTTTCAATTTTCATATCAAAAGCTACGTAGGATCGATCGTATCCGACAGACTAGTGGCTGGATTGTGTTCGTCTCAATGACGCTTTTAAGTCGGGGTTACGGTTTTATGTGTGAACGGAAGAGTCAGCTTGAATGACGGGGGTCTCGCTTCTAGTACGTCCTCGACTACGTTCCTATCATAAAAATGTAATTAAAATTCACATCATCCGCCCCCAACTAAGTTGGAGAGACCGGGATAACTATTCTATTGTTTAGCCATGTACGGCGATGCCCTCACAGTTTCATCCCTTTTAAATTACGTACAGCGAAATAGGGTTGAAAGAATTTGTTGGAACTAGCTTTGTTCGAATTAAACAACAATAAAGTGATTTAATGGGTGCTCTTAGCGTTCAGAGCGATTTCTTTTTAAACAATCTAGTATCGCGTTCGGAAAACGCTTCTCGGAAATAACGAGATACGTAAATTACGTTTTGTTCAACAATAGGTACTCGAATCGTGCCGGGGTTTCTGTAAGATGAGAATTATATTGATTCGCAAATACGAACTTATCCATCCGAAATGAAATATACTTAAATCAGAAATCCTTGAAAGTATTACACGATGCTTTGTACCGACCCATATTGTTTTATTGCTTCATAAGTTCGATACGGGCGGAAAATAATTTTAAAGGATTATATGGCTTGTTTATTAAAAACTCGGCCTTACGACCAGTTTCAGGCCAACAGCGTGTATTAATAAAAGCATTTAATAAAAAAAAGAACCTTCAATCCTTTCCCCCAACACGTCAAGCGCCCAAATTGTTTGACAAACACATCAAACGGCCGCAAAATTTTAATTCAAACATGTAAAATTTTTTCAAACGTAATTTCATTTAGCTGTTCATAAACATCCTGGGTAAAATTACGTGTAAAAACGTAGTATTACTGGGGTCGTGACGTCACGGACTAATGAAGGCATTACTCACTTATCTATGGCGATACGTACCTGGAATCAAAAGAAAGAAAGAACGTTAGTCAAATAAAAGGAAGGTGAAAAGTAGGCACGCGAACTGCTGCCGTTTATAAATAAAAGCGAACATTGAATTATTGCGAGGAGACAACGCCAAGGTGTGGTGGAATATCATTTTTCAAGAAGCTAGTCGCCTGATAGTAGGTAATGCTTTACCTGAGGAGGTTCCAACCGCGGACTCGACCGGTATTCTGATAGATAGGAAATGAAGACTGATTAACCTCGCGTGACTTTACAAGGCTCACGGCAAACCTGCGGGGACCTACTTGGATAAATATTACGTTTGCAAAACTCTAGATTGTTCCACGAAATAATGTGGCTATTGAGGTTTGAGTGTGTAAATTTTATCTTTATGCGTCATAATCACAGGTATTATTGTAATTTAGAAAGTTTGAATGGGCCTTAGTTCTAAACTACTTAATTATTATATTGGTGTTCTCTGGTGATCACAATCATCATCACTTCCGACGTATGTAATGATCGCTTAAAGATTGGCATAGGGAATTGTCACTTTTTGCTTTTAAGATTAGTGATTTTATTTGTTTGCATTTAATAACCATGAAGAATTTAACATTTTTTTTTTTTTTTTTTTTGGTGGGTGTAAAATCATCGAATAACCCCTCCCGCTCTTGGGCAGAGCGAAAGGGAGTGTCAGACTTCTACTGACTAAAAACCACCCATGTTCCTTCTTCGCCCTCTATGTCGAGGCCGCGATAACCGTTGGACTACCCGCGGCCCCGACAGGCGTCGGCCCTTTCGGGCCCCTCCCATGTTGCTGACATCTCTTTGAGGCGCGCGTGGAACACGAACGCGCCGTCGACACGGCCTGTTTTCGTCGTGAGACGGACGGACGGCGAGTTAGCCCATCACTCACCGTCCACAGGCCCGCGTCTACGGTGGCCGGAGGTCATCGCGGGACCCCCGACGCCCGGAGCGCCTCCCGCGGCGGCTGGGACGAGAGGTTCTCTCCCTCTCGCGTTCCGCCACCTCCTTCGCCAGCATCACTGCTTCGCAGAAGGAGGCGACGGCGTCCCATTCCTCCTCGCCCCGGACCATGGCTTGCACCAGGGCCGGGCGCGAGAGGTCGCCGCCGCCGATCGCCGCTACGAGAACACGGCGGGGCTCCGCCCAAGCGGGGCACACCTCCACTGTGTGCTCCACCGTGTCCTCCGGCCGATCCTCGCAATGGTGGCATCCGGGCGTTTCCTCCCGCCTGATTCGGTGCAGGTACCTCCCGAAACAACCGTGTCCGGTGAGGACCTACGTCAGACGGAAGGTGAGGGCGCCGTGGCGCCTCTCAAGCCAAAGAATTTAACATGACGTAAAAAATCGGGATGAGGAAGTCATTCTCCGTCAAAACTCCGAGTGTAAATTGTTTTTGACATTTCGCTTTTGTATTTCAACTTTTCGGCTTTTGTTACCGCACCTAAAACAATTTCGGAAGTCATGCAGACTTCGTAAAATCTAAAAATCCACGTGAAAAAGTAAAATTTAATCCATTAATGCTTTGAAACCTTTTATTAAAACTTTACGCAGCACAGAGCTTTTTTAAAATTTTACTGGACCTGGTTGTAAAAGAACCGGATGTTATAGTGCAATTTGGCAGAGTTAGAGACCCAATACCAACTGGAGGACGCCTTCAGCTGGGTTTAGGAACAATTGCTTTGGATTTGGATTTCCTAAAAGTCGAAAACTAATCGAATCACAAAACCCCCGAGTTAATACAAATCAAAGCCAATTAGATTGACTCAGACAGTATAATTGTATAATATTCTTTCACGTTTCCATTTATCATTTCCCCTAATTTAAAACTGAATAGTCATATCTATAAAGGAAATTTTTACGTTCGTTAATATTTGAGTGAACGCCCTCGCCTCTGAACATTATAATTAATGGTTTTAATATTTTTTCAGTAAGGAGCACTCAAGTTCAGGCGATTAAGTGACTAACATGATAGAATTATGCCGACTCACTAACGTAAATAATAATCGTAGACTCAGGGTAAAGGCTTTGACCCATATTTGACAGAGGGCGTTGGCGTGCGTGCGAACAATCACGGCTAGAACCAGTTTAATGTTACCACATGTACAAGGTAATTATATTTTTTTGTGTCCTCTATCTGTCCGCTTGTACAAGTTATCGCTCTGTTAAGTACCGCCATGGTTCCTTGTAATTTTAAACACTTAACCAGCAAACGAAACATTTAATACATTTTATTGTCAACGGACAAATTAAAAAAGTTTGTTTTACCCCACTTTGGCCCAGAGTTTATCAAAAATGTATAGAAACGAATTATTCCTCGTGTTACCCCAAAGAGATTAAGTTAGTATGCCAGACTTTTTTCGTAGCAGATGTTGATAAGAAACGTAATGGTTTTATTTGTGTCATTGTGTTCTCCGATTAAGCTACTCTACGACGTAAAAGTGAAAGGCAACGTAACGTTAAAAATTAATTCGAAACGCGAAACTCTCGTTTATTTTTATTTCGGGAATCATTTATTTTCGTCAAACAATTAGGCTGCGAGCCCGCGTCGGTCGCAAGGCCGCGGCAGTTTGGCGGAAGAAACTCCACGTCACATCGAATCGCCCCTTCAAAAAAAGGGTTGGTTTAACGCACGTTTTTTGTTGCATAATACCACGCAACGCGCGAATCCCATTCCGCCTTCGGTTAATGCGCGCAGCTCGTGCGGACCGACCGACGTTGAGACGGGACTTTAAAAATGTCATTTCCAGAGCGCCAAGTAAATCCAGATTTGTTGTTGGTGAGTGACTTTCTAATTCCGCTGGCGGGAAGAACTTTGTGAAACGTATACCGTGTTCATGAGACCTGCTAGTGACCGCGAGCAGCCCCGCAGCCTAATCCGATCCGCGGACCAGAATTGTTGCCCAAACTTGTGCCGGACGAGGTACCTCCCGCCCGCCCCACGGGCGCCCGCTGTCACCCGCCCGCTTTATAATCACCTACTATACAATACGATATACTTTGATTAATTTACACCACAAACAGGAATAAAGTTTTGTACGCTAAAACAGAACCGTTGTTTTGGTCCTGCCTAATCCCACGCCACCCGTGAAAGTTGATTGTTAATCTGATACGGATACTTGTTTTGTTATGACTACATAAACAGTAGTCTATATAAACATTATTTTCTAAAATTTTGCTCACTTTCTCTAAGTCTAATCCAATAAGTCGATGAACGTGATTGAAGTTTAGTCAAACAATGGTATAGAAGAACGGGGCGACGAACTAGTGGGACTTATGATCTAGAGGGCGTTAGGACGGGTACTTGTATACCTTTTCTGCCATAATGTACACCCTAACGTTAATTGCTCACCAGACTAGAAACTTGCTTTATTTTTATTTTCATGTGGGAGATTTACTCGACGAAATGATCGCCTGTAAATAATAGTGTGCGATACTTTAGCTGCACTGGTTGCCAATGTCACCCGTCTCAATGTTTTAGCTGTAAATAGATACACAGAGCGCCATTAATTACGACACATCACTCGCACACTCATTAATTTGCAGCTGCACAGATTCAACTGATGATATTTTTCCCGGCTCTTTCATAACTCTGTATCTAAGCACGGAGCGAAGTCACAAAGCGCCGCATACTCCTGCGAATATTCAATTTTGAAACTCGTGTCCGGACTTTAATTCCGTTTCTCCGATGCTCCCAATTTCTCAGTAATATGATGGATTGCATCAAGTAATCGATTCATGGAATTCCGGCGGAAAGCAGAATGGGTAGCTTACAAGGCAATCAGCAGGCAGCAGGAGGCTTTATTAACCCGTCATGGTAGTGCGGGCCCGGCTAATCAATCGCCGTTCGCGTGTCGACCGCGCTATCTGTCTTTGGCCGATTGGACCCCGATAACGCCGCCGACGCAAGATTACCTACCTATACGGGAATGGCCCATTTATAAAATTAACTTCTTTTATCTTCCCAAATAGACGATATAAGAGGAGTAAATAAGTCTAAAGAGGTTCGTACGAAATAAATAGGCCGATGTTAATGTTCAATCGTAGACGAGCCCTGCCTGGTACGATCGCGTGGCCCTCACGTGTGAGCCACTCGGCACTAAACAAAAAGCACAATGATTTTCATGAACGTTTAACTATAAAAATCCTTGCTAAATGGGTGTTTGAGTAAAGTAAACTAACTTTAGCACCGTTTTCATTTTAGATTTTTTACAAAAAAATAAGCACGCGTGTAATGCAGCTGGAATGCGTGGAAATAAAATGCACGGTACGCCCAGTCCGCGCGCATATGAAATTAAATTTTACATCTTTTAAATATTGAAACTCTTTTAACCATGACAACAAAGTTTGTTGAAGCAATGAAAAATACTTTATACACTTCAGAATTTTCTAGTTTTCATAAATCACCGAGCGCTGAATGCCAGAGAGGGAGAAGTTTAAAAGTAAAGTCGGGTAAATTCTCAGCGGAACTTTCTATGAGATTAAAGTCATAATTTACTTGATGAGAGGGCATTATGTTGTCGAATATGAAACCGGCTACCCCATTACAGAACTGATTTCCCTAAATGGGAGTTTGCAAAAATTGTAAGCGAAAAAAGGCCCGGGCCGAGATAATTCCTAAGTATCGCGAAATTCAACCGTTATAACCGTACGTCTCCGAGATAGCGAAAGGGACGGCTCATTAACGTCAGCACGGATCCGGGGCCAGTTTATGCCAACCGATACCTTTAAGGTATTTACAAAGCAGCTAAGCGCGCGCAATCTAGACGGGCGCAATGAAAAAAAGACGGCGCACCCCGCGTAATCCACGCGAAATGCCCTTTAAGAGCCTCACAATTTAATGCTAAGTATAGCAATCTCAAGACGACGTTGAGCCGGTCCTCCGAGAGGGTTGAAAAAATGATACACGCCGGGGTGAGGGGGAGGGGGCAATCACGGTTAGTTAGCGGGGCAGCTGCTCCCGACCGACGATAACACTTAAGGTGTTTTACTGTACTTCCTCTGGTACATTGAAACACAAGTTTTATTCTTAGCATTTTCAACACAGCAACGTTTATAATTAAACAGATATAGTATATATAGGACCGCAACACAACGGGAAAACGTTTTGCAATTCGCAGGATATTGCGTGCGATAACGAATGCATTTTGAATATAATGAGTAATAAGCCGGTGAATTTAAAATTTAAAGCGTGCGATAAACATAATCACTTTTATTAATCAGAATGTACATAGTTTGAAGCAATTTATTGGACAGTGGAGCTCGTTAAGAGGATGAGCGGTAAAGCTCTCAGTTTAAATTATGTGCCAGCATCCCATTTAATGTAAACAATCATTTCGATCTTTGATATTTTCATCTACACGATAATTTTTGTTTATTGCTTTGACTGGCAGTGTTAAACTTTTGATGTCACTTTGTTAATTGGAAAGCTTATTTTGTATTTTGATTTAAATTGATGAATATAAAGTGAGTTTATTTATTTTGATTTAGATAATTATTTGAACATCAATCATCATCAATTAATTAAGATTTCATTTTATGTTTTGCGGCACTTGAGGCTTGAAACAGTTTCCGCGGTACGACACCGTAATAGTAGGTATCGCTTTCGTGGTAATGGCCAGTACAGAATTAATTAGCGGGTATCGCTTTATACGAAGCGCGGCAGGTGTGCACGTGGCTTTACAGCGCCATTAAGTTACGGAACATATAGGGGTTGAACCGCTTGAGCGATTGACCGCACACATTCCCAGCTTTTATGTTACAATACCGACCTTTATGAAACAATAGAAACTCCTC
Source organism: Diarsia rubi (assembly GCA_932274075.1). Classification (NCBI taxonomy): domain Eukaryota; kingdom Metazoa; phylum Arthropoda; class Insecta; order Lepidoptera; family Noctuidae; genus Diarsia; species Diarsia rubi. The sequence goes on from OW026421.1 coordinate 7,432,009, forward strand.
AACAGGAAAATAGAAACTCGCCCCTCTCTAAAAGAGGATAAACGCGAAGACAATCGATCGGATCGCACGTATTCGTATGCTAACCATGTATCCCTAGTCATTACCACTACACACGCATTTAATTATATTCAAGCCATGCTTAGTTAAGATATAACAGTGGCGCTACGCTTAATCAAATCGGTTTCGAAATAAATGGAGCGTAGACGAATCAATAACGAGAATTCAATTTACAATTCTACGTACATCACTGACGTATCAATTGTTCAATCTAAGCGAAGACAGATAAACGCACAGATCCACCGATTGCTTTCCGATGAAAAAGACTGGAGATTCATCGATAGGATGCGCGAGTCCCAAAGTGAAAAATGTACATTTGGATGGCGTTAATTCGTTTAATTTCCGGTGAGGGGGAGAAGCGCGGGCGGGGGCGAGGGGAGGCCAGTCCGCTCAGATTAATTCAGCGCAGAGTCTGTCACAGATAAGGACACTGAAATAAATTGAAAATGTTCAGAGATTGATTTGAATACTCTCGAGGATATATCGAAGGCCGCCAGAGAAAAATGACAAACCGCATTCTAATTCACGGATTTTCATCCCGTGAGCGAGACTTAGCGAGAAAAATACACCCTAATGAATAAATTATGCGGAGAACGGACCATCAAAAATGAGTGAACGTTCATTTTAAACAAAAAAGATGCAGGCCATAATTTTAATTCGATGATACGACCAATCGTATCTGCGTTGCATTTGAAACATTAAATATTTCTTGGCAATAGTGAGATAAAACGTTCAACGTTCAACAGTTTTACTGCTACAGATTCTCAAATAGCCAAATCTGAAGATTGTCTATTAAATCGTTTATAAAATGGTAAAATTAATGCAATCGGCGCGAGCGAGTCGAGATGGGAGACATCGTTCGTGGCGTTCGTGATCCGAATGTCAATGAAGCCGAGTGGCAGGAACGCCAGACCCTCAGGGCCCCCGTACCGCTGCTAAGAGCCCGACCCATCATTTACATATTGCGATTTTGTATCGATAACAATTAGGAGATGGAAAATCCGCCGTGAGATGTTTAACAATCAGACTATTCCACGTAAAGTTAGAGAAGGAGTTACGGCAATCTAAGTGGCTTCTATTCGTATTTACTAGAGTTTAAACGCGCCACTTAATCGTAAAGGTAACGTTACACGACTACGCAAACAAAACAACATAAACTTGCAAATGAAGACACGCCGCAACGAGCGTACAGGGTACACTCCCTGCCGTGTTCCAGTGAAATTCAGAGAATCAAAACGTCCGAACATGAAACAAATTGATTGCTGCAGAGGCGCTCGGCTGGCGCCTAGCTCGACGGTAGATTGGTAATAGCGCATGCTAAACTTATTAGCCAAACGGAAAATGGTATTAGCAGACGTACTGTGCAGCCCAGCCTCCCGTGAAACTTCATTCGTACGTCAAAGTTGACAGTGTTGCTCGTAAGTGATTGTTGCAACCAATCAAACACGAGCTAAATTGACTTCCCTCGCTTCGCACAGGGGTCCAAATTAAGCGCGATAAACAAAGTTAGAAAAGGTCTGCTAGAACTCGAATGAAAATAGATTTAGCGAGTGGAGTTTTAATTCGGAAAGATAACAAATGTCAGCGTCAAGTGAAATGGCCGCTTCCAAAACGTTAAAACAATTTATCCTAGGTAATCCCAAAGTGTCAGACGATAATAAGAGTGACATTTAGAGCGGGCCGGGCGCGGCGGTTAATTCTGCAGCGCAGTGGCGGCCGATTGTGACACCAACTAAACCCTGTTGCCAACGGTAAACCCATCAGGTGGGAACCCCTGCCTACGACCTAATATAGCGGACTCACTGGCACAACAAATAACTTTGTTTTCGTTTTCATCTACTGTTTTCGTTGTTCATTTTTGTCCGCGCCATATTCGTGCCCGTTATTTGTTTGTCTAACATATCACAATAGGTTCATGCGGTCACGTGATCCAAATGACGTTCAAAGGTTTTATATGACAACAAAGAGCCCGTAGGTCTACAAAGCCATTAACTAAGAACACAAGCTGTCCCATTACGTTAAAACTACACCATCCATATTCCTACGGTAACGAAAGCAATTATTCGCATCCAGTCAACAAAGACGCAGACGTACGGTACAAAGGAACCATTTCATAAGTTAAAACGTTACGGACGATAGTTATCTGTGCGCAACTAGTGATGCAGTAAATCCTAAGAGTACACTTCGCAACTATCCCTTCTTACGTCTCTGAAACCTGAGCTCTTACTACAGGCCAGAACTTAAATTGTTTCCTGCGCAGATTTCGGCGAGCGATAACAGGGATTCCACGAACACTCTCTGAACTTGGATATAATTTCGGTGCCGGGATTAGATTTTAAAATCGTTCAAGTATAAAATTCGTGTTACTAAAAGTGAGTCGATTTATCACTGTAAAAATAATCAAACTATTACTCAACTAAGATGTAGAATTCTGCGCTTTAAATAAATGACTTTGGAATTCGAGAATTTCGTTTCGTTCCAAAGTCGATTTTGTTGTTATCGGTAGTTGACGATCTGGGTGTTACTGGTAAGGTTTCACATGTTAAATCTTTTGTCAGATGCATCGCTTCCATCGCGTGTGATAAAGTGGTAGTGGTTACAGTAGTCGTGGCCACACAATTCCCTGTGAGGATTACAGCCGAGAGAGAAAAGTAAGACGATTAATCCCAGTGGGTGCGGAACTCGAGAATTTATTATAAAACGGTTGCGTTCGTGGCAATGCTCTGTGACCGCACTGTTCAATGCACTATCGGTGTGGTTAGTCGAGTATTATATTTAAAATACTAGTTTGTTTATTGAACATAAGTACGGGAGTCGCATGTTTTTTGTTGCAATTTGTTAATTCATTCAATGGTGATTTGGGTATCTACATTATTTATCGTTTTGTTTTTGTAGAATATAGTTATTTAAAATTAATCAATTTCAGTTCAACGATTAAAATATCCTCTTGCAAACATGCTCTTTTACATAAAATTACATCAACTCATTGTAACATTATAATTCGAGTGTGAAAAGTACAAAAAAACCGCTTCCAGTAATTTTTTTCGCTCTTTCATTTTCAACCTTCATTTTTAAGCCGCTAACCACCACGGAAGTATGAAATAAGTACAAATGTAATTATAACTTACTAAATAGACTGAAGGGGACCGGTGATTAAACCAGACTTCATAACCACATCTTTGTTAAGGTGGAGCCCAAAAGTCCAATCCGAATTGTCTGAACCGGTCCTTTCTCATTGTTTTGTTTTTAATAAGTAAAGTTATTTTAGGCTGCTTTAAATTATATCCCATTACTAAATTAATTTCACATTTCAGTTGAATGTAAACGTTGACCTTTTGGAGTCCAGGGTTTATTTAAAGAACATTAGGATAACTTACGTGGATTTTTGGTAGGTATGTGTAGATTTTAAAGTGAAATTACTAAGTCAACATTTTTCAACAAGCTGGATTTTTGCTCAGTATTTTAGTATTGATTTTGTGGCATTATTTAGACAGTTAAAAAAGGTCGTATAAAATGATAAAAAACGTGAACTTTTTAATAATTTCAGAATCTAGACTATCAAAAACGTTATTAAAATTGTAATGCCTTGTGTACCGGAAACCGGACGTTGTATTTCGCGCAACTTAGTATGCCCTTATCTCCGGAAACGGACAACATGGAAGGGTAAGTTAACCGAAAAATAAATAATTTTAGCCTCATAATCAAATCAGGGCAAAGATGTAACGTGTGGAAAATATCATCGAATACAATAAGGGGTCTTGTACCCCTCCATTGTTGATTGCGTGTTGGAAAACACGGAATATTAGGCGAAAGGTTATGTTGTCATATCGATTTTTGGTGTCTCAGTAAAGAGCTTAGGTAAATGTCAGAAGCTCACGTGCGCAAATGTCAGCAGGCTACGGTTTACTAAGCCGCAAGTTCACGAATGATGTTACAGTAAGTCAACATTTACCCGTTCCGTGATTTTTTCTTGTGTTTTTATTTCGATGTGCAATTTGGTTGACTTTTTCAGTTTTTGGTAGTTTTGTTAGATGTTAAATCTTTTGTTGTAAAGTTCTTTTTTACCTTTTTTTTTGGTGGGTGGGAAATCATCAAATAACCCCTCCCGCTCTTGGGCAGAGCGAAAGGGAGTGTCAGACTTCTACTGCTTCTACTGACTAAAAACCTCCCATGTTCCTTCTTAGCCCCTTTATCTCGAAGCTGCGGTATCTCTCACAACATCCCGCAGCCCCGACGGGACGTTCTGATTTACCAAGTTCAAGTTCTTATTTACCTTAGAGTTAAATTCCGTACCTTTGAAGGCAGTAAAATTACATAATTTTTTTACAGTGTGTGTCAAAATCATTATCTTTATGTATTTAAGTTTTAACTTTTAGAGTTTCCGTGCTTTCAAGTAAACACAATAGTCATTAATTTTCTACACATAAATGGAACACATCTAATTACCTATAGGCTCATTACATCAATGTCAATCCCGTTCATTACTCAAACGAACGTGACACATATTTAAAGGATCATTTATATCAAAAACAACAATGAAAACCACTCAATCCGAGCAAATTCATTTTCTCTTCGTAGCATGACATTCTAATTTAATCGTATATGTCACTGTCAAATTAGAGATACTACACCATAGGCGGATCTGCCGCACTGACATTTCCAAACATGAGGGGAACAAATGGTTTTGACATTTCAAGTGTTTAAGCGACCTTGGATCTAATGCGGAATACCTAACGTGAGGGTTCCCAAATCAGCTATAGGCAGGCACTTACGACTCTATGCAAAGAGATACGATGTTCTTAGCAGAATTGAGTGACACTGCGGATTGTAATTGCTATTGTTAGGCCGTATATGTGATATACGTCGTTAAGTAATATGAGATAAAAACGGTGACTAAGTGCTTTGGAAATGATATGTCGAGTAAGATTTGATTTCAGTTACACATGATGATGGAATCAGAAGCATCTATATTGTTCTTTTTGCCTTATTTTGTCCACGGGGTAGGATGATGAACGCACAATGACCAGTTGCAATAGGCATTTGTAAAAAAAACAATATAGTAAAACGTAAAAGGGAATAACTTACAGTTTCAAGCTATCTAGACAACGTTACCAAGTTTTATTCTCGGAGGAAACACTAGGGGAGGGGAGCGGGGCGCGGGGGACTGACGTCACGGCTGACGGTGTAAATAATTGCGCTGTCGAACACACCTGCCGGGGAAAGAAAATTAAGCGAAACGCAATTTGACTGAGTGATGGAGCACCAGAGGATCAGTTTAATGAGGAGTTACCGACGAAAAATTATACTTACATGATTTATAAACTCATCATTTTATACTCATTAATTAATATCAGTCTACTAAACTAATTACGCTTTCAGTAATTTAGATAAAGTTGAACGTTTTTAAGCGGTTATAAATTATGCATTACATTGTAGCACTGGCTACATTGACTGAAAGCAATGCCCCGATAACGATTCGAGGAGCGACACATGACTCGCAGTCTCGTTTATGTACTCCTTGCATGGTAACCCTCCCTTAAAGACGACTACCTCCGCCAATCTACTCCCGGCAACTCGTAAAGAGAGACTCTTTTATCCAAATTACTATCGGATTACTTTTTATTTTAGACGAATAACCCACTCCGGATAATTAGCGATAACAGTTACGGTCGGCAGCGGCGCGAATGAAAACTTTTGTCGCGAATTTTTTCAACGCCCAAAATGTGAAGGTAACAGCATGGAGCCGGCTGTGTTTATTAACAAATTCATAAACATTGACTTCTGAATAAAATGGCCGCGACTCCCTAACGTGGCCGAGCAAACACGTTCATATTTTCATGGGATTCAAATAAAAATAAAGTGGATGACCAGCGGCGGTCTAATTTAATATGAGCGGGGACAACTCGTCATATGGATGATGTACCTGCCTTTGTTTTATTGCTTAGACGGGTGACTGAATACAAAAATGTTTGAGCGCCGGACGCGCGCTTGTCAGCTGTTAAACAGTTTTATTATTGCCGGACGAACATCGCACAGCCTATTTGCATAATTGAACGGCCACTTGGAGGCACTAGCATTGTTATACTCTGCCGTTCCATTTGTCAGATTCGCCGTATCATTTATGCATGTAGCTCATAACGAGAGCCGCGCCGTTTTTCTGGACTATTCATTATTTCGCCTTTTGTGTCGTTTGTTATCCGGCGACCACTCTTATCCTAAGAATGGTTGACGTCGAAAATGTGTAATACAATGCCGACTTTCCTCCCTATTGACACAAACAACCGGATTTTTGTAACATGAAGTTGAAAGAGCTTAATCTGGAATTTGGTCAGGTAAAACAAACATTTGTTTTTTGTTGCGTTCCAACAAGTCAAAGAGGGGTCGTGATAGCTTCGCTCGTTATAGCTTGAGGCAAAGCAGGGGGACGAAAGCTTCATAAAATAATTCAATATCTTGCTACGAGGTACTTCGTCACTATGATCCTTTGCCGCTTATTGGGACGACATCTTAAAAGGTTATCTCGTTAAATTGAGTTCTTTCTTTGGGTTGCAACTTGACGAGTGAAGTAGGAAGACATAGCAGTTACATCTACGAGTAAATGGGTGGAAGACCCAAGTGGAGGTGAAAATAAGGTTAAGTGTGTATTCAAACACGATTGCGCGTCGTAATGAAGAACTGTCTGCAAGTAATCGCAGGCAAGTAGAGACACTAGCTTCGATAGTCTGATCTGATCATTGGTCAATAAAAATGCTATAAAATCTTGCAGTGGCCATACGTTATCTTAAACGCATAAATGTTTAATAGCACGTGCACTGAGCGACCGTTTGCTTCTTGCGATCCGATTTTAAACTGATGACTTTTAACTGCTTTTACGGTAATAGCTACTTAACTAAACTGCTGGCCACTTAAGACGCTATTTTTACACTTCCTTGAGTAGTTTGAGTACTCATTGCAAGTGTTTTACTGTGGCTTTAGGTATTCTTTGTCCGTAATTCCTGTGACCTTTTAAGCACTTATTTATGAATTGTCATTACCATCTCCATGGAAAAAAAACTGAGTTCGATTCCCCAAGTCTGGATTTGTGGCTGATTGATGGTAATAGGCTCACCCCCATTGGGATGTTTACTGACTTAAAAAAATATGATTCTAATTAGTCCGTCTGTTAGATTATCGGAAAATATTGGATACGTATTTTTTGTTTTATCAAATCAATAAAAATTGACGAAGATAAAACGCGTCAAAGATTTGAGTGGGGGGTTTTGACGTCACTGACCGCTAAAGAATGTCATACTAATGTCTCAGAAAATGACGTCACACGAGTTTTCAAAGCACTGTATCGTTTTCATTGTTTATTTAAGTGAAAAAAGGTAAAATACGTGTCCAATATTTTTTAGAAATCGATCTGACGGACTTATTAGATTTTTTTGTTAACTACCCTATTATGTGGGAGATAAACATAACTGGCGAAATGAGAGAGTACCATTAGGTATATCACTCTCTTACCCTTCGGAGATTAAAGGCGTAATGTTATGTTATGTCGCAAAATTATATTAACTTGATCAATTTAACTACGCAAAAATAAAACTGTCACAAAAATGTCCAATACGTTGGTCTCATTTTGTTCACAAAACCATAAAACATTGTCCAGACTGACACGGATTGAAATATTACCTATAATGAGCGCTGTCAACCTGGACCGCTAAAACACGTTGCGGGACTTTTATGGGAAAATATGGCGACACTTTATGGTAAATTATTACAATGTTATATTTTAATTCTAGTCGTCACGAGTTCCGAATTATGAGTCCCTGAGTAATAGGGATATTTACTGACTTAAAAAAATGTGATTCTAATTAGTCCGTCTGTTAGAAAACGAAAGAAAGATATTGGAAAGATAAAAAGGAAGAATTGGATACGTATTTTAGTTTTATGAAATCAATAAAAATTTACGAAGATAAATCGCGTCAAAGATTTGAGTGGGGGTTGGTAACATCACTGACCGCAAAAAAATGCCATACTAATGTCTTAGAGTATGACGCCAAACGAATTTTCAAAGCACTGTATCCTCTTCATTGTTTGTTTACGTGAAAAAAGAAAAACATACGTGTCCAATATTTTTTTTTGGGAATCTATATGACGGACTAATTTTTTTTTTGTTAACTAACCTATTCTTTGGAAATGTTTTTTGCTTTAAAAATGGTTTTTTGGGTGTATGCAGGAAAACTGTGTAACTGACTGACAAGGTTTCGATTTTCCTTATAGGCTGAAGCTTTTGAATATGATTAATACCAGGGTTTGGGTTATTATGTGATGGTATAGTATACTTATTTGACAGTTATGTTTACATTTTGACATAGTTCTGCGTTTTATTTTGTTCACCTAATACGGAATCAATATCTCGAAATTGACCGAAAACATTGTTCTGTGAACAACATCAATAAGGTGTCAAAGACACGATCACAAAAGGTTACAGGTGTAAGCAAGTGGGCCTAATTCTGTTATCACCTCAGATCTAGTATGATGATCACGATCAAAGACAAGGCAGTCAGTGAGGAGGAAATAATACTGTCTTCCTATATCAGTGCTTTTAGGTTTATTTTTGTAACACATAAAGCTATTACTTACATGAAATGACTTTGGTAAGCATTGGTCTCTATTTTTAGCTCAATATAAAATGTATTTTTTTTGTCTGATTTTACAGAGTGTCTAATAGGACAAGTAATATCGCTTAAAAATGACTGTTTTATACAGTATATTATAGTGAACACTTTGCTAGTGAACGTAGGAAAGGTTTCATGAATAAAATATTAAATCTAACTCCACACTACATGCTCTTACAAATCACCTTTTACACATTAACCAGCACTTCACCTAACTAAAACATGAAAGATTTTATTAGGCTCGTTTTGTAACGAAAGTTGTAACAATTAAACCTATGTAAAGTAAGCAAGGTTAGTAATTACGTTATAATCACTGGTCAAAATGTTGATAACTGTTGGAACAAGGGTTCTGTTACCTAGTATTACGGCATGGAACAACTCCCGCGGGGGATTTGGGGGAATTCACGTTGTATTATAATTTCTACGTTGATTTCGGTAGATTCTACTAACTGTTCTTATCGTTATTGAGGTGATAAGTCGTTTGGGCTTTACACTTTCTGGCTTTTTAATCTTTACTTTTGGTGCGGTGGAAAATAAGCTGTGTGCAAAGAAGAATTCTGGTTGATCATTTGCTAAGACGATTGCCACCATATTATTCTAATTTGTCGTATTAAAACAAATTTATAAAACTGTCAAATAATTATAGTTCTGTTGTAGTTGCGAGTATAGTATAATAATTTGAATACACTTCAACATTCAGCAACATTCAATTAAAAGACAAAGACAGACAAATTTTTCTTGAAATGACATACCAAGTTCATGAAAACGTAAAACTTTGATTAATACGTACAGTAAGTGTAAATCACTTTTGAAGGTTGCAGCGTGTGTACATTAAGGCTTTTCTATGAATTCACAAGAGGATAAATTACATCGGACATAGGACAACGTCCATAATTTCGTTTCTCAGATTTTTACTGATTCCACTAGTTATTTACCATACGACTTTCCCACAACTCAAGGAAATTCAATTTTCGTCGTCGGATTTATTCGCTTTCACATCCATCAACCTGATTTATTTCCTCAGAAGTATTTTCGAACACATCGGAAGCCTATATTCTTCTTAGTTAGATCCGTTCCTATTAATCTTTAGATATTATAAGTCATGTTGTGAGCCTTTTGCCTTTTCGGCTTTCAATCTAACTGGGATGTAGGTACGATAATAGTGAAGTATTTTACCTATCGCCTAGGCTTCATATTAAAATTAATGCTAGGTGTAACATGTTGATTGTTTTGTCTCTTGTGTCTTTTTTTAAATGATAATTTCAGGATTCTTAATATGTTAGGTATTCGTGTGATATTTAGAATCCTGTTTTCCGTACATTTCGAAAGAAAAAATCTGTAATTGTTATCTTTCCACAGACTGACTATGGTGTGTATCATCTTGTTTGCATCTTTCTTTGGTTACTTCAAGATTCATTGTGGATAGCAATAAACCCCTAACATGTAGCTCAATAGCAACTAACTTACATAATAAGGGGATAGCCGTTTTGATAGCCCGGAATAGCCGTTTACACAGCAAATGCGGTACGTTTTAAAATCGAAGTTGCGTGCATGAAACAGTTTAAATAATTGTTTTAATAACATAATATGCGGTTACATTTAAATATCCACTAAATGCAAATTTGATTTGGTTGGATTTCGCTTGCGTAGAGTTACAGTTTTCGGTTTATAATGAAATCAAATCGCCATTTAACATGGTTTATTAATGAGTTATAGTATTAAATGTATCTACCAAATCGGGATGTTTAATGCATGACATTTTTAATGTATGCGTTACGAAGGTATTTGGAACAAAGCTATTTGGTTTTTGTTTCATCCTTTTGGTATTTAAATTATAACTGAATGAAATTGACGGCACGGTTGGTGCATTGGCTGAGCGATTGGACTGCTGCGCTGCGTGTCGCGGGTTCGATCCCCGCACGGAACAAATATTTGTATGGCCTACAGATAGTTGTTTCGGGTCTGGATAATTGTGTATGTGAAATTCCTAGTGTGGGGCAATATTTCAAAAAAAAAATATGTAGATAAAAATCTGTAATAGATAGTTTTTGTGAATAAACAATATAAGGTATAAGGTATCAGACCTTAAGTAGGTAGAAGCTATCATTGTAATTAGGTATTTTACTTTCATATAGATAAAACTATTCCACGCTCATTTCTGTAAGCATCATCTCGTAATAAGAAACCATATAATCTGCCGCATTATCCGTATACATAAAAGCAGAACTTCCACTTGATTTAATCCCATAATTGCTCGCTACAATATTCCCAGGAACTATGCTAATCTCCGCAGCTACACAGCAAAATTAAAGCAAAGTAATTAGATCGCTATTAACATTTTCTTTACTTTTTTGCTAATCGCACAATTTTTCAGCATCCCTCTCATTTTCCGCCAAGTTCATGTCAAAAGCCACTAAGCAGATATTTTAATATCCGAGAAATTATAATACGTCCATAAATCTACAACATCTGCCCAGTATTTTAAATGGCTAACCTACCCTTGAACGGCCTTTCAGTATTTTGTTCCATATTTTTTTATTAAAGTCGAAATTAATCGAGAGCCTTTGCAGACATCAAAACAACCCCGGGCCATTGTTAGGTATGATTACAAGAGGTTCTACAAAGTAAATGTTAATTTTTATTACACGAACAACACACCTTAAAGTACCGTCGGCTGATTGAAGGGTTTTCAACTCCGCTACCGTAAAATTCATCGCTTTATTGATATTAATTTGGAAAAGGTTTTTTTTTGTTGTTAGTAGGTACACTATGTTTTTACAAAGAATCTGTGTTATTAGAAAATTGGAAAGTTAATTTGGTTCCAAAATGTTGTACTTACGCGTATTTTTTTTCTAAGAAGTGGCATTAAATGTCTATGGAGACTTGATTTGAATTTTGATGACAGATTATAAGTTTGTTAAAATTTTTTTGAAAGCTAGCTAGCAAGCTGTTTATTTTAATTAAATTTTATTGAAATTGATACAGTAACTTATACAATAATGCGTGAATTTTATGTAGATATTACACTAGTTAATTTTTCCAAGAGAACTCAATATTTTTCTTCGAATTCCTATAAATTGCGAATAATTTCCAGCATATTCAACTTACAATGTTAATAAAATTTAAACGGCGCCGCGTAACGCTATAAACCTATTAAAATATGATAGACTTGATATGCAAATTCCAACAAAACCAGGTGTTAATTCAAAATTTATGTCTTAACCCGCGAACGCGACCGCCTAATCAAAGCGTTTCATTTATTTTCTTACAATGGAACACAAATGAATGAACTCTATTAAGCCGAATGCAATTAATAGGCGCAAATAATGGGGTTTGTGATTTATCAGTAATAGTCTGGTGTTGATTGACGTTTTTAATTTGCCACCAGGGGTGTAGAAGTGAAGGGTTGTAAGTCTTGGAGGCGCCTAGGCTGTCACACGTAGACAGGAGATGGTCAGGTCCTCGGGGCACGGAGTTCTGTGTTAAAGTTAATAGTTTCGTGGTCTGCTGGTTAGTAGCTCGCGTTAGAGGGTTAGATTTCTGAGTTATTTGCTTTTGAGTATTAAACCACAACACCTTTTGTATTAAATTGGTGTAGATTTTCCTTGGTTACACTGTTTTTATTTTATTTATGTGTTATATTTTAGTGTTTTACAGACGTTTCGAATTTGTATCTGTTCGCCAATAACTTAAGTTAAAGGACGTTTACAAAAAAAAACTCATCTATTTTCTCGAATCAACTGATTCAGACGGTCTTTAACGAATTTAAATACCATTTCCCAGTGTAAATAAAACGCATATATCGTTTTCAAATACCATTTAATACGAGCCATGAGTTTAATCACAATGTCATTATTTACCCTAAATTAATGAAAGTTTAGAATTACCCGCATTACCTACATTACAGCAGAAATTGTAGTATTCAAACGTTTAGCAAAACAACGGGTCTAATTAACGAAATAATTATCGTGGACACACGAGTTGCTTCTCGTTGTGGTGACAATTTTATTTAACATGTTACTGCTGATCTGGTTTTCAATGGATGCCGCCATTTTGATTAGCATCATCGCTTTAACAGGCAAGTAGATTGAATGCTATCTAGCTTAGAGAAAATTTATCAATCATATATTATAATGATTTGAAAGTATTGCTGTGTTTATTGTGTCGTGGTAGTAATTCGCTTCGTAACTAAAATTAGTTTCCTTTTCAGGCCGATTTCAAATTCAAAAGTCACCATCTTCTTCGCTTTTTCCCACTATGCTGGGGTCGGCTTACAGTCTAAGAGGATGCAGCTGAGCACTAGTTTTTTTACATGGAGCGACTGCCTATCTGACCTACAAATCAAATCAAATCACTTTTTTTTGTTAATACATGTAAAGAAATACAGATATTGAGTTTGGTGTACAGAGCGCTATGTTATGCCAGGAGGCGTACAAATATGGTGTGCATCTAGCTCAAATAATACGAATTAAAATAAAAAAAGATGTTGAAAGATATATATAATACACACCAGTTAGACTAACCCACCAATAAGACTAGTTCCTTGGTTACGTTTTCCAGTTTTAAAATTATTTTATTAAGTTCATTTCATATGAGTTAGTTTTATAGTGATAGCGACGTGGTTTCAAATTCAACATTATTTTAACTAAACTTTATGCAAAATAGTTCATCAAACACCTAAATAACATGTCAAACATTATAATCGTGGACCTAACTATGTGTAGGCTCAAATTACGATCCCAACGTTTTGCATATAAGCCGGTGATACTATTAATAGGCGGGATAATAATATGGGAAAACGTTAATTAACTATGTAAATGCGAGAAGATCTAAATGATCGGCCACGAGCCTTGCAAATTACTTTTGTGGAACACCTACTAAGTGAGTGTTGGACTCACCACGACACCGACATACTACTGTCCAAGCGAAAATAGAAACCAAACGAACGTGTGTCGCGTACAATTCTCAATTCTAACTCTCCACTTTTAGAGCCTAAATTTGATTGATTTATAAGGATCGAGTCGGTTGTTGTTCGTTTAGCGGCGGTCAATTATAACCTTCTATTCGATTTGATACCCGTTTGGTCCCTTGGGCAGCCCGCTGCTCGCTTTGGCCAGCAAAGTTTAAATTAATTCTCGATTGACACATCAGAATCTATCCAATATTGTGATTTTAAAATACATTTAGAACCCTTTTCACAGTAAATAAAATCTAAATGTTTGGGTTTTTGGAATCACTGTTAATTACAAGTTAGATGTGGAATATGTGATTACGGTTACGTTTTTATTGTTTATGCTTAGTTTAATGATGTTAACAAACAATAGAAGTTTGAAAATGAGTTTTAATAAAGAAAATCTGCGTGAATGGAAAACCAATAAGTTTCAATCAGAAAGGCTCTCCAGTCGTTTCAAACAGAAAATTTCGAGAAATCGTCCTTCATCGGAAAATCCATAACATTCTTCAGATTTTGTATAACGGTGCTCTAGTGAATTTCCAAGAACAAAGTAATTATACGATCAAAATATTTATTTGTTGCGAAAGTAAGTATAAATGATCTCCCAGATATTGTCAGAAACGAATGTTTTAGTTCTATAAAATGAGTTACCTAGCATAATCTCATGACATTTTAAACAAAGGAAGTGTAATTTCAGTGAACATGTCCAACACAACAATTGCAGCAAGCTTTTTTTGCATGGAAGTGTACGGTAGGCGCATTTCTGGTAGGCAGTAATACTTTTGTCTGCATGTGGACGTGCACCGCGGAGCAAGACAAACGTATAAATCTGTTCGCCGCACACATTCGTTGCGTGCTTCACTCTGCCTCAGATTTATGGGCCTCGCCCCTTACGGCTCCATCAAAACTTCCAAAATACACCATCTTGCAATAAAACGTGTAAATATTATGACGAGAATTACGAGCCTCTTCCCTTAAATGCGTCATTCAAACATTTATTTTCAAAAAGGCCAATTCCGTATTGCCAGTTCTGAATTTGGATTGCATTATTGAAAAATTCTTTATTGCTAGCACGAAAATTGCTGAGAAGCGTACTTTATTGCTACAAAAGCACAATCAAAATATTTTAATGGAAACTCAATTTATACGCCGGACAGTTTGGATAAATATTTAAATTATCAATACCAGTCGGTAGTTCCATTAAAATATTCCTATTCAAATAGTTTATTGGCTATATTAAAATTTCGGACTCAATTTTGATAGAAAGGACCTCAAGTTTGCAAACTAACCGATACGCACTCGATGTAAAGCTGTGTGTACCTACATGTTTTTCATGCAAATTTCCATTTGGGCGGTTGATATTCGCAAGCCAGTGGGTAAATTCGCGCCGAATCGCGTGTGACATTTAATTGACAAGTGAATAAAATGTGATGCGCTGTTGTTGGAACATTGTGCCGCCATGCCATCGTGCCCAACGTGTGCTCCGAACATCTGTCAGCAAAATATACTTAAAACAAATATAAATTGGTCACCTAAAGGGCGGTTCATCGGCGGTCGCGTTCGACGGAATCTAGTTAATTAAAATTGTTTTAATAAACTGTATGTTTAAAAGAGATTAATATTCTGCGGTTATTGAATCAATGTTTTTACTGCGTATTAAGTACAACCTCAAAATATTAAACAAACGTACTCGTTTCTGTTTGTTGTCGTTTTTCATTATAATTGGTAGGTAGTATTGGTAGGTAGTATTGGCAGCTAATTTATTGTCTCGATATAATGAGCTTTTATTTTTGTTCGGTTGCTGAGAGCTTTCATATCAAGTCAATCACTTAATATTGTGTTCTTACGGTCTGTTCATCACAAGAAGAGTGAGTATTGCTAAGATTGATTTTCTTTTATAAAAGTGGTGTCGATTCTGAAATCTATTCGCAATTGTCTCTCAGCGTTTGATATCGTAGCCAAAACAGATATTCAAAAAATCAAAAATCGAATCTGGCTGGCGTTGCATTGTAGACTTTTACACAATGCGACCAATTTTTTGGATATCCAATCGAGTTTTTGATTGCCTATCTATACAAGACAAGAATAGTACAGTTTTGTACCGGAAGCGTAAACCAGAGCCATGATAATTACGAGTCAGCGACTGGCTCATCCCGCACACCTGTTGCCTCCAACGACTTTAACTAAAATTTAGTGGCATACGTGTAACAAGCCGTACGCGCCGCTTGTATATAATTTTCGAGCGGTTAAGTAATATTACGCGTTGGGTACATGTACTGAAGAGTTAACGTTGTTTTTAGTAGAGTTTAGTTGTTAGATATCACTTTAATGTTTTAGTTACGACTTGTTTTGTTAAGTTGAGTTGGATTTCAGTTAGAATTTCGAAAAAAGGTCCCAAAGTTTTAAACTAATAGTAGATTTTGGGTTTGGTCAAACCGGTGTGAACAAATTGTGGACTCGTCTCCGGACAGCGGTCTTTGAAAGGTAATGTAGGTACTGAACTATATATTAAGTCCAGTGTCCGCAACGGATCCTTGGCCTGGTCTGACCGAAGCTTTAGTCCTGCAATTAATCAGCAGGATTATATCTATTATTAGAATTGGTACTATCATTCACAAAAGTACTCATCACGTGCGGTTACAGACGTAGTAATTACTGCTATATCCTCTAGGATGTAGCATTTAGGCGTTGCATTAGATAATCCTATCTGTGTCGATGGAGGATTTTCTAGAAAACACTGATGATTGGAATTCCTATCCTTTGAATCAAAAATAGTATCCTAGAAAACTTTAGTAAAATGAAAATCCATCTCCTAGAAATTAAAATGAATGTTACTGGAAAAATACAGATACGAATATCAAAATTGCTATGCGGCATTTCTCGATTTCTATGAAAATGTATCTCGTGGCTTGAAAATCGTAGCGAAAGGTAACGAGCAAGTCACACCGACATATCGAGATCCGTCGGCACCGCGTCTGGTAGTGGCGGACGAATTTGTCTTGCCCCGGGTGCATTGCGTTATATATATACGTATCACAGTTTACTGTGCCACGCTTATGAAACGACCAGCGCCCGAACTGCCGACACTAAAACTTTCAGTGGATTGTTACATTCGGGCCAACTAAATAAAGGCTATAGGTTTTCACCCGGGCCTTTCATGGGCGTCGCCTTTACGCCGATTTTATGTAGCATGAGCAAAATACAGCTGTAATTCCAACACGGGAAAATGTATATTACTCCGAATCCTTAGTAGAATCTGACAATGCGGGGATTTTTGGAGAGAGCCCCAGGCTAGGTGAGGGTAGGCGCGACTCGAGTTTGTTACATAAAAATCCCGTTATCGCGACGTAGGTCGACAGATTACTTTCTTGTTAAAAGGATGAAAACAAGAGTTAGTTCGTTTTCTACAAGGAAATAAATATGAACTTTTTTAGGGTACTTTCTTTTTATAACGGTACGAACATTTTAGCTGCCTTTTATTACACTATTTCAGAATAAACTGCCAAATGGAGGAAAATTTCTTAGCTGGTAAACTTTTACTGTAAATATTTTAGTAAGGATACAGTTACAGTCATTACCTAACTGTGGGTTTTTATAAGGCAGCACATTTGTAGTTCGTAACCATTCACTATTTTTTTACTCACAGTATTTTTATGTTTCTAAGAAAATAACTTTGGCCCTCACGAGCAGACGAAGTAATATACTTTTGCGCGGTGTTTTACTATTTCTGAACCAAATAAAGTTCACTAATGTCACCGTCCTTTATCATAACAAAGCCGCTTCAACAAAGTGTTGATAAAACATTTGACAAACTTTGTTGTTTTATGGTAAACCATTAATAAACGCAGTTGCATTAGAACGCGATACAATTGGCTGATAACTTTGAACCGAGCTCAACGCAAAAGTAAATGCGATGCTATCACTCACAGTACAGAATTAAACAATACAACAGGCCAGCGGCGCGCGAAACAATTCACGTTAATATTTCAAATTGCGCAAAAGTAATCAGTGAATTTATTTCGTTCAGAAGTGGGGATGATCTCTCGACCAAATGGCAAACACGCAATTTGTCGTCGGCGTTAAATCGACCACAAACAAAACGGCCTCGGGCACTAGCGCCGAGCCATCATTCACCTGTGGTCGCCCATGATAATGAGATGGACCTACTGTTCAACATATTAGGCTGATTGCAATTGTGCGATCGCCAGGCGAAACACCACGACCACACACCACATTCTAGCCGATTGAAATAACGGTACGCGCACGACTCACGGAATTTAATGAACGACACAATCGTATTATTATTTTATATAACTACTCAAAGGATTTGGGTCGCATTTTGTGTTAATTATTTCTAAATGACCCCGCATTGATTTTTCATAATCGTTACAGAATGCGTGTGTAAGTAGCCCTAAGTTGAAATTTCTAAAGGATCGTATCAGGTTAATTGCGTATATTGGGGCGCGGGGGAATGTTATTGTAATTCATCGTTTGTTTGTTATTTAGTGTCTGAATGGCACATTATCCTTTGCAGACAAATGATTACTAGCAGAAATATTAAACAATAAATCAGATATAATTTTTCGCGTTCGAATAAACAATGGGATAATGTATTATGAATTCGCATTTTGTTTGTGTGGAAGCCACAAAAAGCGGGGGTGGTGAGCGCTGGCAGCGTGACTATGTGTTCGCTCATCATTACTCAACTGCGGTCAGTCGGGTAATGAGATGGGCTTCTGTGCAGAGCCGCTCTCATTGTCCGAACACCTGTACTATCCACAACTCAAACCAGTTGCCTATGAAATTTCATCGCGGAAATTACTTCAAATGAATTTTAAACCACTGCACATAAGCCTATTGCGGTGCATACAGTTTTGTACTGATAGATATTCATATCCGCTTTAAAAGTATGACGTAAATTGATTTGCCAACCAGTGCGTTGGCAACCAGCGTAGATAAATATAATTTGGCTCGTGAATAGTTGGCTTATCAGTTAATTTAAATAACTGTTATACACCAAAAACGTTCAAAAATTATTTCCGCTATTGCTTTTTCATAAATTTGCGATAGATTTTGTGTAATATCTTAGGAAGCAATCGTCCGTCATCCCCAGCATAGTAATATGTTACCGAAGATTTGAAAACCCACTAAAGAATAAAGGTGCCTTTGTCCTATATCACAAGCTTTGCTTTAATTTAGGTGACAGTAAATTATTAGGGTAATAAATAAAAGTAAATGTTAAAAGCAGCCAAAGAATTTTTCCGTAATTTTATTACAAAAAAGTTGAGGGCATTAAACGTATCTATTTGATATCAGAAGCAAGTTGGGCGATATGGCACAGAGGAATGACATGAAGAGATTTCCGCAAAAGCTACCCTGTAGTAAATTAACGGGATAACGCTCTTTAGGCGCTAAGTTTTACTCGGTGTAATTAACTTGGCCTTAGTAATTAAGATGGTTAATAAATGGGTCCGTAAGTCGCTTTGTGATAATTATTCCAGGAATCCTTTAATATAACCAAACAAGGGCGAATAACTTGCAGTTAAGCGCTCGTGATAATGTGGCAGGCCTCTTGTTATGTTTTAGAGTGTAACTTGGAAGCAGTTGGGTGGAATTATTTTATACTGCTCCGGGATATCACTCCTTTAATGAGATGTATCTTGTTTTGGAACTAGTTAAGATTTAGATAGTCGTCACTTGAGAATCTTTAACTGTGTTTTAATTGCAAGGACTTCTCACAAGCAGTTTATTCCAATTCAAGTTACTTCAAAGTATCCTGCCTGTCCAGTTATTTGCATATCACAGGAGCTGATGGACGCTCCTGAAAATGCCAAACTCGTCACCAAATGGGCTGTCCGTTGAAATTTCGCATCATCCAATAAACAATCTAAAATCATCGAAACTAAACCAAATTCAACTTAATATCCGTTCAATTTAGACACAACACACCACACCGTCGATATTTCATGTCACAGTCGGGTATAAAATCCAATTTTGAATCGAGGCACCTCACTAGTGGTAGGACTACCGACTAAGAGAAAATAATTACCAAAGGGAGTCCCCCGGGGTGAGTGCATGGCATCCTGTCAGAAACTACGGACACGGATAGGTAGTACGCTGAAATTGCCTATTAACAGGATTACATTTAACCACTTGACGAGGATTAAAATTGGGTAAGAATCTTGCTATATTACATTTTCCGGAGTATAGGTGAGAAATTTATTGGATTTCCTGATGTAGGTGTTGATTTTGTTGTAATTGGGAAATTTTGGTTGGAAATAATGGAGAATGGAATTAGAAAAAATGGTTTTTGAGGAAAATTTGATATGTTCTTAGGTAATTATTTATTTGTCCATTTACCTAATATTAAGGAAATATATAGGTATAATAAATTAGGAAGTTTTATTTAAAATATATCTCAAAAACACTTGTTCACATAAAAAGTAAATACGAAAAACACAATAGTGTATCGTGAAATAACAGCTTATTAAACCTCTGTTAATTGTACATTTTACTATCAGAATTACTGTGAATCTACTGGCAAGTTATTATCGCGTGCACGCCCGAAGCATGTAAGTAATAACAATGAAAATCGCCGATAAACGCCAGTACGCTAACACCCAGTAATAATTACAACACCATTGACTTATTTGTTCAGCGAGTGGCTCCGCTTATTGTTCGAAAGCTGACAATGTAAATGCCGCGGACAATTTCTATCGTTCTAAGAATGACTATTCAATTGTGGGCACTTTATTTACCTTAAGGCGAAGCAAGGAGGTCGTCAATGGATTTCCACTATGTCATTTCCCGCACTCACTATTTTTTTAACCATCCTTTTTGGGGCTTGGCCGGGGCAGGAAGTGATTTGCTAAAACACACTCTTAATGTATATTGTAAAAGTGTCAGCTCCTTAATGCCCTATTGACGATCAATGCTCGTGGTTTCGATTTATTGCTATTGGTTCTTAAGGAGTCTATTGTTGTTGAATCCAATGGAATTATTGGCCGTATTCAGCTTTAGCTGGAATGTGATTTAGTTTGGCCGAATTACGTGGATTAGAAATAAGGTTGGGAATGAAAAGTGTGTCATGTTTTGACGTCTTTATTAATCTAATATTCTATTGCATTTAAATTAAATAGGCTTTGGTCGCTACTCGCCTATTGTGAAGCGATGATGAAGCCTATGGCTGGGAGGGTTAAATTGTTTTGATTTTCAACCTATAATGACTGATTTTGACTCGCTTATAACTATGATTTAAGTTCCCAGTACCACAGTGAAAACAAATCTGGTTACCACTGAACTGACTAATAATTAATACTTTTCAGGCCAGTTGATTAAACTGGACACAAATTCTTAAACGCTATTCGACAACCCCCATCTCCGCTAACGTATTAAACAATTTTCTATTATTTATACTCCCTAATCCCACAGAGATTGCCTCCCCAAAAGTGTTAACGAACTTATTACAAAACAGCCTTTAATTACAATATTTTGCTTGACGAGGTTAATGTAATAATAATGGTAGTTTTTGGAAGCCATGATAATACTGGAGTTAATTAATGATGAGAAACTGTAGGAGCGAGAGCTTATTACGTATTAAATTAAAAGGTTTAACTGTGTTAATGAATTATCGTGAGTGTATTTACGGCGTTATTTTAAGTGTATTGATTGCTGATGTAATCTGGTTTTCGTAATATTGTGATGCAGCAGTAATTATATTATTTTGTGCAGTTAATTAATTGCTTTTTGTTGTTTGTTTACTGAAGGATTTGATGGGGTCCAAAATAATGTAGTAGCTCAGTTCTATGCCGATACAATTAAGGTTACCATCGACATGCTAAGATGGTTTTTTTCTTTAACTTATACGTAAAATAACATAATATAATTTATTACTAATATTATCAAACCATTTGCATTGTATTTGATCGCTACATTAATTTCGTTTGTAGTGCAAAAGGCTATTTCCACGCCAGACAAACACACACCTACTCAAACTAATAAACAAACAAAACACAATCACTAGCTCGTAATAAAATCTCAGTAAAATCCGTATCTGTTTACACACACTGCTCAACATTCAATAAAAGCGAAGTACTGTATTTGTTTACTTGCAAAGTAGAAAGAAGTGCCATTCCGTAAACAGGTGATTATAGGGATGTCCCAAGTGTTTGCTATCCCACTTTCTCATATCGATGCATCACACGAGATGCATTCGGAACCGCATCTCTAGGGACGTGCGAAACTGGGACGCGATAAAGTTGCAAATATCGATATACTGTTACGGTAGTAATCCCTACAGAGGTAGGTAGTGGGCAGCGTATTTTCGTACACGCAATGTTCGTAAATGACAGAATTAGGTCCCGGTGTCATAGAGATGTGATGTGAATACCAAATTTTCAGGTTTCAGTTTGCAGTGCTAAAATTGGTGAGCATATTTTAGAGTCACGCATTAATGTAGTACCAACTGAACGTTGTGAAAGCTTGAATGGTTATTGGTTATAGGCTATCGACTGAATGTGTTAAATGGCAATATTGCCAAGCATGACGTACTGAATTCATAGTAGTTTTTTTTTCTTTTTTAAATATGATAATGTTATTATTTTGATCGATGATAATATTGATTTCCAGTTTATAGGTCCTTACATGATTTTCGACAATTTATTTTGAGGTTATGTTGTTGTTATTTTGAGACACAAGTTATCTTAAAGTTTTTGAAACTTTGTTTATAAAGAGTAATAAGTTATGGAATGCACTGAGTCTAAAACTTATGTTGTACTCTCAAACTAACTTTACATTTGGTTAAACTATTCTACAGTTACATGTTAAGGACCACAAACATTAACTTAAGCTATAAATCGTTAAAGTTCAGTTATAAAGAACAGCACAAAACTTGTTAGAATGAACAACAACCACTCAAACTCGAGATTGTTTTAAACTGAATTAATTGTAATACACGTAATATTAACAGGAGCTGTTGGTTGGCCGCAAGATGCATCTAAACCCCGTGTATTCCCGTCTCTCCCCCGGGACGAGCCACGTGCACCCACTTAGCACACGCCGCACTCATTTGCACAAACCAACAGACAACCCTCAAGCCATACATATAAAGATCACATTCCTTTGAACCGGGGTGCTAAGTAAGATTGCAGCCTTACACAGTCTGAGAGCTCTACTTCAGAAGCTTTGCCGGTATTAGAATTGCCTCGACATGTACAAAAATAGCGAAATTGAAGTGTTTCGTGAAGTGAATTGAATACAGATCAGATAATATAAAAATCAACGAAAAATCTAGCAACATTGTATTGTAACCAATAGATTATTTCTTCGACTTGTAAATATTTATTGCATTTGAATTGTAAAATAAGTTAACGATTTTATTACACACACGGTGGAAATTTACGACTATAATAATTTATCAAAGAAAACCGTAAACACGGTGCGGTGAAAACAAAAGAGAAGGGCGTGGAAACGTTTGTACGTGAAGGGCATAAAGTTTAAAAATACTCTAGTGATGTGCCTTTTTTGACTTCAGAAATTTTATGGCACTCGAAGAAAACGATCGCCATTTATGATTCACGCGATAGGCGTCTTTACACATCACGAACTGTGAGGAATGAAATATAGATGGCACTACTCTTATGCAAAGTGAGAGGTGAAATTTTCACGGTAGCTAGCACGCACTCGTAGAAATGCGTCCCTCAGGCGCGTGAGGTGGTTCGCACGACCAAATGGAATCCGCTCCGCAGAGATTGCTTGCGCTAGTTTTTTTTTGTTTAATATTTATGAACTTTGTCTCTCACATGTCGCGTTTACCTTTGTGTAATGGCATTTACTTCAAGCTCCGCTGACACTTTGAATGCCAAACGAACCTGAACATATTCCGTGACGCTCTGCTGATTACGATACAAGACATCTTGGCTGTATCACGTTACCGGTACTATCATATGCAAATTCATATTAAGCAATAAAGGATTTATTCCCATTGGTACTTTATATCCCAAAAATTAAATTATTAGAAAGAGACAATGGAAAATATTTTGCGAAGGGACATCGTTAATTATTTTTTCAACCGGCAAAGGTCGTAAATAAAAGTAAAGGGTGCTATTAAACGCATTATTCGCGCATATTTAATGTACTGAAAAGGCTAAAAGGTTTTTATTTTTCACAGATTCAACAGCTTAACATAAAAATCACCCTTTAAATTAAGTCTCCATTCAACACGTGATTTATTTACTAAATAATGTGAAAAAGAATATTAAAAATTATCAAAAATTATGTTCCCGACATATTTTTGTCCTTTTGTTTAAAAATGGTACAGATATCATTCAAAGTAAATAGCTTCATACATGAACTTTTAGTCTGGACTGTAATATCAAAGAGATTTATAGAGAATTCATTTTCTAAAATTCGACCTTTTTATTCCATCCTCAGGTCAATTTTATAGAATGCCATTCTGCTCTGACCTTAAAGAACCCCAGAACTTTTAAAGTAGCAAAAAACCTTTTTAATAGAAATGAACTTTTCTTTCGTTGTTAGGAAAATCGTACATAATGGTCATAATAGGGCGTCATAGGAATAAGTAATACGTTTAAATGATTAAATATAGGATTTGTTGGGATATATTGGAGAGTGTCGGACCGCGTCACCGAGGCGTGGGCCTCACAACGAAAATAGATAATAAAATGTATTGAAATGGCTGCGGGCCGGCTTATCCGGTTGAAAGTCAATGAATATTTGATTTCAATTTTTTTTCCCGCCGTCGCCGTGAAGTATTCACGCCATACCTAATTTGATTTTCGCCATTCCGGCCGTTCGCCGGGGCAGTTTGCATTCATATTCAGTTTGAATACGCGTTTGGGTTGCCTCTTGCCCGAGTTTGATACAAATAAACAGCGGATATTTTTACATTTCTTGCCAGGATAACCCGACCCAACTGATTACGTTCCGGGGATAATAACCCGACTGTAGTATTAGGGGAGGCCTAAGGAATATTTATATTAGATTATTATATGCGCTATTCATATTTAGGTACGCAGGAACATTACACGACTCGTATAACATAAATGAATCGTCTGGGCACACTGAGCAGGTAAACGCCCCGACAAATGAAAGTTTAAACGTCCACGCTCAAATGTATTCTAAGCACGTTGTCGTGTTTTATTTCAATGTTTATCTAATTACAAGCAGAGGGATCTCAAAATATCATCCAAATGACACGCAAAGGGCACAAAAGTTGGAACTTTTGGAAACATGGGTAAATTATTTTATGTCTTACAACGACAAGAAAGGGCCGTTTTTCCCTCGGCGAGGAATAAAACAGGATTCGTTTTTGCGAACTTGCATAAATGACGGCGCAACGATATTTCACCGAGCCTGAATATTTGGGTCAACCTGTTTTTGTGTAATGGGGATTACAAAAGCAAATTTAACATTGTATTTGTTGTAACTGCTACAAGGGAACCTTCGTTGGCAACAAAAGATGGCTCGCCTTGATACGATTTTCGTGGATTTTAATTAAAATCTTACGCGTTGTGGGGATAATGAAAGAAACTGATTACGTGGGCCCCGGACTTTAGTGTTTTGGGACACAATTTATTGGCTTGTTTATGACGATGTGTAATATTTACGAAAAAAATGAAAACGCGACCATCTAAATTGAAATAGGCAGATTTCAAGCGTAACTTCGCTTTTACCCTCACAATAATACAAAATCTCCTGCCGAGGAAACCGTATATTTTATCCGGGCGTCGATTTGTTATTTATTAGCCGGGAATAGTCGTAACATGGGGAGGGAGCACAATACCGAAAACGGTGCGCCTGTTTAGTGACGATGCCACCTCCGTTTCGCTCCGCTTCGTCTCAGCCACGGCGCCGCCACCATAACCTGAACTCCCTCCCTTTCCTGTTAGCTCAGCTCCTTACCCTTAGAAAAGAGGCTCTTTAGATTGCGACATGTCTGTTTACATTGGCCAGTTTTCATTGAGGGTCGAAGCCTATATTTATCCGTTGCTAGTTAACCAGTGACGACTTTGTGGCGAAGACGGCCAGAGAAATGAGGCGAGACAAACAAAAATGATATGTTTCCGTGTGTGACATGCAAGCCTTTGGAAGTTCCGTTGTTTTTGTCAAGAAAAATAAGGTGACACACCGCTCGTGCGTGGCTTGCCTCGCGTAACTTACGGCTAGGGAAGTAATAATGTAATATTATTACGGTTTTGAATTCCGTTCAGTTTTATTGTACAATATTTTTGTTTGAAATGGCTTAAGTTTTGTTATTTTGTTCGGTAATACAGACTGCTGAAAATACCTACCTAAATAATCGTACAAAAGCGACTACTTACAAGATCTACGTCTTATTCTTTGGGTTGTGATAGTTGTATTATTATCGGTAAGTCCCTAATCACTAAGCTACTCAAAAGGATACCTATACAAAGCCATTATTGGCATAGTTTTATTAATGTACAAGACATTAATAATTGTGTATAGAATTAGGTACTTTGGTAGTATTGGGGTTCTGATTTATAAGGGTCCAGGCTCCGTTGTTGTTTTATCCGCTTACTAAAGTAATGACAACTTACCTCTGTGCCTATTGGTCTGTTTGTCGAACATTAGCATGGCGTCCTCGATCTGCAACAAAAAAGACATAATGTTTACTTCAAATTCTGAAAAAATTGTGAGGAAAAATAGCGAAAAACAGGGGCGTCGTGCGCGATTTGAGCCCCGCCCCGGCAATAAAACACTCCGCCGTTGTAATAACGAATAAGCACCGGTACAGAGTAAACCACACGCTGCAAATAAACTTTGATAAGCGGGGGCGAGCAGGTAATAACGTATTCATAGAGAAATAAATGGAAAGTCGGCGGTTAGGACACGAACAATACACGCTAGCGGAGATGTGCTGTCACCGCGCGTCGCCTAACGCGACTCGCTCGCACCTAAATTTGGCCACGAAGGAGCACTTTTAAAATTCCCCGTCCGCCAACAAAACAGTGATAAATCTGAAATGGAACGAAATTGCATCGTAAATATTCATGTTGACGTCGACGCGTGACGCCTCCACATACGTAATTGTAGGTACGACTTAATTATAAATTCCTTCCTTATTAACTTTTCAGATGCGTATCAGATATGTCATGTTTGGCGGTACAGCAAAGGGTACACGGCGGCCGTATGAAATGACCCACGTTGAAAAATGTGCGTGTATACAAAAGCGGGCAAGTTCGGTTTGACAGGCCGGGGCCCGTGGGTTTTGTCTCGGCGGCGGCGTCGCCGGCGTCGGCCATCCCCAGGGCGACATTACGCGGGTAGGTCGACACGACGCACTCCCGATGATCGATGTCGAATACCCGTAACAGGTGACCTTTCGCTGAATTATTCCTACCTGTAGAAACGTTTGTTTAGTGGTGATTTGTTTGAGCGGGAATTGCCACGCTTTTGTTGGCCGAGCGGCCTGAGCAACCCTCTTCTGTGGTGAATAAAAAAATAACACCTAATTTTCGGACATACACGGACGCTGATTTATCTTTGACATTAATACCGTCTGAAGAGAAGGTAAAGGATCTCGTTTATTTTTTTCTCAAACTTTATCATTTTCGTTAGGAGTGATCCTATTTGTTCACGTGTTAAAAGTAGTTGGGTACGACGGAGGTTGGTACTCTGGAGGGCTTTGGGTGAAATTTACTCAAGGATATGGGACCTTTGAAAACAAAGGTAACGTAAGTGTTAATTCAAACGACATCGCCGATAGCGCTGTCTTCAATATGTTGTCGCTCGATAACACGATAATTTTTCAGATTTTCTATAAACTGTGTTGGTATCAGGGAAGTATCAAAAGTGCAAAGCTATTCCTTAAGAAGAAATAAAGCGCTCCTTGTTACAGCTTTCTAACATTTTATCGAAGCGGAATTGTTTCGATATCGTCATGATATCGACATGAATAGAGCCTTACAGAACCTGTGATCGTACTATGCAATAAGATCGAGTACCTAGAACGAAGTTCTTTATATATATAGTTTCATAGCTAAAAATGTTACAAGTTGCTATTTTAAATAGCATAAAACTACATGAATATTATGGTGCGTGTACCATCGCCTGTCGGTACGTTCAAACTACTCATTTTCCACAGTTGACTCTTACAACTTGCATGGGAAAATAACCAACTGCTACATTATGCTTTCCTGGTACAGAAATATATTTAGAATAACCCATTTCGGTCATTAATTTCCTTTACATTGATTTTATAGTGAAGCAATATGGTTCAAGTGTATACAATTTCTTGCTACCGTATTCGAACTAAATAAATTCTCTGCCTTAAGATAAAAACCACAAATGATAAAGGAATTACGTAAAAAAGCCTGACAATATTCCGAAATAGCAAAGCAATAAATATCTATTAACTTACATAAATGATGAAATTTATTACTTCAGTCAGGAGACGGAAAAGTAGACCAATCGTAACACATTTCGTCATAATACGATCGTCCGTGGTTTGACCGAATCAATACAGATTTGTTGGGAAAAAATAGATTATGCTGTATTCCTGCGACATAGATTGTGACCTAATGCGGTATTGTTACGGTCAATTTGTGAGGGCTACATCGCGTCATTACCTTCTTTCGCATTTGTGATGAAGTGCGTGCGACAAGGACGGGTATATTGCTGTTCGGGGTCGTTCCCTTGGGCGACGTTACGGTGAAACCGAACTTTGGCCATGATCAATGCGAACCTCGGAGGTGTCTTTTGAGTTAATGTTTGTATTTGATTACTGATCGATTTTATTTCAACTGATTTAAGTTTTAATTTGTTTTGAACGGGAAGGGTAACCGCGTGTGATGCCTATAGATTGATAACTGATTTCACTGTAGCATTTCTTTTCCAAATCAGTAATTATATCAGTTCGAATAGGTCAGTCCAGTATAAGATAGGAATGATACTATTAAAATGAGTGTAACTAACATTTCACAAAATATTAGCAAAAGCTGTAAGAATCCAATTTTACAGCCCGACCACCGTCACGTAACAAGTGGCCTAACAACTTGTGGCCAAATAAGAACATTTATGAACGCTTAGAAGCGTGACCACTCTAATTCGCCTTTTAATATTCGGCCGATGTGTGGCCCCACACTTGTATCCCACCAACTTTGCTAATTCCACTCTTGGTCGAATATTTTTCACAAGCAAGGGTAAGTGAGCGAAATTGGAGACAATGTTCGCCGACGGCCGGAATTTTTATAGTTCAGCGTACATGGCGGGAATAAAATACAGGATTTACTGAATGCTCGGATAGAGTATCGGGTTTAGTCGAGTCCCTTTTTGGTCAAGGAAAATGCCATAGTTTAGTTGAGCACTCGCCTGTGGGAACCGCGGACTTCTAATGCACTAAGCTGCTACACAAAAAGGTCATGTCACAAAATGAATGGGGATTGTAAGCGTTCGCTTTTTCGTCGACCGATTAAATAAACATAACTTTAACTGAAGTAAACATGACAGTTTTATTTAATCAAAACATTATCTATAAATGACATGTCCAAACAACGTAATTTACTTCGATAGTATCTTGAAAACTATATATGGCTGTTACTCAAATATGGCGGTTGTACAGAAAGGGACAATTTTCTGTAATGTCCGTACATTTGTGTTAAGCGTCGTCTATTATTAAGTATTTCATTTAAGGGAGTGACGTGTGTGGGTCCCGGAGGATACCTGTCGAGGTAATTCACAATGTGTACACCTCTATTTTTTACTTTTGTTGTTAAGATTTAGGGGGATGTTTGAGGTGGAATTATATGAAGTGGCAGTAAAGGACGAAACAACAAATATCGTCCTTAGTTTAATTGAAATAATTGGGATATTCTTAACGATTCTTCTGTAGTACCTATTATCGATTGCTTATTGTTTGATTGTGAAAAGTAATTAGTAAGGCTTTAATTTAATTTAAAATTGAAATCATCAATAAACAGTCGAAATTTACCTTTATTTGTTAATAGTCTCTTCTTAATTGCTTAACCTTCAATCCACATCAAGTTTCAAAATTTTAATTTGCGAAAGAAACTAAAACAACTCCAAATTTATTGCATCGTTCAAAACTTTCAGTCATTTTTAAATATCTCGGTAATTAAATTATAATTCGACTGAGACCAATTAGGTAAAGTTTGAGAATTAATAGGCTCCTTCAGTTTTTCACAATATTATTTTTAAGTCCATATTTTGCAGTCTGTTTGTGTCAAATATTAATAGAAGTTTGGCTATAGACTGCCTACAAACTCTCAACATTTGAATATTGCTAGACTCGCGATAGCATATAAATCAGAACGCATCATTAGAAACATACCGAGTGACGTCATTACACGCAATGAACACTAAAACAGCACTGGCATTACATTTAGCGTTCATCGCGATCCATCAAACGCACGATATCGCGATAGCGCAGCCAACATTACGCGATGAACTAATATCTGTGCATCGCGACTGATTTGTTTGTTTGTCAGCATGTCTCGTGACGGCACTGTGACGTATTTCTAAACACAGTGTTTATACGGGCGAACGTTTACCCTGAGGCTTTCAATAGGGCGGAAATTGGAATTCGCAAAAAAAGTTTTTGTTTTGTTTGTGATTTTTATTGTTTTTTTTTTGTTATTGACTATATTTTCGGACATGTCAGTGTATTTTTTTTAAGAATATTTTTTTTTGTAATTTTAATGTTCTTCTTTTTAATAGACATATTGACTACAATTTCGAAAGCCTTTTAAATACAGGAAAAAGAGAACATCATCCAAACCGCAACAATGGACAAGTTATCTGTTTTTAGATGCCATGCAAATTAGATCCTAAACAGATACCATTACTCATTCTCCCACTAATATTTGGAATTCAAACTGTCAGTTGTTACAAGAAACTCGCGAACTATGCATCTTGTTACTTCGGCCGGACTTGAGGATGGTCCAGCGTTGGTCAACCACACGTCAATCAAGGCAGTGTAGCTAACAATGCTCTCGGTTTCTCCAAACCGTTTGTAGGCAGCCTTGCTAGGTGGTCGGTTATATTGGCAAACTTTGACACGTATTTATTGTTGGGCTTGAGTTTGAACTTATTCTTCGGTTTGTAGTTTTGGCTTGAACTTTGAATGTTTAATAATTGTACGTTTCTCTTTGAGGTTTTTAGTAAGTTAACAAACAAAAGCTAAATTAGATTAAGCGTAACAATTTATCGAACTCTTATTTTAGAACCCACACAACCTTATTTACGGACACTCCTCATAATTTATTTGCAAAAAAAAACGTACTGGCCGTAAATTACATAAAAACGAATCACAATAAGAATACTCTTCGGGAAATCGCATAAAGAAAAAGTTTTAATTTGTTTAAATATTTCCGCGGGTCCGGAGTTCAGTGGCGCTCAAGTTTCGTGTCCCGGCATTAAGTTGCCCGCGGCTCGTAATAGGACAAGCCACCTGCTCTTAAAGGCGACATAACAATTAACTTGAAGAAGAAAATATTAGTTGAGCTAATAGAGCCACTCTGATACACTTCGGCCTCTGGCCTCCATAAATAACACCCCTTCTCGACTACAGATAGTCTACAATTTTGTCGTATTTTCGTAATGATTCTCAGCGGAGGAAACTCCCCGAGGATACCGACGTTTTATCCTTGTGCTTTTATAGTCGAATTGATTGGGAACCACTGGAAATAATCTCGGGGTGGGATTAGTTTTCTTAGGGAAGTTTTCCCGGAGAACTCGCCGTTTCCTTATTAACATACCCCTTAAGTATACTTTATCAGACAACAGTAATTAAATATTAGAAGTGTTTCGATGGGGCTGCAAACAAATACGGGTTTCGTTGGAAGAAACTAACTTTGTGTTCGTTTGCGAATGGTTTTTGGTTGGTCCGGATACCAGATTTTGCTTCAATGAGTATTTGAGTTTTTATCATCATAATCATCATCAACAGCCTATATGTTCCCACTGCTGGGACACAGGCCTCCTCTCTTTGAGAGGGAATGGGCTATAATTTACCACGCGGAACCAGTGCAGATTGGTAGATGTCACATGTCTTTGAATTTTTGGGTTCTAAGACAATATGCCGGTTTCCTCACGATGTTTTCCTTCACCGTTTTGAGAGCAGCGGTGATGAAATAAATTACACAAAGTAATGTCATCGGTTCCGTCAAAACTGGAAGGAGGACGCCCGGGTTCGCGAGAAGTGGAAAGAGTGGAGGGAGGCCTTTGCCCTGGAGTGGGACAGAGCAGGCTAGTAAAAAAAAATTGTTTGCCTAGGTTCGAACCCACGACCTACTTGTTCGTAAGTCGGGGTCGCCGCCACTGGGCCACCGCTGCTCTGCATTTGAGATTTAGATCGAAAATAAACACTAGTTTTCTAAAAGTAGACTTCAATATTTCCGAAGCTCATGTCGAGTTGAGAACCTCCTCCTCTTTATTTTTCGTCGGTTAAAAATCCGTTTGTGAAAAAGCATCGGTACCCTAAAAACCAAATATCGCAGCGACAAACCAAATCTCCTCCATTTATTTTTATTTCGTGCCAAAGAAGGATACTCGCAGTACTTACTACATTTTTCTTATGTACAGATAGCCCATTGAATATAAATAATGTCCACGTGATAGCCTCAGTGTCGACTAAAATTCATCCGTCTGACTTAAGAAATAAAATCTCATTTTCAGCGACAACCGCAACACCGTCGTTCTCAACAATTTTCATCTTCTGGTTTCTCTCTGGCTTTCAATTTGCTAAACTACAATCTAGCTCTTAAAAACTCCGAACGTCAAACTTAGAAAAAAATTACGTATTCCACGATCCGTAAAAAAATCGGTGAATAAAATATGAGGGAAGTTTAGGAAAACCCGAAATCGTTTTTCGTATTTGAATAATCACTTTAACAAACAAAAGTCGGCCGAATCTGCTTCATTACTTATTAACCTGCTTGAGTGTGAGACAAACAGGGAATCCCGTGGAAAACAACCACTACATTGATGTTTATTGAATTTTATTTTTTTGGCAAATATTGTTCTGAGGAGAGTTTTTAAAAGAAATAAATTTAAATGTAGCGAAATTAAGGTTTCAAGATGAAATCTCTGAGCTTTATCAAAATGATTTCCTTTTGTACATTTTCTTTTTACGTAAAATTTTTCAGTATCTATGATTGTGAAAATCCAATTGGGTACATTGGGTACAATTTCAAGACTCCCTATTTAACAATTATGAGGACCACAGTAGATGATTGGAAATCCGTGTGCCCAAAACCGTTGAAACACTTCAAAAGACAGATCTATTGTTATATTCAGACTTAAGTGAAGATGTCTCCAACATCAAAGGCACGTTGGGTTTTGTATAAAGAACTTCCCTTAATACTAAAGAACTTCCAATAATAAAGAAAGCCAATATAATAATATTGGCTTTCTTTATTATTGGAATAAGAACAAGTGAATAAAGACAACATTTCACTCGGTTATTACCATGTCGAATAATATTGTTACGCTGAAACGTCACTTAGTACAAGCACTCACTTCTTTTTTAATTACGTGACTCGTCCAATCATGCAAACTGAACAAAAAGTCATGATCCAAGGCCCCAGCTTTTAATTATTGGGGTATTTTCCAAACTTTGTGAACACTTCAGAAGTTGGGACCTGGCCTGGACTGCGGGCCGGTGTTAATTACCAACTTTTTAAAAACTGCAACTCATAATAGACAGCTCGGTTGAAAGATGAATGATGTGTTGGCTTCGAAGTTGCCTTTTTTTGCTAAACTTCGCTGGAAAATTACGAAAACATGAATTGTTGAACAACAACAACATGAATTTGACGTTAAACATTTCCTAAACGACAGACGAGTAATAGATGGGTACTCAAAAATTTCAAACGGTTTCAACTCATCCATTGCGATGGGACCAAAGTGGTTTATCAAATAGCTTATCATTACTCAATACACACAAGCAAAAAGTTATTATTGAACGATCGAATATAACACAAATAGAGGTCTAATTGGCATAAGCGCCAGGTTTGAACTGAGGCGAGCATGCTGCCGACAGACACCGTAAATATTCTTGCTCCGTGATTGAAACTGTGTTGCAAATTGTGTGTTACATTAATTATTCACGTGCACATGCTGTTACGTTGATAAAGTGTAGCTAATACCTAATATAAACAGCTTAATTGCGACCGAAACTTGTACAGGTTTGCTTAATTGATTTACAGTGTAGGTCGGTATCGGATAGTATAAATACGGTCTAGATTATACGACCGAATGAAAAATGGCGATCGAGTGAGCGTTCGACGGCGCGCAAGCGATCGCTACCAACATAATGACGCCACTGAAGTTTCACTCGTTAGTTTTATGTAGATTGTTGCCAGTCATTAAGTACCTATGGGAAAAGCCACGCTTTCATACGTTCGCCTCCATTTTCGAAATTACTTATTGTTTACGAGACTCGTCAGAGTGGGGATGAACGCAATCTGTACCCGAGCTTGCCATCCACGTAATGTGAGCCAACTACAAACTTTCAATAAAAATGTGTAGGTACTATGAGAAAATATTTCCTCTCATACATTTTTATCCACTGTGATTTTAAGTGACACGCGAGTTGTATTTCTAATATTACATTGTTGGCTTCAGCGGTATAAATACGACAACAGAATTTACCCTATTAATGTCTTTACGTATTGAATAAAGATATAATAATATTGTTACGGATCCGAAACAGCCCTTCCCAAACAAAATAATTCTTTCATCATATCTGATTTGTTGAATTATGCCACTGACGCTCTCCGTCTTGGATACTCATCTTGAATAGAGTTGACATCCATTGTGATGTTTTATTATTACTCTGTGAAATGCAACGAGGCGGGTGAAATTGTTAAATCCTCACAATGGAGGTTCTGTCTTCGTCGGGTCGAGTGCGCAAAAATTGTACAAGGATCTCAGTTCCGACGGGAATGTAAAGGGAAGGGATTAATTGTATAATCTTCAAATAAGACAAAGTTGAAGACGGCGGTCGGCGAGTAGGATTATTTATGTGTGGCGGGCGTGTGACGTCACGGGCGCGCCCACGCCACGCCACAGCCACTTCACTCCCAATCTGCATATAAATCGGATATCGATAATGACGTCGCTATCGCAAGCTACCCGAAATTCGTTCAAAATCCGATAAGCCTTGCCCGTGAAAGCTCTAATCCACAGAAGTTTGGATGACCCCGATAGTGGATAGACCTAGTCTTCTATTATGTAAATTATCAGCTACATGAAACTTTCGGCCGGCCACTGCGGTCGCTGAGTTTGCGGCCGGAACTTACGATATTGACTTAGGGTCGTATCTGTCTGTAGATCGAAACTAGTAAGTAACAATAGATGGAATGGAAAATCCGTCGTAAATATAATGTTTAATATTTGTTCAGTCGTAGCAATAAACGGTGTAATACAGTACATCGTGGAAGCGTGGAAAAAATGAAGCACAAAAATGAGTTGTAACGTTTACTATGAGTGTAAAATTCTGTGTGAAAATGAAGAGATCGTTGTGCGTGCGGGGACGCCTGCTGCTGGTAACGATGGGAGCAAATGACCCGCGCACGAAACACGACCGCGTCCGCTCCACGATGCCCCACACTCCGCCGGCTTCACCTACTCGCATATTACGTATAGCGATATTTACTAACACAGTTCCCTACGCTCTACGACTATCCTTTTTTCTAACAAAAATCCGTTCCACCGATTTGTTACGCCCGTAGCAATCCAGCGCGTAGCACTAGTGCTACGAACCAATATGTAAATCGATTTAAAATATTTCAATTAATTTCCTAACAGATCTAAAGTTTAGCGTCACGAAATGGAAAGCTCTTTAATTATACAAAAAGCATGACCCTTTTCAAACTTCATAATGAGACTCAAAATAAGAATTTAAATTCAATAATTATTCATTTGGCCGGGACAAGTGGGCGATATTGCGAAGTTGCGGCCCTGCTTTTCCATTGACATTTTCGAAGGAAACTTTTTAAGCGGTCTCCTATTGAGTGCATGTAACTTTCCTTTTAGACTAAAGTACTAGCTAAAAGAAACTTAGTGTGATTGGGCGTTCCATTTGCCCGATACTATTTTACCTGTTAAGATACTTTTATCATCTCTGTAACTATCAACTTTTATGTCTCTGATGGACTTACATATTTACGTGGAACTGCTAATCTAGAAGGAAACTTTGTTGGGAGTTGTTTCAAGGTGAGCGTCGTCCACTAACTAAACGTGTCGGTTACTAAGCGAGTTTAGTTTGCGTATTGTTTGCACAGCAGGTAGGCAGCGCGGATAGATAACGCGATTGGCACTTCCGACGTTTAGTAGACGGGAGCACCTTCCAAAGCGCGTTATTTTTATAAGGCATGGGCCTTGCCCTGACCCAGTTCCTTTTAATCCATCGCTTACCTATAAGGTTTTATTGGCAATGGCCCATTACGACCTACATTATCAACATCATCATCCGATTTTACTATTTCCAGTCACGTAAACATGAACGACGAGTATAAACCATAAGGCAGACAAGTTTTCCTATTAGATATGCGGAATTTGGGGAGAGGATATCTAGAGGTCAATGATCGAGGCACGCGACACTCACGATGCCTACCTTTTCCTTTTCCAATCAAACGGTTTTATGAGAGGCCTTTTATTCCTTGAATAATTATTCAAGTTTGCGAATATTTTCTGGAGTTGTATGTGAACAGAATACATAAACGTCGACGGCGTATTTTCACAAAATACTTTCAATTACCCCGAAAGCAAAACATTATCAATTTGCTCCGTAACCTCTTTTTAGGGTTTTTTTAGTACGTGCTCCAGTCAGCTCCTAAGACAAATATGAATAGGGAAATGAATTATATGAAAAGCTCCTCCGTTGTGACGTGTGAGAGATTGCGTCGCTTTGCGCCGACCTCCGAATTTAACCAGTCGTTTGTGCGCCGCGCAAAACTTGCCTCGAGGTTACATTAAGCCGATTACCAGCGTCAATCAAAACCCGCCTTTTTTCCCAGATACCGTACGCAGAAACCAGCAACCGTACTTTAACTAATGTCTTTATTCCGGGAGCTTTTTTTTCTCTTATTTTCGGATTTGTAATGTGCTAAGTAGGCATCTAAATGCTTATTGCCTTTCTAACAAGTAGTAATGGTAACGTCGAAACTAATATTTTCCGGGAGATCCTTCAAATAACGATACGGGCCATTTTCCGGGTGGGTGGTCGCCGACCTAAGGCCGATCAAGGCGCCCCGGCCTTCACTGATAAATTACAAGTCTTAAAACCAGTGGCAGGTAATTCTGCACAAATTCCAAGCTTCTGGCCCTCCGGCCTGCTACAGGAAAGTTTCAACGATTACTTTTACTTGTAATTTATGTCTCAGGGTACCGATAAAACGATGGCACCAAAGAGGGTCACAGGTGAGTCCCCGCGGAATTTCCTCAATTTTTTAAAGCGACTTTGAGGAAAGGTTTCCAGGCTTTTAACTGCTTAACTGCCCTCATATAAATTATGAAGTTCGATGGGCATGTTAAGTACAAGTTTTATCACGAGCGAGGTCGACAAACTGCCGTAAATAAAATCAGAGGGCTGTTACTTTAGAGGGATTGTTTTCGTCTGGCATAAAGAGGAGTGGAAAAATTACACACGTCTTGAGGATGGGAAATAATAACGTAATAGATGCCGTGTACTTGAAGAAAATGAAGAGGTCCGTTGTGTGCGATATAAGGCTGGGTATAGACTTGATTAATATTCGTTAGATGAGGCGAGGGGTGGCGGTGTGTTGGGGGCTGGAGGGGTGGGGGGGAATATGTAGCGGCTGATATATCGGCGGCCATCTATCAGGCAGGCCGCAGTACGTTGCATGCGTACGCACGCGCCTGCCAACACCGCAAACAAACGCCGCCATGCTCCGAACGCTGGTATTATCTCCGAAGTTAAAATCTAACGGTTTATTGATGAGTGTTTTGACGGGGTGTCTAATTATTATCATTTGTGTGAGGATATTTTATCTTTGACATATTTATATTTTGGAAAAGCGTACAGAATTCAATTTTAAACATCAAATGTTTCCAAAAAATTACAGGTGTCAATTTCAGTTAAATCTAGGTATTTTTGTTTTCAAGATTGCTTAATTTTTTGGCTACTTTAATGCAGTAACCAGGGTTACTGAAACCAGGTTCTGAAAGAACTTGCTCAACGATATTAAGAATTTATTAGAAAGCATTCCCTTAAATTTGATTTTCAATGAAAACAAGTCACTAGACACATACAATTCGTAAAATATGACGTCCAAGATAAATAAATCCATTAAAATGCTCGACCCGTTGACATGCATAAACAAAATAAAAGTAGGTAACCACGCAACTAGGTCTGCGGACAACCTAATCCCATTTATTGGGAATGAAATAAAGATTGTGAGATTGGCTGGATCACAACGCACTTACACAAATTTCGTTTCCGTGTCTTCAACGATGAATAATAGATGTTGGCCACAGTTCGACCTCTCTGCTACTCACACACACTGCCCCTGTCTTAAACACACCAGCTTACGCCCACAAATACAATATTATCTTTATACCCTCTCGCCGCATTTGTGGAATACCCACCGTCCATTGATTAATTTTTCGGGTCTTCCCTTTTAAATTGCTCCCGTGGAAACTATCTCAAAGGCATTATCGAGGTAAGCCATAAATAAATTTAAATGTTCTTTGCGAAATACCTCAACACATTTATAATATCTCAGAAAGGATAGGTGCAATAAATATCTGCACGTGAAATACTGCTTTATTTGTTCTTAACCCCTTCCATTGTATGTGGCAAAAGAATGGCCATATATTTTGTAATAGTTGGCAGAATCTAATCAAAAATACTTCGCGTGACCAGAGAGATGCCTTTTAGTCTTAATGTTTGTAGTTTTATTTGTTTTCAGTATACAGTAGGTATGTTAGTTTAAACGAGGGACATATTGAAACCCGTAATAGGGCATGCTTACACAATACTAATAAAAATATGAATGAAACAAAAACACTGATAAATAACAGACAGAACCATAACCAAAAATTTCGGAAAAGTCACGCCACCCGTTTATCACAGAAAATGTGTGCGGATTAATGACTTTTAGGTATAATCCATAATCCCTTCATATTTTAAAAGTGGCATAGGACAATGAAGAAAATAAATGTCTATGGGCCATGGGACAATTATATCACAAATGAAGGTTATAGTTTTTTTACATATTTGGGACGAGAATCAAATACTGAATACCCTCCTTCAATCCATTTAACCTGACACCCTGTATAATGTTCACAATGACCTTACTTGAAATGAATTTTTGAATGTCACAACAATTCAGTATTAAAAGCATATGAATTAAGTGAGCAAGCTTTCGACAATAATTGAATTACGCTCTAAGCTATGCGGCCACATAGATTTCACTTTTGGAATCCGCTTCGGAATGCGTGCATAGAAATTATTTGAACATTTACGCCGGTAATGTTGCGGTAGCAACGGATTCACTCCGCTCTATAGCACCGCACCAGATTTATGTACAGTATTCAATATATCTTGTTTGTATCTGCTCAATACGCAACCAACTCTCAGGCTATTTCATTAATCGGAAACGTATCACGTAGCAAAATACCATTTCCATACATTGTTGTACTTTCCGGTGCTATACCAGATTTTTTACAACAAAAACTTTTGTTCAGTGATAGGTAAAAACCGATTTCGTAGAGCGGCGATAAATAAAAACGAGTGCCACATTTCGCGGAGTTACTTTATAAGCGAAGCACATCGGGCCGGCGCGGCAACTGCAAATGGCGCGAAACGACAATTTTAAAGCACAACATTGAATATACATATAATGTATCTGGCAGCGCACGTGCGGGCCGATTACTCGCCGCGCGCGCCAGCCTCCACCGCGCGCCGCACTGAGCGATTGTATGCTGGCGCTTTTAACGCATTACCATGAATAATATATACTCAAATTGAAATGTCGCATTCGTGTCGCTCGAGCTGCCTATCTGCTCTCGCCGCTAGACGCGCGACGCCCGACGCCCGGCGCTCGCACCAAACCTCCTTCTGTATTCTGTCCCTCAATTCGTTCTGCCAATAGGCTTTGCCTTTTATCGAAATCACTGAGCTCTTTTTTGAAAGGCTAAGTTGAATGGAGTTTCAATTGATTTTCATATCGCATTGTTCAAGAGGGTAAAGTACAACGTATTTGATAGAGGCTCCTATTCTCGAATTGAAAGTGTTCAACATTTAAATTATACTACATTACAAGTATAATTTCAAGCAAGTTATTCAAATATGTGTGTTCCGAGATCGTTATGATAGAATTATAATTTGTCGCGTGGCGTTTGACTCCTCATCAAGAACAATTTAACGTAAAGCGAGTCTTAATTTCCCACTCAAATTAAACGCTTGTTAAAGCAGACCAGAGATAATTATTACAAGATCTAAAGGCAGTAACAATATAATTTTGAAAATTACTTTCACCAAATAGTCCTCTCTTCTTTGTACAGCGTGTTTAAAGCGGAAGCGCCACAAATTACTGCCTTAAATATTTAATTTGTGAAGAAAACGGATTAGCGGGTAATTGCTGAGAAATTAATACGAATATACGTCCAAAACGCAAAGTCGCCAAGAAACCGCCGATAGCAAACTCCATGATGTGAACTTCGGTACATAATTTATAGAGGTCCCGATTAGTATTAAGGATTACGTGATCATTATGCGAATTAAGTAAGATTTCCTTGGAAACTATTAAAAGGGATCTCACGAACCTC
The DNA here is from genome assembly GCA_932274075.1 of Diarsia rubi. Lineage (NCBI taxonomy): Eukaryota > Metazoa > Arthropoda > Insecta > Lepidoptera > Noctuidae > Diarsia > Diarsia rubi. The sequence continues at coordinate 7,472,476 of OW026421.1, forward strand.
GACCCGAAGAAGGCACAAAGCGAGGGTCACCTTCAGAAATCAAAGCCGGGCTTTATTTATGACCTGGACTTGGCTGTCCTATTTGGCTAAGATAAGTCCCTGTATTATACATAACAAAGTTTATACTGTTAAGGACGGCCACCTTCCTACATTTCGGAGTAAAGATAAGATCTCCATTAGTAGCAGATCTCATTCATCGTGTGCGTGAAGCCGCTGGTGGAGCGGTCTCGAGCCCACGTAATTACACTTATAGGGGACGCACACAAGCATACAGCCTGCCTGAAATCTGATATTCGCCTCTTACATCTTTACTGACATCCTGCTACGGATAATTACCGCATTTTTGTATTTAATCTTAAGCTTGAAAGGAGCCGGAAGTCTTGTGTACTTTCTTTAGCCAACCTTTCGGAAAATGTGATACCAATTTTACCATCACTTTCACTAATTACTTATTTACTTTGCTTGACTTGAAAGGATAAATCCAAAATAACTAAATCTATCTAATATTTTCTGGGTATAACTTATACGTTGTATTTCCATGTAACAATAAAATAGGGAAATCTCTATCAGCAGTAAGTCGTAAAGAGGTAAGCACTGAACCGGAAAATGGGTATGGGCAAGACTGTATCCCAACTTTATCCAAAAGGATGTATCTTTTTGGAGAATATTTGGAGTGCCTAGGTAAAAACAATTTCAATCTCAAAGAAGGGGCTTTAACCGGATTCCTTTGCTTTAAATTTTATGGTATTATCACGTGTTCGTATTGCTCCATGTTTTATTTATCTATGATAATATAACGGGAAATAATTTTAACATTATAGTTGAGTCATCTCTGGCACTACAACAAAATGAGAACCGCAAAGAGGAGGTTTAATACATATTTTATAAATGAGATCGTGTAATTTGAAAGGCGAGTGATGGTCGGTGGTATTTGTGCGGGACCTCAGAAAGCCGGTGCTAATCTACGAGACAGAGAGGCCACTGCTCGCCTGACTAATCCGAGTAGCACTATATGGGACAAATAAGTTTGTTTAATGCTCAGAAGTAAGCATTAGTGCCGAGTGTTGCGTCGGCGTGCGGGTCCGTACGTAATCAGATTAATTAGATGATTTTGCGGGCGTTATTAAAAGTTGAGCCGGCTAAAGCGCAGCTCAGTTACCTCCGCCAAGATAGCGGGCTTATGCGCCGCATATATTTACTACTTAGCGGATATTATACGTACGCCGGGAATGCTCTTTAATGTTTTAGTAGTATTTTCGACTGAGGTTGCGAACTCAGTGCCGTTTTGTTTGTGCGCCACAGTGGGCGGCTGGAATAATTCACTTAAGCTTAACTGGGAAAGATAATTAGGATTCTACGTCGGTTGATGCAAAATGAACGCGAAAAACAAGGTGGAAGATTTTTTGCGCTCATTCAGAAATTGAATTTTATATTTGCAGACGAAAGTTTTAACGAGACGAACCTATTTTTTTTCTACGCTTAGGCACACACTGAAAACAGCGATTTAATTTTCGTAATTAGACGCGAATGGGGTTCTCGTATTTCTCATTGTACGTTTTGTGCAAGGGTGACTTTTGTGTGCAGTTCGATGGTTCGAGCTTGGATGTAGCAAATGAATTCAGAGAGCTTTTGTATGATGCAATGTGTGACGATGTGGGAACTGGTGGGCGCTCGTGGCGTTAGTCTCTTAGTAGCGGAGCACGGACCGCTGGACACGGGTCGCGCGACCGAGCACGGCCCGTGTGCTGTCAATCATAAAACAGAAAAAAGTCGCTGAAATTCCAGTGGCTAACTCCCTGTTTAGTACAGACGGACGGGCGGACGCGCGAACCTTATAACACAAAGCCCGGCTGCAACTGAAGTTACACAAAGCGGTCACATAGTAAATACCGAAAACATAAAAGGTTAGACCGCACGCTGCATCATCCTGATATTTACTTTCCTTGTGTTAAACTCGACTTGAATTGTGTAGTGATTTTTTTCTTTGTAACGCTCGTTTTAAAGGGCGATCAACGGCATTCGCACGTGTGTTGTACCCGGTCCGATAATTCGCAGTACAGCGATTCGTCGAGTCCATTCTTTTGTTATTTCCTCTTTGTTCCCCGTGAAAGGTGGCTGCATTGTTTTCTCGTTGGAATGGCTCGAGATTGCGCTAAGAGTCGAGATTAGTGACAACGTGACGCGTGTGTGTAACCACCCTAATTTAGTTTCGATAATGCTTTAACCGTACCTTAGTTGGAAACTGCTTTTAGAGAGTTTGTTTTGTATTTTATAGAGACGTAGAACGTTACATTGTTTCCGAGGATTTATTTTTATTTTCAATTCTTAGTTTGTTCTTTTTTATTGAAAAGCTAACAAAGGCTAGCAAGAGGGGGAAACAAAAGTAGTTGGGGTGGAGTGAAAAAGGGACCATCGGAATAAAATTTTCTAAGCAAGAATACGATTTATATTATCAAAATCTCTTATTATTTACTTGTAATATTTGCTTTACCCACCCTGTTCCTAAACCTCACAAGACGATGTACAATAACACAAAGATCATTTAATCGATGCAAATTATGCAAATCTTCAATTGAATCAAGGTTTCCTGTCACCGGACATCTTATATTCATGATGTGGCGGATGACGCTTAACAAGTATAAATATTTGAATAATTTGTCTACCATATTAGAGCTTTATCTAATATAAACAGAGCTTAGAATTTAGATAGTCAATTTTATGATAACCGAGTTGGTATTTTTCTTAAAAAAATCGGATCAGAATAAGTTTTAAAGTTAATCTCTACTCTAAGAAGCAATCTAACAAAACGCTGAATGTATTTATTTGTTTCGAACCTAATTAAATTCTAAGCTAACTTTCGCGTGGAAAAATCCAAAAAGGAATATACCGGTTTATTTAAGTTAGGTAGATCCCGAGTGCCATGCGGCATTATCGTCCGATGAAATGGACAGTCCGGTCTCTTGAGGAGGCAAAGGGTTCGGTTCGGAGCCACTCAATAATTGAAGTCGTTGAAATTCCGGGCGGATTGTTGTGGTGGCACCTGCGGCGCGGGGCGAGAGGGGTCGGAGGGGGCAGTTTAACGGGAAACAATAACGTTAATGTTTATTATAATGCCCGATTTATTGGCGATTCTCATTTACGGTCCACGGTCTGAGTTAAATTCGCGCGAGCTTATTAACGCACCGCACGCGCCGCGCGGTCCGTTTTACGGCGCGGTCCGGCTTAACGGTCCAACTGTAGCTTAATTAAAACTAAAACGACACTGTAAATACATCGATCACACTAATACTCTTTGTATTCGAGGGTGATGTAGACGATGTGCTGGTTTTTGTGGTGTAATGATCCCGAATAGAGATGGGTATCGCTGCGGACTCCAGACGAGCTGGTTGCGCAATGAATAATAATTAAACGAGCATTATAATGATTGAGGTGAGCCGTTTCTGAGGTAATAGCACGCGTGCCGCGTTAAGCCTGCAATTATTGGAGTTCGTAAGTATCGCCGCAATATTTCGCTGTTATATATTTTGTGTTGAAATGAAGTCGTATATTGTGGCAACTCATTACCTTATAGCACCTTTGTACGTGCAATTAAATATTGGCTTTAAATAAATTGAGTGATTTTAACTTCACGGCTTTTTTGTTGTAAAGCAATGGCTATCTTTATTAACATCAATGTGAACATAATCGTGATGAACGCGCCGGCTTGTATTAAAACTTATTTGACTGTTCAATGTTTCGTAGAACTGTCCGATTCAAACTTTTATTCTGATATCTGACTCTGAAATGTACTGAAATTGACCTCTTTTGACTTATATTAATCAACGCAATGATTAGATTAGATTTTAGATTTTCGATTTATTTTAAATTTAAACAAAATATCATTATCAAGTATGATTTTACCGATATTATACCACTATCTTTGCATAGGTAGTATCTACATATTTTCTTGGTTCTTATTCACGAAAGATTTCTAAACGTCATATGTACTTAGTAAGTACTTAGTTACCTTGCTCCAGTCTAAGTGATATATCAGTCGCAAGCCGTAACAACCTATTTCATGGTTCAATACCATTCCTCGCATCTGATGAACAGTATGAGCTATAAATCGATACGATAATTGTCAATCATTAGGTTCATCAGTCAGGTGGGTGGCACTGTAAAATATCATTAAATCATGTAATTAACTTCCTGGCAACACCACGTTTGAATGTTGCCAACCCTCAAAACATCACGTGCGGTGACCCGCATGTTATGTACAGGTTTGTGACAGTATTTTGTATTCGAATATAAAAAGTATTGCGTTGGAAGTCGATTTTATGTTCGAAATATATTTTAATCTGTGTAAGTGTTGAAAGTGTTTGTGAAAACACAGAGGCGTCATTTTTTAGCCTTTCGGTTTTCTTTTAACAAAGGTAATAAAATGATTATATTATAATAAAATTTAATTTTCAATTTTTAGGGTTGTTGCTTGCTTGTTTAGATCAAGCTATTCTTCCTAAAAATACTTACATAGTACGCCCACGCTTCACTAGTTATTTTAAGGTTCTATTTAATAGGGAGCGAACCTATTCTAGCCATCAACGAGGACAGATCCAGATTCCGTGGCTGCTACTGAGAAATTCCTGATGGAAGACCCCAGTAACATTCTGCCTGACCCGGGAAACAAACCCTAACTACCTTAGGACCACCTTAGGACTACCTTATTGCTCTCGTAGTCGCAATAGGGTATTTCACCAAAAAACTCAAATTAGTCAGTCTGTTAGATTATCGAAAAATATTGGATACGTGTTTTTTGATTATTAAAATTAATAAAAAAATACGAAATTAAAACGTGTCAAAGATCATGAGTGGGGGCTTTTGACGTCACTTTGTGGGTAAAAAGGACTAACCTTGTGACGTCACACGACTTGACGCGACTTTTCGAAGCACTGTATCGTCTTCATCTTTTATTTAAGTGAAAATAGAAAAAAAAAAGTGTCCATTAGTTGAAAATCGATCTGACGGACTAACTAGTTTTTTTTTTTGTTGAAAAACTTTATTGCGACTACGAGAGCAATAAGGTAGTCATCTCATCATCTTCATAGCCTTTTCCCAACTATGTTGGGGCCAGTTTCCAGTCTAACCAGATGTCGCTGAATACACATCATATTTACATAGAGATACTGCCTATTGACCTCCACAACCCAGTTAGTACTGGGTAAACCGATACCCTTTGGTAAGACTGGTTGTAAGGTTGTCAGACTTTCTGGTCCACTGACTACCTGTAACGACTGCCAAAGATCTATATATGGCAGACGGGACCAACATTTTAATGTGCTTTCCGAGGCACGTAGGAAGCTCGGTATGTAAAAAGTGGTCACCCATCCACCGACCAACCTAGGCAAGTCCGGCTTAACCTGAAGATCGAACCGAGTGGCAGTGATTTTTAGCCCACGAGCTCCTTCTCAAAAAGGCAGTGAACTAAAAATACCTTTTAAAGTTAACCTATAAACAACCACAACAAAACACCCAGGAAAAGAAAGAAAGATTTGTATGGCACATTCGCTTGAAAGGATAATCGTTCACACGTAAGGATTCCTTAAGGGTGTGGGGTAAACGAATTTATGTGCTAATACACCTTGGGACTGGCCAATGTGCTAATGAAAGGTAATACATAATTCAACCGGTGAATTATACAGTGGCATGTAAATCGATATTTGCACCGCGTAACCGCAAATACAGTACCTGTGAAATCACTTGTAGAACCGAAACGTTGTAAGGGAACGTTAGAAGATATGATTATTTGATAATGTTATGTAAATTGTGTAATTTCTAGGGCCTTGGACTGCTGAGTGAGTTGTGGGTTAAGTTTAGAGTTGCTGGGGAGATAGTGGTTGTATGTCGGCATTTGGGGGTTGATAATCACTGTTGTACTTTTTAGGCGAGTATTAATAAAGATTAAAGGAGAACTGGTGTTATTGTATGTACAGTTGTGCAAAATTTTCAATGACTTTCTAAATACATTTCTATTTGTTACTAAATTAAGTTTCTTCTGAGAATTCTCGTTCAAAGTTTTATGAATAATCTTCTAACACACAATATTTGATTATTTAACATACGTTATGAATTTCTAACCAATCCCTAGGTTATTAAAAATAGAAACGGTTGAGCGGTTTCAAGGATTATGCAAAATGTAAACTTGTCTCTTTAGAACTTTAAATATTTTGTAACATTGCAAAATGTATTTTCGATGTGATAACTTCCACAAAATGAATAGAGAACGTTTGTTTTAAATTTCATAACTATTATAGGCAATTGTAGGTACTATGAACTATTCAGAATATTTTATTCGGAAACAAAATGGAAAAAACCAGCCAGCCGGCCATGTAGGGCGTTGATTAGTTCTGTTGAAACAAAAACTATTCCCAAACCGGGCGCAACAAACGAAGTGGAAAAAGTCGATATGAGAGAGGTAGCACGATCTGATTGTAGAACGTAAACGGCAATCGTTGAGATGCGTTTCACACTGAATGCGCCCGCTCTTTAAATTATTCCTGTCCCCCGGAGCACGAGCCCTGCCTACTCCCTACCCCACACTCATAACCATTGATTGGCTCCGCCAGCTGGACCACAGCCTGCCGCACGCACAGTTACAAAGAAATGTGAACCAATTTCAAAAAGAAATACGACATCCGAGATTTTCATTATCCCCCGCTATTCCTCTTCTCCTTTTTACTCTGTGATACTTTATAATGAGCTGTGGTCTCGAATTATTCAGATTAAAATACTAGACATAGCTGCCTTGGTTCGTTCGTTCGTAGGTACGTTTAAAAATGGCGTGCATTTACATGGTTACAAATCTTGTACATCTGAAATATTTAAAGTGTTTCCAAGTAGCCTAAAATACCATGTGTTAAAAAAATTAAGAAAAAGGGTATTTTCGTAAATCAAATGTTTGGCATTGTAATAAAATATGGGGCAGCACACGCAAGTAGGTATCAACCAGTTTGTAAATAGAACAAATCCGTTATCAGCATAAAAGGTTTTACTAAAGCACGACATGGGTATGAATACTATATCTATTATTTTTGTAACAATACCCCAGAGTAAACTCGACAAAGACAACACGCCGGCCGGTACAAATAAAAACGTATCAAATAACTGAATAAAATGAAAAACCGTCAGTTGGGAGAACGAATTCATTCGTCGGATATGTAAAATGTTAAAGCATTCATCTATCCGCAGGTCCGCACACCGGAATTCATGGGCGAATGTGGAGCATGCAAACTGCCACGACAGCAAACCTCGCCGCATCAAAACAACAAGCGGCACATTTGATTAAAATAAATAAAAGGAATCATATAACGCGGGGCTCACTCACCGCCGCCGCCGCATCGCGCACTCCGCACCCCCCCACAAATATTCAAACGTATCAATGTAACAACCCATCAATATTAAAACGAATTCAACTGTATGAATACAATATTCGTTCCATAATTCAAATAAAAAACGGTTTCGGAATTACACGCGAAGACTAACACGCAATCGTACCCCACAGTAATCATGTGTAATCGACTGTTCGGGAATATTTCATGCAAATACTTGAAGTGTATAACGTCGTAAATATCTTAGAAACGCATGTTGAACCCAAGCGAGGCACAACACTCTAAAATGGCACATCTATTCTAAACGGAAGCTAGGGTATCGAGTTACAAATCGTACAGAAAATCTAGACATTGTTGGCGGAGCTCCAATCGAGAAGTGATCATATCTGTCAATATTCTTTGAGCATGCGATGCATTTCAACCCGTTCTATTACGACAGTAAAGTAAAATCTAATATACGTGTCTACACGACCACCAAAGAATCATTTAGAAATCTCTGTCTGAAATCGTAGTAAAGCAGGGGCAGTAAAGCAGTTTTTAATCTAATTATGACAATTCAGTGAGTTACCACTTCGCGGGTTCTCGACAATTTCTTTTAATAACTTGGCATTTTGTGGAGGCCTAAAACAACTTTTTAATTAAAGATAATCAGGCTAAAATGTCAGCAATAACGCGGTGTCACGGAGGCAGACGGCAACTTCATAACTGTGATGCGACCCTAGTTGACGTGCCATCAGCAGGAACACGTTTTATTGGTAATTATGGCAAGTGGCAAAACTTAACTTTGTGGCGGTGCTCGGCACGAGAAAATGCACATTTGTGAAGTTTGTAGTCGTGAAATGGATTCTAGTTTAAAACAGAAGGGGTGCTTCTGTTGAACGTAGTTAGGTGATATTGCTCTCGTTAGTTTTGCGGGGCGAGGGCACTCCGTATTATATTAACTGTGCACCTATACGAATTCCCAGGTTACGTGGATTGTGGCGCTCGGCACCTTAGCGCCCCGTCTAAGTATGTACGTAGACGACAATCTAAACAATTTATTCAAACAGTCACAGTTGGTCGTAAACTACGAACTCGCATGTTACGGTATACCTAGTTGGTGGCTCGGTGCAACGTTACCCGTATATTTACAGCCCTGTCGAGTTGTCAAGTTGCGCGGCAACATTTGGCCGACATTTACATACAATTTCATATTCATATCAGAATTAGGTGGCGGGAGGAGGCGGCACTCGATGCCGTGCGGGGACGTCACTACGGAACTAACCGAGTCTGCTGACAAGACAGCCAGACACTGAATCAACAATTTTGCACTAAGAGTTTTTATCGAGAGGAATTTGCATATGAGGGAAGACAGATAAGTCTGCATGAAAGGCAAAAACTGCAGAAAAATGTTATCCCCATTTCCCTTCCAGTAAGTTCTTGTAACACGGACCTTTTTTGTATACATGATGGAGTTATGTCAAAAATGATAAACATATATCAAAACATTTGACGGCACTGTTGGTGCAGTGGTTGAGCGATTGGATTGCTGCGCTGCGTGTCGCGGGTTCGATCCCCGCACGGAACTAATATTTGTATGGCCTGCAGATAGTTGTTTCGGGTCTGGGTATTTATGTATGTGAGATTAAATGTTTGTGAACGCATCCACGATACAGGAGAAATCCCTAGTGTAGAGTAACGTTTTATAAAAAGAAAAATAAAATATTACGAACAATTAATTATTGTGTCTACTTTCAATGACAGTGTTAGTTTTAAAACTGTTTCGAAGGCTGCGTGGGAGCAAGTTCTGAGCAACTTACTCCACGCTTATATAATTATGAAAAGGCACAGTGTAAATCAACAAGGGTGCAACTCATTATTATTAGAAGTTTTGTTAAGATATTACAAAGCTCGCATTGTCTTGTATAATTAACATTTCGATACAGTGAAATTAAAAGACAAACAGAAATCTTGAGGACTTATTTACCATCAGCAAGCAACAATAACTTGTGCATTGCTGATGCGAGCAACACAAACGAAAGATAAAACATTGCAAGTTTTATTGAATAAAAACTTTAGTCTTGCATACTAATGCTAAATTTGTATTCGCCTGAGTTTGCTTGACTTTTCATTAAGTTTCTCGTTTCGCCGGGCGAGAGATGAAAATCAAAGTAATCATTAAGTCTGATTAAGCTACTAACAAATCGCACTTGGCTTGGCTTCTTTGTTTTTTAACTAATTAGTGATAATTAGTGCTCGATCTCGATAAGATAAAGTTATTTTATTTTGGGACTTTCATATTAATGAGAATTTATGTCAAAAATGATACTAACAGGAACCTCTATGAGGCTATATTAACTAAAGTCTTACTCATAATTCAAAACAAACCTCTGACATTGAGGAAACAAATTCAAAAACAACTCGAGAAACATTTACAAAAACAACTCGTCCATTTTTGTAGAAAGTGTGCCTTGAGAAAAATGGGATGCATTCAAGACGGAGCTAAAATAAACTGCTCACAATGCAACAGTCGATGTGACAGAACGCTGTGCCGACGCGAAGCGGTATAAGAGTGCACTTTAGTTAGGAAAAGACAGGTACTCCGTGTGCATTAGGCGAATTAAAAACTTCTCCTTGTGCAGCTCTTCATTTGTTTCCGAATGTAAAGAGCGAAACGCGTCGCTCGGGCGCGAATCACAGCAAAAGAGTTGAAATCAAACGCTTCTAAACGTGGAAGCTTCAAAGGACACGAAATGAGCACGTTCAAAGAGAAACGCATCCGTATAACTTGCAAAACGGCCCGTGAACAGGTAATCGTACCGATTGGTGCAGAAATAAGTTTGATGTGATGGGCACCGAACTGTGCAATCCCATTGCATGTGGCCTGCACTAAAATATGTGTTTATGTGGTGCGCCCTGCCTCCCAGGGGTAGAACGATCGGCTTTGAATAACTTTAGATTTATATGCGACGGGAATTAAAAGCTATTAGTTATATTGATAGGAAGAGATTAATTTTATGTGTTTGTTTTTTATATTTATGGTTTTAATTTATTTGTGAATCAAACGAGCTGCAAAAATGATGGTACTGGTAGTGTTAGACTGATATAAAATAAGGTTAATACTTTATTTACAGAGGTACATAATTATAGTTTCAAGGCGGGGACAACTGTAAAGTTTGCGGTTTAAAATAATATTCAAGTTTGAAGAGTAATATCATCATACTCTGCAAAAATAAAATATAAATTCGTGAACGTTATTGTTATATATCTAAACTATTTTATTGATAGGATCAAACCAAAACTGGAACTTTTACACAACTATTTTGTAACTCATAAAATATTTAGTTGCGTATAAAACCGCAGTGGGCGAACGCGAGCCCCACCTTTGAAAGCCGTAACTGGCTATTACACATTTAGGATAGAAAACCTTTGGCAAGAATTACTAAGGTCAAATGTAATAAATTTAGTTTTAGCCCGCAAACTATGTGGTCGGAGATTTTCGGGGCAGGTTCGCCTTTTGTTTCGCCGATGCCTACTTTATTCCCTGTAATCCATTAAGACACATAACGAATAGTCCGAGAAGGGGATTTCATTGACAGCCCTCTTAACTGCGCATTGCCGCGGCAAAGATTTGTAATGTGTTTACGAAACCCCTTTTGTAGGACACTTTGGGTTGGGATGCGGTTTTCTAAAAGGCTATTTGTTATGATTTCAAACAAGGTCCTGTCAGATAAAATGGCTTTTGTTATTTATTTTCTGGACCGGATATTTTTAAGGTCTTCACGAGAGACGAAACAAATGTCTGGTTCTGTTATAAATCGGTGGCAATGAAGATTTTCGGGTGCTTTGCTTTTCATCGATACTTCAGCTTGGATTTTATTTTTCTTGATATTGAGAAATATGAGGTACTTATAATGTTCAGGTTTTATTTTAACGAAAGATATTGAACAGGAACAAGTGATAAATATTTATGCCCAGTCCGAAGGCTCTGTTTTAAAATATGCGTTTTAAGGATAAACACGTTCTTTACCCAAATAAGGCCAAGATGTAGCAAAAAATAATTTATGGAGCAAAACTTTTTGAATGTTTTTTATATGAAACCGAAACGCAATAAATAATAAATCAGTAAGATACACAAAGCTCTCCTCAACGTTGTTTTTAAGTTCAGAAAAGATGTTCCACAGAATAAAAATAAATCACTCCCGAAGAACTTGCACAATTGCTTTATGTTTTTCTCGAAAAGAAACAGAAAAGTAATAACTTCTCAACCAATTACAACACTCTAGTTACATTAATCCAGTGAACCCGGCCATTTCTTCCGAAAAGGAAAGTTTCAAAACAACTTACCCTCGAAAAGAATCCTGAAAAAAGCATAAATATCAATGGTGAGGAGGGCTCGAAGCGATCTCAGCGCGATGGGGACAAACACGCCACCGAATGCGTTTTACGACAAATGATAGCGAGATTCGGAAATGATCAATATTATATTATTTTCTGACTGAGCAACACTTTGCCCATTATCGACAAGCACATTGTTATAATATCGCGATACCGAGAATACATTGTAATTAACAATGTAGAAAACGACTAACCGTCAACATTATGAAATCGTTAAAATTTTTCCCCTGTGTACTGTACATGGTTTCATAACGTTTATTCGCACGCACACAAAACACGCTAAATAAAGCCTACACTTTGATATGATAATAAATTAAATAAGCGTCATAAATACCAGCACCGAAATTAAATTAACGGATTATTTGCGTACGCAAATGCAAAGTAAGTGATTAAGCGTTTCCAACACGTGTTCGCTCCCAAAAGACTAATATGTTATGTGGCATAATTACTTTAGGTAAAGCGGCGCGCCAGTTTAGGGTAAGATGAAGAAGAATCGCAGGTGTAAACGGCCGCCTATTGCGCTTTCCATCACGGCCCTCCTCGTTTGGGTTCCGTACGGCTTTCCCTCGAAAATCAAGCTAAGATATGAGGCTACGCGGTCGATTTTGGCTCGCACTGCTCAGTGCTGTGGACTATGACCGCGTAGCGCGTTTGCGGTACCGCCGTAGCCCGGACAACGGAACATTTAGAGCCAATTCCCGACTGGCTTGTTGTATGAACAATTAAGTGTGCGAACCTGCCCCCAAGTGGGAAGAAACATAATGAATGTTTACTGTTACTAAGTGGTATGTCTAATGTCAGTATCATTAAACTCTAGAGGTGTCCCGTCTCACTACGTGAACTCGATCGTTTTACGCCACTGTAGCACTCGTATCTTAGATACAATATTCCCAATGCAATTGAAAATGTATCGATAATACGACACAGAAGCGAATACAACTTCAACATTATTAAAATGATGTTAACACAAAGAGATATTCTCACCACACCGCCATTAAAGAGCCGCTACAAACGCTATAGGAACTTACCTGTAATGATAAAAATAAACATATAAAGAACATTGAGCTCCATCGGGTGTAACAATATGTTGTCTAAGTCTGAACAAAGCTCCGTTGGCCATAATGAGCGTTGCGTGCGGCGCGTCAAACATGTAAGCAAACAATTTAGGTACGCCTGAGTAAATACGACTGCGAAATATCTCGGGCCGGGCCTGAGTGCGGCTTTTCTCGAGTTTACTCGTGGGCGGCTATACCTCGAATTTGCGCTGAGCGTCATCTTTTCAACAAAGCTTTTGTTGATAATGAAATACAAACACTATTCTTCAGTCAAATTCTCACGGCGAAGCGGATTGTTTGAGGGGAATGTAAAGGTTCTTTTCATAGCCGTTACAGTTTAACTATTTACATTTCTTTATGGATATTTTATACTTGAGCGCATTTGTTTTGGCTTATTGAGGTTAGGCTTTGTAAAGTTTCTTTACACTTAGTTGGCTCTAAATATTGTAACAAGCTTGGAGCGCGGCTCATGAACTCGGCTTCCGCAATCCCTAGTGTTTAAAAAAGCAATTAACAACAGAATAAACACACATCGAAAACAATAAAAAGGATTATTTTACAAAATTCTAACCTTTACACGGAGCGTGGAAATAAGTGGCTCGTAGGTGGGTCATATTCACGGTTAAAATACGACAATGAAGTTTACTCCGAGGCAGGATGAGTAGAGAATAAATTAATTTAAATTAACTAAGCGAAAAGGGCCTAAGAAATGGCCCCAGTAGCTAGAATCCGGAAGCTTGCTTGTATTTTAATAGCGTCGAGACAAAGGTGTAGATACAAAGGGATTAGCTGCGGTATTGTTCGTGTGACAGCACGGACTTGAAGACAATGACTTGTAGAACTAGACAAAAATAATTTGAGTTGTTAGGGGGTGCGTTATTGCATTTAAATTGTTGATGTACACAACGAACCCACAAAGGGGGAGGGAAATACTCGGAAAACTAAAAGTTGTTCAATATATTTACGTTTCGACTGTCATACCCGGCCGTCATATTTCTCCGGCAGTAACACTAAAACACAGTGGCGTACTAATTTAACCAACAATTTATTATAAACTCTCCACACATCGTAAACGCCTTAATGGCTCCTAAACATCCAAAAACAAGCCGCATCTAGCACCGAGCGCACATTACGCGAACTTGCGACTTACGAAGTCTAAATAGTAACACACGACAAACTCGGCATTAGGCTACAATACGCGGAGTGCACGATTGCGCATATATTAGCGTCTTGTCCTTTCGCCGGATATCTTGCGAACTTCGCCGTGGCTCGCGACGATTTACATTGCTTCCGAAATGTAAGTCTCGCTCCACATCTAACTCTCCACCCGACTATGCGTTAAACTATTTTGTGTTTACGAAAGAATGTAAGGAACCAAGAGTAACGCTTTTCCGTGTTTTTACCTTGATAGCGCATGAAATTTTGGCGAGTGTGTTTGAACGTCGCCGTGCAAGTTTTTTAGAAAGCTGTTCCGCTTTTGTGTTCAAGTTTCTAACTTTTCTGGAAGTAATTTAAGATTTTAGGAATAGAATGGGCTGCGTAGAATTCTAGATGTTTTGATTTATGTTGCTTCTTGAGCTGCCTTTGTTTCATCGTTCCTTTTAGACTTTAGAGTTTTTATGCTTAATCATTGTCAGTCTCTTTTCTAGTTTCATTTCGGAATACCTTCTCCTCTACTTTGTGGAAAATCCGATCCAAAATAAGGAAATTACGCAATAAACAAAACACAACGTGATCCCGATTACACATGACACAATAATTACAATACCTGTACCGAGATATCTGTTTAATGTTTAAAGCAAAGGTTAACAAAGCCGTTCTCATTACGCTAACGAGACTGAAGCACTATCTAATCACAGTTCACTTGCCAAATTACGCGGTTCACTGTTTAAATGTGGGTTTACTTTAATCTCGCGATGTAGACGGTAATGCTTGTGGATGCCTACGTTTTGCCGATTTGCGGTACTTAGTGGGAGGTTTAGGACTAATGTTTTAAAAGGCTTGAAGTTTATTTCTTGGTATGTTTTGGATTTATTGGCAAATGGGAGAAAGTTTTAAGTATTTTTTTTGGCAGTGTTTGCATGGCATGAGTTGATGTGCCATTTCATATTATTTACCAGATTTGATTGTTTTGACATTTCAGGTTCTCCGGGTTAGAGAATTCTAAACTAGAACACAGCTTTGTTAGGTGTAAACGAAATAGTTCAACATTAAGCACGGCCTCGTATCTTAAACATGTCTCACAAATGCACGTGTTTATTTGGTGTGCCAAATGCTAAGTCGCCGTAAGAGCACTCATTAATTCAGTGCTAGGAACGCCTTTAAGATAAGGCTAACACTGGTTCTTGGAAAACATACGTGGAACTGCGAGCGCACCCATCGGCTCAGATACGTTTATCGTTCGCAGTAAACCACTACGATATGTCAGGCTCCATGGGCTTTGAATCACAGGACGCATAAACCAACCAGTTAAACAGAACCACAATTTGTACGAGTGCCAAGAAACACTTCTTTATTCCAACGTCTTGGTAACCATTTTCGCTTGCAAGCGGCAACCATTCACTCAGAGCTGACGCGTGCAATACGCCTTATTGTTTTAATTTACTACACGTCACACTAAACGTACACTTGAACGTTATCTTTATGGCCGAATAACTTTTCAAGACTTTTCTTCTGTTGTCGTATATGTGGCACTCTCTAAATCTCGACTCTCGGCGCTCCACGGACTGATATTAGTGGAAAACAAACGGTAATTGTTCGAACAACTCGTCTATTCTGTGTTGTAGTCGTGTGACATCGCAAGTTCGCATCGGCGGGTGCTCCGTCGGCTAACTTATCACTTAGCCACGAACAAATTAATCCAAGAAGATTACCGTCTTAGTACTATGACCTGTCCCGATAACTCAAGAGCGCTGCCGCTCGTCCTTTATCGTTCTGGGCTCGATATGGCTGTAATTTATTCCGCAGAGAGCCAAATTAAATATAAAACGTCGTTGCGGTGTATCACTGTTAGTGACTGTGATAAATGAAGCCATTAGTAACGCGAGCTGTACTTTTTTCGGTTCATCCGGCGGCGTCGACGGGCCGGGGGTTGCGGCGAGCGGGAGTTTGTGGACAATTTCATTAGAAAACGTTATAAGTGTGTTGTCGGGTGACGGGGTGACGCGGGTGACGTAGCGGGGTGGCGTTCGCGGGGCGGAATTACAAGCGGCGCGATAAATTTCGTCGCCTCGCGACATTAGGCTCGCGGCAGAATAGGGGCGCTAGACACCGTGGTAGGGCCGACTTGCCGCCGGCGGCGGCCGAGAAGCGTTGATCCTTGCGAAATTAAAACAAGGAACGTCCGCGGCGAACTATAAAAACGTCGTATAAATCTCAGGCGGCGCTCTCGATGTGTGGACTGCGGGGCTTTATCAGGACTCTTTGGTTATTTGTGTTACACGGCGTACAGGTGTGCGACCCGGCCGATATTGATCGCGATACGCCCGGAGGGGATACGAATTTTTTAAACTTTAATAATAGTTCTATTTCTTAAATGTTTTTCCTGTTTGCCTACAGATTTTATTTAGCAACTGGATTGTCTGTTATGGAACTTGCTCGCTAATAAAAAGCAGTTTTGTAACAGTTACATTAGGAAGAATAAGTTTTGAAACAGTGTTATTTTTCCTGTTCCTATAAGGAAAATGTCAACTGAAAAGGGCCTAAAAGTAAATTGAGATTGTACTATAGTTTTTTGTGTTCCATCCAATAGTGAATACATAGTGTTGTTTGCCATATCAACTCGCAAAAAGCCGTGGTGTAGGTAATACACTAACACAAAAGTCTATTTGGCTGAAACTATGGGCTGGCGGTCTCCATTTACAAAATCTAAAACAAAACAATCTAAAAGTGTTGTAACGGCTATTCTGGAACCTTTCATATATGGATGTTTACATTTTTAAAACCGTTTACGCTCAATGCATAGAATGTTGCAATGTACAAAACTTTTTGCACTAAAAAAAGAAACAAATAAACCTTTTGTGTGTTACCATAATATTATTTTGTATAACAAGTTGACCGATTATCGAGAATCGTATTCCAGTATATTTTATTTGGAGGTTACTTTTTAAATTAATAGTTTATTGCCCAGAGAAAATACAGTCTGTAAAAACGTCACATCCGTTTACGAGATTTACTATTAAACCTGAAGAGTGTTCTTCCTATATGTTGGGACTCTTAACTAGTCAATTCTAATGGTAATTCTACCCCAAAACTCCACTCACTTAATCGGCCTCAATTAAGTTCGGAAAACACTAAGAATAAACTCACCAAACGCGTCTGAATATCAATACGTAAATATATAGTTTCGACGGTCAACCAAATCTAACCAAATCACACCTGTCCAAAATTAATAATAAGAAACAATTGGAACTTATAATCTACTAGCGGACTTCACGCGGTTTCACCCGCGAAGTTCCCGTTCCCGTGGGAATACAGGGATAAAAGTAGTAGCCTTTGTCACCCGGGGAAAAAATTCTGAGTAGCTACACTAGCTACCCAATGGTGAAAGAATTTTTTAAATCGGTCTAGTAGTTTCAGAGCCTATTCGTTACAAACAAACAAACAAAAATTTCCTCTTTATAATATTAGTGTAGATGTTAGTAAGCAACAGTAATTTCTATTATTATTTTAGTTATAGAAAAAAACTGATTTAATATAATTTTTGTAAGGTTTCCTGCTCGGTTGATGACAGTCGGCTCGCACCCTATGACATGGGACTTACACATAATTGGCTAAAGCTGGGTGTCACTTATAAAAGTGAATACATATTAGTAGTCGTTACTTGAGCAGTGTTGGCCCAGTGGGTGCAGTGGTGGCCCAGTGGTGGCGGGCCCCGATTTACGAACAGGGTGCTTACTCTCGAATATAATTCCGACAGATCGACATTGGTCAAACGTCAGTTGGTTGAGTTAAACGTCAGGGATTGGCTAGACTCAGTGAGTCCAGCCAATCCCTGACGTTTGACTGACAATTCCAATGTCGATCTATCGGAATTATATTCGAGAGTAAGCACCCAGTTGGTCGTGGGTTCAAACCCAGGCGCCTGCCTGCATTACTATGTGTAATTTATTTCATCACCACTGCTCTCAAAACGGTGAAGGAAAACATCGTGAGGTAACCGACATATCTTAGAACCTTCGCACTGGGCCCGCGTGGTGGATTATAGCCCATCCAACTCCTAGAGAGGAGGCCTGAGTCCTGCAGTGGGTACAATATAGGCTGATGATGAAAAACTGAACAGCCGTAGCCAAAGCCACAGGTAGTTTCATATTAAATGATTAGGTACTGAGTTGGCTGGTTTCGCCATAAAAACTAACGACACTCACTATTAAAGGCACTAATAAAAGTGAACAGTAAGAACAAAGTACAATTGTAGTGACTGCGACATTGTTATAGTTTGTTTACTGAATTATCGCGGTTATACTTCGCGTGGTAAGCAGGGATTGCAGTGGGTTGTTTTGGTATTTGAAAGATAACACTGTCTATGTTTGTGCGGGCATAAGTCAAAAAGTTTCTAACTTTATTGCACGACCAATAAAATTTTAATTTTAGTGTTCAGCAGCAATATCAATAAAAAGGAGTAAAGATAAGTGTATGGTCAAAGAGGGGAACTTATTTGAAACTGACATTTGCACAAAATATTAAGGCAGATGTGGAGGGATGCCCTAGAAAGACACAGTGATCTTATTGGTGCCGTTCATTGAATGGACAGGTGCGTACTCGTAACCGGCGTGCGTGTATGTCCAGATGTATGAATGTGGACGAGGCAAAAGGAGTATGTAAGGATCGTAGCAAGCGGCGTTCCGTAGTTTCTTCCTACTCCTATGGGACAAAGGAGTGAGTTTATGAATGTGATATTTTATTCTAAAAAGTTCTGGATGAACCATCCGTTTGTAAAACTATCTGCGAAAAAAATCGGTACCTTAGAAGTCGGCTTCTCAAGAGCTCACTAGCAATTAAACCCTTTTTTATAAAAATACTAAAAAAAATAAGTACTAAAACACTAAACTTAAAGTCCAGTCCAGTTTCATCAGTAATTAGTACTTCCTTGCAATAATCGTTGTCTGTCGGCAGCCAATGCAATGTTGCTCCCTAATGAAAATGTTCTAAGTGCTTGTGTTTAATGTTTATTTACTCCATTTTGTTTTTTACCTCCCCCAGTGTTATGGTCTCTTTAAAAGCGAACGGCATTAAAGGGTAAGAAGCCGGGACTTGATTTCTTTTGAATTGTACGGTTGTGTTTCAAAAGTTGTGCTAAATATGCGGGTTAATTTTGCTACTGTATATTGGTCGAGTGAAAAACTGAGGGTTTGCTAAGAACAGCGATGTTTACTGACTTAAAAAATGTGATTTTAATTAGTCCGTCTGTTTATCGAAAAATATTGGATACGTATTTTTTGTTTTATTAAATCAATAAACATTGACGAAGATAAAACGCGCCAAAGATTAGAGTGGGGGTTTGTAACGTCACTAACCGCTAAAAATGTCATACTAATGTCGTAGAATATGACGTCACACGAGTTTTCAAAGCACTGTATCGTCTTCATTGTCTGTTTCAGTGAAAAAAGAAAAAAATACGTGTCCATTTGTCCAATATTTTTTGGTAATCTATCTGACGGACAAATTAGTTTTTTTTAGTTAACTACAAAATAAAAAAAAATACTTTTTGGCAGAGAAGGTCTATCCGGATTGAAGTATACATCCGGATTGATCATACATGATACTCCGGTTTAGCTAACAATAAAGAATATCAGAATATATTTGGAAGCCAACTCTAACATGTTCTAATGTTGCTCTTCAATCCACGTTTAAAGGAAAATAAGTTCTATTCGAAAGTAAAAAAGAAACTAAAATAAAAGTAGAAAGAAACAGGAAAATCCAAAACAAAATGACTGATCTAAAGCCAGTCTCCAAAAATGTTGACCCTCGATCCAAAGAACAAAATCAAACACATTTTATACATCAATACAATTGTAACAAATAACGTGCCGACTCCCAAGGACCTTCACTAGATTTGTTTTTATAAGAACGCTTTGACGAATGCCAGAACCAGCCAACCGGAACAAAAGTTAGATCTGTTTATTATAAGACAAAGAGATTCAAACTCTCTCTTAGTGTTATTTAGACAGTCAAATGTACTGCCGTTTTCTAGCCCCATCTTCATGTAGGCAAGGAGTTAGTTTATTTGTCTTGTTTATTATTGATAAATGCAGCTGTAATGTTTGTGTTGTATTTCCTATCAGTGTTATTATCTTCTTTATCGTATTGAAGAGGTTTTATATTGAATTGTGTTAAGTTTAGTTAGATTAATGGTAAGTGGTGTTAAGATATTAGATACGCTAGTAAACCTACAGATGATCGAGACCTGGATATAACCAGAGACAATTGACACGAAATCGAAAAGAAATACTTTATACTTACCGGTAGTGATGATGTGTACTTACTTAAATGGTTTTCAATCGTGAGATTAGTTTATTATCGCTTATATTTATCTTTGCGTGATTTCATTGACCATGATATAAACTAGAAACTTGGTCCAATATCATAATCTAAACCAACTCTTTCCTTGTCGCCGCATCAAAAGACTTCAAGATCTGCTTACCCCGAGAGGGCTACATCGAACCCCATACAAGTGACATTAAAAGGGTTCCCTCTTCCGCCATACCTACGTCATAGTGTCAATTTGGTGGAGGACGCAAAAGCGGTGACATTTTTTCAGATTGACAGCTATACCCGAATCTAAAATCTTGGCCACCGATGCCTTGATATATGAGTTGATATGACAAATCAGACAGTTTATGACACAGAGAATAAAGGTAAACGTCGCGGAAATTCCACAGATTATTGAGGTTTTATTTTGATATTTTACCTTGTTTTTTTGGGTTGGGATTGGGATGTACTTCGTCCTTTCGGAGTTCAAATATCAGGCTTTTTGAATAGATAAGTTACGAAAACAATAAGCAATGTTACCTACATTTCACGGTCTTGTCTAGTTTCCTGATACCTTCCCGTATTCACCTGTCAACAGCAACGAGAATTGATAGACCCTCCACGCCAAGACCGCACGTCCCGATCACAATATTATTACATCCGGATTATTGTTGGGATTTTCCTTAATAATCGAAGATGTATTGCGTCAACAGTAAATCAAACCCTCAAAATGTATGACACCAAGAATTTGGTTACACGGCACCGCAGTAAATTGTAAGGTTCCTTATTGACATGCATTACGGTGCGCCCCTGCCCTATCGACATTCAGTGCGACACGCCGCTTCCACGCCAAATATTTATAGCCTACAGCAATTAGATTTTTACAGCTTTTAACTTAGTGAAACGAACTTTTCACAAAGATACATTATCTAATTCCATCGCCGCGGATAACAGTTAAGCAGGTTTTATTACTTCGACGTTGATGAAAGTACGCCTTTATTGATTTTAAGGACGGCATTTGAAAGTATTTAAAGCTTCGTGTTGGGCCATAAAAAGTTTTAGGTTCGGTAGTTAATAGACGTAATTTTTAAAAGGCGAAACTGAGGAAATTGTGTACGTTGAACGCCAAAGTATTAAATAACCGAACAGATATTCCCCTGTAATGAATATTTTGATACTTTGAGGGTTATTATTGAAAATTTCGAAGAGGATCAAGTAAACGATGATAAGGATTTAGCTGTAGGTAATAGAAGAAATAAAGTACACGAGGGAGGTACGGAGGACTCAAATCATCGCATATCCCGAAAGATGAACGTACGTACGTCCCTAAGCCTCTGGATATATAAAGATGGGGTTACATTTGAATAAAATTTTATTCGTAGAACTTACAAAGACCATAAAAACGTACATACGCGCCGCATTCGATTCGAAATCATATTAAGACTTTTCAACATGTATGAATGCAACTCGGCTTCCTATTTCTCGTTCCTTTGCTATATTGAATCCTCTATGTAGTTTCTCCGTTTTCAATCTGGTACGTTCTTTTATGTAGCTTGATGTTACGAAATATAGCAGAGATGAGATGATATAAAACACATGTTGCGCGCAGTATGAGACCTCCCCACCATCCAATAATTCAAAAATGAGTTAAGCTCCACCATGGTATGGTTTATTGCAACTTATTTATTGGCAATTCCTTGATTTACGATCTTTTGTATTATGACGAGACGTATGAAATGAAGATTACGCCTCTTTGTATTGCGAGACAGTTTTCCGTTGCTGTTTTGTCTCTGCAAGGATTGGATTTGAACCATAATATGTTTTTGCTAGCGTGTTTCCTATATTCTTAAGAATAAGAATTAGAATAGGAATTTTATTTGCTTAAACTTGTGTTTACATACAGAATTAAAAATAATACATGCATGCAAGATAATAAATAAAAAGTGGCTCACGACATGTCTGCCATTTCTCATGGCGTGCAAATATCTTGGGTACCCAATGATTTTTAAATTTTACGCTATTACATTAAATATCTTGCTTCTATCTTAGTCTTTGTTCTTAAAGACTAAGATGGTGGCGTCAGTATTAACTGCCATTATTCTGAATTTAGTTTGTCTTTTCTAAATCATAATATCATCACATCACAAATCACCACCATCCCTCAAAAATCTTTCACAAAGTTTTCGATTTCGCTGTAACCACATTAATATCTTCATAGACCTTATCAAAAATCCTCTAGAAACTTCAAAGCCATTATGACAAGAATTTAGCGAGTCTGCTCTCGTAGTGGTCTCGTCGTGGGTAATTCCATTAATCTCTAACATTAGCATCGAGGCCAGGTCGCCATTTGATCTGACACGAAACCAAGCTTATATACTTAGAATACTTCATATTAATGCCTCTAATGAAATATATTTTCTCTGCGGTTTCACTGAGGATAACGGAGAATATTATAAGGATCTTTTGTGGTTTATATTATTACCCTTATAAAGCAAATGTTATTTGATGTCTGTGACTATAGAGATGTGACTGAAGGGTTCAAAGGGACAGTACAATTTAAGCGGTGACCTTTTAAATACCTACATAAGATAATATTATTGGTTCGGGAAGTGAAAGAGCATTAAACAGTCTACATTTACATTTACTTTCCGGTTAGATCAATTTAACCACAATGTATAATGTAAGTTGAACTGACTGAGACTTTATGACCCCAGATTTTTATTGTCATTGGTAACTTTGTCTGTATAGTCGTATTATTACCATTTAATGTACTGACTTTATTCGCAATGCTACAATACATGGAGGAAGGATTATTATTATTGCTCAAAGAACGGTAGTTCCAGTAGAATTTTACTTCGAATAAACACAGACAATTGATACCCACAGTTAGACAAAGTTGGCCCTCCCCCTTTTCCGCTTCGTCTGCATTTTGTAAGAGCTAAGCTTTTGTATTTAGTATCTAGGTTTTGTAGATATTTTGTTTTCTCGCAGAAATCCTCATGTATTCTAATGTTCCACATTCACACGATTGATTCTTGCACTATCCGATACACTGTGCTTCCTCAGCCGATCGTGAATCTCCCTTATAGCTACGACACCTCCATTTATACCCAAATTCAGGCGAACCCACCCGAAAACCCGAATAATCCACCGAGGGCCGTTCTGCTCTCTCGTTTGTTGAAACGCCAAATCGCAGCGCATTATTCTAATTCGTTTTCAGGATAGCTTTCGAAGAAGCTATTTATTTGCGTCGTAAGCTCAATCCACGCCCGATTTCTAACCACGCACTATGAATTACGCGTATTTAAAACAATATTCCAATAAACGAGTCTTTAAAAAGTAAGCAAAAGTAAAATTTGTAACAATAAAACAGTTTTATAGGCCTCTCTTATTGATAAACGACTCAAGTTAGTTGCAAATGAAATCGCGTCTACTTCTCAGGTCTCAACACCGATAGCACTTATAATAAATTACAGGAATGAAAGGAAATAACTTTTCTTATATATCATGATATAATGTCGGAGCACATGTGGCAATCTTTATTCCACAGAAGTGCCGCAGAAGTGAAAGATATTTCAGATATAAAAACACGTGCCCGATGCTAATAAAGTTGGGCAATATCGGAAAGGTATTTTGTATGAACGGTTTCCCAGGGAGGCCAGAAAAAAGGGACATAAAACGAGAAGAAACGAAAGTGGAAATATGGCCAAGTCATATTTTATTTACTGCATACAATCGAACCTTTATCACGGTTTGTATCGAGTTAGAGTGTTGGTTGTGGGGTCCTCAGTTTAGGGGGATGGTCGGCCCGGGCGCTGTTGCGTTATCTGCTTGTTTATATTTTACAGCTGTCAATGGAACACATTCCTGCTATCTCGGGAAAAGTTTGGCAAGACATGTTTGACGTCGAATTGTGATGGCCGTGCTCTGTCACCGCGTGTCACACCATTGTGTTTTCATGGGCGTTACTTTTGTGTCTCAGGAATAAATTATAACTTTGTTGTACAATGTTAGTCGCTCGGAAAACTTTGTGGATGCCTCAATCTACCTACTAAAGTACGTCTACGTAAGTACCTCTGGTTTAGATATTTTCAAATGCGATTTTATTCCGAAGAAGGAAAACAGGATACAGAATTTGACTTTAAAATCGTCCAGCACGGTGTTCTCATAACGATTCATCTAGTGAAACAATGCAACGTACTACATTTGAAACAAAGTTATATAAAACAGATTTATAAATGTAAAATGCACTATCCTGAAAGCAATTTAAAATGCGCTTTTCAAATCAAGCAATAACAAATTCTAACGTATTCGTTGAATTGTTCTGGAAATGGTAAGCTTATTTCAACATCGCTCATATTATATCACTGAATGCTTACACTGACTCGCTTTTATTTGATGCTTGCATAACAGACCAATTTAGGCAGCCTCAGCGGAACGAAATTGCACATCCTATTGTACCAAACGTGGAACAGAATAAAATTAGAGCGCACCGAAAACATGTTTGCATTGAAAATATTACTCCATCGGCCCTAACCGGCCTCCCACAACGGAGACAATATTCTCTCGGCCTCTCCACGTCTTTTCCATATTTGCAACTGTAAAACAAACGCCGAATGCAAAATATCCGTGAGCGAGCGCAGCGGTGACGTACGGGTTAAAAATAAACCTGAGGAGACGTCGAGCGGAACAAGTAAATAAGCTTCTCGCAGGCCCAACTAAAGACACTCAAGTGTTCTATCGGTGAGGCTCAATAATTGGATTCGAACGAAAGGAATTTTAGCGAAAAAAATGTTCGACAATTTGTCAGTCAGCTAGCTACGGGGAGGGGGAGATCTGGGCGACATGATCGTGCTTCATCATCGTTTTTTCGTCAAAGTGCCTGCCCCTGCCCCGCGGACCGCCCCACTAGGGAATTCTTCATTACTTCGGATATTTCGCGTGTACTAAAATCAACTTTCCCTTAAAGAACTTTAATTCTCTCAGTTCTAAATAACGGAAGTCGAGTAGCTTTATTACTTTGCGCACGCTTGCTTTTGTTTTTTTATGATAATTTCTAAAATGTGATGTTACGACGTAATACCGCAAGTGAGGAATGTGTTATGATGTCTCAACTTGACGATAAGACTTAAAGACAGACATTTTTCTGCTGTGATAAAACATACATAATATATTATATCCTGAATACTCAACCAATTAAATATAAACGTATTTTTATGCAGTGCTGTGCTGATATTTCAAAAACAATGAAAACTGCTTGAATTTGAATATAGATATCCATAAAGTTAGTATGCAAATTCAATTTTAATTCTATAAAGCTTGACTGAGAAAATATCCATAGTAATTTCATCTACATAATTGTAGAGCAACAAAAGAATCTTACGTAAACCCAAGTATATAAAACGTTGAAATAAATATGATAATAACTCATGCATTGATAGCGAAAAGCTTTGCAGTTTAGCCGCTGCGGGGCGCATTGGCGTACCGAACACGGCGCGTGAAAAATACCTTTTCATCTTGGGAATTCGTGCAGAGATGCCGAACTCTTATATTTATAAGGTGAAACGAGAAATAAACAAACCGAATGGATAGAAAAAAAGGAGCGTACGGTGTCTCGCTCGCTAAGGCTGTAGATCTCGCTGATTGTGAGAAACGCCGCGCCGCACCTTGAATTATTTGACACTTTGAATTGTCACCTACAGCCCGTTCCTGTTGTTATTTTTCGCCTCCCCACGTCACCGGATAATGCGTAAGTGATAAAACAAACAGAAACTTGTTAACAATATACCAGTTACTTTAGTTTGCGTACGGAATGTTAACATTAACAATATAATTCAAACTTGGTTCCGGATGAACCCGGCGCGAAGATACTTGAGTAAACATTGTTCGTGTCGATCCCCGGCCGTTTTGAATTTAACTATTGAAAATAACCGTTTGCTAGTGTAATAGGAAAACCAGGATTTTTCATTACAAAGTTACGATTATTCCGTGTGTTAAAGTTATTTCCGCGAGACTAAGCTTTTCGATAAGAAATTAAATTTTGTCATATGACCAGGAAAAAACGCGCTGTCTAGTAGAATTTTATTTTATTTTATGTATAAAACAGAAGTGCCGTGACCAAGATGCGTATCAAAGGATCTCATCCGAGTGAAATATAACCTTTCACGTGCAATTTCTTGCAGGAAGTGTCGGCGTGTCTAGTCCAATCAACATGGCCGTTCGCCTAATTATGTTTACCGTGTCCCGCTGCCTCTGTGCGCGACGTGGATTCATTCCATCCCCTCTAAATGTTTATAGGAACTGATTATGTCGCAGTACGCACAGTGTGACAACATTTAGGCCAATTCCACGGTATTTACATAACGCGTGCCTATTTGGGTAGAATATGTATGTAAGAAGACAAATAAACGAAATACTGGGATTTATTAACACAGCTGAATTTGGCAGAGGTTTTGAATTAGATTTGATTTAATTGAGATTATTTTCGTCTGCGAACACAAATGCCACAATGTGATCTCCATCGCAAAACTGATCTTTTCGTAGCATTTTTCCTCAAACCCGTCATAAAATAAATGAATTAGCATACCTAATTGTCCCTCGGAACGGGAATGAAAAAACGAAGAGCCCCTCCGCCGAATCCGACGGATTTCTACGAGGCAATCAAAATTTAGGAATAATTTAACAGCTTGATCCACATGCAAAACCGTTTTTTTATAGGAAAAGTTGATGTGAGAACAAAGAATTATATACGCTACGAAGACAAGGGGATTGCCAAAATAAAATACTTTAATTAACGTCAGTTGGGAAAAAATCAAAAGCGTGATTGAGTCAAATCAGCTTTGAGTTAAGTTTTGTCTGCTAAGAGAATTTTACATACGCGAGCTTTTTCGATTCCGAAGAAGCTTTGAATAAGACGACTACGGTCTGTTACGAGTTCATTCGAATGTTTTCCTTGATTTTCTTAGTTTAAAAGCAATCTTATTATTACGCCGAAATAAGTGAAATGCCAAGTCCGGTGGAATAATCGATGTAACTCCTACATAACATATTCATGTATTTGAATTGTGTAGGTACAGAGTAATGCTAATTGTACACAGGATATTAAATATTAATTTCACATGAATGCATGAAATGTTATTGTATATTAGATTTAGATTTGAATAAATTAATTGTCATTGATGTATGATGACTGCACTGGTAAACAACAGCTGTAGTACAAAAAAATCGTAGCACCAAAATCCGTAGCAGCGAATGTCGTA